>CM045451.1:10253912-11548912 GCA_024666655.1 Dascyllus trimaculatus | reverse complement strand
TCATCCTCATCTTCCTCTTCATCATCCTCATCTTCCTCTTCATCCTCCTTCACCTTCTTCTCCTCCTCCTCATCTTCATCATCCTCAACCTTCATCATCATCCTCATCCTTTTCCTCTTCCTCTTTCTCTTTCTCCTCACCCTCATCATCCTCATCCTCATCCTCATCATTATCACCATCGTCATCCTAATCACCATCATCATCATCATCATCATCATTATCCTCCTCCTCATCATCCTCATCCTCATCATTATCCTCCTCCTCATCATCCTCATCCTCATTGTCCTCCTCCTCCTCCTCCATCTCCTCCTCATCTTCCTCCTTCTCCTCCACCTTCTCCTTCTGTTTTTGCCTCCTCCTCCTCTTCCTCCTCCCTTCACTGGGTCTCTAGATGTTTTTCATTTGGTTCATCATCTGCTGCTTCCTCCCGGGCGGCCCTCAATCAGTGCGGAGGCCAGAGGTTGAGCCCCCTGTCAGCAGCGCAGAGATGATGTTTGGGGGTTTCAGAGGTGAAGAGAATCAGATGAAGGTTTTTATGTCTTCTGGCTGCGTATCTTTGATCAGGTGTAGAGTACAGCTGCTCTGTTTGTTCACCATGATGACTACAGGAGAAGATGATCACAGCGTTTCAACCACCAAATCCAACATCACCCTTCATGTCAGGGGTTTACTGCTCGGAACGGGACATTTTTAATCTTTCTGGACAGGTTTCAAGTCGTCGTGCACAAATTACGAGTTACGACTTTATTTACGACACATTTTTCTGTCAGTTTTGACGAATATTAAATCATTTTGGGCATTTTTTAATCATTCTGGACTATTTTTGGAGTCTTCATTCTCGCATTTCAAGTCATTCTGGACATTTTTTATGTCACTCTGGAGAGATTTTGAGTCAGTTTTGTTTGTGCACAAACTCTATTGTAATTTTAGTAATTTTTAAGTAATTTAGAGTTGTGTTTTTTAATTTTTGTGGACAAATTACAATTCCAGACATTTTCAAGTCATTTTAGGCAGGTTTTAGTCCAAAGTTTAAGTCATTTTAGACATTTTGCACAAACTTCAATCGTTTCAGACATTTTTAGACATTCGTTGAAGCTTTTTGACAAATTGTTTGTAATTCTGACCAGTTTTTGAGTCGCTGTACATACATTTGAATTGAGTTTGAATATTTTTATGTGTCATTCTGTACAGGATTTTAGTCGTTTTGCACAAACCTTTAGTAATTTTGGACATTTTCTTAGTCGTCTTGAACATATTTCAAATAATTTTGGATATTTTTCTGTCATTTTTGACAAATTGTAAATAATTTTGGTATTTTTGAGTCATTCTACACAGTTTTTTGAGTCATTGCACACAAATTTTAATTCATTTTTGACATTTTTGTATGTTTTTTGAGTGATAGTATGCAAATTTCTATAAATGTTTTAGGCATTTTGGACATTCTTTAAAGCTTTTTGCATAAATTTTAAGTAACTCTGGACATTTTCGAGTCATTTTAGGCAGGTTTGGAGTCCAAAATTTAAATAATTTTAGACATTTTGCACAAACTTTAATCATTTAACACATTTTTCAGTCATTTTGGACTTTCTTTAAAGCTTTGTGGACGAATTGTAAGTAATTCTGACCAATTTTCAAGTCACTGTACACAAATCTAAATGAAGTTTAAATATTTGGGATGAATTTAAAATTGTTTTGACGTATTTATTTGTGTCATTCTGTACAGGTTTTGAGTCATTGTGCACAAATTTTACATAACTTCGGACATTTTTTAGTCATCTTGAACATATTTCAAGTAATTTTTGGATGTCTTTCTGTCATTTTTGACAATTTGTAATTAGTTTGTGTATTTTTGAGTCCTTCTATACCGTTTTCGAGTCACTGCACACAGATTTTAATTCATTTTGGACATTTTTTGTGTCATTCTGTACAGGTTTTTTGTCATAGTGCACAAATTTTAATTAATTGTGGACATTTTGTGTGTTTTTGAGTCATTGTATGCAAATTTTCATTAATTTTGGTTATTTTTTAAAGCTTTTTCGACAAATTGTAAGTAATTCTGGTCATTCTGGCTAGATTTTGAGTTATCTTTCACAAATTTTAAGTAATTTTGGACAAATATTAAATCATTTGGGGCATTTTTTAGTCACTTTAGACTTTCTTGGAGTCATTTTAAACCAGTTCTAAGTCATTTCAGACCTTCTTTGATTCCTTGTACACAGATTTAAAATAATTTTTTTCTGTACAACTTTTTACTGGACAAGTTTGAGTCAAAGTCTAACCCTAACCCTGAATTATTTTGGATATTCTCCTTTTTTTGCACATTAAAGTACTGCAGACCCACAAAGAGCACTCCAAAGTGAGTTATTGTCCCACAAACCACAGAAAAAACATTTTATTTTAGCTTAGCTGCTTAGTTTGGTTGTGCTAATAAAGTAAAACAGTGAGTCGAAATACCAGAAAACACAATAAAAGAAGAATGAACTGTTGTGGTTATTTAGTTCTGATGAGTGGGTTCAGCTTCAGGTTGGACGGATGATATGAGAACAAATGTATGTAAGGAAACTTGGCAAATCAAACAACATCACAGCAGCAGCAGCAGCAGTCCACCTTCAGCACCGCTCCTCTTTAGCTGCTTTTGCCACACAGGAGTCATCTCCAGGCAGGATTATGTGTAGAAGTGTCTCCTGTGTGTCGAAGTGTTAATCATAGAGGAGTAATTAATATAACAGGAGCACTGTGGGGAATAATGAAGGGAGAGGTAAGAGGCTTCTTTACAGGTAGATCAGGTTTAACCAAGGAATCTTTAAAAAATGTCACCGTGCAGTTTGTGAATTGATTTTTATCACTGTACTGTAGAACTGGTGGATGTCGCAGATGGAGAAGGAGTTTAGCTTCTACAGTTGTGTGTTAATATTCAGGTTATTGACACTTTTATGTGGTAATATCCAAGTTATTGATCGTTTTGTGGGTTAATATCCAGGTTAATGACTCTTTGTGTGTTAGTATCCAGGTTATTGATAATTCTGTGCATTGATATCAAGACTACTGATGCCTTTGTGTGGTAATATAGGTTATTGATTCTTTTGTGTCTTAATATCCAGATTTTTGATACTTTTGTGGCTTAATATCCAGGTTGTGGATAGTTTTGTACATTAATATCCAGATTTTTGACCCCTTTGTATGTTAATATCCAGGTTATTGATATTTCTGTGTGTTGATATCCAGGTCATCGACCTTTTTGTGCATCAATATCTAGGTTTTGTTACTTTTGTGGGTTGATATTCAGGTTAATGACTCTTTTGTGCATTTGTATCCAGGTTATGGATAATTCTGTGTGTTAATATCTAAGTTATTGACATGTATGTGTGGTAATATACAGGTTATTGACTCTTTTGTGCCTTAATATCCAGATTATTGATAGTTTTGTGCATCAATATCTAGGTTTTGTTACTTTTGTGGGTTGATATTGAGGTTATTGATAGTTTTGTGTGTTAATATCCAGGTTATTGATCCTGGTCAGTGGGGTTAAGTGTCTGCTATCTGCAGAAACTTAGCATTTCAGGTTGAAGCTGGACTGAGTGAAAGCACAGAAGTGAATTGCGCTTGTGCAATATATTAAATTAGGATTCAGTTAGACAGAAGCAGACTTTGTAGCTGCTGGATATCCCGTAATGGTTTCCTGAGAGGAGACAAATAAATGTGATTAATAACTGTGATTAGTGTATTGAGCAGAATAAGTCGTCCACATATTGTTCTGCTTCGGGGTGAATATTTGCTGTTTGTGAACGCTACATTAACACTTCACATCTGCACTCATCCATCATGGAGGAGGAGGACTTTCAAATTAAAACGCTGCTCTGATGTTCGTGTTTCTGTGGAGCGATCACGGGATCCACATGACACAGTCCTCAGTGATGAAGCTCATTGATCTGCTGCTGAAAGCTCAGTGATGCAGCGGTTCGTTGTGCAGCTAGCCTGGCGAGCTGCTGTAGCTGGAAAGTTACCCTGACATGTGCAAACGCTAGCCAGCCACAACAGCTTGCTAATCTAGCTGACTTCCTGCCACATGGCGAACAAACACATAATGTGAATACTACATATAATATGAGAGAAATAACAAGAGAACAATTAGCAGAAATTATTAGCATTATATTAACCCTCTAAACTCTGAGCAGTTTCCAGGTGTTAAATCACTCTGGACAAGTTTTGAGTCCTCATGCACACATTTTAAGTCATTTTGTACATTTTTGTGATATTGTACACGGTTTTTGAGCCATTATACACACAATTTTAATTAATTTTAGACATTTTGGACACATTTAAAGTTGTTTTGGATATTTTTGGGTCATTCTATTTGTCAATCTATTTCTATTGTTCACAAAATTTGGATGGTTTTTAGAAAATATTTAAGTCTTTCTGGACACATTTCAAGTCATTTAGATCAGTTTTGGATCAACATGCTCACATTTTAAGTAGTTTTAGACTCATTGTAAGTAATTTTGTACATTTTTGTGTCATTTTAGAGAGTTTTTAAGTCATCATACTCAAACTTTAATTAATTTTGGCCATTGTGGACAATTTTTTAAGTAATTTTGTACATTATGTATCATTCTGAACAGGGTTTTAGTCATCCTGCACAAATTTTAAGTCAATTAGGACAAAATTTAAGTAATTTTGGATATTTGTGTGTCATTCTAGACAGTTTTAAAGTCATTACTCAGAAATTTTTATTGATTCTGGACATTTTGGACAAATTTTAAGTTATTTTGGATATTTGTGTGTCATTCTAGTAAGGTTTTGAGTCATTTTGTGACTAATTTTGTGATAAATAACATGAGAACAATAGGCTGTATTATTGCATTATATTAGCCCTCTGTACTCCGAGTAGTTTGAGGACGTTTCTTTGCTCCTGTCTCACTTTTCCTTACTGTGAGCTCATTTTTCACGGCAATATAAGAGAGAGAACTCAAAAATTCTAATTCAAAAAACTTTATTTTAACCCCCAGGAGGCAATTCAAGAAAATGAAAAAAGGAAAAGAAATGTCCCTTTGGGGCCATTTTTTGGGGCCAGTTTTTGATCATTATTTTGGTTTTCATCACCTTGTGGTTGTTTTTAATGTCATTTCTGTCTTTTTGTGACTTGTTTTGAAAAGTTTCAGTGTCTTTTTGGGCATTCTGTGTCATGTTTTGGACATTTTAGGACATATACTTTGCTTAAAAAAAACAAAAAAACCTGGAATCAACATGGGTGTCACCAACACTGGAAAAAAAGGAGGCTCCACAAAATATAGATATTTATTTCACATTTTAAAAGCCTCTACAAACTTTTTCACTCTACTCTGCTCATCAGCTGTAGAAACATGTTTCACCATGCTGAATGTATCTTCAACACCATTTTTGAGCCATGCTAGATTTATATTATTGATCCAGTGTGTGTTGCTTTCTCTTGTCGACCGGAGAAATCACTGAATTCTTGCTACGTCACTGTTGGTCACAGCTGAGTCACTGATGGAGAAAAGTTTTTTCTTTTACAGAATCTGGTCCAGAATGTCCAAAAGAAGATACAAAAAATAGTAAAAACAAGCACAAGCGGATGAAAATGACAAATATGAGGTGACTAATTATCAAAAAATAAATAAAAAATGACCAAAATAATAATAAAAACAGCTCTAAAGTGATGAAAATGACCAAAATAAGACACCAAAATGAACAAATCATGGTTGCACTTGGTGACGTTGGCTCTCAGTTGGCCATCGGTCGGTGACGTTTAACCTCTCGGCTTCTCGCTGCTCTCCGACAATCACAGATTAGGTTTTTGCGGCAGGGTTTCAGAGATGAATCCTCAGAGCTGCTCATTCAGCCGAGTGAATGAAGCTGTGAGTGTGACAGCTCATTAAGACTCTCATTGTGTCTCCGCTCAGGTGGATGAACGAAGGCTGCCGTGATGCTTTCATGTCAGACAGGTCTGTTAATTTGTGTGAAGAGGAGGTTTAAGACGCTGCTGCAGCCTTGATGTTCACTTTAATGAACAGAGAAGGACGCACACGTTTCCATCTTCGCTCATGGCAATCCACATCCACTGAATCTGATGGAATTCGCTTTCTCGCTTGACTCCTGCTGACCTCCAGCAGTAACCATGGACACGAGTGATGTTTCTAGATCAAGAAGGTCTGATGATTACCTCCAAAAATGCTGAATGGGGTTCAGTTAGGGCGTCTGTGGAGCAAAGTTCATGACAGTCACTCATTCTTTGATATTCAGGTCAGAGCTTTGAGGTGTTTGGGTTCATTATCCTGCTGCTGTGTGAATCTTTGTCCTCAAAGATACAGCCAGAGAGTGGAGCATGTGCAAGTCACAAGATGCAAAATGACCAAAATGATATTAAAAATAACCAAAAAAGCAATGAAAATGTCCAAAATATTAAAAGGAGGACACTACTTATATTGAAAATGTCCAAAACATGATGCAGAATAACTAAAAAACATTCAAAATCATCAAAATAAGATGTAAAATGCCCATGTGATAAAATAAAATAGCCAAAGTAATAATAAAAGCATCCACAAGGTGAAAAAAACTACCAAATAAGACAAAAAATGGCCAAAAAAAGACACTTAAAATGTCCAAAACAACACGCAAAATGACTAATATAAAATCAAAAATAATCCCAGTGACACACAAAATAATCAAAATGATTATCAAAGCAACAACAGGAACCAAAATAAGATGCAAAATGTCCAATACAACATGCAAAATGACCAAAATAAAACACGGAGTGACCAAAATAAGATACAAAATGCAGAAAAAGACACTGAAAATGCCCTTAATAAGATAAAAGTTTAAAAAAAGCAAAATACACAAAATGAGACACAGCATGACCAAATCATGCTCATAATGCGCAAAACAAGTCGCAAAATTAACAAGTTTATTTTTAAACAACTACCAGGCAATGAGCAAAATGAGACAAGAAAAATACCAAAGAGACATTTAAAATGACCAAAATAAGATGTCACATGTCCATGTAATAAGATTAAATAACCAAAATAGTAATAAAAGTTTTCACAAGGTTAAAAGAAATACCAAAAAAGACAAAAAATGGCCAAAAAGACACTCAAAATGTCCAAATCAACACGGAAAATGACTAATATAAGATCAAAAATGATCCCAGCAAGACACAAAATGACCAAACTGATGATAAAAGCAACCGCAAGCACCAAAATAATATGCAAAATACCCAAAATAAGACACAATATGACCAAAATAGGATGCAAAATGTCCAAAGTAAGATGCAAAATGCAGAAAAAGAAACTGAAAATGCCCTTATTAAGGTAAAAATAAGTAAAATAAAATGCAAAATACCCAAAATAAGACACATGACCAAAATCACCCTCATAATGTGCAAAACAAGTTGCAAAATGACCCCAGAGAGTCAAATTATTTCAAAACTACAAGGCAATAAGCAAAACATGACAACAAAAACACCAAAGAGACACTCAAAATGACCAAAACAAGCCACAAAATGATCTTTGGTGCTCTTTGTACAATCACCTAGGAAAAGAGAGTGCTATATGTTAAAGAGCTGTAAACCCTGAAGCCTTCCTCTAACTTATCCTCAAATTAGAGCTGACTGTGTGCACTTTACATTCATTAAAGTACTGTGACTTGCTTCTGTAACCTAGAATAAGACAGATATGTGGATGTAACTGGTAAAACAATGGATCTGTGTCTGTTGGTCCTCACAGAGGTAGAAATAGAAGCATCGGTAAAAGGCTCAGTTGTTCGATGAGGCTCTAGCATGAATATGTGAATCCATGAAACCAGCAGACTAGAACTGACGGAGTGTGCTTGTAAATTCATGAGAGGGTGGGTTTCCTCTCGCAGACTCTCCTTCACCTCCTCCGATCTATTTTTCATGAACTCTGTCAAACTGTCGGGACCCACATCTTATTTATGCTGCGTCCCAGTGCTGCCAGTCGTAGCCGTGCACTGGGTCCACTGGTTCCACTGGGGGGTCTCGTCATGTGGATGGGTGCTTCTCGTACCTTCATTTTTATATCCAACAGTATCGATGCTCTGTAGCCCATATTAGTCACGTCTGTTTCATCGCATAACAGCAGAGCCGCCTATTAGGCAATATAGGCAATTACTGAGGGCGCTGTGGCCTCCAGGGGGCGCCACATATCGGGAAAAATTCCACCTTCAATATAATTATATTAAAACTAGTTATTACTGTTAACTCTTAAGATGGAAAAGCTCACGTTGATTAAAATGTAAAGCAATGCCCAGTTAATATTACCGCAAAACAATGCTGTTCGATTTCTTTTGTAAGCTTATGTAAATCCTTGTCGTTTCAATCGTAGCATCTTGACTTGACTCTTCAGGAAACTGAAAGATGCTACGATTGAAGCTAAGAGGATAACCATGACCTGGATGACTGAGAATCTTTACAGACAAGTGTATGTAAATCGCTGATGGAGGCAGGCGCCATCTAAAATCTTGCCTATAGGGTGCCACATTGGATAGGATCGGCTCTGCATAACAGCCACACTGCTGTTTACTGTTTCAGTAAACAGAAATTATCCTCCTGGAACAGACATTTAGTGAAGTGCATCAAAACCATTTAGAGTTTGATGGTCAGTTGTCCAAAATGACTCAAACCGTGTCCAGAATAACTTGAAAATTGCCCTAAATGACTCAGAAATGGTCTAAACAACTTAAAACTTGTCCAAAAGGACTTAAAAATATGTCCAAAAATAGTCATAAATGACTCAAAATAAGACCTAAAATCACTGTTTATCCAAAATAACTTAAACAAAATGACTCCAGAAACATTAAAAACTACTTATAATTGTTCAAAATGGCAAAACAAATTGTCCAACTTGACTCACAATCTGTTCAGAATTGCCCCAAATGATTTAGAAATTTCCAATAATAACTTAAAACAAATAGTCCAAAATGACTCATTTGTCCATTTTTGAAACATCTTAAGCAATTTTGACTCGTTTATGAGTCACTGTAGATATTTTATTTCTTATTCTGGACAACTTAAATGCTATATTTGACAACTTTTAAGTCCTTTTCAACAATCAATGAGTCAGTCTGCAGACATTTTTGTGAGCTTGGAAAGTTTTTAAGTCGTTTTGGGTCCCCAGACTGATCCACCTTGAAGCAATCATTAAGGTAATAAGAAAATCACAACATAAATAACAAATAAATTAAAAAATGCGGTAAATTAATTTGACAATGCAACATCCAACAGAGACACTGACATGAAAGGATGAATTTACATATCTAAGCAAATAAATAATATTCTAAATAAAGATTTTGTACAACAACCATAATGAAGGCGAGTCAGAGCTACATGGGACGTGTCCTTGATGAATGAATACGACGACTATGCCATCCATTAGACCTATTTTGATGAGCAAACTAGACAAAAACTTCAAAAAGTAATGTATTATTACATTATCGGCTGCAGTTATTACATTTTCAAAGGATTTTTATAAAGCTAGGCCTTTAACGTAATAACTTATCACATTATTGTTAAGTGTAGTTACGTTATTGGTTGCTACACTCCTCAGTTTTCACAAAGCCAGACAGCAGGCTGCAACGTTAGACGTGTTAGTGGGAAATACAGCTGATATAAACAGGGACTCTCCTTTAAGTTGGACGATGGTTCTGTACAGAGGCTCTGACAGATGATTTCCTTCATTCTGGTGAACGTTCAGGTTGTTATCTGCACTTCATGTTGCAGATCACGTCCACAAACTTTTGGCCATGCTCCGTCCCAGCTCACAAACTAAAACCGACTCTGCTGTTTCAAGGAAAAACCTCCAGCTAATGAAAGAGCAGACACTTCCTGGTTTGTTTGAAGATGACATCAGAGCGTCGCTTCCTCTGGTGTCTCACATGTGACCAGTGTTTCTGTTTTCCTGTCCCCCCAGTGCACCGTCTGGGACTGGGACTCCAACGGCAAACACGACTACATCGGCGAGTTCGAGGCCACGTTCAAGGAGATGAGAGGAGCCATCGATGGACGGCAGGTGAGCAGCTGTTTCGATCTGAAACTGAAAGCTACTGACTGATTTTAAAGGCTTTACACTTTTAGATTTAGATCAACAGAGCTTGACTTTTATTTACATGTTGTGCTTTTGGACAAATTGAGTTATTTTGAAGAAAAATAATGACAAAAACCTTGTAAAAAGGCTCAAAACCTGTTTGGAATGACTCAGAATGTGTCCTAAATTACACAAATTATTCAAAAATGACCAAAAAATTTAACTTACTAAGATTTTGTTCAAAATTGCAGTTGAGTCCAAAATGACACAAAGTCCAATATGTAAATGGAAATTTTTGGTCCTTATAAAAAATGTTTAAATGACCCCAAATTACTCCAGATTGATTAAAAAGTGGTTTAAAATAACCCCAAATTTGTCCAAAATGACAAAGTCTAGTCCAAAGTCAACCAAGCAATGTCCAAGTTACTCAAAAAGTGTCCAAAATTATTTTTTTGGCCATTTTGGACATGCTTGAATCAGAAATATTTCTCAAAATCACAGAAACCTGTCCAAAATAACTCAAAAATAGCAAAAACAAACAAAAAAAAACCACTCAAAATGAGTTTTAAATGACTCATATTGTCCAAAGTGATGTAATAATTGTTAAAATTGTTAATAATTATTCAGAAAATGTTCATAATGACCTAAAATTTGTCCAAAATATCTTAAATGTTGTCCATTACGAAAGTCGATTCGTCACTCAAAAAATATCAAAAATGATTCAAAAATTAATTCTCATTTTGGACAAATACCTGTAAAAACTTTTTTTTTAAAAAATACTCAGAAATGGTTTAAAAATAACAGTTTTGAACATATTTTAGACAAAAGTTGCCCTTTTTGCACACATTGAGTCATTTTGGGGAAAAAAGGTACGTCCAAAATCACAAAACAAACTTTCCAAAATTTCTTCAAAATGACCTAAAAAGGATCCAGAATGAAACAAAAGTTGTTGAAATGTCCAAATGACTCAAAACCATCCAAAATGACTGATCAATTTCCAAAATGAAACACAACTTTTACCCATTTGGACACATTTTAAGTCATTCTTGGTACGTGTTGTGCTGCATTCCTGCTACTGTACAAATCTACATTAAAATTAGACTTTAAATAATCTTTACTTGAACTCAGAGCTTCTCCCAGAGGCTAATTATAAATAAAATTCAAGAATGCACACTGTGAAGATGTAGCAAACCTAATTTTCACTCTTTTGCTGAAATCCAGATACCGGTTTAAAAGGTCAAAATGTAATTTTAAGCTAATCAAATCCAGAGAAGTAGATTGATATCACCAAACCAAAGAGCAAACAGTCCTTTCCCTCAGCCTGGTCGTGCAGCCTCAGTCTCTGCTGCATCCTGTAACTTCACTGATTATTCTCGTAGCTCCTTGCAGCTCGGCGCCCGTGGTCACGTCTGATTGTAAACTGAGAAATCTGACTTCCACACCAGTTTCCCTGCTGTGTGATCAGCTGCACTGGATCCGGTTAATATTTAATCTGCTGCCGTTCGGCTGCTGTGGAAGTGAAGATGTCTGTTCGCTGTCTCTCCTTCAGCTGCCTGATCAATTTAAAGGCCGGCTGAGAGCCAGACTGAGCGACACCACGACTCACTCGCTGTGATTCGCTGTTACAGTCAGAAAACCTCAGCAGGACTCCGTGTACAGACGCTGCAGGAGGCAACATCGCAGCCCTGCTAGTCTGCACTGTGGCGTATGAATTCATCACTCTCTGAACAGCTGCTGCTGAGGGGCAGTTAAAGCTCGATCTGTCTCTGGATTTAACTGGAAACTTTCCTCATAATTTTCTCAATTTAGTTGGCATTTATCTGTAAATATTAAGGGGGGACGTAACAAAAAGTGATTCAAAACCATCACAAATAGACACAAAATGACCAAAATGAACGCAAAACCACCACAAAGAGAGACAAAATTACAAACAAGTGACTAAAAATAGACGCAAAATGACCACAACAAGATCCAAAAACCACCACAAAGAGATAAAATCATCAAGAAGTGACTAAAAAAAGGCCACAAATAGACACAAAATTACCAAAAAGAGAGACAAAATTACAAACAAGTGACTAAATATGACTACAAATAGAAACAAAATGACCAAAAAGGGATGCAAAACCACAAAAAGACACTAAATGACCACAACAAGATGCAAAAACAACACAAATATACACAAAATGACCAGGAAAACAGCTAATCTTTATCTTGATTTTAACAGACTTTTATGTTTTTACAGTTTCTGTATTTTTCAGCTAATTTCTTGCAAACTTTCCTCATATTTTTTTCTATTTAACTGGTATTTATCTGCAAACATTAAGAATAAGGAGACCCAAAACCCTCACAATTGGACAAACAATTACCAAAACATGACGTAGACACAAAATGACCACAAATGGACACAAAATGATCAAAAGGGAAGCAAAACCACCACAAATAGACACAAAATGACCACAAAGAGATGCAAAACCAACACAAATAGACAAATCACCACAAACTGGCAAACAAAAGGCCACAAATAGACAAAAAATAACCAAAAAGAGACACAAAACCACCTCAAAGAGAGACTTAATATTCAAAAAGGTGTAGCAGGAAAACAGCTTATCTTTATCTGGATTTTAACAGACTTTTGTGTTTTACAGTTTGTGTATTTTCCAGTTAATTTCTTGCAAACTTTCCTCATAATTTTCTCAGTTAAGTTGGTATTTATCTGTAAATATTAAGGAAAAACATGACAAAAAGAGATCCAAAATGACCACAAAGAGATGCAAAACCAGCACAAAAAGACACAAAGTGACCAAAGCAAGACGCAAAACCGCCACAAAGAGACTAAATCATCACACTGACCAAAAAAAGGCCACAAACAGTCACAAAATAACCAAAATAGACACAAAGCCACCACAAAGAAAGGCAGAATTACCAGCAAGTGACTAAAAAAGACCACAAATAGACACAAACAATGAAAAAAAGTCAAATATTTTCATTCGAAGAAGAAGAAACGGAGCTAAAAGACGGTAAACACTGCTCCAAGTTAGTGATCATGTTGTTCTAGGATGTTTCAGTTTGTTGTTGTGTCCCTTTTGTGGGATTTTTTGTGGCTTTTGTGTCACTTTTAACGTGGTTTTTGCCCTTTTTGTGGTCATTTCTTGTCTCTTTGTGACTGTTTTGGGCATTTTTATGTATGTGCTTGTGGTCTTTGTGTTCATTTTGTATAATTTTGTGGGGTTTTTGTGTTTTGTTTTAGTTATTTTGTGTCATGGATTTGATTTTGTGTCTCTTTGTGGTCGTTTTGTCCTTGTTTTATGTCTTTGTGGTAGTTTTGTGTCGTGTTGTAGACAGTTTGCATCTCTTTGTGGTTGTTTTGTGATCATTGTGTGTCCTTTTGTGCTCAAGTTTTGGCTCATTGTGATTGTTTTATGTCTTTTTGGTAGCTTTGTGGTCATTTTGTGTATCTTTGGCATTTTTTGTGTTTTGTTGTGGTCAACTTGCATCGCTGTGGTTGTTTAGTGTCTTAGAATTATAAGAAATAATCACTCGCAGTCTGTGCAGCTGTAATTTCTGTCCATCTCCAAGATGTGCGGCTCTTATTTAAAAATGTGTACCAATTAAAAGAATCAACGGAGGAAAATCTTGGTAACAAGTCGAGTTTTATAGAGGAAAACATGTTTATATATCTATGTATTCATAAATAATTCATGAAGTGACAGGATTTCTGTCAGTTTCCAAAGCAAATAAACAGAGGGGTTAATTTGGGCGCTTTGTGACTTCGAGCTGCCGTGTTTCAGTCCTGAGGGAATCGGTTTGACCTTCCCTCGAGCTGCGACGCTAATGCCACTACAAACCATGAACTGTGAACCCGGCAGGTCGGCTCACAAACCACCTGATCTCCGTCAGGTCCTGCAGCTCCAGGTTTCCATGAAAGTGCCAATTAGCAGCGTGACCGGCCCTTTTAAAAAAAACGTTCCTCTGGGTCTGAGTGTATTCTGACAGCCGGCGTGATGTGATTACCCAGGAGCTAATGAAGACCGCCATCCAGAAGAAAAGCTGCTGCAGAGACGAGCTAATTAAAGGGCTCGCTGTCCGTCCCTTAAGATGACAACACACAGCTGAAAGCTCACAAACAAAGAGAGGAGGATTCCTGAGCTGTCTCATTATCGCAGACGAGGACATCTTCAGTGTAATGATGCTGTTTGACCGTCTCACACAGTCACACCTCGGTCTTCATTCATCCGCCCACCACAGCTCTGTAGTTTTATCAACCTTTAGCAAACACCAGTTCCCATCAAAACCAACACAAAATGACCAAAACGAGACATAAAACCACCAAAAGAATGACCACAAACAGACACAAAAGGACCAAAAATAGACGCGATACTGACACAAATATGCACAGTGACAAAAAGACACACAAAACATCACAAATAAACACAAAACGACCAAAACAAACACAAAATAAACAGATGCAAAACCAATAAAAATAGATACAAATGATGATGTAATGCCACCACAAATGGACACAAAATGACCAAGACGTGATGCAACACTACCTCAAATAGACACAAAATAACCACGAAGAGAGATAAATCACCAGCAAGAGACTAAAAATGACTACAAATAGACACAAAATGACCAAAAAGAGACACAAAAGGAACACAGAAACGCAAAATGGCCAAAACAAGACGCAAAACTATCAGAAATAGACAAAAATGACTGAAAGTGATGCAAAACCATCATAAGTAGACATAAATGACTAAGAAAGAAAGCATCACCACCTCAAACAGACACAAAACGACCAAAAAGAGATGCAATATTGCCACAAATACGCACAGAGTGACAAAAAGAGACACAAAAACCACCACAAATAGACACAAAATGACCACGAAAAGATGCAAAACCAACACAAATTGACAAAAATGACCAAAAACTGACGCAATGCCAAATAGACACTAAATGATGACAATTAGATACAAAATGACCACAAAAAGATGCAAAACCAACAAGGCATCAAAAGCTGGTGACTATTTTTAGAAGGAAATACAGACACATCAATATATATACACTGTCTGGAGCCGTAATACAACCCTCAACTGAATATTTTGCTTTTTCCCCTTTTCCATTTTCTGTAGGAGTCATATTTCTGTAAATACCGAACCCTTGAAACTACTTTTCCTGGCCTGAAAACATGAAATTCTAACAACTCAACCAAGATGTTTTTGCTGAACTTAGTTTTGGGTCCTAAATAATTTTAAAAAGATGTAAACTCTGAAAACAATCTGAGACTTTGCGGCAACTTATTTCTCAGCAGGACATTTTTACACCTTCGAGTTGTTTGAATGAGATCTTGTCACGCGGGGAGGTAATTTACTCCGTTGCAGCTCATTGTGCGTAAATGAATGTTGTCCTAGCTGTAAAGTACTGTTGCTTTATTGGCTGAATTCCAAATGTACCAAGAGAATAATCACCTCTCGGCCCCTGGGTCCTGTCAAGCTGTGTTGAGTGAATGAGATGCGACTGTGAGCTGGCCGCAACAGGAGGGAGATTCCTCTTCATCCCTCACAGAAACAATGAGAGCAGCGAGTGGAGCTCTTCTGGGAAGCCTCCTCTCTCTTCTTCAGCTTTTATTTATTGGCCTCCTCCTTCAGCTGACAGCTTCTTCTCAGCCGGCGGCGCAGAAACCAGAAATCCCCGCGAGCCGAGGCCTCCCTAGAGCCCTCCGTTCATCCCGCTCCGTCCTGCATCCGTCTCACCCGACACAAATAGAGTCTGAGCCACCACGCGTCACCTGGTCTCCACGGATACGAGTGATGGAGTCGGGGTGAATCCTCGGTGGCCTTGTTTGGGAGGCTGAAGGAAGCTGTTCATTGCTCGGGGGGTCTGTTGTTAATGCTTCTCTCCACCGGACCTCATTCAGTCTGAATATAAAGCTGCACTCTGGCAAATATCTCACTGTGACCCATTGGGACCAAAACCAGAACCTCCTGGCAAGACTGGTTTGGACTTGCAGCCCTTCTTTACCATTTTAATTAACATTTATTAACATAATTTGATTTATTGCTCCTCCTTATGGATGTAAAACAACAGCCGATGTTGTTTTAAATGTGCTTTCTAGTAGTAAAGATTGTGATCTAGGTGATGAAAGTAACCTATTAAACTAAAATGTTGACGTTAATACCCTCCAGTGTTATTTATGTCGTGATTTTACCTGAGAAATTTACATATTAGTCATTAAAAACTCTACAAAAATGACCTAAATGACCCTCCTTTACCTGATTATAATACATATTAATGCTGAGACGCTACAGCTTTATTACTCATGCAGACAAACTGATGTAATATTATATCTTTAACTAGCTAATACAAATATTACATCTAACACCCTAAAGCATTATGGAGATTAACTTGAGTAATTTAGAGCTAAAGTTATGACCCTACAAAAATATGCGCGAAAATATGGCAGAATTTAATCACTGAAGTGCCGTTAGAATGATTCCAACAAGTGTTTTGGTCATTTTTTAAATTTATTTTAATAACAGATTGAATATTTGGTGTGTAAAATGTCAGAAGATAGTGAAAAAGTCCTGTCATTATTTGCTGAATTTCAGAATAATGAAATCAGATGTCTTTTTACATCTCACTAACTATAAAAAACTCAAACAAGTTGAGTTTACAGCCACAGAAAACTATAATATTCACATTGTAGAAGCTCTTGGCAGTGAACCTTTGACAGGTTTGCTCACAGAAATGCAACTCATCAGATAATCGCTTCCCATCAAGAGCAGAGTTCAGTTTAGGGGGAAATAATGGAGCTGACATGAAGGGTGGCGACGGATCAATGACCACAAAATCGATAAGCAAATTAATTGCCATTGAGTTTAACTGTCGATTAGTTTTGTGCTTTTGGCCCTGATACTTTTCCAGTACTTTGACATGAAGGCTTTAAAGCAAACTGGAGTGAAGTGTGTCCTTCAGATGAAAACACGAACCAAAGTCGCTGCTCAGCTCTGGAGGACCGGAGGAAAACTGACGAACATGTAAATGTTTTGCTGTCTCTTTGCTGCTGCCAGGAAATGTTCGTCTGCCAAAACTAATTACGCTTCTTGTTTTAGTGGATTGTCCATTTTAATGACAGTTCTCAGCTTCCTTTGTGAAAATGTTCCACCAAAACAATTCCCCCGTCTCCAATTTTTGCAGGATCCCAGGCTCAGCTTAGCAAACATGACTGTGATTGGTTAAAAGAAACTTAAACAATCCCTGCGGCCGAATGATAGTGAGGTGCAGCAGACCATTCTGCAGCACTGATACAGCGTTGTGGATATAGATGTAGATGTGTAAGATTTACGAGAAGGTGGAAAAGTGTCTTTCTGGTAATTTTGTGTCTCATTTGTTCATTTATATCTCCTTGCTGTTGTTTTTAACATAACTTTGACCATTTTGCAATTTGTTTTAAACATTTTAAGGGTCCTTTTGGCCATTTTCTGTGCCCTTCAGTCTTATTTTGATCATTTTTAATCATTTTGTGGTTGTTTTCATCATCCTTTTGGTCATTTTGCATCTTGTTTTGACCATTTTCAGTGTTGTTTTGGTCATTTTGTGTCTCTTTAGAGCCAGAGTGTTTTTCCCCCTGTCGCCAAACAATAATGATGTGCAGCAGACCATTCTACAGCACTGTGGAGATTAATCTAATTATGCAAGACGAGTTGTAGCCCTGCTGACATGTATAGTTTGGGTCATTAGGGACCACTAGGATGTTAATCTGATCATGATTATTTGGAATGCTATTTTCTGCATGTCTCTGTTGATTTCTTACAGACTTTCCTTATAATTTCCTAGAAATTAGCTGCTAAAGACCAACACAACTTGGTTCAAACTACAAAGTAAGAAAAAACAAGGAACTCTGTACTCCATCGATGACCTGAACTCACACTAACACAAGTTTCAGTCGTTAGAGAGACAAAATAAACATAACAAAGTCTTGCACATTTTGGTGCTGATGAAATGAAGCCTTTTTCTCATTAGTCTGTTCATTTGTTGACACAACAATAAACAAGTAAAACTGAGGACAGAAGGTTCTTCGGGTTCACTGATGTATGAAGCTTGAGCCCTGAAAGGCCAAAAACAGATATAAAAGGAAGTGAAAATTAGGCAAACCCCTCTTCTAATGAATGATCGTGTTGCTCCGGTGCTGTATTTTCCAGTCAATTTCATGCAAACTTTCCTCAAATTCAGTTGTTGTTTGAGCTGTAATCACAAAGATATTTCCAAAGAAGTCATTAAATTTGCTGCTAATTACTAAACGCGAGCAATTAGAAGATGAAGTGTCAAACACTTCTTTCAGGAGGTGGTGGAGACCAAAAACTGAGCTAAAAGGGAGTGAAAATTAGGCAGACAGCACTTCAAATAAATGATGATGTTGCTCCGCCATGCTTTATTTTACAGGTGGTTTATTTTCCATTTCCTACAACTTGAGCTGCTGTTTAATTATAAAGGATATTTCCAAGTTAAAGCCTGCAGTCTTGTTCTAATTATGAGTAAAAGAAACCCAAAGAACCTTGAACACTGTCCATCATTTAAACTCAGTTTTAATAGCATATTTCCAGCATCAGAGCCTCATCAGGCAGAATATTTCCAAGAGAGTCTCACACAGTTTAGTCCTAATTGTGTGTGAAAAAGACAATTTCCTACCCTTTATTTTTGGCAGTTTGTGAAGATAAGTAAACAAATTCAAGAACAGTCTTCACAATAAACCAAAGATTATTCAGACAACAGAAAACTCCCACAGAAATCAAGGACATGGATAAAGTGAGAGTCTGAGAAGAAGCGTCTTTTTAAGAGGCCACAGATATTCAGCCTAAAGGGAGAGAATTCAAACGTTTGGAGGTCACGACTTTAAAAGCTGTGTGGAAAACAACCTGTGAACCCTGATCCAAGGACACGAGTCCTCCTGAGGAAGGCAGGAGCCCTCAGAGTCACGACCACGACTTTAAATTGAAACCTGAATTTAATGAGGAGCCGCTGCGAAGGGAAACAACAAAGGTTTAACATGAGAAGATCTGTAAGAAGCTTTGTAGCAGCATATTCAACAACCTGCAGACGCTCCAGGGATTTTTTTTTTTTGGTTACATTGTGTCTCTTTGGGACCAAAGTATTTGTTCCCTAGAATGATAATGAGGTGCTGCAAACCACAATAGAAGGTGGAGGAGGTCCCCCTGACCCATAATGTGTGATGGTGGCCATTAAATAGGATAACACCAATGTTTGGTGTCTCTTTGGGGTAATTTTGTGTCTTATTTTGTGTATTGCGAGTGTGGTCTTGGTCATTGTGTCTTGTTTTGGTCGTTTTTATCTCCTTGTGGTTATTTTTTCATGTAATTGTGGTCATTCTGTGCTTGTAAATGATCATTTTGAGTGTCCTTTTGGTCAATGTGTGCCTCATTTTAGTCAGTTTCATCACGTCGTGTTCATTTGGGGTCATTCCGCATCTTGTCATAGTCAGTTTGAGTGTGGTTTTGATTATTTTGTCATATTTTGGTAATTTACATCACCTTGTGTGGGAACGGTGCGCAATTATAATGGCCTTTTGATTACATGATAACATTTTGGGGTCCCTGGTTACATTTTGCATCTTATTTTGGTCATTTTCATACCTTGTTATTGATTTTAATATAATTATCTTCATTTTGCTTCTTGTTTTGATAATTTTAGTTTTCTTTTGGTCACTCTGCTTCTTATTTTGGTCTTTTCAATTGCCTTGTGGTTGTTTGGGGTCATATTGCCTCTTATGTTGGTCATTTTTAGTGCAATTTTGGTCATTTTGCATCTTAGTTTGGTAATTTTGTATCTTATTTGGGTCATTTTAATGACCTTGCGGTTATTTTTAATATTGTTTTGGTCATTTTGCGTATTGTTTTGTTGAGTTTGAGTGTGGTTTTGGTCATTTTGTGTTATTTTTGTCATTTTCATCACTTCATCACATGGTTGTTTTTAATATAATGTTGGTACTGCAGCTAGAGCGAGTCCCGCTGTGGGGCAAAGGCTCCCTGTACTTCATAGAAAATTATAACCACACTGTTGGCATTTCCCTCAAAAGTCACCGTCAAATTCCAAACAGCAGGTTTCATAAAACTCAGGTTTTCAATAACCTTTGGAACTAAAGTGTCTGAGGCTGTAATGTGTTTTCAGATTGTACAGACCCTAAAGGAAGTCATCTGTTTATTTACTTCAGCATCACCACTCGCTGTGCTCTTTTTAAATTCACTCTGTAGACTAAAACCTTTTTTGTTGCAGTCATGCCCTTCTAATTTTCATTGCCTTGTGATTGTAATATCATTTTGATCATTTTGCATCTAATTTTGGTTATTTTGCATCTTATGTTGATCATCTTATGTGTGGTTTTGGTCATGTTGCATCTTATGTTGGTGATTTTAAGCTTGGTTTCGATCATTTTTTTCACCTTGTGGTAGTTTGGGGCCATTTTGGGTCTTATGTTGATCATTTTGAGTGTGATTCTGGTCATTTTGCGTTTAACTTGTCCATTTTGTGTCTTAATTGGGCCATTTTAACTGCCTTGAGTTTGTTTTAAATATTATTTTGGTCAGTTTGAATGCTGCAACAAGAGTGAGTCACGCTGTGAGAGGGTTCCCTGTATTTCGGAGCAGATTAAAACCAGACTAATGACATTTTCTCTTAAAGTCAAATTCCCAGCAGTAGTTTTCATAAAACCCAAATTTTCAGTAAACTCAGTGTATGGGGCTGCTCATGTTGATCTCAGAAATGTGTTTGCAGATTGTGCAGATCCTGAAGTTAGTTGATCTACTTCAGCATCACCACTGGCTGTGCTGTTCTTGAATTACCTCTGTGAACCTAAAACTGTTTTGCTGCCGTCACGCTGCCTCTCTGATTATGACCTTAAAATAGGGACGATGACTCACTGATAGTGTTTATGTGATGTGTTTACAGCCGAATTAGCGTCTCACTAATGAGGATGCTGGAGGCTTTTGTTTGAAGTCACCTGAGTGGGCTGCAGGTTGTTGTTTGCCTCCTCGGGCTCAGACAGATTATCAGCTCAGTTAGATTTGATCTGTAATGTAAACCAACACACTCACCTGAGGATGAATAATTACAGTGTTCACCTGGAAGCAGCAGCTGGTTGACGTTTAGCTGCTCCATTGGACACTGTAAACTCCAGATGATTTTATTTAAAGTGTCAGCAAAAAAAAAACGGATCACACGAGTCGAAATGTGTGATCGCTGCAAGCTGCTCTAACTGATGCAGCACCAAAGCTTTGTAAGTGGCCACATGTTGGCGCTATTGGTCCGATTTTTGGGAACGTAAAGCACTTCATCATTGGGCAGCTGTCTGCCAAGTTTCACTTCTGCAGACTTTTTAGTTTTTGAAATATTGGTGATTTCTTTGCACCATGAATTAAAAACTTAATAGCAAATACATCATAAGAAATACCTACAAGCTGTTCACAAACTCTGAGCATGTTCTGACTCATTTTTCCTCACTGTAATAAAAGATAATATTACTTTTGTTGTACTTTCATAACTGATTAAACAGTTATCACACATTGTACCACAAAAATGAAAATATTAGTAGATAGTCTAACCCAAGTAGAACAGAGTCCTGGAGTTTCAAAGTGGTTTTTCCAACTATAACTAAGGTTTTTTTTAAATGTAAACATATTTTTTAATTTTCTAATCCCAGTATTTAGTGACACAGGTCATTACACCACACAGAAGACTTTGTCATGGTGCCCCTTTACCAGCTAATCTGTTCCCTGCTTGCTAACATTAAAGTGCCTCCTCCCTCTGCTCACTGCAGTATTAAACACTAAGAGTTACTACAGCTACTCTACAATACTTGAAGTGTGTATTTTATAGGAAATGGTAAATTGGTTCCTAGTTTACACTGGTTTTGTTTACGGCAGAAGAGCTGATCATAGCTCTGTTTGTGTGTCGCAGGTGCAGTGGCCGTGTATGAACCCCAAATACAAAGTGAAGAAGAAGAACTACAAGAACTCTGGGATCGTTATTCTGAACCAGTGCAAGGTGACTCATGTTTTCCTCTCTGTTGCTTCAGTTCAGGGTTTGAGGGGCCGTTTTCGTGCTGCTCGTCTTGTTTTTTCTCAGAGGCTGATGTTGTCGTCTGACTGACAGACTGTTAGAAGCTCCAATTATGCAGCGCTGAGCAGCCCGACTAACCTGACATTTCCCGCCACGCGGTGCTGAACGGCGCTCAGACGGCGAGCGAGGGGAGTCTGGGGAATCCTGCCGCCGAATGAAAGCAGGATAACATTTAGCCTGATGACACTCGACACATGAAGGGTTCCTGCTTCAGAATGATTTAATAGCCGCTTGGAAGCGCTGAATGAGCTGCAGCACAACACGGAAACAAATTACAGATCCGCAGTGGAGCGCGCAGCTAATTTACACTTGATGGATGAGCAGTTTGAGTGCAAGCCGGAAGGAAGCCAAATGTTTTCAGAGCAAGAATTGAGTTGGCGGTGAGAAGACAGAACGAGAGCAGGTTTACCGACCCACTGACCGAGCAACAGGTTGAAGGGTCGTCCATCCTCAGCTGCAGCAGCTAGGTCATGATCATCCACACACACACAGCTAGGTCATGATCATCCATTTACATGCACAGCTAGGTCATGATCATCCACACACACAGCTAGGTCATGATCATCCACTCACGCACAGCTAGGTCATGATCATCCACTCACACACACAGCTAGGTCATGATCATCCTCACACACGGCTAGTTCATTATCGTCCACACACACAAGGTTAGGTCGTGATCATCCACTCACACACACACGGCTAGGTCATGATCATCCTCACACACACACGGCTAGGTCATGATCATCCTCACACATGGCTAGTTCATTATCATCCACACACACAGCTAGTTAATTATCGTCCACACACACAGCTAGGTCATGATCATCCACACACACAGCTAGGTCATGATCATCCTCACACACAGCTAGGTCATGATCATCCTCACACACAGCTAGGTCATGATCATCCACACACACAGCTAGGTCATGATCATCCACACACACACAGCTAGGTCATGATCATCCTCACACACGGCTAGTTCATTATCATCCACACACACAGCTAGTTAATTATCGTCCACACACACAGCTAGGTCATGATCATCCACACACACAGCTAGGTCATGATCATCCACACACACACAGCTAGGTCATGATCATCCACACACACACAGCTAGGTCATGATCATTCACTCACATGCACAGCTAGGTCATGATCATCCACTCACACACACAGCTAGGTCATGATCATCCACTCACACACACAGCTAGGTCATTATTGTCCACACACACAGCTAGGTCATGATCATCCACTCACACACACAGCTAGGTCATGATCATCCACTCACACACACAGCTAGGTCATTATTGTCCACACACACAGCTAGGTCATGATCATCCACACACACAGCTAGGTCATTATCGTCCACACACACAGCTAGGTCATGATCATCCACACACACAGCTAGTTAATTATCGTTCTCACACACAGCTAGTTTATGATCGTCCACACACACAGCTAGTTAATTATCGTCCACACACACAGCTAGTTTATGATCGTCCACACACACAGCTAGTTAATTATCATCCACACACGGCTAGTTTATGATCATCCACACACAGCTAGTTAATTATCATCCACACACGGCTAGTTTATGATCATCCACACACAGCTAGTTAATTATCGTCCACACACACGGCTAGGTCATGATCATCCACACACAGCTAGTTAATTATCATCCACACACACGGCTAGTTTATGATCATCCACACACAGCTAGTTAATTATCATCCACACACGGCTAGGTCATGATCATCCTCACATACGGTTGGTTATGATCATCCACACACATAGCTAGTTAATTATCATCCACACACACGGCTAGGTTATGATCATCCACACACACAGCTAGTTTATGATCGTCCACACACACAGCTAGTTAATTATTATCCACACACACGACTAGGTTATGATCATCCACACACAGCTAGTTAATTATCGTCCACACACACAGCTAGGTTATTATCATCCACACACAGCTAGTTCATTATCATCCACACACACAGCTAGGTTATTATCATCCACACACAGCTAGTTAATTATCGTCCACACACGCAGCTAGTTCATGATCGTCCACGCACAAGTTCATGATCGTCCACACACACACAGTTAGTTCATTATTGTCCACACACATGGGCAAACAGAGTACAGTGATCCCTCGTCTATCACGGGGGTGATGTTCCAGAACCCCTCCGCAATAGACGAAATCTGCGAAGTAGCGACCTTGTATTTACTTTATTATTTATATACATTTTAATGCTTCATAAACCCTCCCCACACTGTTATTAACTTTTCCCACACTCTTATAAACACTGGCTTCCATCGCTGCCGATCAATCAGCGACCGACTAGCTCAAGCGGAAGCGGCCGTAGCTGCGTTTTCCATACGTGCGTCTACTCATCTGCTGTACGCTACGTATTTTATATACAATGTAAAAATCCGCGATACAGTGAGACCGTGAAAAGTGAACCGCGATATGGCGAGGGACTACTGTAATTTGATTTAGTTTTAGTCACAAAGACTAAAAACATTTTAGTTTATTTTTCTTAGAGACATTTTAGTCACAATTTTCACAAATTTTTCATACCTTCTAAACCTTTTGAGGCTGTTTACGTCTTTGTGTACAGTTGGTTATTGATGCCATTCTAATTTATTGTGATTTCCAATGGAAAATGGTCACTGTCCATCTGCTCTGCAGTGACACAACA
The DNA here is from genome assembly GCA_024666655.1 of Dascyllus trimaculatus. Lineage (NCBI taxonomy): Eukaryota > Metazoa > Chordata > Actinopteri > Pomacentridae > Dascyllus > Dascyllus trimaculatus. The sequence goes on along the minus strand of CM045451.1, from coordinate 11,524,020 downwards.
GGCAACGTCTCCTCATTAAATCCAGCTGTCATTTCCAAGTTCTGTGGTCGTTTTGCATCACTTTGTGGTTGTTTTGTGTCTCTTTGTGGCTGTTTTGCATAATTCTGCATCACTTCGTAGTTGATTTGCGTGTCTTTAATGTTGTTTAAGACGTTTTGTGTCTCTTTGCAATTGTTTGGTGTCTCTTTGACGTAGTTTTGCATCATTTTGCATTACTTTGACGTTGTTTTGTGCCTCTTTTTTTTGCTGCTTTGAGATTGTTTTTAGTAATTTTGCATTTTTGTGGTTATTTTGTGTCTCTTTGTAGTTGTTTTGTGTCTGTTGGGGCAGTCTGGCATCATTTTGCATCACTTTGTGGTAGATTTGTGACTCCTTGTGGTTGTTTTGCATCTTTGAGGTGATTTTGAGTCATTTTGCACCATCTTCTGATTCTGTTGTGTTTTGTTTTGTAATGCACCACTGTGGTCTTGGAATGAAATTTAAAGTTTGTAATTTAACTGGTCAGACAAAAGCATCAGAAATCAATCTGACAGGAACACATATACATAAACAGTAGTGTGTGGTTACTGATGTATGCTGTTTTCCATCTAAAGGACCAAACTTCAGTCAGAGATCTAGAAATTTAACATTAGTTTCATCTGGTCATCAATCAAAGCAGTTAACATGAATTCACACCAAACTCCATTCAAAAATCAGTCAATTTTACATGCAGATAACTTATTATTTTGTGCATATAAACCACCGAACAGTTTATATTGTTTAGGTTTTTTTGCACCTCAGAGTAAATTCAACAAGCCAAACACCTTAAATGATCAGTATTGTTAAATGTTGCTATCATGTGAAGTGAGATAAGGATGTGATGTGCAAATACAAAACCAGAAGTGCGGTTCTCATGTCTATCGAGTGTCAGTAAAGGCAACACTGTCCTGCAAATCAGCTGGTTGACAAACAGTGATGAAGTTTCATTGACGCTCTGTGAACCAACATGACACTTGGTTTGATGTTGCAAACCTTAAATGTTTAAATATGTGACTGTTTTCTGTCTTCAGATCATCAAGATGCACTCGTTTCTTGATTACATCATGGGAGGCTGTCAGATCCAGTTTACTGTGAGTGCACCACACACACATAAATACACACATGCAGACACACGCGCGCACACAATCCCAACCTTTACTCTAACCTGAACCTCAAACAGCCATTTAAAGGTCTGTCCCAAAGTGAGGACACATCCAAACAGGGGCTGAAACTGTAAGTGGTCCTCATAAACATAGTCAAACAAACACACACACACACACACACACTCGCACACACTCGGGTCGCGCTCGGGTCATCGTCCTGCTTCATTTTGCCGTCTGGGAGGAGAGGCAGCATCCTGCTTCGTGCTCTTGGGGTATCTCTGACGTCGCCATGGAAACAGTAACCAGGACGACACATTCAGCAGCCTTCTTGTCCCAGTTAGCTCGTCACGGGACTCTCACTGGGACGTGACCAGTTAAACCAGTGCGACGGAGTGAAACCGCAGCTGGAGGCTTCTGATTGTGAAACATGTAATCTTGATGTTGAAGATTTTTTAATGTGTTAAATTTACCTTAGAAACCTCCCAAATTTTTTTCTCTCCGGCTGCAGTCGGTAAAGTTACTGAAAAAATGTTTCTGGATGTGAAAAGTCAGATTTGAACATATTTGTCTGTATAAATCAAAGCAGCTACAAACAACCCAGAGCTTAGAGAGTTTTGTTGTCATCTTTGTCGTCTTTTTGTTTCTGTGTACGTTGAGTTTACCTCTTTTGTGACTCTCTGGGGTTATTTTGCACCTCTTAATGGCCTTTTTTGATTTTTGAGGTCATTTTACTTAATTTTGTGTCTGACTTTGTTGTGATTTTGCTTTGTTTTGTGTCTTTTTCTGGTTGTTTGACTCTTTTTGCATCTTTTTGTGTCAGTTTTATGTCTCTTTGTGTTTATTTTGTGTCTCGCTGTGGCTGTTTTAAGTTGTTTTGCGTCTCTTGTGATTCTCTGTGGTTGTTTTGTGTCTCTTTCTAGTTGTTTTTTCATTTTGTGTCTTTTTCAATTCAATTTTATTTATAAAGCGCATATTTACAACATGTCATCACATAGCGCTAAACATTGTAAAGAGGAACGGAAAACAGGAAACAGAAAATCCAACAACCCAAAGTTGCTTTTGGATTCCCTATGAGCAAGCAGTCAGTAACGGCGGGAAGGAACCAAAAACCCCCTATGGTAGGGAAGGGGGAAAAAAACCTCAGACAGAACCAGGCTCAGTGAGGGCGGCCATCTGCCTCGACCGGTTGGGTTGGGTTTTTGTTGTCGTTATTTTTTATCTCTGCCATTTTTTGTCTCCGTAGTTGTGTTGAATAATTTTGCATTTATTTGTGGTCATTTTTTGTCTCTTTGGGGTCGTGTTGTGTCTCCGTGATCATTTGAATAATTTTTTTTGTCATTTTGCAGCTGTTTTAAATCATTTTGCGTCTCTCTGTGCTCATTTTACATGGTTGCACTGTTTTTTTTTGTCTCTGGGGTCGTTTTGCGTCTCTTTGTGGTAATTTTGCCTTGTTTGTTGTCATTTTTCATCCGTCATTTTATGTCTGTGTGGATGTTTTGTGTCTCTTTGAGGACATTTTGCATCCCTCTGTGACTGTTTGTCAGTGTTTTGCATCTCTTCATTTTTAGTCATTTTGACAACTGTGTTTTTTTGCATATTTTTGTAGTTGTTTTGACTCATTCTGTGCTTTTGTTGTATTTTTTGTCTGTTTGACAACGTTTTCTGTCTGATTGTGGTCATTTTGCTGTTGTTTTGGGTCATTTTGCATCTCTCTATAGTAGTTTGTTTTCTTTGCTTTATTGTTGTTTTCTTGTCTCAGTGGCTATTTTTAGTAAAGAAAAGGATCAATCTGGTCTCACAATGAAATTGAAAGTTTACCAGAGATTCATTTAGATGAAAATCTCTAAAATCAGACAAATGACATAAAAATTCAGAATAATAAATAGTGTAATGTGGTTACTGATGGATGCTCAGCATCTCTGTTTTCTCTATCTAAAAGACCAAACTTCATTAAAACGTCTGCAAATTTAAAACTTTTCCTCTCGGCTAATATGAATCTACACTGAACTCCATTTAAAAATCAGTCAGGTTTTCAAACAGATGTTTTCTATATAGAAGTCACCCAACGGTTTTTATTGTTTTGTTGTTTTTTTTTATCATCAAAAATATTAAAATAATAGAATTTTAAGGCTGTAAATGCTACTTTTTGTTATTCTTTTGTTGATAAATCCAACACAGAGTGCAGCAACTAAAGTTATAGGCAGCTACAAGGTCAGCTTGTTGCAGTTGAGCTAAACAACGCCAACGTTGTGATCTCAGTGATGTGAACTTAACTGCTGCTGGTGCGTTTATTCAATATATTTAACTGAAGTGGAAGAAAGCAGCCAAAAACAACATTTTGTGTGCTTTTATTGCTTCTTCACTTCTTGTGAGTGTGAATCAGAGGTTAAGTGACTTTAAACGTGTTCGGAGACTCAAACACGGCGTCTGACTCCATCCTCCTGCTGTTTACACTTGTAAAAACATGTAAACAGAGCGTTGCATCGCTCTCCCTGAACGCTTAAATGTTTCATCGCTTCAACATCAGTCAGGAGAAGAAGAAGAAGAAGAAGAGTTCCTTCTGTTAGAGGTGTTTATGAGGTGAGCTGCTGAGGACTCGGGTGTGTTTACTGCAGCTGGGGTTATTCGTAGAGAAGCTGTTTGTCACTCTTGAGCTTTTTCCTTCTTGTATCTAACAACAAACACGCGTTTCACGATGCTGCGTTACACATTCACAGCCTCCTGGTGTGAATACACAACGTGTGATCGACACATTCTGGAGACAGTTGGCTGAAAACACAGACAGCTCAGTTGGCAACCTGACAACAATCAGCTCGTCTCCTCCAGAATCAATCTGAGCGTCCAACACCAAGCAGTTTTCTCTTTGTGGACTTAAGTGTCCTTTTGGGGATCTTTTGTGTCACTTTGTGGAAGTTTTGCATCTTTTTGTGGACATTTTGTGTGACTTTGTAAAGGTTTTGTGTTGCCTTGCGTCTGTTTCGCATCTCTTTATAGATGCTTTGTGTTAGATTGTGGTTCTTTAGTGTGTCTGTCATAATTCTTTACCCCATTGTGGACGTTTTGTGTCACTTTGTATATATTCGATGTCTCTTTGCGGTTCTTTAATGTATGTCTTTGTGAATAAGTTGTTTTTGTGGACATTTCATCTCCTTTTCATGGTTTTATTCTCATTCTCTTTTTGAATTTTGAGTTATTTTGTGTCTTTGCGAAGGCTTGGCATTGTTTTGTGTCTCTTTGTGGTTATTTGATATTTGATCTATTTGTGCCCATAACTGTTGCTGTTCATTAATCATTTAAATCTTGTGGCTCTGAATGTTTTCCTGATCAACAGACAAGTGAGCTGCTGCAGTTGTAAAATCAGCTGAAACAAAGCGAGCTAAAGATAAGCACAGAATCATCACGGCTTTTTACATTTTAGGTCCAAATAATCAGCCGAAATAAATCTGCAGAAAAACAATCAGCAGAATCACCAGACTCTTTTTCTGACGTGTTTATTTCCAGCAGTTTTCCGTTTTACAGTTTCACACTGTACTTTTACACTTCTGGAGTCACTTCAAACATCAGCTCACAATGTCCATTTCAATCAGCCTGAATGTTCCATTGGAGCTGAATGTGCAGGTGCTGCTCTGTGATTGGTTCTCATCTCTGATTGGCTTTTGTCTCTGCAGGTAGCCATCGACTTCACGGCATCCAACGGAGACCCTCGAAACAGCTGCTCTCTGCACTACATCCACCCCTACCAGCCCAACGAGTACCTGAAGGCGCTGGTGGCAGTGGGGGAGATCTGCCAGGACTACGACAGGTAACAGCCAATCACACAGCTCCATTCCTTAAAGGGACAGCAGCTGGTTTTACTCTCTTACATCCTTCTGTGCAGTAGAGGAAGTTTGTTTGATGAAGACTTCTTTGCCCTCCCTCACAGACAACTTGTTCTCTTTCTTGATGTCTTGTTCTTGATTTTAGAACCTGCCGGTTTGAATTTTTCCTTCTAATGGCTACTTTAAAATCCTTCAGGCTTCACTTTCTGTCCCACTCAGGCTTTTATGATATTACATTTTTGCAAACGTAATTTATTCTGTGTGAGTGCAGAGAAACCTTGAAGTTAAAATGTGTTCAGTGTGAAGGTCTGAGATCTGAGAGCAGGCGGCTGCTTTCTTCAGCTCCACTAAAGATTTTAAAGAAACTAGAAAGCAGTTAGAGAAGCTCTCCTCGACTAAGGGCTGCACAGACCTTGAAATGAGAGAGTTTTCTCAATATTGACATTTTTTAAACATGATTCTGGTGTGAGGTCTTCATCACAACATACACTGACAGACATAATTTTCCTTTATCACAATGCTCAAACATTACAGCATCAGTCAGATTTGATGCAAATATATTAAATGATAAAAGAATTTTATTTACAGCTGCACAATGAGTTCATGGCTGTGGTGGAAAGTAACTAACTATATTTACTCAATAACTGTGTTTAAGCACGCTTTCTATGTACTTTTACTTGAGTATGTCCATGTTACACAACTTTCTACTTTACTCTGTTTTCAATTCAACTCAATTTTATTTATATAGCACCAGTTCACAACATATGTCATCTCATAGCACTTCACAAAGAACAGAGAACCCAACAATCCAAAGTTGCATTTGGATTCCCTATGAGCAAGCAGTCGGTGATGGTGGGAAGGAACCAATCACTTGCTGCTGAGAGACAACTGGTCAGGATGGTCAAGAGTCTACTAAGACTCCCTAAAAAGCAGCTCTCCAGTGATTTAGAAGCTGCTGGAACACAGATGTCAGTGTCCACAGTCAGGTGAGGTGTGTGTTACATCATAATGGCCTGAGAAGCTGCCATGTAAGAGGGAAACTCTTCCACTAGAAGCTGTACCTTAAAGATCCACTGAAGTTTGCCGCTAATCACATGGACAAATAAAAGCCTTTTGGAGGAAATGTTCGTGGTCAGATGAAACAGTAATTGAGCTATTTGGCTAAAATGACCATAAATATGTTTGAATATGAGAGAAGGTGATGCCATTAACCCCAAGAACACCAAACCTACCTTCAAGCATGGTGGTGGTATTATTTTGCTCTGGAGCTGTTTTGGTGCTGGTGGAACTAGTGCTCTACTCAAAGTAAATGGAATAATCAAGAAGGGTTACCTCCACATTCTTCAGGAAAACCTCAAATTATCAGTCAGAAGGTTGGATCTTGGATACAGTTGGGTGTTCCAACAAGACAATGGCCTAAAATGGTAAAGGAATGGCAAAACCAGACTAGAATAATGGTTTAAGACTGGACTTCCCACAGACCTAACTTAACAAAGACCTAAGACTGTGATGAAAAAACAAGTCTGTGACAGAAAGCCAACAAAGTTATTTTAACTGTACCAATTCTGTTCCCAGGAGGAGTGGTCAAAGACACAACCAGAAGCTTGTGAACAGCAACCAAAAGTGCCTAGTTTAGGTGAAAATGGCCAAATGACATTTAACCAAGTATTAGCATTCCTGTATTTATATTTCTGACCCCTATTTCTGACCTGTAATAAATCTATGAAAGAACCAAAATGCTTGCACTTAGCATTCCAGATTCCGAAATTCAAATCGCAACATTCTAAATTTCAAATCATGCCAATATAACAAATGTACTGTCAAGCATGGTGGTGGCAGCTTTATGCTCTGGGGCTGTTTTGGTTCCAGTGGAGCTGGTGCTGTCCACAAAGTAAACGGAATAATGATGAAGTAGAATAACCTCCACATTCTTCAGGAAAGCCTAAAATCATCAGCTTGAAAGTTGGGATCTTGGATGTGTTGGCTGTTCTGACAAGACAATGACGCCAAACATGCATCAGAATTACCAAAGAAATTTTGGCTAAATCAGGCTAGAGTTAAGGTTTTAGTCTGGTCTAACCAAAATCCTGACTTTAAAACTCAGTGAGAATCTGTGGAATGTGCCGATGAAACAAGTCAGTAGCTGTGCTTCAATTCAGAGGCTGCATTCTTTGAAGGTTGCATTTCTTCTCCACGGCTGTGAAGGATCCACCAATGCGTCCCAACATATCCCAAGATTCATTCCACGTTCAGGCTGGTGTGTTACATCTTTGAAATGCATCTCCTCCTCAGAGGTTTTTATCATGTGGTGATTTATCCTAAATCCCAAACACTTCTCCCTCTAGCTTTTTGTTCCACCACATCCACAAAGTGAGCAGCCGTCATCACCACTCAGCCAATTAGAGGTCATTTCTTTGCTTTGTGTCACTGCAGCGGTGGACTGAATGAGCTTATTAATTCCAATCAATAAATGATTTCTCTTTTTCCTTTCAGTGACAAAATGTTCCCGGCGTTCGGCTTCGGCGCTCGGATCCCTCCTGACTTCAAGGTAATTTACCCGCTCGGCTCGCCAACTCTCCCAGCATGCACTCTGTCAGCAGGGGAGGCCTGGGGAGGGTCAGGAGCTGGTGATTACCTGCTGCCTCCTCGTCCTTGTAGCCCCGGGGTGCTGCCGGTTCCATTCGACCTCCTCCTTCCTTTCCCATAGCTGGTGGTTTGACTTTCTGATTACCTCCATTCAGAGTCTGCCACCTGCAAAAGCTGTCCCAGTGTGTGATGGGTTAAAGTTAAAGTGACATTTAAAACAGATTCTGTTGAATTCATCAGCAAATATACAAAACATGAAGTAAGTAAGCATCTTTAGTTTTAAATGTTTTTAATAAAGCTATTTATTGATAATATTTGCCTGGAAATATGGGACTGAAGAAGTATAAAGTACAAAAAACAAAACCCTGCTAACATCCAACAAGGCTCAAACTAATGATCCTTTTCATTGATAATCATTGTTTATTCTGTTCTGGATGAGTCGATAATGTAAGGAAACTGTGAAAAATGTGGATCAGTGTTTCCTCACATGTCTTGTTTTGTCCAAAAGTATTCAGTTTACTGTCAGAGAGGAGGAAATAAACCAGAAAATATTCACATTTAAGAGGTCACAATCGCATGAATTAGACTGTTGACAGTTGACAACTAATCAATTAATTGTTGCAGCTCTAACATCCATTTCCTTCTAAGTGACTCTTTATTTCAACTGAGCAAGCAGACAAAACACTTAAATACCAATATCAGTATCAGAACATCCAGTTATAACTAATCATAAAAATAGAAATGCTCAGCTGTCATCCGAAAAAATACCAAAGATACCATGTATACCAGGGTTTTCTGCTCAGAATGTGGCTTTTGGAGGCATACAGTATGGTGGCCCAGAAGGGTCAACGCAACAGCCAAAGCCACAACACAACCACAAAAGCAAAAACACAACAGCAAAAGCCACAACGCAAATGCAAAAGCCGCAAATGCAATGGCCACAATGGAAGTTTGCCCACAACGGAAGTGTGCTCAGAGCACATACATAACAACATAATGACAATTTCAACACGGTGATCAACACTGCTGATTTGTGAAAACACAAAACGACAATCACAACCACTGAGCAGTTTTATTTATGTCTCATTAAACTCTCCCTTAATCAAATTGTCCGCCAGAAAATATTTTCCCCTGGAAATAAGGCCTGTTCTTCCGACCGCTGTGCTCTTCTGTTGTGGGTTAACTTCTTTTGTGGCTTTTGCAGTTGCGCTGACCCTTCTGGGCCACCGTAATACAGTGCCTATAAAAGTTTCTCCCTTTTGCTGCTGTTCATCATTGAATTGAGGTGAATTTAATTTGGCTTGTACCCTCTACCTGTACAAAATTTCCAAGGCTTGCTGCCAAGAAGCGTCCCCTCATCATGATGCTGCCACCACCATGCTTCACAGTGGGGCTGCTGTGTTTGTGATGATGTGGAGTTTTTGGTGTTCGCCAAACACAGCGTCCAGTCTGATGGACAAAAAACTCAATTTTGATATCATCAGTCCAAAGAACCTTCTTCCAGTTGACTTCAGAGTCTCCCACATGCCTTCTGGTGAACTCTAGTACAGATATAATATGAGCTTATGTTTTTGGACAGTGGCTTTCTCTTTGCCACCCTCACATAAAGCTTGACTGGTTTAACTGATGAAGAGGTCTTGGTGGCCTCCCTTTCTAGTCTCTTTCTTGCACTTTCACTCTGTTTTTGAGGAAAGTCTGCTCTCGGCAGATTTACACATGTGCCGTTTTCTTTCCATTTCTTAGTGATGGATTTATTGAGACTCCAAGGGATATTCATTGACATGGAAAGTTTCTTGCATCCATCCACTAACTTATGCTTTTGACTTTTAGTAACCTTTTCCCAGAGTTGTTGTTTTGCCTTTGTGGTGTAGTTTTAGACAGAGAACTGATCCACCAGTGACTGGACCTTCCAGACACAGGTGTCTTTATAATACAATCCCTGAGACATTTTACTGCACTCAGATGATCTCCATTTAACTAATTTTGTAGAAATCTCTTTTCACTTTGACATGAAAGAGTCTTATTTGGTAAATTCTTGTCCAGAAAAACAAATTAAATTGACAAATATTCAATATAGAAAAACAATTAAAAAGGAAAATTTCCAAGGTAGATGAATACGTTCAATAGGCACTCTACATACTGTATGTATACATGTATACATAGATATGTGTGTGTTGAATTGGCCTTTACTGACTGGATAAACATGATTTATTGAAGGGAGCATATTCTAACTTAAGAACAGTAAATTGATTGGAGAACAAGTAAGAACAACATGTTTTTCTTGTAAATGTGCAAAGTGTGAAAGCACAACAGATGCTATCACACATTTCTCTTTGAAAAATACAGATACTGTACTGTGGAAAAAAAACTCCTCTGTTGAATGATTGACGGTAACTGTACAGTAGCTTCCAGTGTTGCCTCACCTATGGGGGAGACTGGACTCACCTATCCTGGGGGAGGGGGGAGTCAGTCAGATTAAATGTCAGGGAGAAAATGAGAGAGGCTGCAGGAAGAGATGAAGATGGATGGAGGTGAAAGAGCCGGAGAGGCTCACTGATTTCATTGTTGGAGATTTTTTAGTTTTTTGATGCGGAGATCAAACAGACTTCTCGTGTCTCCCCTCCAGGTCTCCCACGACTTTGCTGTGAATTTTAACGAAGAGAACCCCGAGTGTGCAGGTAAGCCCTTTGATTTTCTGTCGTCTTTGAAAGAAAAATGAGGAAGAAAATGGCTCAAATATTTGACAATGAATCTCAGAAGTCAGAGCACAGAGGAAAGTCTTTGATTTGAGAATTAGTTTCATGGTGACGAGGACCCTGGTCGAAGGAGCGCTATCGATCTGAAGCCTCCTGTGACACAGTAGTGACACCAGCACAACGGATGTAGGAGGCTGCAGGCCTTTGAGTCCTGTAGTTTAGACATGAGATTTCCTGTTGAGTGAGAATGTTTGATGTGCAGTGAGGAGGCGTTGATCATTAAAGGCACGTAGATACCAGACGAAAGTATAAATAATTTGGCAAGCAACGCTTTTTGAAGGCTTAAAACATCCCTGAGCAGTGTTTTTCACCAGTTTCTATTATAACAGTTCTCATATCATTAAGCAAAAGGCTTAAAAACACACATTTTGAACTCAGAAGCAGCCATGAGAGCTGTGTGGTACTCTGTCTCTCAGAAATTACTTAAACATACAACTAATCTGTGACTGGATTATGTTTTTATCAACATAATAAGGAAATGTTGCTGACTATATCTAATCTCGCAGTCCAATATTCACTTGTTTTGGGGTTATAAATCATTTTCTGTCAGGAAAGCTGGCTAAAATCACAGTGGTGTGGTTTCTGCGCCCACCAGCCACGCCAACCTCCTCCTGTGGACCCCAGTTCTTCATTTATTCAGAAACATGTTGTAGCATAATGCAACCACCATGTAACTTTATTTATTCATAAAGCACATGATGTTGAGTCGATGGACAGGTGTGTAAAAAGGCCCTGAATACTCTAGAACTTGATCAGGACATCGAACTGAAAGAGACGCAGCAGCTACCAACAACACTGTACATCTCTTAATGGTTGACATGCTTTTGCTTTTGCATCTTTTTCGGGGCCTCTCTACATTTTGTTTTTGTTTACATTTGTTTGAGTTAGCTTTGCAGGGTTTTTTTAATCGTTTTGTGTCTCTTTTTATTGTTTTGCATCTTTTTTTGTTTCTGTGTGTTTCTTTGTGGTTGTTTGGAATCGCCTTTGGTTAACTGTTTTGTGTCTCTTTGTAGCTGTTTTGCATGTTTTTAATTATTTTGCACATATATATATATATGGTTGTTTTGAATCTCTTTTTATTTGTTTTGTGATTGTGCTTATTCTTTTGTGTCTCTTTTGGTACTTTTGAATCGCTATTTTTTCCTTTTCTGTCTCATTGTTGTTATAGTCTTCACTTTGTGTCATTTTACATCATTTTTTTTACTGTTTGGCATCTTTTTTTGTGTCTCTTCGTGGTTGCCCATCTTTTATTTGTTGTTTTTTCATCATCACTGTGGTTGTTTTGCACATATTTTGATTGTGTTGCATTTGTTTTTGTCTGTTTTGTGTCTCTTCATAGTTGTTTTGCATTTCTCTGGTTGTCATCTGTTTTTGTTTGCTTGTCTTTGTGTTTAATCCTGTTCTTCTGTGTTTTGTCTTTCTCTTCAGGTTTGTAATTTTGTTGTTGTTTTTGTTTGTATTGCATTACTTTACAGTCGTTCTGTCTGTTTGAGCTTGTTTTGTGTCCTTTCATCGTTGCTTTGTATTTCTTGTTTGTTCAGCAAATCCTTTTCCGTCTCATTTTAGTTGCTTTGCGGTTGTTTGGGATTTTCCTCATATACATTTTGTGTTTATTGTTGGGTTGTTTTACGTTTCTCTGGGGTTGTAATTGCATCGCTTCGTAGTTGTCTCTTCGTAGTCAGAGAAAAGCAAAACTCAAGTCTAAACAAAAAATTACTCCTTATAATAAATGATAAATAGGGTTTTTTTTAAAGAAATTGTAATGTTGATTTTTTTAAAGGACACAAACAGGTAAACATGTCATAAATCAGTCTTTTTTGTTTTACTGTAACTTTCCATTTTAACCAGAAGGGAACACAGAAACCAGCCTTTCGTGTCTATCTCAAAATCTTCACCATTTAATTTCCGATATTAATATTTCAAACATTTATATAACTAATATCAGCAATAAAACCTCGGAGTTCCAGTTTTGGGGTTTAATTTATAAATGCCTCTTGGCCCATTTGAATGTGGACAGCCTGTGGGCAAATAACTCTTTAATAATTAATCAAGTCAAAGAGCCTGGACAGAAAAAGAGAAGCTGTTTGGGAAATTTCATAGCTTCATTCAGCTGAGTCTCATTTTCAAAACAATTTATGAGTATAAATTAAAAAAAAAAAACTGCAGTGATTTAATCAATAAGCACTTTAAATGAAATCCCTGTAGAAAAGAAAGGAAGGCCTCTGGGTCTCTGTGTTTCTGCCTCCTGCCTGATCGCTGCCTCTGTATTGATCGTATTGATGAGGGTTGAGCTCTGATAAGCTCCAGGACTCTATTCTCATCGGGGACTAGTCTAGAGTAAAATGTACATGCAGAAGTTAAAATCCAGATGATAAAGTTGTGGACCCACAAGCTAATGCTGACTCAAGGGTCCCTGGACTCACAAATTAACCTTAATTCTTCTGAGCTAACTGGACCCACAAGCTAATCATGTGCTAACTAAACCAGTAAGCTAAAAGTAACTCTCAGCTAACTCCACCCCCAAGCTAACCTTATAGACCCACAAGCTAATTAATTCTGTGCTAACTGGACCATCAAGCAAACGTTAACACCAAGCTAGCAGGACTCACAAGTTTCCTTTGATTTTGAGTTAATCGACCTACAAGCTAATGTTAAGGTTAGCTAACTGGACCCACAAGTTTTGATCAACTGTATGCTAACTGGGCTAACCAGCTAATAATAAGCTAGCTGGACCTATAAACTGATGTAAACTCCAGCCAACTGGACTCATATGCTTACCTTAATTCTGAGCTAATGTACCTGCAAGCTAATGTTATCTTTAAACTAACTGGACCCTCCAGCTAATGTTAACTCTGAGCTAACTGACCCTACAGCTAACAGGCCCTAAATTATAGGCTAACTGGTGTCACAAGCATTACGTCTGTGCTAATTGGACCAATAAGTTAACATTAACTCTAAGCTGACTAGAAACACAAGGTAACATTAACTCTAGCTAAGTGGACCGACAAGCTAACATTAACTAAATGGACCCACAAGCTAACATTAACTTTAAGCTAAGTTTGCCTATAACAGGGGTGCCCAATCCTGGTCCTCGAGAGCACTTCCAAAACACCTGATTCAAATGATCAGCTCATCATCAAGCTCTGCAGAAGCCTGATAATGATCCTGATCATTTAATCAGGTGTGTTTGGAAGAGGGAAACATCTAAAACATGCTGGATAGGGGCTCTCGAGGACCAGGATTGGGCACCTTTGGCCTATAAGCTAGCACTAAGCTAACTTAACCAAAAACCTTTTCTAAATTTTTAACAAAAACAAAGTCTGTCATTGACATTTTGGGTAGGATGTGGTATGGGACAAATTTAGCCTAGCTTAGCTTAGCACAAAGACAAAAAAAATCTCAATTCAAATTTACATGTCTTCAAGTAATATAAATGTAAGAGGGATATCGAGTGGTCTTATGAGCAGTTTACGTCAACTTCTCTTGTTTTTCGGTTTATTGGGTGAGAGAGAGACTCTGATTAGATGAAGGTCTCTCGCCCTGTCAGCTGCTAAAGGTCACTGATCGGCTAAGAGAGACACTTCAACACCGACACTTTTAATTAAGTCTGAGTGTGAAGGAGATTGTGTCCTGAGCAACCTTCAGACACTGAATCACATCAGTGCTGCCGCCGGGCATGCTGGGACACCTTGACACACCCAGACAGATGCACTGAACCTGACCGTCGTCTTTCTGTGGTGTGATTCTGCAAAAACTCAATTTAATGACTTGTCGAACATGGGAGAACCGTGGTTAAAGTCTTTAATGGAAGAAGATACTCGGACTATTTACTGTTCACACATAGATTATTTATTATATGAAAATGTAGAACATTGAATGCATGTTCTGTTCAAGAAAAGGCATATTTAAAACATTGTATTAGTTTAAATTCAGGATGAAAACCAAAATACAGTTCTTAAATTCCTTTAAATGGTCAACAGCAGCACTTACATTTCTAATTTATATATTTGTACGTTTTGAGGGCTGCATTTATAAGATACAGACCTTGTTCCACAAGAAAACTGCTGTTTATTTTCAGTTTATTCATTGGGGTGACTTGATCCCCACATTTTATTGCTTTCATACATCCTTGAACCGTTGTTTCATGTAAATCTAATAATGACTGAACTGTTTTTGCTGTGCTTGTAGTGTTTTCTAGAAAGCCTCTCTGCTGTCAGTGATTTAAGGTCTGTTGCTGTGTCCTGTCAGGTATCCAGGGTGTGGTCGAGGCTTACCAGGCCTGCCTACCCAAGCTGCAGCTCTACGGCCCCACCAACATCGCCCCCATCATCCAGAAGGTCGCCAACTCAGCCTCGCAGGAGGTCCACACCAAAGAGGCCATGGTGAGCAGGATTTATTCATAGTTCTTCACTGACATTCATACTGTAACACTCTGCTGTGGACATGAAAAGTATCAGTTGTGTCGAGAATATGAAAGAAAAAGCACTACAGAGTGTGATGAAAGTGTGAATGTCAATTGTCAGTTTCTCAGATTTACAGAAATGTTGGGAAACAGACACGTAATCTGATGCTGGAAACGCTTTCATGTAATATGCGGACAGATGCTGCAACACTATACTTCTGTTATAATCAATGAAACCTGCTATCGTTCAGCAAACATAAAAATAGACTATTCTTCTATTTATATTTGCGACGCCAAGTGTGCGCAGACTTTTTATATACAAATATGGTATAAAGTGTGTTTATTGTTTTTAAATCAAGACTATCAGTAAACAGGAAATGATTGCTTTGTATCAAACAGGATCTCAGTTATCCAGTATAAGCTGATGGTGGCTGAGTAATTTCACCCATTACAGTCTACTGTAGTCTGTAGATGATAACTCACCTGCATTAAACAGACTGTGAAAACATCAAGTTTGGATTCACAAACTAAAGATACAACAATCCCAAAATGAAAGCTCAATGTCCTGTTTTGTCACACCCCCCAGGGATATTGATGATTGCCTGTTATTTAATTAATTGCCATTAATAATTTAATCAATTGCAAATGTATTAGGCAGAAGATAACAGATGTTCATGTTAGATTAGCTGTAGTATCTGGTTGCTCCAGCAGGTGGAGCCTTTTACTGTTTAATGAGATGGAGTTACAGGTGTTTGCATCAAATAACTGCACATCCCTGCAGTCTAACTGCTAAGTGTGGTAGTCGTGTTGAGGAACTTTGCAGCATTAAGTTGTAAAGTGTCTGCCAGCTGTTCAGTTTAGCTAGCTATGTGAAGCTCATGCTAACACTTAGCTCGGATGTTCACTTCTAACACAGGCCAGGAGTTGAGTGTATGCCAGTAGAGACACTGCTAATGTTCTGGAGCAAAGGGATGAAATTCACAGTCAGATATTAAGTTTAATTCACAAGAAACTGTGATAGAAGCTTGTTTGTTTCCCCCAACTGTCTCTCTTCCAGCAATACTTCATCTTGCTGATCCTGACGGACGGCGTCATCACCGACATGGCCGACACGAGGGAGGCCATTGTCCAGGCCTCCCACCTCCCCATGTCCGTCATAATCGTTGGGGTTGGGAACGCCGACTTCAGCGACATGCAGATGCTGGATGGTGATGATGGTATCCTGCGGTCGCCTAAAGGAGAGCCTGTCCTCCGGGACATCGTCCAGTTCGTCCCCTTCCGCAACTTCAAACATGTGAGTCCATCAATCAGGGGATAGGAGGAGGCATGTCTAATTGAAGAGAAATCAAAAATCCAGTTATACAGATAGAAACCAATCACCTTAGTGTTTAACTTTCTGAGTTCCTCATGGCACCAGTTCAGATCCACTGTTGTTTCTGGTAACCACAAGACTTCACCCCAAGACACAATAACACTTTCTTTGTTGATATAAGTTAGTGCTAACCTTATTCGTCAACCAACCTGATCCGTATACACTCACTGACTGCTTTTATAGTACACTTTTAAAACATAATGTAATCCATTAAAGCAGCTCTGCAATAAATTTGGCTTCTATGAAACACATTTTCAGTTTTTAATGTCATACTATGTTATAACTGAAGTCACAGTGGGTGGTGGTGTACTTGACTGCATCACGTCTACGTGTTCCTAATGTTTTGACCCCCTCATGTATGCCAGTGGAGTGGACAAAATATTAGGAACATTTTTAAATGTAAAGCAGTTCAGTACACCACTGATCCACTGTGACTTCAATAGTAAGAAGAATTAATTGCAGAGATGTTGTGTTGCATTAGATTTCTTATCAAGTTGCTGGGGAGTGTGCTTCTGTGCCTTTCATACATCACTGATTAGGACAGCTTTGTCTGTTTAAATAAGATAAGACGAGCAGCATCGTAGGGAGGCGAGGACGCTGTTGGGGAAACATTTTGTACTATCTATGAGTTGTCCAATTAAGTTGTTGTTGAACTGGAATGCAAACATTTGGCATCCAGTACAGACAAAATCAAACATTTATTCCCAGTTTACACAAATATGTTAATAAAAATGTGCAACTGTGGTTCCATTATTGTTTGTTATATTAATGTTTCTGAGGCTCATCATTCAGATATAATGATAATCTGTTTTGCTTTGCTGAAAACAACCAATACTCAGGATCTGAGCATCTCTGACATGGATCGAACTGTGATGGTCGACAACTGGGTCAGATCATCTGTAAAATGGCAGAAGTTGTTGGGTGTTCCTGGTGTGTAGTGGTTACCAAAAGTTTTCAAGGAAGAACAACCGGTGAAAAGGAGACAGTCATGAATGCCCATGACGACCCTCTGTCTACTGAAAACTCCTACAGCATCAGAACTGGGTCATGGAGCAGTGAAGGTGCTGAAAAAGGTGTTTTGAACTGCTGAATTTTCTTTTCCATCATGTGGACGGCTGGGCGCATCCGGCAAGTTGTGTTCTAGATGATGTTCTGCTGGAAAACCTTGAGTTCTGCATTCATGTGGATGTTACTCTTAAACATTGCTGCAGAACACGTCCAGACTTCATGGAAGCAGTGTTCCCTGATGGCCTCTTTCAACAGGTTGATGCTTCCTTTCACCCTGCAGATGTTGTTTGGGAATAGTCTGAAGTCGGGATAAGAACGGTGTCTGATTTGGGGACCTCAGGATTGCGTCACTGCTTTTGCAGATGAAGTTATTCTGTTCTGGGAGTGTCATACTGCTGCCATGAAGGCTGTACATGGTCTGCAGCAATCCTTAGGAGTCACAGTAACATCCACATGAATGCAAGGCTGAAAGTTTCCCAGCAGAACATTGTCCAGAGCATCACACTGCCTCCACCGGATTGGCTTCTTTCCCTGCTGCTACCATCTCTTCACAGGTAGACAATGATGCCACTTGTCCATATGATGAAAACGAACAGACCAGGACACCTTCTTCACTGCTCCATGGTCCAATTCTGACGCTGTAGGAGCTTTCAGTGGTAGAAAGGGGTCAAATGGACACTCTGACCCATCAGTGAGTCGTGGTCGTCCATGACTCAGTCCCCAGTTCACCTATTCCCCTTCTTTGGACATTCCTGGTAACTGTACACCAGGAATCCCCAACAACTCCTGAAGATGCTCTGATCCACTTGTTTAACATCACAGTTTGTCTCTCAGATTCTCATGCTGCACATTTTTCTTGCTTCAACCTTAACTTCAAGAACTAACTATCCTCCTGCTACCTGATTGACACCACCCACTTACAGGAGCCATGGTAATCAGAAAATCAAAGTTCAGCTGTCAGTGGAAAGATACAACAAATTACAGACATATTAGGCGGATTAAACAGGCCAGCAAAGCAAAACAGATGAATAATTTACTGAAACAGTGAGCTCCAGAAACACGGGTATAAGGAACAACAATGGATGTCAAACATGAGGAAGAAGATCCATTTTTGTGAGCCACTTTGTGGAAACTAGGAAGAAATGTGGTTTGGTTTCTAGTCCAATAAAACAACAATTTACTGCTAAAACAAAATCAATCGATAATGGAGCTACAGCTGTGGTTTGATGAAACAGTAAAATAGGAAAACGTTATGAAGTAAAGTACTTAATAGTGAAGATAAATCATACGGTAAAAAGCAATAATGGAGCTACAGTGGTGTTTTTATAACTTCGGCTCAAAGACAATTTAAAATCCAAACGTGGTGTTTCCCAGGCTGCACTAAATGCTCAGTTTACTTTATGTAATCTTAATTTAATAGTTTGTTTTTGCCTGTTTATAGAACCCTACACTTCACTGCTGCTCACAAACCTTCCATTAACCTCACTTCTTATTATGTTTTCATTTTCTATCTAGATGGATGTTATTTGTGTTTCAATGTGTTGTTGTTATTGGAGCAGGGATGCGTGAATTATTATTACAAGCACATTTAGCTGTTCACGGCTTCTGTTGCTCATCAGCTACAAACCTCCAAATACGGGCACCAGATGGTGCGTTAATTTGAAAAATGTCTCTGTGCAGTGTTTAAATATAACTGCGTGTGACCCCAAAATAACTGTGGATGATGGTGAAGCAATAAGCCGAGAGGAGACGAGTGGAAAGTGTTTTAAATTCATGATCAGCGCGTATTGGAGGGAAGACAAGATGAGAGGCTGTGAAGTTATTGAAGAAATGAGTTTCAGCCTATGAGATGGAAGACCAGGTGGCAATCTGCCAGAGGATCTTAAGTGGGAAACTTATTATTTCTCTCAAATGAATTTCAGCCCTTAACAAGTCTGAAGGTTACTGTTGGTACAGTAGAGCACACATTTATCTGCCCAGTTTGAACTCATTTTATGGACACTGGCTGTAGCTTTTTCCGAGCTTTAATCTGTGTGATGAATGAGAGTTTCTGTCTGGCCCCTAAAAGAGAAAACCACGGCTGCTGTCTGGGCAGCATTTTTATTATGAAAGTCAATCAGAACAGGGTCACTGCATCTCAGAGCATAGAATGTTTATAGCTTAAAATATGGATATTTATTAAGACATTTGTTAAATCTTTCTTCGTATATTTTTTAAATCTTTTTTTGGATCTAAAGGAGTACAAGGGACAAAAATGTTTGGAATCCGTCAAATATTGAGTGAATGAAGCCCCCTACAGCTCACAATAAGGATTTTGGGAGCAGTACTTCTTTGTCCCGTTGCCATATGTTTATGTCAGATTATGTTTCCTCACAATATTTCTGCATCTTCTCATGATACTTTGCAATACTTTTGAATGTCCTCATTACATTTTTGAGTCGCCTCTTGATATTTTTGTTTGCTTCAACTCATCGCCTCACTATTCTAACCTCTTGATACTTTTGAGTTCCTTTACAATAAGTTTGGTGTAACCTTGCGATACTTTCGCATGGCGACATATTACTGCGTGACACTTCAGAGTAGAGCAGTTCCGTTTTAACGCTCTACAAGTTTCGGGAAACACTTTGCAGATACTGGAAGGAGATGATGATTTGACACGGATTTATTATTCATTATTAATGTTAAAAGGTTGATCTCCGACAGAACCCAGCTGTGTTGGTGAAGCTGTGGTTGGATATATGGTTACTGTTCAATCTATGGTGCTTTTCTGACAGATGTGTACAGAAAGTCTATCACTGCACACAAGCTGCTGCTGCATGTAGTCAGAATTACAACCATAAAAACGAAGGTGAAGACGGCTGCATTCTGTACAAGATCAGAATTAAATATGTATAATAAGCATTAATTACATGAAATGTCCCATCACATCTCCTTTCTGTATCTCCAGAGTGTTTCCCAAACTGTCTGAGTGCTAGAACTGAACTGGACCATAACAACATCTGTTCAATGGATCAGAAGGAATGGAAAACTTTTTGCGAGGGACAGAAAATCAATAAATTCTCGCCGTGACCCTTGCATGGCTTCGTAGGAGTGAGAACACTGTAACATAGATATATTAAAGTTTGATTTTAGCAGTGTTCCAAGAGACCTGTTCTGAATAATAACTGAAATGGATCCACAGAAAAATATACAGACCGGCGGTTAAATGCTACTGATGTGTACTGTGCTCCTGAGCTGAATATATTTTTTCCTCTTTTTAAAAATTTAAAAATTAAAAGACGTCTCAGCTGGTGCAAACACTGGATAACCTGCTAAATTTAAACACCTACACTGACCACATGGTGCATACAAACACAACATTGCTAGAGTTAATGCTAAACAGGTCAGTGAAAACCAGAAATACACTGAACAGACAGCAGAGCAGCAGCTATTTTTATCACATCGACAATCAGCTACACAATATACCCTGATGGCTCGACAGATCCATGCTCCGTTTATGGTGACGCCTCCTTCACTTCATTTAAGAGATAAGCGTCTTCCTCGCCACTCATGATCGTAAGCAGCAAGGGAGTAGATAATTTCTTAGATGGAGGAGAGGCGTCACCTCAAACAATAGGTGTGGGCACCTATTGTTTATACCTATTGATTATTGATTAAGTTTTTTCTGATTGAAGTTATTTAATATATTGTTTCTGCTGATACAGAATGCTAATCTGATACCATTTTATTTGATAATACACACTTTGAGTACATCAAAGTTCTTAAAATCAATCTGAAGTATGCATTTCTGCACCCAAGCTGTTCCTAAATGCTGCGTAGGTGGTCAGGAACCTTCTTAATAAATGTGTGAAAAAAAAAATCACCTATAAATATTAATAAAATACCTTAAAAAACCCTAAGAATGTTAATGCTATACATGAAAAATGTTCTAAAATTATTAAAAGAAATGTCTGAAAAATGTCCTAAAAATATTGATTTATTGACTGAAAAATCTCCTATAAATATTTATAAAATACCTGAAAAACGTTCTATAAATATTAATAAAATACCTGAAAAATCCCCCATAAATATTAATAAAAAACTTAAAATATCCCAAAAAATTTTAATAAAATATTCCTGATTAATTTAGTGTTTAGTGTCTGTTGATATGAGTCCCAATCTGATTCAATTTTCCTCAAAGTACACATTAAAGTCATTAAAATCCATCCAGTGTATATGTCTGACAACTGAATAACTTTACAATGCGTTAAAAGAAGCTTCACTTCTGCTTCCAAGCTGTTCCATAATATTAGGTGTCAGGAACTTTGTTGTACAGTGGTGGGAACAGCTCCCTTGAATTAACAGTGAACCCAAGAATTTACATGTACAAACGCACCACATGACTGTTGTTTCCTCTGTTGCTTTTCCTCAGGCCTCTCCGGCTGCTCTGGCTAAGAGTGTCCTAGCAGAAGTGCCCAACCAGGTGGTTGACTACTACAACAGCAAGGGCATCAAGCCCAAAGTGCCCAGCGAGTACCAGTCTTCCAGGCCGTTTGGCCCCTGAGCAGCACCACGTCTCCTAGACTGACAAACATGTTTACTGTCTTTTGTTCTTTGTGAAAGCGGATGTTAAAGGTACTGCATGTGGCATTTTATCATGTAAAGATGAATCACATTAGACCTTAACACCTAATGGGAGCAAACCAGCCCACATAGTGGAGGTCTCCACGGGTCACCTCAGTTCTGGGGCACCAAGAACCACAGTCTAAGTTTTCCTTGGTCTAAACAAGTGTCATTTTCAGGGCATCATCTGTAAGACAAAAAGAGATTTTAACTTTAAATTTAAAATTAAGTTGTTGACAGATTAGCTGTTTGTTCCTCTGTCCTGCAAATCATTGACTAGAGCTTTTATTCATACTGGCTTTTGTTTTTAGTGCAGGAGATGGAAACTGGACTTTAAATTTTCTATATAAATTTATCTCTTAGGTGAATAAATAAATGCTTGTTAATTGATCAAATGAACTGATAGCGCATCACACTGTTGCTGGTGTTCAGGTTGACTGTGTGTTGGATCCAGTCTAATTAACCTCAGGACTGTTTGGGTCTGCTCTGGCTGACCCTCTTAGATCAGGTCTATGGTAAAGAATATGCGCATGTCAGATTCTGGTAGGTTTTTGTTTCGGGACCAAAATTTTGGAGCCATGAAGACTTGGACTCTACACTCCACCAAACACCAAGGGAGAATTCACTGGTTGGGAAAATAAAACCTGCCATATATGTAACAGAAACATGTTTCATCTGCTACCATTACCTTTAAAAACCGGACAAAAAGGCAGGTGAAGCTGCTGATTACAGAAATGCCAGTTAGGAATTGTTGAAATTTTAGCTTGATATATCAGATACTGTACAAGATATAGAAATATATATTTTTTAAACTGCCCATCCATGTACTTTTGTTGGAGTCATAGAACGAATGAATATCATCTTTAGTTTCATGTCATAAAATGCCAACTGTAGCACCTTTAGCGTCCGCTGTGCATGCAGGGCCGACAAAGTGTGAGCAGACTGTAGCGTTCAGGAGTGTTTTTACGTGAAAAGCACACCAACACAACACTGATCAATCCAAACGCTGCTTCCCTGCAGACAGCATGACGGGCGGGGAAACAGTCGATGAAGGAATGTATGAACCCCCTCCTCCTTCCCCTGGTTTGTTTTTATAAGAGTTTATCGAGATTTTGCTAAATTTCGTAAGTTTGTTGTAAAGCATTTTGGATCTCTGCCAGGTGAACAAGCTAAGCTGCCTTCACAGACGTCTGCATCCTCTACTGTTTTTTTCTAAAAGGCGAGGCAGATGCATGAACTGTTGTTTTGCATGCAAATCTCCATGCAGGACTTTGTGGTCCTTGTAGTTTCTGTTTCCTGGTAGTGAATAATATGAGTAATAATGACGTTTACAATGTGCCCAGTGACGGGGCTGTTCTACTCTGAAGCATGTTCCCGTGTAAACGAAATGTGTGAGTAGATTTAAAAGCACAAATGAGTATCTTTGGAGAGATTTCTAGATTATGGTGATAGATTTTGGTCACTTTGTGCCACAACACCTGTCCATTGGTCACAACTTTCTTTTACAAATATTGATTTCATTTTGGATCTATCAAAACCTTTTGAGGTACAGTCACATTGCTTTTTGGGTAACACTTTTTCAGTAGTAGTTTTTACAGAGTAGTGAGTAATTTGTTAAGTAAGGATAGTAGTGGTAGCAGGTTCACCAAGGTAGTCCAGATGTCCTTTTCCCTTGTCTCATCCTCTACCTCTTCTGTAGGGATCTTAAAGTGTTCTCAAGCAAATTCTGGATCAGAGGTTCTTCCCCTGGCAGTAGATGCTAAGAAAAAACCTCCAAATGGAGGCGTCTTGGGGGTATTTCATTTAGATGGCCGATCCACCTTAACTGGCTCCTACAAGGGAACAGCAGCAGTGCTTCTCCTGAATGTCTCTTTGTCTTCAGTGTAAAACTCTACAGATTGCTTGAATCTTAAGTTCTGGACCTGTCAGCACCCTGTTAAACAAGGTAGTCCAGAGTCCTCCATATATCCTGCAGCTCTCCCAAGAGGCAACTCTGGGTTTGCCCTGGGGTATAATCCTAATTGGACATACCCAGAAAACCACCGCAGGGAGGCATCCAAAAGGAATTTCAGTCGGATGCCTGAACCACCTTTTTTCCTTCTGGATGTCAATCTGGTCAGTGTAAACTTCTTAAACTTTGACAGGTTGCTTGACCCTTAAGTCAGAATGAAGCTTCATCCACTTAACTGGATTCTGGTCCTTGTGACACCAAGCCAAACAAGGTAATAAAGTCCTCCAGCTCTTCCCGGGAGGCTTTCATAGGTCAGAAGGGATTCCTCAAGCAAGGGTTGGCCTTGGGGTCCAATCCCAGTTGGACGTACCCAATAATCTCCAAATGGATGCATCCAAGAGGAATTTCAGATGACCAAACTACCTCAACTAGCTCCAATGATAAGACAGCACTGGAGATGCTTCAACATGCCTCTGTCTTGTCATTGTAAACTTTCTAACCCTAACCCTATGGATAGCTTAAGTCCTGAGTTAGGACAAATCTTCATGTACTTAACTGGTTTCTAGTCCATGTTGCATCTGGTTAAACTAGGTAGTCTAGAGACCTTGAAAGGTACATCCTTCAGCTTTCTCTGGAGGACAATCTGGGTTTGCCCCAGGATTGCTAATGGATGTACCCAGAAAACCTCCACAGGAGGGGCATCCAAAAGGAATTTTTGTCTCCTATGAGATCCTTCTACACACCTTTTTCTTGTAGCTGTAAACGTCCTAAACTTCTATAAATATTCAAATAACCTGAGTCTTGAGTCGGGACAAATCTTCATTCATTTAACTGAGTCTTGGTCCTGGTGGCACCGAAGTAGTCCCGTGTCCTCCATAGTTACAGAAAACCTCTACAGTGAGGCTTCAAGAAGAGCTTCTCATCCCCTCTCCTCCTCAAATCTCAATCATGGATTGGATTTTCCAGGTTTCCCAATTTTTCAACACTTATTTGGATTCAGATCTCAGTGGCAAGGCTAAACCAGATAGTCCTGACATCTTCCAGCCCCGCTTGAGGGGATTCTATTGTTGCTTCAAATGGAATACATTTAAGGGCATGCAAAGGTGTGTACATCAAAAGCTTGGCATGCAAATACTCACATCCAACACAATTTGCAAGAACATCGCTGCTTGGAAATGGCATGGACGTTACTAAAACTCTATACAACTAAAATTACAATAACTAGGTGTCCACTGAAAAATGAATTTCCTTGGCCTCCATGTTTAACACTTCCATGCTAAACCAGATCATCTAGACACCCTTCTCATGCGCCTTACTACCCAGCTCCTTCTGGAGGATCCTATGTCCAGTGAGATCTTCACAGTGGGGGCACCCTGATCAGATGCCTAAACCACCTAAACATTCTTGCTTTAACATGAAGGAGCAGCTGCTAGTCCAAGCATGTTTTGGAAGTTTGAGCTCTTCACCCTGAGCCCTGACACTCTGCAAAAGAAGCACATTTCAGCTGTAGTGATGTCGATGACCAGAATAAACAGAGCTTTGCCTTCAGGCTGACTTCAGTCTTCACTGTGAAGGGTTGGTGCAATGTTTACATTCCTGCTGGTGCTGCACTATCCCACCAGTCAATGTGTTGTTTCATCCATCCATCAGTTTTTCTTTTAACCACATCGGTGCAGTGGCAGATGCCCTTCTGGATTCCACAACCAGGTCCTTCAAGTCCTCCCAAGGTTTTCCCAGATGCTCTTTTGCAGAGTTTAATGACTTTTAAAATGTACTTTGTGATGCCATGGTGGCTAAAATTCCTTAACATTTTGACCCTTTCAGTGTCAGACAGTAAATATTACCTAACAGCTACAGCATGGTTACGTGAAATATGAACTACAACTTCTTCCGGGGTGGTGGAAGTGATCGGCCAGTGTTAATTCCACACTCTGATTCCTCAAAAGACTGATTCCAGCATGTTTTCACTCTTATCAAGGTGGCTAACTTATGTTTACTGAGCAAACGTGGTCATTGTGACGTAAGATCTGCATTTTCCAAGTTGATTTTGTTAGTTTCTACTGTAAACAAAGTTGGAATGTTGCCTTGTGAATGATGTGGTCCTTGTTTATACATTAAATATTGGAGCTGCTGCACCCTTGAGTTTGTTGCTTTAAGGGTTATTGTTCGTCCGGTTGAGCAAAGTGAGCAAAGACAGAGGACAGGTGTTGAGTCACATGACTTATTGTTGTGTTAACATGCAGTATTGTGTGCAAAACAATGACAAACTAACTTATAATAATAAAAGTTTTATCAATGACCTTGGAGCGTCTCGTGTGTTGTGGAAAGTTGATTGGTGTGAATGGGTAAAAATGGACGAATTTTGACTTGGTTTACTTGGTTATTCTTGTTACAAAAGACAAAAAAGAAAACCAGACAACTTTAAGCTGCAAAATGGAGGAAGCCAAGTGTTTGTTACTTTTCTGTATGTTCAATTTATTGTCCTCTTGGTCTATAAAACCCAAAGAATTTTCCAAAAATTTGTCCTGAGCTGAGAGCGACGCAGTCAAATGCCTAGATGTTGAGTTTACAGTTAGGTACAGCAGCAAATCCTTTCTTCCAAGTTACTAAAATCAGCAAATAATTGGCTTTTTTTCCACAGAGTTTCTGTAATGAATTATCAAATAGTTTCAGATTATTATTCTGCTGCAGATGGTGCTTTTTGTTTCCTCAGCACTGTAATTTCATCTCTTTTTACTGTATTTAAATCAGCAAAAACTTATTTTACAAAGATTTGCCTTCATTTGAAATACTTGTATTAGGCAATAAAAAATAGTAAATCTTTTTAAAGTGTTGTTTTACAGACTTTTTCTGTTTTGTTCAATTATAGGTAATATCTAGTAAAATTACAGAAAAGTATTAATTTACATGTTCTCAGAAAAAAATCCCCAACTGTAAAAAAATATTTACATTTGTAGATGCAAAGCGATTACATTAGATCCTAATCAGTATATTTTGTAGTTATCTTTGTTATTCTTTCAGTCTGGATGTCTTCACTTACAAGTCTTTACTCAGAGGTCTTAAACTTAAACAGCACAGCATCACAGTTAATCCATTATGTACACTTTTGTTAAGTCTGTTCTTAATCTTTAAGTTTTCATTATTGTTTCCCTTCAAGTCCAGAGAATTTAGTTGTGTCCCAATTCAGGGGCTGCATCCTTCGAAGCACCCAGCCTACCTGTCCTTTGAAGGCTGGGTCCTTTGAAGGACGTGTTGGCTGCATTAGAAGGCTGCATGAGCGTTTGTTAAATGAGATGGTCTAGCCTACGACGAACTTCCTGCTTGCGTCATGACGTCCTGTAGTGCCACTCCTGTTGCCTAGCAACCCTGACAAACAAATTTTTATCCCGAGGATCAGGATAAGACGACGTTGTAATTTTACCTCATTTTTTGACTGAATTTGATCCCAAAATTGTAATTTTTATTTTCAATATGTTTTATATACTTGAAGACTTGAAGGTCTTGTATTGTACGGTGGTATGGGACTAAACTGTCTGAAAAACAAGAAGCGTTCACAGCTTGTTTAAATCTGTTAGCATCCACCCTGATATGAACTTCAACTAGAAAGGCACTCAGAGAGCGCATACCTCCGCCAAGGAGCTTTAGTCCACCCTCAACACAATCTCCCAGTTCACATATTTTGTATGGAACATTACAGATACAAATGTAATTACATACAGTTCAAATGTTCTACCAACAACGCAACCTTCACCCCATCCGACCTAATGAACAGGCGCAGCCTCTAGCGTGGCAGCTCCGAACAGCCTCCCAGCTTCTTAGACAACCAGAGATAAGAATGCCGGCCCAACCGTGCGTATGTTGCTCAGGAAGGAAAGAGAACTCCGTCATTGTCGCGGTTTGTCAAGTGGAGCACCAAAATCTCATGTGGTCACAGGGGGTTACCCCAAAAACAAGAGTGTCCTCTGGTCACTTTTAGAGTGAACCGCATTTAATTGTCCACCCAGTTACACTAACATTAAAAAAGAAATTCCTGGATGGAGATGGTGATCCAGAGCAGTCCCAAAATTTCATCCAAATCCGTCCATAACTTTGAGTTATTCACACAAACAAACAAACCAACGCCGGCCATCACATAACCTCCTTGGCGGAGGTAAATATTATAAATCGCCACAATCTCTGGGCTGAGTGTTCTGATGAGGATCACTGAATACATGCTGTCTTAACAGAAACCAAATATAATTTTTGCCAAACGTTATAAGTAGCTTGGTGGAACTAAATCAAGAAAAGTGACGATAGTCATGTTTTCACTGGTCTACAGAGAATTACCACCAATAGAAGCTCCAGCTGGATT
Source organism: Dascyllus trimaculatus (assembly GCA_024666655.1). Taxonomy (NCBI): domain Eukaryota; kingdom Metazoa; phylum Chordata; class Actinopteri; family Pomacentridae; genus Dascyllus; species Dascyllus trimaculatus. The sequence goes on along the minus strand of CM045451.1, from coordinate 11,496,053 downwards.
TAGTAACCATATTACTTCACCTCCATAGCTGAACAACTGGACAGTAAACGTTTTAAACTGCAGCGGCTCAACTCAATAACGTAACTTAATCATTTTTTAAAACAAATTTTAACGTGTTTAACATTTGTATCGTTAGCTATTGGAGTGAGCTGTAACACATTACTTATATTTAAAACTAGAATCCTCCGCCACTGATGAATCCATCTTCTCCGTCAGCCGTCAGCAGTTAAACCTCCAGCTGTTGATCGAACTGTCAGCGGCCCGCAATGAATCTTGGGATATTTGGGGCTACGAAGGATACATCGATGCATCCTTCAAATCCGTGGAAAAGAAGGACCCATTTGTAGGCCGCATTTGAAGGAGTCTTCAGGTTTTAATGAAATGGGACAGTCTTTGTGGCACCACTGTGACGTATGCGGCCTTCAAATGCAGCCTTTGAAGGATGCAGCCCCTGAATTGGGACACAGCTTTTGTGTGTATTTTGTGTCGAGCTATTTGCTGTCCGACACTGAGAGAGTAAAGCAGTAAATGAAGGAGAATCTTCCAGCTGTCCCAACATCCTCGGTGTGGTTCCACAGCAGCAGTAATTAAAGCCTCGGCTGTTTGTTCGGAGGCGTGGCGGTTCGAGAGGAGGAGGAGGGGACGGATGAAAGGAGGCCATTAGCTCTGTCAGAAGGACAAAAGAGGCGCAGCGAGACGCAGTCGACTCGACACGAAACTGTTGTCACAAGAAAAACACGACAAGCAAGAAGATGAAGCAACGTGAGGACGATCAAAGACAACCTCTGTCTGACTTCAGGTTCAATAACATCAGAAACCGGACTCCTCATGTAGAAGATCCACTCAGAGGTTCACATGAGAAATGTTTAGCAGTAACCGTTCAGCTTTACATCAGTTAAAGTCCATGTCTGGTTTTTTAATGGAGCATCTTTTGTTCAGTGTGCGGAGGATTTTTTGGAGGGTTTTCCAGAGCTGTGTTTATTTAACTATCTGTCTATAATCCTTACTTTTTCCTCGCCTCTTTTATCTTTTATATCTTATCTGTGAGGATATTTTTTTTGCAATTTCTTAGGGGACATGAATCAATTTAAGGGTGTTTGAATGAAATTTCTTTATCAGATAATTTAAACCTGAAAGAATAGACACTGTCATGACTGTCACATTACAAAAACAACATTTCAGTTATTAATGTTGACTGAGTTAAACCTGGACAGAGCAGATTAATAAACAACACTGCTTTTTAATTCAAATGTTGTTGTGACACTGCAGCTGAGATTCAAGGTTTTCACAACTCAATTCTGCCCTTCATTTAGATTTTTTTTCCAGGCAGAATCTTGTGTCAGGCCATTTCAACATTTATTACTCAGACTGGATTTGTATTGCAGACATCTGGAGTTGAATTTCTTTAAACATTTCAGATCTCCACATTGTCATTCTTCCAGAAAAAATAATGTCATTTTCACCATTAACATGTTTCTCATTATAGATATCTACAATATACAGATATCTATAGTTTAATTTTGACTCTACATAATTTTAGTTCCAGATACCATTAATTCCCTTTAGTTCAACAGATGTATATCATCTTTTATAAATTCTTAAATGAAGTTTGAACTGGTCAGAATGATGTCGTCGATGTCTCAAACTGGAATCCTGCCTCTTCAGAATGTAGTTACAGATACGTTGAACCGAGTTTTGACTCAGTGAAACGACGTCGCAGATATCCAAACTGAACTACAGTCACATGTTGATATCTGTTGTTGTTGTAATTCAGGATGGTGAAACTCAGCTGTTAAATGTAAACAGCCAGCCATAGTGTTAATCTGTCTGGGGGGGGATGTAAAGAGTGTCTGATAAGTGGTGTCTGTAGCTGTTATTCTGACATTTTCAAAGAGAATTACAGAGATCTGTGGTTTTACTGATAAGAATGACGTCATAGATACCTGGAACAAAAATTTGGACTAGTCACAGTGCAATTAACCGAAATGACGTTGTTGATATCTGTAATTTTATTTTGGGACACTCAAACTCAGCTGAAGTGTTAAAACAACCAGCCATAGTGTTGAGCTTCCTGGTGAGGGATTTCAAGACTGCATTGTAAGTGTTGTTTAAGTCGTATATACAGGTATTATTCTGACTAATCCAAACGGAATTGCAGAGATCTCTAATTGTGGTTTCACTGGTCAAAATGGCATCGATGTGCTAATTTATTTCAGGACAGTCAAGCTGTTTAGTGTCAAAACTAGTAGTCACGGTATTAAGCTGTCTATGGAGGGATGTAAAGACTGCATTATTAAAAAAATCTGATAAGTCGTATCTGTTGTCATTATTCTGGAATATTCTGTAATTATATCTGAAATAAAAACGCTTACGAGGCATAGTGACATCCTTGATATCTGTAGTTTTAATTTTGGACGGTTTAACTTAGTTGTTTAATCTTAAAACGACTAGCCGTAGTGTTCACTTGTTTATGGAGGGACGTCAAGGCTGCAGTATAAGAGTCCGATAAGGGGCATCTGTAGTGATTCTGAGAGGAAAATCAAACATACTGGATCAATAAAATGAATGTCATATGGCTCAAAAATGGTATACACTGGCATGGTGAAATATCCTTCTACAGCTGATGAGCAGAGTAGAGTGAAAAAGAAGTAAAACATCCAGAAACTGTTTGCAGTTCTGAGGGTTCAGTTCTGAGGCTACGTGAAGCTGAAAGGGAGCCTCAGTAGAAACAGGATAATAAATATCGGTGTCATCTGCGTAAAGGTGAACACTGATACATTTAGGAGGAGATAGTTATAGAAATACAAACTGTAAATGGTATAAATTTTTAAATCACCTTTTAAACACATATAGCAAAATACAACCGCTCTACAGCTGCTCACTAAATACAAATACAAACACTAAAGATCCAAACACTGAGCCCTGAGGAACCTCTTCTGCAATCATAACTAGAGAAGACCTCACTGCCTCAGCCTGAAAATACCTTTAACTCAACTTTTCCTCTAAGTGAAACTTTCCACACTGAAGTTAGTTGTTTATCGGTATTAGCATGACTCAGCAGAAACCTCCTTTTGCTGATTAATGTCGAGACCTTCAGCTGCTGTTTCTCTAAAATCCCTGAAACACTCCGACCCACAGAGGTCTCCATCACGAGTGTTTAATTAAAGCAGGTTCAGCAGGTCTTTAATTACCTCAGCTGACGAGCGCCACGCTAACGAGGAGGTTAACGAGGAGCAGCCAATAGGAAGCTGGTGTGCAGCTCTGTGCCATAAACAGAAGGAGCTTCACCCAAAGCTAACAACATCCAGGTTAAATGAATGAGGAGCTTTCATTTGAAGGTTTTACATTGAGAAAAAAAACTCACTGTTCAGAGTCAACCCAGTTTTCAGTGATTCCATATATTTTAACGAAAGAAACCAACCTGCTTTGTGAGATTCAATTCATCCAACACCATGCAGGCCAAAAGTATCTGGACAGACTTCAACAGAGAGGACAACCTCTCAACTTCATAAAGTATTTACACCTCAGCTTATAACAACACAATATACAACTTTAACCAGCCAAGAATTCTCCCTAGAGGTAAAAGTTGCGTAATGTCGTTATGAAGCCCTACAAGTCGCTGTAAATGTTGCGGTGTTGCATTGTGGGATACAAAAGGCAACACCGTTTGATTTATATTTAAAGATTTTTATATTTACGTCATTCTTTAACAACATTTATCAGTTTTCAGTAGCTTGTATTAAATATTTAACAAGTTTAAATTGTATTGTTATCTCAAGATAACTCACCAAGTTATCTCAAAGTAAGATTATAAGAGGAAAAAAAGTGTTTTGCTCTCTCGAGATGAGATAAATTAGTCCATTATCACAAGAATGTGAGCTTTGGTGTGTCGAGATAACAAGAGAAAAAGCTCTAATCTCGACATAATGAGATAGCATGTTCATTAATTATTTTCTGTCACAACTAAACATGTTTTCCCTCTCAACCCAAGAAAATACTTTGCTAATGTGAGATACTCTCACTCTCCTGCCTCCAGCTGGTCCAAAATGCAGCAGCTGGGCTTCACACCGGCTTTAACAGACGACATCGCATAACTCCTGTCCTTGCATCACTCCACCGACTCCCTGTACATTTGAGAACTGATTTTAAGATTTTATTGATAACTTTTAAAACACGTCATGGTCGAGCTCCTAGCTACATCAGTGAATTGCTGACCCCCTATGTTATGACCCATAGGGAGGGATAAACATATTTATAAAGGACACAGGCAACAATGTCAAGGATTTAAACTTTTAGTTTATTTTTAGTTGTCACTTAAGCAGAATATAGAAAAACTGGTTGATCGGAGGTGGCGAGGAAACAAAACCCTTGACAGCCCAAAAAGAATCAAAGTGTCAAACGGAAAGGTGGACTTGGCTGGTCGGCCAAACAAAACAAAAGGGAGCAGCACCCGGCCAACCCTATACAGGGCCATAGAAGCGAAGGAAAAACCCAAACTAAACCCAAACCAAACAAAAGAGCGAAAACAGGACGGCCGATTCTACCATGTCAAACAGGAAACAAAAGCTAACGAGAACAAAGGAAACCCAGCTACCGGCATGGCTGGAGACGGCAGCGTGGAGCAGCTCACAGGGGCGCCCACAGGCTCAAGGCGCCCGCAGGTGGTGACGTGAGAGAGAAAGAGAGAGCTCTGAACTCTGGCCTATTTATAGGAGGAGTCAGAGCGCCATAAATTAAACTACAGAAACCTAATAACTATATAGACCTACTAGAAAAACTGGAATAATCAAAGGCAAATACAACTTAACAAATATGCAAAACTACATTCAACGCAAGTAATGAGGTAGAGATATACTAAACCAAGGGAAAAGGTGAAATGTGTGCCCCCAGCACATAACACCTTACACCCGACCCCGCAGCCTTAGATTCTTGGGCAGGGACCTCCTGACTGTTTCAAAGTCGAGGCTCAAAAGCAAGGGTGACCTGGCCTTCGCTGTGAGAGCTCCTCGGCTTTGGAACGCCCTGCCTGAGGAGATAAGGCATGCAGATTCAGTGTCTTCTTTTAAATCACTTCTCAAAACACACTTTTATAGGCTTGCTTTTGCATAACGTCATCTTTCTATGTCTGTTTTAGGTCTTTTTCTATTACTATTTTTATATGTTTTATTTGTTTTTATTGCTTTTAATTGCCCTTTACTGTTTGTTACTTTGTAAATGACATTTGCTTGCTGCCTTGCCTCTCAAAGAACTTTGTAAACTTTGTTTTTAAAGATGCTATATAAATTAAGAAATTATTATTATTATAGTGAGCTAAATTAACTTGTTTTAATAAAACAACCTTTGTTATCCAACTAAAGATAAATTGACAAATCATAACAAGATACACAAACTTGAAAAACTATCTTTGTTCTGCAAATAAACAAAGTAACTTGGTAACACCAGAGAACCTGCACTAAACCCACTTTGACAAGAGTACAAGTGATCTCAAGGTTAGCAAGAAACAGGAAAACATGATTTGCTTTGAGATAAATTAACTTATCACAAGAATACGAGCTTGGTACGTTGAGATCAAAGTTTTTAGTATTAAGAGATCAAGCCTTTGTCTCGAGATAAAGAAATGAAATGACTCATTGCAACAGGAAACAACTTGTTAACACAAAACAGTTTTTCTTCTGTAGAAGAAGAAAAACAGAAACTTCATGACCCAAAAAGCTGAGCAGCGTTATCTCGAGATAAAGACATACATCAACCTGTTAACACAAGACAGCATCTCTAAACAAATCACATGCTTGTTATGTTGAGATAATTGCATTAAAAAATTATTAGGCACGGAAACAAGGAAGCAAGAAAACGGAGAAAGAAGTCGAGAAAGAAAACTGAAGAAATGGATCAAAAATTATAAGACATGTTGCAACAAACAGCTAAAAGAAATAAAATATACCAAAACAACAGATGGATCAAAGTCACGAATTGACAGCTGGAATTAATAAAAAATAATGAAGAAAGAAATCCTAGCACAGACTCGTTCACTGTTTAAAAATAACGCAACTAAATCTGTTTTTCAGCAGAAAGTGTTAAAAATGCATTGGATTTAAAATAAGTCTGACTGCTGGTGTCAGTTCATGTTGAAAAAAGGTTGGTAATCACTTTTTATATGTCAGGCAGGGGAAAAGTGTGGCAAAATATTCCAATTTTAAAGAAACTTGCGGTAAATTTGAGTGCTAAAGAGACATTTTTGCTCCAGGGAGATGAGAGCAGTGTTTTCAGTTATTACGAGACGAGCATCATCGCTGTGTTTGCTGGCAGCTGCTGATGCTGGAACAGGATGAGAGAGCGGAGCTGAGTGACGGCTCGCTGCTCTTCACAGGAAACTCATTATCATTTCCAACTAAACGCTGCTGCCGAGAGGAAAAACTGGCTGCGGGATTCCTCTCTGTGACGGATTCCTCCTTCCAGATGCATTGACACTATCATTAATTCAAAGAAATGTTTGAATAATTAAATCAGTTGTAACACTCGTACAGTAGCAGCGCTGAGAGCCGAGAAAATAGAGGTGATAAAAGATAGTGTGGGGTGGGAAACTGACGATATGTAATAGATATATTTAGAAAATTGGAACTGGAAAAGGAGTTGAAGTCGGCAGGGAGCTGAGAAAAAAAAAGATAATGTAAATTAGAATAAAAGAGTAAAGAACATGGGGGTAGAAATAAGAGCAAACATGGTGGGCAGTGTTTAAAGTGTGATAATGTTATGTAACGGCGAGGCGGCAGCTCACAGAGAAAAACTAATGACTTTATTCAATTTGACAGAAGTTGATCCAAAAACTGCACCGAGTGAGAAAAATCCAATTTACATAAAGAAATGAGCTGAAAATGTTCTTTAATTTTTTTAAAATATTATAATTCATACTGCGGGATGAAACCTTAAATTCAAGGTTAATTTTTCAAGTATTTCTAAACAATGTGCAAATTAAGGAGGCAGATAATTCTTCAGTTTCCTTTCAGTCAGAGTGAAAAACACTTTAAATTAGAATTGTAAGAAAGTCTAACAGTGTTGAAGCAGCCTGGAGCCACGACGTGAGAATTAAACCTCTGCAATTACAGCATAATACAGGCAGCTGTGGTGACCAGCACCAAGATGAAGGCTACCGTTTAATATTGTAACTGAAGTTTTTTAGTTTTTTTTGTATCTTCTTTGTTTTTTATATATATTTTTTTTCATTTTGTGTTTGGTTTGTGTAATTTTATGTCTCGTTTTGTCTTATTTCTGTCTTTTTTTGTGTATTGCCTGTGTTTTGTCTTACTTTTTTTCATCACTTTGTGTTTTGTTTTGCGTCTCCTTTGTCTAGTTTTGTGCAATTTGTGCTTTTTTTGTGTATTGCCTGCGTTTTGTCTTACTTTTTCATCATTCTGTGTTTTGTTTGACGTCTCCTTTTCCTCGTTTTGTGTGATTCGTGTCGTTTGGTGTCTCTTTTTGTATCTTGCTTGTGTTATGTCTAATTTCTGGTCATTTTTTATGTCAGTTGTGTCGTTTTGTGTCTTTTTTGTTGTTTTGTTGGACTTTATAATTACATGTCTTGATTGTGTTGTTTTGTGTCTACTTTTTGTTTAATGTTTTATCCGTGATATTTTTGTTTGTGTCTCTTTTTGACAGGTTTGTCTCCTTTCTGTCCAGCTGTGCCTAGTTTTTGTGTCTTGTTTGTGTCGTTTTGTATCATGCTTGTGTTGTTTTTTCCCCTTTTTGTCATTTTGTCTCATTTCTGAGCTTTAGGTCTCTTTGTCATTCTGTCTAAGTAGAGCTGGACCCCCTGACTTCATCTTTCATTGTGTTCTATCGTCTATTTTTATGTATTTTATCGTGCTTTAAGTCAGATTGTTTTTTACCTCCGCCAAGGAAGTTATGTGATGGCCAGCGCTGGTTTGTTTGTTTGTTTGTGTTCAAAATAACTTGACAAGTTATGGATGGATTTAGATAAAATTTTCAGGAAATGTGGGAAATGCGACAAGGAACAAATGATGAAATTTTGAGACTGATCCCGAGGAATTTTATTTTTCATGCAAGTGTAACCGGGTGGACAATTAAATGCGGTTTACTCTAAAAGCCACCAGAGGGCACTCTTGTTTTTTATGGTAACCCCCTCTGACCACATGAGATTTTGGGTCTCCACGCAACAGACAGCGACAGTGACAGAGTTCTCTTCTCTTCCTGAGCAAGATATGCACGGTTGGGCCGGCATTTTGATCTCCGGTTGTCTAAGAAGCTAGGAGGCTGTAGAGGCCGCGCCTGTTCATTAGGTCGGATGAGGTGAAGGCCGCATTGTCGGTAGGACGTTTGAATGTGTAATTACATGTAATGTAATTACATTTGTATCTGAAACGTTCCATACAAAATATGTGAATTGGGAGATTGTATTGGGGGTGGACTGAAGCTCCTTGGCAGAGGTATGTGCTCTCTGAGTGCTTTTCTAGTTTAGTCATTGTGCCTAATAGGTTGCTATTAATGTTTGTTCAGCACTTTGGTCCAACTCCTGTTCTTTAAAATGTGCTTCATTAGTAAATTTGACTTGACATGAGGCATTTTTCTCCTGAACAATATTTTAGGCCCTATTATTTCCTGTTAAAATGTCACCTTTGAGACACTTAATGTTTAATCCACAGACTCACTGATGGAATAATAAAAATAGACGCTCAAACAAAAACACAACGCCTCTGATGATTTTGTACAAAAATCTGTTTTTTTACAAAGCTGCAGGGAGCTTCTCAGGCACCGTTTTGTCTCCACAGCAGAGGTGGAAAGTTAGCATGATCCACAGAGACATTAATTGGCAATGCAGCGTGTTAAAATAAACCACAAAGATCCTTTAAGACGCAGCTTGGGGGTCAACTTTCCTCCACCTCGGCCCTGGACAGGAGACCTGAGATTAAGCTCCTCTTCTGCAGATTTTTCTCCTTAAAATACTGAATTTTTACTCCTGACTGCACTCTGGGCCTCACATAGACACACACTGATAACACAACACCACTCTGGGCCTCACACAGACACACACTGATAACACAGCTCCACCTCCGGTCGCCCAGTAATCCATTTAGCTACACTCTCCCTAAGGTTATCTCTCAGATCTCAGCCTCCGTCTGCAGCTCCGATCGATCGATAGCAGCAGCAGTGATTAAACCTGCTGAACTCACTGTCCAGTCTCAGCTGTAGCACCACCTGATCAGCACTGTCACACCAAATTAGCCACATAAAGTCCTGAAATGCTTTAGAAAACTTAGGAGTCTGCGTCCATTTCAACAAACCAGCAGGTGAATATGTTGGTAATTAGCTCAGTATGCTGGATGCCTGGCAGCTCATTTCTTTGTTTTCTGTCAGCCAGACTGAAAGCAAAAATTATTCATGTAAAAATCCATTTATTCAGAAAGCTGCCGATTGTTTGCATTGTTTTTGGCCAGATATACACAGTTCTGTCCACATTTCTCTACAATGCATATTCAGAGTGCAAAATTAGCATGAAGCAGACCAACACCAAAACCAGCTGACAACGCAGTGTCAAAGGAATGTTGTCTTTCTAAATAAATAGCCAAAACAGCACCATTTATGAGCCCACACACTGTAAAAAGCAGAAAAGAATAATCAGATTTAAAGTTTACCGAAAGTGCATGAACGCATCATGCATCACATTCATCATTCATACGTCCAGAATGACTTGAATCTTATCCTAAATGACTAGAAAGTTGCCCAAAAAATGATCCAAACTGTTTCAGTTGCCCATGATAACAAAAACTTGGCCAAAATGAGTTCAAAGTTGTTAAAAATGACTCAGAATTAGTACAAGATGAGCTAAAATTTGTTCAATACGAATCGCATCCTATTGAAAACCCAACTGGTCGAGGCAGATGGCCGCCTTCCCTGAGCCTGGTTCTGTCTGAGGATTTTGCCCCCCCTACCTATATCCTAGGGGTTTTTTGGGTCCTCCACACTGTCGCTGGCTGCTTGCTCAGGGGGAATCCAAATTCAGCTATAGATTGTTGGGTTTTCTGTTCTTTCTGCTATTTAAAGCGCTATGAGATGAAACGTTGTAAATATGCACTGTACAAATAAAACTGAATTGAAAGTGTGTGATGTTTTGTCAGGAACATTAACCAAACCTGAGCTTGAAATTGTGATTATTTCACCAAAATGTCTCAGTAAAAAAATTCTCCAAAAATAAAGCGTTTTAACCAGATTCTACAAAATAAATGCAGCATGGCTCAAAAACAGTAAACAGAAGAGCAAGTTGTTGGACGATACATTAAGCATGGTGACACATGGTGTGACAAAAGTGTGTTGGAAATTACTCAAAATGGTCCAAAATAATAAAAACTGTACAAAAGTGCTCAAAAGTTCCCGAAAAATGACAGAAATGTGTCTAAAATGTTTCAAAAACTATCTAGAATGACACAAACGTGGCCAAAAGGACTCAAAACTGTCCAAAATGAGTCCAAGCTGAGGAGTTAAAAATTTGTCCAAAATGTAAGTTTTCAGGTGAACTGCAGGCAGTGTTTCCACAGAGCAGAGAGGAGATGGCAAAAAAACAGAGGAAAAAAACATACTGGATCAATAAAATAAATGTAGCATGGCTCGAAAACCAGAAGAACAAGTTGTTTTTAGCTTGGTAAAATGTGGTATGGCAAAAAAGTGTCCAAAATGACTCAAACTGAGTCCAAAATGGTAGGAAAAAAAATGTCAAAAATTAGTTTAAAATTGTTTTGAAATGACTCTGAATGAGTCCAACTGAAGTTGAATTTTGTCCAATAAGACTTGACTCATTTTACGTCCACACCAATTCAGTTACAAATGGTGTAAATAGGAGCAAGCTGATGGAGGATACATCCAGCATGGTGAAGCATGTTTCCACAACTGATGTGTTTCAGACTGTTTTAAATCAGAAACACCATCTTAAAACTTTGCAGGTACTAGTTTGTATTTGTAAAATACACCAAGATACTGTGGTTTTCTCTTTCTCCACCTGAGTGGACTGAAGTTGGACTTAAGGAAAGTGATTTTCCGGCTCTTTCTCCCCTCAGCTCTGGAGGTCTCCTCACCGTGGGGAGACATTATCATCGCTGCCGGCGGCTGTAATCTCTCGGATGTGTCAACAGTTTGCAGTGCTGCAGAGACGGACAGTGTAAGCTCCATTTTATTATTGACCAGGCGTTTCTGAGGGCAGATTACCCCAAGTCCTGCTCTTCGCTCGGCTTTGTTCAGGCTGCAGGTGCTTCGTCCTGATAACAAGGACGAGCAGAGAAAGCAGAGCAGCAGCAGGGATTTCCTCTATACCTGAACACTGCTGCTGCCTCGGTGAAGACTGGAATTAGGATGTTTCACGGAGGGATCTTCCAGCTGGAACAGTTTTCTAATTCTCTCTTTGGGAATCCAAACAGTGTTGGTGAACAGATATCTGTCTCCCCTCTGAGCAGCTATAACTCCAGCTCCTTCTTCTGCTAGCTGACGTATTTGACAGGTTGTTTCAAGTTTCTGATGGTGGCAGTGCCGTCACTGTTCTAATGAATACACCCAGACACAACTAGAACGCACTCAAGCGAGATGCAGACCCACTCTAGATGCCTTCCTAAACATGGCAGATAGCCCTGTGACCTTGACCTTTGACCTTTGGACCCCAAAATTAATGGGTGACCAGGGTAGGTCAAGATCAACATCTGTGCTGAGTTTGATTGTCCTATCTGCTTAACGATTCGGTTCTTTATCGAATTTCTTATCGATTCTCATTTGGATAGAAGGAGAACAAACATGTCGATTAGCTTCAACTTTGATTAGTTTAGAAGTAACATGACCTTCAAACCCAACAGCTCAGAGATCAGATTTTCCTTTTCAACCGCGTACCAAGCAGGGATCAAGTGATTAGTTAAACTGTCTGTTTGGGGCTTTGTACTTAGGGCTGAGAATCTTTGTCATCTCCTAGAAAATACATAATGGGAATGACTTAGTGAAACATCTGGTTAGAGGAAAACATGCAACTTTGACATTCACTGACTTAGCAGAACACATAGACCTACCAAAAATCAAGGGCATCTACTATGGCAAATGAATGCAAGCCTTTTATCACAACCTTAGTCACCGTTTTTTGACATTCGTCTATCCTTGCCTGGGGTATTTTACTCTTCCCTGCCTCAGTGAAAGGAGAAGCTAGAGGTAGACGTGAACTGGAGCGAGTGCTGCCGGCCTCTGAGCCAGTCAGACTGTCTCTCGTCATGGTCATCTAAATGTAATGCATGAGAAGGCAGTTAGTACACTTAGTAATAGCAGGTTTTACAATGAGGCAAATGGGGCTAACATGATAGGCAGTGTTAGTTAGTTAGTTACCTGAAGTATTAACAGCAGAGGACGTGTTAATATTATTGCTGCTGCTGCATTGAGATTCACTCCGGAGCGGATCAAAAACAGAGCATTCAATCAAAGTACAGTAATTCCTTGTCTATGGCCGGGGTCCAGACCCCCCCACGGTAGATGAAATCCGCAAAGTAGCTATATTTATTTTGTATATTTTAAGGCTGTATAAACCCTCCCCACACTGTTATTAACACTGGCTTCCATCACCGCCAATCAATCAGCGACCGATTTGCTCAAGCAGAAGCGGCCGTAGCTGCGTTTTCCCATACGTACGTCTACTCATCTGCTGTATGCTGCGTATTTTATATACAATTTAAAAATCCGTGATGCAGTGAGACCGCGAAAAGTGAACCGCGATATGGCGAGGGACTGCTGTAATCGCATGTTGTGTGTGCAAATGTTTCTGCATGTTGGTAGCATTTCCTCCGTTTGATGAAATATCCAAGTTGCCCTGTTGTCATCCTTTCTCGTGAAATGTAACCAAACTTTCGAGCTTTTGTGCTGCTTGGACGCCATGCTTCCTGCTGGTTGCACTGGTGAATGACATCACCGTAATTGTAGCTTACGTAAGCTATGCAGTGTGCGTGGTGAGATCATTCACGCCGCTTGGAATCGATAAAAAATTGTTAGAAAAATGTTTGAAAATTGGCAAATGATTCCAAGGAATTGAAACACTGGGAACCGGTTCTCAACAAGAACGTGTTTTCGATTCCCATCCCTACGACATATCGCTGTATGATGTTTTTGTGACATTTTTGACGACATACACTCACATTTTTGTGGTGTGTAACCGACTCTGCGACTGTGATTTTAACTCAATTTGACGGTCGGCTCATTTTGACCCAAAGACAGTATTAGTACCTTTTGTACAGCTTACATGGAAACATTAATAAAGGCTACATTCACTTTGTGTAATGTTGGGGTCAATCTAGGAAAAGCCACCAAATTTCAAGATGAAAAAAAAAAATCATTTATGGGATTTTTCTCTGCTGTTAAACTCAATGGCGGGTCATTTTGAAACGAAGACAACAAGAGGGATAAGTGACACAAAATGATCATTAGGGGACATAAAGTTATTATAAGGAAATGAATCATGTAAGACAAAATGACCACAAAGAGACACAAGAATGACTCTTTTGAGCAGCCACAACTGTGATTAAGTTTCAGTCACATTTGTGTACAAAACCTGGCCTGTCCATCCACCCCGACATCCTCCATCAGAGGTTTTGTACTCGTGTCTTTAACTTCCTTAAAAACACAGAAATGCTTTACAGTTGTTTCTTCTCTGTGAACTGAACTAATTAAACATATTGACCTGACTGACAAACAGCATCAAAACGAGATGCTTATTTCAGATTTTAACCACAGTGAAGAAAACATGAGAGGTGATTTGAATAAAATGCCAGGTGGGTTTTTCATTTATATATATGAGAAGCTGCTCCCCAGAGTGAGAGGAGGAGATGGAGGTGAAATATCACCTGTTGTCTTAGAAATGAGGCCACGCCCGCCTGGAGCTGCTCCATCAGGGCAGGAAATAATGTGGTGTCGCTCACATCCTCCCCATTCACCCTCCGACCCCCCGCCAGCCGCCGGCCATTCCTCACCTTCTACAACACAAGGACAAATTACAGCCCAGCACTGGATCAGACCATCGGGCTGCAGGTGAGTCGCAGGTAAACTCAGGAGACTCACTATAATTACACCAAGTCATAATTCATGTGTCACTGCAGGAGGCAGATGGTTCTGGTGGAGGTACGGACGGAGAACTGTGGAGTCAGAGAACCCCCCAAAAAACCACAGAAACACACAACGTCCAAAAAACTGAGACAATAACAGCACAAAGAGACACAAACTAAACAATACGAGACATAAACTGACCACAAAGAGACATGAAGCAAACTGAATGAGACAAAACATAAACAAAATGACACATGATCATAACGAGACACAAAACAATCAAGACAAAATGATGATAGAGGCACAAAATGACCATAAAGAGACACAAAATCATCACAACGGGACAAACTAAACAAGACACACACAAAAAAAGTCACAAAATGAGACATAAAATGAAAGAAAAGGGAGTCAGAATTTCAACAAAGACACACAAGAGACACAAAATGACCACAAAGAGACACAAAATAAACAATATGAGAAGAAACATGGACAAAATGACCATAAATACACAAAAAATAACCACAAAGAGACACAAAACTACCACAGACACATAGTAAACAATATCAGATGAAACATGAACAAAATAAGACGTTGAATGACCACAGACACCTCAAGCAAATAGCAAAAAACAAAACATGAAGAAAATGATTATAGAGACACAAAACAATGAAGAGACAAAGCGATGATAGAGGCACAAAATGACCACAAAAAGACACAAAATCATCAAAGACACAAACCAAACAAGACAATAAAAAAAATCACAAAATGAGACATAAAATGAAAGAAAGGGGAGTCAGAATTTCAACAAGACACGCAAGAGGCACAAAATAACCACAGACACATAAAACTACCATATAGACACAAAATAAACATCGGATGAAACATGAACAAAATAAGACATTAAATGACCACAAGGAGACATTAAGCAAACAATGAGACAAAACAAAAACAAAATGAGACATAAAATTGTCATAAAGATGCACAATGTGATCATGAAAAGCCACAAAAACAATAAAGAGACAAAATTATGATAAAGAAACAACAAAACATCACAAAGAAACACAAAAACAAACTATACAAGACAAAACAAAAACAAAGTATGACATAAAATGACCACAAAGAGACACAAAATGACCATAAAGAGACACAAAAACAAACAATACCAGATGAAATCTCAACAAAATTAGACATATATGATCATGGACACACAAAGTAATCATGTTTAGATACACCACAACAACAATAAAGAAATGCACAATTATGGAAAGACACAAATTTCAACACAAACAGACACTAAACAAGCACAAAGAGACACAAACGATGTCATGGTTCTGCTTTTTCCCCACAGAGGTGCAGGACTTTGTATTGCAGAGAAAAATAAGCCCACAGTGAGTAAAAATGAGCACAGAGACAGTTTGGAGTCCAGTTGGGCTGATCAATAAACGTACATTAACATTCCTCATTTGTGATCAATGAAATCACAGAAGTCGATTAGAAACAGGTACAAAGACAGAAGAGTCACTTAGAAACAAACAGCAGCTTCATCTGTTTCTGCAAATAGACAGGAAACACTGATGGGTTGTTTTCCTCAGAGGAAGAGGGGAGGGTTTTAATTTGTAGGCTTTCAGCTCGTCACTACAATCTGCTGCTACGTTTGTCAGACATGATGTGGGTTTGTCTTATAATTACCAGTGATGGACTGAATTTGAAGGCTGGTAGTCTGTGATTGATGCTAAACCAGCTTCAATGACTGAGGAGTGAATTCACATCCGCTAATGTGTTTTCTGTTTCTGTGCTTCCTCTCCATTAAAGTGAAGCAGAAGTGTGTCAGCAGACTTTCAACTCAGAGGTCAAAGGTCAGCTACAGAATGAAGGAGGACTCCTCAGGTAGTCCTTCATCCATCCTCCTCCTCCTCCAGACATAAATCACTCCACCTCAGCATGTAAAGGCAGCGCTAATGAACCCGATAAGCTGCAGAGGCTGTTGTTATATCGAACAAGATGACGCCGCTCTCTAAAGATTTGTCCTTTTTATACTGTCCTACTGCTGTTGCCCAACCTTGAGAATAATCACCTTGCATTTCACTACACATACTGTATGAGCATGTGACAAATAAAAAATCCTGAATCCCTTGAAGACAAGCAAAATTAGAAAGACAAAACAACTATAAAGGACACAAAATGGCCACAAAAAGACAAAATGACTACAAACGGGTGCAAAATTACTACAAAGACATAGAAAACAAGAAACGGTGAGACTCAAAATATGCACAAATAGACGAAAAATAACTATAAAGATGCAAAATCAACCACAAAAGACACAAAATTACCCAAAAACCCCCACAATTAGACACAAAACCAAACACAAAGTAACACAAAATAACCAAAAAATGACTGTAATGAGACAAAAGGCCACCAAGAGCTACAAAATGACAAGACACAAAACAACAACAAAGACACATAACAATCACAAAGACATGCATTATATCCACCAATAGATGCAAAATTACCACAAAGACACACAAAACTACCACCAAGAGACATTAAATGAGCCACAAGGAGTCACAAAACAAAACACAAAACAACCACAAGATGTCAAAAAACTGCAAAAAATCCTCACGATTAAACACGAAATGAACACAAAGAGACACAAAGTGACATCAGACACAAAATGTGCCACAAAAAATGCCAAAACATTTGAGATGACATGTCTAAATGTTCTCATTCATCCAGATCATAGCCAGTTCAATCGACTCAGGACTCTGGACTCAGCAGAATGCCTGTGAAGACGTTTCGCCTCTCATCCGAGTGGCTTCATCAGTTCATGCATGTCAAGACTAGACTGGTGGGAAACCCAGGTATTTAACTTCTGTGGAGGTGTTTGCAAAGACCAGTGGTGACTAACAGTCGTTAGTGCTCCAAAGGTGAGACTCAGATGGTGCTCCATGATGTAACGACAGTCGTTGGGGTCGTCAGAGACGTTAGGAATCACGCGAGGCCAATCGAGATGGTTCTTAGAGGTTAAGTTATTCAATCTCCTGGGTAAAGATGAAAGGGTGGCACTGTAAATCAGAGATAGACCTCCTCCCCTGTTGAGGGATGTTTCTTCCACTTGTATATAAATGGCTTTCTTAACTCCTCTTTCAAACCATCTGTCCTCCCGGTCCAAAATATGTACATTGCTGCCTTCAAAGGAGTGCGCCTTCTCCTTTAGGTGTAAATGCACAGCTGAATCCTGACCTGAGGAGTTCGCCCTTCTGTCTTGGGCCATACGTTTGTTCAGTGCTTGGTTAGTTTCACCAGTACGAAGACCATTGCAGTCCTCACTGCACTGAACCGCATACATCAGGTTGGTTTTCTGAGCAACCTGATATCTGCTTTGAGATGCCAAACAACCACAGACACAAAACAACCACAAAGGGATGCAAAGCAAACACAAGAGACGCAAAATAAAAAGCCTTTACAGCTTCTTCTGTTTACTTGTATCTAAAATCCATCAGACAGTTTTAGGTTTTACGAAAGTCTGTGTGTAAATGTTGACATATATACAGATGTGGGGTTACAGAGGTTCACTTCCATTAATGAACAGTTTTATCAAAATAGAAATGATGCCTGAAATTCAGCACATTCGTCTCCGTTTTCTGGTGTTCTGGTGTATTTTTCTTCAGCTCGGAGCATCGTCCTCTCCGCTGCCTCCTGCAGATAAACGGCGAGTCGAGTCGAGCCTTTATTCACTCCCAAACCGCTCGTTTAGGAGTCACCCAGCAGACACATAATGGGCTCGGTAATGAGCGGCTCCACGTTCAACAATGAAGCAGATGGAGCTTTTTCTCTGCAGCAGTCATTGTTTCACCGTCGAGGTTTGAAAAGTCCTCTGTGGTGATGTTTACCTCAGCAGGAGGACATTATGCAGATAACACTGGGCACACGGCAGCTCTATAATAACCCAAACTCATTTCCTGAAGGGTCAGTTCACTCTCATTCAAACATATTCCCCACATTTCCCCTGTGGCATCTGTCCATGCAGGAAGACCTCTATTTTCTTACTACTCATTTCTGCAGCTCCCTAGTTGAAACAAACTCATCACTGGTCTTAATAATCCAGCCCGACGTCTGTTTCCACAGCACTAATTATAACAACATGCCAAAATGCTCGAGGGCTGATGTTTTCTCTGCTTAAAATGAACTGAATATTCTCTCTTAAAGAGGTGAAGACTGGCTCTGCTACAGGTTTCCAAGAAAGTTCCTGCTGATGGTAATGTTGTATCTGACAGAAATGCCAAAAGTTTCATGTGAACGTAGCAGAAACAACCACAAAGACATGCAAATAGACCAGAAAGAGGTGTAGAAATGACTACAAAGATGCTAAATGAGTGTTAGTGCTGAGGTATATGGAGCTTGCCGCCGATGCAAAACAGCGAGGCTGGAAGGTGAGGGTCTGACTAGCGGAAGTAGGCTACTGAGGGTTTGTAGCCACCTCGACATTCAGGCTTCTCCAGGAGATGGGAGTAGGCGGGAAGGCCCACCAGCAGGCGACCAAGGACCTCTCCAGAGCTGCTGAAAAGGGAAGTTGGTGGCTGTGGATAAAAAGGAAGGACTCCACCTGGGCTATCAGCAAAACACCTCGGAAAGAGGGCGGCCACTTGATAACCCAGAGGATGCCCTCACTCACTTGACCATCCCACAGAGTCTCAGTGGGTGTCGCATATATGCAAGAAGGGATATCAGCATCTCGTCCTACACAACAGATCTAAAAAGACCTACAATGACAAAAAAAGAGATGCATAATGTCTAGAAAGATGCAAAACAACTAGAAACAGATACAAGAGACCGAACTGATGCAAATAACTGCAAGAACACAACAAAGAACGACAATGAGAAGCAAAAGAGATACAAACCTGCAAAAAGACTTGCAAAAAGACTGGAAACAACCTACAAGACTCACAAAATGACCACAAACAACTAAAAAGAAGATTGAAAAAGGTCATCAGGAGAAAGAAATGATGCAAATCAACTTCAAAGACATGCACTGTACCACTGTAAGACGCAAAAGCCCATAAAAAAGCACAAAGAGGCACAAATTCACAAAAATAGATGCAATATGATTTAAAATTACTTTAAGAACTCACAACAACTCTGCACAAAAATGAGAAGAAGGAGATGGAAACAGGCCACAAAGACACAGAAAAAGATACTCAAAGACGCAGAGAAGGGCCGCTATGAGATACGAAACAACCAGAAGATAAAAACCAACAAAAAGATGCAAATGACTCACAACATGACCACACAGGAAGCCGAACCAACCAGGAGACCGAAAGAGTCAGAAACACAAAATGACTTCATGACGCACAACAGGACAACAATGAGATGCAACTAGGAGGTGCGAAATCACAACAGAGACGTAAAATGTATATAGATGACAAAGAGATGTGAAACTACAAAAATAAAAATGACTACAAAGAAACACAAAGTGACCAAAAACAGATGCAAAATGATGACAAAGAAATGCAAATTTACCACAAAGAGATGTAAAATGGCAATAAAGAGGCACAAAATGACTACAAAGGGACACAAAATGATCACAGGGGCACAAAATGACAAGAAAGACATGTAGAATGACCATACAAGTATGCAAAATGACTACAAAGAGACAAAAAGGACCACAAAGGGACACAAACTGACAAAAAAGAGACACAAAATGACCACAAAGACATGTAAAATTACCACAAAGAGATGCAAAATGACCACAAAGAGATGCGAAATGACCACAAAGAGATGCAAAATGACTACAAAGGGACACAAACTGACAAAAAAAGAGACACAAAATGACCACAAAGACATGTAAAATTACCACAAAGAGATGCAAAATGACCACAAAGAGATGCAAAATGACTACAAAGGGATACAAACTGACAAAAAAAGACACAAAATGACCACAAAGACATGTAGAATGACCATAAAAGTATGCCAGATGACCACAAACAGACACAAAATGACTACAAAGAGTCACAAAATGACCACAGAGTCACAAAATGACCACAAAGAGACACAAAATGACCACAAAGACATGTAGAATGACCATAAAAGTATGCCAGATGACCACAAACAGACAGAAAATGACCCCAAAGAGATGTAAAATGACCACAAAGAGTCACAAAATGACAACAAAGAGTCACAAAATGACGACAGAGTCACAAAATGACCACAAAAAGATGCAAAAAGAGGCAAAATTACCACAAAGGGACACGAAATTACTATAAAGAGACATAAAATGACCACAGACTACGGCACTCCTGGTTGTAAGTCACCTAAACAAGGTGTCAGTTGTTGCTTCTGAGTTTTTTCTCTTCATGTTTGTACATCTAAGGACGTAAAGACACGTCGACACCTAAGACAAAGTTACTGTTCTGATCTTTAGTGCAGCACTAACAGCAAAGAAAAGTTCAGCAGCCACACTGCAGAAGTAAGTAGAAATAAAAAGCAGATTGGGAGTCGTGTGCGTCATTAACTAATCTTTAATTGGATCTTTGAGGCGATTTGTGAGCAGTGGAGGCGGCCTGCAGCCCTGACTGATCATTTATGACACATTCATGAATACACAATCAGTCTCATGTCAGCTCTCATCTTTGGTGCATGTGCTGCGGTCATTCAGCAGAGAAACGCTTCAGAACAAACACTAACTGGCTTCTTTTAACTCTACCACAGGCTGCAGCTCACTCTGCTCAGCCTTTGTGTTCTTTCTGCCTCCAGAGTTCTCTTAGTATTTATACTGTGTTAGAAGTGCAAACATTAGACTCCTCAGACGGCTTCAATCTTCATTATGTGTCCATTACTTTGATACTTTTTACTTATTTCTCTCCTGACAGCAGTGTGGTGGGCCGTGTGATGGTTTCATCACAGCAGCTGGATTATCTCAACAGTGTGTGCATGAATATGACTATATTAACCAAAAACACAAGCTTATATTTAGTCTGATGTAAAACCAGAAGCCAGGAGGCAAGTTGATGTTTCACAGTCAGCTGAAAGTCATGAACAAACTGTTCAATTACAACTGACACAAAATGACTTCAGACACACAAATGGATGATAATGACGCAAAAAACACAAAAAGGAGATGCAAAATTACCAGACATGCAAAACGGCCACAAAGAGAAACAATATGAATAAAAAGAGATGCAAAATCACTACAGTCACACACAATGTGACTAAGAGAGGTGTAAAAGAGGTGCAAGAGAAAACTATAAAAAGGTGTAAAATGACTACAAAGAATTTTAAAAAGGCTATAAAGTGGCACAATATGACTACAGAGACATAAAATGACCATGAAGAGATGAAAAATGACCACAAAAAGACACAAAATGGCCACAAAAGAGGCAAAAATTACTACAAGGACATGGAAAACAATCACAAATAGACACAAAATAATGCAAAATGACTATGAAGAGACATAAAATGACCACTCCAGAATGCAAAATGAACAGCAAAAGACACAAAACAGCTACAAATAGACACAAAATAGCTACAAAGAGACACAAAATGGCTACAAAGAAACACAAAATGGCCACAAAGAGATGCAAAATGACACAAAGAGATAGAAAATGACTACAAAGAGATGCAAAATGGCTACAAAGAGACGCAAAATGACACAAAGAGGTGCAAAATGGCTACAAAGAGACGCAAAATGGCTAAAAAGAGACGCAAAATGGCTACAAAGAGATGCAAAATGGCCACAAAGAAACACAAAATGGCCACAAAGAGACACAAAATGGCTACAAAGAGATGCAAAATGGCTACAAAGAGACGCAAAATGGCTACAAAGAGATGAAAAATGGCTACAAAGAGACGCAAAATGACACAAAGAGATACAAAATGACTACAAAGAGATGCAAAATGGCCACAAAGAGACACAAATTGGCCACAAAGAGACACAAAATGGCCACAAAGAGACACAAAATGGCCACAAAGAGATGCAAAATGGCCTCAAAGAGATGCAAAATGGCTACAAAGAGACGCAAAATGGCTACAAAGAGATGCAAAATGGCTAAAAAGAGACGCAAAATGACACAAAGAGACGCAAAATGACTAAAAAGAGACCCAAAATGGCCACAAAGAGACACAAAATGGCCACAAAGAGACACAAAATGGCTACAAAGAGATACAAAATGGCTACAAAGAGACACAAAATGGCTACAAATAGACACAAAATGGCCACAAAGAGACGCAAAATGACATAAAGAGATACAAAATGACTACAAAGAGATGCAAAATGGCTACAAAGAGACGCAAAATGGCTACAAAGAGACACAAAATGGCCACAAAGAGACGCAAAATGGCCACAAAGAGACACAAAATTGCCACAAAGAGACGCAACATGACACAAAGAGATGCAAAATGGCTACAAAGAGATACAAAATGGCTACAAAGAGACGCAAAATGGCCACAAAGAGACACAAAATTGCCACAAAGAGATGAAAAATGACACAAAGAGATGCAAAATGGCTACAAAGAGATACAAAATGGCTACAAAGAGACGCAAAATGGCTACAAAGAGACACAAAATGGCCACAAAGAGACGCAAAATGACATAAAAAGATACAAAATGACTACAAAGAGATGCAAAATGGCTACAAAGAGACGCAAAATGGCTACAAAGAGACGCAAAATGGCTACAAAGAGACACAAAATGGCCACAAAGAGACGCAAAATGGCTACAAAGAGACGCAAAATGGCCACAAAGACATGCAAAATGGCTAAAAAGAGACGCAAAATGGCTATATAGAGATGCATGATTCTTTAACATTCATGACACCTTATTTCTCTTCATTCATTTCTACCTCGTGAAGATTAAAGTGTTTCCTGCTGGGTGAAGAACTTTACTGCTGCTCCAGAAACCAGAACAGGTGCAGCAGCGACTCTAAAAATACGAAGCAGCTGCATCAGTGTGAGACGATGTTCTGGATGAGGACAAGCTGTTATTCTTCTCTCTAAACCAAACTGTTCAGTCCACCTGCTGCCTGGTTTCAGTCTATCTGAAGCGTCTCTTCGCTTCAGGCCACAGATGAAACCTTTAGGAACAAGTGATTGTCAAACAGCTTGCAGCGATCGATAAATGAGGTTTTGAGGCAAATTAAAAAGCTGTAAATGGGTCGTCTGCCGGCTGTATTTAGGACGACGGTCAAACCCATCATCAAACTTCTGATCAGCAGCCTCATTTGGAAACTTCTGCTTTTAATCTTTATTGAAGCATCGAGGGATTTAAACCCCCGAAGGCTTCTGTCGATCAGGAACGAAACGATATCGTGTCAGAAAAACAAACTTTCAGCAAATGTCCTCAATTTGTAGGAAAACTTGAAACTCAGGAATCAGCCTCCGATGAGAGTGTCAATGAGAATCTGCTGCTTTATTTAATTATCAGATAAATTAAATTAAACTGTGATGAGAAAACTGCAACCTGAAACCACGTATCTAATGTTTTTCAGGAGATGTCTTTCTGATTCTTTCTCTGACTACTTCTCGACATTTTTTTTAATATATTTGTTTTTACATTTATTCAATATTTTATCAGGAATTTAAAAAACTTTTTATACATTATTTTCTAACATTTAATTGATATATTTATAATTTATTTTTAAAAATCGGTATGACAATTTTTGGTCATTTTATTAATATTTTCAAACATTTTATATTCTATTTTTCTGATATCTTCTTCATGTGTTTTTTAGAATATTTAAAAAAAATATTTGTTGGACATTTATTAAGCAATGTTTGGACATTTTATTAATATTTTAAAGAAATTTATTTCATATTTTTGTCACTGTTTGTCAGGCAGTTATGAGTCTTTTTAAAACATCTTTTAAACAACTGAGTTTTTGGGCAGTTTTGACATTTTTTAAAGATTTTTTAAAACATTTTGAGACATTTTCTTTGTAATTTTCTGAGTTGTAAAACCATATTTGATTTTTTAAACATATCTGAACTTCTGTAAAATTTGGGGGAATTGTATTAATATATTCAAATAACTTATTCTCAAATTAGTTTTTGGTTATTGAAGAAAAAAATCATTTTTACATTTTTAGAGCATCTTTCTGATGTCTTGGTATTTTTAGACATTGTTTTTGATATTTTTCAAACATTTTGTTAAACATATTTCTGGCATTTAAAAAAAAAATCTATTTGCAAATTTTGGACATTTATTAATACTATTTTAAAGAATATTTTTTAGATTTTTTATTTTTTTATTATTATTATTATTATTATTGTTATTTTTTTCTAACATTTTATAACTATTTTTAGAACATTATTGAGACATTTTATTAACATATTTATGACATTTAAAAAAAAAAAGTTTGGTACATTTTTTTGGTAATTTTATCAATAACTTTTAATTAATAAAAAAAATACTTAGACCTTTCAGATATTTCTGTATTATTGTTTTGAGCAGTTTTCTGACATTTTATTAATATTTTTAAACCATTTATATTCATAAATTTATCACAGTTCTATGGACAATTTTCTGACTTTTCATATATATATATATATTTACATTTTCTGACATTTTTCTGGAGTATTTGGAGGTTTTCTGTATCATTTTCAGACATTTTAGTAATGCTTTTGTGAGCCTTTATCGCCATATTCCTGACAGTTGCTGAACTATCAGTTTGACATTTTTGGGCTATTTATTTATTCTGGCTGACAAGTTTTTCTTTTCCTTGGACAATATTCTGACTTCTATTGAACACCTGTTTGACATTCTGTGGTGCTTTCTGGACATTTTATGGATTATTTCTGACCTGGAGACAGTTTGGACGGGTTTCGTTGAACACAGCAGCAGGACCAGCTGTCTCCGTCCGTCAGTCTGTCAGCAGGAAGCCTGGCGTGGAGCTGGTGAGCTGCAGGTTTCCGTCCAGTTTGAGGGGAAGCCGTCTGATTGGTGGTCGTGTTCACCTCCGGGCAGCTTCAGCAGCTTTCTGTCGCTGATGGAAGATGCTTTGAAAAGGCAGCTTTTGTTTTTTTTCCTCTCTCTGCTCAGTTTCATGAGAGCAGATTGCTTCGGTCCGGCTGTGTGGCCGCGATGACGCAACAGCAGAGCAATATGTGGAGAGCAGATGAGCTGAGATGAAATCCATGACAGCAGCCAGATTAAAGCGGCTGCAGATCCTCAACCTCACGATGATGAATGAAGTGACCGAAACGGAAACAAGCTGAAGGCCTAAGAAAAATCAGACATGCTGCACTGAACATACAAGTATGACTGGTTGTGTTTCTGAACTTTAAAAGACCAACAAATACCTGCATCCAAACTACTGAAGAGCTCACAAAACATTAAAGTTCTCCAGTGAAGAGACTCTGCAGCTTCTTCAGTGTGAATATTTTCTGGTTTCTTTCTTCCTCTGTGGCAGTAAACTGAACATCTTTGGACAAAACAAGTCATGTGAGGAAACACTCATCCTCATTTTATGGATCAAACAACAACTTTTTAGAGATTTACCAACAAAGAGAAGCAGCTCTACAATTTAATATCAATTTTCAGACTGCTGTTCTGACCTTTTGCTATTATTTCTGGCATTTTAAAGAATATCTGACATTTCTGGGCAAGTTTTGGACATTTCATTAATATTCTTCAGACATTTTAATAATATTTTTTAAATTATTATCAATATTATTATTATTTAAATGTTAATTCAAAATTTTAAATATTTTTGTGTGTGACATTTTTAAGATTTTCGCATTTTTTTAACTAATATTTTATTAATATTTTTGAAATGGTTTTCAGACCTTATTTCTATTTTTCAGACATGTTGAAAATATATTTTATAATTGAATTAAATTGATTCATATGTTTCAATCAATGTTCTTCATAATGTCAATATTTTGGACAATTTTCTGACTTTTTGCTCATTTTATGAACATTTTTGGAAGGATTTCTTGAACATTTTATTTTTAATTTTCTGACAGTTTACTCATATATGTCTGACTTTATCCCCCTGAAAAATATTATATATTTATATTAATATATTTTATTAATAAATGTATTTATTTTATCAATATTTTTAGAGAATGTTCTTTATAATGCCATTTTTGGACAATTTTCTAAGATTTTGGGAATATTTTTATCTAACGTCTTTTTAATAATTTCAGAACAGTTCTACTAACATATTCCTGGCATTTATTTATTTATTTTAAATATCTGTTTCACATTTTAGGGACATTTTTTGGACATTTTATTAATATTTTACAGATAGTTTCTTCATAATTTTATCGTAGTCCAACTTTAGATTTTTTAAATTGACCAGACTTGTCCAAAATGACTGATAATAATTTAGGTAATAAACTCAGTTCTTATGTTTATAAAGGAATTCACAGTTGAAGTTGTACCGGTAGGGTTTTATGCAATTTTAGGGAAAGAGATCAGATCTGCACCAAAATCTAACAGGTTCTCGCTTTAACAAGTTCCATGAAAACTGATCTGGAGGTTTTTGCATTTTCCTCCTGACAAACAAACGACAATAAAAACAAAATCGACCTCGACTCAGCGAAGAAGTAAGAAATCACAGATTAACATGAATATATTCTGTAATGAAATTTGTCCAAAACTAATCAAACTGATCCAAAATGACCGAAAAGAAAAATCCCGAAACAACCTGAAATTTAACAAACTGGCAAAAGGAACCGAAGATCATTTAAAAGGTTTCCAACACGACGTCACATCTGTCTGAAATGATATAAAATCCACCCAGAAATGACGTGTATTATGATGAATCAGACAGACGTCATCGGTGGTACAAACAAGATAAATTAAACTCTTAATGCATAAAGCAGTTCAGATGGTTTAACACAAGTAGCCCCTGAATATCTGCTGAAGTATTTACCTTAAAGGAAGCTGCTGTCCTCAGAGTGAAGGTGTGGTGTCGGTGTTCAGTCCAGTAACCTAAAGAAGAGACAGAAAATGATCATTAATGAGAGGAAAACAGGTTTAACTGGATGCAGCAGACAGAAATGTGTTTGTTCTTCTGTAATATTTCCAGTTTCCAGTCAGAGCAGCTCTGGTTGGATCATTACTGCAGATAATCACTAATGAAGGGCCTGAATCTGGTTTACAGACTCTGGATTTGGAGTTTCTCAGAGGAAACCTGACAGCGCTGCTGAAAGCTGCTGCTGGTATTTAAACTGTAGAGAGGCCATGTTTAAACGGGCAGCAATTAAAGGCCACCGACATTCAGAAATTCAAATGAAGCTGTGAGTCTGTAAAAGGCCAGCGAGCAGGCGACTCTCTGCAGCTCATTAACCTTTATTTAAACCGCTGCGACACTCGGAGCTGCTGAAAGTTTTACATTAGGCAGGACAAAGTCACTCACTGATTTCTGACTGATGAAATATTCATCAAGATGAGACAAACGCTGACCTTGTGCTGAAACCTAATACCGGACAAAATCATTTTTTCACAAACTGTCGCCGCTCTGAGAGTTTGGAGGACGAAACGAGGACGGACATGATGAGAAACCGTCGTCTGATCACCTCCTCTTTTAGCATCAACAAACGCTCACCGACACCCGACACTCAACTACTGTAATTCTGACATTTTTACAAAGTCAGGACATTTTTCAGCTACCTGTGGACACCTGCTGCTTCCTAAACAGTGATGTGATATGGAATTAACTGCTCTGCTATATGACTTCACCACACGAATAATATTTTAATTTTTAAAATCTAACACATTTAAGTAAAGGACCAAAATGTGACTCAAAACAACTGCAAAAGGATGTAAAACAATAAAAATGTGACTAAACAACTGCAAAAAGATGTAAAATGACTTAATTAGGAAGCAAAACACCAACAAAAAGATATAAATCAACTAAAATGTAACATAAAATGTGTAAAACAACCAAAATGGGATATAAAACAACCGCAAAAAGATGTAAAATGACCTAAATGTGACACAAAAAGATTTAAAACAACCAAAATGCGACTTGATAACTGCAAAAAGATGTAAAATAACCTAAATGTGATGTAAAACAACCAGCAAACGAGGTAAAATAACTTAAACATGATGCATAACAACAACCAAAACATGCAAAACAATCTAAATGGGACACAAAAGATGTAAGATAACCCAAATGTGCTGCAAAACAACCACAAAAAGATATAAAATGACCAAAACGTGACGTCAAACAACTACAAAAAGATATAAAATGACCAAAACGTGATGTCAAACAACTGCAAAAAGATGTAAAACAACAAAAACGTGATGTAAAACAACCACAAAAAGACATAAAACTACCAAAACGTGACTTAACAACTGCAAAAAGATGTAAAATGGCGTAAATGTGACACGAAAGATGTAAGACAACCAAAATGTGCTGCAAAACAACAACAAAAAGATGTAAAACAACCAAAACGTGACTCAAAACAACTGCAAACAGATGTAAAGTAACCTAAATGTGATGCATAACAACAACAAAAAGATCTTAACAACCTAAATGTGATGTAAAACAACCACCAAGCGAGGTAAATAACATGAAGTTAAACAACAACAAATGATGTAAAACTTCCAAAGTGTGATGGAAAACAACCACAAAAATGTGTAAAATGACCAAAACGTGACTTAACAACTGCAAAAAGATGTAAAATGACCTAAATGTGATGTAGAACAACTGCACAAAATGACCATAACATGACATTAAATGTAATTAGATGTAAAACAAGTGCAAAAAGGTGTAAAATATGACGTTAAACTTCCACTAAAGTCTAGAATCACTTAATTCGTCCAAAATTACAAAAAATGTCCATGACTTCAAATGTGTTCAAAACTTACACGAAACCCGAATTCACAGCCGTTTACATCCACATGAAAGCAGCTTTATAACACAGGGAAGGAAAGGAGGAACCAAAAAAGAATATAGACAGTTTAAAGTGGATCATTCTAACTCTGCGCTCTACACCTGCAACAGATCAATCCTCAGTGACTCTAAACTTGTACAAAATGACTGTAAACTTAATGAAACAGCTCTACCACATAATATTGTAACCAAACTGTGACACTAAACAGCTGCTGAAAGAGTCTAAAAAATACTTCAAAATGTTTTCAAAATGACAAGAAAAATGTGCCAATAACTTAATATTCGTCCAGAAGGACTCCAAAGTTTTCCAAAATGACTTAAATTTGACATTTATGTGTAACAAACAAGCAGCTGAAGGAAAGAAGGAACAAAGAAAACACAAACAGACCGTTTATTGAGTCTCTATGGATCATTCTGTACTGTCCACTTCCAACAAAGACCTGTATGAAATTATTAAAATTTCACCAGAATGGCTCTAAACGTGGACATAATTGTTCACAAATTATCCAACAACACTCAGCAATGTCCAAAATGACCAAAAAAAAGAGTTTAAAACGACAAAAATACTAAATATAGAAATGACAACGACTTAAAATGTACCCAACACAACTTAAAATTTGTCCAAGATGACAAAAAGTCTAAAAGAACCGATTCAAAAATTACTTGAAACTCAAATTTGTAGATGTTTACATGCTTAAAAAGCAGCTGTGTAACACACTGAAGGAAAGGAGGGACCAAAGAAAGAATACAAACTGTTTAATCCAACTAAACAACTGCTGAAAAAGTCTGAAATTACCTTCAAATTGATTCAAAATGACAAAAAAAAAGTCCAATATGACTTAAGATTTGTCCAGAAGGGCTCAGAACCTGACCAGGAGTCATTTCCATGGATTAAAAAGCAGCTACAGAACACAACGAAGGGAAGGAAGAACCAAAAATGAAAACAGACTGTTTGATGTGTTTACTGAGTCTCTATGGGTCATTCTAACTCTCCAAAATGAATTAATTTGTCTAAAATGACTCATAACTTGTACAAAACTGCTCAGTAACACTTAAAACGCATCCAAAATGACCAAAAAATGAGTTTAAAGTGACTCGAAACTCACATTAGCAGACATCTTCTTGTATAATAAAGACTGGAGTCAGAATCAAGACATGACAACGTCCAGAAGAACTGACCTGAGACTCCTTC
The DNA here is from genome assembly GCA_024666655.1 of Dascyllus trimaculatus. Classification (NCBI taxonomy): domain Eukaryota; kingdom Metazoa; phylum Chordata; class Actinopteri; family Pomacentridae; genus Dascyllus; species Dascyllus trimaculatus. The sequence goes on along the minus strand of CM045451.1, from coordinate 11,465,960 downwards.
AGAGACTCTAACATCTGCTGTAAATGGAAACAGCTGGACTCAATCAGCTAAATGACCACTTTACTCTTCCTGCTTGTGTCCCCAAAGCATTCTGGGAGCTGTAGTGATAAACCTAGTGCATGGGCTCAGTGATTACCGAGCTGCTGCACGCCTGGACTACTTCCTGACAGCGTATCCATCCGCCAGGCGCCTGTCAGAATTAAAACCACAAACTGCCCAAAGTGTTCGACTTCCTGACTGAAAGCTGCTTGAAGAGGCTCGGACGTCCGTCAGCGTTCAGCTTCACTGGAGGTTTAATGAGACAAACTGCTGCTGAGTGTCACAAGGAGAGTTTAAGTCTCCAGAGCAGCTCAGGAGCTAATGAGGAGGATTTATCGCTCTGACAGACTCAACAGTTCAGCAGGAGGGACGAGTTCAGGTTTACTCCTCACAAACTAACAGGAGGGACGATTATTGGAGCACAAAGATTCCTGTTTAAAAGACATTTAAAGGAGTGTTTTTCATCCTTAAAGCTAAAAAAAACCCCATCTTCTATGTTTTATTATATTTCTGTGAGTTATTAAATCCATTTTTATTAAGTTTTCCTTTTTTAGAAAAATATATTTTATTGCATTTTGGAATTTCTGATCTAATTTTATCCAGTTTATATAATAATTTAAATCTTTCTCTTTATTATAGTATATATATATATATACTGTACTATTTAATTGTATTTCAATGCATTTTCTTTGAATATAATTTATGTAGTTTGTTTTTATTTTATTGTATTTTTTATCGAATCTAATTTATTATTTTATATTATTATTTTATTGAATTTGGTTTTCGTGTCTTAAATTTAAAAATATTTAATATTATAGTTTTTGGTCTTTTAATATATTTTCATCCTGTTTTTATTTTTATTATTGTATTTTTACACTTTTTTCTTTTCAATACTGTTTTGTTGTTTTTTTTTATTATATTTTTAGACTTTCTTCTTTTAGTGCAATTTGGTTTTTTATATTATTTTATTGTAATTATATTTTACTATCCGTAAAATAACAGCTAATTGTTAAAAAATACAGTTAAAAACCTAAAAAAAGAGTATACATTATTTTTATTTTTTTATTGATTTTTAAAATAACAGAAATTATTTGTAAAATAACCAATTTTTTTTGTCTGATTTAAATACAGTAAAACTAATTTTTCGGTCAAATGTTGTAAAAGAATAACGTCAAAATTATACTTTATATATTTATTATACTTATTATTATACTTTCATTACAGATTTAAATAAATTAAAACTGTAAATTCAAGTTAAACCTTGTAAAAATAACATTACAATTTAGGAAAATAAAAAATCTAATAACAAAAAACATATATACAAATAATATACAGTTAAACTGTGCACTTTTTTCATCACTCTAAAATAAACATATACCATTTATTGAAATGAATAGTGATTTTTGATGAGGCTATTATTATTATTATTATTGTTAGGCTATTATTGTTGTTGTTCTTTCATTCTGCAATTTTATCAAATGTTATTTGCAATTTAGCAAAAAGGGGAATATCTGTAAAATAAGAGTAAATTACTGAGAAGAAATACTATCAGAACCCTCATTTTTTAAAATTCATATGTAATTTATCTTTTAAATAACAGCACATATTCGTAGGATATTTTTCTGATCCAGTACAAACGGTGTAACTTTACAGTCAAACAGGAGACGCTAACTGATAATTACATTTATGAAACTTACTTGCAGCTGATATCCCAGCAGCTCCTCTGATGCTTTCATTTCTCTGTGTGTTGGTGGGTTAAAACCAGACGTCACTGAAGTGGAATAACTTAAAATCCATCAGCTTTGTGCGACAGGAGGATTCAGGGAAACGTTTGGGGTTTTCACAGGAGAGTTTCCTGTTTGAGCTGAAACCTGCAGCAGCTGATCAGAGTCATCAAGGCTGGACAGAAAGTCAACACTGCAGCCAGAACGAGACTCTTTCATCCAACATCTGAGCAGGAAAATGGCTAAAATGACTCATTTATTCAGTAAAACAGACACAGAACTAAATATTTCATATTGTCGTCCAAATGTGTGACATTTTTCAGTAAACCTGGAAATAAGAAAAACAACATTCTGACAAACTGAGGAAATATTTCGATTCTGCTCTGAGAGACACAGATGAATCGGATCCGACTGAAGGCTTTAAAGGACAAACGAACGAAACTGGAAGATTGAAGGTGTTTATTTCCATCCTGTCTCTTTCTAACTCGACACATATCACAGTAAACCTAACGTTCACTGAGACACATCGTGACAACAAAACAAGCGAAGCGGCAGATTAATGTGGCACCAGAAGACACGACAGAAAACACCAGACTCATTATTCACATTTCATTTATCTGCAGAAAGAAAATTCTCAGAAGCCACTTCCAGGATCTGTGTGGGACATTTATTAAGGCAAAATCAGCCTCATAAGTTGTTAAATTTAACATTAACACAGCAAAAAAGCAGCTTGTAACGTTGCACATAGAATGACAACATATAAACCCGATGAACAGCAGTTTTTATGGTCCTACCAATGAGTCTTAAATAGCTTAATATCTTAAAACTGGAACCTTGTCTTGTCAAACTTGTAACACATTGAACTCTACTGATGTTAGAGACCTTTAAAATTGGTCAAATGTCAACCAAAGACTGTATTATTAGAAGGGAACATGGATACATCCAGATATATCTACACTTACAAGAGCTTTTTAGGGCAAAACCACCTCCCTGGTTTGAACATTGTGCAGTTTCTCCATTTGAAGGGGCCAATACGTTTACATTATTGACATTTTTGGACATTTCTGAGCCATTCTGAATCATTTGAAGTAATTCTTGACAAACTTCGAGTCAAAACATCAGAAAATTGGAACTCTGTCTTGTCATACTTGCCACACATTAAATTATACTGATGTTAGAGGCATCAAAATGTGGCCAAATGTCGACTAGAGACTGTATTCTTAGTAGGAAATATGGATCTCTCTCTCTATATGTATCTATCTATCTATCTATCTATCTATCTATCTATCTATCTATCTATCTATCTATCTATCTATCTATCTATCTATCTATCCATCCATCCATCCATCCATCCATCCATCCATCCATCCATCCATCCATCCATCCATCCATCCATCCTCCATCCATCCATCCATCCATCCATCCATCCATCCATCCATCCATCCATCCATCCATCCTTCCATCCATCCATCCATCCATCCATCCATCCATCCTTCCATCCATCCATCCATCCATCCATCCATCCATCCATCCATCCATCCATCCATCCATCCATCTATACACACATATACACACACACACACACAGACACACACACAGACAGACACACACACACACACACACACACACACACACACTCACACATCTGTATACTTACAGGAACTTTCTGGGGCCACAGTACCACTCTTAGTTGAAGATTGTGCACATTTTTCCCATTTTAAGGAGCAATTTGGACACTTTGGGGGCCATTTTGGAACATTTTAAAGTAATTGGACAATTTTTAGTAATATTATGACTGGTTTCAAGTGAAAATAGCAAAAAATGGGAACCTTCTCCTGCCATACTCCCCGCAAACTAAATTCTACTGATGTTAGAGGCATCAAAAGTTGGTGAAATGTCGACCAAAGGCTATATTTTTAGGAGGAAATATGGACACATCCATATATATACACTTATAGGAACTGTCTGAGGCAACACCACCACCCAAGTTTGAATATATTGCATTTCCCCCCCATTTTAAAGGAGCATTTTACACATTTTGAGCCATTCTGGATTGTTTAAAAGTAATTTTGCACATTTTTAGTAATGTTTTGACAGGCTTCAAGTGAAAATAGCAAAAAACTGGAACCTTGTCTTGTCATACTTGGACCACATTAAATTCTACTGATTCTAGAGGCCTTAAAAGTTGGAGAAATGTTGACTAAAGATCGCATTATTAGTATAGGAAATAAGTATACATCATATATATTCACTTATAGGATCTCTCTGGAGCCCCAATACCACCCTCAGCTGAATATTTTGCACTTTTTTCCATTTTAAGGAGCATTTCTGGGGCATTTTGGACCATTTAAAGGTAATTTTAACAAATTTTAGTTATCTTTTGACTGGTTTCAAATGAAAATAGCAAAACAAACAAACAAACAAAAACAAAACATGGAACCTTATCTTGAAACTTGCCAAACATCAAATCGCACTGATGTTAGAGCCATCGAAAGACTATTTCTAGTGGAAAATGTGGAAACAACCATGTATGAACATTTACAGGAATTTTCTGGGGCCGCAATAGCACCCTCATTTAAATATATTTTATATTTTCCATTTTAAGAGGTTATAATAAGTATTCATAATTGTCATTTTGGACAATTTCATACAGCATCAACCCCTCTCATTTAAAAATGTTGCACTTTGTTCCTAAGTACAAGGTCAAGCAGTTAAACATTTGTCCTCTATCAGATCCACTCAACCACTTGGATCTACTGGAAACCATTCTGTCTGTGTTTCCACCAATTTCCATGTCTGTGGAAGTTTTATTTATGGTGATATTGAACCCTGAAAATGGTCTCACAGGTGTTTGTTGAGGGTGAAAATAAAAAAGCTCAGATGGTGTTATAGAAGAATTTGAGACAATGCCGCAAAACAATTCCTACAATCCTCTCTGAATTGACACAGACTGACCAAGAAATAAAATATTAAAGCTGCAAGCAGCGTCGGACGGGCCCTCGCTCCTCACCGCACTCCTCTCCACACGACCTTGTCTAGGGGGCGCCGTAGAGCCGATTTGAATTTCGACAGTGGAAATCTGTTGGTCTTGGGATACTATATGTATGTACCAATTTTCGTGTTTGTAGTATAAAGCAGTGATTTTATATGAGTATCTGAATATTTGTAGGGGGCGCTGTGGAGCCGTTTGACCATGTCCATTCCTGAATTGTAGATCAAACGTTAGTTCTTGAGTTTAATGAGGATTTGTTTGGATTTGGTGATTTTACGTGGATCCCTTCACCTCCAAAACCCATTTCGTTCCATATGGCAATTTTGTTCAAAATGGCCGCCATGCCACGCCCACATCGTGTGACGTAGCCACGCGATTTTAATAACTTTTCATCCTGGAAGGGTCTAGATGCCACACAGCGAATTTGGTGAAGATCGGACAAAAATCCTGGGAGGAGTTCGTTAAATTCCAATGCCTGCGCACCACGTGCTGTAGGGGGCGCTGTTGAGCCTTTTTTGAAATTTTAAAAGCAGGAATGTTTTTGTCTCGGGCTAGTGTACCTGTGTACCAAATTTCATGAGTTTACGTGAAACTAGCCGTATTAACTCCACTAAAGCCCAATTTTCAAGGTGGCGCTATTGAGTCATTGTGCCATTCATATGTGTAATTCCCCCAAAATATCAAATTTTTCACCAGTCCTGATGTGAGTGCAAAATTTGGTGAGTTTTTGAGCATGTTTAGGGGGTCAAATTGGGGTTCAAAGTGGCGTAAGAAAAAGAAACCGCCAAACCGCCAAAGAAACGCTACAGGAACAATGGGGTCCTACACACTGTAGTGCTCGGGCCCTAATAAAACAAACAATGAAATATTTTCACTGTTGGTCTCAGACTTTTGGACTCAACTGTTCTTGCAAGGAGGGATCAGAATCTGTACTCAGGAGACCAAACTTTTCTTGTGGCACATGCATCAGACACAGATTACTATTCCAATTTAAATTCCTCGAAGCTTTAATGCATTTTTTTCAGCGCTGCCGTTAAAAATCTGTCTGTCAGTTATCAACATGTTAGAATTTACAGATTTAAACCGTGACAAACTGAAACTTTTCATCTTTTCAGGAGGAAATATTTAAAAATGTACATTTTTGGATTGGTGGGTCACGTTCTTTTGGCCTCTATCTTTAATTATTTGCATGAACTTTAAGTCGTATTTCAGCAGCAGCAGCTCTGTTCGTTCCTCTAAAACTGAGACACTCCTGCAGCTGGAGATGGAAGAAGATCCAGCAAAGCATGGAGAAAATGAAACCAGACGGACGGATAGACGGATAGATGGATAGATGGATATTTCAGCAGTGCAACATGCAGATATATTGATGATCATATCTGCTGCTGCTCTGACATCTTCTTCATAAAAGCAATTTACTTCTGCCTCCTCTCGGTTTTCTAATAAAGTTTCAGCGGAACCGAAGATCAATTTTCAGCTTCTCACAGGCTGGAAGGCTGCAGATGACTAGTGACTGAAGGCTTTAATGAACAAACAGCAGATCTGCAGGGTGGAGGGACTTCAACTTCACCCTCCTTCTTTCTAATGAAGCCTTAAAACATTACAGCCACAGAAAGCAGGAAGGTTCAGTCCAGACAAGGACGCGTTTGGAAAATAAGGACACATTTAAAAATCGCCCTCGCTTCTTCAGATGGCCGTTTGAAGGCTCAGATGTGGTTTAAATGCAGAACATATTAAAACTAAGAAGATAGAATCAGTAAATTTAGACATTTTTCCAAGTCCTCACTTCTCCAAATGACTGTTTGAAGGCTCAGATTTTGGTTTTAACCCCCTGAACCCCCCAAAACTGGCGGGTTTAAAGGCATTTTGTCACACTTGAATCATTCATTAGAGCAAGAAACCGAATCATAGGGTTTTTCAACTTTAAGATTAAGATAGCTAATAGGAAAAAAGCAAATCCTCATGTTTGTTTGGCTGAAACCATGAAATGTTTTTACTTAAAAAAAAAAAAAAAAGAAATGGCAAATAATTGTCCGTCAATCCACTGATTACTAGTAATTTTTCCAGCTGTACTTAGAAGTTTGCTTATCACAAAACATCAGATTTAATCAGCTCTCCGTGGGTTTTATATGCAAAAAATAGTATTTGTAAAGCTGTCATGTACTACTTGATGTAAAGCAAAAGTAAAATATTTCCCTCTGATATAGGGCAGTACCTCAAAATAAGTGCAGTACTTGAGTAAATGCGTCTGGGCCTGGCCTCGGTCTCCTCTGGCTGGCTCCCGGTGGCAGCCTGCTTGGGGTGGGGCTGGCGGCCTTCCCTGCGGTGGGGCACCCGGCCCCTGTGTCGGGCCTCCCAGGCTGCGGGGGGCCTCTCGCCGCCTCGGGGGTGGGCGGGTTGGGTGGGGTGTGGGCTGGGTGTGGGCTGGGTGTGGGGTGGGTGGGGGTGGTGGGCGGGGGGTTGGCTGGGGATGGGCGTGGGGTGGCGGGTGGGCCCTCATGCCCCGCGCCTTCTGGGCTTGTCCTTGGCGCCCCGGGGGTGTCGGTTGCTGCCTCCTCTTGGTCTCTGTGTCTGCGTGTTTGTCTGTGGCCCGGGTGGTCCTCTGGGTGGTGCCTCCTGGATGCTCCCCGGCCTGGGGTATGGGGGCGCTTGGCCGGCCTGGCCCTGCTGACTCGTGGTAGTCACTCTGGGCTTTGACACACGTGCATGTTTGTTCAGGGTTTACCAACTCCTGCCGAGTCCCATTGCTGAGAACTGATGGGACCCGCCAGATTGTGCGAAGTCACTCTTCAGACTTTGCACTAAACTCACGCCCTCTACACATTCTTCATTTACTCCTGTCCTCTGGCTTCCTAACCCTGTATACTGACAAGACTTCTGGTGTCCAATTTGTTTCTGTGTTGATTATTTGTTTCCAGTTTTCAGATGTGGGATCGGTTGTTGGGAATAACATGGCATGTTACAGCACTCTTATAGGATTCATATAGCACTGCCTGTCTGTACCCTCCCTGTTCGTCTTGTCTCTCCCCCCCATTCACTGAGGTGCAGCACTGCCCCCTCTAGCTCAATTTCAATAAAGAATGACTGCTTAGCTCCCAGAGGGGGCCGGTGATGGTCACGCACACGCACTAAATATTAATATATTTTGCTGCAAGACTAAAATATGCATTGATCTCATTAAAGTTGACTCCAATACATGGTGTTAAACGATGAGTATAAATGCAGACAAAAAAATAAATAAAAAACTTGAGTAAATGTACTCACCACTGTCTGTATGCTTGGTTTAAACACTCTAAATAATTAAAATGCTGGATGTATTTTAAGATCTATGCTCTTTAATACTCCTTAACCTCCTGACAATAACTGCTATCCAGCAACTTTTGGGCTATTTTAGTAGTTTACTTTTCCCATTACTACTTTTTACTTCTGCTTCATTACAGTATTTGCACTTGAGCTCCGTTTTTTGCCTTAAACTCAAGTTTTTCTCGGACAAACAATGAAACTCGCATATTTCTGTTGCAGCACCATTTCATCTGAACTTTCCTGCGCTCGCGTTAAAACTTTGCTGTGTTCAGTGCTGGTCTGTGGGGAAGACGGTCACGGCTCCGTGGAGCTCGGTGGGCCGAGGGAAGCTGCCAGAGGTTGTGGGTTTAAATCCTCAGGGAGACGCTTGGATGAAAGGTTGAGCCGAACAACAGATGTTTCTGAGTTTCAGAGGAGAAAATCCTCCCTGAGCGGAGCGGCGTCCAGGAATTAAAGCTGCTGCAGTTTGTCAAACAACAGTCAGGGAACAAAAGGAGAACGTGTGTTTATTCACAGTTTAAAGTGTTTTAACGTTGCTTCTCAACATCCTCAGACAGCTGCTGGACTGATGCTAGAGTCATGATGCTTTGTTATAATCCAGGTTTGGACCTCGACATGAGCCGATATCAATTATTCATCATATTGTATCTGAATGCAGTTTTTCCGGCTGTGCACTGATGTTCTGTTGCTCAGACTCACTGATGTTGGAAGGACCGTATTTGTATTAAACTGTAGGAACATACACCGATGAGCCACAAAATTCTGACCACTGACAGGTGAAGTGAATAACATTGATCATATTGGTACTATGTGGTGTTCTGCTGGAAAAACTTGGATTCTGCCATTCATGTTGATGAGATTTTGACACCCAAATACATATTGTCCCACAACAAGCACACTCCCTCATGCAAATGCAAATCCCAAATGTCACTGGTCTACCCCTGCAGGAAAATGCACCCCACCACATGGAAAAAACATCAAACAATCAGGAACATGTTGAGGAACATGACAATGGCCCAACATGTTGATTTGACCTCCAAACTTCCTACACCTCATTCTGATCAAGCATCAACAGGATGCAGTGGAACAAGTTTGATTGACAGAGGCCCCACTGCACAAGCCAGAGTACCCAAAGGATCCACTGCCAACATCCTGGTTCCAGACCCCATAGGACACCCTGAGAGGTCCTCTTGTCCATGCCCAATGGTTCAGAGCATTTTTGAGCACATAAGGGGGACCAACACATTATTAGACAGGTGGTCATGATGTTTATGCCTGATCAGTGTATATAATACTACATTACATTCAACAAACATATGACAAAAAAACCTACTAGGATAGAACATAATCTGGGACATAATGAGCACACAAAACAAATATTTAAAATTTATTGATTTAGTTCAATTTAGAATTCATATTCAAAGCAAACAACAAGTTACTCCCTGATCACATACAACAATTGTTTATAAGTAAAACTGCAATTTATCAATTAAGAAGAAATTTTATTTTGAAAAAGCCAAAAGCCAGACTTCTGGAACATTCTGGATGATAACAACTACAAAACAATTTAAAAAGAACATCATAAAAGATTTCTTGAAAATATGATAATGTGGGACAGTGAATGTGTTCTTTGGGTGTCTAAAGATGTATAAAAATATCAGGTTTGATGCAAACAGGAAGCAGTAAGGTATGAGATGTAGTCATGCAGCAGGTAGGAGCTAGTGAGTTAAACTACTCGACATTATTTTAGGTTGTCGAGTTGGTTTGGTTGTTTTGTTTTGTTTTTCCGCTTTGTGTATTTTATTTTCTATTTTGCCTTTGAGATTGTCACATCTGTGCGTATCTAAATGTGAATTCATCAGGCTCTGTACATTGTCTTTATTAAATCTTTATTTTTAGCCTTATTGTACTTTTGTAATTCTGGTCCTCACTCCTCAGGTGTATTGAGCTGCTGTAACATGTAAATTTCTCCACTGAGGGATCAATAAAGTTTATCCTATTTTATCTTGTTTGATCTTATCGTCTAATTAGAGCCCTGAATAAACATGAGGCGTTCATTAAATCTGTTCTGACTCACTTCAGTTTCTCCTGCGAGTTAAAACAGCTTCTACTGTCGAAATGTTATCGACGCCTCCGATAACAGAACGTTCTTTATGAGATGTTCCTGTACTGAGATGTTTTAACAAAAAGGGAACGTTCTGTCTGGATACATCAAATGTTCTTCCCTATAACGTTTCCACTGTTTTACATGATAATAAAACGTTCTCTCAACAACGTTCGGCAGATGTTTAAGGAACATTTTCAAAGTCTTCAACCTGCCTTTAAGAAGAACTTTCTGGAAAAAAGAAAACTTACCACGAAAACATGACTTGAACTTTGCAAAACTTTATCAAAACGCTTTTAGAACAAAGACGTTCCCACAACATCAGCAAACATTACCTGAACGTTTTCGTCATGTTTTAAAGACAACGTTTCAATCGAATGTTCAAAGAACGTCTTCAGAATATTTTTATTTCCAATGATGTTCCTATAAAGTTCAATTAATGTTCTCTCAGGAACACAGATTGGGTTCTGTGGTTTTCCAGATGTTATCAAGGCCACAGATGATTTTTAAAAAACGTTGTTGTGATGTGATACGATAATAAAGGTGGAACATTCCTCCTGCAGTGTTCTAAGGACGTTTTGGAAATGCTGTTGAAGGAACACATTATAGAACGTCCTTTAAAAAGACATTTCCGCAGCGATAGCAAAGGTAAGATGTACTCAAGAATGAACGTTCTGTAGAAGACATTACTGTACTAAGATATTTTAACCAAAAAGGAACATCAGCAAACACTACCTGAAAGTTAGTCATTTTTTAAAGAAAACGTTTCAATCGACTGTTCAAAGAACGTCTTCAGAATATTTTTATTTCCAATGATGCTCCTATAAAGTTCATATAATGTTCTCTCAGGAACACAGATTAGGTTCTGTGGTTTTCCAGATGTTATCAAGGCCACAGATGATATTTTATAAAATGTTCTTGTAATGTGACATGATAACAAAGGTGGAATAGTGTTCCTGTAATGTTCTGAGGACGTTTTGGGGATGTTGTTGAGAGAACACATTACAGAACGTTCTTTTATAAGACGTTTCCGCAACAATAACAAAGGTAAGATGTTCCTAAGAATCCCAGGATGCTATCGAGACCTCTGATGACAGAGCATTCAATAGAAAATGTTTCTGTACTGGGATATTTTAACAAAAAAGGAACGTTCTGCTTTTATTGTTCCGAGGACGTTTAGGGGATGTTGTTGATGGAACACATTGTAGAATCTATACAATGTTCTGCAGGTTTTATTTTACTAATAGTTTTAGCTTTAAACATTCAAATATACAAATATTTCCAACAAAGAAGAAGCAAACTGAGAAATGTTCTGCTGAACTCCAGTTTGGCAGCTGTGAATTTACAGTATCTGCTGAGTGTGTTTGACAGTGACGTCTGATTAATGCAGCATCATGTCAGCAAACACCTGTAAACGTCCTACCGAGCTGAGACTGATGGAATCCAGATAATCGTGAAGGCAGCAGAGCTTCGGTGTGTTTTTAAATCCGGGGTGTGCAGATCAAACCGGCAGAAATCGTGCCTGCGACCCCGATGTTACACCTGATAACAGGATTTGTCTGGAGCTGCAACAAAGAGGCTGAGCTCCGATAAAAGGCTGATCGCTGAGAGACAAACTGTGGCAGAAACAGAACATCCCAGCTGGAGGCTTCGGCTCGCTGTCAGGAGTCACATCAGGTGGCTTCTGCCTCACAAACCGACTCAGAGTAAAAATAAAACTTCATTTCAGCCTCGTCTTCTCTGGATTCAGGGGAAAAGGAAAACTGAATTATGAGCTCCCTCGGGGCTGTAATCATATTTTCCCAACTCAGTCGGTTCTGCTGCTCAGTTATGTTTCCATTAACTATCAGAGGTGTGAGTTAATTCAAACAGAAGCCTGCGGCCTGTGCAGCCTGGTGGGGTTCATGTTTTTAAAAAGACTTAGTGGAGGGTTTGCTCTCATTATCACTGATCACACTGCTCAGCCTCACTCATATCTGGATTCAGCGTGGAGTCCGTTCTGGCCGCTGGACTCCCTGAGAGATGTTAAAAATCACACAGTCTCTGCTGCAGATCCTCCTCTTCTCATCTGCACTTGATTCAACTAAAAAAGTCATTTGAAAATTCGCCAACAACAAAGCGTTTGCTGTAACCAGATTCTGTAAAAAACAAAAATATTCTGAGCTCCTCAACACAACTGTGAAGTCAGGATGACTCAGCTGTGACCAACAGTCACATGACAAAAATTCAGAGTTTTCCTGCAGAGTTTCCTATTTTTTCGCAGACTCAGTGGAGGGTTGGATCTCATTATTATCACTGCTGAGCCTCGCTGATATCTGGATTCACTGTGGAGTCAGTTCTGGTCGTGGAAAAGCTCTGCACACTTTGGATGTTGCTTAAAAGAAATAAAAAATCTATTAAAAGTCGCTGAGTCGCTGCTGTACATCCTCCTCTTTTCGCTGGACCTCAATTCTAAAAGAGGGCAACACTCTGAACGTCTTTTATTGTGTCATAACTTTTTATTTTTTCATATTTTACTGTCGTCTGAACCCCAAAATGTGCCAAAAGGCTTATAAGATTTTTATTTACTCACCAAAATGGCATTATCTATCTAAATCTGCAAAAACTGATCAGATTTTCAACTTTCTGATGGTTCTGGAATGCATCATGTGTGACGTACAGTTCAGTCACAGATAATATTAAAATTAAAATTAAAATGTCAAAATTTAGGGAAAAAAATCTTCATCAAAGTCATCTTATTTATCTTTATATGTCTCATATAAAAAAAATGTCAAAAAATAAAGCTCAAACTGGGTTTTGTAAAACACAAAATGCCCTGGGCTCATTCACATTAATGTTTTAGTCACTGGGTTTTTATGGTTTGCTGTTTTCACTGTGCAGCGTTCTGGTTCACCTCATGTCGTTTTACATTCTGCACATTTACAGGTGCTTCTGCAGCACGTTTACAAGCTTTAATGTTCTAATAATGTTGATTCTCAGCTGTCAAACCAGAGCTTTGCAGAACAGTTGTCGCATTTTGTCACTTTCTAGGAAATATTTTTCATATTTTTCTGGTTGAATCAAAAAAAGGAAAATAAAACCTGCAGCAAAGTGAGTCAGGACAGAGTGAATGAACGTCACAGAGCAGAGATACGATTAACCTTCAGCTCCGCACAGCGTCCTGGTTCAGCTTTAACAGTTAATGACTTCATTTTCCATCACCGTCAACGTTCTAATTAGTCCCCAGATCACCATTAAAATGATCAAATGTGGTATTTAACTGATTAAAATGAGCTAAATCCTTCTGCAGTTTATAAAAAAATACATTTTAGTGTAAAGAAACCACATCCTGAACATTTACAGGTTTAGACTTGTATTTTTGGATCTATACTAGCACATGTTTACATCCTTTCTGTGGGCATGTAAGAAACAGAACAACAGAGGTTTGTTCTGTTAGAACATAAGCAGAACTTAGTGGTTGATGGTGATGTTAGAGAGGAGAAGCTGATGTACAAGAACACTGAGAGGATGGAAAACTTTCTGCTGCTAGTAAAACTAAACACAATCATGATTTTAGATTCCAATAATCAAAAGACCGACTGTGGCATTGACATTTAAAATCTGAGAAAACTGTCTATGTCGATAAAATCACCTGTTTTTGGCTAAATCTGACACTAGAACACTTTATTTGTGGCCTGCACATGAGGTGTTTAGGGAACATCTGTAAATTGTAGCGTCTGTCTGTGAGCAGATGTTGAGTAAATGAGGAGTTCAGGCTAAACAGTTTATAGCAGTGACATCAGACAGCCTGCCGGAAAAGACTGCAGACTAACTATCTCAAAGACAACTATTGATTAGTCAGGTTGATCAAGATCACGCTGGAGCAATGAAGGGGTGGAAAGTTGCCACCAAATCATGTTCTCTACTCCTGCTGGTTGTTGCAGATTTAGACCTCGGTGGGAACACAGATAATATCGGGCAGAAGGAACCTTTAAGTGCTTAGACAGTTCCAGACATTAGTTTTGAAATATGGCTTTAAAGGAGCTCAGATGGCTGGTAGGTAATCCAGTTATATATCTCATCTGGCCTGAGAACACCGCAGTTTATTCCACAACCAAATAAACAGAAGGACCATCTCCTCAGCCTGCTGGCACAAATTCTGATTTGACTTTAAACTAGTACCTGTGACGGTGTTCGTTCAGCTGGTTTTGTCGTCCTGCTGCTTCTTCAGTCTCTGCAGCTCCTCTTCATAAAACAGCAGCTGGTCCACCTGGAAAACATCACCAGGTTCGTCCTGCGGGGTCAGAGCTCCGTCCTCTCCTTCGGCATCCCGTCGGCTCCGTCTGGCCTCCTTCAGGTTCTCATAGAGCTTCTGGAAAACCTCCGAGCCCAGACGTCGACTGATGGACCTGCAGGGACAACGCATAAAAATGGAAGTCCGCGAGGGAGACGACAACATAACACCCAACTGAGAGCCACCATCTGTTTCAAACCAGAACTGACATCAGCAGCTTGTTGAGTTTATGTGCAGAAACATTTACACTGGAAAGGAGGAAAACAGCTCAAAAGATTCTGATTCTACAGAGGAACCAGAGACCATCAACTCTAGGTGAAGCTGTTTGTTCGATTCTCTCTTTGGGACACACAAACCAAGCATTCACTCTAAGTTTCATTACTTTCTTCTCATTATCAAAAATGTCCTCACATCTCCAAAATATCTGTTTTTTTGCAAACTTTCGCAAACTCAGCTTCACCACAATTCATCAAAAAAAACTAACCAACTGTTGATTCAGTGCAGTTTTAATAAATTTATATCATATCTACAAGTTGTTTGGTGCATAAGCTGTTAATACAATACAATAATATACAACTTTAATTTGCACTATTATCTTTTAAAATCTTTATTATATAAAAAGTTATTTGGTTCTGCATAATAAAGTGAATGGCACAGCTGAAAAACCTTTTTTTAAAGTTCATTAGACTGTATATTCTCACAAAGATTATTATTTGAATTGCTTTAGAGTTTTATTTCTAGCAAAATTAACTGCTGATATACATAATAAAAGAGATATTTCCATGAATCTTCATGATACTCCTCTTCCTCCTCCTCTTCCTCCTCCTCCTCCTCCTCCTCCTCCTCCTCCTCAGGGAGCTACAGTGACAGACAGTCTGGACCCCCCCCACTGCCTCCTGTTTGGTTCGGTCCGTCACAGATTGTTGGTTCGGTCCGTCACAGGTGTTTGCTGTGTTTGTGTTGCTGTCAGCAGGTGAACAGGTGTTGTGACAGACAGCAGCTCTCAGGTCAGCCGACAACAGCCTGCAGACTCATTGTGGATGCAGGAGATGAACTCGGACTGTCGGCTCAGTGAGAACAGTCTTTATATCCACCTTCACCTGGACGGAAAGGCTCAGTCTGAAGTGTACGATTTCAAAAACTATTTCCTCACACACTCAAAATGTCTATTATAACTTAATTCATTCAAAATGTCCAAAGTGTGACTGTGTGCTCACAGTCAATTTCCAAAACCTATCTTCACTATAATTGTGCTTTTACTCATTCATAGTGTCCTTCTTATTAAACATGAGCTCAACTTATGAAAAGTGTCCTCACTTCTTTAAAACATCTTCTTTAAAACATCTAAGCCATTTAGGAAATTATATATGGAATGAAAGTCTGAATATATGGAATGAAACTTGGGACATGAATGAAAGTCACCATCTTGTTTTTTTGACTTCACTTTCACTCGTACAGCTGCGAGAAGTTCCTAGATGAGTGAAGCTGGCCGAAACTTAGCTGCAATCATCAGGAATGAACACCTTATTAACACGCCGGTGTTGTGCAAAGTTACGTCTGCACATCGAGATCCCGGCGCGTTATGCAGAGTTTCATTCAATATATTTAGAATTTCATTCAGTATATTCAGAGTTTCATTCCATATATAAATTTGTCATGATCCCTGCTCCTGCCCCTTGTCAGTGTCTGTCTTCAGTTTAGTTTTCTTCTCCCTTTCTCTCTCTCCCTCTCAGCTTTGCTTTCTCTCTTTCACTCAGCCCTGCCTTCCCTCACTTTCTTTCCTGCTCTGCCTGCACCCTGATTACTCTCATTCCGGACAGCTGTGAACAACACCTCACCTGCCACTAATCACCTCCCTCCATAAAAACCCGGTTCATTCAGTCATTCCCTGCCAGACCATAATCTATTGTTACCCGGTTCAGAGTCCGTCTTCCGTCTGTTTCCCGTCTGCCATTTACCTGCCTTTCCAGAGCTTCATTTATCTGTCATCCGGTTCCTGTCGTTTCAGTTAAGTTTTGGTTTTCTGTTTAATGCTGTTTCTGTAGCTTTTGTTTGTTACTTTTCCTATTTCTGTCATGGGTGCTTTGAGTTTAGTATGTTGCGTGTTTTGTGTTAGTTGTTTTTGTGTGGTGTTCTTTATTTTGCCTTTGAAGTTTGTTTAGAGTTTTAGTTGATTTTGGTTGTTGGTTAGTTGTTGTATTTGCCCTGTTTATCCCGAAGTTCAGTTCGTGTTATGTATGGCCTTAAGTTTTGTTCGGTTTCAGTTTGGTTCTTCTAATATTCCTCTTTTGTTGTTTGGTTTGCATTTTCGTAAGGTTTTGTTATTTTTGTATGTTTTCTTAGAAAGCTTTGTTTTAGTTGTCTGTACTCCTTATTGGTTTCATTTCCCCGTTGAATTAAACCCTCAGTTTCCTTTCTTAAATCTGTCTGTCCTGTGTCTGCGCGTGGGTTCTCTGATCCCCCCCTCGTAACAGTATGGTCTGGCCAAATCAGAACCCAGCGGACACAGAACCATCCAGTTGTAAACTGTTTCAGGACGATGACTCAGCTCGATACCTTGACCAGTTAATGCACTTTTATGGACTGTGGAAAGGGGAGGATTATGCCCCCCTTAAGAAGATTTATCTCTCCTGGGCACACGAGGAAGCAGCCAGAAAGCCCGAGCTTCAGGCTGCACTACCGGATTTTATTCTGGATTTTATTAACACCCCCAAAGTGCAGCCGACAAGTTCCTTGTCTGCTCCGGAGTCAGCTAGCCCACAACCTGCTACCACCCGGTCCACACCCCATACAGTCCAAATGGGTGTGTTGCGCTTGCAACCCGTCAGCCAACCTGGAATTGGCCACCCTGCCTTGGATACCCCCAAACTTGCCACTATTTCCACTGAACCACCACTCAGTTCACCCTCTGTTTTTACTCCCTCTGATGTCCCAGAGACCTTGTCTGGTTTTGATGGGGAGTCTTCCTTCAGGGGAACCCGCCTAGCATATAAATCTGCCCCCAAGGGTCGGCGAGGTTCCCCAGGGGGAAAAGGCTCCAACTCGCCACAAATTTCTATTTCCTCCAGCGAGCTGTGTTCCTTTTTGCTCAATAGAGCCCTTGGAATGGACAGTTTCTCTACTAGCCCACCTAGTTATCTGCCTGAACCTGCCCCCCAGCTCCCCAAGGACTCGCCCTCTGGAAAGCCTTCCAGAAGGAAGCGTGGTCCCAAAGGACGTCGGACCTCGCCGCTCCCCAGCGCCCCGACCACGCCGCTCCCCAGCGCCCCGACCACGCCGCTCCCCAGCGCCCCGACCTCGCCGCTCCCCAGCGCCGTTGAGGTCCAGCTGCCGAGCGCCGTTGAGGTCCAGCTGCCGAGCGCCGCGGAGGTCCAGCTGCCGAGCACCTGCATCCTGGCGGTTCCTGTTCCTGAGAAGGTCGCCGACGCTGCCTCACCTGATCCTGTTCCCGAGGGGTTCGCCGACGCTGCCTCACCTGATCCTGTTCCCGAGGGGTTCGCCGACGCTGCCTCACCTGATCTTGTTCCCAAGGGGTTCGCCGACGCTGCCTCACCTGATCCTGTTCCTGGTCCTATCCCTGAGGGGGTCAACGACTCCACCTCATCTGATCCGGCTCCTGTTCCAGTCCTGGTCGACTCCGCCTGCCAGACTTCTGTTCCTGTCCTGGTCGACTCCGCCTGCCAGGCTCCTGTTTCTGTCCTGGTCGACTCCGCCTGCCAGGCTCCTGTTCCTGTCCTGGTCGACTCCGCCTGCCAGGCTCCTGTTCCTGTCCTGGTCGACTCCGCCTGCCAGGCTCCTGTTCCTGTCCTGGTCGACTCCGCCTGCCAGGCTCCTGTTCCTGTCCGACAAGGTGCCACCTCACCCAGTCCTGATCCAGTTCCTGGTCCTGTCCCCGAGGGTGTCGTAGATGCCGCCTCACCGGATCCTGATCCCGTTCCAGAGGGGCCCGATGCTGCCGCCTCACCGGATCCTGATCCCGTTCCAGAGGGGCCCGATGCTGCCGCCTCACCGGATCCTGATCCCGTTCCAGAGGGGCCCGATGCTGCCGCCTCACCGGATCCTGATCCCGTTCCAGAGGGGCCCGATGCCGCCGCCTCACCGGATCCTGATCCCGTTCCAGAGGGGCCCGATGCCGCCGCCTCACCGGATCCTGATCCCGTTCCAGAGGGGCCCGATGCTGCCGCCTCCTCTGTTCCTGTTCCCGAGCGGGTCGTCGACGCCGTCTCCTCTGTTCCTGTTCCTGTTCCCGAGCGGGTCGTCGACGCCGTCTCCTCTGTTCCTGTTCCTGTTCCCGAGCGGGTCGTCGACGCCGTCTCCTCTGTTCCTGTTCCTGTTCCCGAGCGGGTCGTCGACGCCGTCTCCTCTGTTCCTGTTCCTGTTCCCGAGCGGGTCGTCGACGCCGTCTCACCCAGTGGTGAGCGCTGGGGTCTGCCCCAGTCAGCTGACTTTTCCCTTGACAGAAAGACTGTTCCGGAGTCAGCTGACGAGTTGTCTGGCGAAGAAACTGCCTCAGAGACTTTGCCCGCAGTGGCCGCCACTCCGCCCTCAGAGACTTTGCCCGCAGTGGCCGCCACTCCGCCCTCAGAGACTTTGCCCGCAGTGGCCGCCACTCCGCCCTCAGAGACTTTGCCCGCAGTGGCCGCCACTCCGCCCTCAGAGACTTTGCCCGCAGTGGCCGCCACTCCGCCCTCAGAGACTTTGCCCGCAGTGGCCGCCACTCCGCCC
The DNA here is from genome assembly GCA_024666655.1 of Dascyllus trimaculatus. Classification (NCBI taxonomy): domain Eukaryota; kingdom Metazoa; phylum Chordata; class Actinopteri; family Pomacentridae; genus Dascyllus; species Dascyllus trimaculatus. The sequence continues at coordinate 11,446,800 of CM045451.1, read as the reverse complement.
TCAGAGACTTTGCCCGCAGTGGCCGCCACTCCGCCCTCAGAGACTTTGCCCGCAGTGGCCGCCACTCCGCCCTCAGAGACTTTGCCCGCAGTGGCCACCCCTGCTTCTGAGCCCATGCCTCCCGAGGGGTCCCGCCTTCGCCGGTTCCCGGTCCGGCCTCCCGAGGGGTCCCGCCTTCGGCGGTTCCCGGTCCGGCCTCCCGAGGGTCCTCGTCTCCTGTGCCGCCGGCCTACTGCCCGGCCTCCCGAGGGTCCTCGTCTCCTGCTAGTCTGTTCGTCCGTCCGTCTGTCCGTTCGTCAGTCTGCCTGTCCGTCAGTCCGTCTGCAAAAGGATCTCCTGCATTGCCGGCCTCCTGCCCGACCGCCCGAGGGTCTGCGTCCAGCCCGACGCCGGCCTCCTGCCCGACCGCCCGAGGGTCTCCGTCCAGCCCGACGCCGGCCTCCTGCCCGACCGCCCGAGGGTCTCCGTCCAGCCCGACGCCGGCCTCCTGCCCGACCGCCCGAGGGTCGCCGGCCTCCTGCCCGACGCCATGTGAGGTTCCGCCTCCTTCGTCGCCGGCCACCGGGCCGTCCTCCGGAGCGGCCCCGCCTGTCCGTCCGGCCACCGGGCCGTCCTCCGGAGCGGCCCCGCCTGTCCGTCCGGCCACCGGGCCGTCCTCCGGAGCGGCCCCGCCTGTCCGTCCGGCCACCGGGCCGTCCTCCGGAGCGGCCCCGCCTGTCCGTCCGGCCACCGGGCCGTCCTCCGGAGCGGCCCCGCCTGTCCGTCCGGCCACCGGGCCGTCCTCCGGAGCGGCCCCGCCTGTCCGTCCGGCCACCGGGCCGTCCTCCGGAGCGGCCCCGCCTGTCCGTCCGGCCACCGGGCCGTCCTCCGGAGCGGCCCCGCCTGTCCTTGTTTTGGACTACTCCCTGGACCAGTCCCTGGACTTCTACCTGGTCTATTTTTCTTTCTTTCTTTTTTTAGGATTATATTGTTTTGTTGGACCTTTCGTCCTGGCTGCCCTCCTGAACTAGTTTTGTTGGATTTGTTAGTTTTGGTTTTTGAACTTTAACAAGGGCCGCCCCCAGACTGTTTGGGACACCTTTAGTTGTTTTGTTTCTGACCCTCCTCCAGACCCCCACCACCCACCCGGCTCGTCTTGGACTTTTCAGTTATGTACTCCCCCCTCATCGGTGGCGTTCCTCATAAGCGCCTTGATCAGGCTTCGTTGTGCACCAGGAGGCGCACGTTGAGGGGGGGGTACTGTCATGATCCCTGCTCCTGCCCCTTGTCAGTGTCTGTCTTCAGTTTAGTTTTCTTCTCCCTTTCTCTCTCTCCCTCTCAGCTTTGCTTTCTCTCTTTCTGTCACTCAGCCCTGCCTTCCCTCACTTTCTTTCCTGCTCTGCCTGCACCCTGATTACTCTCATTCCGGACAGCTGTGAACAACACCTCACCTGCCACTAATCACCTCCCTCCATAAAAACCCGGTTCATTCAGTCATTCCCTGCCAGACCATAATCTATTGTTACCCGGTTCAGAGTCCGTCTTCCGTCTGTTTCCCGTCTGCCATTTACCTGCCTTTCCAGAGCTTCATTTATCTGTCATCCGGTTCCTGTCGTTTCAGTTAAGTTTTGGTTTTCTGTTTAATGCTGTTTCTGTAGCTTTTGTTTGTTACTTTTCCTATTTCTGTCATGGGTGCTTTGAGTTTAGTATGTTGCGTGTTTTGTGTTAGTTGTTTTTGTGTGGTGTTCTTTATTTTGCCTTTGAAGTTTGTTTAGAGTTTTAGTTGATTTTGGTTGTTGGTTAGTTGTTGTATTTGCCCTGTTTATCCCGAAGTTCAGTTCGTGTTATGTATGGCCTTAAGTTTTGTTCGGTTTCAGTTTGGTTCTTCTAATATTCCTCTTTTGTTGTTTGGTTTGCATTTTCGTAAGGTTTTGTTATTTTTGTATGTTTTCTTAGAAAGCTTTGTTTTAGTTGTCTGTACTCCTTATTGGTTTCATTTCCCCGTTGAATTAAACCCTCAGTTTCCTTTCTTAAATCTGTCTGTCCTGTGTCTGCGCGTGGGTTCTCTGATCCCCCCCCTCGTAACAAAATTGCTTGCCATCCTCTCTTGTCAGTTTTCTCTTTCTTTCAAAATAAAATGACTTGACCTTCTGAAACCTTCTCACAAGTCACAAAAAGTTGTCCTCACTTTACAAAAATGGCTGTATTTGCATATAAAAACATACATTTTAAAAAGTCTTTAGTTTTCCAAAGTGAGCTTATATCAGAAATGTTCTCACTTTACAAACAATTCAGTTGTTTCAAAATAAGTCTTCACTTTTTCTGAGTGTGTTTAGTATTAAAAAGGTCCTCACTTCATTCAAATGTGCGTAAAATGTCCTAAAATCCAACTGTCTTTATATTCAAAGATGTCATTTTATAAAACACATTCTAACTTCATTTTCTCTAAAAATATGTGCTGAATTTCAAAAAAGTCCCCATTTAAAAAAAAAAATCTTCCTCACATCAGATTTTTTTTTTTGTCCAGATTTTTAAAAATGTCATCACTTTCCAAAAATGCAACTTCATGTTAGTTCATACAGGCTTGGAGTCAGGCCAGTCACAAGGTCTACGCTGTCCAATCGTACTCGTAATCAGTCCACTCCTCCCTATTAGCCTGCCTTATAACTGAGGCAGCGCTCATTCAGTCGGCCTGCTCTGTGCTGTCTATTCAGACTGTTCCATTCTGTATTCTTCTGTATTCTTTGGGTGGGGTGTGTGTGTGTGTATGTGTGTGTGTGTGTGTGTGTGTGTGTGTGATCTCAAGGACTGTCTGTGTCATGCTGGTGCAGATCGTTCCAGAGCATCACTCGAGCAGAGTCACCGCCAAACACAAAATGCACGTCAGTCTGAAATAAATACTTAAAATCTGACGAAGTGTCCTGTCTGAAATGTCCTCATGTCAAATAAGTCCTCATTTTCTAAAAAAAACCCAGATTTTTTTGAAATTTTAAATTTAAGTTGAAAGATTTCTGTTTAGACTCAATTTAAAGATTTAGCTTATGAAAGATGGACCTGAGTTATTTACAAAACAACTTCCAGGAAGCCTTACAGGAGCTCTGGGAGCCAAGAATCACTGAACAAGGAGACACTTCAACAGGGATTGAGGCCAAATTTAAATCAGGTACAGTTTCTGATATTTACATCCATATATAAATCACCTTACAGCAGCCTGTTGATATATTGGTTTCTATAATGTGTCTCCATCTATCAGATCAACTAGAACATTTTGGGAATCCTCCATTTTCCACCCAGAAGTGATCTTTGTGTGGGTTCTTGCCCTGTTGGAGGCTGAAACTGAACTCAGAGCTGCTAATAAACCTCCTCTGTGGAAGCCCTCAATCCCACACAGAGCAGCTGTATGGGTGCGATGCAGTTGCCATGGCAACAAGTTGACCCTAATCGAAGACGGTTTCTCTGTTCGATCTAACTCCCAGCTGTCTGGCCAATCAGATGACCCCACCTGCCACCAGCAGCCAATCAGAGCAGAGAGATGGAGTTTAACTTTTTTATTCAAACCTCCAGCAGTGACATTGGCTAACGTTACCTGTAAGTTCTCAAAATGTTTTAAAGAAAACATTTTTTTGGGGAGATTTTTCTATTTTTATTGCTAGAGAGACAGACAGGGTGAAAGGGGGTAGAGAGGAGAGACGGACAAAGGGTCGTGAGCCGGACTTGAACTCAGCACTGCTGGTGACCTGCGCCCTCATGGTAATGCCTTTACTCAGCGAGCTATATGGCAGCTCTAAAGAAAACATTTTAACCCTATCAGCCTGTTTATAGTGTAATTTCACTACCTTTACTTTTAGGCTCTTATCTTGGTCGTTATAAGGTTTAACAGTACTTGTTTTATCTAGTCTTTGTTCGAACGGTCGTTGCTTCCCAGATCTTACAATACTGACATCTTTCTGATTTTTAATATTAGCCATTACATGAAGGTAAAAACATATTCTGTCCTTTGTAAATTGTTCTGGTTTTAAATGCATCTCACCATAAAAGGCCGCCAGCAGAGATACAGCTTTCATAACTGTGTGGGGGCTCAGAGCCGACCAGAAATAAATGCCAGTATCTTATTTAGAAGCCTGATGCAGAGAAATTTAACAGAGAAGAATAAGGATGTGAAAAGTGGGTTAAAAGAACATTTTAATGATATTAATCACTCCTGTTTAATGATCCTATGAGGTTAATATAACATTTTAAGCAGAGCCGGATGTACTATTAGGTGATATAGGCAAATGCTAAGAACACCGTGGCCTCCAGGGGGCGCCACAAAATCAGGGAAAAATTCCCCTTCAATATAATTAGATTTAAAACTAGTTATTACTGTTAACTCTTAAAATGGAAAAGCTCACACTGATTCAAATAAGCAATGCCCAGTTAATATTACTACAAAATAATGCTATTCGATTTCTTTCGTAAGCGTATGAAAATCGCTGATGGAGGGGGGCGCCACATAGAAGCTCACCTAGGGTACCACATTGGGTAAGACCGGCTCTGGTTTTAAGAACAACATTCAGAGGATGGCATCACCGAACATTTTCAGAATAATGTTAGTTATCCTGCCGTCAAGAAGAACACTCTGGGTACTAAACTGGGAACAAACGCTTACTCGAAAACATTACAAAAACTTTGCTGAGGTTTCCCTGAACCCTTCTAGAACAAGATACTTCTATTTCAGTTTTCTCAGGTTTCAGCTGTTCAGAATTCCTCGAAATTGTCCAAACACACTCAGAAACAGTCAAAAATCATTCATGATTCAGCTTAAATGTCCAAAAACTTGATAAAAATAACTCAAAATTTGCCCAGAATAACAAAATGTGTCCATAGTCACTCAAAACTTGCCCAAGTTGACCTTTAATTTGTTCAAAATAACTAAAAACTTGTCCCAAAGTATTTAAAACTTTCCTTTCAGGCTTGTAGCTGCTCCTCGCAGACACACCGACCCGTCGTCGCCGACATCAGGTGTCACCCAGAGAAGTTAAATTTCACACCGAGCTGATAAAAAGCAGCAGGAGGAGGAAAACACTTTAAAGCTGGAGAGCGAAACTCCAGGCAGGGTTTAATTAGAGGAGCAGCTAGTTCAGTAAAGAAAACAAGAGTTCATCGCAGCTGTAATTATTACTGCCGGGGAGGAGGCCAAAAGTGACTCTGTTCAGTCCCCAGTGGATTAACATGGCCGCCCCTGCAGGCAGAAACCCAGCTGTGGCAATAACAAGCTTTAACCCACAGCAGGAAAGGCTCAATAATACAGTAATGAGATGATGAAGATGAACCAAGATCAGTTCAGCTGCACTACCCTACGCTTATGAAAAAAAAACCTGTATCTGGAGGCAAGGGAGTCGGAAAAATAAGTTAAAATGGTGGAGTACGATAATGTTGAAAAAAATGTAACAATAAATAAATAATATGGCAAATATGTGTAAAATAATGTAATAAAAGTGGAATTAAATACAGTAAAACAGTGTAATTTTACAGTAACAAATGACAGATTTTAAATTTTGATGTGGATATTACAATATAGTACAAATAATACAGTTTTGGCCTGTTTTTTTTAACAGTCGACATGTAAATAAATAGATTTTTCTCTGATTTTAAATATTGTCTGTAATTTAACAAAGCAGGAAAAATCACACAGTCAGAAATAATTTTGAAAATTAACTAATTAATTTTTAAATATTTTTTAAATTCTTAATGTCCATCATTTTAATAAAAGCAAAATAAAAATCTGTAAAATGATGCTACTTTTGCTGATTTAAACACAGTAAAAATATTGTAATTTTACAGTTAGACATTGTAAAAGAATGAACTAATTGATGTGGACATTAAAGTTTGAGAGTTAACATGTGAGTTAATATTTGTGACTTCACTTGATACTATCTGTACTCTAATAGTTTAAAAATATTTACCATATTACATTCTTTATACACATACTTATTATTTTAAATAAAAGTCAATATTGTAAAATAATATTTCTGCTGAATTAAATGCAGTAAAAAATGTGCAAGTTTATGATCAATCAAAAGTAGTATCTGCAAAAATACAGATTTTTAATGCAGATTATTTATAGTTTATGCATGTTTTTATGGTTAATAAGTGAATACATACTTTTAAAACAGATTTTATGAGACATTTTAATTAAACAAAACAGTGAAAATATGTGAAATAACAGGCAAAAACTTATTTACCATTGTAAAATCCTTAATATATATAATTTTCCTTTGAAATAAAAGTAAATATCTGTAAAACAAAGATATTTTTGTTGATTAAAATACAGTAAAATAATGTCATGTTATGTTGAAGTATTGTAAAAGAATAAAACACCATTTGTAAAAATACAAACATTTTATGCAGACAATATTTACAGTTTTGATTGTTATGGTTACCATGTAAATTAATATTTCTGTCAGTAATTTTACTTGTTAGCAGGGGAAAATCTGTAAAATAACAGTAAATGGTTGACCAAATAACAGCCGGATGTGCTTCTCTGACTGTGTTCCAGATCTTTCAAGCATTCTGAGTTTTGGAGACATTAACAAAGACAGGCTGCTCTCCAGTGCAAGTAAAACTACAGTATATTCTTTGTTCTCCTCCCAAAACACGAAGCTGATGAATTATAAAATCCATGTTAAGTTACTGTGATGCAACATGTGAAATATCTGTGTATCAGTGGATAAAACATGCCGCGTCGTGAGCAGAAATAAGAAGGAACTCAGTAATAACAACATGAAGCTTTTAAATCACAATGCAAAACAAATATTAGCACCAACAGGCCCTGAAGCTGCAGCAGCAGGAATCGGTCGTATCCTCCAGCTTACACGCCTGCTGAGACTCTCTACATGATTAAATGTGCTGAGTCGTGGAGCTCCCAGTCGGCCTGTTTGCTGTTGTTCAGTGCTCAGGCTGCAGGCCATGTAGGGAGGTGTGGAGGCCGGCGAGTCTGAGCAGCAGCAGCTTCTTCATGCGGCACTCACCGAGTTTGCTTTAAAGGTTGTACTGCTTCATTATACAGCTGACAGTTAGATGGGAAACAGAAAAGCAGGAGCCGGACATCAGAGAGCGAGCATATCTGCGTTTGTGAAGTTCGAGCAATTCAAAACCTGTAACTGATTTAAAGTTAAATATGATGAAATGCTTTGCATCTTAAAAACTTGGAGGTGGAAAATAAAAACTGTGAAAGAATGAAGTCATGTACTACTCCATTCCTCTAAAGATGACGTCCCAGCTTTACTGAATCTTATCTGTTTCTATGCAGAAACTAAGGAACTAATAGTCGTCCAGATATACAGTCATGGTAAAATAAACCAGCTTTTGAAAGACACATTCCTTCAGACAAGTGTTATTAAGTAGCTGAAATCAAACATAATATGGCTCCTTTAAATTTGGCCTCCATCCCTGTTGAAGTGTCTCCTTGTGCAGCGATACTCTGCTCCAAGAGCTCCTGCAACACTCCCTGGAAGTCCTGCTCTGTAAACATGTCAGCTCCGTCTGACATGAGATGAACCTCCTAAACTGAGTCCAAACAACGACCATCCAATTTAAATTTTAGTCAGGGAAGACGAAGCAACGGGGAGGCTGACGGCTGTGTTGCAGTCAAGAAAGCCTTGTGTTTTCACCATGCTGTGCAGTTGGAGCATCGAGATGCCATCTGCTACAGATCATTACTCTGAGTCTTCTCTCTCAGACACCTCAGAGACCACCATGTAGAAGTGACAAAAACCTGTCCAGTACTATTACTAGCTTTGTATAAAATGACAATAATTGTCCAAAATGACTTGAAACATGTCCAAAATTACTCAAACCGTAATAAGAAATGGCTCAATGTGTCCTAAACTACTCACAACTGACTGAAAGTTTGACTTAAAGCTCGTTCAGAACTAATCAAAATGGTCCAAGCATACTCAAAAATTGTATAAACCGACTCACAATTTGTCTAAAATGGCAAAAATGTGTCAAAAATTCTTCAAAACTTGCCCTAAATGACTCATAATTGGTTCAACATAACAAAATCATGTCTCAGACTACTTAAAATTGCCCAGAATGACTGAAAGATGGCCTGACTGACTCAGAACTCGTCCAACATTACTCAAAAAAAGTATTGAAAACAGCTGAAAATGACTCAAAATGTGTCCAAAATGACAGAAAGTTGTCCAAAACAACTAAACAGTTGTCCAAAATGACGCAAATGTGTCACAGATGACTCAAAATGTGTCCAAAACAAAAAAATCACACTTTAAAACAATAACTAGGAATTTGTTGTTCCTATTAGTGTTTTAAGCTAGCATCACTCATAAATTAAGCATTACCACTTGCAACCAACAAAAACAAGTCAGACAGCAAACTTCTCACTATCGTTGTCTCTACTAGAGTTTTGATAGGACAGTAAGAAGATTCATTTGTTGAAATTACTTGAGTTGCATTTCCCTGGATGGAAACCCCGTAGAAGAGCATAACGTCCGTGCACACATGCTCTTTAAGGTTCCTCATTTACCTGGCTGGACCGCATGTTCGTGGTTGGACATTTGTGGTAATTTAACAGGCATGAGGGGCCGTTCAGCTCACTGAGTTAAGGCCATACCACATGAGTTTGAGTCCAGCTCAAGACCATTTGCTGCATCTCTCACTCCTGCCTCCTCCACTTTCTCTCTGTCTCTCTCCAATAAAGTGGAAAAACTGGGTATTTTCATTTTTTTTTTTTTACAGAGTACTCATAATCGTCCAGAATGAGTCAGAAATTGTCAAAACTGACTAAAGATTTCTCCAACATAACAAAAACTTCATAAAAATGACTTAAAATGTTTTGAAAATGACAGCAACAGGTCCAAAATGACCCCAAATGTGCCCAAAATAACAAAAAACATCTACACTGACTAAAAATCTGTTCAAAAATAATAAAATATATATTTTAAAACCACACAAAATGTGTCACAAATTACTTGAAGGTTGCTGAAAATTACAAAAATGACAGGAAGATGTCAAAAACTACTCAAAATTGTCCTGTTAATTTTAGTTTTAAAATGTTAAAAGTCTCTACGTCCTCTTCTTCCACACATTAAACTTAAATCTAATGAGAGGAGGAAGAGTTTCTAGTGTTTCTACATCTTCACCGTGTTTCAGTTGCTTTTTCCCACTATGCTGCTCTTCTGTTTTGTAGAGCGCAGACGTTATTAACAGATCTCTCCGTTTCGTCTCCCAAACAAACCTAATCTGCTCGGATTCATACGGCGATGTTTTCTCTGGAGTAATTGGATTATTTCAAATTAAACTTCCACAGATGCTCGCAGAGAGAGACGCGGCTTAAATCCGAGCCCAGACCTCAAAGCACAGAAGGAAAATACACTCAGCAGAGGAAAAGCGCGGCTGATGTCCAAAAACTCGCTTGTGACTTTTAATCCAACATGTTTCGTCTGTGAAAAACGTCCACGGATGTCAGAATCTCTCCGTCTCTGTTCGCCTTCGTTTGCTTTAATGACAGCAGCACTCGAGCTGCACTGACATCAGTTAGTTCACACCTGAGAAGCTGCAAATAACAATAATCTGATGCTATAACTGAATGTGTAATGGCACATATGTTATTTTCAGGGAAGACTGCAGGTTAATAGCTGAGCTGTCTCCATGACTGATTGTTCAGATCATTATAGTTTCTGATGTTTCGTGTCCTTTTAATGAGCTTTTAATGAGGAAGTAATGAAATGTGACACTAATTATCCAGCTGTCTCTTCTTTGATAACATTGGATCAATTAAAAGAAAGAGACTAAAGATAAAACCATTTAAATAACTGTAAAAGTAACCGTTGTTCAACATCTATTCTGCTCCAACACAATCCACTCTGTAACAGAACAGCTGTTTCCAGCATCTGGATTAACAACAATGAACAAGTCACTCCACCATGTAGATCAAATATTTTATCTAAAGATTGAAGTCTGCTTTTAAGCAACCTGATTTCATATTTACCTGCAGCTCTTTTGATAAAGTAAAAAATGTTCTGACTTTATTCTGTTGTTGTGCTGCTGTTGTCTAAGTTTAATCGTTGCAGAGTCACAGATATTATTTGTGCTATTTAAAAACCAGTATGTTGATACTATACTGGTTCTTCTACATGTAGAAAATCTAAATATTGCACTGATTTTTCTGAATATGGAAATAACAATACAGCACAGGTTGGTTATTCTATATGTAGAAAAATACTGAATAGTGCACAAATTCATCTTTACCTAGAAAATATTGATAATGCACAGATTTAAGTTATAATTCAAGTAATTTGGTGTTCTCTGCTCTTCAAACTCATACAGAATAAACTTCCACAGTTTTAAATTCATTTTTTACGATTAATCTGTATTCGATTACTGAATTTGGAGTGCAGTACTTTGATGTATAGATTAATGCCTGTTACATTTATTGACACAGTTCGGATTCAGCACATCAGCTCTATTTAAAACTCTCCGTACTTGACAGTGAACTGAGTTTAAATCTGGAGTTTGTGGTGACATTTCCCAGCGGCTGCACCGGCAATGATCATTTTCCCAGAGTTTAAGACCGGAGCTAGCTACAGTAACTGTGGACGAAGTGGAGAATTCAGAAGACAACCTGGGAAGCATCAAAGAAAAGTGTCTGAAGGAATAGAGATCAATGGCGGAATAAGCCCCGCCCACTGTGTCTGTGTAATTACTGCCACTGCCAGAAGGGGGAAACAAGACATCCTCAGTGCAGGATTAACTCACAAAAAACACAGCTGAGGAAGAAAAACTATTTTTCAAGAAGACTGCAAAATCCTGAGTTGTGTAGTCATGAATCAGCAGAATCTAGTTGACGTCCAATACAAGAAGCAGTAGAGACACAACACAGACGACTGAATACTAATCAATAAAAGGTTAAAGTTAAGACTCACTCTCTCAGGAGCTGGATTTTGGTCTGAAGTAGGCTCCTGTTGATCATCAGGGGCCCCTGTGGGCTCTGAGGGGCCTCCGGCTCTCCTGGGTCTCCTGGTTTAAAGACGGAAATAACAGTGAAGGTAAGAATGACCTGGAAACTGGCTGACAGTCTGTAGTGGAGCTCTGGTCCAGGAAAGCATGAGTTTAATTCAAGTTTAATTTATTTAAAGCAGCAGATCTCACTTTTTTTATCGTTTTCTGTCGATGCTGACGTACAGAAAATGTCAAATGTGGTGATTCTCAGTTCTGAACTGTGTTTTCTGTGATTTGTAGCCTCCTCCGTCCCTGCAGGAGCAGCTCCGACTCCATTACTAAAAGCACAGCAGTGTGGAGGTGATGTGATGGGATTATAATGACAGGATATCGGCTGCTGCCACCATCTCAGCGCACATCATCTCTCTATCTCTGCTTCACATTCACACAGACACACAAGCTGGACATCAGAGCTCTGTGATGGAGAAACATGAGTGAAAACTGCCATGAAAGGACGGATGTGAGTGTTAATGTCTGAAGATCAACGAGATCAGAGTCTTAACGAAGAAAATCTTAACGAGCTCTGGAAGTTAACGACCAAACACAGTTCATTAGACTTGAAGCATAAAGCCTGGTGACCTTTTAACACTTTGACCAACACTTCAGCTGCTTTCATTCTTCAACCGTTTCAAAATCTCACACTTTTATTTACACAGATAAATACCAACTGACACTTCCACTACTTTCCCACATTGACTGACTTTTCAACTGTTTTACCATCTGTTGCTCTTCAAATGACACTTCAACTGCTTTCATTCCTCACTCTAAAGATTGCAGCTTTTTTCAATATTTTTTGGGGAGTTTTTTTTTAGTTTTATTGATAGAAGTCGAGACTGAGTGAAAGTGGTTAGAGAGGAGAGACAGACATACAGCAAAGGGTCGTTAGTTGGACTCGAACTCATGACCGCTGCTGGCGACCTGCGCCCACGCAGTAACGCCTTAATTCAGTGAGCTACATGACGGTCATGAAGATTGCAGCTTTAAACGTCACTTCCAGTGATAGTGGACTGCTACAAATATCTGGGAGTCCATGTGAACAGCAGACTGGACTGGAGGGACAACTGCAACGCTGTCTACAAGAAGGGCATGAGCAGACTGTACTTCCTGAGGAAGCTCAGGTCTTTTAATGTGTGCAGTAAACTGCTGGAGATCTTCTACCAGTCTGTGGTCTCCAGTGCTCTGTACTTTGCTGTGGCCTGCTGGGGCAGCAGTACCTCCAAAAGGGACATCTCTCGGATTGACAAACTGATCCGCAAAACTGGGCAGGTGGTTGGCTGTCAGCTGGAGACATTTGTGACAGTGAGGGACAGGAGGACACTGGACAAACTGCTCTCCATCATGGACAACCCTACTCACCCACTTCACCGGACTGTTGATGGGCAAAGGAGCTCCTTCTCCAATAGGCTCTTACAGCTGCGCTGTCACAGTGAGCGCTACAAGAACACATTCATACCATTCTCCATACAGCTGTACAATAACTCCCCACTCTGTGACAGATAACTCACATCTATTTCACCACTGTGTAAACTGGCACTGCACTATAGTCACTTGTTACAGGTTGTATATATTGTAAATTTCTAAATTTCCATATTTCTAAATATTACTTCAGATTGCTTATTTTTATTTTATTTTACTTTTTTGTAATGTGTAGTAGATAGTACCTATTCTATTTTATTATTATTATTATTATATTATACTATTATTATTATTATTATTTTTATCTTTATTATTATTTTTATTATTATTATTATTATTTATTTTTATCTTTATTATTATTTTTATCTTTATACTGATTACTTTATTACTTTATTTTATATCTTACTTGTGCTGTCCTTTTCCTCTTTTATCACTGTCCTGAGCTACTGTGACAACAAAATTTCCCTTGTGGATGAATAAAGTCTGTCTAAGTCTAAGTCTTACCTTCAGAGAGAGGAGAGAGAGAAATGTAGCAAAGGGTTGTGAGCTGGACTCGAACTCACGACCGCTGCTGACAACCTACGCTTACATGGTAACGCCCTGACTATACGGCATCCCCCAGCAGACAATTTTTAAAGACAGAAACATCAGAAAGTATTCAATATATCAAGCCAAAGTTACATAGATACCTTGTGGATTTTTAAATATCCAGTTTATGAGAGGAGGGTTTAGGTGGCTCAGTGATGGTTGAGCAGAAGGGCCCTGGTGATTTCAGATGGAGTTTCTCAGCAGCAGCAGTAAAGCTCAGTAGTTCTGTCTTTTCCCTAAGACTGGATGTAATGAGCTGAATAAAACTAAACCTACTGCTGTTTGTCTTCAGGCTCCATCTACAAACACTAAAAGTGACTCTGAGCTGCAGTTTAGCAGCTGAAGACTGGACGGTAAATCAGGTTAACAGCCTCTGAGCCGCTTCAGGTCTTTGGTCCGTTTACTGGACACTAAATATTTGGGAATATAAAGGCTGCTGATGCTGCGTCTGTTAGTTTGGTTCCCCAAGAGAACAATCCAGACGATGAACTGACTAGAAATATCCTCAACTGTTTAGCCTGAAGCAGCATTTATCAATAAAACAAGAGGAAACAACCAACAACAAAACAGATGCAGCTTTGTTCTGCTTCATTTATGTTGTTCAGATCTGGCAGAGCTGCAGCTGAGAATCTTCAGAGCAGGTTCAACAACATCAGTATCATTCGTTGTGTTTTTGTGATGTATTCTACGAGCAACAAACAACAAAACAATGAGAACATTACCACGCTTGCTCCAAGTGGATTGTGACTTCTTCCAGATTTTTTAGCAGTTAGAAAACAACTAGATGCTTATTGCAGCTAACAAAGCCTATAGCACCATCTTTTGAAGACACGACGCAGCCTACACTGTAAAAAAGTTCTGAAAAAAGCAAAGGTATAAGTCTGGCAGCAAGAATTCCAGAAAACATACGTTAACTAGAAAAGCAGTCAGAGAGCGCAGACCTCTGCCAGTCCTCGCCAAAGAATCCTTCAAAAAATCCCTGGATCCAGATGGTAATCCAGAACATCACCAAAATTTAATCGTCTGGATCCAGGAATTTTTTTTGCAGGATTCTTTAGCATTGGGAAATAGGGCAATGGGCATGTATCTCCACAACAAATGTCCAGGCTGCTTGGCAAAAAAAATACAGGAAAAGTTCCCGGTAAATTCTACAACATATCAAAATTGGATCCAGATCCGGGAAAAAATTCACGACACTACGATCCAGAACAGGAAAAAATAGAGGGCCTGTGGAATGGTTACCACGGCCGGCACACACTACAGGATAATCGGGTCGATTTCTGTCCCGATCTCCTTATGATCAAAGCCAGCAAAGGCCTGACTGTCGGATGTTTACAAACAACATCGTGTCTGATTTTCCTGAGGTGGTGGGTGAGTTAAGAGTAATTTTGTCTGTTCCAATCGGCTCGGAAGGAGAGATCGTAAATAATGAACATGTTTAATATTCGCGACTATAAATCCTGTAGTGTGTGGGGGTTTCCTCCGAGAGGAGCCGAGCACGCACAGTGTATGATGTCACGTGTACCAGATTTAAGCCAATCAAAACGCGAGCTGACTCAGCTGACTGATGGAAGAGGAAGTAAAAACAAACAAGTAGAGTTACCGTCGATAAAACAATTAATCAGATTAATCATGATGATGGATTTAATCCACACTAACGCGTCAATTTTGACAGCCCTAAAAAATCTCTGCCCCTTGGCTCAGAGATCTGGATGGTCTGATGAAAAAACAGCTTCAATTCTAGTAACGCGCTGAATTTTTGGCAGTAACAGTAACGCCGTTATAATGATGGGAAGAGTAATCAGTTAGATTGCTCGTTACTGAAAAAAGGAACGCCGTTAGTAACGTCGTTATTTATAGTGCCGTTATTCCTGTCATGTTTGTTTACATTGAAGTCACGTTTGACTACGTGAGATTTGGAATATTGAGCGTGAAGAACCTGATAGTCTGCTGAAGAATCGGTTTAGAATCTTATAGTGTGGTGAGCCCTGTAGTGAACACCACACACTATAAGATCAGAGGAGAGAAATCTTGTGCGATCTGTCTTTTGTTATCTTCAAGTGTGTGGTCTCTAAATCTGTGAAGTTTTGAAAAATCCTGCCAGCCTTAAGGTAACAGATGAAGATACAGACATGCAGCCAACACCAACATGTAGCTGAGACTCTGCTGAATCAGGAGGATGCCAACAGATCTGCTGTATAATCAACAGCTATGGAGCCAGATCCAGAAGAAACCACCATTACCCAGACAGCGATTTTGGTGAATAACTATTGAACTAATAATGATATCAGTGTGAATCCAAATGCTAACGGTTTGTTTTCTTGGTCAGTGAATGTTACGGTCCTGGCTGTGTTGTTTATACATTCTGCTCTGTTGTTCCTGTGCTGTCCTTTTATTTCGTCCTGTGTTCTGTGTCCGAGTGTGTGCTTTCTTTCTTTTAGCAGCTGTGCTGGTCCTGCCCTCCTCCGACCAGCAAACGGTGTCGCGATCCTGTTGGTCCCTGCTGCCGGCTCCAGTGATTTAAACCCAGGGATTCTCAGTCACCGATGGGACTCGGCTTGACAGTAGTGGCGTGAACTTTGTCCCCAGATCGGATAGAATTTGTGTTAGTGCTGTGGTTTTGTGTATTCCCTGGACATTTGGTTTGTAGTTAGCATCGCTGTATATATCTAGCACTATTTTGGTTTTGTTCTGGCTTTAGTCCTTTTTCGCCTGTGCATCAAGCCTCTTTCTGTTATACAATAAATTTGTGTTTGATTTTGTAACTAGTTTGAGAGTGGTTTTGACTTGGAGACAAAGTTTGCTTTTTTGTACTCTTTTATGTTGCGTCCCTGCTCCCCTAGACTGGGTCGTAAGAGGGAATCTAATAATGTAGATAAAACAACCCTGGGACTATTATTTCTGGGTATAAATCCCAACATGGGCTGAAATGAGCTGCTTGGCGGAGGTCTGCGCTCTCCAAATGCTTTTCTAGTTTTTACAGTGTTGGTAACACCTGTGGACACTTGGAAAAGTGTTGGATGTTGATTCCAGTTTATTTATTTGTTTTTTTTATAACATAAATGATTAAAAAACTAATTTCTGTCATTTTAACTGTCATACTGCACAGAAGACATCTAGGTTTTCTCTCCTAATCATGGTTGTGATGTTTTGATGGGATTGATTTGGTTTAACTCTAAAAATGTTGATAACTTCATGCATACAAAAAAATGTTTTTTTCGGTGATAAAAAAATCTCTGAACTGAATTTAGAACCTGATTCTTCTGGTGTAGATGCAGGTGGAGAACCTCTGCAGTGGAAGATAACAAGGAGAGGACACTAATTTTTCATAAGAGGCCGAAAAGGTTAGAACCTTATCTCCTAAAAACTGATCACACGTGTGAAATTTTCCTCTGTGGAGCAGCTCCGGCCTTAAAATACACGATCGTTCATCGTGTGGAAAAGCGAGCCCCAAAACGACACGAGAGCTGAGGCTTCTTCATTAAATTTACTGGTAACCATGGCAACCGACGGCACGCATGAGCCCCACAGCGAGCACACAAAACATGCAGAAATATGTACATACATATTTCATACATTCATGAATAAATACACTCTCATTCATTTTCATTCAAAGTAGTGTTGTCTTTCCGACTAGAAAATAAAAAAATAATATCTGTACACTCCTGGGATTTAAAATGTGAGGAACATTGTGAATTTAAATGTCAACAGTTAATATTCTGTTGCCAGAACATTTGAAATGAGTCATTTTGATCTGCATCTAAATGAGACATTAAAATAAGTTGTTTTCTGTTGGCAGAGCTGCAACAAGTCAGACGGAATAATTAGTTTTCTTTAATTTAATTCGCCGAAAATGTCCTCAGACTCACCTGCACAGAACCAGAGCTTCAGTTCTAACTTCCTTTTTTACATTTAATAATGTTTTAGTCGAGCTGTTTATACAAACTCAACACTTCCTGCTTTTTGTCAGTAAAGTTCTGGTTTTATTTTGACATGTAAATATAAATAATGTGTTTTTAAAAGGCTATTTTACTGAATTTATCAAGTGAGGGTTCATCTGTCTTTTAATTTCTTCATTCTGGATGTTACTTATAGGACTCAGCTGCTTCTTTAACTTGATCATTTCTTTGTCTTTTATCTTATTTCGCCTATAAATGGTAGAATTTTATGAGTCAAAACTAAATATTTTCTATGCTGATTTACTTTACAAAGGTTTTTACTGCTATTTCACTGAGCAACGATTATTGTCATATTCAGTTAATATCGGACAAATAAATTCTTTACATTATCTGTTGCTCCTGTTTTAAACTTGTTCTAATAGTTATATATATATATAAGTATATAAAGTACGTAACACACACTACAAAATCCTTTTCAGTAACATGGAGAAACCAGCTGGAACAATTTCATGTATATGAGTGGACTTAAAATAACTTGTTTGTGCTGCCAGTCATTAAGTAATTAAAAAACCCTTTGAATGTAGAGGAAGAGCTGATTCCCATAACTCAGTTTAGTTTGTTGGTTTCATTAGAAGATGTCAAAACTCAAAAAGATTGATGCAAATGTTCAAGTCCCACCACAAGAACAGCCTCTCACAGTTTAATGTGAAAACTGGGCTAAATTTAATTACGCGTCGACTCTAACGAATCTCTTATGGAATCTTTAATCGCTCCTGGTTGTGTTCTGTCATCAGATAAAACGCGAGCAGCTTGTCACTTACAGACTTGGCTCTCTGTTGCTTCTCGGGTTAAAATGGAAGACGACAGATGATCTCAGCTGCAGCTAATTAACGTTAACTGTCAGCCTGCTGGTTGACGAGATCTCTGCAATCTGTGACTGAACCCTGACAGAGACTGTCTGCGAGTGAAGAGGCATCACTCTGCAGCATCGTACTGTGACCGTCATTTCAGCTGCTCATCGATCAGAACAGTATCTACAGCTCATAGCGCTCAGAGCAGAGTATCAGGAGCTGCTTTATCTGGATCAAATAGTTAGTAAAAGTCAGAATATTCCAGCTGTTACTTCAGACAATATTAATCAATAATCAGCAGTTAAGATCCTGCGTTGTTTGGATCATTTTCAGGTCGCGGCTCCATGTTAAAGAGCACAAATTCTGCACATTGTCATATTCAAAATGTTATTTTTGGGCTCTACTAGAACATGTTTACCTGCTTTACTGTTCAAAATCACATTACTCTTCTCAAAGTGTACAATGCTGCAGCTCCTCCTCAGTCTGAAATGCTTTGCTCCTTCTCTTTATGGCCAAAATGACTCAAAAATTCCAACATCACTCACAGGTTTTATCTCTAACAAAAACCTGTCTAAAATTTTACTGTGTCTATAAATTTGCAGTCTCCACTATTGATGATGTCTTGTCCAAAATGGCTAAATTTGCCCGAACTGACTGGAAATGTTTTAAAAATGACTTCAAAATCGTACAAAGTGACTCGAAACTTGTCCAGAATGACTTAAACTCAATTTTGCAAACTTAAAAAAAATGCTATATGACAAACTGAACCACAACAAAATTAACTATTTAATGAGTTGTTTTGTCCCTGTAAGGGTCGTGCTAGCTTTGCAGTCTCTATGTCCAACAAGAATCTGTTCAAAATTACTTGAATTTTGTCTAAAATGAGGCAAACGTTGTCCAAAATGACTAAACATCTGTCTACAATGACTAACACTGAAGTTTGCAGACCTTTTACATGACAAAAAAAGCAACTTTATAACAAACTGAACAGCAGCAAAAATTAACTATTTAATGTGTTTATTGTGTTGGTTTGGGTCATGGTAGCTTTGGAGTCTCTATCCCTAACAAAAACCTGTTGAATTTGTCCAAAATTACGCAAACTTCGTCCAAAAATGACTAAAAAATTGTCTAGAAAGACTAAAACTGAAGTTTGCAGACGTTTTGCATGACAGAAAGCAGCTATATAACAAACTGAACCACATCAGAATTGACTATTTGATGTGTTTATTGTGTCAGTTTCTATCTCCACCACAGACTTGTCCAAAATGGCTCAAACTTTGTGCAAAATGACAAAAAATTGGTCCAGAATGACTTAAACTCAAGTCTGCAGACCCATAAAACTGCTATATAACACAATGAACCACAACATAATTAACTATTTAATGTGTTTTATGTCTCTGTACGGGTCATGCTGGCTTTGCAGTCTCTATCTCTGACAAAACCTGTCCAAAATGACAATATTTGTCCAAAATGACTGAAAATTTTGTCCAGAATGACTGAAAATCTTTAATATGCACTAGAAACAGCTACATGACACAATAAAACAAAAACAAACTAATTTAACATGTTTGTGTATCTACAGGTCATACTCAATTTGCAGTCATCACATCTGATAATTGCAAAAATTTGCCACAAAAATGACTTAAATTCTGACCACAATGACTCAAAAATTGTAAAAAATGACTCAAACTTTGTCCAGAATGACTGGAGCTCACGTTTTCAAACCTTTAACATGCGCAAAAAAGCAGCGATAGAACACAGTGAAGGAATAGACTGTAGAGAAAAAGCCGTATATCGACTCTTTAATTAATGTTGATTGGTTTGGTATCTTAATAGGAGTTGATAAGGGATTCAGAGGCTGGTTTTTAAAGCAGATTGAGATTCTACACTGCTCATTATGTCCAAGAAGTAGTGAGACAAATAAATCAGACAGATAATAACAGAAGAAGAGGATTTTCCCAGTCGTCTAATTAATTATGTTCTGGTAGAGCTGTTTCATCATGGGGTTGCAGCTTTTATTTGTACATTTCTGCTGGTTTGGTGCAGAGAGAGCAAAACAGCTGCAGCGTTTGGAGTGACAGCAGAGGTCTGATCTCCAGGTGAACTGTGGAGGTCTGAGGGGTTTTTTTCTGAGGTCAGTGGAGCGAAACGAACAGGTTTCACAGCAGAGCAGAGACTGACTGAACCAGGCCAACGAGAACTGAAGGCTGAAGGGACGAGGAGGAGGAGGAGGAGGAGGAGGAGGAGGAGGAGGAGGAAGGTTTTAGAGCTGGGGACACGAGGAGGAATCATGATAAAGAAGAGAACGAACAGAGTGTATCTGTCAGCCATCTTTGTGAGGACTGATTAGATTAGCCTTGTGAGGTCCTCACTTTGAGACAGAGCTTCAAATGACCTCAGTGAAACCAGACATGTGTCCGTCCTTGGTAGCTGCAGTCCAGTTCAAGACGTTTATTGTCATTGCAAAAATATGGAAAGACTACTGTTTGTGAATCAGTAGTCCTGGTTATTACTGCACCCTTAAGACAAAAGAACATGCCAAGAAACTCTGGGAAACAGTTATTGAAAAGTCATGGGATGATAAAAGAACATTTCTAAGTCACTGAATATCTCTTGGGTCCAGTGTTACGGCCCTGGCCATATTGTTTCCGTTCCATTCTGTTGTTCTTGTTGGTTTCGTCCTGTGTTTTCTTGTTAGAGTGTGTGCTTGCCTTTTCCAGAGCAGCTGTGCTGATCCTGCCTCCTCCAACCAGCGAACGGCGTCGAGGTCTGATTGGTCGGTGCTGCCGCCTCCAGCTTTTTAAATCCTGGGATTTCCCTCCACCGATGGGGGACTCGACTTGGCAGCAGTGGCTCGTGGTTTTTTTGTGGGTTCAGCGTGAAGAACTTTGTCCTCAGATCTTTTGTGCAGTTGTGTATCCTGGTAGCGGTATTGCTTAGCTTTGTGGTTTTGGTGGGGGTTTTTGGTCTCTTTTGGATATTTGGGTTGTAGATACTCTCACTGTATATATTTAGCACTGATTTATTTTGGCTTTGGTTGTTTTGTTACCTGTACATCAGGCCTCTTTTTGTTATGAAAATAAATTTGTGATTGTTTTTGGGAACTGGTTTAAGAGTGACTTGATTGGAAGACAAAGTTTGCCTTTTTTGTACTCTTTTATGTTGCATCCTGACCCCCTAGACTGGGTCGTAACATCCAGTTAAATCCATCATTAAGAAATGGAGGGAATAAGATACATGTGTAAATCTGACTTAAGCAGGTCATCCTCAAAAACTGAATGACTGAGCAAGAATGACAGAGGACACCAAGACACCCATGACTCCTCTGAAGGAGTTACAGGCTTCAGCGGCTTTTGTTCCTTATCAGTTGAAGCAGCATCATAATGCAGGGGATGTTTCTTGGCAGCAGGCCGTCGGATGTTTGTAAAGGCAGAAGGTCGAATATATTCTGCAAAGTATATAGAAATCCTAAAGGACAACCTGATTCAGCTTGGAAGAGAACTGAAACTTGGGAGCTGATTTGTTTCCCAGCAAGAATCCAGACTTCAGTCCAACAGAGATTTGTTGTGGCTGGACTTGAAAAGGGCTGTTCACTCATGATCCCTGTGCAACCTGAGTTTGAACAGTTTTACAAAGTAGAATGAGGGAAAAGCAGCGTCCAGATGTACAAAGGCTGACTGAGACCTTTCCAAGCTGGTACTGAAGAATAGTAGTTTATAGTTTCATTGTATTTTGTTTATGTGCTATCTTCCGTAGTTGAATTCGACCTCCTTCATATGAACTTATTCCTTTTTTTCTGCATTTTACCTATTTATTTAAATAAAATTACCTCTTTTGTTAAACTTCTGTTTATTTCTGTATGTAGTTTTTTTCTTTAAACCCTTTAACCAGGAAAACACTTTGTACTGAAGCTTGAAAAAGTGCTTCATGAAAAAAATTATTATCATTATTACTGTACTCCACATCCTGTTATTGTTCAGCAGCTGCACACAGTTTTCTCTTTCAACTTGACAGCTCTCCTTCTGTCATCAGGGTTTATCATGAACATGTGTGAAGCTCGTTGGTACGTCTTCCCTCGTTTTGCAGTTTCTGTAGAAACTCATGCAGGACGTTGTTTTGAGTATCATCATTATCTGATTGTTTGATTTCAGTAACTTCAAAGCTTCGACACTGAGCTGTACTCTGAGCAGCTATTTCCGGCTGCATGATTCGTTGCTTGGTCTAACTGAAGTTGTGTTTGTACAGAACTGTATGTGTGGTGTGTTTTCAGACTCACCGCTCGGCTCCTCCTCCAGAACTTCCTGCATGTGCTTCATCATGGCCTCCAGCTCACTGACCTGAAGAAACAACCACAGACAAACACCCTCAGCAAGAATTATTTCCATCTCTAATGCCAACTGCATATTTATATATTTTTTTAAACATGTAGTTTCTGGAACTTTCCAGCAACGCAGATGGTTAAAATTAAAATAATTTAATCAAGATTTTCATCTACATAGATGGGTAACAAACACTGAGACGCAAAAAAAAGAAGAAAATCAAAATGTCTACAAAAACGATAAAAAAACACAAACAAAACATCCTCTGAAAAGACTAAAAATTAAACAGATGTGCAAAAATACAAGAAATGTATACAAAAACTAGCAAAAAAGACAAATGACCAAAAATAGACATAAAAAACAAAAAAAATGTCTACAAACAGATGCAAAATGATCACAAAGACACACAAAACAGCCCCCAAAGGCCAAAAAAACTAAAACAGATGTTCAAAAAACAATAACAAACAGAAACAAAACAAAAAAAAAACATTTTTCAAAAGGTCTACAAATAGATGATCACAAAGATTCACAAAACAACCATAAAAAAGACAGAAAAACTAGAGCAGATGTGCAAAATGCCTAGAAACACTCACAAAACCCAGCAAGAAAGACAAAAAAGGCAACAAAGAGACACAAAACAAATCAATTTTTTTTTAAAAGTCTACAAACAGATGCAAAATGATCACCCAAAAAGACAAAAAAAACCTAGAACAGATGTGCAAAATTACTAGAAACATACACAAAAACAGTCAAATAAAAGAAAACTTGGCCGCAAACGGGCAATAAATGAGAGCAGATGTGGAAAATGACTTCCAAATTCTTTTGTGACGCACATAAAACAAGCAGAACATGCTCAGGTCCATCTTAAAGGGTTACAGGAGCAGCTGCTGTCAAACATGAATCTGATTAGCTGTTTTAATCTTGGGGCTTCTGCCATCAAACATTCAGGTTTCAGTTTGTTTTGGAGAGTAAAACCCTCCACAGAGCAGAAACTCATTCAGTCTGAGCTGCAGCAGCTTGTTAAAGTCTGGAGGGAGTCCAAAGTGGAGGATGGAGGTTTTCACTCTGCTGCCACTGAACCAATAATAAATATTATTTCTCATTTTCTACGACAGTAAACGGAGCTCCTGCTCTTCTTCTTCTTGGTTACCGTCAACTCTGTGGGCTGTAATAACTGACAGAGGAGTTTGTGTTCATCGCTCAGGAACATTTATGGCTTTCATTTCTGTCCACACACCGAGGAGGAGCCGTCACATGACACTAACAGTCCACCGCCGCAGCACAACACAACATACAGGAACCTCTGTGATGGAGGCGTTTTCAGTCCCGCTGATGGACGTCATCTCTGCAGTCTGACTCTCAGACGAGCTGGATGAAGGAGAGTTTATCAGCTGTGGACGTCTGAGGACAGACGGACAGTAGGAGGTGAGGGGAGAGTAAACAGTTTGACAGCTCTGAAACCAGAAAGGTCTCGTCTGAACACTGCAGGGCCGGAAACACTCCAGACACCAGGTTCACCCCAAGATGAAGGGCCAGCAGAACCTTGTTGTAAAGAAGTTAATAAATGTCTGAAAGATCCTCTAAAATTATTTCTAAAAATACCAGAAAAATCTACTAAAAATACAAATAAAATGTCAGAAAAAATATTTAATAAAATATCAGAAAAATCTGCTAAAAATAAAATGTCCAAAAAAAAAGTCAGACATATGTTGATAAAATAATTCCTCTTAATGAACTACCTAAAAAATGTCCTACAAATATAAGATAAATGTTGCCAGTTCGATTCAGGTCATTCAGTATTTGGAATTTGTCGATATCTAATCCCAATAAGATACTGTTTTCCTGATAATACACACTTCAGGTAAATTAAAGTTATTAAAACTAATCCAGTAGAACAGCTTGACAGCTAAATAGCAAGGTGGGAAAATGTATTTCTGCCTCCAAGCTGTCCCCTTAATGTTATGTAGATGGTCAGAAATCTTGCTGTAAAAATATTTTAAAATGTCTAAAAAAATCCCTTAAAAATGTATTAAATTAGTTTTAAAAAAATCCCCACAAAATGCTAATTAAATGTCAAAAAATATCTCCATTAAATATAAATAAAATACCTGAAAAACGTCTTAAAAATGTTGATTAAAATACTGAAAATACCCTCTAAATGTCAATAAAATACCTGACAAACGTCTAAAGAATAAGTCCTAAAATAATATAATATGATGTCTGAAAAATGTCCTAAAAATATTTCATAAAATATTCAAAGAAATCTGCTAAAAATACAATTAAAATGTCTGAAAAAAATGTCAGACAAATATTGATTAAATTACTGGAAAAAAATATGTTAATGAACTAAAAAATGTCCTAAAAATATTGATAAATAACAGAAAAATCCCCAAAGTTCCTAAATCCCAGTAACATACATTCAACATTGAAACTTGGTCATTTTAATTTGGCTTTTTTGACAAAGTAGTGTCACTTAAGTATTAAAGCTGTGTGGGTAGATCTCAACCAGCCTTGAACTAAATGTACAGAAAACCTATGGAAAAGAAAATCAGTCTGTGTAACTTTCCTACAGAGGAAGGTTTGATTATTTGATTGATTGATTGATTGGTCTTTACTTTAGACTGCATGTAATTTCATGGAGCAGTTTGGCTCGTTTTGCTGGATTAACTGTTAATTCAGCAACAACTTCTCATTTAAAACAGGCCAGTTTTTGACCAGAATAAATGCATCAGGTCTCGTATTAGAAGCTGAAACCCGACCCGCGTCTCGTCCCGTTGGTGCAGCAGGTTTATCTCCTCCTCTTCTGCCTTTTCAGCTCCACTAATTATCCGGCTCCATCCCTTCTCTTCCTCTCTGCTCTGTTTTCTGTCATTACTATCAGCGGTGACAAATAGGTTTAATCTCTCTCAGCCTCCCACTTTCTGTGAGGCTCAGCCACAAATTGGCTGCTGGCCTTCACAGCGCTGCTTCTCCCTCTCTCTGTCGGAGGCCAATGGGACTCGTCCCTTCGGTTATAAATTAGGTGTAATGGTCCCGGGGTGTGGAGCCGCCGTCTTCCAAGAAATGGGACCTGATTTGTCTTTTAGCTGAATGTGTGAATGTGTTTCTGTCACTGATTGGCTGAAGCTGGACACAATCCTCCGCTGCAATAAAATCCTGATATTGACAAATTGATAACGTGCAGCATTTTTCTCCTTTTGTTTTCCACATGTTTCTTTGCCTGGACATCCAGCAGCCAATGAGCTCAGCATACAGACTAGAAACGAGAGGAGTTTGTATTTAGTCTTTATTCACTACGAACCTGAGTTAAAGTTAGTTTTATTCGATTAGAGCATCTTCTGTTTGACTTTAAATGTGTTTTATATTGTTTTCTGACAATAAAACAAACAAAAATGGCCACAAAACAGCCTCAGAGACACAAACAATGAACAAAACAACTAAAGAAAAACAACAGTGACAACAAAGAGACACATAAGCTAACAGACAGCTAACGACTACAGATGACTAACAACAGACAAAAAGAAATGCAAAACAACCACAAAGACACACAGAATAAGAACAGCAAAATTAGTTCAAAACACATACACAAACAAAGGACTACAGGTGCAAAATGACTACAAACAGACAAAAAATGGCCACAAAGACAAACAAAATGACAACAAATGTCCAATTTTATTTTGAAATTACTAGAAACACACACATAATAAGCCAAAAAGCAAAGAAAGTGATGATAAAGTGCCAAAAAATAAAACCAAGAGACACTAAAGGGCCGCAAAGACACACAAAATGAGAACAAATGTGCAAAATGACTTCAAATTTACCAGGAATATGTACAAAACAAACAAAAAACAGCAAAAAATGACCATCAAGAATCACTGATGGGTTGCAAAGAGGAAAAATGAGAACAGTTGTGCAAAATTACATCAGAATTACCAGAAATGCATGCAAAACAACAAAAAAACACAAAACATTACCACAAACAGACAAAAAACAACCACACAAGGCACACAAAATGACCACTGATGTGCAAAATTACTTCAACTTTACCAGAGATACGTAAAAAAAAAAAAACCTGCCAAAAAATAAGTAGGCCTACAAAGAAGCACAAAGCAGCCTCAGTGAAATAAACAACAAACAAAATAACTAAAGAAAGACAAAAGATGACAACGCAGACACACAAAACTACAGCTAACAGACAGCTAACAACTACAAATGACTTACAACAGACAAAAAGAAATGCAAAACAACCACAAAGACACACAGAATAAGAACAGCAAAACTGATTCAAAACACATACACAAACAAAGGACTACAGGTGCAAAATGACGACAAGCAGACAAATAATGGCCGCAAAGACACACAAAATGAGAACAAATGTGCAAAATGACTTCAAATTTACCAGGAATATGTACAAAACAAACAAAAAAAAGCAAAAAATGATGAAGAAGGATTAGTAATGGGTTACAAAGAGGAAAAATGAGAACAGAATTACTAGAAATGAATACAAAACAATCAAAAAAACACAAAAAATGGCCACAAAGAGAAACAAAACTACGACACAAGACACACAAAATGACCACTGATGTGCAAAATTACTTCAACTTCATCAGGAATATGTAAAAAAATGACAAAAACTTATGATAGAAAGCTGCAAAATGAACACAAAGACACAAAATAAAACCTAATGAAGCTAATGGGTCACAAAGACACACAAATAAGAACCGATGCGCAAAATGAGTAAAAACTTTGGTGCTGATTCGTTCAGTGTGATTCTTTATTTTAGCCTCACCATGTTTAACTGCTGGATTATTACTTCTCATCTTCATTTTATCTGCTGAGGCGCAGCAGCTCTGAGAGTTGTGGTTTTAAAAATACACGCCGACTGTATATATTAATATTGATTGAATGTTTTGGTGGGCAGTAAATAAGCTGCTAATAGTGTGCGTGTTAGTTAGCGGCAGGTTGGGACGGCCCGTCCTTGCGTTGTGTGTTTGAGGCTCTAATTAGAGGTTTTACGAGGCTCCGCTCAGTGTGAGAGGATTATGTTAATGTGAGTCCAAACACGCTAAAACACAAGAAAACCAGCAGAGAAGCTCCTCCACAGCTGCAAAAACCCTCACTTGTGTTTCATGTTAATCCTTTCTAACACACACAAACACATTACACCCTGCTGCCCTAATTAGGGAGCTGCACATAATAAAACGTGGCCTTTGTAAGACGGGATAATAACACAGATGAGCCGAGGGTTTCTCTTCACATCACCTCTCACGCTTCGTTCCTCTGTGTGTGTCTGTGTTCATGGATTGTGTAAATTCAGAGGGGAAACACTCACCTGTGGGTCGGACAGGTAGAGAGTCTCTTCCTCGTCCTCCGAACACGAGTCAAATCCGTCCTGGTTGTAATAAACTTCAGCAGCCTGAGGGTCCTCGGGGATTCCTGTACACACACACACACACAAAGATGAAACACGACTGCAAAATGATGAGAAACAACGTAAATGAATGTAGATCAGCCACAAAGACACGCAAAATAAACGCAAAGAGACACACAACAACTGCAAATACACAAATGACCACAAGTGTTGTCAGTGATGCACAATCCCTACAGAATCACAAAAAAACACATGTAAAAGAACTGCAGAGACACAAAATGACCACAAACAGACTCAAAATGCAGATGTTAAACATCTGCAAAGAGACACAACCACCATGAAGACTCACGAAAACTACACATGGACACAAAACAGCTGAAGAGGGACATGAAACCACCACAAACAGATACAAAATGAGTACAAAAATCACATTTAACACCACAAAAAGCAGAAAAAATATTACAAACAGACACAGAACAGCAGTACGATGACAAAATCACTACAAATAAAAACCGAGGCAATAAAATGAGATACAAGATGACCCCAAATAGTTACAAAACAACCATAGACACACAAAATCACTATAAACAGATGCAAAAGAACTGCAAAGACGCATTAAAATGACCACAAAGAGACACAAAAAAGTACAAGCGGATACAAAACAGCTGCAAAGGAACAAAGACCTCCATAAAGTGATGAAAAAACGCCACAAACAGATGTAAAATAGCTATAAAGACACACAAAATGACCAAAAAACCTGCCAACTGTTGTCAAGGGTTCTGACTCCCTACAGAATCACTACAGGCAGATGCAAAAGGTCTGCAAACAGACACAAAATGATCACAAACAGATGCAAAAACACTACAGATATTAAACAACTGCAAAAAGACACAAAACCACCACAAGGAGACACGAAGTGACCAAAAATAGACACAAAATGACCACAAGAATCAGATTAAACCACCACAAAAAGCTACACAACAGCTGTATAGAGACAAAATCACTTCAACGAGACACTGAGATGATAAAAACAGACACAACATGGCCACAAATAGTCACAAAACAACCACAGAGACACACAAAAGCACTACAAACAGATGCAAAAGAACTCCAAAGACGCATTAAAATGATAAAGAGACACAAAAAAACTACAAGCGGACACAAAAGAGCTGCAAAAGAACAAAAACCCACCACAAAGTGATGTAAAACAGCTGCAATGACACACAAAATGACCAAAAAACCTGCCAACTGTTGTCAGGGGTTCTGAATCCCTACAGAATCACTACAAACGGAATCAAAAAAGAACTGCAAACAGACACAAAATAGTCACAAACAGATGCAATAACACTACAGATATTACACAGCTGCAAAGACACACAAAACCACCACAAAAAGAAAGAAAAACAGACACAAAGAAATAGACACAAGAATCAGATTAAACCACAACAAAAAGCTACACAACAGCTGTAAAGAGACGAAACCACTACAAAGAGACACCAAGATACTAAAAACAGACATAAAATGACCCCAAATAGTGACAAAACAACTATAGAGACACGCAACAGCACTACAAACAGATGCAAGAGTACTACAGATATGAAGCAGCTGCAAAAAGACAAACATCACAAAGAGACACAAAAAACCACAGTGACAAAATCACCAAAGTGATGAAAAATACCCACAAAGAGACATAAAAATGTCCACAAACAGACAAAAATAACTACAAAGCCACGCAAACCAAACAGAGACATAAAATGACTACGAACAGATGCAAAACAACCTTCAAAAGACACAGAAAACACTAAAAACAGACACAGAAGAACTGGGAAATGACAATACTGACTGTTTTTGTGAATTAAACGTCACCCAGAGCCTACATTTCCCATAATGCAAGTCAACAGCATCAATTCATTGTGATACAAATCTGTAATGTCAGGAGGTAAAGTTGTTCACACATACATTAATAAACCTTCAGATCGAGCTTGTAGACTGTTATAAACTGATTATTTAGTATTTTTAAAGTACGTTAAAGTGCTTCTAACCTTCACATGTTGAAAAAATATGATTTACTTTAACATTTACTGATTTCCATAAAGTGAGTAAAATGAGCTGGAATAAGAGAGTTTGATTAGTTATTCCTTTAATCGTATGCAGTGACCTCATTATTCAGATAATGACTCTAATGTGATTTTATATATAAAAACACCCACAGAGTGGTGGGTAACATGACCTATTAAAGTAAAAAAATAAAGTTAAATCAGTAGAAGTAAAGAGCTGACGAGCAGAATCGACTCCCTGAGTGTTCGGTCTTGATGGATTTAATCTGTTTCAGTCGAATAATTATTCCTGCTAACGAGCTCGGAGAGTTTTAAAGACCAGCCATGTTTAAGTCATGGTGTCTCTGAGGTCCGACACGCTCGCTTCCTCCCCTGTCAGCCAATCACCGGGCTGGGATCAGGTAGAGGGCGGGGCTGTGGGAGAAGACTTTTTAAATAAAAGTAAAACTCTGACAGAACTAAGGGATACCTGAGAGGCTGAGAGACAAGGTCCTAAATTCAACTTATCTTTCACCTCGCCGAGGAAAAATAGACTCAAAGGATCCAAAATGGCTGCACTGAACTGAAACATAAAGCTGAGCAACAGATCAGTAAAACGAAGAACACTTTTAAACAGATCTCTTCAGTTAAAGTCACATTTTGATCACTGAAATGATCTAAAGTCCAGTTGGCTCCTGACTGGACTTTTCATTGGAATATATAAACACAATTTTAACATTCACTAAGGGAGAAATTAAAAAGGTGGAAAATACACAGAAGGGCCACAAAAATCACACAAAACTACCACAGAGAGACACAAAACACCTGCATAAAGACATAAAAGACCATAAAGACACAAACATTTAGGTATATAATAACAACCGTAACATGAAAACTACAAATCTAAATGTACAAAAATTCACTAAAACAAACACTAAAATGACTGCAAACACAGGAAATCACACAGAAACCACCACAAAGAGACACAAATCTGCCAGAAAAAAGGCACAAAATGGCTGCAAAGAGACACAAAATGGCTGCAAAGACACAGAATGACCACAAAAACTACACAAAACCAACATAAAGATGCAAAAATACTATGAACAAACACAAACAGACAAAAAATGACCAAAAAAAGACACAATACAACTGCACAAAGACACAAAATGGCAACAAAGAGACATAAATTTACCAAAAAGACACAACCTTTTATTGAAATGTATAATGACAACTGTTGTATAAAAGTTCTACTCATTTAAATGTGCAGAAGTGCCCAGCATTTACTAAAGCAAAACAAAACAACTGCAAACAAAGAAAATCAGACAAAAAACATCACAGAGATGCAAATCTACCAGAAAGAGGCCCAAAATAACTGCAAAATGACAGACTGACCACAAAAATTACACAAAACCACCACAAAGAGTGGGAAAAATACTACAATACTAGACAAAGGCTAGCAAAAGGACACAAAACAACCATAAACAGACAAAAAAAATTACCAGAAAGAGGCACAAAACAACTGCAAAGAGACACAAACCTTTTATTCAAATATAAAATGACAACTGTTAAATAAAAACTACTATTTTGAAAGTACAGAAGTGCACTGCAGTCACTAAAGCACAATAAAAATGACACTGCAAAGAGACAGACTGACCACAGAAATGACACAAAACCACTGCAAAGAGACACAAAATGACTGCAGAGACACAGAAAGACCACAAAAATTACACAAAACCACTACAAAGAGACAAAAAATGACCAGAAAGAAATGCAAAACAACTGTAAAGAGACACAAAATGGCCACAAAGAGACACAAACCTTTCATTCAAATATAAAATGACAACTGTAATATAAAAATTAGTACTTTGAAAGTACAGAAGTGCACCAAAATCACTAAAACACAATAAAAATGACTGAAAATCATACAAAAACCATCACAAAGACACCCAAATCTACCATAAATAGGCACAAAACAACTGCAAAGAGATAGAATGACTACAAAAATTACACAAAACCACCATAAAGAGATGCAAAAATACTACAAACTGACACAAAACAACTGCAAAGACACACAAAAAGACTCCAATACACAGAAAGATCACAAAAATGACATATAACCATCATAAAGAGATGCAAAAATACTACAAACCGACACAAAACTACCAGAGACAAGAGACAATGATGACTAGAAAGAGACACAAAACATCTGCAAAGAGACCCAAAGTGGCCTTAAAACACACCGTAACAGATAATGTAAAATCACTGTTTTAAATGTACAGAAATGTGCTGCATTCACTGAAGGGAAAAAGTGCAGATCTCATCTCTTAGGTTTGACGAACTATATTTCATATTTATGAGAAAATTATTTGAAAGAGGGGGGAAAAAACAGCTGAACTTGCTTCCAAAACTGACTTGTTTCCTGTTGGAGAGCCTTTTTGTGCTCTAACCTGTAAAAAAACAAAAGGTTCTATAAATAAGGAATGAAGCTGTTAAGCTCCAGGCTGCTTTCTTTAAAGTTCCACCTGAAAAACTAATTCAGTCACTGACAGCTGTGAGGCCAAACCTCAGGCTGAGCGGATCAAAGACACTTGGAAGAAATTTAGAAATACAACAAGTCCCAGTGACATTTGGAAAAACTGCAGCAAAAACTGACACGTCTGCTTGTTTCAAACATCATGGAGTAAATAAGAGTCTGAGAACAACGAGTCAGGAACACTGATGTGACTGAACCTGGTCTAAAGACAAATCTGATGTAGCAGGAATGAAGCACACACTGCACAGAAGACACGTCTGAGGTCTCCCTACTTCTAGCCATGGTTGTGTTGTTTTCCATAGAGGTGCAGGACTTTATATTGCAGTGAAAAATGAATCCACAGTGAGGAAAAATGAGACAAGAGCGAAAAACACCCAGAAACTGCTCAGAGTTCAGAGGACAAAAGTGCTCAAACTAGTGTGGCTACAACAACTGAAGAAGATAAAACATAGAAAGAGAAAGACAAAGAGAAAACCCTCAAAGTTACAGAAGTTACATTCCAACAGTTGTTCCTCTGTGATAAAACCTCTCTGAGAGCTGATTGGCTGAGCTCCAGCACCATGTGACGTCGCTTGGCGGCTCAGGTGTTTGTGTCGACTGTCTGTTCGGGTCGAGTCGAGCTTCCGGAGAATAAAAGACTGTTTGAAGAGCAGAAAAAAGCTGCAAACATCTGGAGAGTCTGAGGATCTAAAATCAGGCCGTTTGAAAAAGGTGAAGCCTCCTGATGAAAGATGGCAGAGACGTAAAGATCTGAAGTTTGTGTTGGACGGTGTGCTGATAAACACGCAGCAAATCATGAAGCACTTTAAGGAAATAACAGCCAAGAGGGTTCCTGCCCAGACTCTGTGTCTTTGTAGACAAAATTATATGTGAAGATGACTGGAGGAGTGTAGGGCAGCTTTTAAAATCATTTTTAAAATGCTCTCTTAGAAAGTAAAAACTTTATGAGCAGCATCAGCGGGCACTGCGGTGCAAACTCAGCTCAGCTCAGGAAGGCCTGGACGTAGCTGAGTCTCGGCGGAGACACGGGGCTCTGGTGGGCACGGTGGGAACAGGTCGTGCAGGCCTGGGGTGGGGGGTGTTATGGTGTGGGGTTGTTTTTCAGGGGTTGGGTTTGGCCCCTTAGTTCCAGTGAAAGGAACTCTTAATGCTTCAGCATACCAAGACATTTTGGACAATTTCATGCTCCCAACTTTGTGGGAACACTTTGGGGATGGCTCCTTCCTGTTTCAATATGACTACACACCAGTGCACAAAGCAAGGTCAATAAAGACGTGGATGAGCCAGTCTGGTGTGGAGGAACTTGACTGGCCTGCACAGAGTCCTGAACCCGATAGAACACCTTTGGGATGAATTAGAGTGGAGACTGAGAGCCAGGCCTTCTGGTCCAACATCAGTGTCTGACCTCACAAATTCATTTCTGGAAGAATGGTCAAACATTCCCATGAACACACTCCTAAACCTTGTGGAAAGCCTTCCCAGAAGAGTCGAGGCTGTTTTAGCTGCAAAGGGTGGAATAACTCCATATTAAACCCTACAGATTAAGAATGGGATGTCATCATGGTTCATGTGCATGTAAAGGTAGATGTCCCAATACCTTTGGCGATATAATGTATGTCCAAAAACTGGTGTTACAATAATGTCAGGAGGCCACAATAAAATGCCAGAAAAAAATGGAAATGTAAAAAATTGTTAGAAAATCAAAAATAAAATTATGAACCAAAATGTCAGAAAACAGAAAAAAGCAGGTGTTACAAAAGCTTCAGAAAGACATTAATAAAATAAATAAAATATCAGAATTGTCAAAAAATTAGAAAGAAAATGTCTCAATTTTTTAAATAAAATGTCCAAAAAAATGCCCAAAAACAAATATGTTAATGAAAATATCAGAAAAGCAATAGCAAAATGTCAAAAATTAGGGAAAAAAATTCCAGTAGGCGATATAGACACATCCATATATATTTACATTTAGAGGAACTTTCATTTTTGAAAATTTGCCAATTTTTTTCCATCTTAAAAGGCCAATAAGTAAGAAAACATGCTTATCAAAGCCGTCGACAGGTTTTAGGGCTCTGAAGGTTATAGTTGGAACACTTTTTAGATTTTTTTTGGGTGGTGAATATTTTGACTTTTTTCATTGATTATATATTTTAATTCAATCTATATGTTTGCTTTGGAACAAATTTCAGAAAAACGAAAACATTTTGTGCAAATAGTTTCCGAAAAACCAGGATGTTATGGAAATGATACAAAGTTTTAAAAAGAGAAAGAAAGTTTATATTTTCAGTAAATTAGTAAATTATGTATATAATTGCTTCACCTTTAGGGAGTATATTATGTAAATGTTTAAGGGAAAACATGAAACTAAAGAAACATTTCTCACACGATCATTTCGATTTTTAATTATCCCCTAAACCAACTTTTTACTTTTGATTCTAGCCTTCGTCGGTGAGCAGCAGCAGCAGTTTCATCATGTGTCCCTGAGCACTTGGATGCAATCAGACCTCTATGAACTCAGTAATGAGCTAAACATCTCATCAGTATTTTCCTCCGACTCTTAAATCCTTCAGAGCAGAACTCGGCTGTTTGAGAGGCGAACCTGCAGCTGCATCCTGAGCAGGAACTCACCTGTTCACCTGCTGCTTCTCTCTGAACGCTGATTGCATCAAACTCTGCAGGGAAACACGGAGCTGAATGAATAGGAAATGAGAAACTCGCTGCTCCGGGCTGCTGCAGGGAAACGACCTCTTTCCTGACGCTGTGAGGTTCAAAACTATGAAAACACCGAATTAACTCTGACTCTGTTCTCCTGATGTGAATCTGTATTTCTGGGTTAAAGGCCCTCGAGCCCCTTCATCACTGAAAACTGGATAAGATCTGAATTAAATCTGCATCCATGAAAACACATCAGCTGTTTCCCCTCCTTTCACAGTTTTCCATTCAGGCTTTATTAGTTTATGAGTGAATTCCCTGCAGGAGCATCTGACTCACGACTCTCCTCCTGCTGAGCTTCTCACTTATTTAACGTCTCGCCTGGATTGAACAAACTTCAAAGGATCCATTTAATAATCCGTCCTGTTAGATCTCAGACCAGAGCCTCCTAAAACTGAGCCCTGGGACTCTAAAGGTTCTCCAGAGAACTCCAGGAGTCTCCGAGGTCCCAGGTGATTCCCAGTGAAGTACTGGTTTTTAGTTTCACAGCTGGTTTAAGTCATCAGGAGACGAAAATCTCATATTTACTTTGTTTGAAGCTGCTGGTCAACGTCAGGAGACTCGGCTGGAGCCCGAATATGAAGCTGCTTTAATTCTAAATACTCAGATCAGAAGAAAAAATCTATTTTATCATCAAAGCTACATACAGACATTAAAAAGCACCATGCATTAACATGATAAAAATCTTATTTTCCTCGTAAATGTACAAATCTTTAGTTTTGTTCCACATAAAATGATAATTTTATTTAAAAATAACATGATTTTTCTCATTAAAGCATAATTTTATATTTTGTCCTGAAGATGTGATAAAATCATCATAGTGATGTTTGTCATAGCAATTAAATGTAAACTTAACCTGAAAATATTCATTTTTAAAATAAAATCAAGGCCTAATTCTTTCAAATTATTTCGCCACGTACATTTACAACCTTATTCTCAGGTAAGATTTTCAATTCTTTCATAATTTTCTTAGCTTATTTTCTTGGTATAATTGTTCTCCTGCAAAAATAACTTTATTCTCAAACTTATTATAATACACATTATTATAAAATGTTATTATTTACATTACATTGTATTTATGTCTCCAAAATTGAGACTTTATTCTTTCAGATATGATTTTTCTCATCGAATTAAAACTTATTTTTCTCCAAATATGAAAGTTTATCATAAAAATAACAACTTTGCCTTCAGAACTTTATAATTCGTCGGTTAAAACATTTTCTCGAAATAGATTTTTTTTTCTCATATAACAGCAGCTTTGTTTTAACATTTTACTGAATATAATTAATTTACAAAAAGAGATCATTTTGTTGAAAAAAATCAGGACTTTTCTCAAACCATAAAATTTTTGATCCTGAAATTGTATCATTTCTATTTAAAAAATGACTTCTTTTCCAAACAAGATTTGGGATAGAATTACAATTTTCTGGCTTAAAATTTTCTGCGTTATCCATTAAAACCACCTTTGATCTTTTTTATGACATTTTATAATTTGTCTATTTAAACTATGACATTGAAATTTGTTCTTAAAATTGTGAATTTTTTCAACTTGTTCAACTATGGCTCATTTTTACCATGAAACTTTTTTGTCCACTACAACTTTACCTTTATTGTTAAAATGTTGAATTTATCATACATATTTTACAGAAAATATCACAAGTTACAGCCTCATTCTAAAAATGTTATAATTTCTAGGAAAGACTTAAGATTTTGTTACAAAAGTTTACAGTTTTTCTGTTAATAGTTTGATTTATTCTCAGAATATGACTTTTCTTCTATAATTTCACCTTTATTGGAAAATTAATTTAATAATTGATTAATTAATTAATTAAATGGACATTTGTAACATCATCAACATCATCACAACTGTTATATGAAAACTTTTCTCCTGAATTACAACTTCATTAGTAAAATTTAATATTTTATTTATTCTTCGTGGCTTGTTTTCGTAATAATGATATGATATATAGTTCCTTCATAATGCATCATGCTTTCTTCTTTCTCACAAATTAAACATGATTTTTAGCGCAAAACATAAATAAAAAATGAGTTTGTTGTTAAAATTTCAATCAATCAATCAGTCAAACTTTATTTATATAGCACTTTTCATACAAAAAAACATAACTCAAAGTGCTTCCCAAAATAAAAACATACAGCATAAATACAACACAAAAAGAAAACCCGCTCCCTCTCCCAAACACACACATAGAGCCACGTACCCACAATCGCTCCTGCGTACACACACACACACACACACACACTCATCCGCACTGAGGAACCATGTGAGGAAAAAACCACCTATAGGGAGCTCATCCACACTGAGAGGAATCGCAGCCCACGCCCACAGGGAGCGCCGCCACCACAGAGACCCCCGACCCAGAAACTACCCCCCTGCAGGCAGACCAGCCACACCTCCCAGTGTGGCGGCACCCCATGAGGAAAACACTGGAGCTAAACTGGACAATAAAAAGAGCTAAAAGCTAAAAGACAAAACTATTAAAAGAGCTACAAGCTAACAGACAGAAAGAGTAAGAGACATCAGTTAAAAGCCAAACTAAAAAGGTGGGTCTTGAGCCTCCTTTCAAAAGCATCAACAGTCTCTGCGGTCCTGATGCCCTCTGGCAGGCTATTCCATAGACGTGGACCACAGTGGCTGAATGCAGCCTCCCCGTGGGTTGTTGTTCTCAGTCTTGGAATAATTAAAAGGCCGGTATCAGAGGACCTCAGGATCCGCGACGGTTGATATGATAAAAGCAGGTCTGATAGATAAGATGGCCCAAGACCATTGAGACACTTAAAAACTAATAAAAGCACCTTAAAATTGAAAGGTTTTCCAGTGAGAAATGTTTGCTGTGGCTCCATGACAGGACTAATATAAACTCTTTCCATCACAGCCAGGAGGCGGCTCTCAGACGGGTTTCCAGCATTTTCATTTTGTTTGACCTCTGACTGATAAAAAGGTAAAAACTCCAGGAGGAACCAGAGACTAAAGCAGGATAACAAAAGACATCTTAGAAGCTCTTTGTCTCGTCCAAACCCAGTGTTTGAGGTGACACTAGTGTTAATAAGCTTTAAGACTTATGGCCTCTTTAACACCTGGCAGCTCCTCCAGGAGTTTCCAGATAAACACACGATTAAGTCGCTGAGATGCAGAAATCTCCGGAGAGCTTGTGATTCACTCCAACTGTAAATTTCATTAGTTCGAGCTGGCTGCTCGGTTTATTTAAGGAACATCAGTGACAGGACGTGAAACTGAAGACAAATCACGGCTGCGAGCTGACGAAACGTCCTCGGAGCTTATTGAAAAGCCACTGATGACATACAGAGACTGTAATTTAACTGTCTAGTGAGAAGGAGGCAGGAACTGAGCTGTGATCTTTATCAGCATCACTGTCTCAGAGAAAACCTGGTTTGAAGCTTCACAGCAGCATCACAGAGGCAAAGACGGAATATTTACTGGGATACTGGTTAACTGAAGATGCTTATCATCGCAGAAAAGGATGAAGTCCTTGACAAGCTTAAACACCAGACATTTGTACTCATAAAGAAGGATTTATCGGGGCGCCGTATAGCTCACTGAGTTAGGGCGTTGCCACATGGGCGCAGGTCGCCAGCAGAGGTCACGAGTTCGAGTCCGGCTCACCATCCTTTGCTGCATGTCTCTTTCCTCTCTACCCCCTTTCACTCTGTCTATCAATAAAGCTTCAAAAATCTCCCCCCAAAAAATAATACTTAAAAAGAAAGGATTCATTATCAGTGAAGGACCTAGGATCCCTATTCTGCCTCTCTACCTACCAGTGAGCAGTGATTCCTAACACGTCTCTGGGGGTCATCAGGTGGAAACCTCCCTTCAACGGTGTTTCACCTGCTTAGTCCCACGACACCTCCAGGAGGCTAGGAGGTGAACTCTGACGTCCCAGAGTCACCCCCCCTAGTGCCAGTTCACACTGCTCCTACACAATCCAACCAGCACTGCCACATTCAACTGACCCAGGCCTGTTTAGGAGATGCTCCAGGTAGTAAACAGTGCCAATGCTACCATTTAGCTAACTGCTAAATGCTAATGCTAAATGCTAATCCAAACAGCATTGCCACGTTCAACTGACCCAGGCCTGTTTAGGAGATGCTCCAGGTAGTAAACAGCGCCGATGCTACCATTTAGCTAACTGCTAAATGCTAATGCTAACTGCTAATCCAAACAGCATTGCCACATTCAACTGACCCAGGCCTGTTTAGGAGATGCTCCAGGTGGTGACCAGTGCCGATGCTACCATTAAGCAACCATTTATAAATAACCTGGTGGAAGGTTGTCCTGTTTCTGCTGAACAACCCCTACAGGTCTATTTGACCTCGCTGCTCGTCTTTGTGCTTGACTGGGAACGTGTGGAGAGCTTTACTGCAAATTACATGTGGAGACAAACTTGGCTTCATCTTAGCAGGTAGTTACATCCTCAGCTGCAGGGTTAGTCTCCGATGAAGCTCAGCTTGCTGCAATGCTAGCGTCAAAGCCACTTACCGTTATTTAAGGAAGGGAGAAACTACGCAGCTGTACCCATATAGAATTTTGTATGTTGTTAAAACTACGTAGGTTTAAGACTGTAGAAAGTGTTTAAGAGCGTAGGAGGTGTCTATAAGAGTGTGGGAAAGGTTAATAACAGTGTGGGGAGGGTTTATAAAGCCTTAAAATAAGGTCGCTACTTTGTGGATTTCGTCAATCGCAGGGGGGTTCTGGAACCTGACCCCCGTGACAGACGAGGGACCACTGTACATGTTTGGCTACATTAGCAACAGGAGCTAACAGACAAATCAGCAGCATCACTTAGACACAGCGTGAATGGATCTAGACTAAAAGCAGGATTCAAACAGAGCAGCAACCCCGAGGACAAGTACTGAACATCTGTGGTCCAGAGGTGGGTTGAACATTTGTCACATTGATTCAGACCACCGAGAGAATCGCAGCCCAGGATGAAGGTTTGTCTGAAAAACTGACATGACTGGATTGAAACTGGCGGCAAAATGAACTGCGGAGAGTCTGACCTTTACCTGCAGACGAAGGATGAATTGTGGATATTAAATGCCCTCAACTGTACAGAGGAGCAGGACTCCCAGAATGAAAACATGAGCATCATCTTTGAGGTTGTTATGCAGCCACTTTGTGTTATTTGTGGATTTTTTGATGTCTTTGTGGTTTTTCAGCTTCCTTTTCATTGTCGTTTTGCTTTTTGTGATTATTTTATGGTTGTTTATCTTTCTTTGTGGTCATTTAGTAGGTTTTTGCAGATGTTTTGAATCTTTTGGTGGTCATTTTGTTTCATTTGGGGTTTTTTTTGCATCTGTGCAAATCTCTTTTTGGCTATTTTGTGGTTGTTTTATGTCTCTTTGTGGCCATTTTGTTTTCCTCTGTGGTCATTTTATGTCTTTTTCTCATTGTTTCATGTCTCTTTGAGGTTATTTTATGTATCTGTGGTTGTTTTGCACATATTTGAGGTTGATATGTTTTACTTTGTGGTCAATTTGTGTCTTTTGTACATCTTTGTGGTTGTTTTATATCTGTGCGAAACTGTTTTGATTATGCTGTGATTGTTTATTCTCACTTTGTGGTCATTGTTTGTATTTCTGTGGTTATTCCGTCTCTTTCAGCTTGTTTTGGGATGCTTTGAGGTCAATTTGCATCTCTGAGAATTTCTTTTTGAATATTTTGTGGTCATTTTCTGTCTTTTGTGGTCGTTTTGCACGACTTTTAGGTTACTATGCATCGCTTTCTTTGTCTTTTTGGGGTTGTTTACTATATCTGTGAACCTCTTTTTGGTTAATTTGCAGTTTTGGTTGTTTTGTATCCCTGTGAACCCTCCTTTTTTGGCCATTTTGTGTCTTTGTGTTTTACTTTGACTTTTAGAGGGGTTTTTTTTGTCTCTTAGTGTTTTTTTTTATTATGCCCGTGAAATTCTTTTTGGCAATTCTGTGGTTCTTTTGTGCATCTTTGCTGTTGTTTTGCTTCTCTTTGTCATCTTTTTACTGAGTTCCCAACATGAAAAGTTAACAGTCACCATCTTGTAAGAGGCTTTGGCCCTTTTGATCCTTCACTTCTTGGGCTCCTATCATTGTTAACTAATCAAGTAACTGTTATTTGTGATCAACTAATAAAGGCCGCTTTAATGATTCATCACTGCAGCTACTGACAAAAATGTGTCAAACTAAATAAATGAACTGAGTCAGGATCATGTACGAAATAAAAATTACTAACAACAGCTGGCATGTTTCTAGACGGTTTGAAGACAAGAAGTTTTCTCACCTTGTATCTCTGCCGCTGACTCATCCTGCTTCTGGATTGGCTGCAACCCGCCAGCACTCTGGTGATCCTGGCTGCTGATTGGCCAGCTCTGACAGGCTCCGCCCTCTCTGCTCTCCTATTGGTTGAAGTAAAAGAGTTGATTAAGTGACAGCCAGTTCCAGGTTTAATCCCTAAAGAGAAGTAGTGTGTTGGCTTAAGGTATAAAAAAAATAGTTTCTTACATTCAGAACATCCAGACTGACTTTTTCAAAATGGCGACTCCTCAGCTCTCTCCTGCGAGTGTGAATCTCCTCGTATTTCTCCTCAGTCAGCTTCCTAAAAACGTGTTTTCACTTTGTCATTCCGAGTTTTTCATTTATAGGAATTAAAATTTAACATTATATGTATAAAACTATAAACTGTGTAAAAGAGGAACTACTTTCTGAAGTAACTGCACATACACCAATTAGCCACAACACTAAAACCACTGTGAAGTGACGTGAATAACACTGATTATATGTTTTCAGTGGCAGCAGGTGAACATTTAGTTCTTGAAGTTGATGTGTTGGAAGCAGGAATAGTGGGCAGCATGAGGATCTGAATGATTCTCAACTGTGTCACCTCATAGTAATAGCATTTTTTTTTAGTTAAACAGTCGGGATTTGCTTTAACGTAAAATTAAATTTAGTTAAATGCAAGAAATAATCCTCTTCTTCTCGCTTCTCCAGACTAGGAGTCATATTTTCGGACAGTATTTTGGTTTATTCACAGACATTTATGATTAATCTATAAATATTATCTCTACAACACCTTATGCATAGATGCAGCCTCATATCATCACACTCCCACCTCCGTTCTTCACTGTCAGGACTATGCATTCACTGGTAGTCCTAATCTGACTAAAGAATGTGCTTCCAGCATTCATCAGGCTTCTGAACAGCAACAAGGTTTTTTTCTTGTCCTCCATCCATAGTGGTTGACGTCATGAGCTTCACAGAAACTCTGATTTCCACTGATAACCTCTCTGTCAAGTCTGAAGCAGCTGCCATCTGTTTACTACAGCCAGGTTGTGAAAGTAGTTCACAGTCTTTGGAGTCATTTTAGGAGGACGACCACTGATTAGTGGTATTATGGTTCCTTGTATACCTTCTGATTACTGCTGCAACTGTGCTTTACTGTCTTTTAGTTGCTCACTGATCTTCCTGAATCCTTTCTCATCTTTGTGAGGTCTCGCAGTCAGATTTTAGCTCCTCTGTTAAATTCTTTTCCATGTGGAGCCATGATGCAGACATGCAGATAGACACGGATCATAGGTCCAAAACAGGGAAAGTTCTGCTCTTTACAGCTCATTTTAGAACCACAATCATGCAGTCAGACTGATTATAAATCACAGATGGACTGAGTTTAGTTTCAGCGATCAGAGCTGGATTCACTTTGCTTGCTTTGAGTTCCTACTTTGGGGCCTGAATTTTTAATGTCATTGATTGTTCATATAAGGTAATACTGAGAGGTATTTGTTGGAGCGACACTAAGACAGACAAGCGCTATATAAGGGCAATCAATTTAACTTCTGTTGCATTCTGTTCCTTTGAAAGCACATTTTGGTTCAAATAGTTACTTAAACTGAAATATTTTCAGAATTGAAAACTGTGATTAACTACCAGACTGGCTTAGTTTGATCTACCCTCATGCGGTTGGCTGTTTCTTGACATAATCGAAGAAGTTTTCCCCATTTTCAACCAGCTGTCCGTGGCATCTCTCCATCTATAATTCAGTCTTAGTTCGGTTTGATTAAACACATGTTCGGGTCGTGTTTCGGGGGTGAAATCCTGCCGAAACAGACTGTGAGCTGCCAAACTGTCCGTCTGTCGTCTCCATCCTCTAACGTGATCTCCGTCTGGCCACCATCTGCACGCCACATCCTCGTGTCGCCGGGTTATCGGCGGCAGATTCACGCTTTATTGCCCAGACAGCAACAATAATGAGCATTTAACAGCCGCTCGTCACCATGAAACTAGATTAACACGACGGCTCAGGGGGACGGAAACCTGAATCTGTCTGATTCACTGTGGATAATGTCATTCTGAGGCTGCCGGTAGTCAGGCGTGATTGAGACCTGATGGAGGGTCAACATGAACCGTGAACAGTGACTCAATTACAGCCTGTTGTCCTCACAAATGTACAGGATTAAAGAATCATTCTAGTTTATTTAGACCTGCTGTGTTTCCCATTAATGAGTCTGTTGTGTGTTTGTGTGTAACTTTGCACGCTCCACCTTCATTGTAGAGATTCTGGGAGACAATAACAAAACGGAGTGTATCAGGGAAAAAAAGCTCCAGCTCCCTGCAGTTTTTAAAACGAACTGTGGATTTTCACATGAATATTTTTGAGATATTCTGACTTGATCACTGACATATTAATCCACTGGTTTGTTTCCATGTGTGACTTTCTGAAACTCAGCAGCTAACTGTGATGATGGATAACCTCATGAAGAATAATGAAGACAGTTGCAGGAGATTTCAGTTTTGATGGTTGTTTGACAAAAAATTGTTAAAAATTGTCCAAAGTGGTTCAAAAAAAAATGTCCAAAATAACAAAAATATTATCAAAAATGACTCAGGAATTGGATGGCAACACGCACAAGTGGG
Source organism: Dascyllus trimaculatus (assembly GCA_024666655.1). Taxonomy (NCBI): domain Eukaryota; kingdom Metazoa; phylum Chordata; class Actinopteri; family Pomacentridae; genus Dascyllus; species Dascyllus trimaculatus. Next base: position 11,403,176 of record CM045451.1, on the reverse strand, counting down.
CTAACCCATGCTTGGTCGCATCACCTTTATACAAGTCTGCAAGTATCTGGCTTCATCCTTCATCCTATCAGGCCCACAAACTCCCAACACACCATGCTAAACTACAGGCATTCTGAACCTGACAGATTTAATGGGAACGCAAAGATCCATTTTACAACATGATTACAAAACAGTACGATGTGGGTTAGCCCACTTGCACATACTGCCATCCAATTGTTAATGATAGAAATCGGCCAACATGAAAAAAAAAAACTTCAAGATGACTAATTTTTCCAAAATTACTTCATAATAAAAAAATAATTTGTCTAAAATGACTTGAAACTGGTTGAAAATTCCCCAAAAGGACCCAAACTTGCTCCAAAGTTATTCAAAATGAAATTTTACGGGCCGCCATTTAGCTCATTGAGTTAAGGCAGGGATGGCTAATGTTTTAGATGTTTCCCTCTTCCATCACACCTGATTCAAGTGATCAGCTCATCGTCAAGCTCTGCAGAAGCCTGATAACGATCCTGATCTTTGAATCAGGTGTGTTGGAAGACAGAAACATCTAAAACATGCATGATAGGGGCTCTCGAGGACCAGGATTGTCCACCCCTGAGTTAAGGCGATACCACACAGTCCTTTAGTAGCTGTCATAAGTTGGAGTCCGGCTCAAGACATTTCTGCATGTAACTCCCCTCTATCCCCCTTTCACTATGTCTCTCTCTCTGTCAATAAAATGGGAACCCCCCCAAAAAATGAAACTTTACAAAATGGTTCAAACTTGTCAAAATGGACAAAAAACGACGTAAAATGATTAAAAAATGAGTAAAAACTTTAACATTTTCCAAAACACTACTTTGTAAATATTTATCCAAAATGATCTGAAAATGGTTCAGAATAACTCAGATAGTCTAAAATGACTCAAAGGTTTTCCAAAATGTGTCTAAAATGACACAAGTTTGTCTAAATTGACTTGAAAAATTTCCAAAATGACTCAGACTTGTTACAGAATGACACATACTTATCTAAAGTGGCTCTAAGGTTTTTGGAAATGGCTCAAAATTTGTCCAAACTGACTTAAAAACTCTCCAGATTGACAAAAACCTCTTAAAATTTGCCTTAAAAAGTGTCCAAAATTACTCAAATGTTACTGGCAGAAATGTTAGCAAAATCACTTGAAGTTTGTCTAAAATTATTTGAAAATGTTCCCACCATGGGGCAGCTGTAGCCCAGGTGTTCCTGATGGAGCACATCTGCATATCAGTGCTACCTGAGTCTCTTTGCCTTCTCATCAGCAGCCTGTAGTTTGCGGAGCCTCATTCTCTCTCTGGGCGTCATCTTCTCCACCTCCGACCGATCCCTCAGAGTCTGCAGGTGAACCTTCGTCTGCCTGCACACAGCCACACACAGAGACACAACAAAAGGAAAAAGATTCATCTAAAATGACTTAAACTTGTCTAAAAGTAGTTGTAACTTGTCTAAGATGACCCAAGATCACCAAACACATTCATAAATTGTCTGAAATGACAAACAATTTCCCAAAACAACACATAAATGCAGTCAAAAAAGACAAAACTGTGTCAAAAATTACTTGAAATTTGTCGTGAAATTGAAATTGAATTTACCTGGAAGTGGTCTAAAATGACCTGGAACTTGTTCAAAAATCACTCAAATAAAATAAAAAATAAATAAATATATAAAAATGAATTATCTTGGCCTGGTTTGAGTCTAAAGTGATTCAGATCTGTCTAAAATGGTTTCAAAGTGAGCAGTTTTAAGTTTAATTGAACTGAAGCAAAACAAACACAGCTGATGTTGATGTTAAGAAGCTACATAAAGCATTAACCAGATGACTTAAATTTGACCTCCAGCATCGTCCAAAATGACAAAATGTTGTCTGAAACGACAAAGAATGTTTCCAAAATGACTTAAAATTGTCTAAAAATACTAAGAGCTTGTCCAACATGATGTGAATTTGTCCAGAATGACTAAAACAAACTCATGACATTTGTCCAAAAGGACTCACAAACTGCCCAAAATGGCAAAAACATTTTCCACATAAACTAGAAATGTGTCCAAAATGTCCTAAATGGTCCAAAATGACAAGAAATGTGTCCAAAATGACACAAAATATGCATAAAATTGTTCAAAAACTGTCCAAAATGACCCAAAATTGTCCTAAATGTCCAAAATGACAATAAACGTGTCTAAAATGACACAAAATATGTATGAAATTGCTCAGAAATTGTCCAAAGTGACCCAAAAATTGTCCAAAATGACTCAAATCTGTCCAGAATGACTGAAAAATGTCTCCAAGACGGCCCCAAATTGAGCAAATAAGGTTGAAATGAAATAAAACAAACAGTTGTGGTAAATTAGTTAATGGGGAATGACATGTTGGCTCCACTAAATCCCTTCATGCAGGATCGGTGTTGGTGTTAAGAAGCTCAGGAATTCATTCTGACAAAGACAGAAGTACAAATATGTGTGTCTGTGTTGTGTGTCTGTGTGTTGTGTGTCTGTGTGTTGTGTGTCTGTGTGAGGATGGATTATGTGTCAGCGAGCGGCGTGTCGTCGCCAGCACACTGAGCTGGTTAACACTTGAACGCAGCTCGCTGCTCTAATTACAGCAGCCAGGAGAATGTGTGTTAAAGAAGTGTGTGTTTGACAGGACGGAGGAAAGAAGCATAATGAAGGGGAGGAATAATATAATGTGAAGAAGAAGAAGAAGAAGGGGAAGGATGGGGAGGCAAGAAGCGAGGGGAGGAGGAGGAGGAGAAGAAGATTAAGCTGGGGAGGAAATACATATCAATGAGGAGGAATAAAGAACGAAGCAGAGAAAAGTATGAGGAGGAGGAGAACAGGAGGAAGATGAATAAGAAGAGGAAAGTGAGGTGATAAAGAGAAAAATGGGGGTGCAGAGGAAAGAGGAGGAAGAGGAGGAATGTGAAGTAGATTAAGAGGAACGAGAAAAGTAGAAAGAGAGAAAAATAAAAAGATGGAGGAGGAGAAGGAGTCCAGTCAGATCAGTATGGAGACCATGATTCTGCTGAGGGAAAGAGACTGGCTATGTACTGTTTTAGAACCATTTCAGACTGGGTTTAGACTGGTTTTGGACTGGTTTAGATGGGTTTAGACGGGTTTTTGACTTGGCTTTAAACTAGCCTTAGACTGGTTTTGAACTTGGTTTCAGGCCGATTTTAGACGGATTTGGGACTTAGTTTTGAACTGGTTTTAGGTTGGCTTTAGACTTGGTTTTTGACTGGTTTAGACTGGTTTTGGACTGGTTTTGGACTGGTTTTGGACTTAGTTTTAGACAGATTTTAGACTTTTTAGAGTGGGTTTTGAACTGGTATTAGGCTTTGTTTTGGATTCTTTTTGATTGATTTTGGACTGCTTATAGACTTGGCTTTAGACTGGTTTTGGATTTAGTTTTAGATTTGGTTTTAAACTGGTTTTGGACTGTTTTGGGCTTAGTTTTAGACTTGGTTTTAGAGTGCTTTTAGACTTGGTTTTAGACTGGCTTTTGACTGGTTTTAGACTAGTTTCAGATTTGGCTTTGGACTGGTTTGGTTTTAGGCCTGGACTGTCCATGCACTGCCTGTTTCCAGTCCCTGCACAGCATTTCAGTGGGATTCTGATCCGGGAAAAATCTTTCCGGTTTAGACTGGTTTTAGACTTTTTGGACTTGGATTTTTGACTGGTTTGGGACTGGCTGAGGACTGGTTTTGGACTTGATGTTAGATTGGTTTTGGGATCCATGTGGACCCTCACAGACTTGAGCAGATGATGAAGTTCATGCCATGCTGACCTCGTGAACACGCAGAAAACATGAACTGGCTTTTAGCTTTCTCAGCACACCCACGTTCAGCTCGGAGTTCTTCTACTGGGTAAACTGGGAGCAGAGGTGCTGCTTTTCCATTTCACTTTGGGTAGCATATTTAGTTGTTTTCTTTTGTAGTTAACTTAGCAAGTCAGACTTTATTCCTTTTATTCATTTAGTAGCACAGGGTGATTTTATTTGCAGCTTTGCCTCCTTGGTCTGTTGTTTCTTTCATAAATCACAATGAATAATCTTGCTAAACCAACAACAACTGGTTTCATGTTGCGTCACTTCACTGTAGCAGAGCTGGGATTTAACAGATATGACTCAGGATTGCTGTTCGGTCCCTGAGCTTCAATTTCTCGTCAAGAACATCACGTTCTCATTCTCAGGGTGTCAAAAACATCTGCTTTGTAAACGCTGAAGGCATCTCAGAAAGAAGCACGAGGTGTACTGTAGTATCACTATTCAACGCTGACAGACACACAGGGGCTTTATCAGTTTGAAAGAGCTTGAAAGGGACATTGGACCATTTTTTTCACTTAGTTTCATTTTATTTTGCTGTTTAGTTCAAGTTTAGGCACTAAAACAAATTGATTAAGGTCAGGAGAAGATCCTGGTTTGGGTCAAAATACACCCTTTTACAACATCAATGTCATTTTACAAGGAAAACTTCTTTCTTCCTGAAAAGGACGAGGGTGTAGTGCAGCCGCAGACTTATGGTTGGAGGTAAAATAAACAGAACAGGAGGTGACGGAGGACGACGAGGAAACGCAGGAGAAAAAGAACGAAGAGTAAAAAGAGTCTTACATGTTCTTGGCGATGAGTTCAGCGTCTTTGTCTCCTCCTGACGACACAAAGACAAACCTGTCCTTCATCTTCTGTAAAGACAGGGACAGACAAACGTAGATTACATATTACACCTGCATTCAGACTGGTTCTGCACTGGTTTCACACTGGTTTTGGACTTGGTTACGAAGTGGCTCTAGATTGGTTTGGACTCATTTTTAGACTGGTTTTGGGATTGATTTTAGACTGGTTTTAAAGTTGATTTTAAACTGGTCTAGGCCTGGTTTTACATTAGTTTTGGATTTGGTTTTTACACTGGCTTTGGACTTTATTTTAAACTGGCTTTGGACTTGGATTTGGACTGGTTTTACACTGGTTTTGAAATGTGTTTTTTGAGTGGCTGTACACTGGTTTTAGAATTTTTTTGACTGGTTTTGGACTGGTTTTAGGCTGGTTTTGTACTGGTTTTAGACTAGTTTTGGTATTGGAGTGGCTCGAGATTGGTTTTAGATTGACTTGGTTTTACATCAGTTTTTGATTAAGATTTGGATTTGGTTGTGGATTGTTTTGGTCTTCATTTTACACTGGTTTTGGACTGGTTTTAGACTGATTTTGGACTTTGTTTTGAACTTGTTTTAGACTGGTTCTGGATTGCTTTTAAACTGGTTTTGGGCTTAGATTTGTACTTGATTTTAGACTAGTTTTGGACTTGATTTCACGCTGGTTTTGTACTGGCTTTAGACTTCATTTAGGACTAATTTCAGACTGGTTTTTCACTGGTTCTGGAGTGGCCCTAAACTGGTTTTGGACTTGGATTTGTACTTGATTTTAGACAAGTCTGGTTTTGGACTGGTTTGGAAACAGTTTTTACCCTGGTTTTAGACTGGTTTTAGACTGGTTTCGGACTTTAAAACTGTTTTTCGCTGGTTTTAAACTGAGCATAATGTTGTCGCGGATTTAGTGAGTTATGATGTGGGCACAGCTCAGGCTTTTTATTTTAGTCTGTATTTACCACTTGGAAAATGAAGTATGCTGAATTAGAGTTTAACAGTTGCTTTCTGCTGTGTACAGAATGTACAGCCAACTATTATCAGCCATCAGACCAGCTTTTCACGGCCACAAACAAACCACCAAGCCGAGTTTTACTGCCCAATTAAGACACAAAAGTGCAATGAAATCCATCAAGGCTGCTACTTACTCCTGTAATTAGTCTCGTAATTACTGAAGTGCAAGACTCTGAATGTTTTTCTTTGCTGAATGCACTGCACTTCTGTATACAACACAATCCTCTCTGGTTTCCTTCTTACTTTTCTCACAGTGCTGCAGGTCGTCACATTTCCTCTTCAGCTGCCGCATTAGTCTGTCTTTAAAGCTCCGAGAACGAATTAGTCTCAATATGTAGGTTCAGGGTTGAGTTTCATCCCTCGCTGTGTTCTGATTGAATTTTACAGAACTGTAATGGACCCAATATGGGATTATGAGCGGATATTAAAGGTGGACACCCAGAGGTGAACCTGTGAGGATCTCCCTGGTTTTCCACATGTTTTCACACAGCAGAAGAAGACGCCCAGCTGAAACCACGTCTCGGTGATACCCCACAGAGCCACCGAGCAGTATGGAATAACATTAACATAATGATATTTCAGTGGAAACCATGGCAACCGAGTCCATAAAAACCCCCTAATGTGTTATCTCTCTCCAGGTACCGGCACATCCACACAGGAGGAGCTTCCAGCCTGCAGCAAGATGGATGGGAAAGTATACGACAATAATCCTCTGTTGACACACACAGTGTTTTCGACATTTCAGAGGACATTACGCTGGCATACAGTCACTCCAACCTGAAACCTCACGGCAGGACTTCTGCTCCGTGCTGACATCAGTCCTTTAGCCTTGAAGTTCAAGAAGCACTGACGCCAGATAACAAGATGGAGCCGTTAGTCTTGATGCCAACTTTTGCTGTCTCTGCACCATCACAGAGGATCCTCATATTACTTAAATGCATCTCGAGTACAGCTGCAAGATATTGGAAAAGTCTGACAGTGTTATTTTTTCTACAATATGAAAAAAAATGCTGTGATTTTTTTATCAGATGATTTGAATAACTCGGTTTGGAAAGAATGACTCATTCTAGAGTCGCACTACAGATGATTTTGTCGGCGAGTGAAAACTGCATAGAGAGTAAAAAACTTTTTCAAAAAAAAAAAAAAGCTGAAAAATGACTTTTTGCTGTGGGTGTGAAATGTTTGGAACCTTTTTCACAAGGTCTCCTACTGGCAAAGGCACGTAAAATAATGCAGACGGAGTACAACTGACGAGGGCTGCACAATTATGGCCAAAATGACAATCACAAATATTTACTTTGATCAGTACTGGCATCACGTTTATTGATTGATTTCAGAGCTGAATCTCCAAGCATCTTCTAGAAGCTGAATATAAACTGAACTCAAAACTCCTCACTGGCTGAACATTTGCTCATCTCCAGACACTGCAGTTTAAAGACGCTCCCGAAACGTCTGAGACCAAAAATTACTTTGAAAGGTGTGAAAAAAGTCCGATTTACCCAAAGTTTATCTACTGATTTATATCTGCAGAGCGTTCTACAATTTTAAATGCCAACATCGCAGTCGATCATGTTCATTTAATTTTGGAAAGGTAACATCGTGACTGAGATTAGTTTACTTTTAATTTCGCAGCCATGCAACTGTGTCTGCCACTGTTATTGAATATCGTACTTTTTCATTCTTCTTCACTGGTTCAGTCGATATCTCTCTGCCTGCATCTGAAACTTTTCCTCTCCACCAGCCTCTCTGTCCTCATTTTTTAAAATAATCATGTACAGACGCTTCATCTATGGCAGGGGTGTCAAACTCATTTTAGTTCAGGGGCCACATACAACCCCAACTGATCTTAACTGGGCCGGACCAGTAAAATCACAGCATAATAACTTATAAATGATGACAACTCCAAAATGTTCCCTTTGTTATAGAGTGCAACAAAAGTGGAAGCACATTCCGAAATGTTCATGCACTTATTTTTGTTAAATTTCTCAAGAAAAATAAACGCAAAGTCAACAACTCAACAATATTATGGCTCAGTTTATCACTTACACATGTGCATTACAACTTACAGACCACAGAGTATCGACAAAGGCACAAAACATTTGGTCACTGGCATCTGGAACTGAACAATATAGTATTTACTTCATGATCAAAACAACTTGTCAAGGTCTAGAAATCATTTTAAATCTACTTCCATCCATCCATCCATTATCTGTACCCCGCTTATTCCTCTGTAGGGTCGTGGGGGGACTGGAGCCTATCCCAGTCGACTCAGGGCGAAGGCAGGGACACCCTGAACAGGTCACCAGCCTATCACAGGGCTACACATAGAGACAAACAAGCATCTCTCATTCACACCTACGGACAATTTAGACAATTTAGGGCCAGATGGACCCTCTGGCGGACCGCTTTTGGCTCGCGGGTCGTATGTTTGACACCCTGATCTATGGCTACTACGACTAAAAACAGCTGCAGAAATAAACCAAGACATTCTCCCCCCATCATAAACACAGACTCCATGTGTTACATTAAAGTGCAGCTTTTAAATAGGATTATTATTATCCTCTTGCACATTTCAAGTTGTTTACATTACATACTATGGAACCTGCACGTTCTCAGGAGATTCATGTGCACATTCCTGTACATTGGAAATATTTCTATTACTTTTCGTGATTTATAATCTATTGATTACACTTACTGCTTATTTGACACTTATGTAACACCGCTTCTTCTCTACATGTTACTGTTCACTAAAACATCAAGTCATATTCCTTGTATGTGAAAACCTACTTGCCAAAAATCTTTCTGATTTATTGATAATCATACTAATGTTTGCGACAGTTTTGGTTGCAGTCTAGAGCCCTTTATTAGCTGAATATTAACATTTGTGTTCTTTATGTCTATCCTAAAGAGACGGGAGGGATTTGAATTGTTTTGCCTAGACATTTAATAATGTTTTTAAAGCTGCTGTTGGTTTTTCCTTTATTTTTATTTCAAATTTTGACGTTTGGAGTGCCAGCTGAACAAAAGCAAAGTGTCACTTCGGGTAACAGTCGCCATTTTACCAAATTTTCCAACCAAATATTTACACAAATCAACTAATTCACTTTGAAAATAATCTGCAGTTTAACAAAGACTTAAAATAATGATTAGCCAAACTAAAATATGTACTACTTCTTTAATGTTCTGTGATGAGAAACTCTCTGTATATATGTGAGTCTAACCTGCATGTTTTCTTCCATGAATCTGCTCCTGAGAATCTCAGCTGCTGTCGGTCTACACGACGGTTGTTTCTGCAGCATCCTGATTCACAAAAAGACGAAAAATCAGCATCACAACCAGCGGTGTGAAGTAACTCAGTACATTTATCCAAGTACTTGTAGTTTTTACTACATTTATGCGATCATTTCAGCTGCTTTGCATATTCAAATTAAAATTTCTAAATATAATCAACAACTAAATGATGATGTATTAATGTTTTTAGATTAGGATGAAACTTTATTGATTGAGACATTTACAAACTAATCAGCTTCAAACTCACAGCAGCAGCATTAAAGTGATGAAAACATGAATGCATCAGTAAATATAATCCAGTAATATATTTATTTTTCTGAAACATGCCACGCTGCACAATCAGTATGTTTACTTTTGGTACTTTACTTTGGTGCTAATACGTTTGCATTTTTTAAGCAAGTAAAATTTGAATTCTTAACAGATTACTGCATTCGAATATGTCTTCTAGTTTTGGTAAAAAATAAATTAAAGCTCAGTAAAATGTGAAACTGTGAACACTGTGGGTAAAATGACCCTTTAATTCTGTATTAATGTCACTGTTGCTTTTTGTTTCCGCATGTAGATCTGAAACATGAAGCATTTCTCCTCTTTTCACAGTCAGAATTTAAACTTTTTGTGACAGAGCCCTGCAGAAATTCTTGCTATTTGCATATTAATGCTAGCTGTCTGACTACAGCAGCACAGGCCCTCAGTGACTTCACTGTAAAGTCAGTCCGGCGTCGTCCTCACCTCTGCATGACAGAGTTCAGGTCTGGAGAGTACGCGGGGGGCAGCGTCGGGGTTTCTCCCTCCACGATCTTCATCAGCACAGACAGGAAGTTGGGCCCCTGGAAGGCGTGAGTCAGACAGCACATCTCATAGAGGAGGCAGCCCAGAGCCCTGCAGCGCAACACAACGCAGAAACAGCGGCAAAACATCAGCAGCTTTCACACAACTCAGTCTGCTGCTGCTGGGTCACACATGAGAAACCATCAAACATGCAGAGTTTAGGGTTTACTGAACTAAAGAGCTACCGCTGGGATTAATAAAGTTTTATCTTATGTAACCTTAGTAGACCCTCAGAGCCCTCAAAATCCACCGACGGGTTTGAAAAGCAGGTTATATTTGTAAGACTCCCCAAAATGACACCATTTATCCACCCGAAACTGTAAAAACAGAAAGAAACACTCACTTTTTTCAACTTTCAGACTTTCTGTGTTTGAAATAATCAGCTGTGACGTGCAGTTCTGTCCGGAAAATTAACTACATTTGAGCTTAAAATCATGACTTTTCATCAAAATCACTTTATTCTCACAAAAAGTAGTTATAAAAGTGATGGCAAACACACTCAACTCTAGAACTTCTAAACCCTCTGTCGTCAAAATGACACCATTTATTAGCCAGAGACTGTAAAAACAGAAAGAATCACCATTTAACTTCCTGTCTTCTGAATTCTGTTGGGGAAATGAACCAAATCTAAGCTTAGAACTGTGATATTTTATCAAAATCCCATTATTCTACATGTCTCTTTTTTAAAATTGACTAAAAATAAAGTGTTTACACCAAATCCTGTTAGAAATTATGAGCTTCTTGGCACATCTGATTCTCTGTGACTGACTCACTAAAATCACCAAATGACACCATCTATCACTCAGAAACTATAAAAATATTAGAAGAGTCAAAACAATGTGACCGTAATGAAACACGAAATCACCAACAAGAGACCAAAAAAGGACTGCAAAGACAAACAAAATGGGCATAAAGATGTGCAAAATGGCAACATGCATCAGCCAAAATGAGACAGGAGAATATAAAACAACACCCAGAGCTCAGAGAATTAAACAAACTGACCTAAACTGAGTTGTGGAGTTCCTCAGGGGTCCGTTCTTGGCCCCATGTTATTCCCCCAAGTAATTATTTGTTTTGAATTCTGCTTTCAAATTCATGCTGCAATTTTCTGTTGGTTGTTACAACTACAGCAACTTATGTAATCTAAAGGACTCTTCCGTCCATGAAAAGCCGGATCATTCACAGTGTTCATCAATAAAATGAGGAGAAGATGAAGATTATTGACTTGTAGGACTCAAATGTAAAGACAGGGCTTCTAAAACTTTCCCACGCAAAGGAATTTTTCTGTTGATATGCCACCAAACCTTTAGTATTTGTGTATGTATACGGACTGAATGCGAGTTTTTATTATATTATCAATTTAAAAGCTTTCTGGTTTCATGTTTTCCAGTGAGGACAGATGGCATACGTGTGATACAGCTCTACACAGTCTAAACCTGAACATTGAGCCATTTTAGTCTTCAGAGCTGAGATTTATCAGCGTTTGTTGAACTGTTCATCATGTCAGATATTCTCACTGCTGCTCTGACACATATTATTTCTCTGACTGATGAACCAGTGTTCCCGAGTCAGGAAGCATGATGTGTTGCTATGACAACCAGCAGCCTAATGTTGTCATGTCACCGGCTGCGACAAAACTGCATATTAAAGCTCCTCCTTTTCGTCAGTGTGTTATATAGCATTTCTTGAGTCATTCTGGACAAGTTTTAAGTGATTTTGGACGCTTTTTGAGCAATTTCGTACCAGTTTTGACACATTTTACACAGATTTCAAGTCATTTTGCGTATTCTGGATATGTTTTTGTCATAGGTAGAGACAGAAAAGTTACCATGACCCTACAGAAACAGTCCATTTCTTGGAAGGGGGTTCCTTTTTTCCTTCAGTGTGCTACATAGCTGCTTTTTTTCCATGTAAAAGGTTTGTAAGCTTAAGTTTCAGCCATTTTGGACATTTTTGAGTCATTCTGGACAAGTTTTAAGTCATTTTGGACACTTTTTGAGTAATTTCCTATCCGTTTTGAGTCATTCTGGACAGATTTTTAAGTCATCTTTCCATTCAGGACAGGTTTTTGTCTGAGATGGAGGCAGAAAAGTTACCATGATCCACAGAAACAGTTCATTTGGGGGTTATATAGCTGCTTTTTGGTGAATGTGAAAGGCGAACTACAAACTTGAGTTTCAGTCATATAAGACATTCTTTTTGTGATTTTTATTTAGGCCATATTACATATTTTGAACAAGGTTCGAGTCATTCTGGACAGTTTTTAAGCCATTTTAGACTAATTTTGGAATGTTTTACTTCTGCCATGGTTCAAAAGCTGCAGCAGAGACAAGATAAGTCGAATGTTTGGTTCTGAACAGAATTCAGATGATAATATTTGGTCATTACTTGCTCTACACGGTGAAGTAAGTCAAAAACTGACTTTGTTGACTGTGTTTTAATCTCATTTCTGTTCCATTGCTCATAACATGAAACACACTGCAGCTGTTGTTTTGACATGAGCTACATAAATCAATCTTTACATATCCTTAACTTAAAAGAAGAAATAAATCAACTGATTTCCATTACGGCGGCTTTGAATTCCCTCATGTGACAGCATGAAAACATCTCAGTCCTCACAACACTAGTAACACAGGGGAGCCCACACACACGGTGCTGACAGCAGTCGGAGGTCAGCTGTTGTAATTAGTGAAGAACAGATCAGAGACGAGGATGATGAGGAGGTAATTAGCAGCAGAAAGTGACGAAGGTTCCTTTACTTGAGCCATGAAGTTTTTGAAGCTGAAACTTGAGCTGTGTGGGAGTTTCACTTGGAGGTCATGAGGAAAAACGTCACGGCCCAGGTGCTCCTCCGAACCAAGGTGAAGCTTTATTGTGTCATTCAGGCTTTGATTCTAGATAAAGAAACAGAGTGAAGACAGTCTGTGTGCAGCTTTAATACTGGAGATAAATGATAAAGTCGCTCAGCAAAGGAAGAAATTTATTTGAAAAGTTTGAAAACCTGCAATCTTTTCTCCATGTGTTTTCAGGCAACACACGAAAAGTGGTGGAACCAGTGATAAGATCTTTTATGCAACTGAAAGTACCAAAAGATGTAAAACACACTCAGAAGTACATAAGCATTATTAGAAAAATGTACTTCAAGTGAGAATGCAGACAAGAATGTTTGCTGCTGCTAACACTGACGCAATATCAACAGTACTTCTGTATGGTTCTTGTGTATTTTTATTTTTTCATTAATTTGCAGATGTAACACTACAGATTGCTGTGCGATAAATTTCAAAAACAAAAAACAGGGAAGCCAATAAATGGATCCAATATCTCCAGAAATAAAACTCCCACAGCCATGAAATTTGGTGAGGACACAGACAGAACCATTTCCAGTAGATCTAAAGGGTCGAGTGGCTCCAGCAGAGGACACATTTTTTTAAAGGTCCCATGTCATACTCCTTTTCAGCAAGTTCACATGGGTCTCAGAGGTCCCAGAACAGTCAATTTGAAGTTTGTTGTCTAAAAATCCAGTTTGTTCCTGGACTACAGCCGACCTGTAACTCACTCTTGTGAGCTCCACTGAGAATACTCTATTTCTGTGTCTGTGATAATGAGCTGTGCCTGTCCATGCCTCCTTCACGCCCCTCTCTGGAAGACAATGTCCGGTACCATGTGCTAATGGTTACACATAGTGCGTAGGTATGGCTCATAGAAGCGCTGTGGTTTAGCCGTACCAATTTGATCCAGAGTCTGACCCAGAAAGAGAGGCTCCTGAAGAAATTCAAACTCTGCGGCTGCAACAGGACGTTTCTGAATGGCTAACTATGTTACCAACAGTGACTTATGTTTGCTGTCATGCTAAAACCACACTCAACAGGCTATCACAGTAGATAGGCCTGTACAGTAAAGCAACATAAAACGGTAAAACTTACAGCTCCCATGTTTGTAGTTGGGTCACTGACAGTTGGTACTGATCCATGCTTTATCTTCAGATTCTTAGCGAACCCTGCTTTGTACTGGCCCTTGTTGAGAAAGCAGTCCGCAGTGAAACGGTAGGCACACACATCCAAAATTTTAGGAGTTGTTGTGGGTACATTTCCATCGAAAGTAAAATTATTCCACTGGGCCTTCAAAACCTCAAACGAAGGAGGTAAAAATAGACTTCTGTGCTCGTTTGTGCAGCCAACAACAGCCCTGCTTTGCGAGTGCGTTCACGGAAAGTCCGGGAGTGCTGAGGGCAGTTTTGAATGTGTATAGCCTATGTGTATGAATGTTGATTTGTTCACTCACAAAAAGCCTACAAATGGGATTTATATCTTGTTATTTGCGGTGATTACCGTATACATGATAGCCTCTCAAATGTTCTCACGAAATGAGTGAAACTGACTCCAAGCCTGTCTATTAGCTCCAGTCATAATGCTGCAGACTCCCACTCTACAGACTTTACGTGATGACAGTGAAAACATCACAGACATTACGTGCCAGAAGTCCACCAGGCTCAGTCTGCAAGTCTCAGAGGGTGGAGATTTGGATTCAGCCTAACATTTCTCTGGGGCGGTGTCACCAACCTGAAGGTGGTGTTATTACCCTACATGACGTCCTAAAGGGCAAATCTCAAATCCGCCTGTTTGAGCACACATTTTCCGAAAAGTGGAGAAACCAAGAGAGGGAAAGGATAGACTTTTCCCATTTCAGGGGGGTTTGTAGACACTCTGGGGACGCATATTATTGTTAGAAAACCATTATAAAGTGAATTTTCATAATATGGGACCTTTAAATATTGGTCTTTGAAAACGGAAAAAAAGTGCTAAATCTTCAAACAATGGTGGTACTGTTGGCAAAAAAAGTTCCTGTAAGTGTGTGTGTGTGTGTGTATATATATATACATACATATTCCGTACCAGAAATAAACTTTTGATTGACAATTTCACCAACCTTTGAGGCCTCTAACATCAGTAGAATTTGTCATGTGGCAAGTATGGCAAGACAAGGTTCCGGTTTTTGGCTATTTTGACAAAACTAGTCATTGGTAGGAACACAAAAGACATGTTCATACAGGTATTTATATTGTTAATAAACGTGCAGAGTTACAAGCTGCTTCCATGTTGTCTTCATGTTGAAATTTTACAACACTTAGCAGAAGATAATGTAATATAATGTCTGAACTGCTCGTTTCTAAGTTCTGGTCAAACACTGCAGCCAGTTGAAGGGAGAAATTAATGAATAAATAAATAATGCATCTTCCTCTGCTGACCTCACATGACGTCTCTGTACCTACAAGCAATTAAAGCAGAGTGGTCATTAGTTAAAAACTGAGACGCATGTTCACATATTAATAACGAAAATGAAAAATAGAGGTAATTAGTAGTTATTGAGTGATAAATCCGATGTTTGTTCATGTAGATAATTGCAGACAGAAAGCAGAGCTGATGGATGTTTAGTGGGTTGTTAACATACAGGCGGAGGTAATTAAAGAGGCGACAGTAGGAGGTGGAGAAGGTGCTTAATTAACTAAACAGAATGAAGACAAAGGAGAGAGGAGGACAGGACGGAGAAACAAACACACAAAGCTTTCGCCCGGTGTTTTCATTCTCTTTCTGGATCATTTCTGTCACTGCACTGACGTTTATGTCACAGATAAACATCTCAACATCTGCTGGAGACATTATACAGGTTATAGTAAAGGTGTAGTAAATTAATCTGCACTATTATATGACGATGACATGTTGTTATACAGAGATGTTACAGCAGTAAGAAGAGCTCAGTTAAATCAGACCACAGATCGGCCTCTGCTTCCTCCTCCCTGTCCTCATTCCTTCATCTGATCTGATCTGAGTCCTGCACTTTATCTTAATTAACAAGCCGAGTGTCTCTGTTTGGTTCAAGGTGCTTTTACACTTTAAAACCAACAATTCCACTGCGTGTTTCTCACTGACGTTGTAGTTTCGAGGTTGAGTATTTCTGATATTTTAATAAATCAGATTATCCACATGTGTATTTATTTGTTGTTATCAGACTAAAAGGATCCTGATGATAATTTGTCCTTCGAACACAAACTTTTATTATAAACAGATCAATGGATAGATCAATCAATATCTTGATAGGTCAATAGATGGGTAAATATCTTGGTAGCTTGATAAATATCCATAGACACAGATCGATTCATGCCTGATAAATCAATAAATTAGATATATAGTAAAATAAATTTATGAACAATTTACTATTATTTTACAGATTTTCCTCATTTTCTTAAATTACAGATAATAACTAGTAAAATCACACAAAAATATTTTAAATAATATTAAATGTCAATGTATTAATGTATATAATATTTATTGTTTAAACCTAAAAAATAATAAATTATAATTATATTTATTTATATTTATACATATAAATTAATTATTATTTAACATAAGCTAAACATTATTTTATATGCTGACTGTAGAATAAAGTCAACATTATAACAGTAATTGATTCTATTATCTATTACAGGGTATGGCCATAAAATTACACTATTTCACTGTATTTAAATCAGCTAAATATGCAAATATTCTACACATATTTGTTTTACTTGGCACTGTTGTTACAGTTTTTGAATGTTACAGTATTACAGTTCTTTTTAAGTCGTTTTCTGACACCCTTGCTGACAGATTTTCACACTTTTTTACAGATTGTTTTTTCAGTGTAGCAGGAAGATTTTAAGCAGATAATATGTTAGCATCAGTAAAACTAACCAAGTTAAACAGACTAATACCAGCTGATCTGCTTCAACACAAAGCAAAGTGACCCGAGTTCACCTGGAGCTTGAAGCTGACAGTGTGCAGAACATGTAAAGTGATTTTTAACAGCATACAGAGAATAACTGTGTCATCCTTCACTCTGTGTCTCGGGCGGATTTTCCTGAAACCGTGTTTGATTTGTTGGCCGCCCTGCCTCAGATCTACAGCAGAGATCATGTCGTCCTCGCTGGATTCTCGTACAGGCGTTTCTGCGTGTTGAACTCCCTCAGCTGTGGCCCAGATTCAACCGTAAAGTGGAACAAACATCTGCAGCCGTGGCCTCAATCTCTGGAATAAATTACCTTCATCAGGGACGCTTCTGGGCTGCAGGGGCGCCACAGAGGATGAAACCCAGACGCCCCCTCTCTGTTTAACCCTGAAAGGCACACCTCAGGCCTTCAGCAAGAGTCTACCAGTGAAAACTCCCTGAGATGTTCTTTTTCAGGTAAAAATCTAAACTGAATACATCTCATGTTTCATATTTTTTCATCAGTGAATGAAAACAATGTGAAGAGATGTGACTAGACCAGGGGTGGGCAATCCTGGTCCTCGAGGGCCACTATCCTGCATGTTTTAGATGTTTCCCTCTTCCAGCACACCTGATTCAAATGATCAGGATCATTATCAGGCTTCTGCAGAGCTTGATGATGAGCTGATCATTTGAATCAGAACGGGTGAATCTAAAACATGCAGGATAGTGGCCCTCGAGGACCAGGATTGCCCACCCCTGGACTAGACCAATGAAGTCACACTGTAGCTCCTGATTAGTGGATCAGGTGCCTCCAGCAGCAAATGAGAATAAGATGAAACTGATTGATCTGTTTGACCTGCTTGTTGTAATAGTCTCCATCAGTCTTGTTGTCTGACATTAAAAAGAACACGCTGGCATATTTCACATTAATGTGTCCTTTAGCTATGTATTCTACAGGTTCTGGTCGACTGGTTGGTAAATCTGCTCTCATCGACATCCTTCTAGGATTAATCCAATATTGTGGCAGCAGGAGGAACAAACTACTGCTAGGTGTAACCGATTTAAATGAGCGTTCACTGAACGGTTCTTGGGAGTCGACTCCAAACTAACTGTCATCATGTAAAATACATAAAACAGCAGGTAAAACACACAAAATGACCCAAAGCAATCACCAAGAGGCTCAAAAAGGCGATAAAGAGAGAAAAACAACTACAAGATGCACAAAAAAACTGGAAAGTGACACAAACTGATCACACAGAGACAGAACGACATGCAATTTTAAATTTTTTGACTTGTTCTGTTTGGAAGCAGCATCGAATTGAGCTGCAAAGACACACGAAACAACCACAATGTGACACAAAACAATCACAAGGACACAGAAAACAATCACAGAGAGGCTGAAAAAGGTGATAAAGAGAGAAAAACAACAAAAAAAGATGCACTAAAAGACTGGAAAGCAACGCAAACTGACGACACAGAGACAGAACTACATACAATTTTACAATCTTTGACTTGACCTGTTTGGAAGTAACATCGAATTGAGCTGCAAGGACACGTAAAACAACCGCAAAGCGACACATAAAGACACAAAACAATCACAAAGAGATACATAAAGACACAAAACAACAAAAAAGTGACAGAACGATCACAAAAAGGACACAAAAAGACACAAAATAATCATATAGACAAAACAAAAAGAACCACAAAACAGTCACATGAAGACACAAAACAACCACAAGGAGACATGAAACAACCACAAGGCACACAAAACAATCACAAAGAGATACATAAAGACACAAAACAACAAAAAAGTGACACAACAATCACAAAAAGGACACAAAAAGACACAAAATAATCACATAGACAAAACAAAAATAAACAAAAAACAGTCACATGAAGACACAAAACAACCACAAAGATACACATAAAGACACAAAACAACCACAAGGAGACATGAAACAACCACAAGGACACAAAAAGACACAAAACAACCACATAGAAACAAAACAAAAAGAAAGAGACACAAAACAGTCACACAGAGGCATAAAGACATACAAAATATGACACACAAAGACACAAAACAACCACAAAAAAAACCCATAAAACTACCACATATAGACACAAAAAAAAGCACAGAGACAAAATAACCATAAAAATGACCACAAGGACACAGAAAGCAACCAGAAAGAGACACATAAAGACACAAAATAACCAAAGAAGCACACAACAATCACAAAGAGACACGAAGAGACACAACACAATTACACATAGGCATAAACATATACAAAATAAACACAAAATCAGTTTTTCTGTGTTTTGTTTGTATTTTTTGTAAGTAGTTTATACTGCATTTGGTTGTGTATGAATACATTTTTATTCATTGAACCGTTTTAAAGCATGATGAGGGACAGTGGTCGGCTTGTTTTCCTAATGCATCCATTCACAACAGGCCACAGTCAGCGCTGTGTTGAATATTCCTCAAAATATTCCTTAGATAAATCCCAACCCAACGTTTCTGAGGCTGCTATAAGAGAGTTGTAACCAGCTATTAGGA
Source organism: Dascyllus trimaculatus (assembly GCA_024666655.1). NCBI lineage: Eukaryota > Metazoa > Chordata > Actinopteri > Pomacentridae > Dascyllus > Dascyllus trimaculatus. The sequence continues at coordinate 11,384,104 of CM045451.1, read as the reverse complement.
TTCATCACGTCTCCATCACTAACCAGATACTCGTATTGATGTGCTCCATGTTAAACGTCTGAATCCACACAGTCACATCTCAGTAAACAAACTCCGTCTCCTGGTTCAGGAAAGCAAACATCAGCGTCTGCAGCGTTCAAGCTGCTCGACTGATCACAGGAGATAAACTGCAGCCGACAGACAGCCGATGCTTGTTTTCCCTCCTGCAGCATCAACAGCTAAATGAATCCCTGCTCCCACCTGTAGGAGTCCATCCATCCTCCCCATGATGCACCTGTTCAGCCTGCAGCTCTGAACCAATCACAGACGAGAACAATGAAGCCACTACAAGACATTAGAGGCTCACAGCAGGTTTACTCTGAAATTCACTTTAACTCAGGCTTTTCATCTCAGTCCACTTCACCTCATTTCAACACGACAAAGAAAACGCTTGAGCAGCATCTGAGGATCAAACTTTCCCCGCAGAAAGCAGCCGACCTGCTGAAGAGCCCCCGAAGCAAGACTCTGATCTGACAGTCCGCCTTAAGAACTTAAAACCCTCAAAGCGGTGGAAAGTTCTGCAAGTCCTGAGAGACGCTCCAACACTGGTGGTTTGGTTCTGAACACGACTATGGACAGAAATATGAACCACTACAAACTGAATCTGAATCATTTATATGAATTTGATCTGTTCAACTTGAGTAATCTTGTGCTAAAAGTTTAATTTGAATTACACAGAATGAATTTAAACTGAATATGAATCTTTAGAGAGAGTTGATTTTCAGTGACGATCCAATGCAGTTTCACAGCAACTGAATTCAGTCTAACAAATTCAATTTCAAATTATTTGATTTAAACTCACATTTTCATTGCAATTATTTAGGTTAAAAAATAACTGTGTGTCAAATTAGGTTTTTAAAAAATATTTCTCAAGCTAAGCAATTGATTTTTAATGCTTTTTAAAGTTAAACAATTCAAATTATGTGATTCAAATGTATTTTTTAAAATAAAATATTAAAATAAACAATTACATTTCTATAGCTTTTCAATTTAAACAATATATATCCAATTTATGCCATTTAAAATATTATTTTTAAAATATTAAACTGTTTCTCAAGGTAAACAATACAATTTTAAAATTAAGTTATTTAAGTTGAACAATTCAATTCTTATAGTTTCTCTAGTTAAACAACGTATAGAAATTATGTAACGAAAAATGTAATTTTTAATAAAAAATTATTCATGTTAATTAATTCATTTTTATTTATTTATTCATTTTAACATATTACAATTATGTGATTAAAATTCAAATTTAAAACTAAATTATTTAAGCTAAATAATTTAATTTCTTATTGTGTCTCAAGTAAAGAAAAATAAATTCATATTATGTGATTAAATTTGAGCTTTTAAAATAAAATTATTCAAGTTAAAATATGTACACATTTATGGTTTCTCAGGGCAAACAGTGCAAATTCAAATCATGCGATTTAATTCAAACTGTTTAATAAAATTATTCACGTTAAACATTTTGTTTTTTTATAGTTTCTGGAAGTTAAATAATATAAATGTAAATGGTGTGATTCTGATTCATAATTAAAGCAATGATTAAAATTCAGTGGCACATATTTCTGCATAACCCCACAGACTGATGTGCAAACAGGAGTTACCAGATGTCGGACTTGGAGTCGTAGCCCTGGTGGTTCAGCACCTCTGGACTCATGTAGTACGGAGTCCCAGTGAAGGTGGTCGCCAGGTCACATGACCCCATCAGCAGGCAGGAAACGCCAAAATCACCTGGAAACAGGAGAAACGTCATCCTGATGATTGATGACTTCAGTTTCACCCGTGGAGGCTGTCCTGAAGATAAACATCGGTATGATTGATGCAGCATTTCTGACCTGCAGGCAAACATTCAATCATTATGCACGTTTACTGATTCAGATCCAGTCAGGATTCACCCTCATGTTATAACACAGACACTGGTGGCAGAACACATGAAAACACGCCCTGAGAAAACTGTTATTAACAATTAATATCAATAATAATACAGATAATATTCATCCACATGCCAAAATCTGAATTATAGTGAATTTTTATTTGACCAATTGGTTTCTTGTGGCTGGAAATGACAAAAACATGTGACAAGAGACAGAAAAAAAAGACTCTGGATCGCTCCTCTTTTGTGTCTCTTGTATTGTATTTTGTCTCTTTGTCGTTGTTTAGCGTCTCTCTGCTAGTGTTTTGTGTCTTTTTGTGTCTCCATGGTTGTTTTGAGTCTCTCTTTGTTGTTGTTTTGTGTCTTTTTCTGTGTCTTTTCAGTTGGTTTCCATGCCTTTGTTGTTGTTTTTGTCTGCTTGTGGCTGTTTTGAATCCGTTTGTGGTTGTTTTGTGTCTTTGTGGCCGTTTTATGTGTCTCTTTATTGTTTGTGTCCCATTCTTCTTGTTATGCGTCTCTGTTGTTTTGTGTCTTTGTGTGTCTCCATGGTTGTTTTTGTGTCTGTTCGTGGTTGTTTTGTGTCTTAGTGGCGGTTTGGTCATCTCTGTTGTTTTTGTGGTTGTTTTGTGTCTGTTTGTGGCCACTGTTTTGTGTCCCTTTACTGTTTTGAGTCTCCTTGTTGTTATTTTGAGTCTCTCAGTGTTACGTGGAGGGAGTTTAGAGAACCCACACGCAGACTCAGAGGACAAACATACTTATCAGGTAGAAAAGAGGATTTATTTTACCAAGAACTAAACCAATACAGAATACTAAACCAAACTTAGAGGAGTAAAACTGAAACCAAACCTAATACAAGAACCCAATAAGACTCAAAGTTAACAACGGAGAGGAAAATCAAGTAAACACAAAAAAGTAAGTAACATAAACACAGCTAGTTAACTAAGACTCAAAAAAGGCTGACATAGTGTATACAACAAAATACCGGTACGCTGAACACAAATCAAGGCAAATAAATAACTCAAAGTACACAGAACTCTACTAAGATCACGGTCAACAAATAATCACAAAATATACCCAAAATACAAAACTTAACTGGCTGCAAACAGGGTTGGAGAAGACAGGCGGGAGATAGCTGAACTGTCATAGAACTGAGGAAGCATGGATTATGGTCTGGCAAGGAATGTCAGAGTGAACCAGGCTTTTATTGAGGGGAAATGATTAGTGGCAGGTGAGCTGCAGATCGCAGCTGTCTTACATCGGGGTAATCAGTGAGCAGAGGTTGGGTGAAGGTGAGGGAGACAGTGAGGGCAAGCAGAGGGAGAGAGAAAGAGGAAAAGAAAAGCTGAGAGGAAAAGAGAGAGGGAGAAGAAAAAAAGGAAGAAAGACAGAAGGAAAGAGGGAGACAGGCAGGGCCAAAGCGGGGATCATGACACTCAGTTGTTGTTTTGTGTCTCTCAGTTGTTGTTTTGAGTCCCTTTGTGGCTATGTCGTGTCCTTCTGTCTCTGTTGCTGACCGTTTGTGTCACTTCAACTTCTTGGAGGTGTCTCTTGACATTTCCATCGACTCTTCAGCTGCAGAAGTTTTGTTGCAAACTCCACCACAACATTTCAGTGATGACTCTGTTCCATGAGCCTCCATTCCCTGTTTCTGAGCCTCCTCGGTGAATCCGTTACTGTGTTGAGGATCTTCAGCTGTCGGACAGATGGCGATGTGACATCAGTAGATCACCTTCATCTGTAGTCGCTGAAACCCAGGATTAAATGCTTGCTTGTGCAAATATGCGACAACCAGCCGTGAGATGAACTTTTTCACATGACTGTGTTCAGTTCTGTTTTGTCACAAACTTTGGGTTTTTGTCCCTCTAATCTGCAGCATCTCTTCCCTCTGTGGAGTCGGTCTTTGGTCTGTGTGTGCAGCTGGCAAACTGAAAACTGCCACCAGAGAGTTTTGGCTAAAGTCCAAAAAGTGCAGACGGTAGCAGCAGCAACAATCTGCTGAGTTTACACTCCAAACAGAAGCAGCTCAGAGTAAATCCTCCTGTGTTAGTGTGGACTCATTATTAACTGGAGGCACGCTGCTATTTATGGTTCAGGAGGTTTTGTTTTTGTTAGTCAGAGGAAAGAGCCCTTTTAGGCAGCATAAGAGAATTTGTAGCACAGAGGCAAACACGGATAAAGCGCCAAAAGCTTTTACAGCAGGAAAGGGGAAAACTCACCAATTTTAACGAGGTTTCGTTTCAGGAAGACGTTCTTGGCTTTCAGATCTCGATGGAGGATCCGCCTGGATTAAAGAAATATTGAATTTGAATGACTGTTGCTCTCCACAGTAAAGTGGTGAGGCCACACGTGAAGCTGATGATCGAAAATGTGCAGGACGTAAAGCCAAAAAACCACGCAGGTTTCCACGGTGACCGCATCCTCACCTGTCGTGCATGTAGTGAAGGCCGAGGAGCAGCTGAATGAGCCAATCAACGACCTGGTTCTCGGGGAGGCTCCGCCCAGCTTGCTTCACCTCCTGCAGCTTACAGTCCAGGTCTCGATCCTGAGAGACAAACAGAAACTTCTCAAGTCTTCACCATGAATGTGCTGAGTAAATATATTAACGGCTTCATTTAACCTTTCTGCAGTAGCTGCTTTAGAAACACTTTCACTGATCTTACTCTCCTCTGTCTAATTTTCTCATTACAAAATCATGTTTCAACTAAACTAAAATAATCATCAAGACGGTTGAGTCGTAGACACAGTTTGGTGTTCCAACAATACATGACAATGACCCAAAACACACATCAAAAGTGGTAACCAAATGGTTATATTAGGCTAGAATTAAGGTTTTGGACTGTCCTTCCTAAACCCTGAAATGAACTCCATCAGGAACCCGTGGAATGTGCTGAAGAAACAAGTCTGTGTCAGAAAGCCAACAAATTTAGTTGTACTGCACGAATTCTGACAGGAGGAGTTGTCAAAAACACAACCAGAGGCTTGTGGACACCAGAAGCCCCTAGTTTAGGTAAAAATGACAAAAGGACATTTAACCAAGTATTAGTATTGCTGTATGTATATTTTTGACCCAGCATATTTTGTCAAATTTACAAAAGATCTATAATAAATATATGAAAGAATCAAAATGCATACATTTTGCATTGCATGTTCCGAATTTCAAATCACAACTTTCCAAAATTCAAATCAAACCATTGGTGTTCCAACAAGACAATGACCCAAAACACATCAAAGTTATAGAGAAACGGCTAAATCAGGCTAGAATGAAGGTTTCACACTGACCTCCCTAAAGTCCTGATTTAAACCTCATCAAGAACCTGTGGACTGTGAAACGAGTCTGTGCCAGAAAACCAACAAATTTAGTTGAACTGTAGCAAATCTGTCAAGAAGAGTGGTCAAAGACACAACCAGAAGCCTGTGGACGGCTACCAAAAGCACTTAGCTGAGGGGAAAATAGCCAAAGGACAACTGACCAAATATTAGCATTGCTGCATTTATATTTTTGACCAAGAAGACCTAAAATAAATCAGTGAAAGAACCAAAATGCATGACTTTTTGTGTTTCAGTGATTCCACCACAGAAAATTCTGAGATATAGGAGTCATTGGAAACTGAAGGCTGCCATGATAGACGTGGTCTTAATAAGTGGATGCAAACTTTCATTCATGACTGTAACATGTTCAGCACTTTGGTCAACTCCAGGTGCTTTTAAAGGTGCTTTATAAATGAAGTCGATTGGATTTGACTGTGTTACATGATGCGAAAGGAATTAATTCTTAAATATCAATGTGCATATTGATGACAGGTATTATGTTTGATATGTACTTTGATCTGGGTGCAGTCAAGTTGGCACTCTTTGCTCCTTTTTCACCTTGTCAACCCTCAGAAATGATCTTTCTATGTCATTGACATTATTCTCACTGGAACACGTTTCTGTGTCGTGTTCATACGAATCAAATCCAGCAAAGAAGTGTGTTGAGGCGGACGAGCCAAAGACGCTGAAAGCTTGATTACTAACTGTGTGTATTACTTCCAGGCTTCCGTACATCACACTACATTAGCTGCTTTCATTAAGCGCCACTGCTTCTGCTTTGGATCTACAAACATTTTATTTTTTCGCTCTGTCAGCCTCCATTCTGCTTTTTTCTCTAATTTCACCCACGCATCTCCAACTAGCTCGGCTGGGTTTTCCAGCTGGTGAGACAACAGGCGACGATATGAGTCTCTGCGCAAATCTGAGATCAGCCGGCCGATTCAGGAACAAAGCTAATGAGATGTTCTTCTTGGAAAATCCCTTCAAAAGCCGCTTTACACATGAAAGTCGGTTTAAATATTATGAACATTAAAGCACGTTCATGCTCGTTTCTGCATTTCCCTGTGAACACTCATGGCTTTTCTTGGTTGGTCTATTAGGCTGCAGCGAAACCCCAGAGTCCTCCACAGCTCTGCAGGGGATTGTGGGTAATGGTCTGCCAAGAAACAATAGCTGTGAGGGTCTCGGAGTGCACAGGCTGTTTGATTGGAGAGCCTCCGAGTTCATATCTAAGTGTTAAGAATCAGAATAAATCCCCACAATAGACACAACAGTGTTTTCTGCAGCTGCTGCGTTTATGTGTTTATACCTTTGTACCTGCAAGAAAATGAAAAAAAAAAAAAAACCCAGTTAGCTGCAGAGAAATGTGTGCAGCTCTGAACTGTTCTGCAGAGGAGAGTGGGTAATTAAACCTTCAGGCGATGCTTGAGCTTCAGAGTCTCAGGGAGGAGGGGGGAGGCAGAGCGGCGCTGCAGGGGGAGGAAGGGGGATAACAAGGAGGGAGGCCCGCTGCCGGGTGACGTGGACGAAGAGCTGGGGAGGACACGCCGAGTGGGAGGCAGAGAAAAACCCGAGTGGAGGCAGAGTGTGGTTCATTAGCGGAGTGTGAAGACAGTACCTGCTGTAACCGGCACAGCGGGGATGAAAACACAAAGACGGAGAGCTGCACTTCCACACTGCTGCTTCATTTTCTCCTCGAGCTCACATGCAGAAAACTGCAAATCTAACAGCGACGGTGCCAGAACACAGACACTAAAGTATACAATCGTCAAAAAACTGAAAATAACAGTAAATATTTATAAAATACTGACATTTTTAGGTGGTTAAATGCAGTTAAACAGCGTAATTTTATGGTCAAACAATGTAAATAAACTGTTTTATCCACAGTTTTTGCCTGTTTTAACAATCAACATGTAAATTAGTACGTTTTCTTTTACTACATAGTATTTTGAAATGACAAAACGTGTCAATTAACAGTAAAATGTTTTTTTAACAGCAAACAAGTTCAGAAAACTACAGAACAACTGTTGCACAGAGACATTAAACAACCAAAACGGGACAGAAAACAAAGACAAAACAAGACATAATGACAAAAACAAGACATTAATCTATGTAAACAAGAGAGAAAACAACAAAAATGAGGCACAAAATGACAGAAGGGAGAAAAAGACGAGATAAAACGAACACAAAGAGAAAAAATTCTCCCAAAGAGACACTACACTAATCAGAAGACAACAGAAATGGGACAAAATTGTCCCAAAGAGACATTACACTACGAAACGAGACACAAAATAACAAAAACAGGACCCAAAATGAGACAAATGAGACGTGAATCTACATAAGAGAGACAGAAATATAAAAAATGGCAGACAAAATATCAGAAGGGAGACAAAGATGAGACAAAATGAACATAAAGAGACAAAATTCTACAAAAAAAATTAAAAATTAAATGACCAAAACAAGACATAAATAAACACAAAATAGTTTTTTTCTGATTCCTTTCAGTCTATGTGGACGCAGGACTTTAAATTGCAGTGGAAAATGAGCCCACAGTGAGAAAAAAAGAAGCAAAAATGCTAACAAAAACAAAACGTAAACTGCTCAGAGCTCAGAGTGTTATTACCTTGTAGACCGTTAAAGGCTCCTGTGAGATGCTGCTGTTGGGAACACAGCGTAGAGTTAATGAAAGGTAATAACCAGCTTTAATCTCTGCTTAGTGCCACATTGATCATGTTGTCTTCACTGGATATCGGAGCTGCTCCTCTTCCTCACGCTTCTCCTGGTTTTTCCTGATTTTTTATTTTGCATCGCCTTTCTCTGTGTGTTTGTTGTTGGATGAAAAATCCAATAAATAATTGATCGCGACCAAACGGCCAGCTGAGAGTTCGACGCACAGCAATTAGGCAAAACACATAAAAACTAATAAAATGTTATTGACGACTCTGAGTGAGAAAACAAGCAAATACAGAAACACTGCAGCAGCACAGAGTATGATGGAAGAGGGTTTAAAGCAACTGTGGAAACTAAAAGCTTGTTGAGCTTATAGATGTTGGTTGGGTTCGGTACCAGGAGCCCTCAGGTCTCTTTTTGTTTTTTACAAATACACAAGATTAAACTTTACATGGTTGTATTTAATAATAATAATAATAATAATAATAACCATCTAACCTTTATCGATTCCCTTGGAGAAATTCCTTCTCCGCAATTGACCCGTCCTACTCATAGTGGGCAGTGGGCTGCCGCAGTGCAGCACCCAGGGAGCAGTCAGGGTTTAAGGGTCTTGGTCAAGGGCCCCTATGGTGGTGACTGGGACAAGCGTTCGGTCTCACTTTCCCACCTCAACCTCTTGCCAGTCCGGGGGCTCAAACTGGCGACCCACTGGTTACAAGTCTGTTTCACAAACCACTAGGCCACCACTGCCCCATTAATGATGATCGTCAGTCACATAATCAATGTATTTTTACCTCACCAACATCACTATATTCTATGTGTCTTGTTTAAAAAGAAATCACCAGAAAATAAAACATTGGTAGCAGATTCAATTAAAAAAAGACTAGAACTTCTTCCCTCCTTGTTCCAACTTATTCTTCATGACTGACTCAGCTGTGACCAACAGTGAAAAAGCCAAACTGAGAGGAAAATAAAACGTACTGGATCAATAAAATAAATGCAGCATGGCTCAAAAAAGTAGTGGGAAGATACATCGAGCATGGTGGAACATCTTTCTACAGTTGATGAGCAGGGTAGAGTAAATAAGTTTGTAGAGGCTGTAAACAGGAAATTGTTCAATATCTATAATATGTGGAGACAAAACAACCACAAACAGCAAAAATGTGGACTAAAGAGACATAAAACAAACAAAATGAGTCATAAAACAAAAGTAAATACGAGGTACAAATTTACAAAGATGAGACAAAAGGACCACAAAGAGGCTAAACTGTCCCAAAGAGACATAAAAATGACCAAAACAAGACACAAATTGAGAAAAACAGGGCACAAAATAACAGAAAGGAGACAAAACTGTCTCTCAGAGTTTGCAGAAGCTGTTAAAATGTAAATAGTTACATATCTATAGTATGTGGAGTCTCCATTTTTGCCAGTGTTGGTAACATCTGTGGACACTTGGATAGAAACTTAGATAAAAGCGACGGAAAGGAGACAAAGATGAAGCAAAAGTGTCCCAAAGAAAATGACAGAAACCAGACGGAAAACTAAAATGAGACTAAAAATCATGACGAGGCACAAAACGAGAGAAGACATACATAAACAAAAGAAAACGACCACAAACAGACATGAAATGACATAAACAAGACAAAAATCAGCCAAAAGATTTGGCTGTGAAAATGTACATAGTTTAATACCTATCGTAAGTGGAGACAAAACAAACACAAAGAGACAAAACTGTCTCAAAGACACATAAGACAATCAAAATGAGACACAAAACAACAGTAAATACAATACAGAATGACAAAGATGAGACAAAAGAGGCAAAACTGACCCAAAGACATAAAATGATAAAAAATGGGGCAGAACTACCAGAAACAGACACAAAGTGACCACAAAGAGACAAAGAGACATAAAATGACCAAAAGGAGACACAAAATGAGAACAAAATAACCGAAAGGAGACAAAACTGTCTCTAGAGGCTGTAAAAATGTAAATATTTTATGGTATGATATCAGAGAAAAAGTGGTGACAAAACAAATGTACTTTATAATAAAATATTTTACAAATTTCAAGTGTTGAATCACTGAAAATCTGTACATCGATGCAAAATGAGGATCTGCAAAAATAATTCATCAGGCTGCAAGTTGGATTAAAAATCGTGGGGATGTTGTACCAAAGTAAGGGAAATTTATGAGTTATTCTGGAGCCCTGCTGCGTCGGGGTTACCTGGCAGTACTCTGTGATGATGCAGAAGGCGTCTCTCTCCAGGAAGCTGTGGTGGAAGCTGAGGATGGCCGGATGGTGCAGCTGAGACAGCAGCTGGGCCTCCTGAGTGGCTCGGACCGTCTCGTCGGGTCGGAGGTCGCCCAGAGGAATCTGCTTCAACACCTTCCTGCAGGGAAGACGGAGGTCAGAGGTCAAAGAGAAACTCTGCAGGATCAAACGATGTTCAGGTGCAACATTCGTGATATCAGTCAGCCTGAAATTCATTCTGCACACGGTGGATGGGAGCTCTTTGCAGTGACCGTCACCTCCGTACTGACTGCTAATGTTAGCATGAAGCTAACATTGGCGTAATAGAGCAGTCAGTGTGGGTATGAAACCTCCGTCCTGAGGGAGGTAATCAGCTGCTGCTCGACTCTCCTGCTCTCATTAAACCGGTGAGCGGGTCAGCAGGTGAAATGGAGGATCTGCTTTATTAGCTCGCTGCCACTTTCACCACCTGGCTTTACCTCTGTTCTGAGCACCGGAGTCAAACTGCTGGAAATAAAACCCCTTTAATGGGCTCGCTTTATGGATTATCAGCATGATGTTACCAAAATGCAGTTTGAAAGCCTGCAGTTGGTTTAATTCAGCAATTATAGCACAATTTAGAAAGTAGAGTTAACTAGCATAAGATTTTAACTGCCTTTTTTTTATTAAGGTGTAACCTGTAGTTTGTACAATATAATTTCATGTTTCCAAGATGGAAACGATTAAATCATGTTGTTTTTGCACGATATTCAACAATTTACTGTTTATTAGATTCATTCATGTTGAGATAAACAAGTATAAACTGAGTATTTCCACAAAATTATATCGTTTTCTTTCAGCAATTCTGTTGGAACAACTCAGTGTACCTGTGTTGAGTCAACATGATATTTTTTCAACTTATTTTTAAGCAAATGTTCTGACTCAATTTAATCAGGACTAGTTTCAGAGTAATAGAAATTACTCTAGTAAATGAAGTTGATCCAAAACAAGTAAATTAAGATGGTCCAGCAGAACTGTATAACATAAAGAAAGCTATTTGACTGTGTGGATAAACTGGGCATGATTTTTCACAAAACTGCAAAACAACTAACCAATAGGGACATTAAACGACCACAACGAGACACAAAATGAGGCACAAAATGAGAAAAGGGGGACAAGGACGAGACCGAAGGAACACAAAGAGACAAAACTGTCCCAAAGAGACGCGTAACAACATAAACCAGAGAGAAAACAGCCAAAACAGGAGTCGAAAGGAGACAAACGACACATGAATCCAAACAAACAAGACAGAAATCAACAAAAATGAGAAACAAAACAACAGAAAAGGAGACAAAATTGTCCCAAAGAGACATTAAACGGCCAAAAACGAGACAGAATGAGAGAAGGTGGACGAGACAGAAGCACAAGAGAAACACAAAGAGACAAAGTTGTGCCAAAGAGGCACAAAACCACGTAAACCAAAGAGAAAACAGCAAAAACAGGACATTAATCCACACAAGCGAGACACAAATCAACAACAATGGGACACCAAATAACAGAGTGGAGACAAAGACGAGACAAAATGAACACAAAGAGACAAAATTCTCACCAGACATTAAACAACAAAACAGGACCCTGTACGATGACGGACCTCCCAGTCAGTTTGGTTGAATCTTTCTTTGAACTGGCAGCCTAAATATTTCTGTGGACATCTGAGTTCACTTTGCTGCTGCCATCATGTGTTACACCATCAGTGAAGATTAATGAGGCCGTCCCAGAAGAAGCCATGCAAGCCCAAGTCATGACATAACCTCCACTGTGTGTCACAGATGAGCTCGTATGTTTGGGATCATGAGGAGATCCTTTCTTTCTCCAAACTTTAGCCTTTCCATCACTTCGGTAAAGGTTCATCTTTGTCTCATCAGTCCCTAAAACCATTTGAGGCTTGTCTTGTACATCGTGGGAGATTCCACCCTTGACTTCTGATTCTTCTTGTTAATGAGTGGTTTGCATGTTCTGGTGTAGCCTCTGTACTTCTGTTTGTGAAGTCTTCTAACAGTAGATTGTGATACCTTCACTCTTGCCCCCTGGAGGTTGTTGCTGATGTCCCTAACAGTTGTTTTAGGGTCTTTCTTCACAGCTCTCACAATGTTTCTATCATCAACAGCTGCTGTTTTCCTTGGTCTACCTGTTTGGCATCTGTTACTGAGTACACCAGTGGTTTCTTTCTTCTTCAGGACATTCCAAATGGTTGTGCTGACTATGGTCAATGTTTGTGCAATGGCTCTGATTGATTTTCCATCTTCTCTCAGCTTCACAATTGCTTGTTTTTCGCCCGTAGACAGCTCTCTGGTTTTCATGTTGGTTACACCTCTAACTATAAATGCAGCCTGCACAAGCAAAACCCAAATCTGAAACTGAACATAGACATTCACTGCTATTTATTGCTTGAATAATCAATGTAATAGGACACACCTGGGCAACAAAACACACCTGTCCGTCACATGTTCCATCACTTTGGCTCACATGAAAAATGGATGAGTTCAAACTAGGGATGCACGATAATGCCAATTTCAACCGAATCCGAAAATCGATAGTTTTATACTTCTTGCAGCCGATAACCGATAATGTCAACCAATTGGGTTCATGCCTTGGTGTCGGGGGGGGGGGGGGAGGTACACCGGAGCGTGACACTACAGGTCCGCTACTAAAACCACCGTGGCGTTCTCCTTGGTGATGCTTGGCCGTGACTTGCGGCGTACTACTACAGCCTCGGCAACGCTCGGTGGCGTTTGGCGGCGCGCAGGACTATTTGAATATCAAAATTATTATCCAAATACCACCACAACAAACGAATATTCGCATATACGAATATTCGGGACCAGCACTAATGAAACAACTTCTTCAGACACAGTAAAGAAAGTCCAGACTGCTGAGTGCCACCCCATGCTGCTTGTTTTTCTCTGCCCGCGCAGTCTTATGACATCAATTCAATTCAATTCAATTCAGTTTTATTTATATAGCGCATATTTACAACACAGGTCGTCACAAAGCGCTTAACATTGTAAGAAAGAACAGGAAACAGAAAAACAGGAAACAGAAAAACCCAACAATCCAAGGTTGCTTTTGGATTCCCTAATGGCAAGCAGTCAGCGACGGTGGGAAGGAACCAAAAACTCCCTATGGTAGGGAAGGGGGACAAAAAACCTCCGACAGAACCAGGCTCAGGGAGGGCGGCCATCTGCCTCGACCGGTTGGGTTGGGAGTGGGGAAGAGGAGGGAGGGAGGGATAGTAGGAGAGGTTGGGGTAGGGGTTGGAGGTGGTGAGGCCAGCGGCTGCAGATCAGGGACGATCAGCTCCAGATCACACACATGGGACAGTACCGTCGGGGAGGGGAGGGGTTGAGGAGTCAGGCATGATGAGCACAAGCCACAACACACAGACCAACGGCAAACACCAAGATTCCAAGTCTTTATTATTATCGGGTCGTTTTATCGGCGGATTTTTTAATTATCAGAATTATCGGAATGACGTCATAATTGCCAAAATTAACGGACGCCGATATTATTGTGCATCCCTAGTTCAAACAAAAGGTGCTATCGTCTAAGTTGTGTATCAGATCCAGACTTAAATACCTGGAAATAAAAGCTGAGATGTTGATCTCTTGTCTCACATTCATCTTTAATGTCAAACCCCCAAAAATAAAGGAACCGGCCTCACTGTTCCAATACTTTTGGAGGGGAGTGTATTTATTATTGCTTGTGTCAGTTTAAAGGTTCTATCTGTTGTGGTAATTTCCGTGTAACAGACTATAAAAGGCTTAATTCAATATAACTGATGTTTTTGGTTCATTTTTGTCATGTGTTGTTTCCTTTTGTGATCTTAATTAATGCAGGCATCGGGCTAAATTTACATTCTGTGTCACGGTTTTTACCTCTTGTCTGTTTAATCTTCCCTGAAAAAAAAAGAACAAGACTCAAATGAAACGCAACAAGACAGGATTGTTTTTGAAATGTCGTCTTAGGCGAGCCAAAGCGTTTTAGTTCAGGCTGCTGTGGGTGTTTGTCTTCACTAAATCCTGTCTGTCACAGCTGCAGACCTGTTTGTGCTGCATCTCTCCACGTCTGGATGCTGCCGATGAAACTGCATGTTACAGTACAACAGTACATGAGTGTCGGTCCTCGTCGAGCTTGTTTACACACTCACACACCACTGATGTTGAATCATGGAGGTTTGATTCATAAAGTCGGTAAAAAAACACCAAACGGATCAAAGAGATCTGAGCTCTGATAACACAAGACTGGAAGCAGCAGAGGAGGCTGAAGGCATTTTGAGTGTCTTTGTGGTTGTTTTGTGTCTCTTGGTGGTCGTTTTGTGTCTTTTTGTGGCTGGATTGTGTCTTTTTGTGGTTGTTTTCTGATTCTTTGTAGTCATTTTGTGTCTCTGTGATCATTTTGTTTCTCTCTGTGGTGGTTTTGTGTCACTTTGTGGAGATTTTGTGTCCCTTTGTTAGGGTGTTTTTCTTTTTGTGGTTGTTTTCTGTCTCTCTGTAGTCATTTTGTGTTTGTTTGGTCTTTTTGTCCCTCTGTAGTCATTCTTGGTATCTTTGTGGTTGTTTTGCATCTGTTTGTGGTGGTTTAGTGTCACTTTATCATTTTCTGACTCTTCTGAGTTTTATTGTGCCGCTGTTATTATTTTGTGTGTCTCTGTGGAGGACTTTGTTTCTCTTAGTAGTGGGTTTGTGTATTTTTATGGCCAATTTGTGTCTCTGTTTGATCATTTTGTGTGTCTTTATGTTTTTTTTGTCCCTATTTTTGTTCCTTCTTTGTCTCTTTGTGGTAGTAGTGTGTGTTTGTGGTCATTTTATGTCCTTTCGTGGTCATTTTGAATCGTCTTTAATCAGTTTGTGTCTCTTTGTACTTGGCTCTACAATCTCTGCTGTCATTTAACAACAATGCTGTGAGTCAATAAACAGTTTGTACTTCAGTGAGGATATCAGCACTCAGAGTCATTATTTCCCAGAAAACAGCCATTAACCAATTAGTCACCTAGAAGCAAATAAAAGTCCAACACTCGCCCCTGTGAGCTTCTCAGATGTGATAATTTGCAAGTTTTCTCTCACAATAAATCAACATCTGAGGTTTTCCTTTGGCAAATGACTTGATGCACAGAAAACACCACACTGATGACACAAAACTAAAACAGTTCAGTTCCTCAAACTGGATTTTGACAGACGTTGTTGCAGTTAATGCAGTGAATCTTCTTCTGTCACCGTCATTTTCCCACCAATCCCCTTTATTTTGATACTTTAAGAGACACAAAAAGAGAGAAAGTGCTGGTTCATGAACCTGCTATCAGTTCAGTGTATCACTACTTGTTATAATACTCTGTTGGAGCCAAAAGGCTGCTAGGAAATTAAATGTACAGCCTGGATTCACAGCATGCAGGCATTTCATTCAGTTCATTCAGCCTCACTATGATATGCACTGAGAGGCTTTTCTTCTGTGAGCCGGCAGCGCTGACTCTCCGTTGCTATGCAACTACAGTGAGAGGCTGTTTGAAGTGAGACACTCTGATTAGTGCCGAGATGTTTCAGAGTTTCTTTCTGCCGGCTGAGAGCAGAAAAACAAGAGCTCCGAAATGCAAACCAGGACCAGAGTCTGAAGGAATTCAACCGACAACTGCAGAGAGAAAAGGCTGGATCTCCAACCAACAGCGAGATATAAACACTGCTGATAGGTAACATAAAAGTACAAACAAGTAACTGTTTTTTCTTTACATGCCACAGCTACTTATTCTACTCCACTCCATTAATCTGACGACTTCAGATACTTCACAAATGACAGTTTTAACAAAGCATATGAAAGACACAAAACATAACAAAAGTAAACACAAAAAGACAAAACCAAAGCAAAACAACCACAAACAGACAATAAACAACCACAAACACTAAACAACCAAAGACAGAGACAGAACAACAGCACAGTGACACTAAGCAACCACGAACATACACAAAAAAATCACAAACAGACAAAAAACATCTACAAACAGAAACAAAACAACCACAAAGAGACACAAAACGACCACAAAGAACACAGAAAACAGCCAAGAAACACAGAAATGCTCCTGGTCTCTGTCTGGGCTCCTCTGTTGGAGGCCCTTCATGTCTGTCCAGGGACCTGCTGTCTTTTTATACGTCTACATGTGAGATAATTAACCTTCTGTGCATCTGCCCGTTGGTCTCCCACCTGTCGTCCAGGTGAACATCTGCACAGTGAATGAATTCCATCACTTAAATACAACTACAGTGACAGCAGGAAGCGGTCGTCGTCACGCAGCGACAGCTTTAACATCCCAGTTAGAAGCCAACGGAGGAAATAATGGAGGCAGACATGTTTGAGTCCTCCAGGCTCACTGCCTCTCTGGGCGTTAATGGCGCCTCAGCAGGAGATCCCACAGCTCCGTGTCGCCTCGTAGCAGGTGACCAACGCTCGCTGAGACGGAAGGGACGGCTGGTGGCGCCTACAGCTGCTGCTTCGAGCTCTGCCAAACGCTAAGTGAATAAATCTGCACAACACGGCGTCTGACGCTTCAGCGGGGTGCAGGTGGGCGAAAAAGGAAAGTTTGAGAACTGCAATCGATCATTCAGTTTATGACAAGTTCACATCAGAGCTCCTGTAGACACTGAGAAACACAGCGACAAAGAGGGATTGATTTACTCCCTGAACTCTGAGCAATTTATGGGCGTTTTTTTTGCCTCGGACTCATGTTTCCCCACTGTGGGCTCACTTATATTTTTCACTGCAATATAAAGTCCTGCACCTCTACGGAAACATGAAGGCACAACCATGAAGGAGAGAGAACTTAGAAATGTCCCCTGTACAGTATGTCACAGTTAGAATGATACAGATTGGAAAAAACGTTGAATGTCTTTGGTTATTTACTTTACAAAAACGTGAAAAACCTAGAATCAACATTTCCAACATTTTTCCTAGTGTCCACAGGTGTTACCAATACTGAAAGAAATGAAGGCTTCACATGCTATAGATATTTTACTAGTTACATTTAACAATTTCCACAAACTCCTGTCATTTTGTGTTTTGTTTTTCTCATTTTGTGTTTCGTTTTACTCATTTTATGTCTTTTTGGACAATTTTGTATTATTGTGGTCACCCTCTGTGTGTTGTCTGGTAATTCTCTGCTCCATTTTCTATCATTCTGTGCCTATATGTTACACTTTTTGAACCAAATGTCTTTAAATATCAACTCGTATTTCAATTTGTTGGCTGCACAACAGACAAAAAAACCCATAAAAATAAGAGCCCTTCATGATCAAGCCACACCAGCATCAAACTATCAACCTGCAGCACATTAAAATCACCTTAAAACTCCCACTTCATGAATTGACAGCGAAATATTCAGGAAAACTAGCCACAGGGAATTTGTGCAACTAAATTGGGAAAATAACAGATCATTAAAAAAGCTCCAGAAAACATGATGGAAACCTGACATTTTGCTTTCATCGACAACTCAGAGAAGAAATGATGATTCGGATGATTAATGTGTTTTTCCTCAGCCTGACCTTTCTCTCTTTACGTCAGAGGAAACAAGAACCACTGATTACTGGATAGCTGCTGTCCAGGCTGAGCACAGGATGCTGCTGCGTCAGTCTTATTGTGAAAGTGTTTTTGTGTTAGGATGACAACCAACAGGAATCTGAGCGCATAAAAGAGAGACATGTCTGTACTCAGATTGTAGAGGCACCTCTGAATGTAACTAAACCCTCTATGCACATTGAACTAGTAAAAGAAAATTCATCTGATTAACTCGAGTTAGCATTAAAGACAGAATTTTCCCTTTCAGAGTCGAGAGTGAAAACTTCATGTATGAATTTATAATGTTTAAAAATAAGCATTAAACAGGTGGATGACTACAAAGGCACAAGAATCAACTGGAAAGAGAGAAAAACAACCAACAAAACACATGACAACACGCACACCTAAAATAACATAGGAAGACTTAAACTGGCTATAAAAAGGCACAAAACAACAGCAAAGAGACAGAAAATAACCACAGAAATACTCAAATTGACTACAGAAGGGCAGAAAATAATCAGAAAAAATACACAAAAAGGCACAAAACCACTAAAAAGAGACCCAAAACAACCACAAAACAGCTGCAAGGAGACTAAAAATACTACAAAAAGACGTAAAATAATTACAAAGTGCAAAGAGACACAAAACATCTATGAAGAGACACAAAACAACCACAAAGTGATCCAAAGCAATCACAAGGAGACACAAAACAAAACACAAATAAGAACAACTCAACCACTAAGAGACAAAACGATTTAACGAAGAGACACCAAGCGACCACAAACAGACACTAAACGACCACATATGGACGCAAAATGGCCATGAAGGGACAGGACACGACTATAAAACATGACACAACTACAGAGAGACACAAACTGACCAGAAAAAAGACACAAAAGTCACAAAACTACCAGAAAGAGTGACACAAAATGGCCACAAGAAGACCAAAAAGACTACAATGGGACACATTAAGACTACAAAAAGAGGCTAAATGAATACAAAAAGACAAAAACATCTGCAAACAGACACAAAACAACCACAAAGTGACACAAAGCAAACACAAATAAAAACAAAACAACCACAAAGAGACAAAAACCATTAACAAGACACACACAACCACAAACAGACACCAAATGACCACAAAGGGACACAAAATGGTCAAGAAGAGACAGGACACGACCACAAAACATGAGACAACTACAGAGACACAAAATCACCAGAAAGAGACCCAAAACAACCACAAAGGGACACAAAAAAGCCACAAGGAGACTAAAAAGACTAAAAAGACTACAAAAAGACGCTTAAAGAATCCAAAAAGGCACAAAACATCTGCAAACAGACACAAAACAACCCCAAATATAAACAAAATAACAACAAAGAGATGAAAAGCATAATCAAAGAGACAACAAACAACCACAAAACAACATTAAAAAGACACAAAACCAGAAGAAAGAGACCCAAAACAACCACAAAGTGACACAAAACAGCTACAAGGAGACTAAAAAGACTACAAAATGGCCACCAAAAGACTACAAAAAGACGCTAAATGAATACAAGAAGACACAAACATCTACAGACACAAAATGACCACAAAGAGACATAAAATAAACACAAATATAAACAAAACAACTACAACGAGGCGAAAAACATTAACAAAGAGACACAAAACAACCAGAAAGAGACTCAAAACAACCACAAAGTGACACAAAAAGACTACAAAAAGACGCTAAATTAATACAAAGGGCACAAAATATCTGCAAAAAGACACAAAACATCCCCAAATATAAACAGAACAACTACAAAGAGATGAAAAGCATTAACAAAGAGACACCAAACAACCACAAAACAACATTAAAAAGACACAAAACCAGAAGAAAGAGACCCTAAACAACCACAAAGTGACACAAAACTGCCACAAGGAGATGAAAAAGATGATAGACACAAAAAGACTACAAATAGACACAAAAAGACTGCAAAGAGATGCAAAATCAATTCAAATAGTAATGAATAAAGGACATTGAACAACTACAAAGAGACACAAAATGGCCTGGAAAAGAAGCAAACTGACTACACGGAGACACAAAAAATCATCAAAAAAGAGGCACAAAAACTGGCAAACTGTTGACGGACAAACATACAGCAGAGGCTGATCCCTCTTCACTCTTCACTGTCTGAGCATCCAACCTATCGACTGACTGCCTCCTTCTCTCCTGATTCAGACAGTTTTTCTGAATGAACTTGAGCTCCGACCTCCTCTGTTCAGTCAGCAGCTACACAGCAGAAACTGCAGGTGCGATGGAGGTCGACTGGAAAATTCATCAGCGAGGCCACACAGCTGCTGCGAAAGCCTCCAAGGAGTCGCTTCACCCACGCAGACTCACATGTGCCACCTCAGGCAGAGATGGAACATTTTTATTGATCCAGTTTGTCCAGGAAAACATGGCCAGAAGTGCGCGGACGCAGCTAGATACGAGGACCGTACTCTGATCAGTACATTCACAGTGAAAGAAAGTGTTGTCTGGAGCTGCATGGTTCTTCTATATGTAGGAAATAAAACTGATTTTCAAGGCCGTGACATTGATGATGTTCTTCTTCAGTGGTGCAAATTATATTATGTAGCCTCACAGCCTTGAGATATTGTGAAAATTGTGGTTCTGCACTGCAAAAAAAGAAAGTCAAGCAAATCTGGACTCTTCAAAATATGAAGAGTTCACTTATTTGCTATTTGGGAACTAAAACTAAGGTCTAAGTATCTGCATGGCAACATTCTTTAAGGCAAAATCAGAATAATATGTTGTTAAGTTTCAACATGAAGACAAAATAGAAGCAGCTTATAACTTTTTTAAATTTTGGGGGAGGGAGTTTTCCCATTTTTAATGATGAGGGAGAGAAAGGGTGAAGGTGGGTAGAGAGAGACGTGCTGCAAATGGTCATGAGCCGGACTCGAACCCACGACCACTGCTGGCATCCTGCACATACATGGCAACGCCCTAACTCAGTGAGCTACACAGCAGCCCCAGCAGCTTATAACTTTGCACACATAAAGAAGATATATAGACCCCTTTGAACACCAGTTTATGTGCTTCTACCAATGAGTCCACGTCCCTGTTTGGTCAAAATAGCAAAACCAAATGCCACAACAAAAAGAGAAAAACGAGACACAAAACGAAAGAAAGAAGCCAAAAAAAAGAGACAAATATAAGACAAAACTGTCATAAAGGAACACAAATGAGACACTTGTAGGACCACAAACCTGTAACACATACAATGACAACATATAGATCAGTAGGCTAACCAGTTTTTGTCCCTACCAATGAGTCCACATTAACATTTAGTCAAAATATCAAAAAACTCTGGAGCCATGTCTTGTCATATTTGCAATTCATCAAATTCTACTGATGTTAGAAGGCCAAAAGTTGGTGAAATGTTAACTAAAGACTGGATATTTGGAAAAACTATGGATACATCCAGATGTATACTAACCAGACATAATATTATGAACACCTGCCTAAAATTGTGTTGGTCCCCCTTAATGTGCTCAAAAATGCTCTGAACCATTGGGCATGGACAAGAGGACCTCTCAGGGTGTCCTATGGGGTCTGGAACCAGGACGTTGGCACTGGATTCTTTGGGTACTCTGGCTTGTGCAGTGGGGCTTCTGTCCATCAAACTTGTTCCACTGCATCCTGTTGATGCTTGATCAGAATGGAGTGTAGGAAGTTTGGAGGTCAAATCAACATGTTGGACCATTGTCATGTTCCTCAACATGTTCCTGATTGTTTGATGTTTTTCCATGTGATGGGGTGCATTTTCCTGTGGGGGTAGGCCAGTGACATTTGGGATTTCCATTTTCATGAGGGAGTGTGCTTGTTGTGGTACAATGTTTATTTGGGTGTCTAAGTCTGATCAACACGGATGTTAAAATCCAAGGTTTTCCAGCAGAACACCACATAGTACCAATATGATCAATGTTATTTATGTTGTTCACCTGTCAGTGGTCATATTTGTTGTGGCTGATCGCTGTATATACACTTACAGGAACTTTCTGGGACACCAAAACCACCCTTGTTCGAAGATTTTCAATTTTTAAGAACCAATATTTAAAAATTTGTCGTCTGTTGGAGTCATTCAGTGGACTTAAACACATTTTTGCATGAATAACTGAATATTTTGCATTGTTGTGGTCGTTAGTTTTCTTCGGTAATTCATCTCAAACATGTCAGATATGCAGTCGATCAATTTAAATTAAACAAACTGAAAGTCAAACTGTCATTCAGTCTCATTAGATTGAGACAAATCATCCTGAGCTGCTGACTGTCTGTTGTTTCATTCATAAATTCTCCTCTCAGGAGGACAGTTTGTGTTTTCAGTGAAGAAGACCTTCACAAAGCTTTGTCTGCTGGTTTTTAGTGTCTCGCTGACAAACTGAGCCGTGAAAGTCGAGATAACAGCGAAACAGGCGCTGCACTTCTGTCGCCATGGAAACCGCATCCAGACCGCCGGTCGGGCCTGAAGCTCTTTTTGTCCTCTAAAGCCTCCTTCTTTTCTCATCTGTAACCTGCTGCAGCTCTTTTCTTCACACCTGACGAGCGACAGAAAGGAGACGCTGTTCGATGCCCGTCTCAGAGACATCGGAGATTTATGAGGAAACGCTGACACATCGATCAGGGCGCCGAGTCTAAATTTATCATGGAGGAGAGCCGGGGGAGGACAAGGGGTGAGGAGGCCTGTCAGATGGTGAAAGGGCAGCGATGATGACTCCAAACACCGACTCACCATCTGCTTTCTGACAACACAAACGTCCTGCAGAAACAGAGTCAGAGAACGGCTGCTGCTTGTCATGACGCAGTGCCCTTGAGCAACACACTGACGCTGCACATGCTCAGTTGGTGGTGATGTTTGTAGGAGAACTTCAGGATGGAAACTTGGTCCCTTTTAGTCAACTGTTCTCTGATAATAGGACGCACAGAGCTACAAATGTGCTTGGAAAAAGATAAGAAAAGGAATGAAAGAAGAACATTGAAGTCAGTTTTTAACCTTAAGGGACAATTTTTCATTTTCACTATCAGTACAAACCATCTAACCCCAAAACCCGCTGTTAGGTTTGAACAGCATGTTTTCTTTAGTAAAAATCATCACAATGACGCCATTTAAAAACCATAAGCTTTAAATTTAAAATCCACATACATTCTGCAAAAATAAAGTGTTTAAAAAAAACACATACTTTGAAAAACAACAACCTCTGAGCTCCTCGCCACAATTGATTCACCAAGACTGACTCAGCTGTGACAAAGTGACAATTCAGAGAGCATTTAGGTGAACTGCAGGCTGTTAATGTAAATGAATAAGCTGTTTTAGCGAAGTTATTTTGCATTAAACACAAAATGTCCCAGCTAAAGTTTACCCTCTAAACCCCAAAACCTTCCAGCGGATTTTTAAAAATGCTGTCCTTTAAAAAAAAAATCACTAAAACGGCACCATTCATCAACCAGCACCTGTAACAATACAAAGAATTGTCAGGTTTTCATCTTTCCAGCGGTCCTTGAACATATAACGTGCTGTTCTGTCAGGAAAAACAACAAAACTAAGAAAAAAATTTGCGACATTTCATCTGAATCATATTATTCTACATGTCTTATAAAAATTATCCAAAAATAAACTCCTATAGTCATTTCAAACACAACTTGTACATTTTGAAGTGTAGTTGCTTGAAATGGTGGGAAGAGACGCAGTTTAAAGAACATAAATTATATTTTCCATAAATTGCATTTTCACCTGAGGATAAAAAAAGTTGCTTTAGTTTCACAATTATATCACTTTAATTTAGTTCACATTTGAACTGCCCACCTACATTTGCTGAAGTTAGCCAAAGTATTAATGAGAATATTTCATGTCATCAAGTACATTCAACACATTCAAGGACTTATCTTTAGTGTGTTGGTGCAAAGAAACTAACAAAAGAAAAACCAATGAATCATCTGAGCTTCAAAACCTGCCAGCGAGTTTGAAAGATTAATTATCTGAGAAAAATAAATCTTGAAAATGACACGACAGCCAGAAAAGGCAGAAACAGAAAGAAAATATCAGATTTTCATCTTTCTGACGTCTAATTCCATCGAGAAAATGAAGCAAATCTAAGCCGAACTTCACAATGTTTCACCAAAATGCCTCATATTTAATAATTAACATCTATGCTATGAAATATAACATTTAATGTATATCAGTCCCACATATCAGTTATCAATATTTGATTACCAATAATCAATATCTGTATCAAGCCATACGGGTTGATCCCTAGCTTGGTTGACATTTCACTAACTTTTGAGGCCTCTAACGTCAGATCCAGATGATTGAATTTCTAATTATTGCCCTTGAAAATGGAAGAAAAAGGCACAATGTTTTCACGAGGGTGGTGTTGCTGCCCCAGAAAGTTCTTTTAAGTGGATGTTTCCATAATTTCTACTACAAAAACAGTCTTTTGATGAGAATTTTATGTTTGGGAAGACAAGGTTCAGATTTTTTGCTATTTTGACCAAATGTTGATGTGGACTCTGGTAGAAGCACAAAAACTGGTGTGTACAGGAGTCTATACACTAATGAGCGACAACATTATGACCCCTGATAGGTGAAGTGAATAACATTGATCATATTGGTACTATGTGCTGTTCTGATGGAAAACCTTGGATTTTAACATCCATGTTGATGAGACTTAGACACCCAAATAAACATTGTCCCAAAACAAACACACTCCCTCATGCAAATGAAAATCCCAAATGTCACTGGCCTACCCCTGCAGGAAAATGCACCCCACCACATGGAAACAACATCAACCAATCAGGAACATGTTGAGGAACATGACAATGGCCCAACATGTTGATTTGACCTCCAAACTTCCTACACCCCATTGTGATCAAGCATCAACAGGATGCAGTGGAACAAGTTTGATTGACAGAGGCCCCACTGCACAAGCCAGAGCACCCAAAGGATCCAGTGCCAATGTCCTGGTTCCAGACCCTATAGGACACCCTGAGAGGTCCTCTTGTCCATGCCCAATGGTTCAGAGTATTTTTGAGCACATAAGGGGGACCAACACAATATTAGGCAGGTGGTCATAATGTTATGCTTGATTGGTGCATATTGTCATTATATGTGCAAAGACTCAAGCTGCTTCCATGTTGTCTTTATGTTGAGATTCAACAACATATGAGGCTGATTTCACCTTAAAGGATGTCAGATATACACATAAGAGAGAAACTGACCCATGCAGCTGCACAAGAGGGAAATATGATGAAGAGCAGCTGGAGTTTATCTTCACACAGAACTCAGGCAGCTTTTCGATCTCTTAGCGACCCACCTGTTTTAAAGTTTCATTGATTAGAAGACACACACCACTGCACAACAGAGAATTCATTTGTTCTTCAAGAATCCTCAGAATCCCTCCTGATTGTTCAGACTGGCTCAGCGAAACGCCAAACGCTTCGTCCTACTCGCTCTCCACAAGCTTCTTCCCTCCTTCTGAGAACCACAAACGCCTGACAGCAGCTGAGAGCAGAAGACGGATTGTAGCTGCAGCTGGAGACTTCATTAGAGCGACTTCCAGGAGATAACAAGGAGGACGACGAGAAGATGAAGACGAGGTAGAGAGTAGGACGCACCTGTGATTGAGCAGCAGGACGAAGAATCAAAGTGCAGGAAAATGAAAGAGATACATGAGCTGGAATATCATACAGCGGTGCCAAAAGTACATTATGTCCAGAGTCTTCCCAGAGTGTCTAACAAGCTTTCTCACCTCAGTGGTAAATTCATCAGTGACAAAAAATATTAAATGTTTTTATCACGATTAAAACAAAACTAAACGAAAATGAGAACCAAAGTGACACAGAAATGACAAGCTTTTTTGTCAATGAATAAAAATAAAAGCTCCCGAACTATCACATTTACAGTTTATTTATTTATTAACTAGTTAATACATAATAAGAAGCTCCTTTCTTACAGTAACGTTTTGCATCTGATATGTTATCTGACATCAGAAACACATTTATGAACTAAACTCAACCACAATTAGACAAGAAGCAGCAACAAGCAGGCGACATTTATAAAAAGTTGATAGAACACCATCAAGTGATGTAGATGGAACGTTACTTTCTGTCAAATATCCTTAATATCTGAACGAATTAATCAGTTCCAGCCCACAGAAACAACATCACTGAATTTATGTCCTCCATCGAAACCTGTACAGCAAACAAGAATCAGATGTAAGACTCCGACAACATCTGGCTGCTAATGCTGAAGCTAATGCTGGGTGAGCAGGACGGACGGAGAGAGAACAGTTCAAAGTTAGACATGGATCTTAGTGGGCAATAAAAGGGAAAAAGTGAAGAGTAAGATCAAGAAAACAGAGAAGAACCACAGACAGAGGTGGAAAGCTGTCATGGAGATCTTTTCAGTACTAAGTTGAGGAACTCAGGACTCCAACCTCAAAACATTTCAGCCATAAGACTCCAGGACAATATAAACCCTCCACTGAGACTCTCAGTCTCACAGATGCTGCACAAACAAATACAAACAGGTGTATTTTACTTTTTATTGTTCCATTTACCAAATTTAATCATATGTATTTACATCATTTGCTTCTTTGATGCTCAAACTTTCTCTGGTGCTGCTGTGTCAATTTATCAACCGTTTCCTTTTGAGTTTCTCACAGAGAACGTCTTCAAACTGAACAGGAACATCCGCAGAACTCCAAAACATGAGAATCCTCAAGAAAGAAGACAACATGAACAGCAGGATTTCAAGACAGAGTTTCCTGAGTCCCTACAACTGGGAAATGTTCGGCAAAGCAGGAAAAGAAGCTCTGCTGAACCAGGTGGAAAAGTTAAAGGCTCAGCTGCAAAGAGCCCAGGAAGACGTTGTCTCTCTGGAGACAAAGAACAAAGAGCTTTCTGAACACAATGTGAACAAGGAGACAACGATCCAGCAGCTCTCTGCCTACCTGGAGTCTGACAAAAATGATAACATGACTCAGTGAGACCAAATCAAATATTTAATTCTAGAGAGAGAGAGAGAGAGAGAGAGAGAGAGAGAGAAATAAATAAATAAATAAATAAAACAAACAATATATATACTGTTGGCTGGACTTTCTCCAACAACAACGAAGACATGGGTGGGGTGCCACAATCAATGTCCCGGTTTTTCTTTTCTGGATTTCAAGTGGGGCATCATGCAGGATGGTCTCCATTGCATCTAATCGTCCACAGAGTCACAAAGGAGGTCATAGCCATTTGCCACCAAGTCATCCACTTCCCAAAGACCCCAGAAGACCTGGAGGCAATGGCTTGTGGGGTTTGCAGTGCTGGCTAGTCACCAGGCTTTCTCTAAAGCAGTGGGTGCAATCGACAGCTGTCATGTCCGCATCAAGCCACCAAGCGGCCCTGAAGTTCACTGTTACAAGAACAGGAGACTGTTTCCACTGATCCTCCTGCAGGCAGTTTGTGACCATCAGGGTCGCTTCATAGACACATACGTGGGCTGGTCTGGGTCAGTCCAAGATGCAGGAGTGCTCTGCCATAGTCCACTTTTCAGGCGGGCACTCTGTCCTCCTCCAGGACATTTGATCCTTGCAGTCAGAGGGTACCCATGTCTCCAACAACCGCCTACCCTCATTACTCCCTACAAAAGGCCACAAGGTGTGGAAGCCCAACGCTTTAATGCCCATCATTCCAGCACATGCTCCATCATAGAGCATGCCTTTGGAATGATGAAGACCAGGTTTGGGGCCATTTTCCTCCAAGCCCTGGAGGTGCACAACACTTTTGTACCTCAGGTAAGAAATCACTCAAAAGTAAAATACTGAAGAAGACTTCATTAAATAGCCGTGGTTATATATATGGATACATGCATATTTTTTTATTATTTCAGGTAATAACAGTGTGTGCCATCATCCATAACATCTGTCTTGGGGCTGGTGACATCATGGCCGCAGAGGACAAACCTGTAGAGGATGTGGCAGAGGATGAGCAGGAGACTAGATTGGAGACAACCAGTGGTACTTCCTGGCAGGGCCAGCTGTCTGTGGCAGTGTTTGCCCTGGAGGAGGTTCCTGAAGACCATGACTATGTGTAACAGGCAAGTTAAAGTATTATAAAGCTATCCTTTTTGGTGTCAAATGTCTTGTACATAGTTATGCCTGACAAAAAATAGTATTGAGTCAGCTTTTGTCAAAATAAGGATGTCAAATAAGCATCTCCACTTTCTGATTGACTATTTCCTAAACATCTTTGTGGCATGGCAGCCATCGATTGAGTCAGCCCTGCAAACCCAGCCGAGGGACGATGTGATGGACAGGGGAGGCCCAGATGATGTCCCACTGACAACCAGGACCTCTGAAGTGGCAGCCTACCCAGGTCCAGCATCACCACCTGGCACTTGCTGCTCACCTTATTAAAATAAATAAATAAATTATATATATATATATATATATATATATATATATATATATATATATATATATATATATATATTGATGTAACGTAATATAAATAAATGTATTTTTTTCCTTTTCACTTCACATGTTTTTTTTCTGTCAGTTTAAAAAGTTGTTACTCTGTTATTTATTGTTATCCATCTTGTTATGTAGTTGAAATTCTGAAAGGATGCAGCCTCTGAATTGGGACACGGCTAAAGTGTCTCTGAGCAGAATAAGCTGATCCAAAGTCTGCTGGCTGAGCAGTGACACATGAACAACAACATCAGACTCAAGCAACTTGCTGCCTCTGAGACAGAGACATCCTTCCAGCAGGAGATGGAGGAGCAAAAACATCAAACCCCACCCACAGAGCTCTCTGAACACTTAGGACATCGGTCAGGCCATCAACAGTGAAGATCCACAACTCGAGGATGATATCTGCTCCACAGTCAGGTTTTTGAAGGAGAGACAACGAAGGCTCAGACTCTGCAAACAGCTGCAGAAAACAAAGAAGCAGCTGGCTGATGAGCAGAGCCACAAAGAACTGCTGCTGGACCAAGAAAAGGACGCCAAGAAACAGCTGGAAGCTTTAAACGCTTCATACGAGTCTGTCCAGCTGAGTTACAGCATTAAGCAGCAGCCTGGCGCACAAACACTCTGTGGATGAAAGTACGTCAAGACACAAGCTGGACTTCCAAAAGAAACATGGCTCCAGAGAAAAACAGGAGAAGAAGAAAAACCAAATAGTCATCAGAATAACAGTGTTCCTCTTTTTAATTAAAGCCGAAAAGGAGGGTAGTGACATTAAAATGACACTGTTCCCCCTTTCTCTTAAGGGGAATGCAATTTTAGCTTTTATAATGAAATGAACATGATCGACTACTGAAGCTTAAAATGTGCTACAGTTGTAGAAAAGTCTGCTCAGAAATGTCAGCTTGCGGAAAACAGCCCATGTAGATAAAATCAGTCGGTTTCAGCTTGGGGAAAAAAGACTTTAGAACGCCTTATATCACACTTCTCCAGCTAATTTTTGGTTGCACGCCTGTGTACCATGTACCGTAGCCTGCATGTGAAGCATTTAGGAAACACCAGTAAATTGTAAAGTTCAAGTGCAGAGATTAGCCCGTGCCCAGTTGATCGAAGATGTATCAGAAAAAGACTGGAGACAAAATTATTGAATTTTCTGACTAAAATATTTCACTAATATCAAGTTTTGAGACACTGTCAGTCTTTACATCGATGCAAAACTGGGTTATGCAGAGAGCATGGTAATGTCATATTATCCGATGTTTTCGAACGTTCCCTGAAGCTGTGTGTGTATACCTCCATCACCAGGCCAGAGTGAGATCTGACATTTTTAGTTGCACCTGATCAAAACTATAAATCACAGAGTAAACTAGAAACTTTTTGAAGAAATTCTGTGCGCCATTGCAGCCTCTGCCAGTTGATATGTCATACTATAATTATACATACTGACCCTACATTTTACAGTAGTCCTTCACCATATCGCGGCTCACTTTTCACGGTCTCACTGAGTTGCAGACTTTTAAATTACATATATTACACATTTCCATTTTTATTTGTATGGGTTTTCTTAAAGCTGCAGAACAAGCTAGGTGCCAAAAATCATGTCAGAAGAATCTATAATAACAATAAGCCCGAGCAATAGCAATAGGTGTTCCTCAATGCTTATGAATTGGCACATTCAATAACAATGATGACACTGATGTTATTAAATCTGTTACTACAACTACACCGAATCTGACGCAACAGAAACGAAGCACAACAATGCTGCATTAATGGTAGTCACAGTCGTCTTCTCCACATGCTGGGACACACAGGCTGGTAATGGTTTGAATAAAGTGATCTGAAAGGGCTGAAAACGCAGCATCCTGTTTCGTGAATGACCGCTATAGAGTCCCACATTTCCCTCCCACGTTCAGGCCAGGCTCACAAGCTTCTCTGATGAGTTTACAGTGTGAAAATGAACAAGGGACAAATCCATCAGCCGCTGAATTCACAGAGTTTCGGGAGCTGAGAGAAACTTTGTGTTGTTAATATAAAAAATCTCAGTAATCCATTTTCACCAACAAACAGCTTGGCACTGTCCAATGACTTACCACGGTAAAATCTGCATGACAAATTCATAAAATCATGGATTAGGCTTCCATGTGATAAGAACTCATCATCACAACAGCAGACAGTAGTTTCTCCTGACACAGAGCTTCCTACTCTCAGGTTTTCTCAGCATCTCCATTTGCTCGGATTGTTTCTCTGCAGCTACACAGCAGCGGGTCAAGGTTCAGTCAGACTGAAGGCGGCGGCTCACTTCACAGCCGTACGCTAACATGTTTCGCCTCGTTTAAAGGAGACGTGAGCAGGTTTGACGGCAGAATTAAACATGAAGATTTAATTTATGATCATAGTAAACCTACTCAGACACACGTGTACAGCAGGAAACAGGATCCAAAACAACAAAGTAACACAAACAGTACAAACATCAGGACGTACAGACGGAGAAACAGAACCAGCGCCCAGTTTTCTGCACATGCTCAATGAGACTCTGCAAGGACTCAAATTGCCACATCATCTGTGGCATCACAGTTGCCACAGATGATGGTTAGTGTGCCTAATTATGTGCAAATTTAACCCTACAAACCCTTGAACTAACCAGCAGGATAGAATGGCCTCTTATCTTTCAAAAAAACCCCATAATAATCAAAGATGACATAATTTACCAGGGGCTGCACAGTGGCTCTGTCGTTAGCAGTGTCGCCTCACAGTTAGAAGATCCCCTGTTCACATCCCTGTTAGGACGCCTGGGATCTTTCTGTGGAGTTTGCATGTTCTCCCTGTGCAGCGTGGATTTTCACCGGGTACTCCGGCTTCCTCTCACAGTCCAAAAACATGCTGAGGTTAATTGATGGTTCTAAATTGTCCGTAGGTGTGAATGTGAATGTGAATGCATTCAGTTACTAAGGAGATTCTCAGTAAACATACCATCATCATTTGAATTATGATGCAGTTCAAGTAAAGCAGACTAATTGGTTCTGCCTCAGCCACCAACAACATTAAAATGCTGCTTACATGTTGATGTTGCATCAATAATTTAAAACATAACTTGTTGTTCTTTTACTCCATCAACAAGTTGAACACTTTTACACAGTGACAGCAGAAGCTCGATAGTATCGACGTAAACCTGCTCAGCTCCAGGTAATGTTTGGACGTCACAGTTACTGTTCATTTAGTCATACATCGATCAGGCATAACATTATGACCACCTGCCTAATATTGTGTTGGTCCACCTTATGTGCTCAAAAATGCTCTGAACCATTGGGCATGGACAAGAGGACCTCTCAGGGTGTCCTATGGGGTCTGGAACCAGGACGTTGGCACTGGATCCTTTGGGTACTCTGGCTTGTGCAGTGGGGCCTCTGTCAATCAAACTTGTTCCACTGCATCCTGTTGATGCTTGATCAGAATGGGGTGTAGGAAGTTTGGAGGTCAAATCAACATGTTGGGCCACTGTCATGTTCCTCAACATGTTCCTGATTGTTTGATGTTTTTTCCATGTGGTGGGGTTCATTTTCCTGCAGACGTAGGCCAGTAACATTCGGGATTTCCATTTGCGTGAGGGAGTGTGCTTGTTGTAGGACAATGTAGGGTTAGGGTCCCTCTGGGTGTCAGTGGATGAACTGTTGTTGTGTTTTATTATGAATCTCCGTCTGATCTCTGATCAATGAGGCTGCTGTTTCCACTCAGTGTTTGTTTGTTTGTTTGTTTGTTTTACAGAGTAGCATGTTGTCATCTGTCTTGTCACCTCTGACTCTTATTAATTGGTCTGCCATCAGCTCTGACACATCGTAATACAGTGCAGGTATTTACAGATTTATGCTGCCATCTAGTGACAGTCTACAGAACTACACACTCAGGGTTCAGTCTCTGACAACAGACTGTGCATCACCTCTTCAATCCGTCTTAAACCGTCTTTTGGACGTGATGCTGCCCACTGATTAGAACTTTAATTTACCTCAACTGCAGCTGTAGATACTCAGCTTAAGACTGTTCTGTTTCCCATTGCTGTTACACAATGTTCCACTTTTACTTATCCTATACAATCTACCTGTTCTTTATCTAAAAATGATATTTTTCTATTCTTTTAATTTGATTTTAAATGTGTCTATGATTTTGTTTTCTTTTTAAACACTTTGACGCATCATGTAAAGTACTCTGAACTGCAACAAATGTTATCTACAAATAAATTTGCATCCAAAAAAAATCCAGCTGCCTCTTTCTAAAGCAACAGGATCACATTTTTTTGTTTAAATTCTTATGTAATTCAGACTGGATAAAAACACAGGTCCTGTGCAGAACATCAACTCACCATTTTGGCAAATCTGCCATTTTGTACTGCTGTTCAGTTCCTCTACTGTAACTTTTACCACTATAGAGGCAGTACAAAATCATCACGAGGCACCAAATGTTAGTGTACAGCAGCTGAAGACTACATTGATTGAATTAGACCATTATTCATTGCAACCTGTCTCTCTGTTGTCAGAAGAACACCAGCTAGATATGCAGCTGATGGAGTAAAAAGATATTCTGTCGAAGTCGAAACAGTATTTTTGTTATTGTACTTGGCATTCGAGGATGCAGAGTACAGTGACTATCAGTGTGAGCTGAATGCCGCAGAGCACCATGAATTCAACCTGAGCCAATCGAACCACTGATGTTTAACAGAAAAAATACTTGAACTTTAAGTGAGATCTCTCAATCTCACATCACACTACTCACAGTGTTGTGTTGCATCAGCTGGAATCTTGTGAAGATAGTTTTATACAGTCGTGAACAAGATTTCCACACACTTGCAAAGACCATATACACTGATCAGCCACAACATTCTGACCACTGACAGGTGAAGTGATTAACATTGATCATATTGGTACTATGTGCTGTTCTGCTGGAAAACCTTGGATTTTAACATCTGTGTGGTTGAGACATAGACACCCAAATAAACATTGTCCCACAACAAGCACACTCCCTCATGAAGATGAAAATCCCAGATGCCACTGGCCTACCCCTGCAGGAAAATGCACCCCACCACATGGAAACAACATCAACCAATCAGGAACATGTTGAGGAACATGACAATGGCCCAACATGTTGATTTGACCTCCAAACTTCCTACACCCCATTCTGATCAAGCATCAACAGGATGCAGTGGAACAAGTTTGATTGACAGAGGCCCCACTGCACAAACCAGAGTACCCAAAGGATCCACTAGCAACGCCCTGGTTCCAGACCCCATAGGACACCTTGAGAGGTCCTTTTGTCCATGCCCAATGTTTCAGAGCATTTTTGAGCACATAAGGGGGACCAACACAATATTAGGCAGGTCATAATTTTATGCCTGATCAGTACATATCATGACAGTCTTCAGTTTCTAATGACTCCTATAACTCTGAATTTTCTATGATCGACTGACTCAAACACATGCATCTTTGTCACAATTAACAATCTTCAATTGTATCTTTCATAGATTTATTACAGGTCTTCTGGAAATATGACAAAATAACCCCTTATTGTTTTTCATGATCCTATTTATGGGAATAATAATAAATAAAAGCTAAATCAAGTGCCTTATAAATCTTATATCTGTGGATATAATGACAAAAAAGTGATCTCCCCAAAAAGCACACCGGCAGTAATTGTCCCACAGCTCCCCTCCTCATGGTAAAACCTAATGCCAAGGACTGAATATACAGACAGGGACGACGGCATTCTGAAAATCTACATCCACAGTGGATTTATATTTTTGCTGTCCTCAGCCACTTGAGTTCAGGAATTGCCTGCAAATCTATCCACCCTGCACAAACAGACTGTCCCAACACTAAATCAGAGTAGGACACGAGATAGGCATGTAACAGTAGCCAACTTGACCACAACGTAGAAGCATCAACAGCCCAACGCTGCTCCGACATCAGAAAAGGTTGGTGTGATGATGCCAAATACTTTCATTAACACATTAAAAAATAGAGTGTTTTCAATCATCTTAAGACGTACAAATAATGCAGACGCTGAAAAAAACGTTTTGCACCAATCGGTGTTGCGTGGTGTTAAGACTTGCAGTGTTAAAGTGTTGACTTGAATCTACTCACAGCTCCTCTCCGTCTGTAGCTTTGACGTCCTGCACCAGATAAACTGAACCAAAACTCCCTCGGCCCAGACTCTGCAGGATGTTGTATCGCTTAGCAACCAGACCGCCAGCGCCACCACCACCACAGGAGGTCGAAGTCTGGCCCCCCTCCACCTCCTGGAACCTGGGCATCCTGTGGACTCACCTGTGGAATCACCTGTGGATGGAGGACAGTTGACTCAGAGATGCTGACAACAATAAACCAACAAGGAGACACAAAATGTTTTCAGACAAGGCAGCTGCTTTAAGTGTGTTCAGTTGGAGGGTTTACATGATCCACACAGGTACATAATCATTTGAAAACGGAAACAAAGTGTAAGTAGTGGCACTTTTTAGTTCTCTGCTGTTCAACTGGTGGGAATAACTGATAAAATTAGATGTTTGAGAAGGTGGCAGTTGTATATGTATTTTTTAATATTGCCTGTCAACCCACTTTTAGCATTTTTTTTCGCACATTGAAATTTGAGGCTGTTTGAACAACAATACTACAATTCACTGTTATTTCTCATCCTATCATTGATTCAGAATCTGTAATATTGGAAAAGTCCCATCCTTAAGCTTATTTTCACAAACAAAACAAAAAACTTGCAGAAGTTTGATCAGCAAATCAAGTTATTAGAACGTTGGGAAAGGTTCACTAATGTAAAAGTTTTTACCTGTCCGATAATGGAACTCGGGATTTGAAGAGTTCGGTATTTTTTTTAAACTTCAGTCTATTAATTGTTCATTAAACAAAAAATACATTCATGTCACATGAACGAGCCGTTAGCCGGTAGTTTATCAGCTGTTTCTGTGCGTTAATGAGCTTGATTCTCCACGTTAAAGCGCAGAAACTGAACGTGTCCGAATATGGACGCACTGGCTGAGAAAGGTCAGGAAAATTCGACGCTTCTTTTCATTTATTTAGTTTTTTTTAATGAAGCAGTTTCGGCCAAATGAACAGATGTGATCTGATAATTGTTGCGTTGTTTACCTGCAGCAGATCTGGACGGAGCACTTCCGCGTTTGACAACGTTTCCATGGAGACTAAAGACAAAACACACACCGAGGCTACACTGGCTCTGCTTTAATCACACCCCCGTTACAAATAAACATAAACTAGTACTCACAGCAGAAGTTATGTGATGATAAAAACAGGAGCAGCTGTTCATGTTGTTCCTGCAGGAAGTAACCTGCATCAGTTTCCTTCCTGTGAACGGCGACATTTAACATAAAACCGGAGCTACATGTGAATAAAATCGACATATGAATGATATCAACAGTTCTTGATTAAAAAATATAAGAATTCTAGGATTGTACAATTTTTTTCTTACTGGAATCTTTTCATTTTTCATTATTAGTACTTTATTTAACTTAATACAGTCACAGTTATTAAGAAAACTATTTTGTCTCTTTACCATTTAAATGTACATGTTTGAAGCAATTTCTATATTTAAGTTCTAATCTTTCTATTAAAATATAGAGCACTTAATAATTTTACGAGTTAATGCTCAATAGAATGTTTTAAATCTACTATACAATCAAGACTTAACTAAAACTCTAAAATATATCATATTTATTTAATATATCTTTTTTTAAATATATTAAAGATGTCTGTCAGATAATTAGCATTTAGATTTTCAACTCTGGTATCCAGATCCAGTGTGTTTTGTACATAAACTGTATATAAAAGATGCTTTAAAAATACTGATTTAAAGTCTATAATTCTACATTTGATCATTATCATTTTGGGGTTTTTTGGTGTCTGAAGTGATTTACAAGATAAGGAGAAATCGCTAAGTCTTCAGCTAATGCTAGCAGTAGCTAGTTAACTTGGTTAGCAAGACGCATCATTAGCTGTGATGCTAACTGTGTCTCGATCTATGGTCTAAACACTCAGGTTTATCATACACATTCTTCTGAAACTGCAAATAAAGTGCTTTAAACTGGTAACCATTAAGAAAATTAGTTTACTTGCTGAATATACTGAATATTAGAATCTGCTGTCAGTCCAAACATCTCAGTGAAGTTAGTAAAATAAGCTAACAGAGTAACTGTAAACACATGATGACTAATAAAAATAAAAAATAAAAAAAAATTAAATATATATATTCCTTTTTCATACATATAAAAATGTCAAAACACATTTTTATAATTTTCAAAAAAAATAAAAAATAAATCCAAAGTTTATACTAAATAAAATGAAATAAATGTGAAAAATTAAAACATATTAAACTTATCATAAATCAAAAAATAGTAATATGTTTAAAAAATACAGCAAAGCATATTTAAACATTTTTCTTACTTATTTACAAAACTTTAAAAAAATACCAAAACATCAAAAATGTCAAGTTTGTGTTGTATTTTAAAAACTTTCATTATCCATTGTAAGCTGTCTGATGAACATGGTGGAGCAGTGGCATGTGGTGGAGTGAAAGAAGAAAGTCGCACAACATATAAATACTCAAGTAAAGTACCTCAGAACTGCACTCAAGTACAGGACCTGAGAAAAGGTACTCGGTTACTTTCCACAGTGTTTCTGTAGCACTGAATGCTGGTTGATGTGGAACGTTTGATGTGATGGAGGCCGACTGTTTTAATCCAGCAGGTGGAGACGTTTCCTCATATTTGAGCCTGAAAACAGAAACAAATTCAAACAGCAGAAACCTGAAATCACTTTCAGCTTTTTATTCTCATAGAAACAAGAGCTTGACATGCAGATGCGATGCTGTGTTTGTCAGTGGAAACTACACACAAACAGCTGAATGTATTGCTCACTTTACAGGTGCAACTGCACTTTTTTCCATTTCAAAAGGCCGGTTATTACAAATGTGTATTGAACCATTTAAATAGTTTCCCAGATATATTTTACAGACCTTAGGTTTGAGTCCCAAATAAGAAATAAGTAAACGGAACAGGATCTGAGACGGTGCAGCAATTTATTTCCTCAGTTCTGTCTGAAATGACACAAAATGACCGACAGATCAGTTGTGGTTTTTACTTGCTGCAGTGAAAAGTTTAAAGAATTTTCTATATTTCTGCACGAAAGTGAGCTGAGAGGAATTTTAAAACAGCTTCTTCTCTGGGATGTTGGATGGTTTGAAGACCATTTCTCTGTTTGCTCATGATTATGCTCTGATAATGACTTCAAAATGTATGTCTGAAGTTGGAAACCAAATGTGGTTCAGACTTAATGTATGTTTTTATGTCGCCTGTGGTTAAAATGTGACAAAAGGTCAAACCACTGAATAAGAGCAGGTCACTGGATAGAAATACATCATGGTATTCTACAGACACACTTAAGTTTTTAATTTCTCATTTGAGATTTCAAAAACTGCTGTAAAAACTTTTACATTAAAGGAGAAAATAAGCAAATATAAATGCTTCTATTTCAATATTTTCTATATTTATTTGTCAGTCTACAGAAAGTAGTGTTTTGATTTGGAGAAAGTATACAATTGTGATATTTAAAGAAATGTTGTGATATTATTCTTTAGGCTTCAATTAAATATTCACTGCGTCATAGATTGTAAACATGTGATAGGTGTATTACGTTCTCTGTGTTCTCATGCAAAGGTGAGAATTTTAGGATCTAAACTGCTTCAAACATGTATCAGGTCTTTTAAACAGCACAGGATATAGAACAACTATCAGAAAAGCCGTGACTGTGCAAAGTTAAATAAATAAAGTAATAATGTTAGAAAATACTAATAATTCTAATGAGAGAATGTCAGGATCTTAGGACAGTAGATTCATTAACCACGAGCAACAGCTACTCTCGTTAGAGTAAATAAAAACAACAAAAAAACTCTAACCCAGCTACAATCTTTTCGTTCCATAAATGTTCTGAGAAAATTCTACTACTGTTATTAGCAGGATTTGTTTTTTTTAGTTCTCAGAATGTTCTTCTTAAAGCCTGGATAAGTAAAGAGGTTCTCAACACGTTTGGTGGTAACACTGTTAAAACATTACGCCCTAACGTTCTCAAGACTAAATGTTGCACTGAAAACGTTCCTCCTCTGTTCTCGTGTAACATCGTGGGAACATCGTGGGAGCGTCTGAAATGTGTTCCTTCAACAACATCCCCAAAACATTCTCAGAACATCACAGACAGAAGGTTCCACTTCTCTTAATGTATCACATTACAGGAACGTCTTATAAAGAACGTTCTGGCAACTTAGGCTTCGATAACGACTTAACATTTTCCAAATGGTGCACTGAGAACATCTCTTCTTTGTTCCCAGCTAGATGTTTTTGTTCTAAAAACGTTCTGAGAAAGTTCCGTAAAGTTCTAGTGATGTTTTCAGCTGGATGTTTTATTTTTGTTCCCAGAATGTTCTTCTTAAACACAATGTTCTTGAAACATTTTCCAAATGTTGCATTGAGAATGTCCTGTCTTTATCGTGTAACATTGTGGGAACGTTGCATAGATTCCTATACTGTGTTCCCTCGACAACAGCTCCAAAACATCCTCAGAACATTACAGGAACGTCTGGAGAACATTTCTCCTGTGTTATCATAGAACAATAATATGTTCCTGACAACGTCCTCTGAATGTTGCATTGAGAACGTCCTGTCTTTATCATATAACATTGTGGGAGTGTTGTATAGATTCCTGTACTGTGTTCCTTCAACAACATTCCCAAAACATCCTCAGAACATTAAAGAAACGTCTAATAAAAAAATTAACTGAGGCCTCGATGACATCTCTAAAACATTTTTTGATTGTTGGTTTTAGAGCGTACCTTTTGTGTTATCATACAACAATAACCTGTGTTCCTGACAATGTCCTCTGAATGTTGACATTCAAACATTATATTAACTTTACAGGAATGTTATTGGAAATGCAAACATTGTTGAAATGTTCTTTAAACATTTAATTAAAACATTTTCTTCCAAAAATTAGTAGAAGTTGTGGGTAACGTCAGCCGTTGTTGTGGGAGCGTTTTCTGCAAGCTGAGACAACCGTGTTTGTGTCAGGTTGTACTTTTATTTTTTTTATTGCATGATCATATTTTCTGCTGCTGTTGTGCTTTCTTTCTGATTTTGCACGTCTCTATTCAAACCTGAAATTAGCACGAGACAGAAATGGTGCAATGAGCCTTTAATTCACAACATGCAACAAATTACAACTTGTAGTTTAAACACACTTTTAAAAAATGTAGAAAAACAACACAAGTCATGTGAGCTCTTTGTGATGTGACTTATAATGATGCAGACATCTTTTTATTGTAAAATATAATAAAATCACTTCATGTCTTCACCTCACCGGAACAACCTCTCGTTGAAGGCGGTTCCGAGTTCTGCACTGAAGCCAAGTGACCGACCGACACAAACAGAACATTAAGGCACTTTGGAGAAAAACCAAAATCATCTAAACTATCAGGGTGTCCGAGTCCACTGGGCCTCTCCTTCCTCTGCATGGGTTCACTTTAACCAGCTCTGATCCAGAACTAATAATCGAGCTCCGAGACATTAATCACCAACAGTTTGGAAAAACAAATAATCAGTCTGAGTAATTTTAAAAAACAAGAAAAGAAGATGTCTGATTAAGATTGATATCATAAAAGAAGCTGCAGCCTAAGTATTCCGCTTGGTAACGATTAAAGCTGCGGTGATTATTCAATTAGTTGACAACTATTAAATTAATGGTGATTACATTAACAATAAATTCATCGGTTCGAGTAGATTTTACATAAAAACAGTCTAAATTCTGTTATTGCAGCTTCTTCAATGTGAATATTTTCTGGTTTCTTTTCTCCTCTATGACAGTAAACTTATTATTTTTAGACAAAACAAGACATTTAAGGGAAAGGAGCCACATTTTTTTTTTTTTTTACCATTTTAGAGACCCAACAGCTGATCGATCAACAGATTAATCAACAGTGAAAATGATCATCAGTTTCAGTCCAGTCCATCTCCAATTGGACTCTTGTGGTTTGTAATTTTAGCACAAATTCAGGAGAAACTACTATTAAATATATATTTTGGTTTAGTTCTGTAGAGCAACAACTAACAGTTACATTCATCAGTGATTAATCTACTGATTATTTTATTGTTTTGTCTCAGCGGAATGAGAAAACGTGCATCCCAGTGTCTTAAAGCCAACGGTGACATCTTTAACCAACATTGTTTGACCAGCAGTCAGGAACTATTTTAATAATCGATTAATCAGTTAAAGTATTTTCAGTAAAATTAATCCCTAATAACAAGACATTTGAGGGAAATCACAGCCACATATTTTACCATTTTCTGACAATTTAGAGGCCAAACAGCTGATCGATTCATCTAGAAAATAATCACTATCTGGAGCCATAAGAAAGATAAAAGAGAATTCTTCCTGATTCTACACATTTCTGTTGACTTTAATGTAATTTCCTGCAGACACCTGATCTTCTGATCTTTTCCTGGCACTTTTAGGACTTCTCATCCACAGTTTCTACATTATTCTCAACCTTGGTGACAGCGGTTGGTGAGAAAAATCTTTAGTTTTATCTGCTGACTGTATCACCTTTTGTTGGTATCGTAGCTTAAACATTCAAAAATATCTGTCTTTGGAAGCGGCTGCTGATTAGAGCTTAAATGCTGAAAGCTGTGTGCTGAGAGAAATTTCTTGATTTGATCGAAAGCTACAGAGAAGCTTTCGGTCAAGTTAAAAAAATGTTTTAAAGTTGCCCTGATGAGTTGACGTCAATACATCACTGCCATCTTTGATTTCATATTGTTAGATTTCTCGTATATAAATTAAGATTTTTGATAATTTTGATGATAGTATGCGCAAGTGCGCTAACCCATGTTTGGTCACAAAATGATTTATCACCTTTATACAAGTCTGCAAATATCTGGCTTCATCCTATCAGGCCCACAAACTCCTAACACACCACGCTAAACTAGAGGCATTCTGAACCTGACTGATTTATTGGTAACACAAAGATCCATTTTACGCCATTATATAAAATGTGGGTTAGCCCACTTGTGCATACTGCCATCCATTGAAACTCTCCTGACATTACGTTCTTACTCAGTATTTCACAGAATTCAGCCCAGCAGACTGACTGAACTGTGTGACTACATGTTGGTCGGTTCTGGATCAGAGCGGTCAGCCTCCAGACTGAAAACCTGCCAGTGGACTCGCAGCCTTACATCAGGTCACTTTGCGTCGGTGAGAACAGCTTCATTCAGCATCAGAAGATACAAACACGGCAAAATAAATCATGTAAACAGCCTGGTTTGGCTTGGTCTGGACACAGAGTCGATCACAGCTTGTGTTTTAGGGATATTTCAGACTGTAAACAGATCAACTGCAGAGTCTAGACCCTCAGCAGAGTTTCATCTCTGGATCTGTGGAGGCTTAAACTCTGACTGATGCATGGATTCACTCTGGATCCAAACCAAACATCCAAGCAGCAATTAAAAAAAAACAGCTCCAAAACTAAAGGATGCAGCAATTAAAAAACACCAGACTCTAAAACTGGATACCGGGCTGATACTGATGGAAAACCTGGTATATTAAAAGTTCAACAATAGAAATACAAAATCTTAAATCAAATATAAATCGTAAAGATTTAAATTTTTTGTCCAGTCATATTCAACAAGTGCTTCGTTAACATCAGATCAGATCATTAGCTGTTGGCTAAAGTCATACCTTTGCGTGGCGTTTAGAAGTTTTATCAGTGCATCACAAACAGAAATAAAGCTGTTATATGTGAAGCTGGTCCAGACACACAGTTAAATACAGCAAAGTGAAGCAGCAAATACACAGCAAATGTGAACATGTTGGACCGTCACAGAAACGCAGCAAAGTTTGACTTCGTAAAAAACTGCTTTTTAATACTTGTGGTGAAAACGGTGTTGAAGTGTAAAGACCCCGACACACTGTGCGACTTTAGGACGCCTCAGGCAAAAAGTGACAATCGTGAGAGAGAATCTTTGGCTGTCTGAAATCGCACTATGAGACACAGACAACAGCTTCACAACTTTATGGAAGAAACTCAGGACTGAGCTTTGAAACGTGGCTGCTGCTGCTACGACCAGAAGGTTCTTCACGGGTTCACTTGGTGTCTAAAAAACAAGACCTGAAACCAAGTTCAACCAGGTCCAGATGAAGCCACACTTCCACTGCAGGAACTTTATCTGAGGTCGAAGAACTTCTAAAGAAACCACGTTCTTCTACCTGCATTTTCACAGGACTGGTGTAAGCCTTTTGAGCTTTCAAGGTGATTCTGTATCGTTGCCGTTGCTTCCCGACACTGATTAATCTGCCTGATCTTCAAACTGCTGCAGAAACACACATAGCAAAGTGCTGAAGGACATCTGA
The DNA here is from genome assembly GCA_024666655.1 of Dascyllus trimaculatus. Taxonomy (NCBI): domain Eukaryota; kingdom Metazoa; phylum Chordata; class Actinopteri; family Pomacentridae; genus Dascyllus; species Dascyllus trimaculatus. The sequence continues at coordinate 11,341,428 of CM045451.1, read as the reverse complement.
GTTTTTCATATTACACTTATTTTCCTGCACAGAGGAATCTTTGAGTGGTTTTATTCCGTTCCAAGGTAAAAACACCAGCACCAAAATGATTAGAACTTAGATTAAACTTTGCAATTCAAATTACTTTAACCAGTTTTCTCAATTGGAGTTAAATTCACTCAATAGATCCATGCATCCGTCCATCATATATATCCCAGGCCAGGTCGCGGAGGCAGCAGTCTAAGCAGGGAGGCCCAGGCTTCCCTCGCCTCAAACACCTCCTCCAGCTCTACCGGTGGGACCCCGAGGCGTTCCCAGGCCAGCCGAGAGACGTAGTCCCTCCAGCGTGTCCTAGGTCTACCCGAGGCCTCCTCCCGGTGGGACATGCCCGGAACACCTCCCCAGGGAGGCGTCACGAAGTCATCCAGAACCGGTGACCGAGCCACCTCAGCTGACCCCTCTTGACGTGGAGAGGTAGCGGCTCTACTCCGAGCTCCTCCCTGGTGACTGAGCTCCTTACTCAATAGATGTTTTTGCTTATTACATGTTAGGAAAACAACAGGTAAATATAAGGAATATAAAATAAGGAAGCACAGACACGCTGGTTTTGGTTACTGTGTAGTCACCCTAGAAAGGTCGACTGAGCAGTAAAAATGCTTGGTGGAAGAGATTTAGGATCAGCTGTAACTTGGTTTCAGGGTTTGGTCTTGTTTTTTAGCCACTAAACGAGTGAAGCCACAATTCGAACTGCATTTCCACAGGATGGTTTTAATTTGTCTACAGTCTCTGTTCAGGGACCTTGAAGACGTTTTTGTAGCTTTCTGACACTGACTAATGTGTCCAAACTTCACGGCGCCTTAAACTGCAGCAGAAACACGGATAACAAAGAGCTGAAGGACATTTTAGCTTTAGCACACACCTCCAAAAGGTCCAACATCCAATTTATAGTCACTAATTTCATCTGAAATGCATGTCTGTAAACTCTGGCAGGAAACATCCAGAGAAAACCCATGAATGGAAGCTTCGTGCTGTGAGGCCACAGCTCTGACCAAGTAAAAATGCACCGTCAGCCTGTTCTATTGATGCCCTGCTGCCCTCACAGAGAACCACACTGTTGTTCTCTTTGTTTGCACAAAACTCACAGTCCTGCTGCAGAACTGAAAGACAACTAGGAAGCACTTTGGATGGAAAATGAAGCTCATCACTTGAACGAGGCAGCAGAAGCACCGTGAACGCGTTTGGGGTCATTCCACCTTAACTCACCAAATTTTTATTTTTAATCATATTTTTTTTCTGTGCATGTTATTAAGTAAAACGTGTAAAAATTTCGCTCACAGGTGTGAAAATTTATAGAGAGGGGTGGGGTCAAGTTCATTTTTGCATTTTCTTAACACCAATCTTTGGATCAATGTTTGAAGAGACGTAACTTAAGAAATAATGTAGCAAGAGTTCTGAAATTTGATACAACCCTGCTTTGATAGAATAATACAAACCAGTTATATGGTGGTGCAAATTTGGTCAAAAAATTCCAATGTTACTGATATTCTACCAACCATAAGAGGCCGTTCTTCCCCTGTGATTGGTGCCAATAGGAAAATGCAGAGTATAGTGCCAGGCAGAGAAAGACTTTATGAGGAAAAAATCCATTAAAATCACATTTTTTTGCATATATGGCCAATATTAGGACAATCATTGAGCAGGTTTGATAGGTGAAACCACTCCAATAGGGTCCCAACTGGAAGAGTTATATAATATTGATACTGGATAAGAAAAATCATAGTTTTCCAAGTCATAAGGCTGAAGCCTATCCCAACCGAGGGTTCACCCTGGACAGGTCACCAGTCTATCACAGGGCTACACATAGAGACAGACAACTGAGAACACTCACATTCACACCTACGGACAATTTGGAATAATCAATTAGCCTCAGCATGTTTTTGAACTGTGGGAGGAAGCCGGAGTAGCTTCAGACTATTTCATGCAAATTTTAAATAATGCAAAAATAGACATGATCATAACCCTCTTTAACAATCTTTAGCTCAGAAACTAATATTAAATATGACCCCATATTTTGCACATAGTCAGCTACATCAGTATTCAACACTTTAAATAAAACTCAATCAAATTGAAGAGGGTCAAGCGTGGGGCATTCGGTGAATTGAGGCGAAATGACTCGTTCATTCTGTGTTATCTGGATCTGTGTTTAAACATACTTGAAAACATTTTCAGCTCAAGTCTGTTATTTTTAAATTGTATGTTAGACATTCATCGTACAGACGTGTTGAGACGCTGTTGTCACACAGTGTGTCGGGGCTTCAAGAGATGCACCAGGAGTAAGACAACAATCTGTATTTAAATTAGAATTTGTCCAGTAAACCTCAACATCCACCGTGAAACATTCAATTTGTGACCAATTAGACGTGAATCCTTCACTCTGTGCTCCTTCACAGGAAATATTAAGACACATTCAGTGCAAAGTCTGAAGCATCACACTAAGATTTTTGGCATCTGATCGACAGTAAGGCAGTAATCCGATCATCACTTCTGGCTAAAACGTTTCACATCATGGAGAGACGGCAGGAATAACCGACCAAATCACAGATGCTGTTCACGGAGCTGCAGACAGATTTTAAGTTTTAGTTCCGCAAACATTTCTCAGAAGCAGAGTGGAAATAACTCAGTAATTAAAATATTTAAACCTCAAGACAAGTAAATATTTTAAACCTTGCATCGAACTGTTAAACTGGAATTACAAAGAACAGTTTATGGTCAAAATCATAAATGGTGCTCGATTCTGATGCGTCAGCATGGTTAGTTTTGACTTAACAGAGCTGTTGATGAAACTGTCATTAGTCTAAGTGTCAAGTAAAACTTATTACCTGCAGCTGACAAACACTAGAAAGGTAATTCAGGTCAAAGACTTAATCTTGGCAGCAAGAAAATTCTTTTTTAGCTGAATTTTCGGGTCTGAAATGTTTGTAGAACTAAAAGCACATTTGAATCCATCGCTGCTGATACTCTGAGCTACATGTGAGGAAATTCATCTGCACAGATTAATAAAGTCACTAAATGGAAGCACTACAACATGCAGGGATACGGTGCAGGCCAGGAGAGGTATTCTCAAATGTATTTTGTGCTTTAACAGTCAAAGACATCTGTATGATGGCAAACGTGCTGTGAGCTACTGCTGTTTTTTATGAAGTGCAGCACATTTGTATTTATAGTATTTCACTATATTTAAGCATGTACCTTTATTTAGCTGATATGACAAAGGCAGCTGGTTTTATTTGAACATATTTCAGCTTTATTGCATCTGCATTTTTTTTCTCAAAAGATTTGCATCAAAAAAATCTGTGCATGTTTTTTATGTGTTCATCAGTTTGAACGTACAGTTTTTAATCAAAATATGGATTTTATTAATCCATGCAGATTTCCACACCTGTAATTTGTCTTCCATCCGATCTCCTGTGGGGCTTAATTTGAACACTGCTCTCTCTCTTTCTTTTTTTGGCATCATTCAAAACCAATGTGCTTTTTGAGTGCAGGGTGGATAGAAAATTCAATTTAAACTCACCCGGTCTGTTTTTTTTTTTTCTTTTAAAGCACCAAAGACAGCGGCACTGGTCCTGTCTGTTAGAAAAATTGAACAGCATTTTGTAGTGAAGCAGGATTTAATGGGGGTAAAAGCGAATTGATTTCCCAGCAGACGGTGAGGCTGTTTTCTAAACTGTGGAGAGTTAATGTGATGCTTCATGGGAGTTACCGAGAAACCCAGACAAGGAAAAACCACTTCAGAAAAACGTAATGGTAACTTTACCATTTCTATAATAAATCAATGGCACAGTCTTTGTAACACAGCAGTGAAATCACTGTTTGAAGGATAACGTTGGTGCTATTCTATATTTTTCTTATCGTCAACAACTCCCAGACGTAAACAGTCAGTGTATCTCTTATTACTCTCAACCTCTCAACTCCAAACGTGCAGATTTTAACCTTTAAAATCACTTCAAAACATATAATTTAACTTTGAACAGCTGCTCACTGCTGTTTTTTTTTTACTGAACTTTACTCAAACAGGAGGAAAATGTGCATTTTCTAGGGACTGTTTTCAGTCCGCATTTTGTGCACTGGTGAGCGCTTCAAGCAATAATTCAGAATTATTTCACTCTGCTGTGTTTTCCAATAATGTGTCTCTACAACAACTTGTCCACCTTTGTGGATTCAGGGGAGCAAAACAGCGTTTACCGGGGGAGAAAGCTCGATCTCTCTGTAGCCTTCCAAAAAACCTTTTTTACCATGAATCATTTTTATTTTTCAGTGTGGAAGATGCGCATTTTGCACTGCACTAAATACCATTTAATCACCATTGACTGTGCACATGGAGTTTTCTGACAATAAGAAAAATACACATTAGCACCACACGCTATTCTTTGACTGGAGAAAGATTCAGCACTTATTCTTGGTTTTTGTGTTTGTTTGCATTGTTAGCATGCTAACATTTTCTGTTCCACTGTTTCACTTAATTTGTGTTTAGCATGCTATTGTTTTTTAGCCCCTGAGTAACGTTTTAGCATGCTAACAACGTCATTAGCTTCATGCAGGTGTTTTTTTTGTTTCATCTGACAAATATTAGCTTGTAAATGTTTGTTAGCACACCAGAATATTTGCACATTGACATTTTAGTGTGCTAGCTGGAGTTAGCATTGGAAGCTAACAGGGCTGTACGGCTGGACATTTAAGAAAAGTGATTTAACCCTCTGAACCCCGAAACCCGCCGGCAGGTTTAGAAGGCATGTTTTCTTTTGAAAACAATTAAAATGACACCACTTTTCAGGCAAGAACTGTAAAAACAAAGAATTACCAAATTTTCAACCTTCTAAATGAACATATCACCTGTGATGTTTAGATGAGAAACTTAATCAGAGCTTAAAATTATTTCAGAAAATTATTATTCATGTCTCAAATAAAAAAATCAGCAAAATAAAGTCTGATCTAACAAAATTCTGCAAAAACAAAATAACTGCCAAACTGCAGGCTGTGTTTCCACAGAGCAGAGAGGAAGCACTTAAGATGTAAATAGGTAAATATCTATAATATGTGGAGCCTCCATTTTTTCCAGTGTTAGTAACAGCTGTGAACACTTGGAAGGATGCTGGACATGTTGATTCCAGATGTTTTCGACTTTTGTAAAATAAATAATAAAAGAAATTTAAGTTTTTGCTATTGTATATAATGCACACAAAAGACATTTCTGAGTTCTCTCTACCTCTAGTCATGGTTGTGCTGTTTCCATAGAGGTGCAGGACTTTATATTGCAGTAAAAAAAAAACATGAGCTCACAGTGAGAAAAAAAACTGACAGTAGCAAAACAATCCCAGAAGCTGCTCGGAATTCAGAGGGTTAAAAAAAGAGTTTGTAATACGTCCATGGTCCAAACTGGTTTTACTGAGTTTGAGGAATTTTCAAAGTAAAACAAAAAGATTGGAATGGTTGGACGTTTGTTAATAAATCAAGCAAAGTGGGCTGTAAACCACTGAGGAGATTAACAAAGAGGCGACTCAGAGACACCGAAGCTGCTGTCAGACCTGCGAGAGGGAATTCGTCTAGTTTGATTTATGGCACACATCAGGAGGAAGGCGCTGTCATTTTAAAACTAATACAGCTTAAAGTTTACTAAAAAGCTTCTGGTGGCTGGCGGTGCAATGAAGGAAAAGCTTGTAAGGTGAGAAGCAGCAGCGATGATAAGAAAAGGTTAATAATAAGACAACAACAGCATGTGGCTGATTGTTTGCACCGCAGTGTCATTCACTCATGATGTGTTTGGGTAAAATGCGACACTGAGCACCTTCAACATGAAAACATGACTGTAGAGGTTTGACAGGATTCAATGAGGAATATAAAAGTAATACTTTAACTACTCTCCTGCTTCAGGTTTTCACCGTGATGATCGGGGATGTTTATGTTTCAGATAGTTGGAAACTGGTCCTGGATCAGTGCTTCTGTTACCTCTGCAGCTATCATCCAATCAGGCTGATTATCAAGGTGGTTGCTGGGCAGAAAAATGGACACAGCAAACTGCCGACTCAGCCGTCTGGTTCCTTCATGACGGATGTTTTTCTACACTGAAGCACCTGGAAGGGAAGGAGAGCAGGATGTTGCAGGAGATGAGGAAGAGAGAGTGGAAAGAAAGTTAGACTCCCAGCCCAGCAGAGATAATTCATATCATCTGACTCACATGTGGTTCACCGTGAGAAAAAAAATCGACATATTCTGCCGATCAGTTCCACTTAAACCGCTGATTAGCACCATTAGCATCGATAGCATTCCTTAGTAAAACCAGATGGTGCACTGTTCCACTTTTTTTAGCTTATACAGCACATCAGACACATAACACCGCTTTTATTTGGTCTCTCATCTTGTCAGAAGAAACTCCACTATGTAGACCCAGCAGGACATTTTTCACAGATTTGAATCTGAGATCAGCAGAGAGGGAAATTTGGATTTACTCACTCAACTAAGTGGTTTTGCTTTTAAAGAGCGACTTGCTTGTTGATTTTTTTAAGCTAATTTACACTCTATATTTCACGTAAATTGATAATTCATGTAAACTAAAAAGTCTCCGCATGGTTTTATGTGTTTTGTGAGACACACATGCAGAAGTGCAGATAAAAAGTCAGGATTTCTAAACCACAGTTATGACCCATATTTTTTTTTATTTGTTGTTGAACTGAATCGAGCTCAGCTGTTCTCCGTTTGTGACGCTGTGACCAAGTTGTGATTTTTGAGGTGGATTAAAAAAAACACTAAATGTTATTTTACTGCATATTTAGACAAATCGATCAAGTGTATGCTTCATTTTCCTGCACATTAATTCACTGAGGTGGCAAACCTGCAAGATTGTCTTTCAGATCTACATGGAGACATCTCACAGTTCTGTATGAAAATTAAGGAAATAAATTTACTGACAACATTACTGGCTTTCAACTTCAACTTTTAACTCCCTGTCGGAGCCCCACAGTCTGAACACCTTAGATTTAGGAAATGTTGCCGTGTGCAGGAACTTCATATGGGGACGTCTCGAGAACTGATACTTCGGTTGATGCTACGCTGCTGCAGGTTCTGTGAGGATCTGAGTATACTGGGAAAAATGGAGATATTTACTGTTGGAGTCAATTTCTCAGTAAGAATCAACTAATTACTGATTTGAAAAAACTGCACTAAAATTCTACCTGAAAGTCTGCACATATTATAGATATTTAAGCTTTGCATTGTTTATATTTTTACACTTGATGCAATTGTATACAAATTAGCGTTCTTTATGTGCTTTGTGTTATAGACTGTGTGCCAGGATGGACATCAGGAGGATCAACTGACTGCTGTAACATTCAGCTAATTCAGATCTGTTAAATAGTCGGACTGAATAACTGAATAAACATCCAGCTGCATGAGTAATAGCTGCTCTCCACACACAACATTCACAAACATTAGCAGGTTTAGACTAACACAGAGATGGTTCATAACGTTGAGATTGTTCATGCACACAAAATCTGATATTTTTCATATGAAGAATTGAGGAATTTCAGCAGTATCGGTGCAGACTAACACATTTCTGGTATCATGACGTCTCCGCTGCAAACTGAAGTAAATGAAAACATCCAAACACCTGCAACAAACGTGAGATCATGCAACTTTAGAGTAGACTTGTGAAATTATCTGACAAGCAAAATAAAACGATGAACTTTGAAACTGTGAAGTTCTAATTGTGCATGACTGATTCTATTTTTATGTTCCAAACAGACTAGAGTGTCACATTCAGGATGCTAAGCACAAATACAGCTGCTCTGGTGATTAAAGATCTCTGTGGACACATTTAGCTTCATCAGATGTAGAAACGCAGGTTAACGAACTCCCTGAAGTTATTATATAAGAACTTCTGAGTAAAATGTCCCTGATGTCTTGAGTTCTTCTGGATGGATTGAAGTAGAATGTGGCTGATTTATTTTCGTCAGACCAAAGACAAAGTTCTTTGTTTATCAAAGCTGTGAGTGCATGAGGAGTGTGACGTTAACAACGGCTTAGTCACAGTTAGAAACTACTCATTTATGATCAGATACAGACAAATCACAGGATATTTTTAAACCCACAGAGATAACAAGGCCACAGTCTAACCACAGCTGTGTGTTGGTTTCTCATTCAAAATAACTGAAGATAAAAGACGCAGCAACGTTTTAAAATATCAGTAGTAGGAGAATCATGGATATTAAAATCACCACAAAGAGCAGCTTCGGATGAGCGCAGATACGAATCCAGAGAGTTCTGCTAAAAAGCTGCAGATCAGATTTCAACAGAAAGAACTTAAAAAGAAGAAAATTCCTCACGATACTTGATATATTCTCATTAATCTCAGGTATTACTGTCATATAGAGAAAAGATCAGCAGCCTTACAGGATTGATTCATTAATATTCTGGCAGCAGGTGGAGTAGATTACCTGCAAAAGCACCGCCACATTTTCACAACCTCTGAACGAAACTTATTCAGCGTTACTGGGAGTCAACTTCAAACTAACCGACATCATGTCAGACTGATAAAACACAACAGGAGACACAAAACGCTGGATGCAATTGATTACAAAGAGACAAAAAAACCACAAACAGATGCAAACTGATGAAATGATGCTAACTCAATGCAAAGAGAGAGAGACCAGTAGAAACTAGTAGAAACACAGGACTACTAGATGCAAAAAACCCACAAATTAAAATTATTAAAAGAGATGTAAAACCAACACAAAACAGCCAACACACTGTTCTCTTACTCAAAACATATCAAACAGACATCTCACCTTGGAGATGAGTATTTGTTGTGGAAGCTAAAGTCAATGAACTCGTGTGAAGCTTTGTTTATAATGACATGGAAAAAGTTTGACAAATGTGAAACAGCTGCAACTTTGTGGGGTTATGTAAGTCTATGTGGGCTGAACCCAGGTTTATGCATGATGTAATAACAAACTATTTTTAAGATAAAGAGCAAAAGCCTTGTGCTGTCAGCTGTTAGCAGATTTTTTCTGTTTCTGCTGTCGGACCAATAAACAGAAGCACCCTGCATGAGGCTGTAAGCAGCAGTTATTATGGACTCCTGCATTCTGTGCTGCCACTGAAATGTCTTGTTGTGATTTACAGACTTTACTGGATGTTTAAAGGCCGGTACAAACTACAGGATAATCGGGCCAATTTTTTATCCCGATCTCCCCCTTACGATCAAAGCCAGCAAAGGCCTGATTGTCTGATGTTTGCAAACGACATCGTGTCTGATTTTCCTGTGGTGTGGAGTGAGTTAAGAGTGATTTTGTCCAGTCCAATCCGCTCGGAAGGCCTCGGAAGCAGAGATCGTAAATAATGAACATGTTTAATATTTGCGACTAGAAATCCTGCAGTGTGTGGGGGTTTCCTCCGAGAGGAGCCGAGCACGCACAGTGTGTGATGTCACGTGTACTGGCACAAAAGCCAATCAAGACGCGAGCTGACTCAGCTGACTGACGGAACAGGAAGTAAAAACAAACAAAAAACATGCCGCATTTCAGACAGTTTGTCCAAGAAGAGTTACCATCGCTAAAAGTTTTACTCAGATTAATCATGATGATGGATTAATCTGCATTAATGCGTCAATTTTGACAGCCCTAAAAAAAATCTCTGCTCCTCGGCTTAGAGATCTAGATTGTCTCATGAAAAAACAGCTTCAACTATAGAGACGCGCCATATTTTTGGCAGTAACAGTAATGGCGTTATAATGATGGGAAGAGTAATAAATTAGACTACACGTTACTGAAAAAAGAACGGTGTTAGTAATGCCGTTATTTATAGTGCCGTTATTCCCATCACGTTTGTTTACACTGAAGTCACGTTTGACTATGCGAAATTTGGAATATTGAGCCTGAAGAAGTTGATACTCTACCGAAGAATCTAATAGTGTGTGGTGAGCTCCGTAGTGAACACCACACACTATAAGATCAGAAGAGAGAGATCTTGTGCGACCTGTCCTTTGTTATTCTCAAGTGTGTGGTCTTTAAATCTGTGAAGGTTTGAAGAGTCCTGTAATGTGTGCCAGAATTTACGCCGTTTCTGCAGGTTACTTTTCTGATACTTTCACAAATGTAAAGCTTGTTGTGTCCAGCAGGAGACGAGGACTTTGCGCCGTCTTTTTCTAGAACACAGTACATGAAGCAGTGAATGCAGGAGGAACCTACCAGCCTGATGGCCACAGGCAACACTGTAGGACGTCCACAGATTAACAACCATCAGGAACGTTGCTATGAAGCCAAACACCTGCAGACAGACACAGAACAGCCTCCAGGTTGGCACAACAACACTACTCAATCAATCAGACTTCTTATATACAGCACTTTTCATATGAATCTAATGTTACACAAAGTGTTTAGTGATGGAAGGAATCAAAGCTAATAAAAAACAACACAAACAAAACACAGCTCAAGTAGATGAAATACTACAAGATATTTCACTTTTTTCAGACTAAGTTTAAGCCACACATTTTAGCTGTAAGTGCAGCCTCACAGTCCTCAGAGCTCCCTGGTTATCCCAGACACTGTTTGGTTTACATACCGATCCGGCCACCAGTGCTGACACTCCTCCGCTCTTCACCGAGGCGACGATGGAGGCGATGAAGAGGAGGACGGACCCCACGGAATAATGGAAGAACTCCTGAAACGACAGAAACAGGATTTATCTGACAGCTGGAGAGGCAGAAGATTTCTAATCAGCCTCTCAGAGCGTCTGATGAATCTGTAGTTCTGGGAGTGTTTTTGTGTTGAGCTCTGGTCGTTCCTTCACTTTAAACAACTTCAAGATGCTTCCGATTGAGCAACTTGATTCTGCAGCAGAGGAGGCTCCATTTTCAGGGCCGCAGCTGTTGGACCCTTGTTTTTCATCAGCTCTATGTTGGTCCAGATAACATGGCGACTATTTGTTTACTCTAAAGGCAAGCTAACTCTTCTTTCCCTGTTTTGAGTCAGACAAACCTTTACAGCCGTAACTCATTTGCTAGACAGTACAATTTTGGATGGAATAAGCACTTATGAGCCATAATTTGTAAGTAAGTCTTAAAAAGTACTATTTTGGGACATTAAAACTTTAAATACTTGGACAGAAATTAGGATTTGGGGTGAAATAAATCTTTAAAGCCATAATTTAATTGTTAAAAAGTAGAATTTTGGGTGGAATAAACCTTTAAAACCATAGCTGCGAATTTGAAAGCGCTATTTTAGTAAAATAAACCTTTAAAGCCACCCCTCATTTGTTAGAAAATACTATTGTAGTGGAATAAACATAAAACAGAAAGTAACTCATCTGTTAGGAAGTAGAATTTTGGCTGGGCTAAAACCTTCAAAACTATAACTTGTAAGATAAAGTACTGTTTTGGGATGGAATAAACCTTTAAAACTATAAGTACTTGGAAGAAAAATTGTATTGTGGGTGGAAGAAACATTCAGAACAATAACTTGCTAGTCAGAAAGTACTTTGTTGGGTGGAACAAACCTTAAAACTGTAACAACTTTTTTTGTTAAATAGTATCTTGAGTGGACTAAAACCTCAAAAAACATAAGTTGCAAGTTAGAAAGCACGATTTATGTGGAACAGATGTGGACAGAAATGAGTATTTTGTGTGGAATAAACCTTTAAAACCACAAGTTGCATGCTTCAGTGATTCACTCAACTTGGTCCACGGCTGACAGCAAGCTTAAAGGAAACCTGAGCATGTGGGTGTGAAAATACACATAAGGAAGTGCTGCTTTATTATAAACTGAACCGACACCTGCAGATTTCACTTTTTGAGCCCTCTAAATTTACATTCTGGGTAAAACATCACGCAGGTTCCTGTTATATCACACTGAGAATCAAACAGTCATGTAAGAACTGCAGAAGTTCAAATGCAGACGAATTGTGTTGAGATTATCGTTCTGAGAGGACACATGATGCACTTTTAATATTCTAGACTCACCGTCCGAGGTCAGCTGATGCAGATTTTTATTTAAGACTCACTATCAGAGGTCAGCTGATGCATGTTTTTATTCTAGACTCACCGTCAGAGGCCAGTTGATGCAAGGCATCTTCCCCTGCAGCCTAAACAGGTGCATGAGGAGGAAGATGAAGAAGGCGAGTAAGAACCACAGCGCCACCACCTCGAAGAAGCAGAAGGCGTGCCAGCTGGGCCAGCCGCGAGCACAGTAGACGCACAGGAAGGCGATGAGCAGGGAGAGCTGCGAAAAAACATAAAACACAATAAGATTTTTAACTCAATAAAGCCAGATGTGAGGCTGGAGTTTAAGAGATCATTCCACTTATACTCTACATCTTACTATCTCATGTGCAAATCAAACTGACACTGTGTTAGTGAGTCTAAATATTTCTTGACTTTATTCCTGTTTGTAGCTCCAAACACTGCAGACACGTTTACATGAACACAAAACGACACAAAATCATTTCAAAAACACAAAAATCCCCACAAAAAGATGAAAACAATCACTGCCGAAAACAGAGACAAAACCATCACGGACACAAAAACAAGAGACAAACACAACTATACAAAGACACATGATGACTGAAAATAGACGCAAAACATCCACAAAGACACAAAAGTCACCTCAAGAAGATGAAAGACAACAACTACAAGAGGCAAAAATAAATGCAGAGACAATCAAGATGACCACAAAAGGATCACAGAGACGCAAAATTACTACAAGAAGACACCAAAAATGAACGACCACAGAGACTGACGAAACAGCTACAAGGAGATAAAAACAACCACACGAGACTCGATGTAAAAACAAAGAGACACAAAACCACAAGAAATATGCACAAAACAACCACAAAGAGGCACAAAACCACCAGAAGACAGTCAAAATGACCACAACAGACAGAAAACAACCACAAAGAGAAAATGACTGACAGACACAAAACAATTACATAGACGAAAAAACTGACCATACAGAGATGCAACACAACCACAAAGGAACGCAAACAACCACAAAAAGACATAAATTTCCTGCAAAAGTACACAAATCAACCAATAAAGACACACACAAAAAACTACAGGAATGAAACAACCGCACAGACTCCTACAAAAGATGAAAAACAACTACAAAAACACCTAAAAGAAACACAAAACCATCAGAATTAGACACAAAAGGACCACAGAGACAGGAAATTACTTCAAACAGACACAAAAAAGAAGATACACAAAATGATGACAATGATTCACAGTACCACCACAAAGAGACATGCAAAACAGTAACATGAAGACACAAAATGACTGAAACGAGACAAAAAAACAACCACATGGACGCAAACTGACCACAAAATGACCACAGAGACTTACTGAACAACTACAGGGGAGACAAAACAATCCCAACAGCCACAAAATTACCACAAAGAGACAAAAAAAAAAACATCACAAGTAGACAAAAAACACCACATAGACAGAAAATTCCTACATAAAGACAGAAAAAAGACACACAAAATGACAACAATGAGACACAAAATAACCAGAAACTTACAAAACGAATATAAGGAGACAAAAAGAACTACACAAAGACCCAAAATAACAACAACGAGACCAAAAACCACAGAAAATATACACAAAACCACCAGAAAGAGACAGAACAACTACCAAAGACACAAAATTACATAAAACTACTACATAAGCACAAAAAATGGCAACGCAAAGACGCAACTCGACCACAAAGGGACGTAAAACACCCACAAGGAGACAACCACCAAAAGAGACACATCGACCACAAAGAGACACAAAACACAGACAAAACCACCCACAAAGAGCCTCCAACACACAAAAAAAATGATTCAGTGTCTCTTTCAGTGTGGGGTTAGAGTTGGGGGGCTGTTCAGGGTCCTAGGGGCTCTAGGGGCCAAAAAAACTATACAAAGACACACAAAACAACCACCAAGTGACACTACACAACCACAAAGACACAGAATCACCCAAAAAAGACATAGATCCACTATAAAAATACACAAAACTACCAATAAATAGACTCACAAAAAACTAGAGGAAAATAATAAAAACTACACAAAGACAGAAGACTACTGAATAGACACAAAATGACTACAAAAATCAACTCAAAATGATAAAAGACAACTACAAAAGGACAAAAAATGACTACAAAGACACTCAACATGACTACAAACCAACACAAAGCATCACAAATACAGACAAAAGAACCAGAGATACAAACTTACCTCACAAAGGACACCAAAAAAGAAGATCCACAATGACAACAAAGAGGCACGAAACAACCACAAAGTGACAAAAAAAATCCACATGGACAGAAACTGACCACAAAATGACCTCAGAGACTTACAAAACAACAACACGGAGACAAAAACAACCACACAAATACTCAACACAACCAAAGAGGCACAAAACCACATGAAATATAGACTAAACAAACCACAAACTGACATAAAACAACCCCAAAAGGCACAAAATTATCACATAGAAATACGACTCAACCACATTGGGAAGCTAAACAAAAAAAATATACACAATACCATCATAAATAGCCACAAAACCACCAGAAATAGAAAAAAGACACACAAAATGACAACAATGAGACACAAAACAACCACAGAGACTTACAAACCAACTACAAGGAGACAAAAAGAACTACACAAAGACTAAAAACAACAACAAAGAGACACATAACCACAGAAAATATACACAAAGAGACACAAAACAACCACCAAAGACACAAAATTATACGAAACTACTACATAAGCACAAAAAATGACAACAGAGACACAACACAACCACAAAGGGACCCAAAACAACCACTAAGACACTCAAATTGAACACAAAGTGACACAGATACACAAAAACACAGACAAAACCACCCACAAAGAGCCTCCAACATACAAAAAAATGATTCAGTGTCTCTGTCAGGGTGGGGTTAGAGGTGGGGGCTTGTTTCCGGCTCTGTTCAGGGGCCTCTGGGGGCTCCAGGGGCCCGGCTGCTGTCTGACCGTCCAGGCCCGGAGCGGTCAGTGGCAGCAGACTGATGGAAGTTTGTGCTAAAATCAATAGTTGTCAATTTAGAGTTGATTGGCTTTATGTGCGACCACCACACTGATCAATATCACCAGCAATCACCTCCATTGATCCAAACAGACAGGTATCCTCCATCGACACGTTCACATTAAAACAGAAAACAGAAATTAATCATCAACAGCAGCGTCTCGAAACTCCATGTTAAACTCCTGCTATGCTAACAACTTAGCTAACGGCTCCGCTAACGGCAGCTCGTCCCGGTGTGTCCCGGTGTGTCCCGGTGTGTCCCCTCAGCTCAGTCCGAGCCGGACTCGGTCATTCCGGGTCAAACTCCCCTTTCAACCCGCTAGAATCTGGGCGGGACCGACTCACCGTCTGTCCTATCTTGAGCATTCCCGGGATGGTGCCGAGGTAGCCGGTGTTCAGGACGCTGTCCCCGGACCGGACCGTCGTGGTCGTTGTGGTGATGACGGTGTGCGACATGTTGACGGTAAACGGCCGGTAAACGAACGTGTGAACCAGTTAAACGTCAGTCACCGACTGGAAACGGTAACAGCATCGACTGTATCAGCGGGTACCGCCCGTCTCCGTCCTCACTGTCAAGTTACACCGAGAAACACGACTGCTTCTGGGACCCGGTTCACCGTAAAATACCCGGATCACAGACTCACATTATATTATATTATATTATATTATATTATATTATATTATATTATATTATATTATATTATATTATATATTTGATAATATATTACATTATATAATTAATATTATATTATAGTGTCATATATTTTATTGTATTGTATTTTATAGTAGGCTATATTATAATATTAGTGTTATAATATAGTATCTTGTGTATTTTATTGCATTCTATTATATGTTATGGTAATATTATATTATTAATTTTATATTATAGTTTCTTATATATTTTATTGCATTCTATTCTATTTCCGTTTTCCTTTCAAAATGGCTGTAATTTTTAAATTGTTATCAAAGTAGTTGCTTTTCGTGGTATAAAATTACAACAAATGTATTTTTTGTGGTGGTTGTGTGTCTCTTTGTGATCATTTTCTGTCATTTTGTGCATCTGTTTGTGGTTGTTTTATGTGTCTTTGTGTCTGTTTTGCATCTTCTGGTGTTTTTTGTGCTTCCACTGTCTTTTTGTGTCTGTTTATGGTCCT
This sequence comes from Dascyllus trimaculatus, assembly GCA_024666655.1. Lineage (NCBI taxonomy): Eukaryota > Metazoa > Chordata > Actinopteri > Pomacentridae > Dascyllus > Dascyllus trimaculatus. The sequence continues at coordinate 11,325,195 of CM045451.1, read as the reverse complement.
CAACTGTTAAATACAGTTAATTTCCATCTCTGATTGGTGCTGACAGAACTTTTTTATGCAGCACATCATAAACAAATATATTTTGTTTTCTGGACTTCAAATTTTTTGAAACAGTTTCTTTATATGAACTCCAGCAGAAAGTTAAACGCTAATACTACTGAGTCAGTAAAATCTGTTTTACTGGGCCTTGCTGAGATTCATAATCAAATTAAAAGTCATGTGAAATGCCATCCACAAACAGAGAAGACATCACACATAATACGATTAACATAGTAAGAGTAAACACGTGACTAGTTAGAATGAAATTAAATCTGAGATGCTGAAATGGGCACAGATTCTCCTTTTATCGTTTACTCTATTCAGATTTACCATGAATGTGGTTAAAATTAAAAGTAACCTGAAGACAGTTCTTTTCTCCACTGATTTTAAGTATTCAGTTTCAATAAAATATACTTTAACTCAACTTTTTTTCTTTTTTGTTGTATGTTTTATCTCTTACATGCTTGTATTTTTCTCATTAGTGTCTTTTTTGTCCATTTTAATTATTCTATAAAATGTATAAATATCATTCAAATTGTCCGTACTCTTTCTGATGGATTTCATTTATTGAGTTTTATTTTACTCTGTTGAATTCTGTATCCTCCTGTAGAGCACTGAATAACCTCTGTGTGCATAGAGATGATGTGAGGCTTTTATTTTGAAGGGTAAGCGGTGTGTGCAGCTTTGTGGGAGGCAGACAGGCAGTTTGAGCTCTAGGTGCTGATGGAGGTGTGGTCTGTGTCAGGAAACACTGCAGCAGCAGCAGCAGCAGCAGACTCAACACACTTTGTACTTCAGTGACAACACATCAATACACACTGGATACACTGCAGACTGTTCCAGCACACACACACACACACACACACACACACACACACACACACACACACTGTAATAATAAGCACAATCAAAGTCATTACTTTGTGTGCTTCATTTAAAGGAGACAAAACAACCACAAGGAGACACTAAGTGACTAAAATTAGACTTGACCTATGTCTGCTTTTCTTTTGAAATTAAAAATAGTCAACGAAGACAACTTGGTTATAAAAATAAGATCTAAATATGGCATAAAATAGGCTGAAAATAGAAAGGGGTTAATAGCAGGATATAATCAGTTAAAAAAACAAAATTGTAAAATAGAAAAAATCAAGACAGAAAACATGACAAAAGCACAGAAAGTCAATTTGATATTTTAAAATAATTTAAAAATAGAAATCAAGACAGCAAACATGATAAAAAATTAACTAAATCAAATTAATAAACAAAAAATCAAGACAAAAAGCATGATAAACACATGAAATCAATAGGAAAAACAACATAAATTTGCAATTGTTCAAGTGCAAGACACAGAAACAGAAAAAAAACATATCAAATCAATTGAAAAACAAATGAAGACATGATTAAAACATGGAAAATCAAATTGAAAAACAAAATAAGATAAATATAAAATATAAAAATGAAGACAGAAAGCATAATATAAACATATTACATCAATTTTTCAAAACAAAATATATTTAAAGTTTAAAAAAAGGACAGAAAACATGATGAAGATGTACAAATTCAATTTTAAAAAGAATTATTCATATTTATTGGAAACATTTCATTGGAAACGTACGTCTGGATATATTTATTAAAAGTTTCAGTGAAAGAGGAACATTTGGCTAAAAGAGGAAGCAGATATCTGTTGATTCGTGTTGTGCATGTGTTAAATCTTACATCTTTTGGCTCTGTGCTGAGCAGCTCGGTGAGCTTCCTGAATTTTTGACTGAAACGCTCTCAGAGCTGATTAATAATTCAGACTGCGGCCTCAGAAACTGTAGACTGAGAGGAGGAAAGGCCTGCAGCAGCTGCAACACCCTCAAACACCAGCACAGCTCCGGGCAAAGCTGCTCGAAGTCGAAGGAAGGCAGGAAGACGTTCAAGTGCAGCTCAGCTAACAGACACAACGAGCCACTTTAACTGAATCCTGTCCACAAACATCACCAGAAGCTGCAAAATGCTGCAAAATGACTACAAAGAGATGCAAACAATCAAAATTCATCAAAAAACAACTTAAATGAGACCAAAAATGATCCCAAAAGATTCAATATTACCTACATGGGAAGCAAAATAACATCAAATGACTACAAAGAGATGCAAAACTACCTAAATTAAACATTAATTTACTAAAATTAGAAGCTAAATTATGCAAAATTATTCAAAACAATCCCAAAAACACATGTCAGCCACAATGAATTGTAAAATGACTAAAATGACGCAAAAAAAATGATCACAAAGAGATGCGAAATTACCTAAAGAGAAGCAAAACGACGTCTAACATCTAAAATGGTTATAGCATTTGGCCACAAAGAGATTTAAAACAGGCAACATTAAATGCAAAGTGACTGAAATGAGACGTAAAATGATGCAGAATTCTGAAAATAAGATGCAAAATGACACAAAACAACCAAACTGAGGCACAAAATGACTAAAATAAGATGCAAATTGACTACAAAGAGGTGCAAAACAACTAAATTAATCAAAAAATGACTAGAACAAGACAAAAATGATCACAATAAAAGCAACATTACCAACGTGAGAAGCAAAATAACACAAAATGACTACAGACAGACACAAAACAACCAAAGTTAAACACTAATTCACTAAAATGAGACACAGAATGACACAAAATTACTAAAGATGTTTGAAAATGATGCGAAACAACCACAATGAATCGTTAAATGACTAAAATGATAGCACAAAGAGATGCAAAGCCTAAGTTACATGCAAATTGACTGAAATGAGTCACAAAATGTTGCATCTCATTTCAAAAATATGATGCAAAATGACACAAAACAACCAAAATGAGACGCCAAACGACCAAAACAAGTTGAAAAATGATGCAGTACAACAGGAATAGAGTGTGAAATGAAACAAAGAGACTTTTGGCCTGATGTGGCCGCCTGCAGAGAGACATGACATCCACAGCTGGAGGTTAACAGCAGTGTGGAGCCTTAATGAGCATTTAGGCCACTAATTTCAAAAAGCACCATCTTCTGTGTAGAAACTCTACATTCAGGCTAATCTAATGAATGTGCTGAAGGCCATTTTATAAGGGATTTCTCTGTTGATAAGATTTTAAGTCTTATTTAAAGCTCTGAAGATCCAAACTTGCTCTGTGTTGAACTGTTGTTGTTGTTAGAGCTTATTATTGAGTAGGACTGTACTGGTTCCTGGTCATGTTACCTGCCCTGTTAGCTCGTAGCTAAAGAAGCTAACATGTGAGGAGCAGTTGTTGAAGCTGCAGCAGCCGAAGGTGTGAAAACACCTCCGAGCAGCAGATACAGCTTCGGTCCACCACAGCAGCTATTTCTTCAGCATTTTCATTTGTTACCATGGAGATGCAACAACATGTTCTTCACACTTTGAACCACATCCTGTGGCCGCAAAGTGGTTAAACGCACACCAGCGGAAAACACACACCCACACAGCCACACAGCAGCAGCATGAAGTAAAGATGCAACCTGCAGCAGATCCTGAAAGTTTCTGACTCAGTCTGTCGGCCACAGGTGAAGCCTCATCACCACCACAGCTGCAGCCGCTCACCAAACCACAGAGGGTCAGCTGAGCTTTTACAGGACAGCAGCAAGTAAACAACAAGTTCAAGTGAAAATTGCTCAAAATGACATGCAAAGCAGCCTCAAAGAGAGAAAATGTCACTAAATGATTCAACAAAGAGGCAAAACGGCACAAAATGACCACAAAGACACACAGAATGACTAAAACGAGACACAAAATTCTCAAAATAAAACACATAATGACCTCGAAGTAATGTGAACGATTAAACTGAGATACGTAATTACATAAAGACCCAACAGGGATGCAAAAAAACCCCAAAAGAGACACAAAATGACCACAAAGAGATGCAAAATTACCTAGATTTGATATGATGTCAGCTAAATGACACACAAAGCCATGAAAAATAGATGCAGAATAATGGCAAACAATTACAATAAGAACTAAAACAACACAAAAAACAGAAATATATGCAAAACAGCCTAAATGAGATGCAAATGATACACAAAATTACCTCAAAGATATCCAAAATGACCAAAATGCAATACAAAAAAACTAAACAGACACAAAATAAGAAGTAAAACTAGCAAAATAAAATGACCTCAAAGTGATGTCAAATGACCAAACTGAGAGTTATTTCTACAAGCAGATGCAAAAAAAACCCAACTGGGATGCAAAAGACACCTGAAAATATACAGAAAGTGAACAAAATGACCACAAAGATAAGATAAGATATGATAATCCTTTATTTGTCCAACTGCGGGGAAATTTATAGAAATTTAGAGATGCAAAATTACCAAAATGTGATGCAATGTAAGCAAAATGAAGTAGAAATTGACAAAAACATATGCAGAATGATAGTAAACACACAAAAAATAACCACAAACATATGCAAAACAACCTAAATGAGATGCAAAACTACCAAACTGAAATACCAAAATGAACAAAAAGAGACACACAAGGACCAAAATTAGATGAAAAATAACCTCAGAGAGATGCAAAATTAACAAAAAGCAATACAAAATGACTAAAATTAGACATAAAATGACCGTGGAGATTTAAAAAGACGAAAAGAAAACTCAAAAAGAAACAAAAATGAACCCAAAAAAGACTGAATTATGCTAAATTATCTAAATAAGCAGCAAAATGACACAAAATGGCCACACACAGACCCAAAGCAATGAAGAAGTTTCACAATAAAGTGTAATAAACACGCTTGTTTTAATGGATCTCATTCCTCCCATGACAACACATGATGGACAAACTGGGAACAAACCAGTGGCTCCCCCTGCTGGAAAAGATCGAGAAACACAGCTCTGAAACTGCATGTATGTGCCGGTCTCACACCTCATGTATTTGCATACTCCCCTTCTTCAAAACTGCTTTTATAGGCAGTATGTAAAAGTGTGATTTTGATGTTTCTGTCAACACAACATGTTGCATTGACAGAAACATCAAATCATTTATCTTCCCTCCGAAGGTAAATGATTTCAGTTTCTTGAGAAAAACAGCTCGACTCTCAGAGGACGTTCGGTTGTTTCTGAAAATAAAGCAGACACTCATAAATGTGGTTTATTCTTCACAATGTCTTTTCTAAAATTGCATCAGTGGATTATTTGGGCTGACAGTTTTCATACCTGCATCAGTGATGGACGCTCACAGAGTAAACAACACCTGAAATCACAACAGTTCAGCCATTAAAACACATTTTCAGTGGTAGTTACAGTCAAAAGTTTCCATACATACCATATGCATCACGGCAGTCTTTAGTTTACAATGACTCCTATTACTCAAATTTTCTGTGATGGAATCATTGAAACACATTGGTCTGAGATTTATTATGAGTCTACTTGAAAAATGACAAAATCTGCTGGGTCAAAAATAAACATACAGCAATGTTAATATTTGGGTAAACATCTTTTGGCAATTTTCACCTCCACTGGGCACTTTTGGTAGCCGTCCACAAGCTTCTGGTTGTTTGTCTGACTGTTCATTTCAACAGACTTGGTGTAGTTACACTAAATTTGTTGATTTTCTAACACATTCTTGTTTCTTTATCACAGTCCGCAGGTTCTTGATGGACTTTAAGCCAGGACTTTGGGGAGGCCAGTTTAAAAACTCAATCCTGGCCTGATTTAGCCATTTTTTTCCCCCACTCTGATGTGTGTTTGGGGTCATTGTCTTGTTGGAACACCCAGCTGTGTCCAAGACCTAACCATCTGTCACACAGCAGCAGCATGAAGTAAAGATGCAACCTGCAGCAGATCCTGAAAGTTTCTGATTCAGTCTGTCGGCCACAGGTGAAGCCTCATCACCACCACAGCTGCAGCCGCTCACCAAACCACAGAGGGTCAACTGAGCTTTTACAGGACAGCAGCAAGTAAACAAGTTCAAGTGAAAATTGCTCAAAATGACATGCAAAGCAGCCTCAAAGAGACAGAAAATGTCACTAAATGATTCAACAAAGAGGCAAAATGGCACAAAATGACCACAAAGACACACAAAGTGACACAAAATTCTCAAAATAAAACTCATAACGGCCTCAAAGTGATGTAAACGATCAAACTCATATACACAATTACATAAAGACCCAACAGGGATGCAAAAAAAACCCCAAAAGAGACACAAAATGACCCTCATTTATTTTGTATAAAGCATCGGTTCCACCGGCAGCAGCCCCAGAGCATAATGCTGCCACCACCATGCTTCACGGTAGGTTTAGTGTTCTTGGGGTTAAATGCCTTATCTTCTCTCCTCCAAACATAATTATGGTCATTGTGGCCACATAACTAAATTTTTGTTTCATCTGACCACAGAATTTTCCTCCAGAAGACCATTTTTTAAAATCCATATGATCAGCTGCAAACTTCAGTTCAGCTTTAAGGTGCAGCTTCTCGAGGAAGAACCTCCTTCTTCATTGCAGCTCATGGTGATATAAAACACACTTGACTCTGCACCTGACAACTGTTTACTGTCGGCTGTTAATATTATCACTATGGTCATTTTTATCAGCGACTTCTCTATAATTTTATCAGTTTAACAAGCTGCCAGATATAGGAAAAAATCACACACGCACATTTAAAAATGTGGAGAACTCTGGTCTGATTACAGGGCCGCTAAAATACTGTTCCACTGTTTCCGAGAAAATACAAGAAGTGAAAAAGAATGAAAAATATTTAGAGTGAAAATATACTCAAAATATAAAAATTAAGGTTCTAATTTTGCAGCATAATAGATAAAATATAACAATTTCATTTTTCCCTGGGGATATTTACACATCTAACCATCAGAGTAGCTGGTTTGCTTTAAGTCATTCATTTCTTTTAAACATTAAACATAAAAACATCAGTACGATCAACACATTGTGCTGCTGAGCAAAACGAGAATTTCAGATTTTTTCATTATCACATAGTTTTTAATGAAAATGTTGCATATTTTCTGATTCCAGCCCCTCAAATGTGACAGTTCGCCACTTTTCTTCATCATTTACGACTTTAAATCTGACATATTAAAATGTTTGGAGTGTTGGTCAGTCGAAACAGACACTGTGAAGATGTTATTTTATCATTTATAATGTTATTTTTAATGATGCATGTACTCATCATCTTGGTTGGTCGTATTCCAGTTTTCGCCAAAACACTTATTTAATTAAATGAAATTGTAAATCAACTTTCAGATTTTTATTTTCAGTTTTCAGATTATGGCGACATAAACAAAAACAGGTCATTAAAACTAGTTTGTGTTGTTCAGCAGAGGCCATGTTTGCATCGGTTGTTGTTTTCTTGTTGTTTGAATAATAAAATGATATGATCGACACTCAGACACACTGACTGTGGCTGCACACGTGAACACAGGGAAGAATTTGGGCGCCATCTTGTGGCTTCCTCTACTGTCTGTGAAGATTCTCAGTCACCCAGGCCATGGTTATCCTCGTAGTTTCACCTCTCATCCAAGACGCTTCATCAGTTCTAAACTAACTGGTTGGGAATTCCAGATTTTTATACTCTTTAGGATCCATTAACACTATTGAAGCTTCGAGGATTGAAACTACAAAGATTCCTGCTACTGTTACTACAGTTTGAACTCACTCGTTACCTGTGCAGCTTCACACTCACCTGGTTCTTTATTCTGCTGCACGAAATTCACCTGTGGAGCTGAAAAAGAACGCACATCTTATTACTCCACTGAATATTCATTTTATTTAAAAAGCAAATGAGACTCCTCACACTGATGCACTTTAGGCCTGTAACTAAGTAAACTAACATCTATGATCTGAGGTATTTGGTGCTAAATACTGCACTGCTTTTATCTGACAGCCTCAGTCACCTCAGAGATTAAAATAGATAAATAAATAAATAAATAAATAAGGCACAAGTCAATAATTGAGACCTAAAACTATGCAACAAGAATATATGCCGGAAACTTGTCATACGTTCAGCTTCTTTGATGTGATTATTTTGTCTGCTTTTCCTTTAAATTCTGCTCAGAATTTTGATTGTTGTTTAGTTTTTTTCTTTTTGAGGTTTGGATTGCTGCTATGATAAACCAAACACTATCTCCCTGAGCTCTGGGTAACTATAATCTGAATTTTTAATTGACCAATCAATCAATTTACAGAGAAATGAAATGAAAATAATCACTAGTTAAAGTCTATATGGAAAAGCTGTAGTTAGTTAGTTATAGCATAGTTAAGTTGCTGCAGATACAACATATATTACTTACACATCCATACTGGATTAGGAGCTTAAGAGTTAACTTTAATTCACTGTTTCTTTTCACATATTGCACTTTGTAATGAAGCAGTTTTAACATCTTCTGATCAGTAACACAGAGCCACAACCGCTGAGTCACCACTTCCCTTTAAAAATGACAAATGTACTCCGAAATGTTCTGTTACAACATTCTCTACTGTGACTAACCCTTTATTTGTGCATTTCTGCTCAGAGGCCAAACTGCATTTCATTGTCTTGAGGTCTTGTGCAATGACAGTAAACTTATATCTGATCTGACCTATTGTAAAAGCAACTCCACACGTCCAGCTGCATTAAGAAAATGCAGTGAGGAGTTTCACAGTGTGGTTTAAGGACTTTCATAAATCCTCTCCTTCACAACATCTCATGTATTTATGAACTAATAGAACTTACGGCCGAGGCTGGTGATCTCTGAATAAACGGTCTGAAGCTCTTGGTCAGATAGAGGCTCCGAGTCCTGCCATGGAGGATTTCGTTTTTCTGATACAAACAACATGAGACAAGAGCAGAAAAAATGACTTGAAATATAAAACAAACTACAGTAACACTGAAAATTTAACACTGAATTTAGTCCCAGTCAACCTACGTCATCCTGTCTGTTATATTTAACCTTTACCCCTTAGGTTAGTGTCATGTAAAAGACTTACAAATTGTACGCAAGAATACCTGAATGCCGGATAAAGTCCATCCAGTCCTGCATAAAGTCTGGTTCTGCAAAAGTTAACTAGCTTAGCTTAGAGGTTTTGCAGACTTTCCTAACAAAGAGGATGATATCTGGTTTTATCTAATGAATACTTAAAAAAAAAGAATAACACCTAATAAGTATAAACTCTTTTATAAAGCTCTTACTCTTTAGCTTAGCCTCAGTTTGTGCCCCTATGTATTAGCATATAAGCAAATCAAAATAGAAAAACGCTTGTTAAAGCTAAGTGCAATAATAATTTTAAAGCAGGTGCTAAAGCTGCTAAATGTCCTGCTAAAAGCTAATTAGCCTAGCTCAGATGTCAGATTGTTCCAACTGGTTTTATCTGATGACTACCTTTTTCTTCATCAGGAATAATCCTCCTAAAAGTCATTAGAAAGTATTACACACAGCTTTGCAGTGCAGATATCTCTTACACTGTAGCTTAGCTTCGGTTTGTGCTGCTCATGTATTAGCATATAAGCTAACCAAGTTAGAAAAAACGTTTATAACACTAGTCTGAAGCCAAAGCTAATTCTTTCTGAGCTGTGCTCTATAGTTGACAAACTAATTTTGATTCTCCAGCATTTCATTTGTAATATTGCATAAATAACGCAGGAGTTCAAGCTGCTAAATGTCCTGCCAAAAGCTACCTAATCTAACTTAGATGTCTTACAGATTACTCAATATAGACTACTGTATTTAGTTTAATGTGGTGATTACTGTTCTTTTAAAATTATTATGAACACGTTTACATTTTACATTTAACTTAGCTTCAGTTTGTCCCTGTCATGTATTAGCATACATCCACTTCACAAAGCTAACCAAGTTCTAAGTGTTACCTGTCAGGCTAAAAGCTAATTAGCCAAGTTTAGATGTCTTACAGATTATCCCAACATGGTCTGGTTTTATCTGATGGTTTCATTCTTTTTTTCTTTTTGAGAAATAGCAGCTCTAAAAAGTTGATTAAATTTATTATAGACAGTTTTACAGCTTATGTATCTCTCACACCTTAGCTTAGCTTCCGCTTGTGCTGCTCATGTATTGGCAAATACACTAACCAAGTTAGAACATAAACTACAGTATTTTGTTTTAGCAAATGATTAATGAGATTAATAATTGAATTTTTGTTTTCTTGCGTAGCCACTGACTGACATAGGCAGTATATGAGAAGCTCACTTCGGCAGTAAATGATGATTCCTGTCGACAGCAGCACCAGCAGCAACATGATGACTCCGCACACAGTCAGACTGATCATCAGGATATTAGTGGTTGGGTATGTCTGCTCTGCTTCACCCAGCCTGCTCTCTGCCCTGCAGGTAACCACTTCCTCCTCTTGCTGGTAGGGGATACAGGTGGTCAGACTGTACGAGCCGGTTGCTAAGGTCTGGCCCTGGACCTCCAACAGGCGTCTGGCGACTGATAGCCAGACCACTTTAGGCTGCGGGTGACCTTCCACTTCACACCTCAGTGATCTGGTGACACTCTCTGATCCGCAGGGCATCTCCACCACGGAGAGGCTCTTAATCTGTGGTTTGACTGGCAAAACAAAGTGTCAAATGTAACATGATTCAGGTGAGTACTGACGAGTAATAAAACACAGTTCAGTTTAATATGTGCAGTGATTTTATGTTCACTCTTTTCAAAAACTGAAAAAAAAGATGCAGAAATATGATTGAGCAGATTCATATTCATGCAGAAGAGAGATTAACTGGACAGTTTGTCACATTAAAGTCTAACGTTTTGGGAAATATGTCATATATGGATTAACAGTTAAGTGAAAGAAGCAAACCCACCACAAAATGATCAAAAATACACAAGATTACAACAAAGAGATGCAAGTCAGCCAATAAGAGATAAAACAAGCCAAAAGAGACACAAATCAAGCACAAGTAGATATCAGACAGCCACACAAAGGTGCAAAGTGATCAAAAAAAGACAAAAAAACTACCAAAAAGAGACACACAACTGCTAAAATGATGAATAAAAGATGTAAAATGACCACAAAGAAATGTAAATCAACTAAAAAGAGTCACAAAACAAGCAGAGAGAAACACAAATTAACCACAGATAGACATGAAATGACCATAAAGATACACACATGACACACAAGTGTGGTCTCATATGGTCTAGTGATCAGGATTCCCAGTTTTTAAACAGGTGATCTAGGTTCAACCCCAGGTATGGGAACAAAATGTTTATTTAAGTCATCAAATTTTCACATCCTGCAGTTGCAGTTTTCAAATAAACACCAGAAAACCTCAAAAAAAAGACAAAAAAACAAGCAAAAAGCGACACAAAATATGAAATGTAGACACAAAATGACCACAGAAGACACAATGGTCAACCAAAAATTCTTGTAAAATGATAATAAAAGACACAAGAGTTACCAGAAACAGACACAAAACAACCAAGATGATTATAAAAGACACATAATGATCACAAAGAGACAGAAGTCAACCAAAATGAGTCACAAAACAAGGGGGAAAAACACAAATTAACTGCAGGTAGACACAAAACAGTAACAGAAGAGGCATAACATGACCATAAAGACACATGATACACAAATATGGCCCCATATGGTCTCACGGGGAGGAATCCTTTCTTCACCCAGGTGGCCCGTGTTCAGCTCTTGATATGGGAATAGACATGGACATGTAATTTCATATTATGCAGGAATTGAGTCCTTTTCATTCTCCCAGTGTAATAAATAGCATTGTTATTCTGAATTTACATTACAACACTAAGGCACAACCTCAACAACTTAAGTTATGCTGAGACCACAAGTTCAAGTTCAATTCAAATTATAACATTCCAGAATTCAAATCCTAACATTCCAGAATTCAAATCATAATATTCTAAAATTCAAATCATAACATTCCAGAATTCAAATAATAACATTCCGGATTTCAAATCATAACATTGAAAAATTCAAATGAAAACATTCCGGATTTCAAATCAAAACATTCCGGAATTCAAATAATAACATTCCGGATTTCAAATCATAACATTGAAAAATTCAAATTATAACATTCCGGATTTCAAATCATAACATTCCGGAATTCAAATCAAAACATTCTGGAATTCAAATCATAACATTCCGGAATTCGGATCAAAAGATTACAATCTTCAAATCATAACATTCCGGAATTCAAATCATAACATTCCAATCTTCAAATCATAACATTCCAGAATTCAAATCAGAACATTCCGGAATTGAAATCATAACATTTTGCAATTCAAATCATAACATTCCAAAATTCAATTCAAAACATTCCAGAATTCAAATCATAACATTCCGGAATTCAAATCAAAACATTCCAATCTTCAAATCATAACATTCCAGAATTCAAATCATAACATTCCAAAATTCAAATCAAAACATTCCAGAATTCAAATCATATCATTCCAGAATTCAAATCAAAACATTCCACTCTTCAAATCATAACATTCTGCAATTCAAATCATTACATTCCGGAATTCAAATCACAACATTCTGGAATTCAAATAATAACATTCCAGAATTCAAATCAAAACATTCTGGAATTCAAATTATAACATGCTGGAATTCAAATCATAACATTCCGGAATTAAAATGAAAACATTCCAATCTTAAAATCATAACATTCAGGAATTAGAATCATAACATTCCGGAATTCAAATCCTAACATTCCAGAATTCAAATCATAACATTCCAAAATTCAAATCATAACATTCCGGATTTCAAATCATAACATTGAAAAATTCAAATCATAACATTCCGGATTTCAAATCATAACATTCCGGATTTTAAATCAAAACATTCCCGAATTCAAATCATAACATTCCAAAATTCAAATCATAACATTCCGCAATTCAGATCAAAACATTACAATCTTCAAATCATAACATTCCGGAAATTCAAATTGTAACTTTCCAAAAAACACTCACTGACTGGACCTGTGCACCTATTAATTATCCATGGATGTTTGCACTTAAAAAACTGACCAATTTCTGTAATATAAATCGGAACATCCCAAAATTCAATTCATAACTTTCCAAAATTCAAATTATAACGTTCCAAAATTTTAATCATATCAATCAGAAGACCTGGACTGTTGCTCTGTGGTCAAAGTCCTCTTTTCAGTGGGGGGAAAAATGAAAAAACTTAACTTTATCGCATTTCATCACGTCAACATTTAAATGTTCCTGATTTGCAGCACATGTGTTTGTGCACTAAAAATCAAAGCAGAGCAATGTGAGGGAAAACCAGGAATACTGTCTGTCAAACCATGTGGAAGTTTAGCGTACCTGCGAGGAAAGAATTAAATCATGACCACAACTGGTGATTTTAGCAGTTACAGCAGGCTGCAGTAAACCTGAAATTATTCTGTAAGTGCTGAATCTTTTTTTTGACAGTTTCATGTGAACTTGAATTACCCAAGGGTCATTTAATAGCAGCTCCACAGCTGCCAGGTGTGTTTCATTAACAGTACAGGAAGCTAAAATTGGCCATAAAACACATTGAACCTAAGGAGATTTGAAACTCTCAGAACTTACCTTCAACGTAAAGATCAGTCTTTTCTTGCAAATTGTTTCCCCACCCCTCCAGCTCCACTCGGCAGAAGAAAGTACCGTTATCCATCAGATGTACCTCCCTGATGTGGAGTGTCAGCTGCCCTCGCCGAGGATCTCCATCTAGGGAATATTTTAATCCGGACCCTGAACACTCATTGACTCTCACCATTGAATCATTTTTAACTGAACACTTAAAGAACGGTTCAGCTTTTGGATCTCTCGCCAGCCATTTGACGGTAATAGTCCCAGAATAGTCCTTCCGTCTGGGGGTGAAGGAGCAGTTGAGGATGGCGTCTTCTCCTCTTGACACTGTAACCAACGGAGACACCATCATGGTCCAGGTAGAAACAGACCCTGAAGAGGATGACCACATCTGGAGGTTAGGTTTTATGTTGGATGGACATCCAAGAGAACGGGGAATCTTCCCACAACACTGGCTCAATTTACATACAAGGTCTAAGAATGTTAACTGGAAAACATTTAAAGAATATTTTAAAGATTTATTTAATTTTCAACAGTGTTCCAATCAGGTTAAAAATCAGCTAAGGCACTCAGAGGATGTTTGAAGGATGATGTCAGGGCCACAGATTCTGTTGCATGATAATAAAGCAAGAAGGTTATCAAAACAACATTCGAAAAAAAAATGTCAAGATGTTTTCCAGTTCTCTGATGACAGAATGTTTTTATAAAACCTTCCTGTGCTGTGATATATTAACAAAGCTAGAACACTTTGCCTGCAATTGTTCTGAGGATGTTTTTACACGATAACTAAGGGAGGATGTTCTCAATGTGTGTTTGAAAAAGCAAAAAAATAAATAAATGAGGGTATAACGGTGTGACTATGTCTTTCAAGATCATTATCTTCCCTTTAAAGAGAACATTCTGAAAACTAAAATAAACTTCCTGCTGAGAACATTACTAGAACTTTACAAGAGTTCCTCACAACTTTAGTAAAACAGAAAAATTCTAGCTAAGACAGCCTCAAATGTCTGGGTTGATTCTTAGTCATCCTAGTTATGGTGATCCTGCTTTAGTGGAAGGTAACTAGACTTCTTTTTTGGTTCTTGGGGACATTTCATCCAACAGGCTTCTTCAGTTCCAACCAAATGGTGTGGACTCAAGGTGTTTGTCTGTAGGGGTCCTCAGCACCACTTGTCAGGTACATTTAATGCAGTCCTTATGGTGAACTCCCATATATATACTCCCATATATCATATACTGTATACAGCTGACCTCACAGATTGAGGTGTAACCCGGGACTGCTTTAAAAATCTACTGAACTGAAGTCAAACTTAAACCATGAGAGTTCAACCACCAGCATGACAACAAGCATCTTGTGATTATAATTCATAACTTTCCATATTGAGGTGCAGCCTTGATAACTGCTTGAAGTGAAATTAAGATCACATGCCAACATTTCAAGATCATAAGTTATTATTTTTACAGTACATTTGTCTCTGTACTAGGAGATGAACCTGGTGATCTGGGTGAAAACCAGGAATCCTGACTGTTAAACCGTAAGGATGACTAATAAAGTTTGGGATGGCTGCCAGAAATAGATTCAGATGCACCATGAAGAGCTGGTTGTAGCACTTATTAAAAAGTCAAGATTGATGCTCTCAGATCTACCCATTAGGTCCCATATGGTCTAGCGGTCAGGATTCCTGGTTTTCATCCAGGTGGCCTGGGTTCAACTCCCGGTATGGGAATATTTCTGTTTCTGTGAAACCGTCAACGTGTATGTTACTTGTTTGACATTTGAATGCCATAATTTGCAGTAAATCTGTCTGTGTAAAAACCAGGGGCCTCATTATCAAGCGTGCGCAGAAAGAGTTCTAAATTCTGTCGTACGAATGAAATTTAGAATGTGTGTAAGTACAAAAAAATCCGTATTTATCAAACGTGCGGACACCGGTCGTACGCACACCAGTAAGTAACCTCTGATGATAAATCCCACCTGTTCCTAACGACCATGCTCGTGCACGGTTCGGGTCATTTGCATTCAGAAACGCCTCCAATTGACCATATATGGTAGCAACCATCCCTTAAAATGCATGAATGGATTTTTGATCCCGTCACCGAAATCATGGCAAAGAGGGCGAAGAAGGGGAATTTCTCCGACACCGAGATTGAGGTATTACTGGCGAAGTTGAAACAAACCAAAAAATACTTTTTGGAACACTAAAAGCAGGTGTGATCACCAAAAGAAAATGCTGCGTGGGAGAAGGTGACGACTGCTGGTAATTCTGTTGGGTCAGAGAAAAGATGATTCTCAGAAATTACAAAGAAATGGTTTGATATCAAACTCGGTGCCAGAAAACGCATCACGGCCTACAGACGCAAAATATCTGTAACTGGAGGAGGACAAGCAACAAACCAGCTTTACCCATGGACGCCCGTATTGCCAGCATCATCGGGGACACTATGTGGGATTATTCCGAGGGTCTGACGGAGGCAGGGCTGTAGAATCAACACGAGACCACCAAATCCATAAATGAAATAAGCGATCAGCTGACCAACATCGTCAATACCTGCTGCAAATCAACGAGTTACTGGCACAGATTGCTGCATGCCCATCGCAAATGTTAAATAAATAAACTTTTAAAATGTTGAATGATGAGATTATTTTCCCACACACTTTGAATCTGAAACATGCAGGTTTACGTAAAATCTCTGTATGATCCTCTCGTTTGAATGGCAGCGACATTAGAGGGTGGGACAGGCGGGGTCATTAGCCACTGCTTCAGTGGATTTACCCGATCTCCTATGGAGATGTTACAATAAACCATACGAAGCCCAGAAAATAATTCTGAAATGCTCTAACACTCACCAATGAGCCAGCCATCCTAAACAGCTGCTGCTTGGAGGCACACACCCACTAAGTTGTTCTGCAGAATGAATGAGTCGTGTGTTCGTCCAGGCCACCGGGCAACAACGTTTAACGGAGACAGATGTGGATCGCAAATTATTTTTGTATTAATTGAATGAAATCCTTTCATGTTCATGGATCTGAATTCATTGTGTGATGGTGCTTTGACTGAGATGCGGCTGCAACTTATGGCTTTATTTATGTTTGGGAATCCGGCGATGGCGTGAAATCCTTGTTTAGTTTCGGCTTGCTGTTGAACACTTTGATTCCCTACGTGCATTCTGTTTGTAGTTTCTCTGTTCTACCACTAGGTTTTGTGTGTACGCATGGTCAGAGTTGTGCTTAAATTTGCGCATGTTTCTACGCACAAGTACAAGTTGATAAATCCCATACTTTGCGTGGAAATGCTCTTACGCACTCATGACGCACA
Organism: Dascyllus trimaculatus; assembly: GCA_024666655.1. Taxonomy (NCBI): domain Eukaryota; kingdom Metazoa; phylum Chordata; class Actinopteri; family Pomacentridae; genus Dascyllus; species Dascyllus trimaculatus. The sequence goes on along the minus strand of CM045451.1, from coordinate 11,308,312 downwards.
CATCTGTGCGTACGCACGCTTGATAAATGAGGCCCCAGGATTACTGACAGCCCTGCAGGGCGACACCAGACAAATTTAGTCAATGCCTTTTAAATGGGTCTATGACACCATTCATACTTGTAATGCAGTCCTGAGATCACTACCCAGGCAGTTTCACCAGCATTCACACCTTAAGTGTTGGGTCAGTAACGGGCTGTAAGTCATGGGATTTGACAAATCTGTCTCCACAGAATTCCTATACAACTAAATTTCATTGCCATTTATGTTTTAAAAAGATAAAAACAAAACAGGACATAGAAGGGGAGGATGGAGGCATAAGTGGGCACTGGACTTTCACCCAGGAGACCAAGATTTGCATTCCGTCTGGGATCATTATTTTCTTAGACTTATTTTTAGCCTCATTATTGCTTTTGGTTGTCACTCACTGTTTGCTTAAGTTTAGGAAAAGCACTTTTACAATGATAAGTACATGTTAAAAGCTAGGTTACGTTTAGGCACCTAAATTGCTTGGTTAGGTTTAGGAAAATATTAGGGTTTGGGTTAAAACATGGGCTGCACAGTGGCTCTGTGGTCAGCAGCGTCGCCTCACAGTTAGAAGATCCCCGGTTAGGACGCCTGGGATCTTTCTGTGTGGAGTTTGCATGTTCTCCCTGTGCAGTGTGGGTTTTCACCAGGTACTCCGGCTTCCTCCCACAGTCCAAAAACATGCTGAGGTTAATTGATTATTCTAAATTGTCCGTAGGTGTGAATGAGAGTGTGCTTGTTTGTCTCTATATGTAGCCCTGTGATAGGCTGGCGACCTGTTCAGGGTGTCCCCTGCCTTCACCCTGAGTCGACTGAGATAGGCTCCAGTCCCCCCGCGACCCTACAGAGGATTAAGCGGTGTACAGATAATGGATGGATAGATGGCTTAAAATATGCTTGAAGCTTTTCCTCCATTTTCTGGTTTACCATGTTGACAAGCTCCACCCCAGTTAATGTCTGGCAAAGATATGTGGGTTTGAAATGTATTTGTAATATGTCAAAATGTACAAAATGTGACTGAGAATGCTGTTAAGATGCATAGAAACATAATATTGTGGGGACATAGATGGATTTCCCATTGGATGCAAATATCCCATGGATGGTCCCATTTAGACAAAAATAGACAATAAAGCATGTTATGTTTAATTGGGTATGTAGTATCATCAAGTTCTCAGTCAGGTCCCTCCCTTCTCATTACATCCAATATCAAAAAACCTACATAGTAATGGCCAATGCCAAACTTGAGGCTTTAAAGTGGCAGTTGCAAAACCAGTGGAGGATGTCACAGTGGCCACATCTATGAGCATTTATGTACATCTATGAGCTTTAAAATAGTCTTCCTCTTTCAATGAAATGTTCCTCCCCCATTTACACTTTTACAAAAAATCTTAAGATGTTTTCTAAGACGTTTTGTTGCTCTTGTTGGTTTAATATGAAGGATCTTACCTGTGATGATCACAGACAAAATAAGAGTCTGCTGCCACATCCTCTGGCTTATCAGAAACAAACAGACAAATATCAGACTCTCAAAGAGTCAAACTAAAAGTTTAAATTCAGGAAGTGGTGTAAGATGTGTCATACGTAAACTAAATATTTCCTGTTAGAAAGAAGAAGTAAAAGAGGAGGCCACAAAGACAAAACCATAACCACAGTTGACATGTCTTATTGTATGTTTGAAGGAAATATATCAACAAACAACTAGAGGATTGCCATTTCACTTAACAATGTCCACAAACCCAGCCTACCTTGCTAGACCATAACCCACTACTCATGCAGTACTTTTTTAAAATTCTTAAGCACAGTTATTATCTTACACAAGTTTCTCCCCATAAATTCCCTTCTTTATCAGAAGCATGTTGGGTTTTTCAGATTTGTTCTTGAGCATGAAATTTCCTACGAGATAATTCTGACTGTCTCTCATTTGACATATGTGTTGCATGTGCATTGATGATGGCTTATTGTTTACAAAAGAAACACGAGACATTTTCATTCTATAAATCAAATAAAGTTGATCCAGTGATCATGAAATTAACAGACAGAATGATCAATAATGAAAATGATTAGTTTTTAACATTTGACTAGCCTTGGATTGCTAGTTGATACCCTGAGAATTTTAGCTTTAAACCAAGAGATGCTAGTTACTTGCACAAGACTGCCAGCATCTAACCTGCAGATGCTAGTTTCTAGTCTGAGATTGCTAGTTTTTAGCCTAAAATTGCTAGTTGCGAACCTGAGGATGCTACTTGCTATCTTGAAATGAATAGTTACTAACCTGCAAATGATAGCTGCTATGCAGACATTGCTAGCCTGAGAATTTTAGCTGCTAGTGTGAGATTGCTTGGTGCTAATCAGTGTATGCAAGTTGCTAGCCTGAAATTGCTAGCTACTAGCCTAAGATTGCTGGTTCCTTTCCTGGAAATACAAGCTACTAACCTGGAGATGTTAATTGCTAGCCTTGAATTGCAAGTTGCTCACCTGAGATTGCTTCTTGCTAGTCGAAGATTGCTTGTTGCTCACCCAGGGATGCTAGTTGTTACCCTGAAATTGCTAATTGCTAGCCAAAGATTGCTAGTTGCTTATCTGGAGATGCTAGTTGCTAGCCTGAGATTGCAAGTGACTTTTTACCTTACTGCTTTATCTGAAAGCTGTAATGTAGTAACATTACAGTTTCTGATTATTAATTCAAAATATTATCTGTAAATAACTTCTGAGGTTTTATTGTTAATATATATTAGGCAGTGTGCAAAAAATAGTCATAATTAGCCTCCCAGTACAGACTGGAATATTGAACAATGCTTAGACACTAATGCATCCTGATATTATTATTCTGATTTTATAAGGTAACGATGAGTACTACATTGATTTTACATTACATTTTCTGCAAATTCTTGATTTCTGTGCTGTTGTTGCACTTAACATAATTTTTTTAAAAAAAGCATTTGCGTACTTCTTACTGGTTTTATTGATACAGACAACCTGATTTCCAAACAAAATAAAAACAACACACAGACATGAAAGAACTATAAATAGAGGAATTGGAAAAACATGAGACGTGTCTGGGAGGTACTGAGTCATATGAAACAGCCGTCCTGCCTCGCTGTCTCCTCAGTGGTCTCAGCATGGACGCCTGGTTGGTCTGCAGAACTCTGAGTCTGCTGTTGTCTCTTACAGGAGGTGAGCTGATTTCATTTACGTGACCTTCAGTCTGCCAGAATGTGATTTCTTTGCGGTTTCACTCTTGTATTTCAGACAGAAGCAGCCTTGTAGATTCCTCTACAGACAGTAAAGCAGAACTGTAAGAAGTGTTGGTATAAGTGGTTCATTAAATGGTTAAAATCGGTTTCAATGTGATAAAAGTGGTAATCAGTGAGATTTCTTGGTGTAAATCCAACTGAACTGATTTAAAGGATCATTCTGGTGTATTTTTAGCCATTAAAGTGTCTGCTGTGTCTCTGTGGGTGAATATATGACCAGAAATGTGACATGCCACCACAAATGTTGTTTTCGCAGCAGCCCTCGGCTCCGGAGACGACGGCTGGTCTATGAAGGTGCACTCGGAGGTGCGAGGCATCGAGGGCTACCCGGTGGTGCTGCCCTGCACCTTCAGCCACCCCCAGCACTCCCAGCATTCCTCCCTGCAGGTGTTGTGGCGTCTGGGTCACGGTGTCGGCGCCACCATCCTGTACCGCTGCACCAGCCGGCCCGGGAACCCCACCTGCGAACCAGGTCCCCAGCAGGACCAGCGCTACCGGCTGGAGGGGAACCCGAGGGAGCATGACCTGTCGCTGCGCATCAACGGCGCCACCCTGCAGGACAGCGGGCGCTACTACTGCCGGGTGGAGGTTCAGGGCAGAGAGCATGTCAGCTTTGAGGACAAGATGGGAACCAGGCTGAGAGTGGAGGGTACGGTCCAAACCACCACACCTTTAAGATGTACAGAGTCACATGTGATTAAATTATCAGTGTCCAAACACCTCAACTCCTTCAGAAGTCTGAGTTTCACCAAACGATGACTGATTTGTGATTCAGACATATTTTTATTTAACAAACCAAAGTTTCAGCTGACTCTGAGAGGATCAGCGGGGCACTATTTTCTGGTTTGGGTAATTTTCTATCTCATGACCCAGATTTAAGACTGAAAAATAACGTTTCAGTTCAGCAGTGAAAATTAAAGCAACAGTTTACATCAATTTTTTTGGGTTCAGACAACTTCAGTTGAAATTATGCTCAACCAGTGAACTGCTTTAAGTTACAGGAGAACCAACCTTTCCTTCTCAAACAAAGGTATTTTTAATAGTCTAATTATTGGCAGCATAAACACAAGTTTTCAAGTTAATTACTCATAAAGATTAAGCATTCCAACTAGTATTTCCACATTTTGTAACTGGAAATTTTAAATGTTAACTGCCATAATTATTATTTTCATGTTTTTGTTCATGTATTTAATTGCATGTTTTAACACATAATATCTAAATCAAACAAAAGCAACAAAATTAAGTTTACGTTGCACAGGATATAAGTTGCCGCAGTTACACCAACGCAATTATGTTGACCCAACCCATTTAAATAATTTTAAAACTTAAAAGGTTTATTTAAATGAGTGTATTTCATTTTTTTTAAACCACTCATTTATCCTGTAAAAAAATTTTAGTTTAAATTTTTTTTAGTTTTAATTTAACAGCTTTTTGTTTGTTTGTTTTTACAGAGTGTATCTGTTTGGTTAAACTCTACACAATAGATATTAGAAATTATTAATTTACATGTTAACCTTGACAAAACCTCAGGCCATCTTTACAAATAGTATTTTGTTCTTTTTCAGCGTTTGACCATAAAATTACTGTATTTTTTCTGTATGTAAATCGGCAAATTAAAATTTATTATTTTCTAAATATGTGCCATTATGTATATTAAGGACAAAAAAAGGCGAATAATTTATTACATTTATCAGAAAGATTTTCCTTGTTTTGTTAAAGTACAGATAATATTTAGTAAAATCACAGAAAAAAATATAAATTTACTGTTCTGTAAAAATCTGCATTTTCATATTTACTAATTTGTTAAAAGTATACACATGTACACTGTTTGACTACACTTAAATCAGATAAAAATATACTACTTTACTTTATATTTGCAATTATTTTCACAATTTTTACAGGTTTAGAATTCCACCGTTTGTAACTTAAATTTTAAAACTTATTTTCTGTGTATTAAAAGAGAGGATAACTCCTGTGTTCCCCCTGCAGCTCCTCCAAAGATCCTGGGCCTGGCGGTGGAGGGCAGTGAGCAGTCCGGGTACAGAGCTCTGTGCCGGGTTCAGGGCTCCCCGCTGCCCGACGTCCAGTGGCTCGGCCCGGACGACCTGCTGGAGGGTTCTCTGGTCGGGCCTCTTTCTCAGGGCTCCGCCTCTCACTTCCACACCGTCAGCCAGCTGAGGGACGTGGAGCCGGGGCAGCAGTACACCTGCAGCGCCTCCAACCCGCTGGGCAAAGAGCAGGCCACCCTGTACGTCCTGCCTCCCCGACCCCCCATGTCCATGACCGGATCCTCGCCTCCCCTGCTTCTGCTCCTGACGCTGTCTCTGGGGGCTAAAGTCCTGCTGCTGGTGGGGATGGGGGTTTGGGTGGTGCAGGGTGGAGCTCTGCAGGGAATCAGCTGCTGGGCCAAATAACCTGCAAGCCTTTATAATCAGTGTATAGATGTGTGGTTTATGAATATAATGTAGCTGTGAGCTGTTTGTTCATGTATGTAATAACATAAATATATTTTCATACAGTTGCAAAAATAAAATGGTTGGTAAAAGGTTCATTCTTCAACCATTTGAAGAAAATCTTTATTTAGATGGTTCTTCATGTCCTTTTCCTGTACAGGTTATCTGGTTTGGTGGCAGACATTAGCATACATTAAAGCTGCAACTTACAATTATTTTCATTACTGCCGAATCATTTGGTCAATAAAACATCAGAAAACAGTAAGAAATGTCCATCACAGTTTCCTGAATTCAACATACTTCCTGTGGTTCTTTACTAAAGGTACCTTATTTACATTGGACTTGTTTGGTTTGGTGGCAGGTATGAGCATAAAAATAAAATTAAAGCTGCATCTAACAATTATGTCATTACTGTTCAATTAGTTAGTCAACAAAACATCACAAAATAGTGAGAAATGTCCATCACAGTTTCCTGAATCCAACATACTTCACGTGGTTCTGCCTGACCAGCAGTCCAGAATCCAAAATAATAAATGCGTTCTAATGGAAGGAAACCAAAAATATTTACTTTTGACTTATTTGCTTAAAAATGGCTTTAATGTTTATCAAGACCGGTTATCAAAATGGAAAGAGTTGGCTCCACAAAGAAAAAAAAAAAAATCTGATGGAGCTTTAAGGCATCTTTGGGGGTTCTTTGAAGAACCGTAGAAGAAATGTTTCCTTAAAGAACCTTTTGCTAAAAGTTTCTAAAAATGGTTCTTCTATGTCGTTACTACAAAGAACCATTTTTGTTTTCAGTTAGCATCTTTATTTTTCTGATGCAGAAGCTGTTATAATAAATATTGTACATTAATAAACGCTTAAAATGTCCTCATGTCTCCTTATGAACTCCTGTTGTTCAGTTTAATTTTGTATGTTGATCTGCTCTATTTTTTAGGCTTTACATTTTATTAGTTATATTTGTCATTAGTTGTTCAGTCATTATTTTAGAAATAATAAAAATCTAAATTCTTCCTTTCTACTTTAAGGTACTGATGCCATTTTTCAGCTTTAAACAGACTTGGCAGAACAAAAACCTCAATTTTGGGCAAAAAAATGCGTGAATATAAATGCTTTCAAATGTTTTTGGACTGGGTTATGCATATAAAATAAATAAAAACAACAACAATCTAGTTTTGCATGTATTTAATGGTGATTTACTGTGAAAATTGACACAAGTGGTAAATATAACGTCCTCTTATCAATCACACAACAAATATCATGTTTAAATTTTTCTTCATTAGTGTCACACTGCAATAACTACCCCACTACAAACAACACAAAATATTCAATTAACCTAAAATCTGCCACTGGTATATACGAGAGTAAGTTTTCTTACAGCTACACAATAATAATCCAGCCACAGCAACAAGAAAATAATGAAGTCAAACAACAGGCACTCAGGAGTTTCTACTTGGAAACAGGACTGCAAAGAAAAGTTCTTTAGTTCTTAAAATCAAGACAGTATTCACAAGCTGCTCTGTCTTAAAATAAGGCAAACTGTGGAATATATGTCTTCAAACTTGGGTAAATACGACACGTACAACTGCTTTCTGCTAAAATACAACTTTAGAAACCACTAAATGTTCTGCTAATGTTAATTTCACACAATTTATGGTTTTTTTTAAACTAAATATTAATATTAAAACAATGAATTTAAGTAGCATAATTGAAATGTATGTTGTTTAAGCTATACAAATTGAAATGTTTAACTGGAAAAAATGTATTCAAAAATTAAATCAGATTGTGTCACGCCCTCCACCTCTGCCGGTCTCTAGTGGCAGTCCCTCCTTTTCCTTTCCTCCTCCCTCTCTACTTTGAGTTTCCTCTAGGAGGGTGTCTGCATGGCAGGCGACAAGTCCAGGTGGACAGGTGCGACGAATCCCTAATTAACTAATGAGGCGCACCTGATTGGAGCTTCCAGCTACACCCACTCTTAGGCCCCATCCACACGAAGCCAAAATGCTTATTGGCAGGGGTGTCCAATCCTGGTCCTCAAGGGCCCCTATCCTGCATGTTTAGATGTTTCAATCTTCCGACACACCTGATTCAAATGATCAGCTCATCATCAAGCTCTGCAGAAGCCTGATAATGATCCTGATCATTTGAATCAGGTGGGTTGGAAGAGGGAAACATCTAAAACATGCTGGATAGGGGCCCTCGAGGACCAGGATTGGACACCCCTTGCTTATAGTTTCAAAAACGTTCTTCATAAAGACGGAGCTGTTTCAGTAAACGTGTCCGTCCACACAAATTCACTTGATACGTCTGAAAACGATGTAAAACACATGCCAGGCCTGTTGGTGGCGCTATGATACCGTAACAGATACAAGCGGAAACTGGCGGCGGGACTTTAGGCATGCACAGGAATGTGTATACGATGTAAACATAGAACTGTACGGCGCCATTGTTGTTGTCATTTTCTGAGTTTGGCTCATGCACATTTATCTAGAGGTGGACCTATGACACCCCATGTCAGAAAAGAAGCAGACAGGGTGTAACAACGGTGCTACATAAATAGCATTTTCAGATCTTTGCACTCTGGGACCTAGATTCAGAAATGATCGTTTTCAGACGCCCAAAACGCCGGCTTCGTGTTGATGATACATGGGTTTGATGAACTATTTGTGCATTTAGACCTGGTCTCGTCTTCGTGTGGATGGGGCCTCAGTCTACCATTCTTAAGCGGCCTCCAGTCAATTCTCGACATAGGACCGTGAAGTCACATTCAGTCAGTCGTGCGTTCTCATTCATGTCCAGCCGCAACCAGCCTTATGCTTGTAGTAACCTTGTTTTCTCTGTGCACAGTTCGGATCACCAGTCAGTCATCGTGTGCCTCCTCTGCCATCCGCCGCGCTCATCGGCCTGCTTCTACTCTGGAATACTCATCTGTTGGAATCATCCACTTCAACCTGTCCGCCATTCCACGCTACACTGCTGACGCCACTCCAGCCACACCTGTCCGCCATTATCTGGAAACATCTCCACCGACCTGCCGTGCACCTTCCCCACTCCTTCAGTTGTGCTCAGCTAAGCGGTTTGTATTTAGTCAGTTGATTCACCAGTCCGCTCAGCTAGTATTGGTGTTCTGTTGTTTGGTTTGTTTGAACTGTTCGTTCGTAATTCTGGTGGCTCTCGCCTTGCTTGCTTCTAGTCAGCATTTGTCTGTTGTAAATAGTTTATTGTGCTTAGCCACTCTCCTAGCTTTGTTTTACTTAGTCCTGGTCAGTGTGCTTTATTGTATTGTGCTTATTCACTTATTAAAACCTTTAGACTGACTCCTGTCCACTGTGTTTCCTGCCTTGCAATTGAGTCTCTGAACCATTCGTAACAGATTCAATAGTTAACTTTATACATTGTATTAAAAATGGAATTTGAATTGCACTTAAATTACAATTTAAATTTGTGTCTGTTACCTCGGGAAACTGTTAAAACTGAATTGTATAACTTGAGTAATTCCCCAAAAAATCTGAATTTGAATTGCATCACTTAAAAATTGCCTTTATTGTTCTGAAACTGAATTCTGTAGCACTGAAATTGTGTTTGATCCTTCCTGAAAATCAAACTCTCTGACTTTCATTCTCATATTCAGCTTCAGTGGAGTCTGTCAAATTCAAATTCAATCTTCAATACAGTTATTCAGTTTGCAGTGCTGCATATTCTGCCCATAACAAGGTTGATCTCTGAAATCCAACACAATTTTTTTTTCAGCATACTTGGGGCAAAGGCCAGCACTGTAAAAAGCTGAAGGAGGAGGTTCCTGTATGAATTAAGGCAGTTCTGGCACACAGAGTCTGTCTGCGGGTTTACAAAACATTTTGTCGCTAACAACACTGCAGACAAACTTTTTCAGATAAACAGTTCTTAGACCTAAACTGCTGCACACATAGACTAACTTTAATCAGTTCTAATAGTCTAATAATATTTGTAATAAAGCGTAGCAGCTACATTGTGGTGATGCATAAGTACCATTTATCAATAGTACCACTCAAAGAACTCCGGCTCTGTGAAGCAGACAGGACGGAAGGCCTTACAGCAGTCCTCGGTCCTCCAGCCGAAGTCCTTGTCAATCTTCAGATCCATGAGGACACACTGGTGGGTGGACTCTGTCAAGGGCTCATCCTTCAGCCAGTTGGTGCTGTTGACTGGATCCTCGTTCACCCAGTACAACTTCCCGGCGAGGGAACTCCGACGCATGCCTATCCATACCTCCTGCAGGTTGTCTTTGTTGGCCTCGCTCACTGTCTTGGATGCTTGTTTCTGATGATTGGCCTCAGAGAAGCAGAGCATCTCCATGTCTTTGTCCCGGCAGTATTTCAGAGATTCACGCCAGCCGTCTGCAGTGTCTCCGATTTCTATGACCTCGGGAGTCAAGATGCAACCCCTGAAATCTGCTCGGGAGTGCAAAGAAAGAGAACAGACTGCATTTAAAGGACATTTTTGACCATCATCAATGTGTATGTTGTTTGAGTAAAAACTGTGTTTGTCTGCTCTAAAACAAGCTGCTATCATTAGCATTTCCCTGCTAACTATCTTAAGTAGTAACTGCTATGCTATTTCCAGGAAGCTCGTCATGAACTCGTTGTTTGTTTGGTTACAGCTAATGTTTTGAAAACTGAGTTCATGACTCAAACTGTGTACAAGCTATTCCTGAAAGTGGTCAGACTTATTGCTTAACCCTAATGAGAGTAGAAATGCAAACTGCAACACACTGATTTTAGTGCTAAAAGGTTTTGTGAATTTTTCTTTTCGCATCCTTTACTCGAAGGACTATAAACCTGAACTCAAAGGTGACACACTATGTGCCTCCATACCTGGGGTTTTGCTGATGATAGGCGCTGGGTGTCCAACCATATTCTTTTCATTTTGTCCCAGGAAATAGACGGCCATTTTGGAGAAAGCGTGCCAGATGACGGAAGTTGACGTAGTTGACGAAGGTGGTGCAGGTAACCCAGCTGCTGCTGCTGCTGCTACTGCTGCTGCCGACGGTGGTGACGGTTGCAAAGCAATTTTTGTCGAAACATAATCTGTCCCTTTCACTTCCTTCCAATCTGAATCTCGCAAAGGATCACTTCCAACATGAACCCCCTCAGTTTGATCCTTGTGCACCACGATCACGGCATAGTTTTGCATGCCATTGATGGGGGTGACAACATAACAACAGGCAAAGTCCGTCTCTGGGATCAGAGTGAGGAGTAATTTTGGACGGTAGAGGACAGCTGTGCCAGCTACCTCAAACAGTGGTGAGTCTGGGTTGAAGGGCTCTATTTTGGCAGATCCTGTCTCTGATAGAAGGATTCTTGTTGCGTCCTCATTTTGCCAGGGAAAATCTGAAGGAATGAGGAACTTCTGCTTCTCGTCTTTGGCTGGCGACAGCATGGTGTACAGCAGGCCACAGGTGCATCCGCTCTGCATGGCACATGGGTGACCAAACAGTACCGCCACTGGCTGTACAGCTTCAACAACTCGCAAAGCGTCACTTTCTTCTACCCAGATCTGGGCGACGTGTTTGGGCAGAAGAGTAACTTCTTTGGGTACTTCACCTTTGACAGTTACAGTGTTGGCCTGATCACCATTGACGATAATGAGTTTGAATGGGCCTCGCTCCGTTACTAATGGAGTGACTACATCGGCAGGGGAAGTGGATCCTTGGATTTTGGGCACTGGCGGGATGAAGTACTTTTTGCCAAGCTTCTCAGTGGGAATAACCAGAGCAGTCTGCATACTGTGGTTTCTAAAGCTAATGGCCTGGACGATGATGTCATCGTCACTGGTAATTTCAAGAATCTTGTTTGAGATGTTTGCCCTACCGAGCTCCAGTTTTGCATCCAAAGTGAAGTCACGACTTTCTCCAGCATGCATGGTCACAGTTGTTGTAGCGTAGGTGTGCTGTTTGATTTTTATAGATGTGTCATTGTACAAGGCAGTGATATGGATCTGGTTTTTGGGAGAAACGGGATGATAGTAGGCAATGTTCTCCGGAAAAACAATAAAGAATGTCTTGCCAGTGCTGTTGTTGGATTGAGTGGCTGCGGATTCTAGAGAAGGAAAAAACTGGAATTAAACCAATTTAATTTTAATGTTTGAAGCAGTAAGTGTGAATTGGAACCAGGTAACAATAAAACCCTTATTAATGCTTACTACTCCTTAGAATGAAGACACCATGGAAAAAGCCCATTGGGGGAACAAGACAGTAACAAGTGAACATTGTAAATGCTTTAAATATTTTGTGGGTGCCTACAGGGTGCAGATTTGGGGAAACTAACACTGATAGTCTGAAGAATGTGCACAGAATATATAATTTAGCTCACGTTTATGGTGATGTTTATGTCTCTTATGGCTCATTTTCTTGTCTTCAGGGTAATTTTGTGACTGTTTGTGGTACTTGCCATTTCTTCATGATCATTGTGCTTCACCTAGAGCTTGTTTTTGTGTGATTTCTTAATAATTCATAGGGTATAATTTGAGATATGTGGTGTTAAACAGCAACACTGGGTTTGATGGCAGCAGCAGTATCAGTGTAGGTATCTGCTGCTGCTGGTTGTTTGTTTTCTGATCTGATCTGGTGCCAGTTTGACAGTCAAATCAGTTTAAGCCTCTCAAAGTCAGAGCTCATATTCTTGAAGTTTATTTCAAGTTCATTTACATTTTTATGTGCAGGCTGTTCAAAGGACAAGTGTACTCCCCAATTTTTTATTCAATGTGTTTGCATGTGTTGAGTTTATTTATTTATTTTATATGTATGTTAGTTTTATGTCATCACATGTGCACAGACGATGCAAGATGAATGGATCAAATAACTAATCAATAACAAATCGATCAAGTGAACAAACATCAAAGTAATTAGAAGAACCTAATATTACTGAGACTGGATTTTTCAGGTTTATTCAGTTTTTTAACTAAAGTGGATATTATTCCATATAGAACTATTTTTAACCACAAACGTGTTATTTGCCACTATGTCTCATCTCGAACCTGTGGTTGGAGGTCATTAATCTCCACAGAAGTCTTTATCTTGGTGACCATTGCTAGATACAGCGCTTTCTGCTTACCAACATAAACTGCCTGTATTCTGAGTGACCGCCTCCTCTGATCATTACAATATTACACAGTAACAGGCTGCACCTGGTAAATCAACCTGGTACTACAGCTAATTTACACATTTTCTGAAATGTACATCCTGAATTATCTGTTGTATTTGTCAATGTATTTTGAACTGGTTGAATTATTAAGCGTAAATAATTGACAATTAATCATGAACGTCCCTAAACCAGTATGAAACAAACCCAAAACAAGACTAAAACCAATGAAAAACAAGTCCAAACACAGTCTAAAGTTAGTTTAAATCCAGCCCAAAAGCTGCATTCAACTTGCATATACGAGCTCTGGTTGGAGGTCATTAACCTCCACAGAGGTCTTTGTCATGGTACCTGTTGCTAGCTAAATTCCCACAGTGCTCTCTGCTTGCCAACATTAACTGTCTGTACTCCGAGTGATCACCTCCTCTGGTCAGTACAGTATTTAACAATAAGAGGCTCCACCTGGTGGAACAACCAGGTGCTACACCCAATCTACAGTATGTTTTCTGACATGCATGTCCTTCATCTTTTGCCTCATCAGTTAATGTTGTTTTAATCCATTAAATTATTAGCAGCAATTCATAGTCAACATCACTGGGTGGGGCTTATTACGTATAGTGCGACTGCCACAAAGACGCGTCATGTTTTCCATCCAATTCCAATTCATTCTTTTCCAGTACAGTCTGTGGTTTTTTAAAGTCAGAATCTATGACCCAAAAGAAGATGTGGTGATTATAAAAAGTGTTTTGTAGGGTTTACCTGAGCTCAGCGTTGCCAGCAGCATCAGTGAGAGGAGGGACACCGCGGGAAACATGGCGGCGGAAAACCTCAGACTTCTCCCTGCAACGTTAACGCAACGGGGTTTTTTTGCTGTCAGACAAAAAAAAATTAAAAAACTGTGGATGGTTGCGTTGATTTTCTCTCAATCAGTTTTAGTGCGAATGAATTTGAGCTATAAATTAAAAGCCCCACATATATGTGAGTTTTTGCACTGGACATAAGTGTTTTTTCACCAGACTTTGTGTGCATTAAATATGGAGTTTTAAACTCATGCAGTCAAAACTAAATATTACAGAAGGATGAGTTTATATCACAGAAAAACTGTAAACTGTGATGTGATTTAATTTATGCATACGTACAACACCATAAAACCACATAATAAAACCAAAACAGATGAAATTAAATGAAGTATACATAAATAAATATGTTTAGGAAGTATAAACCACAATTAGCTAAATACAAACAATATAAATGACAAGAAGAAAAACATAAAATGACCAGACAAAATCATTTAAAGGTGAATTTCAACACCTGCACACTGTGATACCTGTAAAAAGACCAAAAGATGTTTGGTTCTACCTGATGAAGGCTGAATGTTTTAATCAGTTTAATGTTTCAGCAGTGTGTGCAGGAGCTATTCCAATGTTAAAATAAGAGTAAAATTTGACATTTCATTGTAAGAAGTTGCAAAAAGATTTATGTCATCTTTTGTCCTTCTGATACAATAAAACCTGTAATTATTGTTTGATCTATACGACACAAACAGAAAATCATTTTCAGTCTCTGCTCCGAGTCTTACCTGTTGGACAGCCGTCTGCAGAGTGTTTTCCAACCTCCTCCTCTCCTTCACTTATGAAAACACACATTTGTGAGTCAAACTTGGCCTGATTTGGAAGAAGTTTGCATGAGATGAGGAGACATCAGTGGTGGCGCCGCAGCCCTGATGCTACAGGTGTGGTTCTGCAGTCAGGACCACAGAAACCTGCTAAACAGGCAGTGGTTTGATTTTAATGGTTTGTTTTGAATTCATGTCGGTGTGTCAGTAATTGATCAGAAATACAACAAAACAAATTATGCAAAATGTCCTTGTGGTCTAGAAAAATACACTTTTTAAAAAATGAGACACTCCTGCTCATGTTTTAAAGCATTGTTAGGGCAGATTTTTACTGTTCACCATTTCTGTGGCCAGAAAATACTATAAAAATGTCTTTTTCGGGTCTGTCATGACATGATTTTACAGTTTTGTCTTCTACATTTTATGTTTTCTGATAGCAACCAGTGACAATGTACAACACCTGTGACTGTAGACCAGACAATTGCCGCAGTTATTTATGGTATTGCCATATGTTTATTTATTATAGACATCATATCAATATTTAATTTTTTAAAATATCACTGCTGTTGTAAATATGTTGCGACCTCAATGAGGAACTATTTTGTAAAGTTTTTGTTGAAGATAATTTATGACTTTTTTAATGGCATGACTTTTTGTGGAGTACATAATTAAATTAAGAATATTTCTAAATTTAATTAGTTTATTGTTGATTAAAGGAAGTGTCTAATTTAGACCAGTCAGCTAACCTAAAAGCTACACTGGGTTCACACTGCAGGAGTTTACAAGTACTCTGTGAGTATACTGAAATGAACAAATGTTACTGTAAATATTCAAAGCATGTTTTTAGTCAATTAAGTTTATGAATTCACACAAAAATATGAATTATGAACTTTTGCATAATTTGAGGACTTTACAGATCCATTCTGAGACCTATTGGGCCCGATCATGTCAGACATGTTTGATGTTCACCAGTTAAAATCTAGATTGTTAGAATGATCACAGAGTGGCAGTCGCTGTTGACAAGTTGCACTTAACATTCACTCGTGCTCAGGACTAATGAAGCTACAGATTTTAAGAACTGAGAACAGATTGTATCTCTCCAACCATTTCTTATCCTGACTCTTCTGCTTTTGTTTTTTTTTAACTTCTCCCTGTACAGTTTTATATGTGTTGTGGTGAGTTGTTGCTTCACCGTCCATTCAGTTTCTATCTGTTTCCCTGTGAAGCTCTGCCCCCTCTGGAACCAAAACCTACTAATATCCTGCATCATGCAACATCGGCTGGCATTAACCTACAAGTTCTAGTCATTTTTTTTTAAAGATAAACACTTCAATCAAATGTTCAAAGGTTTTAGGAATATTTTTGTTTCCAGTAATGTTCCCATGAAGTTAATATAATGTTCTAACATCAACATTTAGAGGACATCGTCAGGAACACAGATTATGTTTTATGACAACAAGGAAAGAATGTTGTCAAACCAACATTCAAAAAATGTTGGTACCCTGGTGAGATGGGCCTTGCACTTGTCTGCGAGAACTTCTGATAATTACTAACGAAACATTTGGTAATGCAGGAAGAGTAACAGTAACAGTAAACTGCTCTGGTAAATACTACGATGGCAACAATTAATCAGACAAGCCCGGCATCAATTTCCTCTGGCTGGCCCCGGTGGTGGCCACTTTGGTGCTAGACTGGTTGCCCTCCCTGCGGTTGGGCGCTCAGTCCCTGTGTCTAGCTTCTCTGGCTGCGGGGGGCCTCCTGCCTCCTCTGGGATGGGGGGTTGGGTGGGGTGTGGGCAGGGGGTGGGCTATGGAATGGTTGGGGCTGCTTGGTGGGTGGTGGGTGGTGGGTGGCCCCGTGCCCCTGTGCCCCTGTGCTCCCTGGGCTTGTCCTTGGCGCCACGGGGGAGTCGATTCCTGCCCCCTCTAGGTCTCTGGATCTGTGTGTTTTTCTCTGTGGCCCTGGTGGCTCTCTGGAGGGGGGGGGTGCTTGGCCTTCTTGGCTCTACTGAGTCGTGGTGGACACTCTGGGCTCCAGTGTTCATCACACATCATGTTTGTTCAGGGCTTACCAGCGCCTGTCGAGTCCCATTGTTAAGAACTGATGGGACCTGCCAGAATGTACTGGGTCTCCCTTCAGAATTCACACTAAACTCATGCACTCTATGCATTTCCCCCTCACTTGTGTCCTCTGGTGGCCTACCCTATGCTACCAAGACTTCCACAATTTTGGTGTTTAGTGGGGGGGCTTTTTTTGTTTTGATTCTTTGTGTGTGTGTGTGTGTGTGTTTTTTTTAGATGTGGTAGTGGTTTTTAGGAATAACACAGCATCTTACACTCTTGCATTCTAATAGGACTGCCTGTCTTTACCCTCCCTGTTCGTCTTGGCTTGTCCTGTCTATCATTTGTTTCCCCCTCATTTCACTGAGGTGCAGCACTGCCCTTTCTGGCTCATAATAGTCTTAATCTTTTCCCAAAACCTCTTTACCTCTTTCATATGACTGAGTTTGGAGTTTCTGCACAGACGTGATGAGAATTTAAAACGGCACTTCCTCCTATATACTTTCCATAAATGAGAATCTGTGGTTTGCTCGTGTTCTTTTCTACATGCAGTTTCATGCAGATATGTGGTGTTGAACAGTGATTCTGTCATCAGTGCAGAAATCTGCAGCTGCAGGTTGTTTGTTTCCTCATCTGACTGTCAAATCAGTTGGAGATTTGCAGACTCTCAGCTCATGTTCTCAGACTTTATTTCCATTTTCTGTGCAGCCTGATTAAATAACAGCTGACACACTTTATGTTTTATTTACTGTGTTGATTGTTTTTATATGGAGAGTTAAAGACAATATTATTATTAATCTTTGATTTCTTTTTCAAATATAGTGCTTCTTCACAGAGGAGGGATTTTTCCCCCACAGTATTTCTAAACATAATTGTAAATTATTAGAAGTAATTCAGTTGTTTTTATTGGCTCACAGTAACAATTATTTCACACAAACCCAAAACTGTGTGTTTATTGTAGAATAATCTCTTCAAACTTTATTGAGTTAAAGCATATTTCTGTGACTCAAAGAAAAGCTCATAATCCTGTTGGTGTGGGGAAACAACATAATTTATGTCATCGAAAGAAAACTATTACATTTAAAAATGCTGTGGTGAATAAAATCCTTCCTCTGTTCATAAGCACTTGGGAAATATTTGTAAAAGAATTAAATGTTCAAAACGTAAGATGGCAAACATCTCATTTGTGGATCTATAAGTGCACAAGCTGTAAAATCCATAAGAAGAGCAAATAATATTAAAAGAAATGTGAAAATAATAAATTTAGGAAGGAAAAGTATTGTACAGATACACATTTTTAAATTTCAAATCAGATAAAATGGCTTTAACTGACCAGAAATACTACAAAACAAATACACACACAAAATAATGGGTTGGATAATAGACTCACAAATGTTACAGCAGCAATTTAACTAACTAATACGCTAAAGCAGAGCTAGTTAAAACTATATACTTGAGGAAAAACTGCTAGTAATTAAAAAATATATTTTTAAAGCACAAAAACTACTGTACCATAAAGGCAGTTAATTTCTGATGTTAATCGAGGTTCCGGTTGTTCCCATGATGTCCACAGGGAGGCGCTGTTCCCTTTCTTCCTCCCCCAATGATCAATCCTGCACTAAATGAACTAAGTTAGACACACACACACACACACACACACACACACACACACTGTAATCCAGCTTTCATTCAACTCCGCTTGTTTGAGTTGTGTAACCGCGTTATCTAACTGAGCAACACTTTCCCGGAAAACGGGACAAAGTGTGAGCGACTGTTAGTGGGTTACTAAACACGGAAACAGGTTTTTAGGGAAGAGGACATCGTGGACAAATCCATTATCAAAACGAGGACAATTTAGCAAAGTGGGGAGATTTTAGGAGAGGAAGAACATAATCTTTGTCATTTGTCTCAAAACCAAGCTTCTAATGTTTAATGGGGCTTTCAGTAGAGTTTCAGTGGGCTGATATTTAGAGAAAGGGACGTTGTAGCTGTGTTTTAGCAGAATAGTTTTACACATTTACACAGGCGTCTAATAATGAAAAATTACATGCAAAGTTTTACCTTCATACTATGAATATTAGTTACAGGATGAATGTGTTTGAGTTCAGTTAAAAGCTGCAACCAAATCAACTGGTCAAAACAAATTAAAGCAAATGAAAGGTCTGATTTGTTCTAATTTTTTGATCAGAGGCTCATCTTCCAGTTACAATTCGTTTTGTCTGGTTTTGAGTCATTTTGGACATTTTGAACTGTTTAGGGCAAGTTCTGAGTCGTTTTAGAGAAGTTTCACAACATTTTTGACGAGTTTTTAATAGCTTTTTGGCAAGTTTTGAGGCATTTTGGTGGCATTTTTGGGTAATTTTGGACACATTTTGAATCATTTTGGCCAAATTTTCTGTCATTTCAGGCAATTTTCCAAATTTAAAGACATTCTGGACAACTTGTGAATCATTTTGGATCATTGCTGAGTCATTTCCTAAGTACAAGAGGTAGACACACTTTAAAAATGAAAAAAATGAAACACATTTGAGTTCTGTTAAAAACTGCATCTGAATCAATTTTGCATGCATTCCAGGTTTCACAATCTAAAGACTTAATCTGATGATCTGGATATCACCAACTGATAGCGTCAATATGACTAGATATGTCATAGTTTCAATGGTAAAACCGCTCCAGTTCAATATCTGTTTGGGTAAACTTCTATTTAGGAGGTTGGGCTCTGATTCTGACTTATTTTGAAATAGTTTTTGAGGCATCTTGGAGACACTTCTGTCATTTTCAACATTAGGGAAAACTTTAAAAAGTGCATTTTGGGTACACTTTCAAGGCTCATAACAACACATGTGATAGGTGGTTGATCAAAAGAAGTAAAGGAAATGAAAGGTCTCAGTTTTACCTACATTTGATACCTGGATGATGAATTTGTTTTGGTACTTCCTGCTTTATTTGGTAGATATCTTTGTCCTTATGTATCTCCTTTAACTTATTTCCTCCCTTTGTCTGTTTCCCTCTGTTTGATTGCCATAATCAGTTTCACCAGTGTCTCTGTACCAATAGTTCTGCATCTTCTTCTGTCAGTTCGTCCTGTTTGCCTCCTTCATATTAGACTTCCTGTTCACCTGCCTGAGTTCTTCATCTGCCTCTGGTTTGTACATTCAGTTTGTGTTTCTTATTTATTTATTTATTCTTATTTATTATTACCTTTGTGTATTTTTTGGTTCCTCATGCTTTGAGTTACCTGGACTGTAGTTTTTGTACCAGCTTTTTGGATTAAAGGTCATTTTTTTGACTTTTAATGCCTGCCTCTGGTTTTGGCATTTGGGTCCTTTACTCATCAATCCATGGCAGAATCTTTTTCTAATATTGTCATATTTTAACCATCAACCAGTGAGCTTTAACTATACCGAGTGATATTTCAGGTTTATCTCATTCCTAGACAATTAAACTGCATTCTCAGTTGTGTTTTGATGGAAACGTATTTTTTATTTGTGACGTAGCACAAATCCAACCAACATTTCCATCCATCCATCCATCCATTATCTGTACACCGCTTAATCCTCTGTAGGGTCGCGGGGGGACTGGAGCCTATCCCAGTCAACTCAGGGCGAAGGCAGGGGACACCCTGGACAGATCGCCAGTCTATCACAGGGCTACACATAGAGACAAACAAGCACACTCTCATTCACACCTATGGACAATTTAGAATAATCAATTAACCTCAGCATGTTTTTGGACTGTGGGAGAAAGCTGGAGTACCCGGTGAGAACCCACGCATGCACAGGGAGAACATGCAAACTCCACACAGAAAGATCCCAGGCGTCCTAACCGGGACGCGAACCGGCGATCTTCTAGCTGTGAGGCGAAGCTGATAACCACTGAGGCACTGTGCAGCCCACTAACATTTCCTTGGGATATATTTCACCGCTTCACTGTCACTTCCTTTAAACCAACCAATCATGCGTTAGATGGGACTCGTCACCCTGGTAACAAGAATAGGTTTGTCCCAGTACATAATGCTTGTAATGTAATGACTGTTTTTAAAATCATCCACTCATCCCTTTCTCCTTGTATATAGACCTCTATTTAGTGAACTACTTAGGGAGCTCTCTGCTTTAGTCTTGGCACTTTTAATTATATCACTGCTGTCGCTCAATTTAAAACGTAACAGACTGATTCTCCCAGCTGCATGATACTGTATGCAGGCAACTGTAGGACGTACTCAGAGTAAAAAGACAAAGCAACGAGTCTTTTCACTACCAAACAGGAAGTGAAAAAGAAACTTAAGAAAACAGTCCAGCACAGGACACAAACCCTTGTCTTGTTGTACCTCCATCCTTGCCTCCTACCTGGTCACATGGACTTCCTGCTACATTACAGTCCTACCTTTAGGTGAGAAAATACGTCTTTCAAAGCATAAATGAAAACACTTACTCTGATTTTTCTGTCCACAACAACACACTCTGTCATAACTGTCTCCATGTGACTTCTTTCTATTCCCCAGAACGACATGTAGGTCGAAAAGCCACCATTAGAAGATTCAGCTCTCCACAGTTTACAGAACAGGACTTCCAGCGACTGTTGCAGGAGCACTGGGAGCAGAGCATCACTGCACAATACTGAGACGGGGATTGCAGCCAAATTTAAACCAGGTTTAGATTTTTATAGCTGCAGTATTTGAACTTTTTCATCAGGCTCATTTGGTTTGACAGTTTCACGTCTGTAACAAACTTGGATGTCAGACGTTTTTGGGAAAGCGGGGACATTTGCTCAGAATCAGTTTTATTTTCCTAATATGAACACACAAACAACGAATTTCACTCTAGTGGGAGGAAACTAAGATTTTTTTTTTTTTTTTAGAAAGTAAGGCCGTTTTTAGTAGTGAGGACATTTTAAGAGATAAGAACAGAGATGATACTGGAATATAAATACTGTGCAACTGCGATTGTAGTCTTTTACAGCACTGATCACATGTGTGTTTGTGTGTGTTCATACACTGACAGTGTTTGTGCTGCTGTCTGCTCTAATCTCTAATCTGCCACTAGATTGCATTTTGCCGGAAACAATGACATCATTGTGTGCCTGTGGCCCCGCCCCCGATGACATCACATGTGATTATGACAGGCAGCAGGAGGTTTATGAAGCTCAGACTCTTCCTCTCTCTGCAGGGTCTCCAGCTGACGGCAGCATCATGGCAACGTTTGTGTCTGTGAGTAACTTAGGTTTTATCTTTAACCAGGTTTCTGTGTTTTATTCAAAGCTCTGATTAGGAGAATTTAATTAGTTATTTATTATTAACCTGCCTGATTAGTATTTGATATGATCTCACCTCATCTTCTGAATCTTTTTCTGAAATGTGTCTCACCCAGCTGTGCACTGTTTTCACTTTGCTGCAGTCAGTCCTGTTGTTATATTGCATTTAATCACTGCGTGTTCACGTTATTTTGTCCACTGCTGGTAGATCTGCAAGCAATCTGCTCAAATCTGAGAGTCTTTTATTGAGGTTTGTCTCAGTGTTTCGAGATAAATTAAATACAATTTAACGTAGTGACAATATTTTTAAAATATCTGACAATATGTATGTGGTAAAGAGTTAAAGTGATGACATTTGTGGAAAGCAAGGGCATATTTTTAAAAACGAATTTTATTATTATTTTTTTTTAAATCTGTACATTTTTATTTATGACAGTGAGGACATTTTCAGACTTTTTTTAAATATGAATTTTCAAATTCTTAGAAACGTAATTTTTAAAAAGTGAAGATATTTGTGTGCAGGAAGGACTTTTTAAAGTCTGGACATCTTTGGACACTCAGCAGACATGTTTGGGAACACTATCCTAACATAATGCTATTTTCTTCAAACAGTACTGGAATGCCTCATTAATGAGTTTCAGTTATTTTGACATTTTTATATTGAGCTATGTAATAATGACAGTAAATATATTTAAACATATAATCTGTTCACATGAATTTGCTTCTTATTATAATGAAGCAAAGAGAGGAAGAATCCAGATAAAACATCCAAATAAAAACTACTTTCTAATGTTTTTAATCGCATTCTAACACATTTCTGTTGTGATCATGATTTAGCTGGAAAAATCAAGTGAGATAGTTTCTGATTTCTTGTGCTGATTATAATCAGGACTCAGCAGATGATTCAGCAGAGACGCCTGTAAAACAAATAGAACAGTTAAATCAGTAAGTTTTAAATAAAATCTTTGGTTAAAGATAAACAACTAGAGTGTATTGTTGTTAAATGAGTATAAATAACATGTTTCTGTGTGCTGCTGCTGGTAAAGGAGGTCTAATTAAATCAGAAGTAGGTCTGTGTCGGGCCCCTGGGAGCCGCCCTGCAGACACAGCACTCGATTTAGAGCCGACGTCCTCTGAGATCAGCTGACAGCAAACGAATCCAGCGTCCTTGAGTGTGGACATGCTGAACTCCAGTCATTATAAACACATGCAGAGATTCAGCTTCAAACATCCACAACAGCTGCAGTTTCTGTCACAGATGAGGAGTTTGTTCTTTTGTTTGGGACTATTTTCAGCAGCGGACGAACACCCAATAACTCCACCTCATGTAAACTCCATATAACCACACACAATCTGATCAGTTCTTTGTATCGTATCTTCTGTCTGTCTGTGCTGCAGTTGGCGACGTGTCATCACTGTACAGTCGCTTCATCCCGTCGCGGACTCTTCTATAGAGACTCTCTGTCGGCTCTATCCAGGAACCTGAGGGTCCCGGGGTGCCCCTGTCGGCCCCCAGGCACCCGACTGCAGAGCATCAGCCTCCACTGCAAACGCCACTGCAGACTTGCCAGGTAACGAAAAACATTCAAACCAGTAAGAGACACCACTTTTCAAAGTCCAAACAGTTTCTGGGCGACTTATTGCTCATCACTGTGGATCATTTTTTACTGCAATGTAAAGTCCTGCACCTTTATGGAAGCGACACAACCATGAAAGTAGCGAGAACTCAAATACGTCTTCTATACTGAATGACACAGTTAGAAAGACAGAAATCAGAATTAAAGAAAACGTTATTTGATTATTTATTTTACAGAAATGTAAAGAAACTGGAATCAACATGTCCACATTCTTCCAAGTGTCCACACGTGTGAGCAACACTGGAAAAAATAGACAAATAATTTAGTTACGCACATTTTAAGTGCATTTTACTTGAAATATGTTTGTATTTGTACTGTATACACTGTAAAAAAACAACAACCAACAAACATAAAACTTTAAAAGCAGGTAGCCAGGATGGCAAACAAAAACACTATAACACGTCTGAATACTGTAACATTCAAAACTGTAAAAACAACGGAAATAACATCAAAAATAATTGTGTTTTTTGGATTATTAGATTTCAACACAGTGAAACAGTGTTGTTTTCTAGTCACACAAGTTACTCTTTTCACAAATACAGATATCTGATGTGGACATCATTGACAGTTTTGTCCTGTTTTTTGTTTGTTTTTGTCTGTTTTTGTTTTTACAGTCAACATGTGAATTAGAAATTCATGTGATTCACTAGATTTTGTTTGTAATTCAGCAAAAACAGGTCAAATCTGCAAAAATAACACATAAAAAAGAGAATAACAGATTGAAGTAATTCATACTTTTGCTTTCAATCATTAGTATAAATATTTATTGTTCCACATAACAGCAAATATCTTATATTATTAATAGTGTTTGCTGATTTAAATGCATTAAAAATAGTGTACATTTCTTGTCAAATGTAATTAAAGGAATTATCATTTATTTTTAAAAAAATGCTGTCAGTGTTTTAATTAATTTCATCTATGATTTTATTAATTATATAATTTAATGTTAAACAAAAGTCAAATGCAAAATACAGATTTTTCTTTACAGTGTTCTTTTTTTCACCACTGCACTAGTAGTAGTACTAGTAATGGTAGTATTTTCACAGTATTTTGCTGTAGTATCACTGAGCAGCTTTGTCCCTCCCCACAGGCCCAACCTCCCAGAATCCATTGCTCTGGCCCGCTCTAAACCATCGGGCAGCATGAAGCACCTGGTCCTGGGTCACCTGAGGAGGCTGGTGGCGCTGAGTCCGGCCCAGCGGCTCCGAGGCCTCCACCTGCCGGGCTGACCTCCGGCCGGGGCGGGATGGCTGAGAGCTGCTGGACACCAGAGGGCGCCGCAGAGGTTCACACTGAGGCTGGAGGTCGGTGTCTCCGTCCTGCACCTCCAGGACGAGCTGCTGCCTCACTGAGCTCCTCATCCTCAACGTCTGGAGGAACACGTTCCACGTACGGAGGCAGGAACTCTGCACACAACTGTAGAAAGATGTTTCACCGTGCTGAATGTATCTTCTTGCTTGCTTCTCTGTTTACTGTTTTTGAGCCATGCTGCATTTATTTTATTGATCCAGTATGTTGTATTTTCATCTCTGTGGAAACTGAGGTTTTTAATTCATAGTTACAATAATGGATGCCTCATGAGTAGTTCTGTTATTTCAGTAAGTTATAACTAGTCTTGTAAGATTAATAACTGTGCACTGGTTAAAAAAAGTGAACTAACTGTGTGAGTGTGGGCTTATAAAACAGGGACAGTTAAGTATTATGTGAGAGAAGTGGTTTTAAATGTTAAAGTTATAGATATATATATTTCTGCTTTTCTTGTTTTAGAGTTTTTTTTAAAAAAATGGATTGTCTGTAAATTCAGTTTGATATCAGAAATAAACACAAATCTGTTTCAGCTTCAGTCCCAGTGTTTGTCATTCGTAGAAGATTATGTTTCACCTACAACATAACTCCATGTTTTTAATGCATCATGGGAGCTGTAGTTGTTGATCCTCACACTGCAGCAACACCTGGTGGTATCCTGGCAGTTTATGAGAGTAAACCTCCCCGTAGTGTTTTGATGAGATGCTCAGTGGGATGTGTGGTCTCCTGTGTGAGATCAGTTCCAGCTGATGAGGTTTTGGTTGGTCCATTACATCTTCTCACTTCCAGCTGAGGATTCTGATTGGTCAGAGTCAGGACTGAGAGGCAACAAATACCTGTCCAGCTTGACAAGTAGAGCAGCCGGAGTCTTCATTGTGCCAATGTCTCACATGTATCCCTAAAACTTGGATCAGCTAGATAATATTGGACAAAATTGTCAAAACTTGGATGATAATGGTAAAAAAAAGATCTAAAACCTGCATAATAATGGACAAAAGTATAAAAAATCTGAAAAATACTGGACAGTACTATCAAAAACCTGGATATTACCGCACAAAAGTATGAAAAACCTTGATGCTGGTGGACAAAAGTGCCATTAACCTTGATATAACCACAAAAAAGTGTCAGAAACTGTGATATTAAAGCACATAATTATCCATAACGTGGATATCACAGCCCAAAAGTATCAATAAATTGGACATTAACAGACAAAAGTATATTCAAAAAAAATATTATTAATGGACAAAAGTATCAGAAACCTGTATATTATTGTACAACAGTTTCAATAATCTGGAAAATAAAACACAAAAATATCAAACATCTTGATATTAATACAAAAAGGTGCCAATAACCTGGATATAGAAGTGTGTAATTATCAATAATGTGGATCTTAACATTAAAAAGTATCAATAACCTGGATAAGAGCATACAAAAGTATAAGAAAGCTTGAATATTATCACCCACACTTATCCATAACCTAGATAATAACAAACAAAAATATCAAAAACTTGATATTAATGAACAAAAGTATCAATAAAATAGATGTTAGCGTTCAAAAATGTAAAAAAAAAAAAGGATATTAACATGCAAAAGTATCAATAAAATAGATTTTAACACACAGAAGTATGGATAAAATAGATGTTAATGCACAATAGTATCAATAAAATGGATATTAACACACAGACGTATGGATAAAATGGATGTTAATTCACAAAAGTACCAGGTGTGTAATTTAAGGCCAACTTCAGTGTTGCATAAATCAGTGGATCTAGTCAAACTGCTTCTGTGTTTCTTTCTGGAAACTTAGATCCAGAAGTTAAAGTTAAACTAGATCCAATGAAACCCATTTCTTAAAGAGGATGCAACAGTTGTTGATGCAGCTTTTCCTGCTGTTGGCGTCGGCAGCTTTATTCAGGCCACTGTGACGTCTTAATATAGACCAACAATAAAGTGGATGCCGTTGTGTAACTCACAGCGGGTCAGAGGTCGGCTGAAATATTAATTAGAAAGCAGCGCAGGGCCTCGACTCCTGCTGATGGCTCAGTTTAATCTGCCGTGTTAATGAAAACAGAGCGAGAGGAGCCGATTTTAACTCAGATCAGCTGCCAAATACCTGAAACAATACGACCGACAGCATCAGCACACTCATACAGTTAATCCACTATGTGTTAAAAAACGTTATGAAACATGAGAAAATGCTGTAACCATACATGAATGTTAGATAACAGGCACAATTATAAAATGCTAAGTGATGCCAAGCTGGGTTTCTCTTTCATACTGAGTCTTATTTTTTCATATATTGTGTTTCTGTGTTTCTCATGTTTCTAATAGTTGTGAGATCATATTTATTAATATTTCTCGTCACCAAGTTATAATTTAAATAAACTTTAGTATCATTGTACGAATGTTTCATGTGCTTCTTTTTTCTTCTTCACACTTATGAGAAAAGTGCGACTCAATCATCATTATGACACAGTTTTTCTTATTTATTGTTTTTCTCATATGTTCCTCAGTCATACAAAAACTAAGACACAGTTTTTCTTTCTTGGTTTCCTTCTTTCTTTCTAAATGTCCAAAGTCATAATCATGACAATCTAATACATATAATGAGAAACAGAATTTTAAAAATATTTTCTCATGTTTCTCATAGTTATGAGATTCCATTCTTTTTTCTTAATAGTTGATTCAAATCATAATTACGATGAAAACCAACAAAACCTCATCAAAACCAACTTTCTCATATGTTTCATTTCTCATCATGTTTTCACATAATTATAACATATATATTATTATAACCTCCTTTTTCTCATAATAACTAAACATATATTACAATAATGAGAAGGTTTCTCAGACTTTCTCAAAATTATGCCCCCCCTTAATGGTAATTGAAGCTGTTAGTAATAATTGTGCACAGCTATGACTTGTGACATAAGAAAATAGAAACATTCAGTATTTTATAACCAGAACAAACAACCTCTCAGAACAGCTGCTTTCTCATGACCTCTCATGATCATTAGTGTATTATTTCCTACATGCCTCTCTGTTTCTTGTCAGTACCTGTTTGGTAGTTATATGACAGTTTGTCTTAATTTTACATATTAATGTGTCAATATAATGAGGGAGTTTTTAATTAATTGTGTATTTAGGTGTTTGTGTAATTATGAGGACATTTACCATAATCATTTTGCCAAGAGTATTGGGACGTCTGCCTTTACACGCACATAAACTATGATAATAAATTTATAATGTAATGGACTTCACATTTCGAAACAAAATCTATAAGTGCAGAGACCACTGATGACATCCTATTCTTAATCCGTAGGGTTTAATATGGGGTTGGCCCACTCCTTGCAGCTAAAACAGCCTCGACTCTTCTCGGAAGGTTTTCCACAAGGTTTAGGAGTGTGTTTATGGGAATGTTTGACCGTTCTTCTAGAAATTAATTTGTGAGGTCAGACACTGATGTTGGATGAGAAGGCCTGGCTCTCAGTCTTCACTCTAATTCATCCCAAAGGTGTTCTATGAGGTCAGGACTCTGTACAAGCCAGTCAAGTTCCTCCACACCAGACTGACTCATCCATGTCTTTATTGACCTTGTTTTGTGCACTGCTGTGTAGTCATATTGAAACAGGAAGAGGCCATCCCCAAACTGTTCCCACAAAGTTGTGAGCATGAAATTGTCCAAAATATCTTGGTATGCTGAAGCATTAAGAGTTCCTTTCACTGGAACTAAGAGGCCAAACCCAACCCCTGAAAAACAACTCCACACCATAATCCCCCCTCCACCAAACTTCACACTTGGCACAATGCAGTCAGACAAGTACCGTTCTCCTGGCAACCACCAAACCCAGACTGGTCCATCAGATTGCCAGACAGAGAAGTGTGATTGGTCACTCCAGAGAACACGTCTCCACTGCTCTAGAGTCCAGTGTGGCGTGCTTTACACCCCTGCATCTGACGCTTTGCGTTACAATGGTGATGTAAAGCTTGGATGCAGCTGCTCAGTCATGGAAACCCATTCCAGGAAGTCCTCTGTTACTGTTCTGAAACTAATCTGAAGGCCACATCAAGTTTGGAGGTCTGTAGATGTAGTTGGTGATTTCTGCCCATGGCGCGCTCCTGCTCTGTGATTTTACGTGGCCTACCACTTCATGGCTGAATTGCTGTTGTTCCCAAATGCTTCCACTTTGTTATAATACCACTAACAGTTGATTGTGGAATATTTAGTATCGAGGAAATTTCTCGACAGGTGGCAACCTATCACGGTACCACGCTTGAATTCAGTGAACTCCTGAGAGCAACCCATTCTTTCACAAATGTTTGTAGAAGCAGTCTGCATGCCTTCGTGTTTGATTTCATACGCCTGTGGCCATGGAAGTGATTGGAACACCTGAATTCAATTATTTGGAGTGGTGTCCCAATACTTTCGGCAATATAGTGTAAGTTATACTTATGTGAAGCAAAGACACACAGATATTTTATTTGTGCCACTGATTGTCTTCCATACAAAACTTTACTGACATAAGAAACAGCAGTGTAAGAATTTATTCAAACAAAAAGCCACATTTTAGAGATTTTAAATTTTCTCTCCTTCCAGACTAGACGCGTAACGTCTTGGAAACCACCTTGTGTGTTGTTTTTTTCTGCAGGAAAACCTTGAATAAAGACTCTGAGGGTTGCCAGAGGCCTTTGTGCTGCTTTGTCGGAGCAACAATGACTTTACTGTAATGAAATAATCTGTCAGGATTACAGCAGCTGAGGGGAGCTGCAGGAGGGAAACGCTGCACAAACACGACTCTGCTAATCACAGATAAGCTGTTGAAAAGGCCACTTTACTGTGAAACTGTGTCACGGCTCATTCAGCCGCTTTCATGGGGCCCGTCCAGCGAGATTTAGTCTGATTTTCGGTGTTATTGTTGTTTAGTTTTTCATCAACACTTCATTGAATCTGTCAGTGCTTCTCACAGCAGGAGGAGGAGGACTGTGGTGTGTTCAAGAGCTGACTCGCAGAATAGGAAAAATGATTTCCCTGCTCTCCAAACTCTTTTTCATGAACGCATAAACACAATATTCCTCTTTTTCACAATGCACAGTATTTATTTGCATTTCAGATTGCCTTGTAATTTACTTTAAAGTATTGTGGGATACCATGTGTGCATTCAAACACTGTTAAAGCAGTGATGATGAATATTTTATCATAACAGTGTGTGAGATGTTTCGCCCAGGAGCTGGTGGGCAAAAACAGAGATAAAAGATAATTTATCCAGTGACACAAAAGGCTAAAAGCGTGCCTCAACTGGCCTTTGAAAGTCTTGTGTTTGCTTCAGTAGTTTAACAAATTTACTTTTAAGCTCTTTATTGCTCACAGGATTGTTTCCTTCTCTGTTTTGTACAATATCCTTCCATCAGTTTTCTCTTATGTGGCATCTTAATACACATACTTGACCAGAAAAACTGAATCTGTGTCTGAAAAAGCCACTAAATGAGACAACATGTGCAAGAATCCTGTGAGCTGCAGTGACAGCATCAATTTGTTTAAACATTTTAGTGACTCCAAGTTATTTAAATAGGGTAAAGTTCTTAAAAATGTATTATTACAAGTTTAGAACCAAGGGTTCATAATGTGCATCATTCATCATCTTTACTTACATCCAAAAAGTAACAGTAATTGTTTTTATATATGTTTATTTTTCTGTGTTCTGAAGCAGGTTTTTGTGTTAATCCATGTAATTCTGTTAACTAGAGTTTTTCTCTCCTACACAAGCTGCGGTTTGCTTTAGATACATACAGATGTAAATGTGTGGTTGTACATGTGTCTTAGTGTCAGTGCAAATATCTTTTTATGTGCAAATAAATAACACATTTTTATACAGCAGTGCATAGAGTGAGATTTAGTGCAGCGCTTGCTCAACCTGCACTAATAAGAATTATAAAAAAACTAATATCTGCAACAATTCTACATAAGAAATTTTAAAATTATTAAATCAGTGATATCAGTGAGAGCTGATCTTCTATAATTAGATTTACTGTGGTGTTTTGTTCCATTAAAAGTTGCATGAACACAATTTGAAATATGTCCTGCATTAGAAATGTAACTCAGGTAAAGCCATCTCCCATAGTACCTAAAGTATAAAATTAAAATATACAATATGCATCTAAAATGAGCTGTCATGCAAAAAAAAAATTATTTATTTATTTATTTTTTTTACTGTATATCTTTGCTTTGTGATGTGTGTCAACAGTTTGTAACAAAGATTAAAACTAAAACAAAACAAAGTAATAAGCACGGACCTGTGCAAAATAACAATAAAAATAAAATTAAAAAATTAATTTAATTAAGTTAAATTAAATAATCAAATAAATGTAATTAAATTAAAAGATAAAACTAACAAATAAAATAGCATGAACAAATAAAAACAAAAAGAAATAAAAACTAAACAAAACAAATAACATAAAATAATAAAATCATATAAACAAAGAAAATAAATTAAATGAATAAATAAATAACATTAAAAACAATAACAAATAAATATAACTAAATACCAAAATGTAGCATAAAATAAAATAACATGTAACAAAGTAAACAATTAAATTAATTAAAATAAAATTAATAAACAGCATAAATAAAAAATAAAACAACAACATTTAATTAAATAGACAAACACAATAAATTGCTTTAAATGAATAAATAAATATAGAAAAATAAAATTCAATAAAATTTCCTAAATTAATTTAGAAATAAAAAAAGTTTTGTTTGTATGACTAACAACTAACTGTTGTACTAAGTGAATGAGGAAATGCTGCCATGCTTTGTTTTACGGTATAGCTCCGCCCCTTGTTCTATCCGGTTCGGTGATTGGTTGTAGTAAAACAATCCTTGCCACGTCAACGGAGAACGTGGCTGCCAATCAAAAGGGGGTGGGCTGTACAGCTGGAGTTAATATATTCCTGGCAGTTGTAAAATAGTGGCGGAGAGAAGAAGCAGGAGAAGAAGGAGAAGAAGCAGAGGGACGGCCGGCGGTTAGAGAGCAGAACTTGGATGAACCATCGGTGGAGTTTCTACGGAGTTTTCTGGAAATGGAAGAAGACAACAGCGAACAGATGAGACCGCTTCTCACATCTGTAAGTTCCCACTTTCCTCTACCTGTTAGCCGGCGGCTAGCGCCTCCTCAGCGGGCAGAGAACCGTCTCTGAAACTGGAGTTTTCCCCAAGAAGATGGAGTCTGGAGTCAGAAAAAGCTCCGTTTAGCTGCAAGCTGACCAATTCAGCATGTCAGTTAGTTAGTTAACGGAAAACTACTTAACCCGGTTAGAGACAAAGCTTGGCAACTGACCGCTTTTGTTTTTTAGGGACCACGCGTATGCCAGGAAGTGATGCGGAGAGGAAGAAAAGTTTACGGAACTCCCTTCTATAATTCGCTAATTCTTGTTTACAAGAGTCGTAGCTAAAGACGTGAAGGGGATGATGAACCATAAAACATGGATTAGACTCGTAATAAACCAGGTTCACAATCGGCATGCTTCATATCCTCCCAGATGGACTGACTTTATTGCAATGTCAGCTTTTCTGCTGTCTTGCTTGTCATTCCTGTCACTCTCCCTGCTATCTAAATAAACAAGTTCTAAACACAAATAATGCCTAATAAAGGTCAATTGAACTTTCTTATGTGCCGAATTGATAAGGGGCTTTTATTGAGCCACAGCAAGTGTCCTCAGTTGCTGTATGCAGAGTGTACATCTCCCCGAAAGTGCTTAAAGTTAACAGTTTGACTCTTGGAGTTTGGTATAGGCTGTTAACACTACCACTTGTAAATCGAAGGGGAAAACACGATTTAAACTACAAACTGATGAGATTTGCCACTTTATCCCATACGCTGTGGAGAAAGACAGTAAATCAGAAGTGTGAAAGCCTCCTCCAGGCTGTGGGCAGAACACGTGGAGGTGTTGTGATTCACACAGAGGGCAGACAGACCTGACCTGCTGTAGTGATGCTGTTCTGTTGCTGACCTCTGATCTCCATTGTTAGGGAAGTGGTTGGGCCGTGAGTGTTAGTTTTAAAGTCTGACACACACTGATTTCTTCTTCACCTTAATGCTGGATGCTGCTCTGCTGTTACCATAGAGGCGAGACATGACTGTGAACACTTTCTCTGACCGCTGGCCGTCTGCCTCTGTATGAACGCTGTTGTTCACAGTGACTCCTGTGAGAAAAGTTCACATGTACATTTCAGCACTTTGACACCTCTGATCTTAAACTGTACGTAGACGCTAAGTGACGTCCAGCCGCCCCAAATGCAATCAGATCTTTGCAGCTAGGAAATGTGCTGCACTACTTTCTTTTCAGCATTTCTAAAATTGCTGGTAGTCATGAACAGGCATGTAGTAAAGACACAAAAGAACTAGAAAGAGAATAAAACAACCACAAAGAGACACAAAGTGACAAAAAGAGACACAAATGACCACTAAGAGATGCAAAACAACTGCAAAGAGGCACAAAATGACTACAAAGAGACACACAAAGTAGCCACAGAGAGACACAAAGCGATCACAGAGAGATGCAAATTGAGCAGAAGAAAATGCAAAGCGATCACAAAGACGCACAGTACGACCACAAAGCAACACAAAATGACCATAAAAAGAAACAAGATGACCATTAAGAGACACTGCATGACTACAAAGTGACACAAAACATCCACAAAGACATACAAAATGACTACATAAAGACACAAAGAGACATAGAATTTCCACAAGGAGAGACAAAGTGATACAAAGAGATGCAAAACGACCACAGAGAGACACAAAGCAACACAAAATGACCACAAAGAGACACTACATGACAGGTGATTTTACCTATATGCACTGTTTTTAATGAGCAGAGAATTTTGAGATGTCAGTATCACAGTCAGTCATGTTAAAAGTCACTGAACCAACCGTTTGTACCATACTGTAACAGTTTGTACCACTGTAACACTGCAGAAAGCTTTAAATTGTGATTATTCTCACGCAGGCTCAGGAATATTTTACCCCGACCTTGCCCTGTAATGTTAATCCCATCTACATGGAATTTAAGTCAACTAATTCAGTACGTACAAGTGCACATTCCTGCTGGATGACTGTGTAACTTGAGCTAATCGCTGGTGTGTCTCAGACTTTTACAAAGCGCAGAGTCTCATAAACCTTCAGACCTGTTACTCAGATTGGACTATGGCTCAGATTTCATGTGCCAGGGTACCTGAAATAAGCAAGCAGCACATTGTGTTGTATGGTTAATCCCAGGGGTGATTACTGAGTCGAGGGTGCAGGAAAATATAATTATTCGACATACATTACGCTCATTTTTTCCAAATACTTTAATGCGTCTTGTTAAATACCTGACAGTTATTCAGGTGAGTTGGTCTGAAGACATTTAGGGCAGGACAGCTGTGGTTAAACTGTGATTAGAAACTCCATCTGTACAAAAGAAACACAACAATTTGCATTAATCTGACTTTCACCATTTCTGCTGAAATTATGTTCAATCAGCAAGGTAACAGGACTTTAAACTAAATAAATTAATTTTTGCCCTTATGATCAAAGGCATTTTTTGTCACTTAATTATTAGTTGCATAAACACAAGTTTTTAAGTTAATTACTTATAAAAAATAAGTTGTTCCAACTATTTTTTTCCACATTATTTAAAAATAAAATTTCATGTGTTACTACTCAACTACCATAATCGTGAGCAAAACTTTCAAGTTTGTCAACTCTGTAAGATTTTCTTTAGTTTTTGACTTTTTCAGGTTTTTGTTTCTTGTAGCTTTTGATAACATTAATTAATTCAACAACAAAGTTTGTAACTCACTCATTTCAAAATACTGATTTCAACACATTATTTCATATTAGCTTGAGTGAGCAGCAACATACATTTATAGTATCTTTTAAAATCAGAATTTATACATTTTTAGCCTAATTTTACTGCTAAATATGACAAGCATTAGAAGCAGTGGAGCATATACCACCAGCAGGTGTAGAATAAACTTTATAAATACTCCTGAATTCATTGCTTTAGTCAAATTTACTTGCAAAGGACATGATACTCTCCTTGAAATGTCATTTAAGGCTAATCAAGCCAATTTCATTACATCACTACAATTTGAATTTCTTTTTAAATTTTTTTAGCATAAAAAACTGAGTTTAAATTACACATAAATTAAGTCAGTGCAGTGTTATTTTGTCAATCCAAGCCTTCAAAATAATGTTTGCAATCTAAAAAGTTAATCTAAATCAGTAAATTAGAATTTTCATCTTGCAGTCATGCCAGTAATTAAGTGTTGGGAACAGGTTCCTTGAAATTCTTTTTCAGAGTGCTGCTTTATTTTTGGGGAATGGAAACAGTTTGTTAACCACTGGAACAGCTGCTCCAGATTTCTGCCACCATCTTCTGACCTGTTAAAGCTGCAGCTTTGTGCCTCTCTGTCCTCCAACATCATGTTTGTCTGTTAAGTTTCTGCTCCACAGTGGGTGTTTGTCATGAGTAGATGTAGGCAGATAGGATTCCTCTAATGTTCTGTGGATGCTTCATGGAGACAAAGGTGAAACTTTCCCCATGGCCATGTAGAGCCGACCAGCTGCAGGGCTGCAGTGTGCAGAGCTCTAAGACACTTGGTGGGAACCGGATCAGTTGGATCCAGAGCGCAAAGTGAGCTCAGCATCACAAGATCAGCACATCAAAGTCTG
The DNA here is from genome assembly GCA_024666655.1 of Dascyllus trimaculatus. NCBI lineage: Eukaryota > Metazoa > Chordata > Actinopteri > Pomacentridae > Dascyllus > Dascyllus trimaculatus. Next base: position 11,272,881 of record CM045451.1, on the reverse strand, counting down.
TTCACTTAGAGATGGAAAAGCAGCTTCATCACTGAAACACATTTTACTAAACGAGGAGCGTTGGACGCCGATCTGCAGAAGTCATTTTACATCCTTTTGTGGTCATTTGCATTTAATTTTGGGTACTTTTCATCTCTTTGTCGGTATTTTGCATCACATTTAGGTTGTTTTATAATTGTTGTTTTGTAATTTTTGAATTTTTTCTTTTTTATTTTGGTCGTTTTATCTCTCTGTGATCGATTTGCATCACATTTTGGACGTTCTAATCTTTTGGCGGTTGTTTGCAACAAATTTAGATCATTTTGGTAATTTTACATGTGTTTGTGGTTGTTTTGTGTCTCTTTCTGTTAGTTTTACATTTAATTTTGATCTCTGGTTATTTTGTGTCACATTTTGGTAATTTTACGTATTTTGTGGTTGTTTGTGTTTAGTTTTGGCTGTGTAGCATCTTTCTGTGGTGTTGTATGTCATATTTTGGATGTTTTGCATCTTTCTGCATTTTATTGAGGCCATTTAGGTTGCTTTTCTGATCTTTTGGGGGTTTTATGTCACTTTCTGGTAGTTTGACGACTTTTTGTGTTTGTTTGCATTTAGTCTTGGTCATTTAAGGTCTCTTAGTGGTTGTTGTGTGTCACATTTTTGTAATTTTATGTTTTGCTTTGGCCATTTGTTTAATTTTGGTCACTTTATCAATCAGCAGAAGTCCTGTCACTATATAAAAGGCTGTTAAATAATGTCCTCAGAGGACAAAAAGCATCTTCTCAGGAGGTCAAGCAGCTGAGACAGAGCAGCATTTCCCAGTGGATGATGGAAAAAGTCCTGTTTACTGATAAATCCCAGTTAAAGATCAGTAGCAGTAACAGAAGGATGCATGTAAAGACACTAAAATGATACGGCAGTGAATCAAACCCACAGTGAAACACACCTGGGAGGGTTTGGATAGTTTGGATACCTGCAGTGAATTGAGAGATCCAGCAGTTCTCCCAGTGAGCACCTGGTGACACTGACAACAAACCTCCAGCAGGACCAGACTCATGGTGGTCGTCTGGTTATGTTGAGAGGAAATCCATGATTCCTCTCAGCGATAAATGTTCCCTGGAGTCGCTACAGTAACGTGAGCTGTCGCTGTTTCCTTGGAGACGCCTGTATGTGTGAGCTTTGCCAGTCAAACACACCTGAACAATGGCAGCAGCAGCTGACGACGCAACAAGAAACACGGATAACTGTGAAGTCCAGAGTCTGATAGATGCTGCAGTTTGCTGCTATTTCACTGTTTAGGCCTGAAAACAAACATAAAGAGGAGAAGCTGCTGCTGCTCACATTAACACCACTGTGTGCAGGTCATGTTGTTGAGGCGTCCCAGGTGACTCGTGTTGACGTCAGCAGACTCATCCTCAGGCGTCTCGCCGCTCTCTGGTGGGCTGTTAGTCTGGATCCGGCCAGGATGGAAACCCAGTCTGTGGGGAAACAGGAGAAGAAGAAGAAGAAGCTGTGCTGAAAAGATTATGTAATGCTCCACTTGTTCACATTATCAGTTTCAGGTTTGACTTTCATAGAGGTACAAGAATCCCTGATGTTGACAGAGAAGTCCCTAATGGGTCATGAAACAGCAGGCTTTTAAACTTACTTTAATGCTCTGAAACTCAAAACCTGGTTTCATGTTTGTTTTTTTGTTTTTTTTAAATCGACAAAATGACACCATTTATCAGAACCAGAAACTGAAACATGTGAGAAAATCTTTGGATTTTTAACTTTGTGACAGACCCCTGTAACAAAAACAAATCATGTGTGACGTGCAATCCTGATAGGAAAATGAACCAAATCTGAGCTGACGTGTGTCATTTGAAAATTCTCCATAAGTGAAGCATTTACATCACATTCTGTAAAATCAAAACTAATAATTCCTCTGATTTTCCATGACTGACTCCTCTGTGACCAACAGTGAAAGATGTAGTTATTTCAGGTGAACTGCAGGCAGTGTTTCCACTTGCTAAAAGAGGGAGAATACTGAACTCAAATATGTCTCCAAAAAGATTGTATCCTTTTTCCTCAAGAAAAATGAATTCTAATTGTTTTTTGGGTGTTGTACATCACATTTTGGCCTCTTTAAATCTTTTTGTTGTCATTGTGCATCACATTTGGTCTTTGTACTACTTTGTGTGGTTGTTTGCATTTAAGTTTGGTCATTTTTCATCTTTTTGTTGTAGTTTTACATCACATTTAGGCCACTTTATGTCTGTTTGTGGTTGTTTTTCATCTCTTTATGGTCTTCTTCCTTCTTATTGTGGCTGTTTTGCATCATATTTTGGCCTCTTTCTATCGTTTTTTAGTCGTTATACACCCTTAATTTGTGGAGCCTTCATTTTTCCACTGTTGGTAACACATGTGGACACTTGGAAAAATGACGGACATGTTTATTCCATTTATTTTTTTAACATTTTCATAGAATAATTACCAAAACTAACCAAAGTGTTCTCTACTTCTAGTCATGATTGTTCTGTTTTTCCATAGAGGACTTTATATTGCAGTGAAAAATGAGCCCACAGTGAGGAAAAATGTGACAGCAGCAAAGAAATAAATTTAAAAAACTGCAGAAACTGGTGCTTTGAGATCAGAGGGTTAATTGTGTGTTCGCCAGATTCTCTGCGGTTTGCAGATTGTTGTGTAGTCAATGTGTAGATTGATTTAGACTCCTTTCATTGTAAGTGTAGGAAACCTGAAAACAATCTCCAGTCTTTGGAGTCGCAGTGAAATTTCCTGAACTTTCTTGGACAAACCTGCTTGACCCTTGTTCAACCTGCTGCTGGCTGGAACAGTGACACTGATGTGAGTCTGTTGTGGCTGAACAGGGATTAGCGTATAATATAAATCTACTCGATAAAATACATCTACGATCTCTCCAACAGCTATGCATTCAAACAGTCTGTATCAGTTTTGCGGAAGCATCATGCTTGGTTTAGGTTATCTGCTTCAGCATGAAGGATTGACAACGAAACAAAAGAAACTAGAAATGTAAATTTGTACAGGTTAGATAAGCAGCTGACACCAAACAGTGGAGACAAACGGAGAAATCAGGAGGACATACGTGAGCTCAGGGTGACGTCTGTAGTGTTTTTATTTTGTTCTGAATAAAACTGCAATATTTAATGCGTTAGTTGTGAACTTTAAAATAATTTGGCCACTATGTTGACAGAAGTTTTATAAGAGAAAAACAGTCCAAGTTCTCTAAAACGGCTTATTAATTGTGATTATTTTCTTTTTTCTTTCCTCCTCTGTGGCAGTCAATTGACCAAACAGCCGATCAGTTAATCAAGATAATAATCAACAGATTAAATGGCAATGAAAATAATGGCATTTGTCCTGAATATCCAAAGCCAGTCCTAAAGCAGAAAAAAATAACATTGGAGAAGAAGAACCACAACAAAAATACCAACAATAGCAACAATAACAACAACATAAACACTTCCACCAACCACAGCAAATGACGGCAACAATAACAACAGCAATATTGGCAACCACAAGATTAACAACAACAACAACAACAGTGTTAACAATACCAATATTACCAAAATATTAACAGTTACAAAAATTTTAACAAACCTCATTAACCAATTAACTAACCACACTCTCACCACTTTTAACAAGCGTCTGTTTATAGACTTGAATAGATAACTGACAAATAATTACCAATAAATATAATACTTGTTATGAGCAAATCATTTGAACTTACAGTGCGTTTTGATCAGTCTTTATTCTCTGGCTGCATGTAGTTTGATGACTGATTATTGATTTAAAACAGTGATTCAAGTGTTCACTGTTAAACATGTCCTGCTCCGTCTGACCAATCACAGACTTCAGATCCGCCCACTAAGCTTCTGATTGGCTCATCTGAATGCCTGTCTGTAAAAACGCTGAGCAAACCTTTGAGTCGCCGACAGAATCAGAGATGCGAGTCGTGGTTTGTCACGTGGAGGCTGTTTGCCCGCAGCCGACATCATGTATCCCATGATCCAACACCGCCGCCTCTACTATGACACTCCGTCTGATCCTGAGGTGGTCGGCATGACAACAGAAACTTATTTCCATCCAACCCTGAGAGCAAAGGCAGCCAACACAGGGCGGCTCACACTGATAGTAATGCACAACCTGCTTTACTTCCCATTGATGTGTGTGTTGTATCTTTTAGGGGTGAAGCTAACTTTAAACTCTACACCTCCATTGTCAGCATTCAGGGAATCAAGCTGCTTAATGGTGTAAATATATATCAGAGCAGGAAGCTCAGTCTCCCTGCAGCTGTGCACAGAATCTGATTTTACATGAATATTGTTTCATTTTCAGTCTGACTGAAAGGAAACAGAAATCATCCTCCTGGAACAGACATTCATTAAACTGCATCAGATTTTCTACATCCAGGATACTATCTGGTCTGATCAACAACATATTCATCCACCGCTTTGTTTCTGGTGCAGGGCTGGAAAGTTAGCAGCTACATGTGAAGGAGGGTCACCTCGGGGTGCCTTCAGAGAGGTTATTTCAGGTCATTTTGAGTCATTTTGGACAAGCTTGTATTATTTTGGGCAAGAAAGTTTTGACAATTTGGATTATTTGAAACTATTTTTGAGTTATTTTGGATACGTTTGGTTTTTTGGACAGAGTTTGTGTCATTTTAAACCATCTTCAAGTCATTTTGAACAGGTTTATCCCCTTGACACCTGAATTTATTTAAATGATAAAAAATATTATTTGTGTTTTTGTTTTCAAGCTGATGTTAAATTAAGTGGAGATTGTTAATTTGTCTATAGCACATATAGTAGATACTACGGTGCGATGCAACAGGCATTAATGGTAAAACTTTTTTAATGATCCCACAAAATCCACTCCAGCTGGTCCTAAGAGAAACCAGTGCTTGCAAAAGGTTCCTAGGTATGTATTGAATATGCACGAGCTGGCATTAGAGGAATGCATACACTATCTCGGCTGCAGTGGTATGTTGCAAATTCGCAACAATTGGAGTTAATGGGTTAACTTATTTTCAAAGTCAAAGTCTTTTTATTGTCGATACTGCAATATGTACAGGACATAAAGAGCATTGAAATTGCTGTACTCTTCAATTTTTTTGATTTATTTTGATCACATTTGAGTGGTACGGCACATTTTTTGAGTAATCTAAAAAACTTTTAAATCGGATAAGTTTATGTGATTTTGGGCACATTTTTAGTCATTTTGAACAGGTTTTGATTCATTTTGGGCAGATTTTTAGTAACTTTTGAATATTTTTGAATTATTTAGAAAAGTTTTGAGTCATTTTAAAAAAGTTTTTGTGATTTTAGATCATTTTTAAAATATTTTTTATACATTTTTTTTTGTTTTAAATAATATTTAAATGGCCTTGTGTAAGTTTGTAAATTTTCAGAACTGGAGTTGTTTTGGACAAATTGTAACCAATTTTTGAACACTTTGGAAAATTTTATGTAACTTTTGACAGTAACATATATATATATATATATTTTTAACAATTTTGGAATTTTTTAATAGTAGTAGTAGTAATTTTAGACAACTTTCTAGCCATTTGGGAAGAAATGCTAAGTCTTTTTGTTAACTTTCTTAACCAACTGTCGAACTTCAGTGACCTGTGACCGTCCATATGAAGCTCCACAGGGTCAAAGCTTCACCATCACATTCAGCTGCTGAGTTTTAGAAAGTCAGACTCACACTTGTAAAAAAAGATTGGTGGATGAATCTGTTGGTGATCAGGTCAGACAGCTGTATCCAGGATAGAGATCTCTGACGCAGTTGGTAAAATGTCTGTTCCAGATGTTTTGCTGCACAAACTTGCATGTTACTGAGATTTTGGAAAAAAACATCTGTGGGTTGTTTCGTGTTGAAGATGCTGGCAGGACGTCAGGTAACCTGAGTGCCTCTTGTTCTCAGTTTACAGCTTTACAGACTCTGACTTCCTTCTATAGAATCCATAATAAAGTAGAAGGAAGGAGCGAGTCCTGCTCTCACTGTACATCTGATCAGCCATCACTCGTGAACAGAAACACTTGCTGCAGACGAATACAATCGGCTCATATTTCTGCACCCTACAGGACAGTTGAACTCCTTAGATGTACTCGGGCTTTGTTCTGCCAAGAAAGGATTTGAACACTCATTGCCCTTGCCTGATAGCTTCTCAGAATTATTAGAGCAAACAAGCATTTGTTGCTCAACACAATGTACAAAAGTTTACTGTCGTATCTGATGAAGTAATGCTTCCCTTGTGGCTGCACGATTGAACATTGACATAGAAGTATTGGTTCCATGTGTCTTTGAATTTCTTGCAGCTTTGAGCTTCAAGCAGCTGCAGATTCTCAGATATGAGATGTGTTGTTAGCATGTATTTAATGCAGCATTCCATTTACCATATATCTATCTTTAACATGGGACACATGACATAAGCTGCTATGACGACTTGGTTACTTATGCTGTTGAGCTGTAAATGTGCTGTGTTAGACTATTCGTGTGAAAACATGAGCTCTGGTTGGGGGTCTTTAAGCTCCACTTTGTCTTTGTCATGGTGCCTGTTGACTCTGTTTTGTAACTTTGCTATCGGCAGGTGTCTGTCTGTCTTGATGTTTGTGTCCATGTGTCTTTGTGTGTATTAGCATGCATGTGTGTCTATCTGTTAGTGTCTCTATATGTGTGTGTATGTCTTTTTGTGTGTCTATTAGTGTATAAGTGTGTGTTGTTGTTTGTCTGTCTCTGTTAGTGTGTTTGTCTAAGTGTCTGTGTCTGTTAGTGTGTGTTTGTCGTTGTGTCTGTTAGTGTGTGTTTGTCTCTATGTCTGTCTTTGTGTGTCTTTTAGTGTGTGTGTGTGTGTTGGCCGGTGTGAGTTTTCCCACAGTTCCTGATGTGTTCCATAAACTCAGCTCTGGTCCAGATGTGGTTCTTCCTCTCAGCTGGTTCTCCTAATATGGAGCATCAGGCAGAGAGAAGTCTGTTCTCAGGGGAGTCCTGGGAGACTCTGTTCTGTCTGCGTGTGTCGTGTTTCACTTCTATCTACTTCTTTAATGCTGTAATCTTCAGTAATGATCACCTTCTTTATCATCATGACAGCTGGAACCAGCTGTCATGATGATAAGGTCAACACATTTTTTGTGGTTTTGTCTTCTCAGACCTGTTTTTATAAATCATCAGTTTTCTGGTTTGTGTAACAGTGAACTGGACTGTTGGTTGGTGAAAGAAGACATCTGAAGATCGCCTTGCAATATAATATCATGTTATCAGGGCAAAAATAAGAATAATAAGTCAGCATGTTATTATTTATTTGTCCCCGTCACTGACATTGGGGTATAAAGTGCACAGAAATTCCTCCAAGTCTTTCAAACTTGAAGATGTACAGCTGCCAGGATGGCTCACTGAGTTAGGGTGTTGCCAGGTAGGCGGAGGTCGCCAGCAGCGGCCGTGAGTTCGAGTCCGGCTCACGACCCTTTGCTGCATGTCTCTCTGTCTTCTCTTTACCCCCTTTCACCCTGTCTCTCCCCTATCATTAAAAGTGGAAAAACTCCCTCCAAAAATATTTTAAAAAGACGAAGATGTACCAGGGTCCAGAAACAATCACAGTTTCTTTCTCAATTTTCTGTTTGTCATTGTGTCGAACAGGACACATAAAAATATAGAAAGATTGTTTACAAATGTTGTGAAGTGAAAATGAAGTGAAGTCAATTTTGGACTTTTGCACAGTAAATCTGAACATTTAAAAAATATTGTATTTGAAAAGTATTGCCAGCAGAACATCATGATAGTCTGCTATCTCTGCTACAGGAGACACTTGATGTTCTCTGCAGGTCGGTGGAAAAATATGTGCAGATATCAGGACTGGCAATCAGTCAAATTGAGTTTACAATCCGTGTACAGTCCACTTTGGTGTATCCCAATTGTGCATTTATTGTTGTACATTGTGAGCAGTAAAAACACACATCTACATTGCTTCCTCTAGGTTTCAGTTAGACTCTTTGTTGAAGCCTCCTTTGCTTTTCTTAGTCGCCTGCACACATTAGACTTTTCCCAAGTTGTAGGTTATTTGCATCTAACTGGAGTAGATTTGTTCCACATGCTTTACATTACCAGTGTTCTTGTTTATGATTCACTAAAACCATAACTGAACTCATCTCTGTTGCACTGCTTTCTCCTTTTGCTGTGTGTCGTTTTGCACGGCAGCGTGATTGGAACTGTACAAGATGAGCATAAAGATATAAGTAATGGTTAGGAGGCACACCATGTGACCCTGCCTAAACAAATGAATCTTTCACACTCTGTACGCTGAGCAGTTTCTCTGTATTCTTTTTGCTCCTGTCTCATTTTTCATCAGTTGGGGTCACTTTTCCTGCACCTTTATGGAACCGACACAACCATGGCTAGAAGGCAAGAGAACTCAGAAATGAGCAATGTGACACAGTTAGAATACCAAATGCCAAATACCATTTAAAAAAAAAAAACAAGCAGAAAAAGACGAATTTCTTAGATTATCTGTTTTACATAAATTTGTGGTCGTGTTGTCTCATCGTTGTCATTTTTATGTCTCATTTTGCATGTATTTGCTTCTCGCTTTGGTCATTTTATGTGTCTTTTGTGTCTTTGTGGTGACTTTGTGTCTCGCTTTTTGTTGTTTTCAGACGCATTTTTACGCTGTGTGTTTCATTTACTTGTTTTGTCTGATGTTTTTGTTGTTTCACGTGTCTCTTTAAAAGTTTTGTCTTTATGCTGGCCTGTTAAGCCTTTTTTTGGTCTAGTTTTTTTTGTTTTATGTCATTTTGTGTCTCTTCTTTGTCATTTTATGTATCTTAAGGGCAATTTAGTCTCTTTATGGTCTTTTTGACTCCACATATCGTAGATATTTAACTATTTCTATTTTTACAGCATTGACACACTTTTTCACTGTACTCTGCTTATCAACTGTAGAAAAATGTTTCACCCTGCTAAATGTATCTTCCAACTACTTGCTCCTCTGTATGCCATTTTTGAGCCATGCTGCATTTATTTTATTGAGCCAGTATGTTTGATTTTCCTCTCAGTCTCTCTTGTCGTCTCCTCTCTGCTCTGTGGAAACACTGCCTGCAGTTCATCGGAAAACTGAATTTTTCACTTTTGGACACAGCTACATGAAGAATCAGATGGAATAAGTAGGGAAGAAATTTTAGTTTTTTACAGAAGCTTTATTTTTGGAGAATTTTCAAATGAGATATAGAGAATAAAATAAACACTTCCTATGCTCTTAAACCTATCCATCACGAGAAGCTGCTGCAGTTGTGTCCAATAATGGAACTAGCAATTCAGCAATCCACTTGAAATGCCCATTTTGGAAAAAATTTACCATATTTTAAACACACCAATACCGAGGATGTCCAGCTGCTTACCGGGAAACTGATGATGATGTTACAGGTAATCCAACAGACTGTCACCGGTTCTCTGACGGTTATTTCCAGTGAACACTCACCGTGTGGGACTGCAGGTTCTGGCTGGCTTCCATCACCACCAATCAATCAGTGACCGAGTAGCTCAAGCAGAAGCGGCTGTAGCTGCGTTTTCCATATGTACATCTATTCATCTGCTGTTCCCTACGTATTTTATATACAATTTAAAATACTGCAATACAGTAAGACCGTGAAAAGTGAACCGCGATATGACGGACTACTGTACCTTTATTTTAAATAGTTGTTTTTGAGAATCTTTTAAAGATAACGCACCTTTCAAACCTGCCAGCATGTTTAGGGGTTCAGATAATGGTTAAGACGATGTAAAGAAATGTGTACTGCATAAAAAAAACAAATTGTTGTCTTTCAAGCATTTACCCTGTAGAAGGCGTCATGATGTGGCTTTATTACTTAATGCTGCAGAGGTTTTAGCTGTGCAGCTGGGTTTTCTGCTTTCCTGTTCAGGTTGCGTACAGGGGCTTTTTACAACAGTTTTCTCTCCCTGAAGCGGCTGAAATTAGCACAATGAGAATGAAGCAGAACAGTAAAGCTGTAGCCACAACTCAATAAAACGCTCTGCAAAGCTGAGAGGAGATTCAACCAACCTTCGTCTGTAGGTTCATGGCTACACCTTTCATACTGCTTTCACATTGTCATCTCATATATTGGTGCTATAAAAATTATATTCAGAGCTGCTTTGCATCAAACTGAGAAGCTGCAGGAGGGAAGGTGACGTCCACCCTGTTCGTAATTATTTGCCAGATGACATTTAACATGTTCCTCCTTCTGCTGTGAGCCGAGTTTAGATGTGAGTTTGTGATTTGTTGTAGTTTTAGAAGCCTGAGGAGTGTGTTGTAATGTGTGTGTTTGTGACAAAAGAGAAAAAGTAAAACTCCCACTGCCCCGTGTTTATATGGATATGTGCTCTGTGCTCATGTAGCAGCTTGTTGTTGTTTCTCATTAGAATTCCTGAGCCGAGTGGAAAAGAACTAGCATTTAGTGTGAGGCACACACAGGGAGGGAAGAGCATTTCCAAAGTAATATTGTTGTAAAATGGGGACCACTTATTGTTTACAGATGCACAACCCCGTGTGCACGCAGTTAAATGGTGAAACATGAAGCTACACATGCAGAGAAACATGAGACTACTTCATTCATTCCTGCTAACACTGCTAATTTATCAGATTTGTCCAGGCTGACTTTCCCACAGAGTCACAGGTTCAGAGAATCGGCCTCCTACATCACCAAGATTAAACTATAAAGGAAGGTCAGAGGTCAGAAGACAATAGATGGAACATGGTGAACTCAACTTACTTCAGAGGAGATGAGTTTGAAGAGGAAGCTTTTGAGTCCTGTGCTTACATGGACCACGAAATATGGGCTGGTGTGTGTAATAATTCCTCCTGTGCTATGAAGTGAGTCTTTAAAGGTCTTTAGCCTGTTAATCTGTGTCACGTAGGGATGTCCGGATCAAGTTCATTTGCTTCTGATCCAACCGAAAGTAATTTATTATTTATTATCTGCCAATCATGGTCACAATCCAATACTATTTTCCTGAATGATGCACACTTCAAGTATTGTAGAACAGTAGTAGTACCTGGTTGTTGTCATGGTTTAATACTATAGCGACCAGAGAAGGCGGTCACCCGGCCTACAGGAAGTTCATGTTGGCAAGCAGATAGCATTGTGGGGTTAGCTAGCAACAGGCACCATGACAAAGACTTGTGCTGAGCTTAATGACCTCCAACCAGAGCTCACATATACATGTCAAGTGTAGCTTTTGGGCTGTTTTTACATGGGTTCTAGATTGGGGTTGGCCTTAGATTTAGATTTGTATTGGACCAGTTCTGGACTTGGTTTTTGTCTCAATTTACACTGGTTTCAGAATAATTTTTGGTTTTATTTTTGACTGTTTTTTTGATGTGGTTAATAATTTAACCAATTAAAAAATGCATTGACGGTCGCTTGGACTAAGGTCGGTTCTTTTGGCTAGCAGAGAACATTGTAGGAGTGAAGTTTGTAAATGGCCACCGTGACAAAAACTTCTGTGACGCCGAATGACATCTGCCCATCACACGTGTTAAAACTAAAATTGTGACTGACTTAGGACTTGTTGGCCTTAAACTGGGACTGACTAAGAACTTGTTGGTTTATTATATTTATGACTTGTTGGCATTTTAAATTTGGTGTTTGTTTTTTTGTTTGTTTGTTTTTACATTTGGGACTTGTAGGTGTTTTTATATTTGAGACTTGGGTCTTTATTTTTGACTTGGGATTCCTTGGCCTCAAATTGGACTGATTTAGAACTTGTTCTATTTGAACAACTATTTGAGACTTGTTGGATTTTTATATCTGGGACTTTTTTTTATTTGAGACTTGTTGGTCTGAAAACGTGACTTGGGACTTTTTGTTTTTTTATATTTGGGATTCAGTCCGACCTTGGGACTGACTTGGGTGTTACATTGGACTTGGCTTGGGTCTTGCTTTCTTTTTTTATATTTGAAACTTGCTGGTCTTGACCATGAACTTGTTGGTCTCACATTATGACTGACTTCGGACTTGTTTTCTTTATATTTGACACTTGCTGTTTTTTATGGTTGAGGCTTGTTATTTTATATTTGAGACATGCTAAACTGTTCTTATTTGAGACTTGTTTTTTATGTTTAAGACTTATTGGTGTTTGTATATTTATGACTTTTTATTTTGGAATTGGTGTTAAATTGACATGACTTTGGTTTGGTACCTTTTTTATATTTGACACTTGTTGGTATTGACTCTGTACTCGGTCTTAAATCAGATGACTTGGTTTGATTTAAGACATATTAAACTTGACTTGAGACTTGTTTTGACTTTTGACTCCGCACAGAAACTCTGAGCTACTGTCCGAGTACAAACTGTCGTGTCAGAGGTGAAGTGAAACAGCTGATGCAGTTTCACTCTGAGCTGCTGCTGTTTGAGTTTTTCTAAAATCTGAATGACGCTGGTGTTTTTTTTTTCTTGCTGTGTTTGCAGACTTGAGGCTCGTTGCTCGCTCTGACACGCGCTCAGTGAAGCAACACTGAAGCTCTGCTATAAATACACGAATCATACCGACGCGGTGCAGCTGGATTCACTTTCTAGTTCTGGACGAGCTGCAGATCCTCACTCTGCTGCTGACAGTTGGAGTCCAAGCTGCTGGATCAGTGTTTTTACAACTCTTCACGTTGTGGGTGTTTTCCACGAGAGATTTGATTTGACACAGGCGACTTTGTTTTGGACTGAGCAGCTATGGCAGACTTTTGGGGAGACATTGCCAGTCAGAGGGTGGCCAGAGCCATGTCGCTGGTACGTATTTATGTGCTGTCAAAAGCACACTTTGTGTCGCATGTTATCAGAGTCTGTAAAGTTTGTGCTCTGGGTCACGTGTTGCTTCACTTTACACACACGGAGGGGGATTGTGTTGTGGTAGTAACTGAGTGCCTAAAGTAATGTTTTTAAAACGGAAAATAATGGACATGGTCGACTTCACCGTGGTTATAAAACATTTGAGGAAATGGTTCAGTTAAACAGGAAAAGAGCTCAGCACGGTGACAGATCACAGCTGAACCCACATGTGCAAAAACCGACCAGCACCCTGCCTCTGCATACAGTCCAATACAAGCAATGTGCAGAAAGATTGCATTAGAGCTTAAACGGATGTGCAAATGGCAGTTGTTCTCACTTCTTAGTTGTCTGTATTTACTGTCAGATTTATTAACCCTCTCAAGTCCAGGCACTATTTGGGTGTTTTTTGCTCGTGTCGCATTTTTCCTCACTGTGGGCTCATTTTTCACTGCAATATAAAGTCCTGCTCCTCAGTAAAAACGGCACAACCACAGCTGAAGTAGAGAAATATCTAAATGTCTTCGGTGCACTGTGACAGAGTTTGAATTACAGAAATCTGTGAAAGGGCCATTTTTTATTGTTTAGTTTCCAACATTGTAAAAATCCTGGAATCAACATGTCCAACAGGTGTTACCAGCACTGAAAATAATGGAGGGTCCACGTGCTTTAAGTATATAACTATTTACACTTGTAATGAGTTTCCATGCTCATCTATTATCTGCTCTGTGGAAACACAATCTGCATTTCAGGCAAAAAGTCCCAGCTGAGTCAGTCATTGTTGTTGAAACTAGGAGCTCAGAATTTTAATTTTTTTTTACAATTTTTAAATTAGACACATAAAACTAAGTACTTTTCTGAAGTATCATAAGTTTAAGCACAAATTTGTTTAAGTTTCCCAACAGAGCAGCATATCACTGATGATACATTCAAGGACAGTCAGGAAGTCCGTAACCTCATGCTCCTTAAATTTCGTCATAAATTCTCACCTTAAAATAATTTGTCTTGAAACAAATCTAAACGCTGTCATCAGAGATTTGAAAAAAAAACGTCATTGGCTCAGGACGCTTCGTTCTGCATGCAGTGTATCTGAAACCTGATCGTAAAATCTGGATCATCTTCAAATTCCTTCTGGGTGAATCTTATTTTTAGAGGCCTCAGACTAAATGTTTCCTCCAGATTATCTGTCTGGAGCTTTTCCCACCAAACGCAGTCTGCTCTGTTGTATCACACACACTTCAGCAGTCAGTCAACAGCAGTCAGCTCGTTTGTACAGTAGTGTTTGTTCATGCAACAGTTACTTTATCATGTTTTTCTCTTCCTTCTCTGCTTTGGACGGGTTATTTCATCTTTAATGATCAAATTTTTTTCAAACAGTTTCTGCTCAATTAATTAATTTTCTTTCTGCTCTGTGAAAACACAGCCTGCAATTCAGCCAAGACGTCTCTAGATGACCGTCAGAAAAATTCTTTCCATTTTTAAAGTGTGAGGCTCTGATAAATCATGAAATAGTGGGATTATTTCTTTTTTAAATTTGTTTTTTGGGGGAGAGTTTTTCTGTTTATTGGTAGAGACAGAAAGAAAGTGGGAGAGACAGGTGAGTGACGTGCAGCAAATGGTCCTGAGCCAGACTCGAACTCATGACTGCTGCTGAGGACTAAGCCCATGTGGCATCGCCTTAACTCAGTGAGCTAAATGGTGGTCGGGATTTTTTTTTCTATTTTTATTTTTTAGGGACAGCATGCCTTTGGAACGGGCTGCACAGTAGCTCGGTTGTTGGTACTGACAGCTAGAAGATCCCAGTTCGCGTCCCGGCCTGGGCCTGGGATCTTTCCGTGTGGAGTTTGCATGTTCTCCCTGTGCAGCGTGGGTTTTCACCGGGTACTCTGGCTTCCTCCAAAAACATGCTGAGGTTAATTATTGATTCTAAATTGTCCGTAGGTGTGAATGTGAGTGTGCCTGGTTGTCTGTCTCAATGTGTAGCCCTGTGATAGGCTGGCGACCTGTCCAGGGTGTCCCCTGCCTTTGCTCGAGTTGGCTGGGATAGGCTCCAGCCCCCCCGCGACCCTGCAGAGGATTAAGTGGTGTATAGATAAAGGATGGATGGATGCCTTTTGAACCCACAGGTGGGTCTCGACGTTCGCCAAAACCTTGAGTGTGCAGTCAGACATGCAAAGAAAAACACATTTTAGAAGCATTAACTGCCAAATAATTAGGATTTTGTCTTTGACTAGTGGACCAGCGGTTGTTTGCAGTCCTGAACATTTCAGAGCTGAATCTCAGGCTGCTGAGCTCTGTGAAAGAGAAGCAGCAGAGGCCTGATCTCTTTACTTTGTGCTGGTCAGCGTGGCGTTCGCTCTGATAACAGATGCTGTGATGACAGGAAGGCAGGAATCCTCTGAGCTCTGTGTGTCCAGCAGTGTGTGAAATCTATATTTAACCCTGGTGAACCGGATGAATCTGTCACAGCTTATTTGGACCGTGAATCTTCAATCATCGGAACTTTCACTGCATCATCACAAAGCGCCAGCGGTGCATCCAGTCAGGATGAAGGTCGGCTTGTGGGGACGAGTCGCTCCTCCTCCTACGTTCAACACTGTGGACGTCTCCATGCAAGGACTGTAGTTTATAGTGGCTCTCAGTGTCCCTGTACTTTTATAACGTAACTAAACTATTGATATTCAAAATGGTATCTGTAAAATTTTAGATAAATACATCATACATGCCTGTCGACCCACTTTCAGCAGGTTTTTTCGCTTGTTGAAGTTTGACGCTGTTGAAACAATATCTCAGGAATTATTCAAGATAAAAGCCTGAAATTTTCTGTTATTTCTCATCAAGTAATTTTTTGTGAACTTTGACATCTGATGAAACAGATATGATAAATTGTACCACAAAAACAAAAGTATTAGTATATTAAAATAAATAAGCAAATTAAAAATGAGACACACTGGTCGATCCCTTTGCTTTGACTCTCTAAAAGTCAGACTAGGTCAGCTTTATGTCGCAACAGCATGAGTAAAAACCAAAACAACTTTGCTGAGACCACAGAGTGACTGCTTACAGAGAGGAGGCTGCATCAGAGCCAAAGTTGATAATCAACTACTGATAAACGGTTAATCCCTCGTCAATAAACGGAATATCCTTGGATTCTGGACTGTTTATCAGATAAAACAAGATATTAGAAGATTGGTCTGTGGGAAGAAACGGACACTTATCACTCACTATCAACATCAAACTGGCAGACTGTGATTTGATTATTGCATTATTTGAATTGTTTAGCTCTAATTCAGACCCTAAAAATTAATTAAAACATAAAGAATATTTAAGTGATAGAGTTTTTTTTAGGTTATGTGCAATATTACGTAACATTTCAGCATCATTGCCAGCATTATGTCTTATTTTTCTATTCTAGTTTTATTTTTATGTTTCGTAATGTACCGTCCTTTAATCTCATTGCCTTTTTTATCAGGCACTACATTTATGAGCATGTTATTGTCATTTATTCTGGGCAACATCTGGCACAGATTTTCTATCTTATCTTATATTATTGTTCTCATTGGCCTTTAGCATTATTCTGGGCAACATCTGGCACAGATTTTCTATCTTATCTTATATTATTGTTCTCATTGGCCTTTAGCATGTGGACAGAAGGAACCTGGGGATCAAACCTTGAACCAGCCATTATCTTCTGTACATTTGAGATGTTTACAGTGAGTTAATGTGAAATATTAAGAGAGCAGATCTGTATTTATAGGCTCTATAAATACATACAAATAAATATAGACTCCTGCAGACTTGAGCTCGAGTTCTAAGAAAGTCAAACCTGTGCTGGGTTAAAGTCACAGCGCTGTTTTATTGATGAATGTGTGTTTGTGTTGCAGGGGAACGATGAGGAGGCGGTGCTGGACCAGGGCAAGACCAGCTCCACCCTCTACACCAACTTTGAGAAAGAAGAGCTGGAGAGTGAGTTCAAGCACCAACACACAGAGCGAATCTTCTGCCTGTATTTACATTCAAACAGAAAGAAGCAGAAATGACTCGACCCGTATTTATACATCACGTACTGAAACACATTTTCTCTTGTCACATCAAGTTTCACAGTTTTGAATATGAGAAATCAGATTTATGGACACAAACAAACAGCTGTGGCTCATTTTAGTCAGGTTTAGACTCTGAAAAGTCCAAAAGAAAAACACTATTATTCTACTGTCTTTACTTTTTATATTAATATTGATACTCATAAAAAATGTCATCAAAATATGGGCTGAAATATGTGCCACTAGAAACTGAATTTGTATTGCTCAATGTAAATAATTGTATTAAAGCATGGAACTTGAAGCATCTGATTTTAATTTGTATTGTTTAAATTGAGAAACTGTTAAAATGAAGCTGTTCAACTTGAATAATTTTATTAAAAATTGTGTTTGAGTCACTTAATTTTGAATTTATATTTTTTAACTTAATCAGCTGTGGAAATTTGTAAGTTTTGCTTGATAATTATATATAAAATTAACTT
This sequence comes from Dascyllus trimaculatus, assembly GCA_024666655.1. Taxonomy (NCBI): domain Eukaryota; kingdom Metazoa; phylum Chordata; class Actinopteri; family Pomacentridae; genus Dascyllus; species Dascyllus trimaculatus. The sequence continues at coordinate 11,255,547 of CM045451.1, read as the reverse complement.
GAATCACATAATTTGAATTTGTATTGTTTAAAAAAGAAAATATAAAATGTTATTGTTTGGTTTGAGTAATTTTGTTTAAAAATTCAAGTTGAATCACATAATTTAATTTTTTTTTTTTTTTTTTTATTAACTGGTTTGGCTTAAATTTCCATGAAATACATAGAAATCATGTTGTTTAACTTGAAATGCTATAAAAGAAATGGAATTGTTAACTTGAATAATTGTGTTATAAAGCTGAACTGAAATCATATCATATTAATTACTTTTTTTAACTTCTTTAATCCAGACTCAGGAAGAGTCTTGGTGAATTAATTAGTTTATAACATGTTTTTATCAGCAGAAGAAGCAGTGGCATGCCTTTCTCATGGATTTGTTGTTGCATTTGTCCACATTTTGCCGTCGTGGAACAGACTGGATTTCATTTGTTTGAATCCCCACCTACAGATTAATATCAAATTTTAACCATCATAGTTCAAAAGACAGTTTTTCTGCCACCATTACCATTAAAGTAACTACAAGGACACTGAGAGAGTTCTTTTGTAATTTTAAAGGAAATGACCTGAATCTGCACTGAACTTTAACTGGCTGTGCTCCACCTCCTCCTCACCGAGACTCGTGAAATTCAGCCTGGTGGTTTTTGCACGGTCCCACCCACAGATAAACAATAATTCAGGTGCAGAGTTGTGGTGATGACATACAAAGCAGTTGTGTGTTTACCTGAAAACCGCTGACAGTGACAGACCGGATCTAAACTGTGTGTTTTGTGATTCATTGCGCGTCTCATATTTCAGATTTTCTAATTAACTCGTTGTTTTTTTTCCTCTGTCAGGTCACAGGGCAGTGTACATCGGCGTTCACGTCCCTCTGGGCCGCCAGAGCCGAAGGCGGCACCGTCACCGAGGACACAGACACCACAGGAAGCGACGGGACCGCTCAGACAGGGACGATGGACGAGAGTCGCCCACGTATGGTGAGTATTTAATGACACGCTCCATCCTGGGTAAGTGTAGTTATCGTAAAGCAACATGATGAAGAGTTTGTCCCCACAGACACGCCGTCTCAAAGAGTCCAGTTCATCCTCGGGACGGAGGACGATGACGAGGAGCACATCCCCCACGACCTGTTCACCGAGCTGGATGAGCTGGCCTTCAGAGACGGAGACTTCCAGGAGTGGAAGGAGACGGCCAGGTGAGGACTCACTGCAACCTTCATTTAGCTCCTCGATTTCTCAGTCTGCTTCGTGTTCCAGGAGTCATTTTACTTTACAGCAACACACCTGCTGCTTAGATTTCCAAAGCAGAATAAATAGGTAGAGTTCTTTTAAGTCTCAGGAACCTACTGAGTAAAAGGTGTCTATTTTACTCCGTGTTTCCTGATATTAAATGTGTGTGTTGTGTTCAGGTGGTTGAAGTTTGAGGAGGACGTGGAGGACGGTGGTGAGCGTTGGAGTAAACCCTACGTGGCCACGCTGTCGCTGCACAGTCTGTTCGAGCTGCGTTCCTGCATCCTGAATGGCACCGTGCTGCTCGACATGAGGGCCAACACCATCGAGGAGATTGCAGGTCTGTGCACCGACATGCAATTTAACTCAACTCTGGCGCTGTACATAAACTGCCTCCTACTTCCACCGAGGCAGTCTCAAAGCTGAAGCCTGTCTGCCTTATTTAAAGAAGAAGGAAAGCCAGAGCTTGAAGTACAGACATGTAATCGAAGCAGAAGACGGCAGACAGTCGATGAGGTCATTATGTGTCTCATTTCCCCTGCTGGTTGATGTTTGGACATAACCAGGGTTGTCCCTATCAAGTTTATTTGCTCCGATCCAATCTGAGGCCTTTATAATGTAGTATCTGCTCATCCAAGTCTCAATCTGATACCATTTTCTTGAAAATGCCAACTTTAAGTACAATGAAATTGTGAAAATCAATCCAGTGTATCTGATTGACAGCTTAGCAGTGCATTAAAAACTGCATTTCTGCATTCAAGCGATCACTTAATGCTCTGTAGGTAGTCAAGAACCATGTTGTAAATATATAAATAAATGTCAGAAAGTATCTTCTAAAAGTATTAACAAAAAAATCCCTAAAATATGAATAAAATACCTGAAAAACTTACTAAAAACATTGAATAAATGTCTGAATAATCCCCTAAATATATTGATAAAATGCCTGAAAAAAATCCTGTAACAATATTAATAACACATCAGAAAATGTCCTAAAATTAATAATGAAATGTCTTTAAAAGAACTTCAAAACTTTACCAAAATATCTGGAAAACATTTTCTAAAAATGTGAATAAGATACCCGAGAAATGTCCTGAAAATATGAATAAAATGTCTGAAAAATCCCCTAAAAATATTGATAAAATACTGAAAAATCTCTTATATGTTACTTAAATACCTAAAACATGTCCTGAAAATAATAACAACATACCTGTCTGAAGATTGTTAATAAAATAACTGAAAGATCCCCTCAGCCCACCAGCCTTGATGTGGAGGATCAACAGTGCAGCTTCATGGTGAAGTCACAAATGTGCAGCTGCCAGTGGCCACAGAAACATCTGTCACACAGCTCCTGATGTTTATAGAGTCACGTCACATGGTCTCTGGACTGTTGAGTGTTTTGTGACAGCGACACACTTTGTGCAACGCAAACAGAACTTTTTTGATCCACCCTTGTGGCTACTGCATCAGATAGTGTTTATTCATCAGGTTCAAAGGACATGAGAGTCGGTCAGCTCAGTTTAGTTAGCCCAGTTTAACTTTCTAAAGGATGTTTTATTCATGAAAAGTGAAAACAAGGTCACCGAGTCTTTAGGGGTTTTTTTCTGGCTCAGAATGGGCTTCTGGCAGCGATTGCACACACACATATACACCAATCAACCACAACATTAAAACCACTGACAGGTGAAGTGAATAACATTGATCATGTTGGTACTATGTGCTGTTCTGATGGAAAACCTTGGATTTTGACATCCGTGTTGATGAGACTTAGACACCCAAATAAACATTGTCCTACAACAAGCACACTCCCTCATGCAAATGGAAATATGTCACTAGTCTACCCCCACAGGAAAATGCACCCCACCACATGGAAACAACATCAACCAATCAGGAACATGTTGAGGAACATGACAATGACCCAACATGTTGATTTGACCTCCAAACTTCCTAGACCCCATTCTGATCAAGCATCAACAGGATGCAGTGGAACAAGTTTGATTGATAGAGGCCCCACTGCACAAGCCAGAGTACCCAAAGGATCCAGTGCCAACGTCCTGGTTCCAGACCCCATAGGACACCCTGAGAGGTCCTCTTGTCCATGTCCAATGGTTCAGAGCATTTTTGAGCACATAAGGGGGACCAACACAATATCAGGCAGGTGGTCATAATGTTATGCCTGCCAGCTATGTATAAACATACAACACAAACATAAAAACACTGTGTAATATGAAAATACCATATGTGCCTGAAAAGGTACCTGAAAAAGATTTTATTTATCAAAATACGACAACAAATACCTATAACATCATTCACTGACATGTTCTGTTTGTGCTCAGGACATTCAATGACATTCCAATCTGTCTAGTGTTTAGAGATATTAAGGGTTAAATGCAAAGTGACTTTGTGGTTCAACAAATATGTAATTACTGAAGTACAGTACAGTGAAGCAAATCAGCTTGTGTGACCTGATTTGATGAAATGTGTTCCTTTTTTTGATTTTTCTGATTATTTTAAGAACTAAAATATCTGTTCTGTAGAGTAAATGAAGCCCTCATTAAGTACATCATTAAGTCTCAGTTGTAATCATTTTGGTGCTGCCTAAAACTGTTTCTCCCATGTGGTATTTGCCATAATTTAATGTATGTTAAACTGCGCGTAAGATGCTCATTTTGACCTCGTGTCATCCCTCACAGACATGGTGATTGACAGCATGGTGGCGTCGGATCAGCTGGAGAACGATGCTCGAGAGAAGGTGAGGGAGGCCATGTTGAGGCGTCACCACCATCAGAATGAGAAGAAGCTGAGCAACCGCATCCCGCTGGTCCGATCCTTCGCCGACATAGGCAAGAAACACTCCGACCCCCATTTACTGGAACGAAACGGTGAGAGCACGGCGCTCTTGTCATTCTGAAAGTCACTGAAAGATCTGAGGAGAATCTTTCTAATAAACTCCACAGGGTGACATGAAAAGGAGCTGAAAACACAGTCGATCAGTCAGTTTGACAGATTGTGATCTTGGAATTATAGGTTCTGATGCAGCAACTAATGATAATTTTTTTCTGTTAATCTGTGGATTATATTATGGATGAATTGATCTGCAGAAAATTTTGAAAAAAATCTAAATTTTTTGTCATAAAGTAGGAAAGAAACCATAAAATATTCAAATTTGAGAAGCTGCGATCACTGATTTTAGGTTAGTTTTTATTGAAGAAATACTCAATCGATTATCAGAATAGTGGTTATTAATTTAATAGTGGAAGATGAATCACTTAATCTTTACAGTTCTATCGTCAGTATAATCGGGCTTAAATTCAGTTTATTCTGACTTTAAAATCTGCCGGAGGCGACCAAATCTGAGCCAAAAATCAGGATTCTTTCATGCTGTTTTCTGTCTGGATTTAAATTCCAACTTTTTAAAGTGACGTTTGCTTTGATGAAGGTTCACTGTAGAGCTGCAACTGCTGTTTAAGCTGTTCAATCAGCTGTTTGGTCTCTAAAATGTCAGAAAATTGTGAAAAATGTGGATTGGTGTTTCCTAAAATTTCTTGTCTTGTCCAAACATATTCAGTTTCCTGTCACAGAGGATGTGAGGAACCAGAAAATATTCACGTTTAAGAAGTAGTCACAGAATTTAGACTATTTTTTTTGTTGTTTTAAAACACTAATTAATCGATTGTCACAATAGTCACATCAGTCCAGATATTTAGATCTCAGTTTATCAGACACAGAAATTCAGTTCTTTCTTTCAAAGTCGGTTTAAAAAAGCCTGAAATCTAGCATAACAAATCTTGCTAGCTAATGCTAATATTAGCTGTGTAACGTTGGCAAGCTAGATGCTACGTCAGGAGAAAGGAGCAGGTGCTGCAGGTTTCTTAAAATGGGTAGTTCATAGTCATAACTAGAGATGGGCAATTTTAAGATAACCTAATCCTTTCCTAATCCCACAGAACAGTCAAAAAATAAATAAGAAATATACAAAAGTGCTGTTGATATTGTACAGATTTATTCTGTACGTAGAAAAATGTTTATTTTGCACACATTTCTAAGATTTTAATTACTTCTCAATCATTTTTTTCATGTTCTTGTCTTTTGTTCTTCACTTTAACGTAAAATATTGAATGCAGGATTTTCTCTTTAACAGTCTGTATTAATAATGCTTTTTCTGCTGTCACCTGCAGCAATGTTCAGTGAGAAAAAGAAGGTCAAAATAAAGTCAGACAGTTTGTCTGCAGCCTCTAAAACGTTAAATCCTGAAATTGAATTGTCAAACAAACCTCTGACAGTTTCAGATTCAGTTTTTAAACGCTGCTAACAGTCAGGTAACAACATCAGAACCTCATAATTCCCACAGATTCTGCGTCTCTCAGGACTTCAGCAGCTCCTTTTGTCAGTCTGTGATTTAAATCTTTGTGTTCTCATGCTGACGTGCTGTTTTCTTCCCAAAGACCCAAAGAAGTTTTTGTTGTCGAGTTCAGACTCTGTCCGTCCCGATCGGTCGAGGTAACGGAGTGACAAGACGGCTGGTCTCTGATTGGTGCATGGCATCGTGTCTTTGTGCGACTTTGTCCTCTCGCCTGGTGATCAGTCGTGGGTTGGTTGTGTGCAGTTGTGTTCATTAACAGAGAGTTCGTGTCCTCCGGTGTTTGCTGGCTGGTTGGATTCCTGCTGTGTTTGTGAGAGGCTGAGTCAGCGAGCTAATAACCAGCTAACGGTGTGTGATGAATCGACGCTTTAATATCCGCGCTCATAGATCCTGTTTGTGAGGAATGTTTCAGTTCTGCTGAGGTGAGCTGGAGTTGTGTCGTGTTGAAACCTGCACACGTGAAGCATGATGGAGGATGTGACAGTTGATCAGTTCACACACATCTGCTCATGAAGTTTGTACTGTTTTCTACAGTGGAAAACCAACATGCTCCAACACTCATCATGAGGCACCCACAGCTTGTGTTTTATACTTCTGTGTCTGTTTGTGCTCATTTTTATGTCTTTCATTGTGTTTTTGTTTGCAGTCTTGTCTGTCTCATTGTTGTCGTTTTGTCTCTTTCTGTGTTTTCTGTCTCTTTGCTGTCATATTGTTTGTCTTTGTGATTGTTTTGTGTCCTTATTTGCTCATTTTATGTCATTTTGTGTTAATTTTTTATGTCTCTATGCAGACTTTTGTATCACTTTTTTGTTATTATGTGTGTCTGTGTGTGTTTTGAGTCAATTTGTTTTCATTTTCGTGCTCTCTTTGTGCTCGTTTTATGTCTGTTTTGTCTCTTTGTTGTCATTTTCTGTTCCTGGTTGTTTTGTGTTTGTGCTAATTTTGTGTCCTTTTTGTAATTTTTTGTTTTCTCCGCACTTGTTTTGTCTCTTATTTAGTCATTTTGTGTCTGTTTGTTCTCATTTTGTATCCCTTTTTGGTCACTTTGTTGACTTTTGTGCTTGTTTTGTGCCTCTTGCAATCACTTTGTATCTTTCTGCAATCTTTTTGTGTTTCTTTGTGACTGTTTTGTTTCTTAGTACTCATTTTATGTCTTAAGTTGTCTCTTTGATTTTATTTTCTGTCTCTTTGTGCTTATTTTGTGTCTACTTGTGCTTGTTCAGTGACTCTTAGAGGTCATTTTGTCTCTGTGCTCATTTTATATCACTTGCAGTCATTTTGTGTCTTTTTGTAGTTGTTCTGTCTTTTTGTACTTTAGTCTTTTCATGTCTTTTCCAGTCATTTTTCTTTTCTCAGCTGAGCTATTCTTGCCATGATATTGATTACTACAGTAGTTGAATAGAGCCGTTTGCTGTAACACCAACTTGACACTTGTAGCAGACAGCTTCATTAAGAACTTACCTGTTAACTGGAAAGCATCCAGGTGGCGTAGTCATAAATCTTGTTAACATACTGACACACTTTGTTGTTCACGACATAAAATCATTTGTGTTGTTTCACAGCTCTGATGTTGTCAGTTTTGCTCTGTGCTGTAGAAAGTAGAGAAAACCCCTTGAATGAGGAGCTGTGTCCAAACCTCCTGCCTGCTGCTTGAATATAAATACGCATTTCAGTTTATTAAAGTCCGTTAATGAACTTTAATTTGACTGAGGAGGCTTTTAAATCAAACGAATCACAAGCATTTATTCTCACTTTGCTTTAGCGTTTAGACCCTTCTGTGTGCGACCGATCGATCAGTTCCATTGATCGATGATCCTAGTGTTTGCTCAAAGCATCGTTCATCCTCCTCACCTCCTCTTTCTTCTCTTTAGGGGAGGGTCTGTCCTCCTCCCGCCTCTCCCTCCTCCGTAGCTCCTCCCTCGGCTTGAACGACGCCTCCACGCCTCCCCCCTCTCCTCTTATCTCCCACCTGTTCGGACGCCTCCTCCCAAGCCCCACCTCCTCGCCTCAGACCACACCCACAATGAGCCGCCACCTGTCTGAGCCCTGCCCTTCCACACTCACCCTCTCCCTCCCTCGCTCCTCCCTCCTCGATACCTCCCCCTCAAGCCACGCCTCAACCAGAGCGCCACGCCACTGCTCTGCTCCGGAGGAGCTGTTGGGGGAAGAAGGGATCCCCGAGGTGGTGGTTTACCCCCCCGAAGAGGAGGACGAGGTGTTCAAGATGGCGGACGAAGAGGAGGAGCTCTCCCATCAGGATCTGCTGGTTCCTCAAAGTCAACCAGGCAACAACCAGCATGATGACTTCCTGCTGCTTGTACTAAAAACCTGCTACGTGTGAAGCATGTTTGTGATCTAACAGGACAGAAGAAGTCAGATTTAACCCTCTGAACCACCAAAAAATCGACAAAGTGACACCATTTAAAAAATTATCCTTTAGTGGGATAAAATATGACCGGAGCATAAAACCCCAGAAGCTGTTTGGAGTGCAGAGGGTTAAAGTCAAAGAAGCGTGAGTGAAAACAGTGAGCTGCTGATGAAGTTCAAACTCTTTAACCTGGAAACTGACAGACTGTGATTCAGGCTTTACATTGTTCTTGCTCTTTATTTTCAGTATATTAATGATCTGCAGAGGCCACTAAAGGTCTCTGTGAATTTTGACTCCTCATCACTGAGTTACAGCTCATTTGCTGAAGCTGACATCTTTAAAGAGTCCAGATAGACATGAAGCGTGACGAGCAGCAGAGTCAGCAGATGATTCACTAAGCTGAGCGGAAAGTCTGCTCAGTTCAATACTTTGTTTAAACTCCCAGTAGAAGTCTGATAAATGTAAAGTTTACTGAAATATTTTTAAGAATGTCTACAGATCTCATAGTTTTGAGGAAAGTATTGCAAGATTTGATTTTGTTATTCAGAAAATTAGGCTTTGCAGCTCATAAACTTTGCTGATTTATTTGGTAAAAAGTTGACTTCTCACAAGTCAAACGTCTGACTTAGTTTTTCCAACTTTTGCTGAAAAGGTACAAAAACCTTTTTTATTTTACATCTATATTTTTTATCTCATCAGAAATTTGACTTTGCATCTCAACCTTAAATAGTTGGGGGATTAAAGTGTCATAACCCACTGAAAAAGTCACAGATTTGACATAGAAAAGTTAATTTTACTTAAAAATACAAACAGTGAATTCATATTTCTTCATATTTTCTTCAAGAGTGCATCCCGAGTATTAACGTCTATATTTGTTAACCGTTTTCTATGTTAAACTAAGTCAAACCTTCTCCATGTCTCAAAACATCAAGGCCGTGTTTGAAAGCTACATAATCTTCTGTATTTGTGGGAAAATTTGTGTTTTTTTTATGCACAAATTTAAAATGTATCAGACTGAGTGGAGTCAGGAGTAGATCTGTGGAGGTTAAAGTCGGACGGAGTTCCTGACCTTCAGCAGCAGGTCTGGACATCCACACTGCTGGACTGTAACAGGAGCCGGGGCTGATGGGAGTCCGTGATGTCACAGATTAACCGTGTGTGTGTTGGTATCAGTAAGCAGCTCGTGTGTTTTCTCAGGTTGAAGTGTCGTCAGTTTGGTTTAAATCGGCTGCGGGAATCTTTGTCAGAGGTCAGCTGCTGAATCTTTTAACGGACTCTTAGGAGGAAAATGACTCTTTCAGCTGCAGCAGGAAGGTTTGGTGGAAGAAGAGCTTTTTGTCTACAGGCTGGAAACAAAACAAATAAAACTAACGTCTTATCTCCGATTCCACTTTCTGGCTTCAGTTGAAGTGAACAACATGATGTCAGAGAAGGGAACATGAGGAACCTCTGATATCTGACGTTTCAGCTTGAAAAGGTTCAGTTTCTGTCATCATGATTCAGATTAATGTGGTGCAGCCTGTCACAAAGACAATATGCTGAGGAGAGAAGGAAGTGAGGAAGGAGATGAGGAGGTGAGGAAGGAAAGTAAAGGAGGAGTTAAGGAATGAGAGAAGAATGTGAGGAGCGAGAGGAGGCAGCAGGAAAGGAAGATGTGAGGAAGAAAATTAGGTGAAAAGGAGGAGGTAAGGAAGGAAAGGAGGCAGTAAGAAAGAAAAGAATGGAGTGATAAAGGAAAGGAGGTGAAGAAGAAAAGGTGGAGGTAAGGAAGGAAAGGATGAGGTAAAGAAGGATGAAAAGGGGAGATAAGGAAGGTTAGGAGGAGGGGAAGGAGGAGGTTAGGATTGACCGGGGGAGGTAGGAAAGGAAAGGAGGAGGTGATGAAGGAAGGGAAGGAGAAGGTGAAGTAAGGAAGAAAGGGTGATGTTAAGAAAGGTGAGGAGGAGGTGGGAAAGGAGGAGGTAAGGAAGGAAAGAAGGAAGTAAGGAATTAAAGGAGGAGGTGAGGAAGGAGAGGAAAGTAGGAGATGAGGAAGAAGGTGGTATGGAAGGAAAGCAGGAAGGAAGGAAATAAGGAGGAGGTAAGGAAGGAAAGGGGAAAGTAAGGAATGAAAGGAGGAGGAGAGGAAGGAAAGTAGGAAGTAGGGAAGGAAATGTAGAAAGAATTGTGGTTGGCGCAGCTGTTTCCAGTTGTTGCATGTCGTTGTCACTGAAACGAGTGAACCTTATATTAGAACTAGTTATAAAATATGTCGGATGAGTTTGGCTGAGTGAAAATGGCTGCCGCTGTTTAACAGACTGAAGAGCTCTGCTGTTCCAGATGTGACGGATTAACCCTTCAAAGGTGTCGGGACATGATGTCAGGCTGACTGTCCGTCTGTCCCTGCAGGTCTGCTGGCGTCTCCTCAGTCGGCACCTGGGAACCTCGACACCAGCAAAAACAGTGAGAGTCGCGTCACCGTCGGCAACGGAGGCAGCCGGGAAAACAGCACCGTGGACTTCAGCAAGGTAACCGCCACCGAGCCGCCGCCGTCTTAGACGGGCCGTTTTGGATGAAACCAGGTCATTCATCTCAAATCATTAAATTCTTAGAACAGTTTCTGCTTGACCATCTTTAATTTTCCTGAAAGTGTTGCAGCATAAATGTGGATATTTATAAATATACTAGTGAAATTATGGATCGATATATCAAACACTTTCTGAGATATTTTTTTAAAAATGCCTGTCAGCCCACTTTCAGCAGTTTTTTCGCACATTGACATTTGTTGCTATGGATAAACAACAATATCTCAGAAACTGTTAAAGATAAAAGCCTCAGATTTTCACTGTTGTTTCTCATCATCTCATTAATTCAGAGTCTGCAATGCAATTTTGACACATCCAACCATTATGAGGATCTACCAACATTTCTGTTTATGTGGTACAACTCATCGTACCAGCTCAGTCAGTTATAAAAGTTCAATGAAAGCATCTTTCTTTTCATTTTTGTGACCAAACATTTCATAATTAAAGGTATTCTGTATGTTTTTGTTGTATTACTGTGACATGCAGCTACATGCAGCTCAGAAAATATCACTAGCTGACTTCTGCATCGTCATTTTTTCTGTTAATATGAGCTCAAAGATGGGACTTTAAATGACACCTTCCTGTTTTCATATTTCAGCTCATCCATAATCAGAGACTACTTGATCTACTTGCCAGTATCACAGATTCTGAATCAGCGACATGATGAGAAATAACTGTGAACATTTCAGGCTTTTATTTTTACTGGTTGCTGAGACATTGTTGTTCAGACAGCCCCAAGTTTCACTGTTCAGAAAAAAACTACTATTGGTGGGTTGACAGGCAAAATATAAAAACAATCAAGCTGAAAATTAAAAAAATAAAAATAAAACCACAGTGAGACATACCTGCCAATAAATGCCAATTATCTTACTTGGTGTATCTGTTCTCTGACATTTTCAAGTCGTGTAACTGGAAGTTCAGAGACACCAGCTTAATTTTTCCTCCTGTCAGCTCTGTAATGATGTTGGCCGGTTGTCTTTGAGGTCAGTTGATTTGTGGTCTCAATTTTTTATGAGTTCTGTGCAGATCAAAACTAGAGCAAAGTGGTTCATGATGACAGTTTCTCCACTGGAACTCTCCATTGGACGCTGGTCAAATAGAAGTGCAGGTTTCAGTCATGTGACATCATGATCTGAAGCAGCCAATCAGCAGCTGTGTTAGTGTGTCGGAGGATGACTGGTTTGTTTCTCAGCAGGACTGCGACTGTGTTTGTTTGCTGCCAGCAGCCGGCAGGAAGCCCGCAGTAAGTCTGTCGACCTGTCAATCACCGGCAGTCGACCAATCAGTGGCCTGTGCTGTGACTTGTCGTGGTGCTGCTCTGTGATTGGCTGTTTGTGGCGTCCAGTGAAGCTCACTGACCGTCAGCTGTGTTGTTTCAGTGTTTGGTGTGAAAACGATGAAAGACTTGTTGGTTGACATGATTTTATTTGAACATTATCAGTCAAACTTTATTTGTTTTGTACCAGCTGAAGTTAATAGAACTTTAACATAAAAACCTGTACATGAACCGCCACTTACAACCGGATTTCCTCACAATTTTGGACCATCATCATATTAAAAAACACTTTTTTTATATCCCAAAAATAAACTGTAACTCTCAGTGGATCACACTGAAAGTCCTACCTCTGCACACGCAAAAAGGAAATAATTATTTAATTGAACAAGTAAAAGCGATAATATCTAGCATCTTATCGGTTAATGTCCTCTTGAAAACCAAATGCAACAATACAAGGAGAGATATTCATGTTCACATGTTCTCACATTCTTCACATACAGTTTGTTTCAGCCGCTCTTTGCTGGAGGGATTGTGTTGCTCTACCTTTCTCTTTGAAATACCCCAAAGAGGATTCGAGTCAGGACACATACTGTCTGGGCTGTAGTTGGACAGTTCTGACATCCTGTCAACCAGTGTTTTGGCAGAATTACAGACATCCATGATGCATCTATCAATGTCATCTCCCCAATACCTTTTGCAGCCGTGAAGCCCCACATTATGACACTCCCACCTCCGTTCTTCACTGTCAGGACTGTGCAGTCACTGTGTTAGTCCTGGTCACACCAAACATACTGGACTCCTTCTGAGCCCAACAAGTGTATCTCATCTGACCAAAGGACGTGCTCCCAGCATTCATCAGGCTTCTTGTCGTGTTCTTTGGTAAACTTTCACCTGAAGTTTTGTTCTGAGCAGCAGCAAGATTTTTTTTTCTTGTCCTTCGTCCATAGATGTTAATGTTATGAAGTGTCTTTCACACTGTTTGAGCTTCACAGAAACTCTGATTTCCTCTGATAACCCCTGTGTCAAGTCTGAAGCAGCTGCCGTCTGTATTTCACAGCTAGATTGTGAAAGTAGTTTACTGACTGTGGAGTCACTTTAGCAGAACAACCTCTGCAGCTCTGCTTAGTGGTACCATGGCTCCTTCTCAGCCTCCTGATCACTGCTGCAGCTGTGATTTACTGATTTTCTTTTTAGTTGCTCATCGATCTTTCTGTATCATTTTCCATTTTTGTGAAGTTTCACAGTCAGATTTTTCAGTTCCTCCAGCAATCCTTTTTGATGTCGAGCCATGATACAGACCTGCATTTAGACACAGCTCATTGGTCCAAAACTGAAAAAGTTCTGTTCACAGCTCGTTCTAGAACTATGTTTGTTCAGTTAGATTGATTGGAAAGCATAGGAGGACTTAGGTTCAATGATCACAGCTTCACTTTGGTTGCTTTGAGTTTCTACTTTGGAGCCTAAATTCTCCATACAGGCCTTGTCTTTTGTTGTTCATAAGAGTATAAACCATATATTCAACTTAGAAATAATGCAGGTATTGAGAGGTGGCACAGTTTAGAATCATATGGCTTTAAAGTGATATCATACAGGGGTGTCCTCACTGTAGCTCTGGCTAAACTTCCCTAAACATTGACAGTTCAACTGGATGAGAAAATAAATTAACAAAATCTACTTTCATATCATTAAATGTTGAATAAATTTAGGATGAGTTCAAATGAACACATCACAGCATGAGAAGCGATGAAGGGCTTCCTGAGTCTGATCAGTCCTGTGAGTCAAGCGAACAAGGTTGGGAAACGCTGGTCTATATAATCTTAACTAGGACCCTGTCGTAAGCCAAAATAGTTTCCCAGATTTGGCTCCTTATTTTCTTGCCGGTCAGATTTTTCAGTCTCTGTCATGAGTTCTTGGCATCTCTAAGCAGTCTGTTAATGTATTAATACAGTTAAACAGTATCAGAGTGATGGACAGAACCAACAGACGATCAGGTTATGAAGTTACCGTGCAATTGATGCCGTTTCAGGTGGATATGAACTTCATGAAGAAGATTCCTCCGGGTGCCGAGGCCTCCAACGTCCTGGTGGGGGAGGTGGATTTCCTGGAGCGGCCGATCATCGCCTTCATCCGTCTCGCCCCGGCTGTGCTGCTGACCGGCCTCACCGAGGTCCCTGTGCCCACCAGGTAAACCAAACACTCACCTGTCGCTGCTGTTTCTGGATCAGAGAAGAGAATCTGAGACTTAACTGCTCATTTCTCCTGAGTCATGGTTGCTGAATTTGACCAGGATGAAACTGGACACATCATCACTTGACTACAGAAATAGAGGAGGCTGCATCAGAGCCGAAGTAGCACATTTAATTTATTTTGTGATAATCAGTCAATAAAAATAATGATTATCAGAGAAAATGTCAGACATCTGCCTTGATAAACAGCCATTCTGATAATTAGATGACCCCTAATACTTTGTGATGTTATTGTTTTGTATTGGCTCCTCACAGCCTGCAAAAGTATTCTACGACTGTTGTCATCCATGTTTGTGATTTAAATTTTGTGTTAACATTATTCTTGTTAGCATGGAGATCTCATGTCAGTTAAATATAAGCATATCACTCACAAACATCAGTATGAACCATCAACACAAGATCAGAACAGAGCATAACAAAGTAGAGCAAGTTTTTCCCAGGGTTTGTGACAAAAACAGATTTTTGAGATGTGACAAAACGACTTTGATTTGCTCTTAATCCTTAAATCTCTAATTGAACCTGCAGAGAACTCATTTTGATCACGTGTAATGTGTTTTTGTATTTATATAAGACATCCAAAAAAGACTTGTCCCATTAAAATCGTGATGCTTTTTTGCAATTTTTTATCAAAATAATGGCAAAATTATTATTTTGTGCTTATCCTTCAACCTTCGTGGCAAGAAAAACCTTCAGTGTATTTAAACTTCTGTAACTGCCACCTCTTAAAAGGAGAACAAGATTTACTTTGGGTGGATTTTACTTGGATTTTGCAGGAATAGTGAGGAGTTAAGGCCTGTAAAGTGAACGCAGCCTGAGTCAAATCTGGACTGTGTGTTTGTCCGTCCAGGTTCCTCTTTCTGCTGCTCGGCCCGTTTGGAAAAGGTCCACAGTACCACGAGATCGGACGCTCCATCGCCACACTGATGACGGACGAGGTGAGAAGATAGAATGAAGATAACAGGAGGACATGCTGTCCAGAAAATTAATTTGTGGTGTCTGATTAGGATCATTAAGGATGACTGTGGTTTATTCCATCCTGTAGTTTGTACATTAATATGTCCGGTGTGTCTGTATTGGTCATGCCAAGTTTACGCTCTCCACCTCCAATGTAGAAGTTGACCGGAATGACTCAAAATGTGTCTAAAATTACTCAAACACTGTCCAAAATGACCTGGAAACTGCCCAGATTGACTCAAAATCCATCCAAATGGACTCATATTTATTCAAAATGACTAAAATTTCCAAACATCTCAATAATTGTACACCATTACTTAAAATTTCTCCAACATGACTCAAAAATTGTCCACCATGACTCAGAATGTTTCCTAAAGGATATAAACTTGTCCAAAATTGTTCCACTTGTCCAGAATGACTCTGACTTATGTAAAATTATTCAATTTGTCGAGCAAGACTTCAGATTTGTCCAAAATTCCTTAAAAACTGTCTAGAAAAATTCAAAATTTGTCCAAATGTCTCAAATTCTGTGAAATGACTTAGAATTAGTCCAAATGACTTGAGAACTGCCCAGAATGACTCAAAATCTGTCCAAACTGACTCAAAATGTACCAAAAGTGACTCAAAATGTGTCCAAAACATCTCAAACATTGTCCACAATGACTGAATATGTGTAGAGACTGACCTAAATTGTCCACAATCACTAAAATTGTCAAGAATTGCTCAAAATCTGCGCAAAAATGTCTTGAAACTGTAACATAAAACCTCAAAATCACTCACAAATTGACTCCTTTTCCTCTGAAATGTTCCATCTGCAGTTTGTAAAGCTGCAGGGAACCTTTTGTGCCCGATTTATGCTGTTTTGTGCAACTCCTTCTGTGGGTAATTATGAAAAATCTGCTGTTCTTTTGCAGATTTTCCACGATGTGGCTTACAAGGCGAAGGACAGGAACGACCTGCTGTCGGGGATCGATGAGTTCCTGGATCAGGTGACCGTGCTGCCCCCGGGTGAATGGGACCCCAGCATCCGGATCGAACCGCCCAAGAGTGTCCCGTCTCAGGTGAGAGCGCCGACATCAGGAGACCTGAACCAATCTGACAGCTGAGTAATGATGGTAACAGAGGTGATGTCTCTGCAGGAGAAGAGGAAGATGCCGTCTGTCCTCAATGGCTCCGCCCATGGCGCTGACACGGTGAAGGAGGCGGAGCATGAGACGGGACCGGAGCTGCAGAGGACCGGCAGGTTTGTTTACTTCAGGGTTTATTCCTACAGAAAACACAACGTAGAATCACTCTGAATACGTCCCCTGCCACCACCGAGTTCCCATTTGTCCTGAAGCAGAACTTAATACATAATCAGCAAATAACTTTCACACATTAATAACTAATCAGAGCCAGTGGAGGTGAATGAACCTGTGGGTTTTAGGGCCAAAGTAGATCATTTCAAACCAAAATGTTAAGCTTTGGTACAAGCAGAAACATGTTCCGCTACAAACTTCAGTAGAATCATTTTTGTTTGAATTTGAATTGCTCAGCTTAAGTAATCGTATTAAAAACTGAATTACACAGGCTGAGTTAACGCTGGATATGAAAGGTGGGTTTTCCGTGAGGATCAAACACAATTTCAGAACAACTGAATTCAGTTTGAGTCTAAAAAATTCAATTTCAAATTATGCTTTTCAAATATTCATAACAACTGCTTGAAAGACATGCAAAGTTAACACAAATAGATGCAAAAGCAATGCAGATGCAACCACAAACACACACAAAAAAAGCAGAAAAGACACAAATTGAACACAAAGAGACCAATCAGCTGTAAACTGGGACTTATGCAAAGCTGATAGTAAAGTCTTTCTTTCTGAACTGACAGACGATTCTGAAATACAACCAAATGAAAATGTAAGATGTTTTGGCACGCTACGCCGTCAGTGATGGAGAGTCGTTTTCGTGTCCGGCAGGATTTTTGGCGGTTTGGTGAATGACGTCCGGAGAAAAGTTCCATTCCTGTGGAGCGACATCAGAGACGCCTTCAGCCTGCAGTGTTTGGCCTCCATCCTCTTCCTGTACTGCGCCTGCATGTCGCCCGTCGTCACGTTCGGAGGGCTGCTGGGAGAAGCCACCAAAGGAAACATAGTAAGACCTCACATTGTAGGACCCACTGTGACATAAAAGAAATGAAAATACTCTGAATAACAGCAAGCCAGAGTCTGTGAATGTAGTTAATTTGTTCTGACTGAGAACCAGGACTTCTGTCTTGTGTTTAACAAGTAAAAATGCGTCTAGTCATAGAGATTTTGACTTAATTTGCAAAATATAAAAAATGCAGAAGCTTTATTTTACTTTGTATGTTGGACATTTATTGAGATAATACCTCGTTTGCTTATGTAAACTTAAAATTGAGTAAAACTTGTGATACAAACAAATAGTTGTCTTAGTTTTAGTATTAAGCTGGGTGAGTTTCATTCGTATATCTGTTAGTTTAAACTGTGATTTCCACTGATCCAGAAATCATTTTTATGAATTTTATATATATTTTTTGTATCTTATTTACATTTTTACTGATTTTTTTTGGTAATTTTAATTATTTCTTTGCACAATTTTGGATTTCACATTTTTTCTCATATTCTGACCAAGAAAATCTCCACTTCAGCACCTCTTACATTTTTTTAGACATTTTGTTAATATCTGTTGAATGTTTTGTTGATTTTTTGGCATTTTTTATTCTTTTTGAACTTTTTAATAAATATAGAAACAAATATAGACATTTAATTTTCTGGAATAATACTTAAATTCTTTTTTTAGATATATATAATTTATTCATATTTATGGTGATTTTTATGACATTTTCTTTATTTTCTCACATATTTTTGGACATTTTTAAACTTTTTTCCCCCTCCCATTCTTCATTCATATTTGTAGAGACTTTTCTGATATTTCATTCATTAGTTTCTGATCTGTGGCCTGTTCCTCTCTCTCTCGTAGAGTGCCATAGAGTCTCTGTTCGGGGCGTCTCTGACGGGCGTGGCCTACTCGGTGTTTGCCGGTCAGCCTCTCACCATCCTCGGCAGCACCGGTCCGGTTCTGGTGTTCGAAAAGATCCTCTTCAAGTTCTGCAGGTGAGTCAGCAGGACGACATTCAACTGTGATACCTGAAGCTGCTGGAGAGACGCCACATGGAGAGTGTGCAAATGCAATGCAGAAAGAGACGACACAACCACAAAGACACACACAATTACTGAAAACATGTAAGAGCTTCAAGTCAGCAACAAAGACACACAAAAAGACTAGAAAGAGAATCAAATCGAACACAACGAGACGGAAGCAGTCAGCAAACTAAAATAGGATCATTGCAAAGTTGATGATCTGACAATTCTTTCTGATTTTACGGTTGTTGGCTAACAAACAGGGCAATTTTGGTGATTAGAAAATAAACCATCCCTTTCAAACCTGACCTGGTGTAATGTAGCTACAGGTACACTGTTTCAAAAGAGTTTGGAACAATTTACTGTTATTTTTCAGATTTCCCCAGTTCTAGTAAATTATAGATAAGAACTAATAACTAAATTACAAAGTAAAAATGATTTTACATGTTCATTTAAAAAAAAAGTCAAAAATATTAATAAAGTCCAAATCAAAAATCTATATTTTTATAAATGGTAATTCTTTCTATTAAGACTTGACAGTCGTCTTCTTATTCTTGGCACCCTTGCTGTAAGTTTTATCGATGCTTTTTTGTTTTTTTTATTTATTTTTTTTACACTGTACTGCTTTTCTCTCTTAGCATGAATTTGTTTACATTCGGTCAAATTTTTGCCATTCACAGCAGCTGAATTATCTGATAACAGCTCCTGTTCTTCATGTACCGACAGCCTCCACTGGATCAATGTGGTGCTGAAGAAAGTTGAGTGTCTGGTAAAGTCAAACTTGTATTATCAGGCACCATAGGAAATATTTAATCCCGTCTGAAAGCAGCTTTCTACCGTGTTTTGTTTCAGGACAGGTGCCTCCCTCTGCAGGCCACACCGCCAAATTAATACTGGACTGTCTGATGTTGATCAGTGGCGTCGTAACCAACCCAGAATACGACATAGATGTGTTTTATAAATGTAGTTCAGTGAGAGCTAAAGCTAATTGGGTCACATCGTGATTTGTGGGATTTCGGATCAGCGCTGTAATTGGTTTAGATTTTGCATTTTAGCTTTTAGAGGTGCAGGAACTCCTATTGTTTTGTTTGTATGAGGATTAAATAAGGCTTTTTGTGATTTTGTAACACTTACATAAAATCCTTAATTTTTAACCTGCTCCATTTTCCCAGCAGGTTATATCACACTGCTTTTTAAATTTCACATTTTACCAGGAACAGCGCATCAGACAGTTATGTCTCCAGTAATGTGCTGAGAGCAGCAGTAGAAACATCACAACACACTGATTCTGGTGTTATTTAAATGCTTGTTTTTTGGAGCTGAAACTTTGAGGCAATTTAAGTCAAAAGTTACCAAAGGTTCACTTGTTCCAGCGTCTTTGACAAACCTATAATAATTCAAGGACTCAGAACCAGCTGATTTTTCAGTTTTTATTTTTTCATCAGTCAGACTTTGGTCTCGGTACATCCAAAGCTTCATCCTCACATGGGGAAGATCAGGAAGCCGCTGAAGGTGCTGTGATGGTTGCTGTTGTCCCAGATCTGAGTGTTTTCCCACAGTTTCAGGGAAAGTCTGTCGCCCTTCTTCAGCTGCAGGGCGGCGCCGTTGGACGCCGTGTCGCTGCCACTGCCGGATGGCTGCTCGTGTGTGATCAGCTGGATATCTACGTCATTTTTGTACAGCACGGCACTCATGGGGAAGTCGGTGGGGGCGTTGGTGGTGAAGCGGATGTAGTAGACTCCATCAACAGGGGCTGTGAACACACCTGGGGGAGGAGAGGTTTAATCAGTTTGAGTTTTACACAGATGGAAATGTAGAAACTGGAGACGTGGCTACAGGGTTTGAGTGTCAGACCTGTCTCAGAGTTGTACGCCTGCCCGATGTTGGTCAGGACGTCCTTGTAAATGAGGTCTGTTCTTCCATTCGTGGTCTTCTGGAGGCCGTCACCTCCAAGAGAAGCTGAAAACGCCACCTTCGGTACATCTGAGGGAAAACCATGAAAACAGTCTGAAAGTGTGACTGGAAATAACTTTGTTTTTTAGTGCATGTGTTTGGGGTCCTTATCTTTAGGGTTACTGTCCATACATTAAAATACAACGAGCGTAGCCTCAGTTGCATTTATTCTGAAAATGTGGACAATATCCACAGGAGAGCACTTCTTCACAGCTGCTAAAACTCAGCTAACAGTAGCAGAGAAGGCTAGTTTTTTATTATATGTTGAATAAAATAACAATTAAATAAATAAGAAATATGAAATAAATGTGTTATGAAAAAATAAATGTAGCAATAAATGAGGAAGTAAATTATTTAAGAAAATAAATTTAAAAAAATAAACAGATAAGGTATAAAATAAATGAAAAGACAAAGTAAATATGTAAATAATTTAAAAGTGGAATAAAACAGATAAAATACAAATAAAATAGATAGGAAAGAAAAGTATAAAATACATTTAAATAAATAAGTACCAAATAAAATACATTAAAAATATCTTAAATTAATAAATAAAAAAATGAAGCTCTAAATGAATAGGGAAAATAACTTGCAAAACTGATTAAATACAGATAGAATAAATAAGCAATATATTAATTAAGAAAAAATAACAAATAAAAATGTTAAAATTAAACTAAAAAAATCATATAAATATAGATAATACATCAAATTATATTAAAATTAATTTAGATTTTATTTAGATTTAGATAATAAATGAAAATAAAAAATGTAAGTTAATTAAAAATAGATAACATTAGCCATTTTAAAGTAATGAAAAAATAAATAAATATTGAAATAATACAAAATGTAACTGAGGTTAGGGCCCTTATTCAGACTAAAGATATATAGCTTTAGATACCTTATCTCTCCTTTGCCTTGGCACCTTAGTCTGTTTGCTGTTAAACTTTTCATAACTTGCAAGATTTTGTTCAAAATAATTTAAGAGACCAACCTCTCATCGCCTTCAGCTCCTTTTCTGCGGCCTCCAGTCTCTCCTTGACACCTGAGTACACAGATAAATATATTATCTTTATTAAATCATCACGTTGCTGACATCCAGATCTGTGTTGCAACAGAGACCAGAGTTCAGCCGACAGACAGAAAAACAAACACGGCCGGTTACATTTAGTAACCCAGTAAAACCAGAGCAGCTGGTCAAGATAACGAGGACCGAATCACTTATGTAACGAGGTTCGTTTGATGCTATTGAAGACGTCTACGCTCAACATATTCGGAGGAAAAAGGGATTAGCACAGTGAATACATGCATTCAGAGGAATTTCTGTCTGTTACACTCACTTATATGTGATGTGTCAGCTTCAGAAACAGGAAACAGCAGAAATGTAAAGTAAAGGTGACGAAATCGTGTGAAATACAGGCTACATAGTTGACAAAAAATATGCATAAAGTGAGGACAAACATAGGAAATAGGCAGTGTGGAGCAAAACCTGTTGAGTCTTACCCAAGTTTTCAGTCTGAATCTGTGACAGCGACTCTTGAAGGTCCTTCAGCTGACCTTCAACGCTTAAGTCTGTCGGCGGTTCGTCCACCCTGTAACACCAAGAATCAAAAGTGTAAAAGTTTAAATAAGTCTGGTGGATGCTGCTGCTGAAACTGGTGAATGGTCTGTTGTGTTTTTTAAGATGCAGCACCAAAAAACTAAAGTCAAAATCATTCCTGAGGCTGTAAATATCTCTGAGTCCATCTGGAATAGACCTCCATGAAATAAGAGAAAAGGCTGCTGCAAAACCTGCCTGAGAATCTTCATGTTTTTAAGTTTTCCTCGGTGTCACAGTAATCCATTGATAGCTGTCGGCATATTGTGGCTGCATTGCTAACTGGAGCTGCTAATGGCTAATTTGGCCACTTATGCTGGTTCCATTTAGACAAAATGTGAACAAATACAGGTTTAAAAACTCATAAGCTGTATCCTACGTTACCACAGCACATCTAATGAACTTTTGTAGGACCTAGCTTTAATTTTAGATTTTTTTTACCATCATATTGATTATAAAATAGACCTGTACGTCTGTATTATCACATTTTCATCTGTCAGACTAGCAAGAATCTTTGTGAATTAATTTTTGCAAGATAATAAGTAGTATGACAATTAAGGATTCCTCTCTGGATGAAATTTAAATCACTGAAGAATGAACTCAGTTTGCAGATAAACATGAGGTCATAATGGCTTCATCATTACTGAGTTGAAGGTGAAAATTTACAAAACCAGACATCCAGACATCTGTCTTTATCATTCTCAAGCAAATTTGAAGCAAACTTTTAAAATGTTGCAAATGGGAATTAGACTCACTTACACTAATTGCTTTGGAGCGAATAAACTAAGCTGTATAGTGTTGCCAGAAGGAGGCGCTGTGGGCTACATGGCTGTAATAAACAAGTAAAAGAAGGTGGAAACAAAACCAATTATTCACCAACCACTATGAAACCTTTAAGAAGAAGAAGAAACAAGCAAAAGTTTGACAGAAATGGGCAAAGGGGTCTTCAGGAATCAACTTCAACACAGCTACTGTTTATATTTCCTCATCATCTACTGCATTTCTGAACTGGAGTACTTCAAGGCTCTGTCCTCGGTCCTCTTCTGTTTTGTCCCAACCCTCTGCCATTAAACTTGGCATCCCCCAAATTATTTCTATGCTGATGACACACCGCTTTATAGACCTTATGTTACTAAAGTCACCAAATCCTCTTTTTACTAGGTTTTTAGCCTCGTATAAATAAAGTTGTCATATCATTATGGGTAGATGTAGGACTACTAAGAGCATCCTTACATGGGGAAGAGCAGAAAGCCGCTGAAGGTGCTGTGGTGGTTGCTGTTGTCCCAGATCTGAGTGTTTTCCCACAGCACCATCTTCAGCTTGTCGCCCTTCTCCAGCATGAAGGTGCCACCGTTGGATGCTGTGTCGCTGCCCCTGCCAGATGGCTGCTCGTGGGTGATAAGCATGAGCTCTGTGTCGTTTTTGTAGAGCACGGCGCTCATGGTGAAGTCGGTGGGGGCATTGGCGGTGAAGCGGATGTAGTAGATTCCACGAATTGGTGCTGTGAATTCACCTGGAGGGAAAACGAAGGACAGGGTTGACTTAAAACTGTGTATCAGGTGTTCTGAATGGTAAAGCAAGGACCTTTTATCCCCTTTATAGAACCACTAAGATCAAGAAAGGTCCAGTGGTGCACAGGGGGGTTTTCACAGTGGGCTCAACCAGCCTTCTTTAAGTTTTATTTACATTTGTGACTTAAAAATGAGTGGAAATCAATGGAAAGAAGTCAAAATATCATTTAAAAAAACATCAGATTGATGTGGAGCGATGACGAAACTGTAATGTTCTCAACAGAAATTCCAAATTTCCATCATGTTTCCATCTGGAGGATTAGCTCCACCAGATGTCCATCTCCATTAACCCATTAATTCATATTTCTTTGGCCAAATGTCTACAAATTTGTGCTGACTCTGGGGAAGTCTCACCTGTCTCTTTGTTGTAAGCTCCACCCACGTTGGTCAGGACGTCCTTGTAGATGAGATCTTTGTTTCCAGTCGTCGTCTTCACAAGGCCGTTTCCTCCCAGCGAGGCAGCGAACGCAATTTTAGGTGTTTCTGTACAAGAAAGAAGAAGAAAGTCCTCCACTAGCCTCTCTCCATTTAAAGATTTAAAAGTAGTGCTGTCAATCGATTAAAAATTTTAATCGCGATTAATCGCATGAATGTCATAGTTAACTCGCGATTAATTGCAAATTAATCGCACATTTTTTATCTGTTCTAAATGTCTCTTGAATTATCATTTTATACGAGGAGGAGGCGGAGAATTCGCGTCAGCTGTGTTTGGCCATCAAGTGGTATTACAGACCAGATATGCTACGATGAGAACTCGGTTCACTCTGACAACACACACAGATAACTCTGGTCTTGTAAATTATCATGCGCGCACCCCAGGCCACCGTCACCTGGTGGAGCATCTGGATCAGCGGCACGCAGTTCAGGACGGGGAAAAGGAGCCGACAGAAAGGCGAGCGAGAATATTGCTGCTGTACCACCACCAGCAGGAGATCCTGTCTGACTCCCACGGCGAACACCTCGCCCTCGACCTCGCCAACCATGCCCCCGCCCCACCCACCCCCGCCCGCGTTAATCTCGCGATAAAAAAATTGACGCCGTTAAAATTGATTTGCGTTAACGCGTTAATAACGCGATATTTTTGACAGCACTATTTAAAAGTATTCATTCACTGCACTTTTCCCGTCAAATCCAGAATTTCTAAATGCAAAATGCAGGAACTATCTTTTGTGGTTTCTCACCTCTAACTGTCTTTAGCTGCCTCTCGGCCACCTCCAAACGCTCATTCATCGCTGTTAAAAGAGAAAATCAACATTAAAAACGAACTGAAACTTTGTCTAGCTGGTAACACAAGGAAAAAACATAATGCAATGTTAAGGTCAAAGAATGAATTACGATTGATAGAAATACTGATTGTTTATGTGGGTGTTTTTATAGGTTTGGCCTGTTTTTTCCTCCTCTTTACATGCTGCCTAAGGCCTTTTTTCTGTGAGCTCATTAGTTATTATCTGTAATCTATCAGCTTTTAAATGCATTTTTTTTTACAACTGTACAGTTTTTTAAAGCTTTTTTCTTTTTTGATGAAATTCCAGATGTTATTTTTTCCAGTAATTTTACTCATTATTAATTTACAAGTTAATTGTAAAAGAAATGCAAAGAAACAAGCAGAAACTGTCATAACAGCTACATCACAAATCTGTATTTTTCCAAATGGTAAGTAGTTGTTTTTTTGTTTTGTTTTTTAGTTTTAGACCATAAAATTAAATCAACAAAAAATATCTATATTTTACATATATTTGCTGTTACATCCTGATTCTTTCTGTTTTATTAAATTACAGATAGTATCTAATACAATTACATTTAAGTTTTAATTTACATGTTAAAAGCAAGACTAAACTGTAAATAATGTCTAAATCAAAAATCTGAATTTTTACAAATAATTTGTGCTTTTACAATGTGTGAGCATAAAATTACAGTTTTCCTTTTGGTAAACCAGCTAAAAAAAAATAATAATAATTTCACTAATACTTTCCGTTATCTTCACAGCTTTTACAGTTTAAATGTTCTAGTATTCTGTCATCTTTCCCCATTTTTTCTGGCACCTTGCTGCCACAGTTTTTTCTCAGGGTGTCTTTTTTTAACAGGTAATCTTTATCTATCCACTGGCAGATAAAACTGTTTCAGTGTAATTTGGGTGAACTGAGCCTTTAAAGAAGCTCTCCTGTTCATTGTATTGATCCTGCTGGACAATCAGCCTCACCTCGCCTCTCAGCCTTCAGCTCCTCCAGGACGGCCTGTGCCTTCTTCAGCTCGTCCTGGGTGTTGACGGACTGAGCCAAGCCGAACCGGGCCAGGCAGGCCAGAGCCACCAGCAGCAGTACCGGGAGACACCGAGACATCATGTCTGTTGATGAGGACAACGAGGAGGCTGCTGCATTTTATAGACAGTTTCTCCTGAGTCAGTGTTTACTGTGCATCAGGTCACTGATAACACCGATAAAGGAGCTTCTGCTGCGTAAATACTCAAATACAAATAGAAGTCTGGACTTCAGCTGCAGCTCAGTGCCGGCACATCAGAGCACAATGAACATAATTTTAAAAAATCCATTAAAAACTGAAGTAATCTGGTAGCAAGGGTGCCAGAAGAAATATGTTAAATGATGGAATACTGTAACATTCATGAACTGTAAGACCATACATTATATAATAATAAATCACCATTTGTAAAAATACAGATTCAACATGTAAATTATTTTTATAGATATTTGTGTGTGATTTTAATAGATATCTGTAACTTAAGAAAACTTATTTCTATCCTTAAAGAACATATTTTTTCTTTCTAATAACAAGATCTTAAAAAACAATGTTTTTCCAATAAACACTAGGATTTTAAAATGTAAGTTCACAGCTCCTCTTGTTTCACTTCTGACTGATGGGTGTTAAAGTAAAATATACGTCAGTAAAATTGTAACCGAAACTCATCACTGCCTGAACATCTGCTTTTCGACAGACATTATCAAATCGATCATTTGTGGGAAGCCAAAATTGTGATTTAATTTGTGGTTAATTGTGCAGCCCTACATCACTGTCCTGTTTATTTTCTACAGATTTAAAAAACAATGTTGTTGTTTTATATTGGGGACTGAAATGGGTTAGTTTGTTTTTAGTAAACATTTTCCTGCTCACAGCTTCGTTGTCATGTGACAATGATCTCAGTTTGTGTCTGAAGCCAGTTTCAGTCTGTGATTTCTTTGAAATAAAGTGAAACCAGTGTTTGACCCTAACCTCACCTTTTTCTCCCTCTGCAGTGACTACGGTCTGTCCTACCTGTCCCTGAGGACCAGTATCGGCCTGTGGACGGCCTTCCTCTGCCTGCTGCTGGTTGCCACCGATGCCAGCTCTCTGGTCTGCTACATCACCCGCTTCACTGAGGAGGCCTTTGCTGCCCTTATCTGCATCATCTTCATCTACGAGGCTCTGGAGAAGCTGGCGCATCTCGGGGAGGTCTACCCCATCAACATGCACAACGAGCTGGACAACCTCACCTTCTACACGTAAGTGTATTTTTTGCTGTTTTGAAATGACAAAGTGGTTATATGAGTGCGTTTAGACAATTTTGAGTGATTTTTGACACATTTTGTCATTTGGACCATTCATATGTCTGTTTGGACTGTTTTGGACAAGTTTTGGTTCATTTTGGACCATTTTGAATAATTTTAAACACTTTTCAGTAAGTTTCATTTGATTGAATGACTCCAGCAGAGGACGCATTTTTTGGACTTTGGAAATGGGAAAAAGTGCAAAATGTTCAATCAAGGGTGGTGTTGTGGCCCCATAAAGTTCCTGTTAGTGTACAAATATGGATGTATCCATTCCAGTTCCAGTTTTTGCTGGGTCTTGTGGCTGATTTTTCACTTTCCATAAACTTAAGTCAAAGAATAAAAGCAGAAAAACAGAGCTCTCAGTTAGTCTTTTTGCTGTTAGTCCACTCACCTGTTGTTCCATTTCAGGTGCCAGTGTTCTTCACCTGCCAATGCCTCGGCTGAAGTCCAGCAGATTTGGAGAAACAAAAACCTGACGTCAGAAAGCATCGAGTGGGAGCAGCTGAGCGTGAAGGTCTGAACGGCATGGAGGGAATTTCTGTAGATGCAGCAGATTTACCTTTAAGATTTTATTTCTGATGTTCCTTTAATATGTTGTTGTATTGCTGCAGTCTCAGTCTTCATGTCTTATGTTTCCTGCCACAGTGGGAGCACCTTGTAAAGCTGCAGGTTATTTAGTTATTTGGAAGAAAATGTCCTCAGATCTGCCAAAAAAAACCCTCTAATGGACGTTCACTATGTTGTTTTATGGTCTAATAATTTATGGCTGCTAAAGTCCAATGACACGGAGTTGAACATAAGTTCTGTAGTTAAAACTGAAAGAGATATTATGTCAATGAAGAAAAATAAATAGTCTGAGCGATTTCTGTTTGCTGAGAGAAATGCAAATTGCTATTGACTTTAAACTTTCTATCAGTACAGAAAGTCAGGTCGATCTGCTGAGTTAAAGTTCCAGATTTGAGCTATTTTGACATGCTAGAGTTCTCGTGTGAATCCATTTGGATAAAGTCGGAGTCATTTGAAACCTTTTTTGTTTAATTTTGGGCAATTTTGACTAATTTTGAACAGATTTTAAGTTATTTTGGACAAACTTTCAGTCATTCTAAACAGATTTTTTTGTCCTTTTATACAGGTAATTTTTGACAAGGACAGAATAGTTTACAGCAGATCCAAATGATTGAATGAATCCAGCAGAGACTAAATTTTATCTATTGTTCCTTGAAAATCAAAAAAAAGTGCAAAACTTTCAAACAAAGGTGGTATTATGGCTCCTGAAAATTCATGTAAGTGTATGTATTTGAATATCTATCAGCAATATTCTCCTGAAAATCTTCTTGCATTTCATTCAACAGAGCTCTGTGTTGGTACACGAATCAACCAGAGCTCCATTCAGTCCTTTGAGAACTTCCATGATCTTTGTGATCTCTGACACGTTTGCAAAACTCATCCTTCTGTTTGAACTTTTGAAATGGACTACAGAGAGACGGGGCTGTTTGCGCCAGGAAATTGGGAAACTGAATTAGCCAATAGACTGTGTAAACATGTAATTAGAAAAGACGCTTAAGTAGTGTAGCACATGCTAACTGTGTACCATACGAAGGACACACATACTGTAGTGGTTCATACATGTGGCAAAAAATTTCACTGAACTGGCTCCAGAGAGAACACTTATTTCTCTCTATGGGTTATTGGTCCTGTTTTAGTGGCAGAAATGCTTCATACACATATCCCTTAAAACTGGACAGTAAAAACTAATAGCTTCTGATTAGCTTCTCTCTCTGCAGCTGTGAAGACGTTTCCATCCATATTAAAATGCATTTCACCGTCTGCATATTATACAGATTTAAGGACATTGAGCAAAACTATGTGAAAACGAGGTGCTTTAAATTAAAATCTTTAAAAATAAATGATTTTCTTTCCAGGGATGAGAAGAAACTGAGTGAATCTGCTGAGAAATCGTTGTGTGAAAAGTGGATTTGAGGGGTTTCTCTTTCACTTCAACTCAGCTCTGAGTTTCTTTGTCTGTCTGTAGGATTGTCTGGATTTAAAAGGACAGTTCTTGGGTTCGGCCTGCAGCCCACACGGTCCATACGTCCCCGACGTTCTCTTCTGGTCCGTCATCCTCTTCTTCACCACCTTCTTCCTCTCCTCCTTCTTGAAACAGTTCAAGACCAAGAGATATTTCCCCACCAGGGTTTGTCGGTTTACTCTCACAGTTGTTTGTTTGTTTGACAGGGAATCAGGACAGTTTTATTTCAGTTAGTGCCGTATTAAAGACGTTTTATTCAGTTTGATTTTTGAGATTTATTTGCTGTGATTCTTATGGGTCCGTTTGCATGCTTCTTTTTTATAACTTCACCAACCAGTCAAATGGAAAATATAACATTTCTCCCCAAATCAGATAAACCTATTTGGTCTCTTTGAAAACCTTAAACATGAAACACAAGATTGAACAACAATTTACTGGAAACACTGACCGAAGCTCCTGTTAAATGGCTCTAATTTTCTTCTGCAGTTAGATTTCAGTTTAACATACCTGCATAAAACAGAATTTAAGATCAGGACTTGATGCCAGGGACGGTCACAGGAGCTCAAAAACTCGTTACGTTTTTACTGGGTGACGAGAAAAAACGCTGATGAGAATGTTTTGCAGGTTCGATCGACCATCAGCGACTTTGCCGTCTTCCTGACCATCATGATCATGGTGCTGGTGGATTATCTGGTGGGAGTCCCTTCACCCAAACTCAGAGTACCGGACCGCTTTGAGGTAACACACCTGCCTACTTTTATTAGCGTACAGGATTTGCTTCTCTGCTCTCTGTAGATTTTGATTTATTATCCTGTTTCTGAGTCGTGTGGCCTGATCAAAGCTGATCAGAGTTTGGTTTGCTGTTAGCTCAGTGTGGTAACAGGTCAGAGGACGCTGCCTGGGATCCTCATGTGACTTTACGTTATATAACTGAGTGTGGAGATGTTTTTCCGTCGTTGTTTTTACTCTAGGGTAAATATGAAGCCAATGACCGCAACACTCAGACAATGTTAGTTTAAAGATTTTTATCAAAGCGATTCTGTAAACAGAAACAGTGTTCATGTGTCCTCATCAAATCAGCGTCAAGTCCTCACATGTAAGAAGGTAAAAACAGCAAATATTTTACTTTTAACAATGAAAATAAAACCTTTGCATACTGAGTATTTGTGTCAAAACTCAGTCAGTTAGCTATTTTTTTCAATTAATCCTTATAATATGTTATAAAATGGAAGGAAATGCTAAGTCTTCAGTATTGATCTATCTTCTTAGAACTTTTATTTTGTTCTGTACTGATTGTGCTTACTTATTTCTTTATCTGGACTCATGTCACTCAGACTACAGGCAGTATATGTTGACAAGCAGAGAGCATTGTGGGGCTTTAGCTGGCAGCAGGCACTATGACAAACACTTCTGCGATGATTAATGACCTTCAGCCATATCTCACATATATTAGACAAGCTTGGGTGTAGTAGGTCAGTGTTGGTGTGGCCCACTGGTTTATGTATTTGAGTGGCTAACGTAAAACATGTGTTGTTAATGGTTAGTTTGAAAATGGGTAGTTCATGGGATGTTGGAGATGGTTGCTAGGGGATTGCTAAATGTTTTCTTGGGCATTAATGGTTGCTAGCTTGGTTTTGAAAGTGGTCAGGGTGATTTCAAAAGGTTTAATGGTTGCTAGGTGGGCTTTAAAGGTGTTCAGGATGGTTTCTACATATTCAAATGTAGTTGATCTGGGCTCATTAGCTGGCTGTTAGGGTTTTAATGTCTGAAGTCTAACAGTGTCTTGGATGATGGGAGTTTGCTTGTCAAGTCTGACACAACGGCCAGTGTAGCTGTTCTCCCAGGTGGTGTTATTGGTTCTACTAAGTGTTCCAACGCTGTTATCGATCTCCAGCCCACGTCCAACACTCGAGGCTGGCTCATCTCACCACTGGGGCCGAACCCCTGGTGGACGCTGCTCGCGGCCGCCGTCCCCGCTCTGCTGTGCACCATCCTCATCTTCATGGACCAGCAGATCACTGCCGTCATCATCAACAGGAAGGAGAACAAACTGAAGGTGAGCGCCGGCCAACTCAGGAGCTGAACTCAGTCCAGTTATTCTCTGACGAGTGATTTGCTTTACCTCCCGGTGTGTGTTTCACCTGCAGAAAGGCTGTGGTTACCACCTGGACCTGCTGGTGGTGGCGGTGATGCTGGGTGTTTGCTCCATCATGGGCCTGCCTTGGTTTGTGGCGGCGACGGTGCTCTCCATCTCTCACGTCAACAGTTTGAAGGTGGAGTCAGAGTGTGCGGCGCCCGGCGAGCAGCCTAAGTTCCTGGGTATCAGAGAGCAGCGGGTAACTGGCTTCATGATCTTCATCCTAATGGGCTGCTCCGTCTTCATGACGTCCGTCCTCAAGGTGAGCATCTCACCTACAGTCCTCACAGAGATGGTTAACTCCCACGGTGTCCATGAAACGGTAAACCTTGTCCTCTGTCTGTCCTTCAGTTCATCCCGATGCCCGTCCTGTATGGAGTCTTTCTCTACATGGGAGTGTCCTCACTCAAAGGCATCCAGGTCTGTCTCTGCGTCCGTCCACCTGTCCCGCTGCATTCTGTGTTAAAATGAGTCTAATCTCTGGTCCATCTGTCCGTCCTGCAGCTCTTTGATCGCATCAAACTATTTGGCATGCCGGCCAAACACCAGCCGGACCTGATCTACCTGCGCTATGTCCCTCTGTGGAAGGTCCATGTCTTCACCGTGGTCCAGCTGTCCTGCCTCATCGTCCTCTGGGTCATCAAGGCCTCAGCCGCCGCCGTCGTCTTCCCAATGATGGTGAGACCAGCGACACGTTTGTTTCATTTTTCCCTGAACAGTAACTGATCTGCTGCTGCTGCTGCTGCTCTTTACAGGTTCTGGCTCTGGTGTTTATCCGGAAGCTTATGGATTTCTGCTTCACCAAGAGAGAGCTGAGCTGGCTGGACGACCTGATCCCAGAGAGCAAGAAGAAGAAGGATGATGACAAGAAGAAGAAGGCGAAGGAGGTGAGACTCTGAAGCTGGACTCATAAAACCATGTGACTCTGCTTCAGGCTCCTGATTGGCTCTGCTGTGTGTCTTATAGGACGCTCGGCGGATGCTGGAGGAGGTGGAAGATGAACCGCCGTATGACCGAGAAAACGTCATCAATTTCCCCATCAAGAGCCTGAAAGGACGGTGAGTCAGTGACAGGACACATTGATCTGTGGACTCTGCTTCACAGACTGATGTATGTCTGTTTTCTGTTTGTAAGAAAAGTGCTACAGAAATAGAATTAAAGTCTGATTGATTGATTGTGTATGTATTTTTGCAGCTCGGATCCATCAGAAGTGAACATCTCAGATGAAATGGCCAAAAGTGGCATTTGGAAATCAGTTTCCATGAATTCTGACTGCAACAAACCTCTTAAACGCTGCTCCAGGTAAACTCCACTCAACACCTGGTGACATCACCTGCTGAGGGTCTTTGTGATTGGTTCTCTCACTCCGAACTTAAGTAGTAGGGAAGCTGTAAACTCACACGACTCGGTGTTTATAAGTGAAGTGAGACCAGAAAATAAAGATTTATACAGATTCTACATTGATTGAGTCACATGACGGCATTAGTGGCTGCTGGGGGGCTGCTAGGTTGGCAGAGGTGGTTGCTAGGGGCTCACTAGCTGGTTGCTAGGGGATTAAGGGTATCTAGCTGGGTTTAAAGGGTTTTAATGGCCTTGTGTTTGTAAAGTCTGGGTTCAGGTGGTGCCATCAGAGTCCAGACTTCCATGGAAACAGGATTTATGGGGTTAAGTTAGAAGTTAGCAGTAGCAACAAGTTAGCAAGTTGACATTTAAAAATGAGTTTCCATCTTCTGTCTGTGCTAAGTATAAAAATATGTACAGGACATAAGATGAAACACGAGATAACAGCCAGGTTGAGGAGGGTTAGTGAAGTGAGGCTAGTTAATATATACTAATTACAGAAGTATGGTTAGGTTAATATAAATACACACACAAGTGATGTTGTCTATTTTATTCTTTTTACTTTTTTGTTTACTTTTCCTTATTTTTACTTGTATGTTATGGTTTTAACTTCTACTATCTTGTATTATATTTGTTCTTTTTTGTTATTTGATTTGGCATTTTGGACACTTTTTAATTTGATTTGTATCCATTGGTGTTTGCTCTAATGATTTATTTTGTAAGTCTTTTACTGTTTCACTATATTTCTACACTTTTTGCTTCTCTGGTCTTTTTCCTTTCTGCTTGGGCATCTGTTGTTCAGTGTTTTTCCTGAGCATTTAAGTGTCTGTAAACTCATTTTTCCAAAGCTGCTTTATAAATAAAGTTAAAATTATTTTGAAAGTGTTTTAAATGGAGGTTGAGGGTCAGTCAGTGAGATACAGCAGCTCAAAGCCCAGTTAGCAAACTGTGAGCCTGGAGGCTGCAGTGTAAGTTTTTGAAAGGCAGATTTAATTTCTATGAGGTCAGAAAGGTTGTGAAGAATCCAGATGGGTTAGTTGGTGTTGTTGTGGCGTGATAGATTTTAAAGGTTTTTGTGATGGTTCATGATGCGGTATTTCATGGTTGTTTGGTTATTAAAGGTATTTTTCAGATTACTAGATGTTTACTGAAGATTTAAAGGATGGTATAAGTGGATTTGCAAATGATCAATGTGCAGAACCTTTGTATGAAGAAGCAAAAAAAATATTAAATTCATATTGTAGTCTATACATCACAGTCTGATCGATAAATCCTTCATTCTGATTCTGATAATCACGTTATTTTATGGCACCTTACTAAACAATGTTATTGAGTGCTTTAGAGGGAAATATAAATCTGTCACATTACAGAACTTGCAAAAAGTCTTGCAGATTAAACAGTTCAAACCTCAGTAAAATAAACAGTTAAGACAGGAAAATCTCATGAATGTACCCACAGTCGAAGGGTTTTTAACAAAGGGGTATAAAGAAGGGATTCCACATGCTCAGTCCGTCACCGTGACGACACTGTGTTTGTTGTGTCTACCAGCCAGGAGAAGCTGCCAAGCGTCCAGATAAACGTGGAGAACGAAGACGGTCGGAAGGTCGTGGACGCAGAGACATCGCTATGATCCACCGGAGGACGAGGAGGGCGGAGCGTCTGCTCTGAAGGGACGCCACAGATCCACAGGTCGCTCGCTGAACAATCGGGCTTCACCTCGGCTTGCAGCACTTGTCATCCTGCGTCTCCTGGGAGGAGGTGAACGTTTTATTTTCTCATCGTTTTATGGTGAAACATGGAGACTCCGGCACTTGGAGTGCAAACGGAAACACCTGCCTCAGGTTTTCTTGGATGGTTTTTAGTCGGGTGGTCCGCTGCTGCACTGTGATTGGCTGCTGAACTGAAAAATGGACTCAGCGGACGCCTGAGAAACAGCTGAAGTTTAATTTCTCAGTTTTAAATGTTTCTGCTTTAATGAAGCAGACGAGGCTCTTCACCTCCGACAACGCAGGACGGAGTTTTATTTAATCCAACATGCTGATTTAAGTTGTGTATGTCTGTGTGTGAGAGAGAGAGTGTGTGTGTGTGTGTGTGTGTGTGTGTGTGTGTGTGTGTGAGACTGTGTGTGTGTGAGACTGTGTGTGTGAGAGACTGTGTGTGTGTGAGACTGTGTGTGTGTGAGACTGTGTGTGTGTGTGTGTGTGTGACAGTGTGTGTGTGTGACAGTGTGTGTGTGTCTGTGTGTATGTCAGTGTGTGTGTGGCAGTGTGTGTGTGTCAGTGTGTGTGACAGTATGTGCGATCACTGTTGTACCTCACCTTGTTGCCTGCAGCAGAAAAGCTGAATGAATTCACGGCCGTTGTTGTCAAAGTTTCTTTGTAAAGTTTCAATAAATCAGTTTGGTGACAACGATCAAAGCGAGTCCGTCAGATCCGACAAATCAATTTAAAAATCAATAAAATCTGTCTCAGGAAGATTAAAGGGGATGGATACTGTTTGCTACAACCTGACTGCATGACTCGTCTTTTGGCTCGAGAGCTTTGAACTATTCCTTCATCACTGTTGAATCAGATGCGACAGATTGTGGTTTATTCCTACCTGCTGTATTTCCCATTAATGTGTCTGTTGTGTGTCTGTGTTAACTTTGCACTCTACACCTCCACAGAAGAGATTCAGCTTCCTGCAGCTTGTCAGAAAAACAGATTTTTACATGGATCATTTTTTGCTTTCAGTCTGACTGAAAGAAAACACAGACATTAGCCTCTTGGACACCAACTCAGCAAACTGTATGACTTTACATTTGTCCAAAATGACTTCACACTTGTCATGACTCAGAAATTATGCAAATGTACTCTAAAATTGTCCAAAATGACTTAAAAACTTTCAGACTCTTTAAAATTACTTTAAACTTTACCAGAGTTGCTTCAAATTTGTCCAAAATGACTCAAAATTTGCTCAAAACGACCCCAAAACTAGTCCAACATGTCTCACAATGTGTCCGAAAAGGCTCAGAAGCTGTGGATATCTTTGTGTTCACTGTGTGTCGGTGCTGCAGAAGTCGCCTTAAAGCATATATCCAGCACATAAAGTGACTTTTTATCTGTTGCAGCCTGCAGAGCTTCTCTGTCTTTTCTTCAGGTTGATGTTGGTGGTGAAACACTGTCTGCAGGTTCAGGATTTGTAGATTTCCCTCATCCATTGACAAGTGAAGGTTTTCACAATCTGGTCTTCTTTTCAGTTTCAAGTAATTTTGGAGAATTTAGTGTTACTGAAAAAAACAAATGGTAATTTTGGACAAGTTTCAGGTCATTACAGGCAAGTTCTGGGACAATTTCAAGCCACTTTGGACCAGTTTGTCATTCTAACAATTTTCCAGTCATTTTGGAGAATCTTTTGACTGCGTTTTTGAATGATTTTGGACAAGTTTATGTTATTTCAGGCAACTTTTTGTTATCTTGCACAATGTTTGAGTCATTTTGGATGCCCAGCCATCAAACCGTAACGCCCTACGGTGCTCTACAACGGAGGTGGAGAGTGCAAAGTTAGCATGAAGATCCAGCATTAATGGAAATACAGCAGACTGAAATAAACTAAGGATTCTTCAACACAGATAAATATTTATTTCCAGAAGTGGTACAAATGCTCAGTGTTAAAATTTATTTCAGAAATCTGTATTAAGTTGACAAAAACAACAACAACATACACCTGTGAAATATTTGCAGCAAAACAAACTAGAAAGAGCACAAAATTATAAGTTAGTATTGAATATAAATATTTGAGATAATAATCCACCTGGACGTCGTGTTTTTTAAGTCACATGTTCACAAGATTAAATGCTATAAAACCAGATTCTTCCTGGGTCAGTTACAGAACATGGGACATGGAGATCAGCATCGACAGCAGCACAGCAACAGACACTGGAGCTCTCTGCAGTCCACCTGGAAACAAACACAAAGTAATCTGATTACCAACGGTAATGCTTGGTGCTACAGGTGGGTTTGTTTCATCAGTCTGACACTGAGATGTTTTCACAGGGTTTATATCTGCAGTGCTGGAAAAATACCGGCTCAGCTTTTTTGATTAAAAGGTGTTAAACAACAACTATCACATGAATCCCTCAAATAGCTGCAGAAACAATGCTACTCTGCTACGCTAGGCTAGTTAGCTTTTAGCAACACTAGTTTATCTGATGCTACAAAACTCGCTATGACTTGTCTTATTTATGATGTGAAATGATTAAATTCTTACAAAAAATGAAGAATCAGATTTTGAATTTTCGAAAGTTAGGAAAAGTGGCAAAGTTAGCTTTAGCCAAGGGCTTTAGCCAGCTAGCATGGACTTAGCTGAATAAGTGCTCAAGTTTTAACTTCAGTTTCATGTGGTACAACGAATCGGTTTTTAAGGTGTTGCAGCATCAAAATTGAATTTGAAATCGCATTTTATTAAACAGGAAAAAGTGACTAAATTAGCATTAGCTGAGCCTAACAGTAGCCTCGACTAGCGAAAAACACAACCAACATTTTTGTTTTGGCTTCAGTTTCATGTGGTACAGCAAGCAGTTTTTTAAGGTGTGATTTTTCAAAAATTCGTAATTATGTAAAAGCGACTAAAGTAGCTCGAGGTGAGGCTAACAGTTAGCCTTAACTCAAACTGAGATTTGTTCTTTATGTTGAAATCCTGTTTTCCTCTGGAGAAAAAAGACACTATGGTTTCATCACTTTTATAGCAACATGAGTAATAATCAAAATCTGCATTTGCTGCTTTGTAGGGCAGAATTATTAACATCATGAAGCTTTGACAGCTTCATGTTTCTGCAATAAGAAGTACTGGTTGTGCAGTAAAATGTCTTCTGTGTACTTTAACTTTTGGGTTTGTAACTCATAATCAGGTAAGTTGAGAGATATTGCTGTCAGTAATTGAGGTGTACGGCTGCCTGAGGACACGTTTGTCATGGGGATTGATTTTTACTTCTTTGTGTGATTTTTAAATGATGTTTTCCTATATTTGAACATTTGGAAGCTTCACTGCATAACTTAGTTTTCAGCCGGATACAAACACCAGGAGGAGGACCTAAACATCTGGCCAGCCTTTGTCTGTTTGGACTCACCGTTGTGCTGCAGCATGTTCTCCGTCACAGCCAGCGACCCGTTGTGTGGCGCCGGTTCAATCTGCAGCAGTTTGCACATCAGAGGGTAGATGTGGATGCTGTCGAACGGCTCCGACAGAAAGTTCTTCTTGAAGCTCGGTCCGAAGGCCCTGAAGATGGTCTTCATGTCCATCTCACCGTTGTGGTAGCCGTGATCACCTTTGTTCACGTAGACAATGAATCTCTGTTACAAAACAACAAGAAGAAGAAACAGTCAGGTCTAATCTGAGGAAGCTGCTGGTTCCTGCTGTCACTTCTTACTTTGACATTTGCCCTCTGACCTCCCTGACAGCTGCCTGTAATGCTGCTGGTCTAAAACATACGCTGCCCTCAAATGGAGATTCAGTGTGATTTGTAGAGGTTAAATAGAAAACATGAGAGCTCTTGATGAGAATATCTACAATTATGTGAATCATTTAAATGTTAAAACACAAAAATAGACTTGCGCTCATTTTCTGTACATCACTAATGGATGACCAGCTTCACTAACTTTTGGATTCTCCTGGAAATAGCGGCTTTAAAACTAACTTCTGTTCCAGTCTGTGCTAATTGCAGCTTTTCTGTTGTCTGTATTTGGTTGTATTGGTCAGTTTTGGTTATCCGCAAGCCTAAAACCAATTCCTAAACCAGTCTAAACTTAAGTCTAAAATGAATTCTAAAGCAATCCCAATAAGAGTTCAAACTAGGGCCAAAACTAAATCTGAAACCAGTCTGTCAATTCAAAATTCATGTCTAAAACCACTCCAGTACCAGTCCAAAACCAGTTTTAAATCAGTCTAAAACCAAATCCACAACCAAGCTCAAAACCAGTCTCATGTCATGTCCAAAAGGAGCTCTAAGGCATTCTAAAATCAGTCCAAAACAAGTCTTAAAACTAGTCTAAAACCAGTATAAAAACTAAGTCCAAACTACATATAAATGAACGTAAAACACTGATCCAAAACCAATACCTCAGATTTTTTGGTATTTGCCACATTTTGTATTAAGTCATTTTATAGACAAGAAATATTCATGTAGTTATTTTTGGTCCTCACTTTGAGCGTCTAAAACTTCAGCTTTAAATTCCTAAAATGTTAATGTTGTAAACTGCTGAAGCTGGAAGGAGGCTTTTTTAATTGTGTCCAAAAGTTTTCTGGTTATACAGTCAGAGGGAAAATGTGATCTGAATCCAAATAAGGGTTTGAGGCAAAACTCACAGAGTTCAGGTTGAACCCCAGATCTGCGACGATCACGATGGGAGGCAGCCGCTTGCTCTTGGCGAGATGGAAGCTCTCTGGAATCTCGCTTTTCTTGTAGACTGTCAGATTGGGCGCGTTGGACAGAGCATCGAAAACCATCTGCTCCTGTCCCGGCCGTGGAGTCAGGATGCCAAACCCGCCATAGTCGAGGATCTCGAAACTAGTGTGCTTGATTAGATTCAAGTACTTGTTGAGGATAATCTCGTCTACCTGCGGCCGCTTCTTGACGGTGGTCATGCCGTGGTCGGAGGTGATGATGACGTTCAAGGTGTCGTTCAGGCCGTGTTGACTGATGGCCTCCCTCAGGTAGCCAATGGTGCGGTCGATCTGCTGGATGATCTCCTTGCGGCGAAGGTGGTCCGGGCCTTTGGCGTGGCCCACGTTGTCTGGCTCGCCGTAGTACAGCGTCACAAAGTCGAAGTCCTCTTCAGAGAACCAGCTCATCACCGTGTCGATGTTCTGACGCCACTCGGTCTCGTTGTCGTCTGGATGACCGAACTCCTCCACCACTGCTCGGGTGACCACTTGGCCGCCATAGCTGGCCCCACCTCCAGGGAAGAAGAAGGAGGCTGTTTTCAGACCCTGAAATGCAAATCGTACATGGTGCTGAAACAGGGCCTTTGTCTGGAACTATTTATAACAGCAGATTAATTTACAGTTCGAATCCTCCTTGCTGGTGTAGCTCATTCCTCAAATTTGTCATGTTTCTGTGATTAAGTCAGGTTTTTTGTTATCAATCATCCTGATCGGTGACTCACCTGATTCTGAGCTGTGATCCATAACGGCAGAGCCCCATTGTCCCACCACTCGGACCGGGTCAGCGTCTGTTTGTGAGGAACCTTCAGGTTCGTCGTGGTGTTAAACATCATGTTGTGGACGACCTCGTGATCCTCCACCCATCGTCCTGGTGAACACACAGGAAGGTTTCTAGCATTTAATACCGAGGGGACTAAAGCCGCAGAGAAAGTTGAATCCGACTCAAGTTTAGTCTTCAGTGGACAAATAAGACTGTTTGATAGACTAAATAATGACAGCCACAAAAATGGATCTCTTTTTTCACATCAGTTAAAGGTTTAAAGTTAAATCTCAGCAAACTGGGTCTGCGTTCAACTTAGACTGGGTTTGTAAAAGGTTTAAGGTAAGTCAAATCCACAGTGGGTTTGAGTTAAGCCCAGTTAAGGCGGGGAAGGTCTAACTTAAAAAAATTCTGCAGCAGGTTTAAGTTAAACCTAAGTTAAGCCAGGTCTACAGCAAGTTAAACTTAAACATTAGTAAAACCGGATTTACAGCAAGTTTAAGTTGACCATTCATTCAACCAGGTCTACGACAAGTTAAACTGGGCCTATAAAAGCTTGAAGTAAACCACAGTTAAACCAGAACTGTGACAGGTTTAAGTTAAGCAGAGTTTGCAGTGGGTTATGTTAAATCTCAATTTAACTCAAGTTAAACCTGAGTTAAAGATGGCCTGCAGCAGGTTTATGTTAAACCGTAGCTAAACCAGGTCTGTGGCAGATTTAGGTTAAACTGGGTCTTTAGAAGGTTTAAGTAAAGTTCAACCTGGTCTAAAGCGGGTTTAAATGAAGCTGTAGTTAAACTTTAATTACAGCAACACTACTAAAAGTTGAAGTATTAATAAAACTGGATTTGTGGCAAGTTTGTTTTAGGCCTTAGTTAAACCAGGCCTATGGGAAGTTTAAGTTTAACCTTAGTTAAACTGGATCTGTAGAAGGTCGATGTAAGCCTAAGTGTGACTGGGTCTGTAGTAGGATTGTTAAACCATTTAAGTTAAACCTCAGTTTAAAAATGTCTGCAGCAAGTTTAAGTCAAGCTTTTATTCAACCTTTTTTTTTTAAACTTTTTTTGTTTTACTAAGACTGTAGCAGGTGTAAGTTAAACCTGAATAAACTGGATCTGCAGCAGGTTTAAGAGGTTAAACTTCCACAGGAGAT
The DNA here is from genome assembly GCA_024666655.1 of Dascyllus trimaculatus. Classification (NCBI taxonomy): domain Eukaryota; kingdom Metazoa; phylum Chordata; class Actinopteri; family Pomacentridae; genus Dascyllus; species Dascyllus trimaculatus. The sequence continues at coordinate 11,214,917 of CM045451.1, read as the reverse complement.
TATGGGATTTTCAGCAGCTGGTTCAGATTAAACCACAGGTACAGTTTAAAGTTATATAGATTTTATTTAAACCCGTCCTGAATCTTCAACCAAAGCTAAACTAACAGCCGAGCAGCAGCTTCATTCAGCTGTGAGACCAACATAGAAAACTACAGTCACAGTTGAAGGACTGCTCTCTGAGAGGTTTAATCTGTTTCCATGAAGCAGCTCTGCAAGACAATAAACCATCTTATCTCGAGGCCGGTTATAACTCCAGTTATTTCTGCTGTAAATCTGTGGTGACGGAGAGAACATCCAAACCAGCAGAGGTATTATCAGAAAAATGTCCTAAGGCATCAGCAATAAACGTACTTGTAATAAAACAACTTATTATGTTGTGCAATATTTGATATAATTACGCTAATGATCCTTAATCGCTATTCTACTGCTGGAACTGCTTTTAAATGCTTTGTATACATAAGTCTGTGTATATTTGTTTAGTTTAAACACCTAATGTGTGCAGTAACTTGCAAATGAGTACTGTAATGGAGAAAAAGTACAATGTTTGGAACTGAAAGTAGAACACATGAGAATGAAATAAATTATTTTTTGTTTATAGGCTATTTATGAAAAGTACAGCTGAAATAAACTGTATTTAGGTTGTGTACCTGTACTTTTTACCACATATTGTTTTTCTAATGCACTTTAGGGTTAAACAGTAGTACCTGTTGTACTGCAACTGCATTTAGAACTGCATTAATATCTACAGTTTTCACTGGTAAGATATCAGCAATTAGTGTAGCTCAAAAACACAGCTCAAAATAACTTAATAAAATCAAATAATTAAATGATAAGTTAAATTATATTAAGTTACATGAAAATATAATTTAAAATATAATTTATATATATTTGTTTATTTAATATATATTAAATAAACAATTCAAATTGTTTATTTTATTTAAATTATTTGAAATAAAATAAAAATACATAAATTAAGATAAAAGAAAAAAAAACTACATTGGTGCAAAAATTTAAGTAAAATAAGTTAAGATTAAATAAAATTTTTAAAAATAAAATAACATAAAATAAATAAATAATAAAAAATAAAAAATAAATTACATTGGTACATTAAAATAAAATGAGTTTATTTAAATAAACAAACAAAATAAATAAAAATAAAATAAATGTAAATTAATTGAAATTAATTAAATTACATTGGGTCTTTAATGAAATAAGTAAAATCTAAATACATTTAAACAAAATAAATTAAAATAAAAATTTAATTTAATTTAATTAATAGTGTTACCTGTGATGGTAGTGAAGTGGGACGGCGAGGTCATGGTCAGCATCGGGGGGGTGATGTATTTGGCTTTGACTCCATCCTCCACCAGCTGGTCGAAGTGCGGTGTCTCCACGTCCTGGTCGTAGTCCCACCTGAAGCCGTCGAAAGAGATGAGCAGCAGCTTGTTCTTGGCCGTCGCTGCTTCGTTCAGCGGCTTACCGGCGGTGCCGGTCACAGCCACGAGTACAAGGAAGAGCTCCAGCCTCATCTTCACCTTCAGTCTGACTGCAGCTCGGCGAAGCTTCACCTGAGCTGCACACCTGCTGCCAGTTTAATGTGTAACTCTGATAGAGATCTACTTATCTGCTGCGAAGGACGAGACCTTCAACTGGAGGCTGATGGATCTAATCAGAGCTGATATCGATGATCAATGATCTGTGGACCCTGACAGCAGCAGTCTGACTCAATGCAGCTTCACCTGGTACATGTGATCGTTCCTCAGAGGGTTAATGGAGGACTTTTATTGGGGTTTCAGGGACATGAGCCAAACATGTGCAAAAAATAAACTTAAATCTGCCCAGGATTTAAGTTTATTTAAATCCTTGGCAGACAGCTAAATCCTATAGCTGTTATTATTGCTATGAAAGACAGCAATAAAGTTTCTTCACTGGATGTGTTGAGAGAATTTCTGAAGAGTTTCCATCTTTTGGTGGAGCAAATACTCAAACCCAGTTAGAATTATTTTGTTCAAGATAAGTTCTATGAAAGTTCTGCAGCGTTCTACTGATATTTTTAGAAGGAAGTTTTATTTTAATTTTATAAAGAATGTTTGGTCAGCTGAGGTCTTGATAATGTCTTAACTTTTTCTGAATGTTGCACTGAGAACATCCTTGCGTTGTTAAACATGTTATAGAAGAACGTTTTTCATGGGCTGTTCTTAAAAAGAACAACCTGAGTCAGAAGTTGCTGGTGCTTTTCTATCGTTCCACCACAGATTGCATCCTAGTGTACGGTGTGACGGTGTGGTACTCTGGATGCTCCGCAAACGACAAAAAGGCAATACAAAAAGTCCTTAACACTGCACAGAAAGCTGCTGGCCGTCCTCTTCACTCCTTAGATTAAACCGCCGATGCTGGACTACTTTCTAAAGCCACCAAAATTTCACAAGACTGTCTCCATTCTGGCCACTCACTGTTTGAACTACTGCTCTCAGGAAAGCGCTACAGGTGTCTGAAAACTAGATAAAACCAGATTCAGGAACAGCTTTTATTCCAAAGCAATCTCAGTATATAATAGTTTTAGACTATTTTAAACCGAGTTATGGTGCAGACATTCACACCCACACACGCACAGACAGACAGATAGACAGACAGATAGATAGAGGTAAGTTCATGGTCAAAGGTCAAGTTCAAGGCCAAGAGGTGCCATGTGGTGGTCCTACCCTTAGATATACCAAGGTTCATCATTACAAGCTTATGTAGTAGATTATAAGGGGATTTTGCACTAAGTAGCCCTGCGACCTTCACCTTTGACCTTTTGACCCCAAAATTAATGGGTAACCAGGGTAGGTCAAGATCAACATCTATGCTGAGTTTGATTGTCCTATCTCTATTTGTTCTCGAGTTATGGTGCGGACATGGCCACCCACATACATACATACAGACAGACAGACAGACAGACAGACAGACAGCAGTGACCGGTAATGAAAGGCATTCTGACTCTGATTCTGAAATGACGCTGCATGTGATGCCACGCCCACTTTTATGATGTCATGTCCATGTGAACTTTGTGTCTCTGTGAAATTCCTTTTCAGCAGCTTGAGCATTAGTTTTAAGATTATTTTATGTGTTCAGTGAAAAGGTGAACTGTCCCATTTTAACAACACTGACCCTACGTCAAGTAAAAGTACTGTCAAAACACTGTGACATGGAAAAGTCCTGCGAATATAATGAGGAAAATATACTTAAAGTCTTAAAATTAAAAAGACTCGGTGCCAAAAAACAGAATCTGTACTTCACTGGTCTTCACAGGTATCTTGGATAAAGTAAAATGATTTACCCTGAAACCCGAAGCAGCACCTCGACTTTATCAGACAGAAGAGAATCTCAAAAGTTGGAAGTCATCTGGAGAAGAAATAGGGATTAACTCATTTTTTGAAATTTAATGATACATTTTGGTCTGTATGTTATAAAAACATGGAAGCAAATAATTTTAATGTATTAATAACATGCACAGACACACATACTGCAAACATGCATGACCTTATTTTTAATTTTTCTTTTTATTCAACCTCGTATTTTTTTCTAACAGCAAATATTTAAACAGGAATTAACGCTTTGTTTTACAACATATGAAGCCTGGCAAGTTTATAGGAGAAAAACACGTGATGAGTTCACCGATAGAGTTGAGCTATTATATAAATCTGCTGCATCTTTTCTCCTCTAAGATTAATGTTTTGTACACGGTCCCTGACAAGTGAATTAATTTATCCACAAACAAAACATATGTGCAGGTTGTGATCTTGCTTAATTAATGCTCCTTAATCAAAATGTGAGAGCAAACATCACATATTTATTTTCTGATTATAGTATTACAGTTTATAACACTTAATGAAGTAAATAGCTTAAGGAAACAAATAGCTTTTTAAAAAATAAATGACATCCTCCAGCTTCTCTAACCAAAATCAAAAATTAATTAATAATAACGTCTGTAATCATGTCAGAGTAAACAAAAACATGCTGTAATTAACTATAATGGGAAAGGGGACAAGTAAAAGTAAATTTCCATGGAATAACTGAGCTCCAATAAATGGATTCTCCCGATAAATGCATTTTACTTTTATTTTTTACCTTTATTTTTGAAGATTGACAGGATTTACTAAGGTATAAAAACATATTTTACAAGTAGACTCCTGCATTGATACATGATAATAAACTGTTAACGACAATACTAATAAGGAAAGAGGACAATTGAAAGTGGATTTCTAAATAATTACTTAGTGGTATTTAATTTATTCTCCTGATAAATATATTCTGATAACATTTTTAAGTGCTACTTTTAAAAGATTTATACAATTTGCAAGTAGAATTGTGTTAATTTACAAGACAATCATTCTGTTTGTGCTGCATAAAGATTCCAGAAATATTATTGCTTTTGGAGTTGATTGATTATATTTTGTTTTTACCTTAAAACCATATAATAACAACAACAACAACAACAACAATAATAATAATAATAATGATACAATTATTATCATCATAATCATAATAAAGAAAATTGAAAATATTTTAAATTACCTGAATGTTTTTTTTTTGTAGCTCTTTGTCTCTCTGCATGAATAAATGTAAATCATTTCTCTTTAATAACTCCCTGTTTGCCTTTTTAGTTCTTGTTAATAAAGTCTCAGAGTCTGTGGAATCAAACAGTAAATCTGAGAATCGTCTTCTTTGCAGGACACTTACCTTGCTTTTGCTGCCTAAAGATTTCAAAACATTATTTCCATTATGATTCGGTCGATAACGTTTTTGATTTTAGTGCAAACCAATTAAAATCGTTCACAAGATTCAGAATCTGCTTTAAAATGTAGTTTGATTACAGCATGGCTCTTATTTTGAAGAGCTACTGTCTTCCTCTGAAAATTCAGAAACATGTGCACGCTGAGGAAAGAACTTCCGGTTCACTGGGGTGATGCAGCTCGAGCTCAGATATTACGTCCTTCACAGATTTTTTACTGTAAATGAGGTAAAAAGGTGAAAATTGGCAGATTATAGGTTCAGTTTTAATAAACCGGATATCCTCCGGTAATCTGACGGAGCTGTTTGTTGATCCGGTATTTTTCCTGCAGGTGAGTAAAGCGATGAAACTACAGTTAACCTCTACAAGCTAGCTAACGTTAGCCGTGCAGTCTAACGGTGGTTTACATCTTTTCTGTTAACTTCATCCACCTAAACTTTAACTGAGTCTAACAGCAGCTACGTGTGTTTAAAAACGACACTGTTTTCAGTAGATCAACCGTTGCCTCACCAGACTCCGTTTAAAAATATCGAGATTTAAGAGTTTCTCGCTCCTCAGAAAGCCCCGGACGAGGAAGAAGCATCATTAAAATCATCAGGAGTTGGTGTTTAATTCGGCTTAAGTGTGTTACAGTAGAACTTTTAAGTCAAGTCATCTTCTGTGTTATTCACTTCTCAGTAACTTTTAAAGAGAAATTGGTCAACAGAATGGATTTAGAGCTAAAAAATATAATCGTGTTGTGAATGTTGTTTAAAAATACTTGCACACGTATATTTTCATACGTGTGTCTGTATTTTTTTTCATTATATTTGGTTTTATTTATTTGATTTAAAGCATTTATTTTAAGATTTAAAGTAACCACAGTTATCAGATAAAGGTAGTGGGGTGGAAATATAAAGTAGGAGGAGATAGAAACACTCAAGCAAAGTACAAATACCTAAAAACTGTACTTAAGTAAATGTGTTTTGTTACTTTCCATCACTGAAATCAGTCTGGAATATTATATATAATAGACTAAATGAGACTAAATGACTTGATTAAAAGAAACTGTTTAAAACATTCATTTTTCATGAAAAACCTTAAATAGCTTGAGATATATTTAAGGCAGCAAAAGGTGCATTTTTCTTTTAGAAAAGTTGTGAAAAGGAAGCCAAAAGCAGTAAGAAACTGAAATAATAAAAGTTAATGTACCTCAATATGTCAAATCTGTGCAGTAAATCTGTTTTTGGAGTCACAGCTTTGACAATAACTCAGTTGTTAATAGATCTGCTCTGATTGATCAGTTATTTATCAGCTATTCATTTAATCACCAACTATTTTTCTATTTATTAATCAGTTTGAGTAATTTTTAATAAAAGCATTCTAAGCTCTGTGATTGCAGCTTTTTAAATATGAGTATTTCACTGAATATCTGTTGACAAAACAAGACATTTTAGGACAGTTTTGTTCATTTTCTGGGATTTTAGATATCAAATAACTAATCAAGACATCTAGCAAATAATCAACCAGCCATTTAACAATGAAAAAATGGTTAGTTGCAGCTGTGGTTGTTGGAAATTTATCTTAGCAAATGTTTGAGTTGATAAAGTCAGCAGATATTAAAGAGTTTTCTCTTTAGTTTCAGGTATGTCTTCGTTGTGGAGCCTCAGACCGGTGCTGACATCACTCTATCAAGGTGAGTTGAGTTTTATTTTCGTTACGGCTGGTCACACTATGTACCTGCATGTTTCACATTAGACAGGTGAGCTGTCTCACACAGAATGACAGTTTAGTTTTCAGCTGTTTAGGGCTATTTCTTCGTAGTTTATTACAAACCTGCAGCATCAGACAGCAGTAGGATTGTCTCCGGAGAGAGAGCTGCTGCATTTATGTACGGAGCAACAGGAGTAACTTCATTAATCAGGTTTAACAACAAATTATCCCAACATGGAGAAAAACAAATTCAAATCAAATCAAAACATTTGATTTGAATTTATTTTATTGATCCAGTAATTTTTATTTGCCCCTCTCTCTCCTCTCTGCTCTGTGGAAACACCGTCTGCATTTCTCCTAAAAACTTTAAGAATTTTTCACTGGTTTCACAAAACCTTTAGTTTAGAATAAAGCGATTTTAATGAAATGTCATGATTTTAAACTGAGGTCTGGTTAATTTTTCTGATGGAATGTCGCTCACGAAACGTTTAAGGACCATTTGAAAGTTGAAAAGCTGATGATTCTTTCTGTTGTTGGAGTTTCTAGCTTGTAGATAATTTTTAAAGATAACATGTCTTTCAAACCTGTTGGCAAGATTTTGGTGTTGATGTGAAGATTCTGGAGAAAATATTGATTTTCATTATAAGTTGACATAGTTTGTGGATAAAAAGCAAGACTCAAGGTTTGACTGAATTCAGCACAAATTGTCACCACCAGTGGTTGCCTTTCATTTCTGTTTTTACTGGTTTTATTTATTATCTAACACTGATGGACTTTAAAGTTTTGGATTGTTTATGTATTGTATTTGTCGCTCTGTAATTGTACTCTTTTTTTAACTGGGCTCATTCAAATCTCTGTTCAGTTTTTTAATATGTCTCCATTCCTGCAGCGTCCCAGCATGCCTCTGCCTGGACAGGCCCCCTCCTCTCCAGGACGATGGCCACCCTCAACCAGATGCACCGCCAGGGGAAACCCAAACCGGTCCCTAAATCTGTGGGCGCCACGTTTGGCCGCCCCCAGCTGAAGGCGGTGATTCTGAAGACGATGATCCGAAAGCCTAAGAAGCCCAACTCGGCCAACAGGAAGTGTGCTCGGGTGCGGCTGTCCAACGGGAAGGAGGCGGTGGTGTTCATCCCCGGGGAGGGACACAACCTACAAGAGCACAACGTGGTGCTGGTGCAGGGCGGCCGGACGCAGGACCTGCCCGGCGTCAAACTCACCGTGGTCAGAGGCAAATATGACTGTGCTCACGTGGTGAAGAAGAAGCAGTGACAGACTGACTATTGTTATTAACGTGTTCACTCCTAAATATCTATGGTGAAGTAAGAGTTTCGTTGGACCAGAAGAACGTGGACACCTGATCATTTGGTGTAAATGTGTTACTGATTCCATGTTCATCAGTTCATCACCTCCAAAATTCTGTTTTGAGTCTCGAAGTCAAAGCTGCTGCAGGATTTCAGGTGTTGGGCTCACGGTCTGTTTTATTCATGATTGAAGTGCTATTTATGCTGCATTTTCCACGCAAGGATGAAGAACAGCAGTAAGACAAGAATAAAACAACAATAAAATAAGTGACGTGTATTGTTGTGTTTTATTGATTTCCAGGTCAAACTCGAGTGTTTCTGCCTGATTTCCGTCACCATCTTTACTAAAAATAAATACAACATGGTTACCTTTCATTCTTAAAAGCTGCTAACAGTCATGAAAACTAATATTTGAATGCAGGTTAATTTATTTAAAGAAATGTGTGATCAGACTCCTCAAATCTAGAAATATTCGGTTTATTATCACAAGTGACAAACAAAAGCATCTTGTATTTAAAAGGCTATATTTTAGCAAATAATCAACACTTTTACTCGTTTTTGTGATCATTGACACAGTAATCGATTGGCTGATATTCATTGCAGCCTTGCATTTAAATCTGATAACTTGCCTGTAAAAACTTAACCTAGCTTGACCAAACTTCAGTTGTGTTTAATAATTACTTAAACTTTATTATATTAAACTTTGCAATCAAGTCAAATGCAGTTCAAAGTGCTTTCCGAGTGACCAGACGAAATGAGAGATGCAGTTAAGATACTACAGGATAAATTAAATATAATATAAGTAGTAAAAAAATACCCCAAAAATAAAATTATAAAGTAGTACACAAAATGAATTGATTTCAGTAAAATGGTAAAATTTTTCTAAAAAATATTATAGAGTAACAGACTACAAATAGGAAGACTGAACAAGACAATAAGGTGGGTAGTTAAAATAAATAAAAGACTGCTGTTATTTAGAGTTTTGAAAAAGTAATATGTCTGTGTACAGTGTAAAACTAGTAATTATTGGATTTATTGCACAGTTAAGTTGTAAATTTGATAGTAATCAAACTGAAATGTAACTAAAATAAAAAAAATCTATACAAAATAATAGTAATATCAAATAATTCTAAATATTAAAACCATAAAGTAGCTAAAATATCGTTTTTCCTCCTAAACTCTGGATGAACTGCAGTTCCCCTGTTGCTCCTTCTGCAGTGTTGTTGTAGTACCTGTGTCAGCCGCTAGTGGCAGCACTGAGCGCTGTTCTGTGCAACTGCGATGAGCGAAGAAGTCGCGTGCGCCATGTTTGTTTTTAGGTGGGATTCGCCTGCGTCCTGTCGGAGTAAAAGTTGTGTTTTGGCTCCTTCACCTTCTTTTGAATTCTGCCGACAGGCCGCTCAGAGCTCCGTCCTCCATCATGGTACCCGACAGAGATGGACTCCACCGGAGCGGAGCTCCCGGACCTCCGTAAGGACGGAGACGCCTTCCTCGGAACTAATTAGCATTAGTTAGCCTCTGCTAAAGTCCACAGCCGGCTGCACTCGAAGGGATTTTGTGACTAAAGAGGCTTTTCCGTTTCTCCTGTCGTCTTTTTGCTTCGTATCTACAAATAAAGTACGTTACCTGCGTGCGTGTGTCTTAGTAGTTCGGAATTAGAAGGCAGAGTGCTACCAGTTTAAGCTAATATTAAATATAACGGCGCTGCTCAGCTCTGATTGGCTGGATCGATGTTTAACACTTTGACGCGCCAGGTAATTAACATTAATTTATCATTATATGATAATAACTACAGCAGCTACAGCAAACATCAGGTCTGCAGTCTTTACAAATTATTATTATTATTATTGATAAATAAAATAGATATTATTTGTCTCTGAAACATCAAAGACTGAGCCATGTCAGTCACGTGTCTGTCAGACTGCTGTTGTCAACAGTTGTTTTTTCTCTATGCAAAGCGTCTCCATGAAGAAAGAGGTTTCCCTCTTTAACATGATAGAACTGATTAATATTTTCATTGTCTAGTAATCTGTTGACTATTCTCTGGAGCAGTCGATTAGCTGTTTACAATTATGAACACTGCGGTTTCAGTAAATACCTGCATTAGTTAGATAAAGTAACTTATAGAACATAATGCTTTATTAATACTTTAGGTGGGTTATCCTCTGTAATTAATAGTACTGTAGAATCTCACTGTAATATACAGTCAAGAACAGTAGTATTTAATGTTATTTTTGTAGGGTTTAATCTCTAATATGTGAATTACTCAGGTATAGTCACACCTTTAATAACACTACAGCGTCTTAACTGCAATGTTGAGTCTTGTTGGTTGTTACTTATTATTATTATTATTATTATCATTATGCATATTACAAAACATCAGAAAATGGTGAAAAAATGTGGATCAGTGTTTCCCAAAGTTTAAGATGACAAATGTCTTGTTTTGTCCAACGATGTTCAGTTCATTGTCATATGAAACAAAAAGGAAGCTGGAATAACAGAATTTAGCCTGATAGTTAAAAAATAATCAAGCAGATTACTAATAATTAATAACTAATTGACACGTTTTTGCAGTTGTATCTTTGACCTCAGCTCCATCCGACATCTTTACTGTGTGCTGTTGTAGATTCCACCGAGCTACAAATCGAGCTTCCAAATGAGTGGCAGCAGAGCAGGACGAACTGATATCTGACTGAATCCTTGTGTTTGCTGTAGAGGTCTGGAGGAGATCCATCCACCTTAAGGAGTAGGAAAACATGAGGAGATGAATGGAGTGAAGATGGAAGCAGAGCAGAGAGGAGAGGACGGTCAGTGATCAATTCTTCCACTGTGATTTTAAAAAGGCTGGTGTTGAGTTATTTTAGCAGGAAACTGTCGATATGTCAGCTCAGTGAAATATGTCATTGCTTCAGTCCTGTGTGTTAAAATCTCATGTTTGGCCTCATGAGAACTGATCTAGTAGAAGATAATTCTTCCTCTTCCTGCTTCACCACATTGGCTTCTACTAAAAATCCTCTTATGTCCACAGTCATCCTGTTTTGCCTTAGAAAATTGGTTAACTGGCTACCATGAGAAACCAGCGATGATAGATCCTATATCTGGAGTCTTCCTGTTGCACACTCGCACAAAATGCATGTGTGTCAAGGATGAAGTCAATCTGCTGCTTGAATGAGACTCAGAGGACCTCAAACGATGGCTATTTGCACTTTTAATCACAGATGTGTTATTTTCAAGATTTTAATGCCTCATCAGAATGACAGATGAATAGTCTGTTCATAAATCATTTAGGGCTATAGCCTCTGTTCCAGGTTGACCAAAGGCACTGCGTGTATGTCCATAGGTTCATTTATCCATCCATCCATTATCTATGCATCCATATGTATTGTTTTTTATTCTATTTTTCTATTTAAGCATGAAAAGACATTCAGTCTTTGAACAATTCAAATAATGTTTACATAAAGATTAAGAGTTTGTTATAGTGTCAACACAACAACATATACAGCGGGGAAAATAAGTATTGAACACGTCAACATTTCTCTCAAAAAACATATTTCTAATCGAGCTATTGACATGAAATTTTCACCAGATGTCGGCATCAACCCAAGTAATGCACACATACAAAGAAATCCAAACATTTATGTCCATAAATTAAGTTATGTGTAATAAAGTGAAATGGCACAGGGAATAAGTATTGAACACGCGTACTGAAATTTATTTAATACTTAGTGCAAAAACCTTTGTTGGTGATTACAGCCTCAAGACGCCTCCTGTATGGAGAAACCAGTCGAATACATTGCTCAGGTGTGATTTTGGCCCATTCATCCACACAAACTGCCTTCAAATCTTCAAGGTTCCGGGGGTCTCTTCTGTGAACCCGGATCTTCAGTTCTTTCCAAAGATTTTCAATTGGATTCAAGTCTGGTGATTGACTGGGCCATTCTAGCAGCTTTATTTTCTTTTTCTTCAACCAGTTGAGTGTTACCTTGGCTGTGTGCTTGGGATCGTTGTCTTGCTGAAAGATCCACCCTCTTTTCATCTTCAGCAGCCTGGCAGATGACAGCAGATTCTGATCAAGAATGTCTCGATACTTTTCTCCAGTCATTATTCCTTCAATGATATGAAGTCTACCAGTACCACATGCTGAAAAACAGCCCCACGCCATGATGCTCCCACCTCCAAACTTGACTGTTGGTATGGTGTTTTGGGGGTGATGTGCAGTGCCATTTTTCCTCCAAACATGTTGTGTCTTATGACATCCGAAGAGTTCAATTTTGGTCTCATCTGACCAGAGTATGTTCTCCCAGAATGTCATGGGTTTATCCAAATGTTGTGTCGCAAACTCCAAACGAGCTTCAACATGCTTCCTCTTCAAAAATGGAGTCTTGCGTGGTGTGCGTGCATGGAGGCCATGGCGGTTGAGTGCATTACTTATTGTTTTCTTTGAAACAACGGTACCTGCTGATTCCAGGTCTTTCTGAAGCTCTCCACGAGTGGTCCTGGGCTGTTGGAGAACCCTTCTGATGATTGTTTTGACTCCTCTGTCTGAAATCTTGCGAGGAGCACCTGGCCGTGGCTGGTTTATGGTAATGCCGTGTTCTTTCCACTTCCGGATGATGGCCCCAATGGTACTCACTGGAACTTTCAGAAGTTTAGAAATGCGCCTGTAACCAATGCCTTCAGTGTGTTTTGCAACAATAAGGCTGCGTAGGTCTTTGGACAGCTCTTTGCTTTTACCCATCATGCAATGCTTCTTGTCTAACACCTTGCTGGTGAGAAACCTTTTTAAAAGGCATTAATCAGGACTAAACCAGCTGATATTACTTTGCACTAATAGGGGACAGGTTAACCTTCTAAATACTGACAAACTCCAGCTGCTTTCTTGGCTTTCCAGACCTTTTTACCCCTCCTTTTCTTCATGTGTTCAATACTTATTCCCTGTGCCATTTCACTTTATTACACATAACTTAATTTATGGACATAAATGTTTGGATTTCTTTGTATGTGTGCATTACTTGGGTTGATGCCGACATCTGGTGAAAATTTCATGTCAATAGCTCGATTAGAAATATGTTTTTTGAGAGAAATGTTGACGTGTTCAATACTTATTTTCCCCGCTGTATATAAGAAGTAGTCAGTGATGACATACAGAGCTGATGTGAGTCAGTCATAACATACAACTGACTGTATCTGCTCCAAGTTGCTGCCTCTGTAAAGCTGATTTAAATTCTGGCAATTTTGCCTCTGATTCCAACAAAGTGAGCAATGTGCTTAAACTGCTTTTTCCCTAGTTCAGTGTGGGCTGAATATTTCTTGAATATCTTGTGTTTGCTCCCACTGTGGAAAAGAATTTCTACCTTGAGGACAAATGTACTGGCTGTAAATAAAATCAGTCATGTTGTGTGCACGTGGTCAGTACAGTGGAGACACTGTTTGCTTTTTTTTTAAATGAATAAAATGATCTTTAAGTTGTCAAAATAGTTGCAGACTAACTGTTGCAGCTCCGATCACTTTACTGAGACCGGAACAGCAGCTGGTGTATTTCAAACACACGACTCAGTGTACATTATATTCTTGTCTGTATTGTAATGTCAGTATTTTCTCCTGCAGGAGACGGGTCTCAGCCAGACACCATTAGTCTCTCTGCATCAAACCAAAGCACCACTAAATCAAAATGCTGTCACCGCTGTTCAATATGCGGCCGTGAGTTTGACCGTCCGTCCCGGCTGTCGGATCACATGAGCGCACATGCCGGCTACAAACCGCACAGCTGCTCCGTGTGTGGAAAACGTTTCACCAAGAAGGTGAACGTGGTGGTCCACCAGCGGGTTCACACCGGAGAGAAGCCATACTCCTGCCCCGACTGCGGTGTCAGCTATGCCCAGCTGGGCTGCCTACGGAGGCACCGGCTGCGACACGCGGCTGAGAAACCCCACCGCTGCTCGCACTGTGGCCGAGGATTCGTCCAGCGACGGTACCTCATCCAACATGAGCGGACGCACACCGGAGAGCGGCCATTCTCCTGCTCGCTGTGCCCCAAACGCTTTGCCTCCAAGTCGGGGCTCAGCGACCACCAAAGGACTCACACGGACCAGAACCTGTACTCCTGCTCGGTTTGTGAGAAGGTTTTCTCCACACCGTCGTCTTTCAGGGATCACGTGAGACTGCACACGGGTCAGAAGCCGCACGCCTGCTTGCTGTGCGGCAGGAGCTTCAACCGGCCAGGCCTCCTGAAAAAACACTTGCAGAAACACAGCGAGCAGGAACATGTGGTCGAAGCTGAAAAGGTGGGGGAATCACTGTGCTTGTGTCACCTTGGGGTTGTTTTGTATGTGTTTGTGGTCGCTTCATGTCTGTTTTTGGTCGTTTTGTGTCTTATTGTGGTTCTTTTGTGTCTCATTGAGTTTTTTTGCATCTCTTTGTCGTTATTTTGTGTGTCTTTGTGGTCATTTTTGTGTCTGTTTGGTCATGCTGTGGTTGTTTTGTGTCTCTTTCAGACGCCGCAGCTGTACACCTGCGACATCTGCGGCCGTGTATTCACCAGATCGTCGCGGCTGAAGGAGCACATCAGGTCTCACACAGGGGAGAGACCATATCAGTGCGACGTCTGCAAGAAGCGATTCTCTACACTGAGGGTGTTGAAGAAGCACCAGGAGATCCACAGCAGGCGGGGAGGCGACACCGCCACGCCGCCGCCGCCGAGCAACCAGGTGCACATCATGACTTTCAGTTCATTTTAATCTGTTTAGTTTCTTTATATGGAGGCCCATTGCATTCACAAAAAATGTAGACCCATTAGTAATTAATTAATATAAATAACTATGCGATGATCAGAAAAATGCATAATAGTCAACCCCTAATGTTAATGACTAATTCAGTGCACTTAACTTTCTAAAATATAAAGAAATATTAGATAAAACAAGTCTCAGTTTGCAGCAGAGAGTCTTACTCACGTTATACTTCCAGTTTCCTGTGAAAGACTTTTAATGAGGCATTTTTCAAAAAATATTTTGATGTTCAAATAATTTTAAAACCTGTAATTGAGTAGTGTACACTGTGAAACACTATCACACTGTCACACAAGGTGGAGGCACACCTTTGTAAAACTTTTGACATGACAGGTTAAAATCTGGGTCAAATGTCCTGTATAACATCTTTGACCTAAAGGGTTTCACAGTCTGTGACTCAGCACAAGAAAAATTGGATTGTTGTGGACGAAGGTTGTGGATGAGTTCAGCAGTAGTTTAAGGCGATCCGGCTCAGTTTCAATAATCTGTTACAGAAACCAGAGGAGCTGCTCGATGGTGTAAAGGAGGGGGAAGGAAACAAGGAGGAAGCAGTGAAAGCGATGCATTCACTGACCGGTGAGAAACTCTGAACATTCTGCTACAACACAAGATTACAAAGACTGGGCGAAATTAAGTAATTAATTTACACTTTAACCACATTTTGAAAAGCTCTAGGTGGAAGTCGAAGCTTAAAGTAATTTAAATACTGAAGCTAAGACCGTATGTTATTAATTATAGAGAAAAACCTGACTATAATAAATATTAGGGCTAAGACCCTACATCAATATATTTATTGTTAATTATTATGAAAACTTAACTAAGAATTTTAAATATTTAGCATAAGACCCTACATTATTATTAATAATGGAGATTAACCTGGCCAGAACTAAAGTTATAGCTCTACAGATATATATGTGAAAGGCCACCAAATCCAAAGATTCCCTGGATTTGTGATAAACAAGTGTTGTTTTTCTTGGTTTTTTTTGTTTTGTTTTAAATCTGGTAACATTAATGCTTGACTTCATACATCTGGCTGCATTCAGGGACCATATCCCTTCCAAGTCTTTCTCATCCTGGACTTTACTCCCCTGTGGTTCTGTTTTTCAGACAGCGGTACGAAGAAGCTCCACAGCTGCTCCGTCTGCGATAAAAGCTACCCGATGCTCTCCAGGCTCCGAGAGCACTTCAAGATCCACATCAGGGAGAAGCTCCACCACTGCTCGGTGTGCCAGAAGATCTTCAGCACCCCCACCAGCCTGAGGGCCCACGAGAAGACCCACATGGCCGACAAGCCACATTCCTGCAGCATCTGCTCCAAGAGCTTCCTGAGACCCTGCCTGCTCCGCAGCCACATGAAGATCCACATCCAGGACGGACTCATCGCAGATCCTGCAGACAAGGTAACCTGCAGGAATCCTTGGAAACAATGCAAGAGTCAGATCAACAGTTTTAGTTTTTTTTGTGCAGAACAAAGTGCTTCATGAAATATATAGAAAGGGATTAAGACCAGACATGAAAGAAACACATGATATAAGCAGGATGAGCAAACTCAGTCCGATGTACATTTAACGTCACTTCTCTGCTACAAAACTGGACAGCTGGCTATGAAAGTGATCCTGTTTGGAAACTGATGTGATGTTTTGCGTTTCAGGAGTTTTGGTCCAACATGAAGACTGAGAAGGAGGAGGAAAAAGAGATGGTGAAGGAGAAGGAAGAGGAGGAGGAAGGTGTGGATCAGCAGGTGAAGGAAGAGGAGGAAGAGGAGCAGGAAGGTGTGGATCAGCAGGTGAAGGAAGAGGAGGAAGAGGAGGAGGAAGGTGTGGATCAGCAGGTGAAGGAAGAGGAAGTAGAGGAGGAGGAAGGTTTGGATCAGCAGGTGAAGGAAGAGGAGGAAGAGGAGGAGGGAGGTTTGGATCAGCAGGTGAGGAAACTGCTTGTTTCAAATGAAACTTCTGTCTCCCTCCTTTTAAGTCTCAAAGTTCAGCTTCTTTTTAATTAACTGCAGTTCTAAATATTTTTAAGACAAAAATCAAACCCTAACTGATAACTGTAGTTTACTTAATGCTGTCTGACTACATCTATCTGGCGAACCTCCAGGTTTCAGAAGACCTTTCTACCGCTGAAACCACACTGCAGCCTGGTAACCACGGTGACCAGCTGTTGGAGGGAGGCATCAGCGGGTTGATAAACTCTGATGGAGAAGGAGAGGAGTTGAGGCCGACGTTCATTGGTACGTCACAACAAGAATTTCTTTGATTTGTGTTCCCTCTGGTCCTTGTGAAGAGTCGTTGCGTTGGTTCAGTTAGAACTCAGTGCCAGTTTAGTGTCGGTCACTGTGACCTTTAAGGGGCGCCAAAGAAAAACTTTCTTTCAATCTGTTTTTTCCAAGTGTTCTTTCACTCCTCTATCCAGAATGTGTCCTTAGTTGTCCTTCAGATATAGGTGAAGTGTTGAGTCATTGTCTGAGCCACATGTGTTTGACACTTTCTGCCAATTAACTTCTAGAGTTCATTTAAAGCCTGCAGACACTTTAGCAGTAAGATGGTTTCTGGTCCATGGCGCCCCCTAAAGGATACAGCAAGAATTTTTAAAAACTGCTTTAGCATCCCGTCACAATACTTTTAAACAACTCCTGATGCTATTACTCACAATAAGTTTTGTCCTCTTCTTCTACATTCCCTGGATGTTGGTGTTTAGTTTGGCAGACAAGTAAAGTTGTTCTTTAAATAAGAAAGATTTCCAGGTGCCTCCCAAGTAAAGGCACCTTAAAATACACACAATATTATCACTGCATTATCCAGCCCAGTTGAAAGACTTAATAACAGCTGATGTAACTTCCTCAAGAGGTGGAAAAGAAAAGTATTAGCACGTAGTCTGCTAGCATGTTGCTAACATATAATAAAAACTGCCATAGAAGCGCTAAGAGAATAGCATCGGTGCTGCAGCCAAATTACAGTGAGAGAGTTCACTTTTCACACTGAATAAAGTCAATGTGCTAATATTTCCTCTGCTCTATAAAACCTAATAACCGCTGCATAACAGGAGAGGCAGCACAGTCCTCTCACACTAAGCTTTGTGTCATTTTGCAATCATTTTATGTCCTTTCACAATAAGACTTGTGTCACTTTTGCATCCCCTCTGGTTGCTTCTACATCATTGGCAATTCTTCTGCATCTGCTTGTGATACTTTTACGTCAACTGCCTCTGCACTAAATGTATGATTTGCATTCCGTCACGATAAGCTCTGCTTGCAGATACTTCAGTCTTCTGTCTCTCTTCACGTCTGCAACAGACCCAGACGGACGCTCAGACCTGTTGACTGATGACAGCGGTGCTGAAGGTAAAAGGAGGCACTGCTGCCCGTTGTGCGGCCGCGACTGCTTCAAGGCATCGGCACTGCAGAAACACTTGCGGATTCACTCCGGCGAACGTCCGTTTCAGTGTCCAGTCTGCAGGAAGAGCTTCATCCAGCAGGTGCACATGACAGAGCACCAGAGGATCCATACTGGAGAGCGTCCCTACACATGTGACGACTGTGGCAAGAGCTTCACCTTCTCCAGTGCTCTGCGCCGTCACAAGCGGCTGCACAGCGACGCCCGGCCGTACCAGTGCAACGTCTGCCAGAAGGCCTTCAAGCAGCAGAGTTCGCTCAAGAGCCACCAGCTGACACACTCTGGCGTCCGCTACCAGTGTCCGCTATGCAGCAAGAGCTTTAGCCGCGCCCTCGAGCTCACCTACCACGTCGATGTGCACTCCGACGCCCAGCCGTACTTCTGCAACATCTGCAAGAAGAACCTGAGCGGCGCCCGCATCTTCCGCAACCACATGAAGAAACACGAGTCTCCGAACTCACCGCTGTCTCTTAGGCCGCTGCCACTGAGGCTGCTGCCAGAGGCCAAACCGGGAGAAAATGAATCCGTCTAAGAGGTCTGACTGTAAAAAAGACACTGAGGGAATCACTGAAGAGGCCTTTGACTTCTCAGCAACCATGTGGAGTACACGTCACTTAGCAACCAGAGCAGCCTGTTGGAGTTTCAGGCCAATGAAGGACGTTGAGCATCATCATGTTTCAGAGATCATCAGTTCTGTCCAATCATAGGAAACTAAACGCCTTGAAGGAACATTTTGGGTTTGAGATGTTTGTGTATCACGTGCAGAAATGGAGTCTGGACATTGTTAGCCTAGCTTAGCATTAGAGCTGCAGCTGATGATCGATTAGTCATCAAGTATTATTATCATTTTCTGACGTTTAGAGACCAAACAGCTGATTGATTAATCCAGCAAATTATTCACAAATTAATCAAAACTGAAAAACAACTGTTGGTTGCAGCTCTATTACTGAACACCTTTTACTGTTTACTTTTTTGGTTTTGATCATCCAAAAGTGCAAAAATCTCCATGATATTTAAGTTCACAATCAAACAAGACAGCAAAGCAAATCTTCTTTTTTGAGACGCTAAAATCTGCAATTAATTGGCTTTTTTTTCTATTTTTTCTTGAAATATTACTAAAATTATTAATTAGTTACTGAATTAAATTTAAGAGTAATTCTGCTTTTTACTGAGTAGAGCTGCAATAATTCATTGATTAGTGGACAGCGTATCGGTTAAGTGGTTTGAGTAATTTCTCAATAAAAGCTGTCTAAATTCAGTCACTGCAGCTTCTTAAATGTGAGTATTTCCTCATTTCTTTCCTCTGTGACAGTAAACTGAATATCTTTGGACAACACAAGACACTTGCGGAAACACCGATCCACATTTTTAACCATTTTCTGACATTATAGAAACCAAACTGCTGATCGATTCGTCCAGAAAATAATCTACAGATTGATGAAAATGATTGTTCGTTACAGCTCTACTCAGCATAAGGACTATAAACAGGTTAGTCTGAATGTCCATAATTCAAAAATACACCAGCTTCTAAAAACATGTAGCTCGAGGTTACAGGAGTTTAACATTTTATTGACAAACTCTAAGACACCAAAAAGTCTTCCAGCACATGACTCCCCAGAAAGTGTTTTTACATTTATGTCGGTGGACAAATTAAACAAACAACATGTGTTGAGTTAATTAAAGTTAACTTTAGACGTGTTGGTGTATTTCTGAACCTTATAATCCTCACTGCTTTCGGATTTGTGTCAGTTAAATCAAAGAAAGCTTCTTAAATATCAAACAAAAGTAAGATTTGAAATGTCTAAAGTGAAACTTGCTAACAGAGGACTGTTTAATTGAAATTTTGTTTGATTTTTATCTGCACAAATCTGATTTCCTATTGGCTAAACGAGGCTAACAACGTCCCAGAACCACAAGAGTAATATCCAATTAAAAATCTCTCTGTCTCTGAAAAGAGAATAGAAACTGTTGCTTTAAAACACTCACATGTCTGTATGTTCATGTAAACGGCAGCTGTTTCCCTGAATCTCTACTCCGGAGGTGGACGGCGCAACGTTAGCTCAAAATAAAGCAGAATGATCGTTTAGCCAAAGAGCTTTAGCTGTCTGAACCGGACAGGAGGACTGAATGTGAAGCCAGTTGAACAGTTTAGTGGCATGTTTCTAGGATACAGAAGGAACAAACCCACACTGACAGGTCTTTACATGAACATATCGTCATGTGAGTGTGTTTTAAAAGTGTGAACTCAAGCTTTAAGTTGGATATTTGGTGCTTTAGTTTGTGTATGAGAGCAGAAGGCGGAGCACAGATCGGTGCCTTGTTTAAAGACTCTGTGTTATGGTGATTAGTAACCGATGAGCTGCTGCAGAGAGTCGGTGAAATCAATGTGTTCATGATAAATTAATGTATTTAAAGAAAGAATGTTGTGTCAATGACTGAAATGAATCAAAGCTAAATAAACGTCTTCAATCCAGAGGATAGTTTAAACGCTGCTCTCCTTCCTCTTTATAACCTGCACTTCCAGTTTAAAGTTTTAATTATCTGCATCCAGATGAAGGTTTTACTCCTCTGTTCTGGTGTTTCAACGTCATTTCTCACCGTCTGAAATGAAAAAAAGGAGTCAGCTCATAGTTTGGATGTAAATAACTAAAGAAATGTGTGTGACCCGTTGAAACACCTTCATCTTCAGCTCCTTATGAGCTTCTGGGAAAAAGAAAATGTTATAAATTTAAATTATAAATTTCAGAATTTCAGAACAGCAGTGAATATATTCTGTTTGAAGTGAGACGGTTGTGTTGTTTTCCACCAGCAGGAGGCGCCAACAGGCAGGTAAACAATCAGCCCACTTCACGTGTTTACCATCAGTTTGTTCCTACTTTGAAATTCTTTGTATGTGCACTAAACTACATTTCAAAAGAAAATATTGAAGTTGAAATGCCGAGTCAACTCAACATGTTAGTTTCTAAAGCTTGATACTAAATATACTACTAAATATATAAAATCAGATGGAATTGAGCCACTGAGAGACTTTATTTTTGTCTGTGGGAACCAGTTTTGCAACACAGAGTCAGTTTGATTTAGTAATTATTAGTTTGAAACAGTAATCTAAGAAATTTGTGCTGCATGTTTGCACCAGCTGACATGTTTCTAACCAACTAAAGTAAAAAAAATAGTAAAATAAGTTACTAGTAAAATTAGTAAAATAAAATAAATAGAAAAAATATAATACAATTTAAAAGGAATGATGAATAAAAATAAAATGTAAAACAAGATATTTGGAAAAAATGTTATCAGGACTCTGCAACAAGAGATGAGTGGGATTTGTTGTCAGTTTAATTTTTCCTTTAAATGCTGATAATTTCATTTTCTAACATCTGACAGCTTTTAAATGTTATTTTGGTTTTCACAGGTCAGATCTTAGAGCTAAAATGAGAGTCACTGGAGTTTTAAGCAGCAATAAAACCGCAGTTTAATGCATTTTGTAATATATATATCTTTAAAAAGTATATTTTAGAATTTTAGTATTTCATTATTTTGTTGCTTTCATTTTTAAGATGTTATATTTATTTTTTAAGAAATCTTGTATTTTTACTATTTTTTTAATTTATAACATTTTAGATAATAATTATTCAAAATTTAGATTTTTTTAAGTTAATCATTTTAATACTTATACTAACATTTTTTCTATTTAAGTGTTGTAGTTTATATATATTGTTATATTTGATCATTTTAATTATTCATTAGCTTTTTCTTTAGATTTTTTAAAATATTTTTTTCTTTTGTCATTATGTTTGTTTAAATTTTTTTAAATGTATTTTCCACTGAGTATTCTGTCTCCTGAATTAAAAAAAAAAAAGGGTATTCTCTCCTGAGGGTGGCGCTAAAGACAAACATCAGGAATCTTCAGTCTGAGTCTGGGCCTGAGCCACCTCTATCCAGGGGGTGTGGCTAGAGGGTTGAGGGCGTGGTCATGTGGATAGTGGGCGGGATTGTATGGTTAGTAGGCGGAGTCAGTTTAGTGTGAGATCACAGCAGGATATAAACTCTGAGCTGCTGCATGCTTGTGCTCCAGATCTGCAGCTTCACTTAGAGTTTAATAAACCTCAGAGGCTCATCATCATGTCGCCTGCAGAGATTTTCACCAACAGCTCAGAGAGAAACACGACCGGAGCCGAGGACTGGACCCAGGTCAGTTTATACATACACACATTTATACTGGATCACTGCTGGGTTTAATGCTGTAAAGGTGGAGATGATTTTAATGAATTGGTGGGTTTAAAATTTCCCTCTGGAATCAAAAATGATCAGATTTAGTTTTTATTTTTTATTCTGCAAAATATTTTTATTATTTTTAACTATGTTTTTTTTTTTAAATTCTTTATCTTTTATTCTTTTGTTATGTATTTATTTATTTTTACAAAGCATAAGAATGCATTTTTAAATGTAATCTTTATTTTAATTTAGTTTTTTATTTTCAATTCTTTTATATTTTATTTTAGAGTTATGCATTTATTTATTTGTATTTTATTTGTATTTATTTTGATATTATATTTTATAGTTGCATAATACTTTATATTGTTTCATTCTTTATTTCTATTTTATGTATATGTCTAAAATTTATTTTTTATTTTATTTTTTATGGTTACATAGTTTTATTATTTTTTATTATTATGTTTAGATATTTATCTAGCTTGAAATTATTATTTTAATGTAATAGTTATATATCTATTTTAAATTATGTTTCCTTTTTTAAGTTTTAGCACTTATAATTTTTTTATTAAGCTGTTTATGTTGTTCTTGATTTTCATGCATTATTTGGTTAAATATATTTAAATATAATTTTTTTTCGGTAAATTCTATGGCACATATGTTTTAAATATATTCATGTTTTTTAATGTATTTCATATTTTTATACATTTAGTTTTTGTTTTACTTTTCTTTCTTGGTGTTTACAGCAATGAGGCAGGATGTCTCAGGTGAGGGCGTCCCATTTAGGCTTTGTTGTGGAGTGTTTTGAGCGCTGTGTGCAGACTTGCAGCATCATTTCCTTTCAGTTTTACTCCACAAACAGCAGTGAAATC
The DNA here is from genome assembly GCA_024666655.1 of Dascyllus trimaculatus. Classification (NCBI taxonomy): domain Eukaryota; kingdom Metazoa; phylum Chordata; class Actinopteri; family Pomacentridae; genus Dascyllus; species Dascyllus trimaculatus. Next base: position 11,191,889 of record CM045451.1, on the reverse strand, counting down.
CTGAAGTCAAAATAACAGCTCAGAGAGGAACAAAATGATGAATTATAGTTAATCGGATTAGAATTATTAGTTTATAAAAAGTCAGAAAAAATGGAGCAGAACGATGTGAGAGTCAGACTGAAAGGTGATCCGGTGTTTGATCTTCAGCTGCAGACTGAGACTCGGCTGAAACTCTGTGCTCTGACAGTTAACGTCTTCGGGGATTTCGTGCGTCGCCTCTATTTTTAATTTTCTTTCAGTCTGCACATCTGCAGCTCATAATGACTGAACAGAACCACAGGAAGTCTGGAGTTGTCTCTTCTTCTTTCTGCAGCACAGCATGCAGATTCATCCACCGCTGAAAGTAGTCCCCAGAAAGCCTTTCAAGAACCACAGCAAGCAGCTGATTCAGGATATTCAGAGACTTTTAGAAAAATGAACTTGTTTGTATGTGCAGTTGTGTGTGTTCATTGTTCAGAGCTGTGGAAGATGAAGTGCTTTAAAGCAGCAGAGGTGAACTCACTGTGTCTGTGTGCAGGTGTATGAAGCCGTCAGGTGGATCCAGCTGGTCATGGCTCTGCTCAGGTCGGTCACTTCATCCTCCTCATCCTCACTAAACACTCCCTGAAGACACAGCAGACTCACTCGGTGTTATCTGATCTTTATCTTCTATCGCTGATGTCCCACAGATGGACACAAACTGTTAGCAGAGCTGCAGCTAGTGATTATTGTCTGGATGAATCTTTGAGCTGTGACATGTTCAGTTTGCTGTCATAGAGGAGGAAAGAAACAAGCAAACACTTAAGAAGCTGCAATCACAGAATTAACATTGTTTATATTTTTTCTATATTACTTAAACTGATTAATAAAAAATATAAAAAATGTTGGAGATTAAACATTTAGATTTGCTAATTACCATTTTAAATAATTTAGAAGCACACTGATCGACCACAAGTATTTTTACTTTGGACATTGAGTATATTTTACTGATAAGACAGAAATGTTTTTTTTTTAGTAGTAGTGATTTTGCATATATTTTGGTTTGTCAACATGGTCAACATCCAAAAACGCTGGAACTTAAACACTTAAAAAGTAAATAAATAAATGTAATAATTTATATTTGTATGTGTTTTTTTAAGCTATATAGATTTTAAAAATATTTAGAATATTTTACAAGTTTAATACTTTATAATAACTAACATTTTTTTTACATTTTACATTTTTAACATGTTATTATTAATAAATGCTTTTATATTAGATTTTTTTTTTTTGGTATTTTTTAATTGTACCATTTTCAAATTATTTCTTATTTTTAAATATTTTCTCATTTATTTTTAACATTTTAAATGTAAATAAATTTAGTATTTTATAATACTGGTATTTATTATTTCTGTATTTAATATTTTTAACATTTTATAATTTTAATGTTTTTATAGTACCAGCAATTTTAGGTTTTTTATTTCTCATATCTTAGATTTTTTTTGTAAGTAATTTCAAGATACATATTTTATATTTCTTGAGCTTAGTTTTTATTCTTTTTTTTTTCTTTTTTTTTTTTTTTACTTTTTTGTGATTTCAATATTCACATTTTGTATTTTTTATTTTACATTTTACTGATAAAGCTACTTTTAGTGAATTTTTGCTGATTTGCTTTTTCTGCACTTAATTTATTTTGACTTCTGCTCACAAAAAATAGGCTCAACAAATAATGTATGCACAATTATAGATTAAAATAAGACTTACGAACAAGTTAACGCATTATTATTCATTATTCTATAATATACTGTGCAGACACAAGACATTCTGCTTGACTGTTTTTATTGAAGTATATTATTTTATAGTTCTGCAATGTAATACTGTTTACTATTTCTTCTGTAACTAAGTTGTCTCTACTTCTATTTATTTTATGCTTTATATTTAAATATGTTATTTTTTTCATGTAGAATTTGAACATTTTACACATTTTTTCTTCCTTTTACGCATTTTCATGCTCTGTGTGAAGCTCTGAACTGTTCTATAATCTTTCCTCACTGTCGGCTCATGTTCTACTAATTACGACTCTCAGTACATTAAGCTTTAACTTCTGGCTCATTGACGCTGCAGGGGCTGATGGGAAAAAGCCGAGAGGTCAGAGGTCAAAACATGCAGACAATAGAAGAAGGGAAAAGTTCCGTCAGCATGACATCGTTTGATCAGAGCTCATGTCTTCACGTCTGTCATGTTTAATGAAGCAGAGTTTTTACACTGGATTCACTGCAGAAGCTGGTTTACACGATTAAATCAAGTCTTACTAATGCAAACATGATGACATGACTGTAACTCAGTTTATATGTTGATATGAAGTCTTATATGGAGTTTTATGTGATTATATTTGCAGTATTCTGGGTTCAGGCTCCATCATCGTCTGTCTGATGCTGCAGAGACTCAGCAGGAAGCCGGAGGTCAGTTTATTCTCTGTTCTCAGTCAGAAACACAAAAATATTCAGTTCACTATCAGATACAGCAAAGAAATGCACTGAATCCTAAACAGATTTGATAGTTTTCTTTTAAATATTCAACAAAATGCGGTAAAAGACTCAAAAATTTGCACCAGCAGAAAACCTTTTGAATTTAAACTCTGTTTCCTGTCCTCCAGGCAGAAATTGACTATATATTTTTTATTTTTCTAATCTACTAACATGAGATTTTACATTTTATCATTTTTAATTGGTCCTTAAAGGATCTGATTGCATTTTTACTCTCATTTATTTTCAATTATTCAAATTATTTTAAAAACTGCAAAAAATCTGGAAGCAAGAGTGACAAAAAAATATACATTAAAAACAGTGAAATACTGTAACATTTTTGACGTGGCATTATTTACAGTTCGTCCCTTTTATTTTACAGTTAACATCTTAATACTTTTTTCTGTGATTTTACGGGATATTATCTGTAATTTAAAAAATAAAATCAGTAAATAACTGTCTAACAATAATTTACCTCCTTAATATTCTCAATTTTTCTTAATAGCAAGTAAAATAATATTATTTTTGCCCATTTAAAAATGGTTAAACAGTAATTTTATGGATAAATGTTGTAAAAGGACAAATTACTATTTGTAAAAATAAAGATTTTTGATGTGGACGTTATTTACAGTTTTGCCTTTTTATGGTTAACATGTAGATTAATACTTTCTGTGATTTTAGTAGTTGGGAATAAAAAAAATCTGTAAAATAACAGTTAAATAATTAGTTAGCATTTTCAAGCATTAATAAATGTACGTACATATTCTTTTTATTAATGCAAATATCTGTTTTGGGGAATTTAATACAGTAATACAGTAAAAAAAATAGAGTAATTTTACAGTCAAATAGTAAAAAAAAAAGAACTCCTTGTCATTTGTAAAAAAATAGATTGTTTTTTTTACAGTCAGAATGTAAATTAATATTTTTTTCTGTAGATATTATCTGTATTTTTACAATCAGGGGGTCTGCAAAATTATTTATTTAGAATTACAGTTAAAAATGTTTATGTTGTGACAGTGTATTGTGTGCTATGAAACAATAAAAGTGTGTGTTTGCAGCTGCAGCCTCTGTTCCTGCTCAGTGTGTCTGACCTGCTGCTCGCCGTCTGCTGGCTGATCGGAGCCGTTCTGTTCTCACAGCACCGCAACAGGGTGAACACACAATGCTACAACCTGCACACCGTGGAGCAGGTAGCACAACAACACACACTGAAAACCAGCTACTTTTTGCAGATTGTCTTAACATAACTTTAAGAATCTGATGCACAAATTTTAGTTCAACAGGATCATTAACAAACATACAGCAGACTTAATATTTAGTTTAATCTGCCTCAGCAGGTTGCACTTTTAGATATTTATCAGCAGCTCCTGTCATCACTCTGGTCGATGGTTTATATTTTGAGATTTAGGTATATAGTGATTTGAATTTTTAAATGTTAAGATTTAAATTTCAGATGTTATGATTCAAATTTTGGGATGTTATGATTTGGATTTTGGAATGTTATGATTCGAATTTGAGGATGTTATGATTCAGATTTTGGGATGTTATCATTCGAATTTTGGAATATTATGATTCGAATTTTAGAATGTTATGATCTGAATTTTGGGATATTACAATTCGAATTTCAGGATGTTATTATTCGAATTTCAGGATGTTACGATTCGAATTTCAGGATGTTGTGATTCGAATTTCAGGATGTTATGAGTTGAATTTTGGAATGTTATGATTCATGTTTCAGGATGTTATGATTTGAAAAGCAGGATGTTATGATTTGAATGTTGGAATGTTAGGACTTGAATTTGGAATGTTATAATTCGAATTTTGGGATGTTATGATTTGGATTTCAGAATGTTATGATTCAAGTTTCGGGATGTTATGATTTGAATTTTGGGATATTACAATTCGAATTTCAGGATGTTACGATTCGAATTTCAGGATGTTGTGATTCGAATTTCAGGATGTTATGAGTTGAATTTTGAAATGTTATGATTCATGTTTTAGGATGTTGCGATTCGAATATTGGCATGTTATGATTCAAATGTCAGAATGTTATGATTCATGTTTCAGGATGTTATAATTTGAAAAGCAGGATGTTATGATTCGAATGTTGGAATGTTAGGACTTGAATTTCGGAATGTTATAATTCGAATTTTGGGATGTTATGATTTGGATTTCAGAATGTTATGATTCAAGTTTCGGGATGTTATGATTTGAATTTTAAAATATTATGATTTGAATTTCGGGATGTTATGATTTGAATTTTGAGACGTTATCATTCGAATTTCGGAACGTTAGGATTCAAATTTCGGGATGTTATGATTCGAATTTCAGAATGTTAACTGAAATGTGCAATGTTACGATGGGAATAGAATAGAATTCCTTCTATTCTTATTGCAAATTTCACAACAAAATTAACACATTTCTCAGTACATTACAGATAAATATAAAGTGCTGAAGGTAGTAAGGTGCTAGTAGACACTCATACAGTTGTGTCTGGATACTAGCAGCTTTTCCTGCATGTTGTTTTTTCTGAGAGTCCTGGAGAGATCTTTATCAGTATGTTTACCCAGGAAAATGAAGGCAGGAAGACTTTTACACCGTCCCTGTTGATAGTTAGTGGATCAGGGTCTGTTCAGCTTCTGTGAAAGTCAATGTTAAGTTTTCTATGAAGGCTCCTGCTGGTAGACTTTGTAGAGTTTATTTCAAGTTGTTGGTTTTGAGGCCCAGCTCACATGTTGTCTGTCTGGTCAGAACTTAAGGAAGTCGATTCCAATTGCGTAATGTTTCACCTGCTGTATCGTTCCCATCAGCTGCAGTGTGTCCAAGGTCACTGTCTGCTGGTTTTTAGGGGAAGGTCTGGGGGGTTTTCTGTAAAGTTTGACGATGTTAAGGAATTCTCATTTCCTCCAGAAAAACCATTGCATGAGAGTTTCAGTCCTGCTGAGCCACAGAGACGCTTCAGGAAGCTGGAAAATCTCAGCTTTCTTTTTAAAAATGACACAGACAACCTGAACTTCCAATTTAAAACAACTGAGTTTCACATATTTATCAGCTAAAAATGAATCTGAGTCTTGGACAGTGGCAGTTCTGGGGCTCAGTACAAAATTAACTTATTAGAAATTAACTGTCGTAATATCATTAGTATTATAACTACCTAAAGAGAGTTTTACTTTCTAAGACTGCTTACTGGTACTTCTTTACAAGCTGTACAAGTTTAAATGCAGGGCTTCATTCCAAACACTTCAATACTGTCACAGTGTCATATTTAATATAATAATTCAGATGCATACAAGTTGCAGTATATTCGTTTGTATTGACTGCGTTGTTAAATTCCATTACATATGGAGCGAACAGCTGAAATTAAAATGTGTCAAACAATTGTATGCTTCAAAATAACACAGTGGATGATGATCAAACAGGGGACTTTAGGTTTCTGAACACTTAGTGAAATGACATCTGCCTTTTTATTGATCTGTTGACTAATAATACTATGAAAAGCAGAACTTGTGGCCTGTTTGGTTTTTTCTGTAGTATTAACTGCTTCCCTATTTGTGTTAAAGACTTGAAATTAATAAACAATAGCTTCAACTCAATAAATCTGAGTGTAATCAAAGAATTACATAAATTTAATTATTTTTGAAAAATACATATTTACATTTACATCAAACACTGGTGATTTTAATCATATTTCCTTGTTTTCTAAGTCCTGTATTATGTAAAATAATTACATTTACTGTTATGTCACCAGGGTTGTTGCTCATTTGAGGTGAAATATTCACCTGACAACACAACTAATAGCAATTTTCTGCAGCACTAAGTCTGATTATTTATAACATTAATTAAACATTTAGAATTTTGTTGTTTTTACAAACGTAAATATCCTCCTTTAAAAATTAAAAAGCTTTAAAAACACTTTATTTAAAGTTAAGGCTAATATTTTAATTATGGAAAATTTCTGTATTTTTATTAAATTTCAAAAAATACAGTACATTTTAAGTGATTTTCTGTTCATTTATAGTAGGTTTTAGTGCCCCAGCTGCAGGAATGATGCTGTTCTTTTGTTTTTTCCTGGTGGTCCTCCAGGCGTTTCAATAGTCTTCTATGGTAAATTACACATTAATTATGACAGTCAAGCATCAGCTTACTTTAAACACTGGACTGTTCCCCAATATGAATATGAAGTGAACTGAAAGGAACCTTCTTCCCATACTGACAGTTGAACCCAGACTGCGTGGGTGAAAACCAGGAATCCCGACCACCAAACCATATGGGACTAATACTGGTGGTTTACAAGGACCCAGTTGGGCTGCATCACAAAGAAAATCTGATCATCTCAGGAGACCAAGTTACTATCTTTTGATTGACTTCTAATTTATCTTGTCAGGAACTCTTTGATGTGTTTGTATCTGAGTTGACCCTGATGAAGGCAACAAGCCGACACTTGTTGGTCTTTCCACTGCGAGTGCTGGTGGTCAGTGTTACTGGTTACCACCAACGCAGAACTGGTTTTGTTGTAGTTTGAAAACCTAGATCTGAACTGTTCTGTGTGTTTCTACCAAAGAAAAAGAGGTTCAGACCGTGAAAAGTTGGTTCTCTTTGTGGACTTTTGGCTATAAGATGCTAAAAATTTGCAGGTAATCAGAGTCGACCGCACTATTTGGTTTTCTTTGTAAAACAGAAAAAGTGTCCTCAGATGAACTGAAGCATCATTTTAGGATTCGGTAAATTCTCACAAGGACAGTTGAACCCTGAAGACACGGACATGTTGGCGGGCAGAACTCCTGGTATTCTGGACTTGGTTGAACAGAATGAAGAGAAGGATGGAAACTTTAACTTTCATTAAACCAGACATTTGGTGGTTTGAATATGATCTTTCCCATACAAGGAGTTGAACCCAGCCACCTGATCGCTAGACCATATGAGACATTAATCTGGTTCATCTCGTCTTCTGCATCTTTATCTTTGCTGATCTTGGTTATTCAGGGACAAACATAGAAAAACCTCCTTTAAAATCACCTGTAAACTCTGTTTTGGTTGAGTGCTGACTCTGGAGGGACCAGATCTAATGACTGCAGTGACCCTGTCCATCCTCTCCTGGTATTTTGGGCTCTTTTGCCCCAGGCGACCCGGACCAGAGCTGATCCTGAACTGGGTCAGTTCTGGGAAGAAATAGAGCAGGAGAACCAGGACAGAAACATTCCTGACCTACATGTATTGTTGAGAGGCAGTGACCCTGAGGTCGTCTGCTGGTTTTCAATTTCTGTCTGCTCACTGAGTTTATTAATGTCCACAAAGTCAGACGAAGGTTCTGTTGGATTAAATCAAACGTTCTTACAATCTCTGTTCCAGATTCTCTACATGGCCTCCTTCCTCTACACCCTCAACTACATGTGGAACCTGTACAAAGGAATCAGAGAGAAGTTCTACAGCCTCCTTAGCGGATACTCTGTACAGGTACATACCTGCAGTACGGTGGCCCTGAAGGCCAAACAGCACCAACAGGAAATCAAAAGCACTCTATGGTTCTCTTGTGTGTGCTTCACCCTCCAACACACATCCTCCCTTCCAAGTCTGACCAAGTTTCCAAAGCATTCTTTTCAACATCTGGTACCATTTTGTTAGATGTTCAGAGTAATGTTAAAACGTTCAAAGGTAACAGTTGAGATACTGTTCAGTTTTTTGCTGCTGGCTTTTGGGAAACAGAGTTTACTTTTTCCAAACAGACTTAAAGACTTCTAATGTCCATATCATACTCCAGGTGTCTTTTATCCTGAGAGAATTTCTTATACTACATGAAAATATATACTAACTTCACCTCCACCTTGGCACATTTTGTATTTGGTGTAAATTTCCATTTCCTGCTTCAGTTAGTCATTTATTGTGGCTGTTGTCCCTTATATAGTTAATATGTGAATCACTATCTACCACTTTGTCTTTTTGTGGTTGTTTAGTGTCTATTTATGGTGATTTTTTGTTGCTTTTTGGTTGTTTTGTCTCTTTGAGGCATTTTTTTCCTATTTATACTTGATTTGTGTCTGGATTTGGTCATTTTATGTCTCTTTATGGCTGATTTGAGTCACTTTTTGGTGTTTTATTACTCTTTGTGGTCATTTTTGCATGTATTTGTCCTTATTTTGTGTATCTTCTTTGTTTGTTTGTATCTGTTTGTGGTAATTTTGGGTCTCTTAATATTATTTGGTCATTTTTGTGTTTGATATATGTTTTCTAAGGGGGATTTTGCATCCTTTTTTGGGTTTTTTTTTGTCTCTTTTGTGGTTGTTTTGTGTCTTTGATCACTTAGCACCTTTTTGTATTTGGTTTGTGTCACGTTTTGGTCATTTTCTGTCTATTTGTGGTCATTTTATGTCTTTTTGTGGTTGTTAAGTGTCTATTTGTGGTTGTTCTGTGTGTCTTCTTAGTAGTTTTGTTTCTTTTTCAATCATACTGTGTATTTGCGTTTGGTTTGCATGTCTTTGTGCTTTTTGTGTCTCTTTTTCGTTGATTTGCATCTGTTTGTGGATATTTTGTGTAAATTTTTGCATTTTTTTCTACTTTCTGTGCTTGTTCTATGTCTGTTGGTGGGTTTTTTTTCCCTCTTTTTGGTTATTTTATGTCCCTTTTTGGCCATTTTGTGTCTCTCTTTGATCATTTCACATCTCTTTGTGTTTGATTTGGTTCTCTTTGTCTGACTCAGTGCAAATAGGCAGAATTCTAAAAGCGTCACGTGGATGAAAATGAGCTAGAATGTGACCGTCTGTCCAGTAAATATAATTTCTGTGTGAATATAAATCTGTTAAATCATATTTCTGCGTTTGTTTTGCAGTTTTCCAACAGAGTGAGTACAGTAGGGAAAATCACTGCACTGCTTTCATGGTGAGTTCAGATTTCAGTAAGCTGTGTGATGTTTGTGTTCCTGTAGAAAATATCCCTCCTACCTGGATGTGATGTATTGAAACACACCTGTATTGACAGGTGATATGTGACCTCTGTTGTGTTTCAGTCTGCTGCCGGTGCTGCTGATGACGCCGGTGTTTATAAAAGGAAATATCAGCCACTGTCAGGCCAACTTCAGCGAGCCCTACAGGTGAGGAGGGAACCTGAACCTGCTCTCACACACTAAACATAAATTTACCTGGAAAACTGTGAAAAAGACATGAAGACTACATCAAATATTTGGTTCCATTTCAATTAGAAGCACAGTCAAAATGTCGGATTTGTTTTGTTTTCTTTGTTTGACCCTCGTGGTGCTCCGTACTGACACCAGGTGTCTGCTGATGCACACCGGAGCTCTGTACCTGAACTCGGAGCACCGGCCGATGATGAGACCCTGCAGCATGCTGCGCAACTATCGCATCACTGTCTTCCTCGCCACCTTCCTGTTCACGCTGTTCAGCATCACCGTGAGTGTACAGATGTGATTTTACTTGACTTGATCTGACGTCATTTTAAAATCTGCCTGTCACTTGATGTGGCTTGATGTAATTCAACATAATGTGGCTTGATCTAACATGACGTGACTCGGTGTGATGTGACTCGACATGACTTAATTCCACATAGCATAACTTGACATGATACAACATGACATGACTCGATGAGACCTGACATCATTTTGACATAGAATCACATTTTGTCACTTGATGTGACTCAACTTAACATGACTTAACATGATGTGATTCGATGTGGCTCAACATCACATGACTTAACGGGACTCAGCTTGACGCAACTTGATGTGATGTGATTTGACAAGAACTGATGTAATTTTGACACAGAGTCACATTCCGTCACTCAGTGTGACTTAAAGGGATTCAACATAGCATGACGTGACTTGATGTGACTTGACTTGATGTGCATGACTCGACATAAGGTAACTTCACATGACTTGGCTTGACATAATTTTACTCAGCGTGACTCAACGTATTTCGACATGATGTGACTCAGTGAGACCTGACATTACTATGACACCTCATATTGTGTCACTCGATGTGACTCACTGTGACTTAATGTAGCATGACTTCATGTAATGTGACGTGACTTGATGTGACTCAACATGACTTGACATGACTTGACTCAATGTGATGTGACTTGACAATAGCTGATGTCAGTTTAACATAGAGTCATGTTGTGTCACTCAGTGTGACTTGATGTGACATGACATGACTCGACATGGCCTGACTTGACATGATGTGATGCAACAAGACTCATCGTGACTCAATGTGATGTGACGTGACTCAATGAGGCCTGACATCATTTTGACATTGAGTCATGTTGTGCCACCCAATGTGACTCAACATCACATGACTCAACGTGACATGACGTGACTCGACATAATGTAAAACTTGACATGACGTGACTCAGCTAGACTCAGACGTCAAGTTCTGGTTTGAAAATCTAGACCGTGAAAAGTTGGTTCTCTTTGTGGACTGTTGACTATGAGATGCATCAGTATTTGACATCTAGTGTCTCCAGATAAATTGATGCTCCTTCTTCTCCTTACACTGTAAACAAATGTGATCTTTCCCATACCGGGAGTTGAACCCGGGCCGCCTGGGTGAAAACCAGGAATCCTAACCGCTAGACCATATGGGACTTCTTTGTCCTCAAAATAGTTTTTTGCACTCAGAGAAAGGTTTACTTTTGCCAGAATGTTTGACTCTGATACATTATCTGGTCTTTAAAGTGCCCTGCTGTGTTTTTTTACTGTAGTTAATCAGATAAACACAGAGAACCGCCCTTTAAAATCATCTGTAAATTCAGTTTGGTTGAATCCTAACTCTGTAGGGAACAGATCTGCTCACTGTGACATGGCTTGATGTGATGTAGCCTAATGGTACTTGACATGGTGTGGCTGGATGTGATGCCAGTACTCCTGCAGCTGATCCTGGCTGTCCTCGCTCTGATTAATCGTCCTCTCCCGCTGCAGGTCCTGGTGGTAAAAGCTCGTCGTATTTACAGGCGGGTCGTGACGTCCAACGGTTACCTCGGCAACGAGCAGCGGACCTCGTTCCGTGTGATGGACCGGCGGATGGTCCTGTACCCCCTGATCTTCGTCCTCTGCTGGGGTCCAGGTTCGTGTCAAGACTTAAAGAGTTAAACAAAGTTATACAAAGAGTGAAAGAAAGAATTAAGGAGTTAAATAAAGAGTGATACAAAGACTTGAACAACGAGCTAAAGAACTGAACAACTGAAGCAAAGTTAAGCAAGAGCAGAGCAAAGGAGTTAAACAAAGACTTAAAGAATTAAACAAGAAGTGAAAGTAGTGAAACAGTTAAATACTGAAAATACAATTTAAATGAGGACTTAAATAAAGAATTAATTAAAGAGTTAAAGACCTAAAATACAATTTAAAGGAGGACTTAAATAAAGACTTAATTAAAGAGTTAAAGACTTAAAATACAATTTAAACGAGGACTTAAATAAAGACTTAATTAAAGAGTTAAAGACCTAAAATACAATTTAAATGACGACTTGAATAAAGACTTAATTAAAGAGTTAAAGACTTAAAATGCAGTTTAAATCAGGAGTTAAAGAGGTAAATAAAGACTTAATTAGAGTTAAAGACTTAAAATACAATTTAAACAGTTGAAGAGTCAAACAAATAGATAAACAATGAGTTAAACAAAGAGTTGTAGTTTGTGTCTGTGTTATTGTGTGTCAGCAGCAGGGTTAACTGTGTGTGTGTGTGTGTGTGTGTGTGTGTGTGTGTGTGTGTGTGTGTGTGTGTGTGTCCTCAGCGGTGACTCTGGCGCTCCTGCGGCTGGTGAAGCCTTCAGCAGGTCTGGGTGATGCTGGAGTCGTCCTCTACATCTTACAGGTCAGTCTGCAGCAACACAACCAGTAAAAGCATCACAACACAAACACACACACTCACATACAACATCTGGATCAAGTGTTTAAGAGCCGGCGAGGCGATCAAGTTTTGTGTCTATGTATGATAATATTTTTGTTGTTTTGTTTTGTGGTCATTTTGGGTCTCTGTGATCATTTTTGTTTCTTTTCGGTCATTTTGTGGTTGTTGTGCATCTCTGTGGTTGTTAGATTGTCTTATCCACCAAGAGTCTCGCCGTTCAGTCATGAGGGCCCTGGGTCTGAGTTTGTTTTGTTGAAAAAGTAAAATAAAGTGACTTCAGACAAAGATGCAGTAGATTTTGTTGTCTTGACTTGTCCTCAGATCTTTTCATTTCCCTTTTCAAGCCTATGAGCTGATTAAAATGAGTCACAGCTCAGAGATGTGAGATGACGGAAAGCTTAATAAAGAGTTTGTGTCTCAGCAGTGACCTCAGTGTGTCCTCTTTCCTCAGGCCTTCACCTCGGCCTCGCAGGGCTTCCTCAACTGCCTGGTGTACGGATGGACGAGCGTTCACCTCCGCCGAGCCGGCAGGACGGTCTTATCCCGAGACGTGAACACCCAGACTCCCCTGCTGCGAGCACAGAAGGCGAGGAGCTACTCTTCTCTGAGAACCGTCGGCTGAGAGACGGAGCCCGAGGCCTGTCATCACCTGCTGCAAAGACTCCTCTGAAAGTCTGAGGTTTCACTTTCAGCTGGAGGAAAATCACCGTGTCTGCTCAGGACCAACACCTCCAGCTCCGATCCTCAACCGCTGAGGCGAGAAAAGGGGAAGAAGACGACGGAGGGGAGTTTACAACAAGAGGAAGAGCGACGGACAAAACAGGATTTGAAAGAGACGAACCCGGCAGGTGGTCTGTTTCAGACTTTTCATGCAGGTCACATGTGTTTGTTGGTCACCTGTGATGCACTATAAAAAATCCCTTAAACTGGACAAATCTGGCAGCAGGGTGTCAGAAAGCATATGTGTAAAATACAGAGAATACTATGATGTGTAAAAACTGTAAAAAAAAAAAACAAAACAAAAAAAACCCAGAAAGTATCTGTGCTATGATGATATTTTCAGCTGATGTAAATATAGTAAAACTGAAATTATACAGTCAAATGCTGTAAAAGAAGAAATGTATAAAAATATGACTGTTTATGTGAATGTTTACAGTTTTTCTCTACAGTCAACATGTAAATTAATCCTTTTTTCTGTGATTTTACTTTTTGTTACTCTGTAATGTAACAAAACAGGGAAAATCTGTAAAGCAGTAAATTGTTCATGACTTATACTTATCGGTAATAAAGAAAAGTTTTTTACAGATTGTGGAATCAGTGGTCGAGTCTTCGGAAGATGGATGACAGTTTATTGTGAGAAAACTAATCGGATCTCTGCAGCTTCACAGAACAAAACAAACTAGAATCTGTGTGTGCGAATGTAGCTTTTGCAGCGATTATTAAGTCCTGCTATAGTTATACATAAGATATAATTTTATTTTGAAAATCCAGCATAATTCATGAACTTGTACCTTTTAACAACTTTGAGCTTTTATTTTTAAAGTCTGTGTCCAGTGTCAATCAGCCAATCAGCTGAGAGTCACTGGTTGCAGAGAGAGGAGCAGACAGGCAGACTAGACCTTCGAACAAACGGCCACAGCTCAAAATTTATACGTGGTATTAAAAAAATCTTTCACCATTTGAAGCACAGTGTTGTTTTGAACGAGCTGATATACTTTCATGTCTGTACTGTGTATTACACAGATTTGGTGGCAGGTTAGATTCACTGTTTCCGATTTTCACCCAACATTTTGGAGCTCTGATATAATGGGAGTCAGTCAGAGTTTTGGTTGACAGACTCTGAATTCTGGTGATTTATGAAAAAACATAAGTCCTACAGCAGTGAGACTCACACTGGGTTAAAGAGGATGGAAAAGTCTACATCTTTATGTATCAGTTGTTCATGTAGAGGAGAAACTGTGAGGAGACAAGGTTAACTTTAGTTCTATATTTACATGTTTTGATTGTCAAAGCACCTTTGGAACACTGTTCTTAAAGGTGCTTTATAAATAAAGTTCTTCTCCTTCCTCTTCTTCTTCTTATTATTATTATTAACTTTTATCAAAAAAATTATTTGGTCAAAATTTAGACTCTAACTGAAGAAAAATTCTGGGGCTGTGTCTGAAATCACTGAAATTCAAATCATAACATTCCAACATATTTAGAGTCTCTTTGTTCTTCTGATTGTCTTTGGCTGCGTGCAAAATCACTCATTACACCCCACATAGTGCACTATATAGGGTGCTCGCCATTTTGTAGTGCTGTCCGAATGTTAAGTTACGAAATATAGCGCACTCAAAATATCCCACAATGCACCGTGAAAAGTAGTGTACAGCCGACGGTCACTAACCAAGCAATGTGGACCATCATGCATTGCATGAAGGACAATGAGACGACTGAGAGCGCGAAAACTTGTCGTCAAAATGTAAGTAATTTCCTGTTAAGGTTGTGCTGTTGAATCTGATTTTATCTGTTTCTTAGCCATGTAATGAACTTTAAATCCAATGTGTTTGCACTACGCTGCTGCAGCACTAGTACCGCCGAGCGAGTGACATAATTAATAGCTCGCGGAGTGTCTGAAATGTTACTTTGTTGAGGTGCTCCCTGCATAGTTCACGACTTAGTGGTCCCTAGATGGGGAGCAGGGAGTGAGTGGATAAAACTGTGACTGCATAAAAACTGCAAAAGATGTAAAAGCACAGATTTAGAGGAATACTATTCAAAGCCTCATGACCCATTTAGACTTTGATTGAAGTTTCTACTCGTCAGGTTCCCTGCTCCAGCACCAGATTTGCTGTCAGTCTCTGCTCCTCCTTTCCATTTTTCACATGTATCTTATTATAAAATGCAAATCTGTTAATAACTGTGTAGGGGAGAAATATCACAACCATGACGGTGGGGAACTGTGTGACTTAGAAACCAGGACAAACATGTGCTCAGTGCAAATGGAAACAACTCACTGAAGTGTGAACAGACCTGCACAGGGTTACTGAGGGCAAACCAGGCAAGTGTTGTTGGCATTTTCTGTCTCTTTGGGGCCATTTTGCATCTTTTAAAAGTTGTTATGTTTTTCCTTGCGATAGTTTTGTCTTTTTAACCCATTTGGAGTCGTTAAGTGTCTGTTTGTTGTCATTTTTGTGTCTTCTTGGACATTTTGTGGAGTTTTTTGTTTCTTTTCTGTGCTTGTTTGGTCTGACTGTGGTTGTTTTGTGTCTTTTTGGTTATTTATTGGTTGTTTTGTATAGTTTTTGTGGTTGCTGTATGTGTCTTTGTGATATTTTATGTCTTATTGTTCATTTTGTGGTTTTGTGTCTCTTTGTGGTCATTTTTGGTTGTTTTGCATCTTTTTGTTGTAATTTTTCATTCATTCATCAATTGTCTATACACTGCTTAATCCTCTGTAGGGTCATGGGGGCTGGAGTCTATCCCAGTTGACTCGGGCAAAGGCAGGGGACCCCTGAACAGGACACCAGTCTATCACAGGGCTACACATAGAGACAAACAAACAAGCACACTCTCATTCACACCTACAGACAATTTACAATCATCAATTAACCTCAGCATGTTTTTGGACTGTGGGAGGAAGTCAGAGTACCTGGTGAAAACCCATGCAAAGAGAACATGCAAACTCCACACAGAAAGATCCCAGGCGTCCTAACCGGGACGTGAACCAGGCACCTTCTGTAAGGCGACGGTGCTGCTAACCACCGAGCCACCGTGCAGCCCTGTTGTAATTTTTGTGTCTGGTAATTTTGAGGTTGCTTTGTGTCTCTTTTTGGCCATTTTTGTGACTGGTCCTTTTGTGGATGTCATACCATGGATTTAGAGGAAAAACATCTATTAAAGCTTTGTGACCTGCTTAGACCTTCTGCTTGTGAGGACCACTGCCACCAGGTTTGCTGCAGTCTCTGCTCCTCCTTTTCTTTTCTCCCAGTCTCTCTGAGCTTCAGCCTAATCAGCAGCAAATGTGAACACCTGATCAGAGGCTTCCTCACCTGCCACCAATCAACACTCTTCTATTAAAGACCTTACCCACACGTAAAATCAAATATCCTGCCCCCTCCGTCTAGAAAAAAACTTACGTACCCACCACCTCGTTTTAGAAAAAAATTCATCCACATCTAACTGCAGAAGTGCGTTCTTAAGCACATTGCATACTGTTTCCACTGTCGCAGGCAGTGACGTTTCCAAACGCAAAGTCCGGTTATTGATGTCCACATGCAGACGCATAAACTGAGAATTCACAAATCTTCACTTTGGTTGGAGGTTTTTAAAAGAATCGTTTTTAATGCTGTAAATCTGCATTTTTGTGTGGATGACAGGAAAAATTGTAGAAAAATGTCTTCGTTTTGTGAGATACCCGTCTACATGTGGACAAGGTCTTAGACCTCACTCTCTGCCTAATCATTGTCTTTAATACTCACTCAGACTGGTTCTCTGCCCTGTTCTCCACACTGGATTATTCTCTACCTGTTGTCACAATCTCCAGACTCTGAATTAGCCATCAAGTTTACCTGCTTGCCTCGTCCCACCCAGCTCTGTCAGTAAGTTTCTTTAACTTGCCTTGTTGTGCTTTGTTTTGCTCTGTTTAAACCTGTCTCTTAGTGAAGCTAGTCATTTATGTCTCCTGGTATTTATCTCCTCTGTGTAGCTTCCATTCCCTCCTGTGAGTTTGTGCTCTTGGCTTTCAGTATTCAGTATCTGTTGTTCGCCTAGTTCACATAGCTGTAGTTTTTGTATATAGAAGTTCACCTGGTTAATTCACTACTTCTGCATCCACTGGTCCTCATTAGTGTCTGCAGCTGGGTTCCCCCTCAGGAAATTATGGCCCAACTGTAAAGTATACCAGAGCTACAGGGATCCAAAGATGGTTGGGCCTAGCAGTTGTCCCGCCAACTTCCCATTCATTTCATTAACGATTTTTAACACAGTTTTTTTTTTGCAAATTTCATACAAACCATACAACAAATCACTAAAAATAGACAGCACACCATTCCTGATCAAACCACATGTTTGGATATATAATTTGTACTGGTTTTCGCAAAGCTGCGAGACGAATTAGGTGGCAAAGATTGTGCTGGAAGAATCTATAATAAGAATAAGCACCGAGAAGTAGTGTTCTTCAATGCGTATGTATTGGCTCACTTGACTACATGTATATTTATAATGTATAAGCCACATTTACAGAAAAAAACAAACAAAATAATTTTCTACCTTATAATTCCCACAACCCTATGAGACTATTTTAAGGTGACTTCACTCCCGTCTTGGTCAGAGTAAAAGCTGCAAAAAGTCACAAAAGAATCATGATCTGTATCTTAATATAAAATGCAGACAGAAGACATATCTTTTCATAACTATGTAGGGGAAATTGTCTGGAATCTGGAAATATCAGAACCATGATGGTGGGAAGCTGTTTGACTTAGAAACAAACGTGGTCAGTGCAAACCAGAGCTAACTGTTGCTTTATTCACTGAGGTGTCAACAGACCGGCAGAGGTTACTGAGGGCCAACCAGGCATGTGGTGACGGCATGCTGTGGACATTTTGTGTCTTTTTAAAGTTGTTTTGTTTCTCCTTTTGGTGGTTTTGCTTTTAGTCCATTTGGTGGTTGTTTACTGTCTCGATGTGATCATTTTTGTGTCTTATTGGGCAGTCATTGACTTATTTGGCCTTGTGGTTGCCCGATCCTGTCAGATCTCAGAAGCTAAGTGAGGTTGGGCCTGATCAGTACCTGGGTGGGAGACTGTGAGGGAACATCAGGAAGCCTGGGTGGATGCAGTGTGAGAGTGAGTGGTTGGTGGTGGTCGGAGGGGCTGATCATGCAGACTGGCAGCTTCGCCTCCGTCAGTCTACCCCAGGGCAGCTGTAGCTTCATACGTAGCTTACCACCATCGAGTATGGAGTGAATGAATGATGCAATGTAAAGTGTCTTTGAGTGCTTAGAAAAAAGTGCCTGTTATTTTGTATGGGAGTTTTTGTCTGTTTTTGGCAAGTTTTTTGGGCTAATTGTAGTTTTGTGTCTTTTTTGTTAGTTGTTGGTTGTTTTATGTTTCTTTTTGGTCACCTTCTTTTGTTTCTATTGTCATTTTTGGGTCTATTTGGCAATTTTGTGGTGGTTTTGTGTCTCTTTGTGGTGATTTTTTTTACGTATTTTTGGTCATTTTATGGTCATTTTTCTGCCGTTTTCATGACTTTGATTTTGTCTGTTGTAGTTTTATGTTGAATGGAGTCAGATCATGATGCAAGTTTTGGAAAATAAACATGCATGTTTAACTTTTTTGGCTATTTTTAATCTTTTTTGCCCATTTTGTAGTTGTTTAGTGCCTATTTCTGATTATTTTTGTCTTTTTGGACATTTTGTCTATTTTTTTGTGTGTTCTTGAGTCATTTTTGTGTCTGGTATGTAATTTTGTGTTTTTTTGTGTTTTTGGTTATGAATTGGTTTTTTTGCATCTTCTGGTTGCGTTTGTTTTTTCGGTAGTTTTGTGGTCATTTTTTTTTGGCATTCTTGTGACTTTATGTTTTTGTCTGTAGTTTTGTGTTGAATGGAGCCAGGCCACTGTGCAGTTTTGGAAAAGAACATACATGTTTAACTTTTTGGTTCTTTTTTTTCAAATATTTAAAAAAGTGTTTTTGTGTGATAAAAGTTGTTAAAAGAATCTTCAGATGAAGCAGCTGAATCGATGTGTGACCTCAGAGGCTCTTTACAGTCCTGGCAGTGTTTTGCGTCGCTGCTGATCAACCGTGCAGAAACTGTGTGTGAAGCCGCCGCACCACATGACTTCATTCATTCACGGACATGATGACGCAGAAAGAGGCCGAACTCCCTCATTATGTTCAGATGGAGGGGGGGACACTGCTGCCTCCCCCTCGTCTGCTGTGGGCGTTCAGCCAGAATCTGCAGAACAATGAGCTTCTTCTTCAGTCAGACCTCAGTTTATCTGAAATACTGAAGTTCACAACGTCACTGCAGATTGATCAGAACTGAAATCTGTCAAATGAAATGTCAACTCTCAGCAAAAACTGAAACCAGACCTGTATAGTTTTAAAACGAAAGGTCAAACCAATAGTAGCTGCACTGACTGTGAGTCAATGGTACATTAATTTATCTGTACAGATCTTTTTTGTTGTTGTTGTTTATTATTTTTTGGGGGGGAGATTTTTGAACTTTTATTGATAGACAGAGTGAAAGAGGGTATAGAGGAGAGAGACATGCAACAAAGGGTCATGAGCCAGACTCGAACTCACGACCGCTGCTGGCGATCTGCGCCCATGTGGTAATGCCCTAACTCAGTGAGCTATACGGCGGCCCCCAGATCTTTTTGTTCAGCATAAAGCCACACTGTGAAAATCTGCCAGAAAAAAATGTTAAAAATGGTGTTATACTGTAACGTTCAAAAACTGTGAGAATAGCGGCAAATATCTGTGAAATAATATTTTTTAATCTGATTTAAATACTGTAAAACTGCCATTTTACTTTGAAATGTTAAACAACAAATTTGTGAAAACACAGATTTTTTCTTTTATTCGACAATGACATTCACAGTTCTGGTCTTTTTTATTGGTTAACATGCAACATACTTTTTTCAGTGATTCTATTCGATATTATCTGTAATTAACTAAATAGTGAAAATCTGTAAAATAACAGTTTAAAGATGATTTACTGTTCTTCATTTCTTAATGTAAATAATTTTTCTTTTAAAGTTTTGTGGGACCATCATTAGTTTTCCAGCAGGACGATGACTGATGAATATTTCATAGTTTTGGTGTGCTCAGTTTTGTTCTTCACTTTAGAAAATTGTAAATAATAATAATAAAGAGCTGTTGACTGCAGCCGTATAAAATATAAAGAGTGTTAAGAGAAATGAAGCATTACAGCAGTTAAATACTCATCATTGAACATAATGGATCCAATTTTCACAAGTGTTTGGGCATAAACTGACAAAACTTTGAGTTGTTGTCAATAGAATCAAACCAGACAGCGAAGTTAAGGGAGAAGAAACATGATTCTATCCTCAGATTTAGAGGAAGATCATGATTGTTTGACTGTGAGTCTAAATTTCTTGGAACTGGAAGCAATAATCAGAGCTGTGATAAGAATTCATTAACCTGCTCAGTCTCTAAAGCTCAGGGGAATTGTATAATCTGTGTGGTGTGGTGACATAACTTCATCACACCTGATTACACACCTTCAACCAGTCATCTGTTCTGGTGCACAAACACTCATGATGTCAGAAGCTGCAGAGCTGCTCTGCAACACAACCAGACTCCACAAAACAAACTGCACAAAGCATCTTTTCACTGGGGATGAATGTTTTGCTTCAGTTTGACCTCTGTGAACCAGAACTGTTTACACTTGGATGGTAAAAATTAGAAACTGCAAACATAAAAGCTTTTTTTTCTTGACAGTAAATTTCATTTGGGCTATGCATGTTTGTTTTTATAGATTTGATTATTCTTGCAGAATTGTCATGTTTTGTGGTATGCATGGAAAAAAACAAACTGTATTTTTATAGAATTTTTCCATTTTATTTTATATTTCCCTGTTTTAAAACTGATGAAAATATCGATTAAAATTACAAAAAAGCTGTGAATTTAGATTTCTAATAGAATAGTACTGTATAGACAGTTAAACTTAAAAAACAATCATTGCAATTTTGGAATGATACAAGTGAAAATTGGGAATGTTATGATTTGAATTCTAGAACTTTCTGATTTGAATTTTTTAATGTTATGTTTTGAATTCTTTAATGTTATGATTTGAATCCCATAATTTTATGATTTGAATTTTTGAAATTAGGAATGTTATGATTTGAATTCCGGAATGTTATGATTTCAATTTTGGAATTCCAGAATGTTATGATTTCAATTTTTGAATTTAGGAATGTTATGATTTGAATTCCGGAACGTTATGATTTGAATTTCGGAATGTTATGATTCGAATTCCAGAACGTTATGATTTGAATTTTGGAATGTTATGATTTGAATTTTTTGAATTTCAGAATGTTATGATTTGAATTTTGGAATTCCGTAATGTTATGATTTAAATTCAGGACTGTTATGATTTGAATTATGGAACGTTATGATTTAAATTTTGGAATGTTATGATTTGAATTTTTGAATTCCAGAATGTTATGATTCGAATTCCGGAATGTTGTGATTTGAATTACGGAATGCTATGATTTGAATTTTGGAATTCCGGGATGTTATAATTCAAATTCCGGAATGTTATGATTCAAATTCCGGAAAGCTATGGTTTGAATTTTGGAATGTTATGATTTGAATTCCAAAATGTTATGATTTGAATTTTGGAATGTAATGATTTGAATTTTGGAATTCCGGACTGTTGTGAGTCAAATGCCGGAATGTTATGATTCGTATTCCGGAATGTTGTGATTTGAAATTCGGAATGTTTTGATTTGAATTTTGGAATTCCGGAATGTTGTTACTAAAAGTCCGGAATGTTATGATGCGAATTCCAAAATGTTCCGATTTGAATTCCGCAATGTTATGATTCAAATTCCAGAATGTTGTGATTTGAATTCTGGAAAGTTATGATTTGAATTTTTGAGTTCCGGAATGTTATGATTAAAATTCTGGAATGTTCTCATTCGAATTCCAGAATGTTGGGATTTGAATTCCAGAATGTTACGATTTGAATTTTGGAATTCCGGAATGTTGTGATTTGACTTCCAGAATGTTTTGATTTGAATTGTGGAATGCTATGATTCGAATTGTGGAATGTTGTGATTTGAATTCCGGAATGTTATGATTTGCATTCCGGAATGTTATGATTCGAATTCCGGAATGTTGTGATTTAATTCCGGAATGTTATGATTCGAATTCCGGAATATTATGATTCGAATTCCAGAATGTTATGATTTGAAATTTGGAATAATGAAATGTTATGATTCAAATTCTGAAATGTTGTGATTTGAACTATGGAATGTTATAATTTGAATTTTGGAATTCCAGAATGTTATGATTCGAATTCTGGAATGTTGTGATTTGAATTCCGGAATATTATGATTCGAATTCCACAATGTTGTGATTTGAATTCCGTAATGTTGTGATTTGAATTCCGTAATGTTGTGATTTGAATTCCGGAATGTTATGATTTAAATTCTAGAATGTTATGATTCAAATTGCAGAATGTTATGATTCGAATTCCGGAATGTTGTGATTTGAATTCCGGAATATTATGATTCGAATTCCGGAATATTATGACTCGAATTCCGGAATGTTATGATTCAAATTTTGGAATGTTATGATTAGAATTCCGGAATGTTGTGATTTGAATTCAAGAATGTTATGATTTGAAATTTGGAAATATGGAATGTTGTGATTTAAATTCCGGAATGTTGTGATTTGAATTCTGGAATGTTGTGATTGGAATTCCGGAATGTTATGATTCAAATTCTGAAATGTTGTGGTTTGAACTATGGAATGTTATGATTTGAACTTTGGAATTCCAGAATGTTATGATTCGAATTCTAGAATGTTGTGATGTTGATTCCGGAATGTTGTGATTTGAATTCCGGAATATTATGATTCGAATTCCACAATGTTGTGATTTGAATTCGGGAATGTTGTGATTCGAATTCCAGAATGTTATGATTTGCATTCCGGAATGTTATGATTCGAATTCCGGAATGTTGTGATTTAATTCCGGAATGTTATGATTCGAATTCCGGAATGTTGTGATTTGATTTCCGGAATATTATGATTCGAATTCCGGAATATTGTGACTCGAATTCCGGAATGTTATGATTCAAATTCCAGAATGTTATGATTCGAATTCCGGAATGTTGTGATTTGAATTCCACAATGTTATGATTTGAAATTTGGAAATATGGAATGTTGTGATTTAAATTCCGGAATGTTGTGATTTGAATTCTGGAATGTTGTGATTTGAATTCCGGAATGTTATGATTCGAATTCTGGAATGTTGTGATTTGAATTCTGCAATGTTATGATTTGAATTTTGGAATTTCCGAATGTTATGATTCGAATTCCGGAATGTTATGATTAAAATTCTGGAATGTTGTCATTCGAATTCCAGAATGTTGTGATTTGAATTCCAGAATGTTATGATTTGAATTTTGGAATTCCGGAATGTTATGATTTGACGTCCGGAATGTTTTGATTTGAATTCTGGAATGTTATGATTTGAATTTTAGAATTCCGGAATGCTATGATTCAAATTCCAGAATATTATGAATCGAATTCCGGAATGTTATGATTTGAGTTTTGGAATGTTATCATTTGAGTTTTGGAGTTACGGAATGTTGTGATTTGAATTCCAGAATGTTATGATTTGAATTTTGGAATTCCGGAATGTTGTGATTTGACTTCCGGAATGTTTTGATTTGAATTCTAGAATGCTATGATTCGAATTGCGGAAGGTTGTGATTTGAATTCCGGAATGTTATTATTTGAATTCCGGAATTTTATGATTCGAATTCCGGAATTTTGTGATTTAATTCCGGAATGTTATGATTCGAATTCCGGAATGTTGTGATTTGAATTCCAGAATGTTATGAATTGAAATTTGGAATTATGGAATGTTGTGATTTGAATTCTGGAATGTTACGATTCGAATTCCGGAATGTTATGACTCGAATTCCGGAATGTTATGTTTCGAATTCCGGAATGTTATGATTCGAATTCCGGAATGTTGTGATTTGAATTCCAGAATGTTATGATTTGAAATTTGGAATTATGAAATGTTATGATTCCAATTCTGAAAAGTTGTGATTTGAACTATGGAATGTTATGATTTGAATTTTGGAATTCCAGAATGTTATGATTCGAATTCTGGAATGTTGTGATTTTGATTCCGGAATGTTGTGATTTGAATTCCGGAATATTATGATTCGAATTCCACAATGTTGTGATTTGAATTCCGGAATGTTGTGATTTGAATTCCGGAATGTTGTGATTCGAATTCCAGAATGTTGTGATTTGAATTCCGGAATGTTATGATTTAAATTCTAGAATGTTATGATTCAAATTGCAGAATGTCATGATTCAAATTCTGGAATGTCATGATTTGAAATCTGGAATGTTGTTATTCGAATTCCGGAATGTTGTGATTTGTATTTTGGAATTCCGGAATGTTGTGATTTGAATTCCGGAATGTTGTGATTCGAATTCCAGAATGTTGTGATTTGAATTCCGGAATGTTATGATTTAAATTCTAGAATGTTATGATTCAAATTGCAGAATGTCATGATTCAAATTCTGGAATGTCATGATTTGAAATCTGGAATGTTGTTCTTCGAATTCCGGAATGTTGTGATTTGTATTTTGGAATTCCAGAATGTTGTTATTCAAAGTCCGGAATGTTATGATGCGAATTCCAGAATATTGTGATTTGAATTTCGGAATGTTATAATTTAAATTCTAGAATGTTATGATTCAAATTGCAGAATGTCATGATTCAAATTCTGGAATGTCATGATTTGAAATCTGGAATGTTGTTATTCGAATTCCGGAATGTTGTGATTTGTATTTTGGAATTCCAAAATGTTGTTATTCAAAGTCCGGAATGTTATGATGCGAATTCCAGAATATTGTGATTTGAATTTCGGAATGTTTTGATTTGAATTCTGGAATGTTTTGATTTGAATTTTGTAATTTCAAAATGTTATGATTCCAATTCCAGATTGTTATGATTCGAATTGCAAAATGTTGTGATTTGAATTCCTGAATGTTGTGATTTGAATTTTCTCATTGTAATTACAAATTATGCAACAAAATTAAACAATGTCTCAGTGTATTAGACATAAATACAAAGTGAATTAGGATGTAGTCAGTTGTTAGCAGGTACTCAGGTCGAGAGAGTTAGTGAGTGTGTTTGGCAGAGTTCAGTTTTTTTGTGGCTCTGGGGTAAAAACTGTTATTCAGTCTGTTTGTCTGTGTTATGCTGGACCTAAAGTGTCTACCTTAGGATAGAGGGTCAAACAGATGGTGTCCGGGATGGGATTGGTTATTAAGAATGTTTGCTGCTCAATTTAAGTGATGAGAGCTGATTAAGTCCTCCATAGAAGGCACTGAACAGCTGATGACCCTCTGGAGGGCTCTCCTGTCCGCTACAGTGATACAGTACCTGTACACCAGAGCATGGTCTCGAAGGAGCAGCAGCCACCAGCAGCTTTTCCTGCAGGTTGCTTTTTCTGAGGATCACCAGGAAGTGGAGCCTCTGCTGTGCCTTGTATACTGTTATGGTGTTGATAGTTCAGGAGTAATCTTTGCTTATGTGTGAACCAAGGAACGTGAAGACAGGAAGCCTTTCCATACAGTCCCAATTGATGGTTAACAGATCAGGGTCTGCTCAGTTTCTTCAAAAGTCTGTGACGAGTTCTTTTGTTTTTGTGGAGTTCAGGACCAGCTTGTTCTGACACCACACCATCAGTTTTTGGACTTTATCTCAGTAAGCTCACTCGTGACCTCCTAAGATAAGTCCAACCACAGTTGTGTCATCTGCAAACTTAATGATGGTGTCCGTGTTATGGATGATTCAGTCATATGTATTCAGTGAGTAGAGAATGGGGCTCAGGAAAGTGCTGAATGTGATGGAAGAAAGGTGGTTCTGCCTATTCTGACTGTCTGGAGACAGCTGTTTAGAAGTTCTTGATCCAGTGGCAGGTGGGCTGTAAGAGTCCTGTCACTCAGTTTGGTGATCAGGCTACTGGGGATGGCTATGTGAAGTCTATAAAAAAACCTTTTCACATAGCCCCCTCTGGTGTTGAGGGCGGGTCAGTGCAGTGTGAGGACCAGTGTTGATGGCCTCCTGTAGACCTAGTCTCTGTAGGCAAACTGGTGTGGGTCAAAGGTGTGTGGGAGGCTGGCTTGATGTACTGTGGAACCAGACTCTCAAAGCATTTCATAATGACAGGTATGAGGGCTACTGGTAGCTGTTCAGCCTGCTGATGCTGAAGACTTCAGCCAGGGCAAAGCTGCTCTTTGCCCACGCTTCACCTCATGCTCCTATATAGTGATGCTGTGGCTGTCTGATCCTGGGGAAGATTTGGTGTCTGTGCTGCTGTCTTCACCTCAAAGTGGGAAAAGCAGCAGTTGAGATCTTCTGCCAGTGAGGCGCAACCACGAGGAGTCATGAGGTCTTGTAGTTAATGTGCTGGATGCCCTGACACACCCGCTGGGGTCATTGTCATCGAAGTGGTCCTGTGTCTTCCTCTTTCTTGAAGAAGCCTCTCTTCAGGTTGGCTCTGGCAGCACTTTATAGAGCCCTGTTAGCAGACCTACTGCTGCCTGTTGCCATTAGACCAGCACCATCCCGTGTACCTGAAGGCAGTGTTACAGTTGTTGAGAAAAGATTTGACTTCCTTAGTCCTCCAGGGCTTCTGATTAGGGTACACCCAGGTGTGTTTGTCAGCAGTGACATTAACACAGTTCTGTATGTAGTAGAGTGCAGTTAATGTTTACTCCTCCAAGTCCAGATTCTCAAAGATGTCCCAGTCAATTCATTCAAAGCAGACCTACAGCTGCAAGGAAGCTCCTTCAGGCCGTCAGTTCTTATGGGGAATTGAGCGTTTCTTTTGAGGTTGGGGTGTATGCTGGGGTTGAGAGTATGGACAAGTGATCTGACTGGCCTAAGTGTGGATGTGGTGTTGATTTAATACATTTTATCCAGTGTGTTTCCCCTCAACAATTGATGTGTTGCTCAAATTTGGGGAGGAATTCAATCATAACTCCACCTTCTGGAGAGAATTCCACAGTTTGATGTAATAAATATTACAATTTTTTTTAGTTTTTCTAGCTTTTTGCTAGAAAATTTACATGATGTGAGCATTTTCAGGTCGTTTTTTATCTCTTTGCTGTAATTTTTGGTCTGTAAAAAGTGAAAACTAAATTTAAATTAATGTCATTTTCTTGCTGTAACCAACCCTCCTGTTCATACTGGACACAGAGATTCCTTTCTGGTGTGTTTTCAGTGTAAACAATGACAAGTAAAAGTCACAATTGTTGTTTTTTTTTGTCTGATTGTAGTGAAAAGTTTGTGTAAAGCTGAGCGTTTGTGTATTTAAGTTGTGCATTCTGCTTCCCTCCAGTGGAATAAACAGCACAAGATGCTCTGTGAGGATCCATCATTTATTATCACTGGGAGCAGACAAAAGTTAAAGAGCAAAGAAGCTTTCACTGTTTCATCATTCGGTCAGACGTCTGGTGGCAGTTATCAACAAACACGTTGTAGTCGGGCCTCCGGTCTTCACGAAATCCATTACCATTATAAAAGTGTGGCAGTGATGTGGCACATTTTTCACTGCCTCACTGACTTATAAGATAGATATAGCCACTGTGACGTCACCCAATGGTTCTGGGATGAGAAGATAAAAAGGCCGGGGTGGGGGAGGATAAAAGCTAGCAGTTTCCAGCAGCCTTCAGTCTGTACGGAAACTCACAGTATGGAAAAGACCAGTGTCAAAATGATCAGATAAAACTTCTTAAACGTCAAACAAAAATGGAAATTTAAGATTGAACAATTCTGATAATTTTGTTTACGTTGCCCTTTGCTTCTTTCTCACCGTCAGCTTTGCAGATAAGATTGCAAAAATAATTTGCTTGTCAGTTTTACTTCTGAGATGATTTTCTCTTTTTTTTTTGGTCCCCTGAGTTTTAGTAGTCCCTCTCAAACTATGTAAATAAAGAGAAAACCACCAACAAAAGGCAGATACAGCAGCTTTTATACTGATCAGTCATCTGGCTCTGTAAACTGCTGCAGCTGTTGTGCCAAAAAGTGATCAATAAAAACTGCATTTCCCAGCTAAATGCATCTACAGCGGCTTTTATCTGAATCAAACAGTCTTAACATGCAAATACACAGAACTTTATGTCCGTGGTAATAGTGAAACTGAGAAACTTAAACGCTCTCTGGAGAGCAGCTGGACTTTTGTTCACAGCAAATAAATGTTTGCTGTTTATAGCATTTTCAGACATGATAGTTAAAATGATTATATGCAGTATAACGTGTTTGTGTGTAACATCTTTGCTCAGACTGTTATTAACATGATTTACAGATGGGTTTAGACAGAAAATAAAGAAATTATCTTATTTGCAATTTATGGGCTTTAATATTTCAACTGAAATCCTCATGAATGAAGTCAAATCATTTTAATTTATTCACAGCATTTAGTTTTATGGTCAAATTATAAAAGAACATTATCTGTCTGTCTGTCTGTCTGTCTCTGAAAATAATATGTGTCTGCGGACATAATGTACAGTTTTGACCTGTTTTCCATTTGTCTGATTTAACAGTATTCATAGTATTGTGCTCAGCTCTGTAGAATCTGACCTCTCTAATCAATAACTAACAAAATATGGAGTCAGGCAGCCGAGAAACAATGAAAACACATTTTGTTGCAGCAAACGGTTGCTTCAGAAGGTAGGAAATGCCACTTTTTCAACACTTTTGTCTTAGTTTTTATTTTAAATGAAAAAAAAAAATCCCCCATCAGTCTAAACGGAACAACCCATAATGACAAAGTGAAAACACATGCAAATACATGCAAATATATATAAAAAAATGTTTGACCGTTTGTTGCGTGGTTTGCTTTAATTATTCTCGAGATGCTTAAAACCTACAGTTTAGGAAGAAACAGAAACAGAAAACTTAGCATCCAAAATTTCACTTCAAGTCAGGAAACTAACTGAGCCACGAAGTCCATTCAATCTGTTGTGGAAGACAGAATTAGATCCATGTGTATCCCATAATTTCTCAATTGTCACTTCCATCCATCCATTATCTATACACTGCTTAATCCTCTATAGGGTCTGGAGCCTATCCCAGCCGACAAAGGCAGGGGACACCCTGGACAGGTTGTCAGTCTATCACAGGGCTACACATAGAGAAAGCATAGAGATAAGCTCACTCTCATTCACACCTATGGACAATTTAGAATAATAAATTAACCTCAGCATATTTTTGGACTGTGGGAGGAAGCCGAAGCTGGAAACCCCACGCTGCACAGGAAGGACATGCAGACTCCAAACAGAAAGATCCCAGGCGTCCTAACCGGGACGCGAACCGGCGATCTCCGAGCTGTGAGGTAGCGCTGCTAACCACCGAGGCACCGTGCAGCCCCTCAATTTTCACTTGCTGCCGAAATTTTCTGTTTGCTTGTTCATTTAAAAAAAAGACCTATTCCACCATAAAATGATGCAGAAAAGACACACATTGGTGCATTATAAAGCACAGTTTATGAGAGAATCCGAAGTCCTCAGGCGGAATAAAATCCCTCATGACGCTGTCTGAGAGGTTTCACTTTCATTATGCGTTTACCACGTTAAACACGTGACTTCCAGGAAAGAGAAGTTTACTGAAGATACAGGGGCACTGCATCAGGAAACCTAAAGAGTCTGTTGTAGGTTTCTTGTTTACCCAACATAAAGTCAGAAATTGTTTTTCTCCCATCAGGCTTTGTGGTTAGCACCGTCTGTGGGAAGAAATCACAAAGACAGGAGCATCACAAACTGGATGTGTAGTAATCCTGTGCTTTAGTGGAGAGCAGTAGGACTTTTGTAGTGACTTACCCTCCATCCTGGACCTATGTATCGGGCACTGGTCACTTCCATGTTGGAAAAGATGCCTTTTCTGGAGATGAGCCACCGAGAACCGTCATCCAACGTCACTCTGACAATCAATCAGACATTTAATGATAGTTTTATATTTGAATTTAAAAAAAAACCTCTTTATGATTGATAATGAGCCTGTATCTGTCAATCATCAGTCAGTGATTTCGAAAAACATAACTTTGATGGTTGGAGCCAGCAGCAGGTTTTTGATAAATATGGACCCAGTTCAGCGACTTACCTGACCGCAGTGCGGCTTGGTGTTATATTTCTGTTTCTGTTTCTGTTTCTGTTTAACAATGAACTGGATTCAGATGTTTTTTCCATCCACTCAGCTTTGTAAACTGGACTTTCGTAGAAATCTATCGGGGCGTAAGGGTCGTAGAGGTAGTCGTCGAAGCTGCCTGTCAGACCAGCAGATCAGTTTAAATGAAGTGTAATTAAACATTTTACACAAAGGAAACATCACAGAAAATACTTTTAAAGCCAGAGAACTTGTACCTGAGGAGGACTCCACAGTCACAGCCAGCAGAACCAGAACCGCAGCACAGAGCAGCATGTTGAAGGATGTCGAGTCTGGTTTCATCTCTGCAGCAGCTCAGTGAGACTTTCAGTTCATGAAGTTGTGACACTCCTCCCTATTTGGACTTGTCTCAGTTACTGTTGGTGTTTGTCGGCTGGTAGCCTGCATCTGGAATTTCCACACATCAGATTTCAAGCTACAGCTGTGAGAAAGGCAGCAAGGGGGAATTACAAGCCTCCTTAAAGTGCAGACAAGGCTCAACAACAACAACAACAACAGATGTGTCCTGACATAAATTCTTTTGGGGTTAATCTTCCTGTCTGACACATTATATAAACATCTAATATTTGTATGGCGGTTTCTGGGATGAGATCATTTTTGGTCCTAATATCCAAAGTCTTTTTTTCTTTAATATGACACAACAGAATTAATAATACATCAGATCAATGTTGCTGGTAGTCCTTGTCAGTTCCACCTACCATATATTATATAGAAAATAATCGCTTTTGTAAACAAACCAGCATTAAAAGGGTTAAAATCATGAAAATGAATTAATATTTAGTAGTTCTGATCAGGACTGATGTTAGGGAAAAATAAACTAATTTGATAAAATTTATAAAAAAGACAACATGTAAACAAACTGTAATTTAAAGGGTTAAAAACTTAAAAAAATGAATGAATATTTAGTGATCATGACTGATGTTGGTGAATAAAGGAACTTAATGAAAGTGGAAAATAATATTAATATATAACGTTTTTATGGCAGTGGTTTTTTTTTTGATGAAAACCTTTTTTATCTTTAAGTGCTTTCTTTTCTTTTCTTTTGTTCTTCAAACCCAGATCAGTCACTGTCTTTGATCACTGGTCATGTTGTTGTTGCATCCTGGTTCTTCAGCTGAAGTGGTTCTGATTCTGCAGCTGAAGTCTGAAGACAGTGTCCGACTGTAGACCTGTCAGTTGTGCAGTTGATTGTCTACAGTCATATAGTCCCCTCTGATGTAAGAAGTGAAACTTTCTGCCGTTAGCTCAGAGTGAACCTGCTCTCAAAGCTCATGTTTGGGTGGATGTTATTTTAGAAATTCAGCCAGAAGCAAAAGCAGAGCAGCTTCTCTTTACATTGCTGCCAAAAACACAATCTCTGTTCACTGTGGGGAATTTCCTGCTCACATGTTTAAACTGGGGTCACTGTACGAACAAGATTAACTGGATTATTTAATACTTCACACATACTGTCGTCCATATTTTTATTTTTCTTACAAATTAAGTTATCAGTCAGTGGAACAGTGTTGGATTAAAACTAGCATAGTCTCAGTTTCAGTAAATGACCTCACGTTTATCTCATGTACAAAAAACATACAGGTTTAGTTGGTGGAAACAAAGGTGTTGTGGCGGCTGAACAGGCTGGAGCTGAACTGCAGGCAGTGTGTCCCATGGTTGAGTTCACTAAATTTCACACTAAATGTTTGCCTTTTCCTAATTTCTGTTAATAATGAAATGGTAAAATCGAATAAATTCACAGGTACTTGCAGTTATTTTCCGATTTTTAGTTTTTGAACATTACAGTATTAAATTTTTTTTCTGGCAAAAATGCTGCCAGATTTTCACAGTTAAGGGAAATATTTTAGGTTAAACTGTATTTTTTTCAACAATTAACTGTTTTTTTGAACAGATGTTCTGTCTTGTTAGAATTTTCATCTCAACTATAACAAACAGGCCAAAACTAATGTCCACATTAAAAATCTGTAGTTCCACAAATAATTTATGCTTTTACAGCATTTGACTGTTAAATTATGCTGTTTTACTGTGTTCAAAAAGGAAAATTTAAAACTATGTCTGCACAGAGGGAACCAGGTACACAATTTCAGAGTGAAACGAACAAAATTTCTTTAATTTACTTATTTGAAAAGCACATTTTCAGAACTCAGATTTCAGGCCACAAAACCTGTTTGTATAGTAGACAAAAAAAACCCAAACATATGATGTCAGGTTCCACATGTCTGCTAAATACAATTCAGTAAAAACAAGTTGAACAAAAAATCGATTCCTGTGGTGGATTCATAAATCTGTTTTAAATGTAGAAATACTTTATAAATCCTCTCAGTGTCGCTGAGTCTTTAAAATAAATCAGTTCTGTCCTTTCACCGGCTCTCTGGACCGTCCACTCTGACGTCCGGGTCCCTTCCCTCTGCCGCCGCCTCTCTTCCTCCGGTGCCCCGGTCTCTGTCCGGTGAACCCTCCGCCCTCCTCCCTGCTGGAGCTCTGAGCCCACAGGGCGTCGTAGCGGCCCGGCGCCTGGTATCCCGGCTGGCTGCCGTCCAGCGGCTCTCTGGAGAGCAAGATCCAGATGCTGGGGAGGTTCCTGCTGACGGTGAGGCTGTCGAGGCCGGCGTCGGGCTCCAGCGGCTCCCACACCTCGTCCACGGTGCCGTACAGCAGCCTGGTGAGCTGGTGGAGCCCCTTCAGGCGCCGCTTCACGATCTCTGCGCAGGTGATGGCCTTGGAGACGCTCTTCCCGCTGGCGGTGAAGACGAGGTGTTTGCAGAGCGGCCGGCCTGCCGCCTCCGGCCGCTCCTCCTCACCACCTTCCTCCTCCTCCTCCTCCTCCTCAGTTGCTCTCGGTTTGGCCTCCATGCGGCTCAGAGCGAAGCGCAGCAGGTTGCGGATCTTGCTGCCGTCTTTGACGCGGATCTCCGGCGTGTCGGCGGGGAGGCCGGAGAACGGACAGACGGACGGCCGCTCCACGGTCCGAGCTTTACTGTAGTTCTCCATCTGCAGACAGAAGACGGACAGATGTTACTGATGTGCAGTGAAACTCGTCATCCTCACAATAAATCACTTCACTGACACACATTTGCTGCTTCTACTGCATTTACTGGGACTGAAGGCAATTTCTCAGATTTAAACTGTAAATACTTTTCAGTAGATCAGTCAGTCAGCTGATTGACAGAAAACTGTCATATTCTGACAACTGATTGTTTTCACCATTTGTTAAAAGCAAAAATGCCCAACTGTTATTTTTCCATCTTCTCACATGTGATGATTTAAAACTTTTCTTTTTCGTACATGATGGTAAACTGAATTTCTTCTGGGTTCGGACAGTTTTTCAGATAAAACGAGATTTTTGACGGCACACTGAGATGTGCGAAAAATAAAAACAGGTGCCTTTACTTAGATTAAAGTTTAGTTGTCTTCCATATTTTTCAGCCTTTGCCATCACAAAACCTGCAGCGATCACAAGGTGGCGCCAAATCATAGGATTGGAAATAATCTGTGCACGTAGATCCTGAATCTGACAGAACTGGCCTTTACAAGTAAAGAATAAATTAAGTGGACAAACACAAATAAAATAAGGAGCAGAAATGATTAGTTGGTTAAATTAATTGACAGAAGCAAAAACATCAAAAATTAACTGGTATTTACATTTCCCAGTTTTCTTTCACAGTTAACTCAACATCTTTGTATTTTTGACAGCTGGTTGGAAAACAAAAACGATCTCAACACTTTATCTTGGTTTTCAAAGAATAATGATGTGCATTTTTCCACTATGTTCATTCGTTTTATAGATTTAAGCAAATAAGGAGTTACCAATGTAAGAAAAAAATATAATTGTTGCTTGCAGCCTTAATGTACTAATATATTGGAAGTTTTCTGTGTTCATGACCTGACATAAAAAAAATAAAGCAACCCATAGAGCTGACATCATTAAATTAAGTAGAACCAAACTACATGCAGTAAACCAGGAACTCCTGGGGCCTCTGACAGTGTGAGGCCCCAGTTAGTGATTCAGTCTTAGATTTACTTACAACCCTAAAAAGGAACCTCATAATAAATGCAATTCAATTCAGTTTTGTTTATATATCGCATATTTACAACATAAGTCGTCACATAGCGCTAAATGTGGTTCAACCAAACTATATCAGACATTATGCACACCAAACTCCATACAAATCTACTAATTATTTAAAATTTGCCCTGAATATCCCAAAATGTATGAACTTAGAAGAACCTCAATGTTTCAAGTATATGTTCAATGTCCTCTAATGTCACCGGCATATAAATAGTTTAATTCTACAATAATATTAACATTAAATGTCACGATTGACATGTCCGATTAAAACGGTGATGGCTCTAGTGTGAACTAACGTTATCACATCAACTAGTGAAACCAAATGTTCAGTTTTAACTAAACCCAACAGGTCTGGTCTTCGTTGTGTATGCCGAATTAAGTAAGTAGTCGTAGTGATTCAGCAAAACGTCACAAAAATGTCTTCCATGAATGTACATTGCTTCGTAATAAAGAAAACTTTGAATTAGACGATATTTTACTGAAGTTCTGCTGGATACATTTTCAGAATGTTATTAGTGTTTAGAGGTTCGAACAAACGCTGGACTGATATCAGGGGAATAAAATAAGCTTTACTCTGAGTGGCAACACAACCCAACCAACAGGAATTTCTTGTATTTCAGCTATTATTGTGAATGAGAATGACAAAAACTGCCTTGCTAGCTGTGTTAGCAAACGCGGCTAACCTGCACACTAACCGCTTTTAACTAAATGCAAAACCACCTACGTCATAATAAACAATGTGATTTCAATGTTATAGTATCGACTAAAGCACAAAGAAATACAGCTTTATAATCTCACCTGTGTGTTTTCTGCTCCTGCTCACATGTTTACTTCAACTGCAGCACTTTTCGGTGCCGTATGACGGTACGAATTGTCGTAAACTGTCTTATGTTTTCTGTAGTTCTAGCCATGGACATACATACATGTCTATGGTTTTAGCGACTGAAATCGATTCTAACTACAACCGAACTAATTATGTCCAGTCAATGAATGTTTTTAATTCATTCTGTTTAAACTAACAGACCAAAGCACTTTCCCACAAAGATTAAAGATACAGATTTACCTGAGCAGTTTCAGGTAAACATCCTAAAGTATTATTTATAATATGTCAGTTTACCAGAGTAATTAAAATACAATGGTGAGAACTTCACAGTATTCTAAAAAATCTAACTAAACTAAATCTAATTTAAATATCAATCAATTAATGCATTTGTAAGACAGACCTGAACAGGGAGTCATTTGTTTTCTTTAAGTGCCCTCTATTGGTACTTCAGCGTGATACAACATAGTGGGCCTCTTGCGGTGGCTGTGTAGGCAGAGCAGCTGCCCTCAACTCAGGTATTTGTGGTCTCTGAATTCCCTCTATTCTTACCTTAACTTTACAGCAGGAAGATTTGTGTGGAGAACTCAAAACATCATCAAACATTCTTGCATATCTTGTGGTCACTGTGGTTCAGTTGGCAGAGTGAGTACCCTCAAATTTTAAGGTCATGGGCCAGTACCAGCTTTGTCCTGTATATTTGTTGAACTGCACAAACTACAGATTGCACTACAATCACACTTGAACTTTCTCCAAAATTGCACATTCTAGTTATTAAATTTACAGTGTGGTAGAAATATGGTTCTACAACTAAAATGTAAAGTATGCTCAGGAAATGTGTGCTATGACTCTTAGTGCTGATATATGCAAATATTGAATTTACAATAATAATTTTATGATTTTTTTTAAATTAATGGGATCATACAAGAGAACAGACTGAACTTTTGTTAAACATACTCAAATGGATGCTGATAATTGGAAAAATGTCAAATACTGGCCACAATAAGCAGCCAGGTTGATAAACGGTCTGTCCCAGCTTTTCCCCCCAAAGCTCTTTTAGTGCTAAAACATGATAATACACTGTTTGTCCCCATATAACCCAGCAATATATATCCAATATGTATACTCATCATGTCATATCTGTACATATCCATATGTAAATTCGTCAGGCCTTGTGCATTGTCCTCATTTAATACCTTCATTATATCTTTATTTTTAGCCTTATTGTACTTTTATAATTCTTGTCTTCCTTCTTTCATCCCTCATCTGTAGCCAGCTGCTGTAACATGCACTTTTCCCCAGTGAGGGTTCAATACATTTTATTTCATCCTATTATTCGAGGAAAGCTGACCACAAGTAACATCACGCTGATCCAAGCCGGACTGTCTTGACACGTTTGCATCTATTACATAATTTCCCTCGAATTTTTCTCCGTGTTTCTTCTTGAGTTCCTTAAAAGTAGTGACTACACACGCACACTTCCGGAAACACGCCCCCCGCGAGCCCAACCACCTTCTTCAGTGAACGTCACGACGTGCTGACGTCACCGCGGAGCCACGCTGCAGTGCCAGTCCAAACAACTCTTCAGTCCAAATCCGCATCACAGAGTCCGGAGCTTTTTCAGCGAAGAGACGAGACTTAACAAAGCAGCCCAGAACACCAGCTTACACGGGACGAGAAATTAGCTCAACTGTATTTGTTTTTACACTAAATTTAACGTTTTTTTCCCCTTCACTTTCCCAATTTTTTCTTCCTCACAACTGTCGCTCGTCTGTGGAAGTTAAGATGAGGAATCTGTGCTTGTTGTTCCTCGTCGGACTGGCGACTGGATCCATCAGTGGAAAAGTAAGTGGCTTTTAATTGAAGTTTAGTTTTCATTTTTCGACATTTTAACTTTAAGAGAAAACTTAAATATGACTTCACTCGACAGTTTTTACTTTTTGTCTACTTTTATTGGGAGAAAATGCACCAAAGAGCCGTTAAGAGACGTTTAAATCCAAACCTTCGTAACGTTTAATTCTGTTCCGTTGACTTTTCTTTGTGTTTTTCTCATTTAGTCTCCCCTGCTTTTTGTCGTCCTAGCTTTTACTGATATATTTTCACTTTTTCTACCACCTTGATGTTTAATTTATAAGCTACAAAGTAAACAAACAAGCGTTAAAACTGTATTTACACAAGAGCTGTGCTACTAATGTCAAGTTTATTGATTTAAAGCAGCAGATTTGTGTGTTCAAGCCAAGTCCAGGCGTCCAGTTTGTGTCAAGTTCACACAGGGCCAAAGTTTGTTCAGCTTCCAACTCACAGCTTTGACATTTAAACCTCCTGAGTTTCTCACCCACACAGGGCTCAGGTCAAGTTTTAAATGTCATTATTTGCAAAAAATGAAATTCAGAACAAAAAGACTAATGAATCCTTGGCCAGGATGAAATGCTAAGAATGACAAAAATCTGACAATCTCGTCTTAACTCGAAACACAAAAGAAAAATCTCTCCACGTCTTTTCCCTGCAGTCTATTATGTGTGTTGTAAAGCTGGAAAACACCTGGAAATGACAGGCCAAAGCGGAGCTCTGTTCATTGTCACAAGTGTGAAATATATCCTGGTTGCATGATTTATTGACTGTAAAAATCCCAAATAAGAGCCAGGGAACTTCAGCACCTCTCCAGAAATGAATATTATTTAAGATTTATGGACTGTATATTGTGAGAGGCAGAGAGCTGAAACCTGAGACTGTCCTGGTGGATATTTGTAGCAGCAACTGAAAAGGAAGCATGTGCTGGTTAAATAAGCCCAAAAGAGTTGTGGATATGGAGGAAATACTGTTTGTCATTTCTTTCCTGCCTGAGGCCCCAGGGGTTGTAATCTGGGAATTTAATATCTTAGGTGTGATCATAGCCTTTATTCTGCTTGACTTTTAGTTGTATCATCTTGTTACTTGTTCTGACCCTTTGATTCCCCTTTTGCTTCGTGCCAATAATACACAGACTCTGGTCCTAAATTGCTGGGCGTGATGGGTTGCATCGTATATTCAGTGTCTCTTTCTCCGAGTGTGGCTGTAGAATTACTGGTTAGTCAGTCAGCGATGTTGCTCCCATCTGAAAGATGAATGTTGAAACAGGCTTTCTGCCCCTGACAGTCTGAGCCGGTAGTTGTGTCATTTTCTGGATGGATGACTCACAGTGAGTCCCACTGGGCCAGTCCAGGCAGGCTTGTAAACTGCGTGGGATGCAGGCAGGTTTCCATCAAGCCACAAAAGGCAAGAGGAAGAGGGTGACACCTATTCATGTTATTATTAATTACCTTTATGGTGACTCTAAAGGACGTTAACAAACACATATATTACAGCAAAACCACATTAAAATCAGAAGAAATGGTTAAATCAAAGGATGGGAAAAACACGTAGGTTGACACTCCTTGCCGTGGTAAACATTGTGGTCTGCCTGAAGTTTCGTGTTCTCCTAGTTAATCAGCATTAGTCACAACATTGTTCTGTGTTTGAAGGCAAGACTGTACACATCCGAGTGACTGCCGGCGCATTTCACCGATGCTTTTTGTGACTTTGTTGGTTGTGTGTTTTGTGTTCAGTCTCAGCATGGCCTCGAGGGACTTTAACATCATTGACAAATA
Organism: Dascyllus trimaculatus; assembly: GCA_024666655.1. NCBI lineage: Eukaryota > Metazoa > Chordata > Actinopteri > Pomacentridae > Dascyllus > Dascyllus trimaculatus. The sequence continues at coordinate 11,153,110 of CM045451.1, read as the reverse complement.
TGTACAACTAGACCTGAAAAGAGTCGTACAGTGAGATTTCACCACATGTTGTTGGTTGTCTGTAGAGCTGCAACCAACAATTATTTTCATTGTTGATCAATCTGTTGACTATCACCTTGATTAATTGAGGAGTTGTTTTGTTTTAAAACTGTTCTTCAGTGTTTCCCAAAACCCAAGATGACATCCATAGCCCAAAGTTATTCAGTTGTCACAGAGGAGTAAAGAAACCAGAAAATACTTAAATTTTGGAAGCTGGAATTAAAGAATTTAAACTCTTTTTCTTCCAAATTGCTAAACAATTAATCAGTTAAAAGTGTTGGCAGTTAATTTGATAATCGTTGCAGCTCTCGTTGTCTTTATAGTGTGGACTAAGACCTGCAGTTTTGGGTCAGCAGTTTTAAATGACTGTGATCTCAGTTAAGATGATCTAAATATCAAGACAAAAGTAGATATTGTATCACTTTCTGGTGATTACTATCACATGTAGGAATTTGGAGTCTCACCAAACTCTGTCCAGACCTACAGAGCTGTTACAAAAACTCTACTGTTTCTCTCAGGGTCAAATAATTTTCCCTGTTAGAGACGACAGCTGCTGCTAAACAACAAAACATACATTTGACGTTTCGGGGTCAAACATTTTATGACTTGTGGCCTTTAAGTCAAACATACACCCCCTTCAACACAGCGTTGTGTACTGCTGCTCTCAGGATGACGATGATGACAGGTCTGCTGTGTGCTTTAGGCTGTTACACAACCTCACTCTTGACCCCGACTCTTTGGCATCCAGCTCAGTGGGGAAATATTTAGCATAGCGGACACAAAAAGTACGGATTTGTTGAATACTAGATTTAATAACGCGTTCTGCCATCGCGTCTGTAGAGCCGTACCCATGTGATCCGGCTGTTCCCCGTAAACTGTCTTCACGCTGTCAAAGCATCGGGACACCAGATTGTTATATACGGCCTGTGTGTGAATGTGTGTGAGCGTGTTTATGCTGTGTACGTACGTATGTTTTCCAGATGTGCCTGACCTCTGAGTCACGTTTTCCAGTAAACCTTAAAGCAAACCTGCTCTCTGAAAAGGTGGACGGACAGAGACAGTGATTGTATTGTGCATTTGTGTTCCATTTTGTGTGTTACACTCATTGTCAGTACGTTAAATACTTAGTCGATTAATCAGTTGTTCAATCAGATGAAAATTATTTCCAATACGTGGGAAGATTTTCTGATATTTTATTATAAATTAATAATAATTAACAGATTAATCAATAGAATTGAGAATTGTTAATTGCAACAATTTACAAATAATGACTTTCAGCTGAATCATATAGTGAAAATATTATCATATGATGATTTCTCTTTGAGTTGTGTTTCTCCCAGAGGATGCTATAACAAAAATTTTAGTTTAGTACAGAGTTTGGTCTCATGTGATAAATACCAGTGGAACACACAGTATATTTTTGAATACTGGTTCAGTTAATTTGTGTATTTTGGTTTCAGAAACGCCACATAAAAGTTTTCATTAAAAGCGAAAACTATTCAACATTTATTTTCAGTTTTAATATGATTTTACTTGTGATGTGCTACCAGTCAGATAGTGCTTTGGGTGGGGTATTGCCTTGGACCACAGAGTGTTTGCTACAGATAGACTGAGGTAGCTGCATCAGAACGAAAGTGTAAATTAATACATTTTTATCAGGAATTGTTTTTTAAAAAGTACAGATAAACTGGAAATGTTGAATATCGGCCCAGCCCAGAACCTTATCACTGTGTACAGTAGGACAGACAGCTGATAGATTTCAAATCAAAATTGCAGTTTAAAATGATGCACTTAACAAATTCCATAGACTGCAATTTAGACTATATGTTATGCAGTCCATCTGATCCAGGATGTAAACAGTCATATCAATGGTTTTACAAATTCCTGCCGTCCTCCTTGTCCGAGTCACACATTTGATAGAACTCCATTACATTTTAAATTTGTTACACGGTGATTATTAAACTGAAACTTGACTTCCAAAACTCATGTCATAAATCAAACTGCAATATCTGCCTAAAATTTGTGAATAAAACATTTTTTAAATCGTTTAGCCCAAGTCTACAGAAGTGATTTTGTTTAAATTTACGTGTTGGGAATGGCAACCCGTCAATTCACCAACACCTGAGGTCACAGTTGGACTAGCTGTAGGCCTTAAAATGGAATCCTGCTCATTTTGAATATGTAAAATTTGTGCCTCCTTCGCTGGGAAAGGTCACTCGGTATAAACCTGAGCGTGAACTGCTTTCTCAGGAGACTACACACCCAGGATGTTGGAGTTAATATCCAACCTGGACCGGTCTGACAGCAAATCAAAGCTTGCTTTAAGTCGAAAATTCCTCCTAGTCATACACACAAATTGTAAAATTTAAGGACATGTAAGTCCTTAGATGGACACAGACACATGTATGTCAGCAGCAGTTACAGCCTTGTGTGTGTTTTGTTTTGACAAGCACGGCATCTGCTTTTGTAATCCCTTCGCTGAAGACAGCAAGAATGCGAGAGCCTTTCTGCTATTTTAGTCAAGCCTTGGCAATTATGAGATTCTGCTGTCTTTAGAAAATGCATGTTAATGATTTTCTGCTTGCAGCATCTGGCTCGTCTCGTTATTTTTTTCTCTCCATATGTCTTGTCGTATTGTTGGTTGTTCTGCTCAGACACACGATGGCTTTTACAGACCACATGAAGAGTTTGTCCAGGGTGTGTTCTAGTTTATAAGGACCCTGAATAGGGATGTCTGACTTGTTCTACTCTAACTTTTTGTTGTTTTTAGCACGGTTTTATGGTTAAACCTTTGCATACCAGTGACTAAAGCTATACTACCAAAAGAAGAAATGATACTTTTAGATAGACTCTTGCTTTGAGAATTCATTTATACCTTAACTTCCCTCAAGTATGAATATTTATTGCATTTAAACCAAACTGGACACCTTGTCATACACCTTCTTCTTTGTGTTCAGCACCTGTTTTATGGTAAGCAAACAGAACTGTCCCTGTTACTCTCCTTCCCTTCCTTTCTCCAGTCGCCCTGCTTTCTCCCTCTCTCAGCACCTGTGTTAGTGGAAGCATAGTATACATACCAGACATACTTCAGGTCTCAATGGGCCATATTCATCCACGTCTGTGTGTATATGTGTGTGCGTGTCCGTCTCTGTTTTAATACCAACATGTGCTTGAGCCTCTTCTTCCCGTCTTTTTGAATTTCAGAGTCATTATGAGGTCTCTCTCTCTTTGATTCATGTGTTTTCTAGTGTTCTTGATCCGTGTGTTGTATTACCTCCTGTCTGTCGAGGCTTTAGATGAAGAGATAAGTGGGGCTTTGGTTTTCATCACACTCCTTTGTGTGGCGTTTGGGTCGGTGGGAGTTTTTTTCCCCCCTGAGCTGCAGACTTATTTGCGAAACAGTCTTTTCCATGTGTGCGTCCACTTGTCTGGTCTGTGTGTTGTCTTTGAAGCTGCTCTATCTCTTCCCGCCTCCTTTCAAACACACTTAAATCTCTGCTGTGCGGCTCTGTGAAGTATCACATATTACTGCCACAACACATGATATGAACAAGAAACCAGCTCCCAACCACTGCACATACTATAGTATAGATGCAATACGCTCTGTGATTACAGACAGCAGTCCACACTCTGACATATTTGGCCGGCCTACATCACTGGTTGTGAGAGGTATTGTTTTACTCCACAACTATAGAGGCTTTCACATGTTTTCAATTAGGGGAAGGAATTCTGCGAGTGTGAATCTATGCGTATCTGTGCCTCGCTCTCCCTTTTATAGTCTTTGTTCGTGGTTTTCTTCTATGTAATCAATAATGGCTGTAATTTTTTTCCCTCTTGCAGCTCTTTGTCCTCTCCCAGTCATCCTTTTCCACGGCAGATGACCTGTACATAGAAGGCCGAACATCAGGTGACCTCCCCATAGATGATGAAGATCGTGAAGACGACGGGTCAGGGTCTGGATCTGGAGACTATCGTAAGGAACTACTGTCTCTTTAGCTGTCTTTGTTTTGTAATGGGCTTACTTTATTAAGGGAAGTCATTGAAAATTCTAAAAAAACACTGATTTTTATTAGAACTTTTATTAAAACTTGATCACTTGTGTTTTTCAGACCAGCTTTGCTATTCCAGCTTTCTGTGTAGTTACAGTAAATGCAGCTTTCCCAAAAAACGCATTTACAGTACTGTGTTAACAGAAGTGTTACTTTAACCCTCTGAACCCCAAAATCTGCTGCTTTGTTTGAAGGGGATGTTATCTTTGTAACAAATGCCAGAATTACAGAATTCTGTGAGAACGGAAAGAATCATCATGTGATTCCCTCTGGAAAATGAATTAAATCTGAAGTCTCATGTAAAAACCATCCCAAAATAAACCTTTTGCTACAGATTACGTCAGAAACAAAAAATTCTGCGCTCCTCCATGCAACCAAAAAACCCGTGACTGACTCAGCTGTGACTAATAGTAACATGAAAAAATTCGGGGACATTTTGGCTGAGCTGCAGGTTGTGTTTACGCAGAGTAGAGAGGAGACAAGCATGGAAGCCAATTAGTGAAGCAGAGAGGAAAACAAAGCATACTTGAGCAATAAAATAAATGCAGCGTGACTCAAAAACAGTATGCAGTACAGCAAGCTGTCAGCAAATCGTTGGAAGATGCATTCAGCATGGTGAAGTATTTTTCTGGAGTCAGTGTGCAGAGGAAATGCCTAGTTTTGCAGATGTTGGACATATTTAAGTATTAAGATATTTATTGTATGTACAGTACTGGTAACACCTGTGGCTTCTCGACATTTCTGTGCTGTTTCCACAGAGGGGCAGGACTTTAGTTTGCTGTTAAAAATGAGTCCACAGTGACTAAAACATGTGACTGGAGCAAAACCCGCCTACAAACTTGCTTTGGGTTCGGAGAGTTAACCTGAAACTTCATATTTCTCATTATGAGCAAGATTACATTTCTTCACAATCAGATTTACTCACAGGAATTTTTTGTACAGTGGAAAAAAGTAGTTAGACATTAACTCAGTTTCACATCTAGACACATGAGCAACAAGCAATGTAGACAGAAGAGCTTGTATATGCAGACACAGAAGCACTCATAATGTGCCAGATGTTTGTCCTGAGGTGATGTGGATTTAACCAGGTGAGGTTTTATGTGAAACCCACAGATGTCAAATAATCCCCAGCTTTAACTATGAATGACTCACCTGTATTCTTGCTATGAAGAATGTGCTGGAACATTCAGTGTGATGTCAACATAAAGCGAAGATGGGGTTAGGCCAATTCCAATAAGTTCTAAAACTCACAGACCGCATTGTTTCAGCATTCGTAGAAAGCCGGTTAATGATCGTTCCATTTAAAGATTGCGTCACAGCTCCATAAAAACGTGCGTATCCTCAAAATACCTTTTTATGAGCTGAGGAAAACTGCCCTCCTCTTTCATACAATCCATGTGATTTTTGCATGATTTATTTATCTTAATAAGTAGGAGGATTTTCCCAAGCCATAATGTAACACATAATACTTATGTTTACCTTTAAAAAATCCCCCAAATTAGATCCTAAGATCAGTTATGGTGCAGCGTTGAAAAGAAAATTGCTCTGAAGTGCCACGTGTGTTATTGTGCTGATTGTTTTCCCTTCTCTCAGCTTTCAGCGACATCGCTGATAAAGAGGAGCTGCTCAAGAGGTTCCTCAGCTTCTCCAATACCTCATTCACCAAAGAAATTCTGCCACTTCAGCCACAGCCGACAGACTCTGTTCACAACCCGCCAACCACAGCAGCAGACAGCTGGGATCCAGCAACCATGAAGGACACCGAGACGACACCATTCGCTGACGAGGACAAGGAGGTAAAGCATTTCTCTCTTTTTTTTATTCCAATCCTTAGCTGACAGTTGGAAAATCTTAATCACGTGTCCCAAGGAAAACCACCAGCGATATCCTATAAATAGCATCTATAATGTTCAGATACATATTTTGAATTATATACTTTCAACATTTACATTTCCAGTAAATGTTGCTAATCCCTTAATTTACAGACTTGTATCCATCTCCTGAATGATGTAAGAAAAAAACTACAGGCACAAAGAGCTTCAACAATATATTTTCCACTTCCACTTTATGATGTAAAGCTTTGTAGCTACTATAGAAAGTATTTAAGGACAGAAACTATGTGTAAAGAGTTTAATCTGATTGATACCACCATTAAACTCCAGCTGATTCTTTACTTGAAGATATGTTTATTTATGCAAATCAGACATTATCTAGCAAAATGTGGGATAATTTACAGAAATTTTTAGAACAGAAATCTGAATACTGGATGAAACCAGGTTCAAATTTCTTCTTTCATTTTGTTGACACTAGTGTCAAAGGTTTTTACACAGGAGGATTTTGGATATAGCTTTTTTATCCCCTCGTTCATCAGAAAGTACTTTAAACAGCCACAAAAAAAAAAACATTTTTGCCATGGTTTTAGGAATAAAATGCTTTATAAATCAGGCTGTGAAAGAAATATAAACAAACCTCTCTGTAAAAACCTTCAGAATACCAATAGGAACAAAAATGTAAAGTTTAATGGATGCAATTGCTACTCCAGTGTAGATTTTTGGCTCAGAGTATGAGGAAAAAACTCATTTTGAGAAAACAGCCTATTACAGTTGAAATCTATGGCTGCAAATTGACAAAATGCTGAAAAATTAATACCTAAATGTGAATTTTGGACATTTTTGGAATATTATGGAAGCAAAGTAGCCTAAAATCTCCAAGCTGATCAGAGCATGACAGATAAATTTGTTATCCAGTGCATCATGCAGTCTATCTGTGTTTATGTCTTCCAGGTGCCAGGTATCGGGACAATAGCCGACTCGTTCACACAGGATCCCACCGACATACCTCCCAGCGAGACCACCACAGCTGAATTCGGCACGGACTTTACTACAACCGAAGATGTCGACGAGGACAACAGCCTGAACAGGTGGGATGTTCCCAAAACTGAGGATGAGGTCCAAAACAGAGTGATCATAGAAGATAACTTTGCCATTGGTGGTCGTGGCAGCAGAAGAGACGAGATCATGCCTCCTGAAGAAGTGACCTCTGAGAACTTGTGGGAGAGGACGGAGGTGCTGGCAGGTAAGGACACATTTTCACAAGGTTTTACTATTTATTTTTTCTGTTGATTTTAGGGTTCATAAACTCCTCCTTTGCTGTGTTTTACAAAAATAGATCACAGTGAAATTTCACGATAATTGAGCACAGACGGACACCATAATATTATGCAACCTTCGCAGCGTAATGTTTTAAATATTTTTTATGTCCTCCCCAGCTGTCATAGCATGTGGCGTGGTTGGATTCCTCTGTGCCGTCTTCCTCCTCCTCCTCCTCGCCTACCGCATGAAGAAGAAGGACGAAGGAAGCTACGACCTTGGAGACAACAAACTTTCATCAACAGGCTACCAGAAAGCGCCAACCAAGGAGTTCTATGCCTGAACTAAACCAAAAGGGACAATCTATAGTGGAATCTGTCTCCTGTCAGTCAGGACATGAACATGGATAACCATAAACAGCTGAAGATGATTCCTCTTGATGAAGTTTGAAGTAAAACACTTGCTTCTTCTCCGGTGCACCGTACAGTTTTTTTTGTCTGCTCATTATTCCTACCTTCATCTTCTGCCATCCCTCTGTCTTTTTCCTCTGCATAATGTTCAGTGTTTGTGAAGCAAGCTCATAAGAAAGCAAAATAGGATTATTCCTGTTATTCCATGTTAGGGAAGGACATAAATCCACATCCTAAAGTTTAAGAAAAGAAGCTTTACTTCGGATCACAGCTGCTGTAGTGTTAGAAAGTGGTCAACTTAGATATATGGACAACACTGTGCCTTTACACCCTTTTAACTTCCCTAAACTGAAGCCACTGGGCTAGATTTGGTTCTGTATTGCAGATACACCGCTCAGCTCCGCTTAACTGCACGAGGAAGATGATAGGAACGTGAATATGAAAGCTTTAACGCATTTTGAATGCTATTAAATGAAATGGTACTACATATAGGATTAGTATTAAAAAGGGCCTTTAAAAGTCAATACGTTTTCCCTTTATTTGAGGTCAGATTTGCTTTGCTTATCCACAGCTATCTGTGTTACATTTCATTTTCATCTTGTATGCTTTTTGTGCTGAAATTATTATTATTTTTTTTTGTTATGAGAATGAATATGTCTTTTCATATGCTGTCCAGTATTGGTTTGAGAGATTTTGTTACTCTGCAGGTACAAATGTTGATACTTATAGAACTGACCAAATATAAATGTGCTTTATTTGTCTTCCGGAAAATTATTTTTTTGTAGCTTTTTTTCGAGGTGTTTTTATGTTTAGAGATTATATTTCTGTAAGCCATTTTTTAAAAGAGATTCCTGTCTTTGTATTCATAGAACAGTAAAAGTCCCTCAGGCGTGCATCTGTCGAACATTTGTAATATTTTCAGAACTATTTTATTTGGTGACTGAGTGCTGCAAGCATGCGGGACAGGTAGAGCCAAAGCTAATGACTATAATTCAGAAACCGTAGAAGTGACCAATGTCTTCTGACGACAGCCAAAGCACATTCCTTTCTGCCTGTCAGCTGTGTAGAGCTATAATGGTGGGTTTGAAGTTAAAGGGACACTGACAGCATTTGGTGTTTCTTACTAAGTCAGAGCTTATGCACACAGCGGGGTCGGAGAGTAAAAAAGGCAATCGGTTACAGATGTCCATTTAATTCTCAACTGTAATAAGAAATTTCTTTTTAATCCACTCCTCTGCATGTAAACTCGACAAACTGTACTTCATACAGCCAAAGGAACATACAATCAGCATACAGGAGGCAGTAAACAATAACAACAGTGTGATATTCCCTTTTGATGAGCATACATCCCTTTAAAATCTATTCTTTTGTTAAAATACTGGGAATATGCTTGTATATGGATTTTTTAACCAGCTACCCACTGCCTTTAATGTGTCAAAGAAGACTGATTTTAACTTCTGCTTCTTATTGAAGCAGCATTACTGTCAGATTAACATTTTTTAAACCAACTCTGATTGTGAGTGAGATTAGAGGTGGGATAAACTATTAGTAAACTTGCTGACTATCCACAAATTCTCACCCAGACTGCTTTGGATTGAGATCAATTTTTTCTGACTTTGAGTTTAATGTATAAAAAATGTTAAATTGGTATATATATGCATTTTTTCATAGGACTATAATACATTTTTGTTAGATTTGAGTCAAAGGCCAAATTTGTAGCTTCTTCTGTCTCTGTTAATAGTTTAACTCCCTTCATGAGGCAGTGGAAAATAAGTCAAGGCTACTTGTTTCTAGTCTAGATGATCTGATCTTTCAAATGAAAACTACCTATTCACTGTGGCTGGAATAAACAGGAAGATGTGGCCACTAACCCGCTGTGACTTACTGTTGATATTTGTTGAGTGCTTGCAACCTCAGTGCCTCACAGTACCTTGTACATACATCCATTTGCAGTGCTGTTACAGTATTAGTGTCATGCTTTGACGTTGCAGCTGTGCAGACTAGACTTCACTGCGGTCCAGGAAACACTTTTGTCTGACATAAACCAGACCAATAGAGGGCTAAGACAACGGGTTTGCACTTGCTGGCAATCCAGCAGGTGATGAGACACAATAACCTTTCTCTTTTAGGATCTTTAAGTTTATACAATATGTTGATGATACTATAATTTATGTGTATTATTTATACTTACTTACACTATAGCCTAGGTTAATATATCAGTGATAATTTGGATTGTACAGTATCTACTCACAGTTAAAGCCTCTTTGTGCTCTTTTTGAATATTTATGTTTTAGTGTATTTGACTAGCTTCAGTTCAATTCAGTTTCAATTGCATTGTCTGTTAGCTAGGTTTTTTAGATGCTTTTTTCATATGAATGCATTTAAGAAGTGATTAAACTAGAATAATAAGTTCCTTATAGATATTTTGCAGCTTTATTGTCATGGAAATTGAAGATGAATTGACTGAGGCCTTGATTTTAACAAGTAAAGAACTACAAATAGTGAGGACCAACCAAGCATCAACTTATCAATAAGACATATGCACATAGAGGCAGCCAATAGAGAACTGTGTTGCTGAGATGGTGTATCTTATGAGATTCACTACTGAATAAAAGATGTGGCTTGAATGCAACACTGAAACTGGCTGCTTTTTATTCTGTTTGCTGTGGGGATTGGTAATAATGTAAGTGCATACATTCCTGTCAGCAGCGTGTGCACTAATGTTCAAACAGCTCTCAGTCTCTCATAGTTTCTGTCCTGTGAACTAGCTCTTCCTTTAATCTCTGCTTTCTGACTTTCTGACATGTAAAGAAAATCTGTGTGCTCAGTGTTCACCGAAGCAAAAGTTCTACCTTTCTATGCATCGTGTTAAAACCTCTGTATTGTCATGTGCTCTGTGGTCTGTTATGTAGCGAAAAAAGTAAAACCAAAACCATCTTTTATCAGTTCTTCTAATCCCTCTACAGAAAGTTGTGGTGTCTGTGTGTGACGACGTGTTAAATGTCTCTACACTGAAAGTTCAGCTGCAGGTAAAAGCCCTCAGTTGTAGCTTTTGTTCCGTTTGTTTGCACAGCAGTGCAGGAAAACATTTCCTCCCAGCCTCAAGAAACATCCCTTTACTAATGTAGGTCCAAGAAAAAAAAAGTTTTCAAACCACACTGTGAACCCAAGTCAGCAGCATTTGAACCGAGCCAAATGGTCAGATGTTTTCCAAGACCTGACAATGCAGAGAGAGAAAAAAAGCAAATGACAAAGGAGAAAGTGGAAAACAGGTTGGTAGAAGACAGACAGGGGACACGCTGAAAGTAAACAGCAGTTAAACTCCTGTATATAAATTAACAATAATATATAAGTAGAAGTAAAGTATAAGAAAAATAAATATTAATCTGACATGGGTGGGACACTGAGTGAATGCCAGTGACTGCAGAGGAATGCAGAAAGAAAGATGGGGGATGAAAACCACACACTGGGATAAGGGCACAGAAGTGCTGTGTTTTTGTACAACACATTCCAGGCATTATATCATTATAGAACCATTATATGAAAGTGCCCAATCAAGCACTTCAATATTTGGTTTCTGTATAATTTGCGACAAAAGCCAGACGGCACTGGCAGGGAATGAACTTCTCCAGTTTAAATGAACAATGTAGTTCACTTATTCCACTGTGTTGTTTCTTTTAAAAGCTAATCTGACTCTGTAGCTGCACTTGAAACTCTCAATTTCCTTTACATTGTTCACCCCAGAACATAGGCTGAACAGTTTTTAAGTGAAGTGAGCAATCTCAAAATCACAACTTGACAGAGTACTAACTATAGCCTACCAACTGCAAAAAAAAATGCTCCTTGGAATTAGTCAAATTTATGACTTACATAGCTATAATCATATGTAAAGCTGTACCTTGTGACAAAAATATTTTCAAACCACTGACTTAGACCGGAGTTGCCAGTTTTAGCTACCAGCTGGAGAGAAATCGCTCTGTCCCACAGGTTATTACTGCTCTGCAATGTGGGTGACCGATCCTGTAAATAGTCCATAAGAAAATATGCAGGTGCTGTAAAGTTCACCTATAAAGTTCAACAACATAGTAAGCCAAAGTAAATCAGAATCAGACCAAATCTGTTTTCTGTGTTGCTGAAAAAACACTTCAAACTCTGTTCAACTTTAGCCAAAAGATAACTTATCTAGCTGCAGCCACTTCCTCCTGCCTCGTCTGACTGCTTGCAATTTTGATCAATGGTACAATCAAAGATCAAAGAGCTCAAACATAATAATAATAATAATAATAATCATATTAATCTCACCTTTAGTGGTCTTTTTGGAGAAATTCCTTTTCTGCATTTGACCCATCCTATTCAGTTAATTATACATACTAGGAGCAGTGGGATGCTGCGTTGCAACGACCAGGGAGCAGTCAGAGGTTAAGGGCCTTGCTCAAGGGCCCTGTGGTGGTGACTGGCACAAGCGGTCAATCTCATTTTCCACCTCAACCTCTTGCCAATCTGGGGACTCAAACCAGCGACCTACCAGTCACGAATTCGCTTCACAAACCAGTAGGCCACCACTGCCCAACATTTGATTGGATCTGTGATTACAGCTAGAACTTTGTCATGATTTCCTGAATCTGTGTGTATTTTCAATTCAATTTAGTATTATTTACAGTATATAGCGACAGTTCACAGCATAAGCCACCTCATGGCATTTCATATAGTCAGGCCAAGACCTGACAATATAATATTATTGAAGAAACCCCAACAAATCCAAATGATTCCCTTTGATCGAGCTCGTTGTCAGCCCCCTGTTAACAGGAGGAGACATCCGGCAGAACCAGGCTCAGGGAAGGCAGCCATCTGCCTCAACTGGTTGGGGTGAGGGTACTTTCATTTTCTGCATTACAGAATGAACTAGCTAAGGGAAACGTTTTGTTTATAATTATTAGATAAAAGAGAAGAGAGAAGAGATGAAATTGAGATAAACAAGTTTACAAAACAGGAGCCTTGAAAAAAATAGAGGTTCAGAAAGCATTAAAGTGACTTAAACATTAGTTTAGACTTAAAGAAAATTAAAACATTGTGGCATGTGCATATGGACATTTTTTTTGTTAAAACTACATAATGTAACACTTGAAGACAGTAAAGGCAGAAGGGTTTTGAAGAGGGATTAAAGATTAAAAAAGCAGCTTTGTGCCGTAGATCAAAAATAGTAAAAATATAAAAGTATCCATCCATCCAAGGTACAAACAAAGTAATACATTTAAAAAGTATATATTAAAAATATTTCTAAAGTACAAGAATGGGCCAATTATATGCTTAGATAATTCAACTATGCAATGTAAACAACTTAAAATATACATAGGATAATGATAATTCTATATTCCCTAAAGGTTTCCCTGAAGTTTGTTTGGGGGAACCAGGGAGTTAAAACCTTCAAGGAACTTTCCCTGAAGGCTCCCTTGAGGTTTAATGAAGGTTATTGTTTGCTGAACCGTTGGAAAACCTTACCTAAATGTTCTCTGAAGGTTCGCTGAAGATAACGGTTTATTTTTTCAGGGAACCAGCTATCACTAACCTATAATGAAAGACGCCTGAAGGCCCCCTGAAAGTTACTCTTTGCTGAACCTGCAAGGAACGTTACTTGAATGTTTCTTAAAAGTTCTGTGAAGCGTACTGTTTGTTTGCTCAGGGAACCAGCAAACAGTAACTGTCAAGGAAAGTTCCCTGAAGGTTACTGTTTGCCAAACCACCAGTTAGCATTACCTGAATATTTCTTGAACATTCCTTGAAGATTGGTGTTAGTGTTTGTTTGTTTGTTCGGGGAGACCAGCAAACTGTAACCTTCAAGTAATGTTCCCTAAAGCCTCAGTTAGGGTTTCATGAAGGTTATTGTTTGCTGAACCTTCAGGAAATTCTACCTAATGTTCCCTGAAGGTTCCCCGAAGATAACTTTGTTTGTTCAGGGAACCAACAATATTATAAATGTCGCCTGAAGGCACCCTAAAGGTTACTGTTTGCTGAACCTGCAGGGAATGTTACCTGAATGTTTCCTGAAGGTTCCCTGATGATTACTGTTTGTTTTTTCAGGGAACCAGCTATCAGTGATCTTCAATGAACATTCCCTGAAGGTCACTGTTTGCTGAAACTTGAGGGAATGATACCTGAATGTTCTCTGAAAATTTACCTAAGAGTACTGTCAAGGAAAGTTCCCTAAAGATTACTGTTTAGCAAAACTTACCTGAATATTCCCTGAACATTCCCTTATGAGTACTCTTATTTAGGGAACCATCAAACAGTCACTGTCAAGAAAAGTTCCTTGAAGGTTACTGTTTGCCAAACCATCAGGGATCATTTCCTGAATGCTCCCTAAGGGTTGCTGTTTGCTGGATTGTTGATGAAGCCAGCAGCTGTTGGGGAAAACAAACAAACAAAAAAACTTTGTCTAGCATTTTTATTTTTAGTTCAGCAGCCGAATTGTTGGTTTTTTCATACATTTTTGTGTTATGGATTTGTAGAGACTTTTATTTTGAAAACACACCGTGCCGCACGCTGGAATCACGAGTGCGGAAACACAACTTGCATTCCGCTGTTTCTGTCGTGTGTTTGGTGTTTCTCCCACCCATTTAAAGCCTTCCAACGACAAAGATAACAAAGACACTATCTCGACTCGAATGGTTTGTATTCTGTGTTATTTTAAGGAGGTTTCACAGCAAATTTTACGCTCAGTGTTTCTCTGAGAACCTTCAACGTCTCTCTCCATCATCAGCTCGTGTGCATTAAAATGTCTTTTTATGTATGTGAAGTTAAGTTTCTGAAAGATAGAGCCCTGAAAATTCGTCTTAAATAGCCCAGCTGGTGTATCTGAATAGATATACCGAGCTCAGAGTCCACTAATAATCATTTTTGGGTGTAATTGAAAGTAAAACTGTAACTTCCGCTAGCTTAACGTTCCTGTTCTGCCAGCAGCATCCACATTTAGCATAATATTTCCAGAAGTAACAGCAGTAAGTAAGCTAGTTTACAGCTGTTTCCTGCTCACAGAAACCTAAAAATAACATTTAAACGTTTACTTTCTTCACCTGCCCTCATTACTTTGCTAAAACATCTGTAACTCACACTTTGCAGAGGGTAACATTTCAGTTTTACACCAAGAAAAGTAGGAAGAAGTGCTCTGTGAACTAAAAGTGTTGTAAAACTGTGTCAGAAAGAGATATTGGAAATGTGCTGCTTCTTGTAAACAGACATGGGAATTAGCTATAGTTTGATATAAGATCTGAATGTCTGTGATGAGTGGTGGAAAGAGGATGACATGTTTTCATTAAGAAGTTGTCAAGTTTTTCAGTATAGAACAATATCTGCTTGATCGTCTCTGGTTTGCTTGAATTTTTCACAACATAAAATACTGATGTTTAAAAAGATATTTGTAAAATTGTAGCTTGATATACCAAAAACTTTACATGATATTTTTTCTTTCTAAGTTACCCATCAACCCACTTTTGGCATGTTTAAATTAAGGATATATATGTTTTCTTCGGTTATTTGGAGAACCATTTTGATCCAGAACACTGTTCTCCTTGGATTAGGATATCTAGCAGTACTTTTATTTTTGTAGTGCCACTGGTAATACCTGCTCAACCCTAGAACACTAGCGCCAGGGATTGAGAGTAAAGTGCTGCTTGGGTGGAATAAACTGTATGTATATATATTATACATCTCTCCTCCTACAGATGTCAGTGATGCAAGGAGACTGTACCTTCACCTGACAAGTTCCCAGCTCCATTCTTTTTTTATAAGGAATTTTTTGTTAATGGTTCCCTAATTTTTCACTAATTTTAGAGCCTTTTCATAGAGTCCCCACATGATGCGTTTTGTTGTTGTTGTTGTTTTATTAGACGTTGTGTAGGGGATAATAAAAGGAGAGTACTTCAGTTTGCCATGCATTGTTGTACTTTAATATATTTTGATGAGAAGTATTTTTTATTGGGTATATTATATCGGGGGGCAGATAATCTTTTACATGCCCATAGTTTAATATAGAAAAGTTTCAAGTAAATCAGAGATAGACGAGCAGAGAGCCTCTAATGATTTGAGATGGAAAACCCCATGTAGTAAAAAATATAGTTATATGTGTACAACGCATGTGACCGTGTTTGTCTTGTGCGTGTATGTGAATGAATAATATCTTTTGCCTGCTCCTGTTCATCACACCTTTGTAATCTTGAGATATAAGTGTGTCCAAATATCACGGGTGTCACTGTATATTTATCATTATATGTTGTTTTCTTAATATTTGCACTCTGTCAGGCAAAAGAATAAATGAAAATTGAGTGACGTTTAATATTCTTAAATTCTATTTGTTCATAAGGTCTAATCCGTTTTCATATTTGCAAGTTTGATCACCATCCGTACATGTTGCTAATGCTAGCTGTTACACACACATACTGAATACACTTGGTGTTTGAATCATACATATTCATATCACATGTCTACACTAACACACACACAGATCTAAAGTAATTATTATCATTTTAATTTGGAAAGTGTGAAATGCTGTTGTTCTTAATAGGACATTTGTATTTTGCAAATATTCATAATTACATTTACAAATTCAAAAATGTTCTTGGTGCGACATTGGTATTTTAACATCGTGCCAACCAACCTTGTAATAGGGCTGATTGGCACAAACGCACAACATGACTTTAACCACAAATCACCTAAATGTAGAAGTCACTTGTGTTCCATAAAATATATATATTTACAGCTGATATTTGAAGCTTTCATTGTTGCCAGTTGGAATATTCTACCATGAATTTTCCCAGAGAAATAGTTTGGAGAGTAAAATGTGTGACTGTCTCATCTAAATCTTAACAAATTTCACATTGTTGGAACCATCTCTGATACAGCACTGAGTTTGTATTTCTCTAGAGTCTAGAATGAATCATACTGGGATTTTTTTTTATCTGAAATTGCTGAAAGTTTAGTTGACTATCCCCAAAGGTTCAGTAATTATTCAGTGATACTGTAGAATCCATTGTTTGGGAGTATTTATGTGCCGTTAGTCTATGGGAATCTCCCTTTTAGATGTTATTTTTCCATCTTCCACTGATATTTCTCTGTCCACAGATGGCTTGGGAGAGGAGACTCACCTTCCTCCTCCTCTTCTTCATGTTTCTCATGCTATCAGATGTGTGCGACTGTCACCCTCGTTCTGCTCGATGCATGAATTCTACATGTGCTATCGCGAACACATCCAATGATACTGCAAGGAAAGGTAACCCAAACTCTTTTCCATGGGCTTTTTTCCCCCTGCTTTCAGTTTTTCTACAAGGCCTTGCACAAACACACAGGTGTTTTCAGTTACTCTTGGCAATTTAACTCCAGAATACTGTCACAAAAACCTTGAATTAATAACAGTTATAAGAGCGTAAACCAACCTCAACAGGTAACAGTCTGCAGATCCTTAGTATAAGTGAAAACACCTGTGTGGGTGTGAAAAGGCTTTAAAATATTGGAAAGTAGTGGCCCTGGAAGCCATTGTTAAACATAAATGCTAAATTCCTGATGTGTTATTCTCATTTTTCTCTTTTAGTATACTGTAAATCAGAAAATATCCATATTCTAGCTAATTTATTACAGGTTGATGCAAAATGTAGACAATGCACAGTTCAGTTATTAGTGACTTATGCTGTGTCAGGTAATTACTGCATTTTTATCTTTCATTTTTGACCTGTTCTATATCTGGAGGTCTTTGTACAAGCATTTGCTGTTCTAGTTTCCTAAATGTTTGCTTGTTACCATCTTGTTCCACACTTATTTGAGTATGTGAGACAGCTGTGTGAAACAGTCTTTGATCCTACTCATAGCAGTACCGATTGCCAGAAAGCCAGATTAAGGTTAAAGAGTGAGGAAATACTAGAAGTGGAGCAAAAAACAAAAACAGTAGAGATGATTTTTGTTATTTAACTCCTTAGACAGACTTGGGAGTAACACCTGACGTTTCTTTTTGTGTGTTCACAGCTTCAGACATCGTAGCGGAGGTCGCCGGCTATGCTGATGTGGCCAAACAGATCATTGACCTGGCCCTGTTCGGCGCCGCCCAGAACCGCTCCTACAGACGACTGGCCGACTTCACCGACACCATCGGGAACCGTGTCAGTGGCTCTCAAAACCTGGAGTTGGCTATTAAATACATGTTCAACGCCTTAACACAGGACGGGCTGGATGTGCATCTGGGTAAGTCCTGCTTGATGTTTGAAGTCTGCAGCGAGGATACATCACAGACACACAAATTAAAGGAACTCTTTCACCAGGGTCTTGATCTGTGGTGAATGTAACAGTAGTTTTGTGGTTTTCCTGCCCCAGAGCCAGCCAAAATCCCACACTGGGTAAGAGGGAAGGAGAGTGCAGAGATGATTGCGCCCAGGGCCAAGAGTCTGGCCATACTGGGACTAGGTAGCAGTGTTGGAACACCTCCTGAAGGTAAAGATCCTACTTCATAAATCCATCAAAATACCTGCCCTCTGTCTCACTGTGTCATTGTTATCTCATCAGGTATTGAGGCAGCGGTGTTGGTGGTTCAGTCTTTTGAAGAACTGAAGCGTAGAGCCAGCGAGGCCACAGGAAGGATTGTAGTTTTTAACCAGCCATTTGTCAGCTACGGAGAAACGGTGGCTTATCGGGCTTTTGGCGCCTCTGAGGCAGCCAAAGTGGGAGCTGTGGCCACGCTCATTCGATCCATCACTCCATTCTCAATTAACAGGTCTCCATGTGTCTCTGTATCTTCCTAGGTGTTATAGAGGTGTTATAATATTGCTAGTTAAGAGTAACACATCTCTGCCTTCATCACTCCCTATCTAGTCCCCACACAGGTTGGCAGGACTACCAAGATGGAGTGAAGCAAATCCCTACAGCCTGCATCACTGTGGAGGATGCTGAGCTGATGTGGCGAATGGCACAGAGGGGCCAGAAGATCGTGGTCAGACTCACAATGGGAGCCAAAACTCTGCCGGACGCTGATTCTTTCAACACAGTGGCTGAGATAAGAGGCTGGCAGCACCCAGAGCAGGTAGCACTCATCACACTCACCTGTTTATCTACAGGATAATAATAAATAGAGATAAAGAAATCATGTCTTTCAGTCTGGTTTGGTGTCAGGGTTAATGTGTTTGGATGGATATTTAAGTAGACTGTATTGAAAACAGATGTCCTGTTTTTCCTGCCTCCCTCATAATTAGTCATTCTGGTGGACAAGAAAAGAATAGTGCAGCTTGCTGACTCCAGATATTCCCACAGCTGTTTAGTCTGCCTTTATTGTGCCATTGTATGCTCTAGTGATCTAATTCTTCCAGATGACAGCACAAAGTAGTTTTCTTTGGAAAATTGGCATTGTGTAAACAGTCTAATCATCTGTGAGATAATGTGTTTTAGGAAAAAAAAATTCCAAGAAGTTTTCACTTTCTTTGGAATTGGCCTCCTATTTCTCAAATTATTGATATAAATCATAGAAGTGACTGATATTTTTTTCTTAACTTAGTTGAAACTGTGCTTTTACCACTCTCAAGACTGTTTTTTTAATTTTGATACTGCAACCTACGATCATTTAGCTAGCGTGTATGAAATATTTGAGTCAGTGGGGTTGGCGTGTCCTGCTTGGCAAAGTTAATGACCTGCAAGGCGGATAAAATAATGTTATTCCAGCATGCATTGTCTGAGAGGTGTTTTGGAGCTGAGACAGGTCGTTCGTCTGTCACAGGGCAAATACAGACACACCTCATACAATTTAAAGTAACCACTTTTTTCGTTGTTAGACTCTCAAGCATAGAATAAGATGACAAAATATGCCCTGCTTTAAATCTGAAGCCACTCAGTGCACTGAATAAATGCAATACTTGACTCTGTTTGCAGCTATGCAGTGCACTCAAGTCCTATACAAGTCTAGCAGGTAGAACCGGATAAACAGATAAAGTGCTGCTAAAAGAATCTTTATTTGCATGCCAGGTCACTTTGTTTGTGTCAGACATGGTTTGATGCCTGTGAAAAACATCCCTCCATGGTTCTGTGATTTAGCTGTAAGGGTTAAAGTGGGTTTAGGATACCAGAAGTACCTCACTCAGCTCTAAGACACATGATGCTTCATGTGGGTACACAGATGTGGGCAGACTATTAAGACGAATGGAGCAGATTTATTTGGTGTATCAACATTTCCAGTTCACACAGACAGCCTGAGTTGGGTTGACACAGTATGTCCTTAATAGCCGAGGAGAACATGCAAATTATAGTTGTGCTGATTTGCAAAGGTGAGTGATAAAATCGGTGTGAAACAAAACTGCAGCCCAGCAGGAAAATAGGGGAGGAGCTTCTTGTTAGATTTGACCAGACTGAGGTTCCATGTTGATGTATCACACACTGTGAATCATGGAGTGTGCTGCAGATAGGTTGAGACTGTCTGGATCATGGGTGTGTTTATTGTTGTTGTTAAGGAAGTTGTGTTTGTTGCATTTTAGACGGAGGCTCCTGCACCGCAAATAGTATCTTTTAACATAGATGTAGATGATGTTGGCTGGGAATTTCCCACGAGTGTGACTATGATCTGTATCTGTGTCAACCTTTACTCCCTCGCAAACATGAGCTCACTTCTTTAAGCAACTTAAAAACATCCCATCTTAATGCTAGACTCAAAGATGACCAAACATAGGATTCCTGACTTTGATTTAGGGTTAGACCGATTATTGGCCTGGTTGATTATTGTGGCTGATTTTTGGGATTTATTTGTATTTTTATTGACCGATAATTGGTAAATTACATGCACTACTTCTGCTCTGATGTAGCCACTTCTTTCTGTCAGTAGTAAGTCTGTGGTCTGAAAATGTCTCTCAACCAGAGACTGCAAAAAATGAACAAGAAACACAAGCCATTGCCACAAACCAGGAGACTAGCTTCTTTCACAGGGGCTAAGGCTATGCTAACTGCTAGCGGCTAAGTTAGAAGGCCGCCACAGATTAACCTAAAACTGAATGTGGAAAATAATAATTAATAATGCTTTAAGATCTGGACCTTACTGGGCAATAAAAAAGATAGAACAGTGAATAATTAAGAAAGTAGAGAAGAACAGCAGGATACAAACTGATCAATCTCAGTCGATTCCACATGAACAGAGGAGAGCATTTAGTCCCTCCTATTTCTGTTTTACATATTCAGTTATAGTCACCCTTATTAATGAAGGGGCCTAGCTATGAATGACAGGTTTCCTGCTATCACATGCTGTTAAAACATTAAATCCTATGTGTATTGGGTCCAAATATCGCATTTAACAAGCACTGCCTGGCATTACAATACCATCACATTCAGTATATTTCAGCAGAAGTTTGCTCTTCTTTTCAAGTCTCTCTGGTTTTATTAACTAACTCAAAAACCCACCAGCAGACTTGAACCCGAGTTATTTTACTGATGCAAGCTGTTTCTATTCTGATCTGGGAACCACCGCTTGGTCCCTCATCATAGAAAAGGGAAATGAAACACATGGCATGGCTGACATCATCTCTGGCCCTCTGGATTTTTTGCTGCAGCTGGCAGCAGCCGTGGTTGTGGTCGGTGCATGTGTGTGTGTGCGCACGTTCATAGAGAGATGTTTGAGGTTTAAGTGAGTCATTTCCACAGTTTAGCCTGTCGGAGCTAGTCAGAATCATCTGAGAGTGCTGAATTGCTTGGATTTTTTTTCCACCCATTCTACTTCTACACCTCCCATCACTCTTTTGAAGTCCATATTTAAAGTTGTTAAGTCTAAGACTCCCACACTGTCCACTGACTCTCAAAAATACATTAATTTGCGATGGTTTGGTGCTAGAACTTGGTGTAGGCTTTGTGTTTATGATCATGCTGAAATGTAAATCATTTAGCTAGACAGTCATTGTGATGAATACTTAATATAAATGTCTCTCTACATTGTTCAGTCTAGTTATAAACAGACCAGTATTAATACTTGCCAATTAGCTGAGTGTATCAATATAAAATCAACAGCAGCGGGACCATCACGCTACGAAAATATGACAGAATTCGAGGTTTGAAAAAGTTAAACACAAACGCTTTGATGATTCGACACTGCTGGTGACCTGAATTATTACAAGATCAGTGTGTTTATGTGCAAATTTCAAACGGGAAAAGGAGGGGACTGTAAAGTCCCTGATGCACGCTATGATGTGGAATAAACCTTTCCATGGAAGTGGTTGTAGATAGTTCTGATATTGTGAAACCACCCCAGTGATTAACGGAGCTTGCAGATAGCAGCTTGCTTTTGAATGTTTGTCTCTGTGTGCTAGTCTCTTAGATCACAGGTTAGGCATTTGTACATTACACACAAATGGTAATATCATATTTTACACAGGTACAGTATCCAGCAGAAGTAAGTAAATTCCTGTGTGATATTATTTAAATGTCAAACAATTCAAAATTGTGTGACCTTACATTGGTTGCACTATATCTTAAGTTGAACAGTGGGGTATTTACTCATATTTAAATTAAAAAACAGATGTACCATATTTAAACAACAGGCCATACAGTAGCAACACAATGCAGAGTTGTACTTATTACACATTACTGAGATTCAGATCTTTCATTTTTCTACACTTACCATGTCTACCTTTGTTTTTGATGACAAACTCAACCCTCCTCGGCACAGAGCATACAAGTGTAGCACACAGTTGTGGAAAGATGTTCTGTCATTCTTCAGAGACAGTTTTTTTTCAGCTACTTGTTGCTGGAGGGGTTGTGTTGCTCTGTCTTCCTCTTTAATAAATACCCTAAAGGTGATCTATTGGATTCAAGCCAGGCGACATACTTGGACTGGCTAAAGTTTTCACTATTTTCTGTACTTAGAAACTAATTTTTTTTTTGTGTGATCTCACCAAAGACTGTGCTTCCAGTATTCATTAGTCTTTTTTCGTGTTCTTTTGCAGAGTTCAGTTTTGCAGTTTTGTGCCAAAGAGCAAGCAACGTTTTTCTCTTGGTCCACAGAGATGTTGTGTAATGTCCTTCACACTGTCTGAGCTGTCACAGAAGCTCTGATTTCATTGATAACAGCTGTGCCAAGTCTGAAGCACTTGCCTGCCGTCTGTTTTCCAGAGCTAGATTGTGCAAGTAGTCTGTGGTGTCATTTTAGGAGGACGACCGCTGCGGCTCTGATTAGTGGTGCTATGGCTCCTTTTATACCTCCTGATTGCTGCTGCAACCGTAGTTCCTCACTGATCTGTCTGTGTCCGTCGCAATCAGATTTCTCAGTTACAGGCAGTACTTGTCCCTGCGAAGCCTTGATGCAAACTTGCAGACAGACACAGCCAAAAGCTGAGAAAGTTCTGGTCTTCACTGGCAATTTTGTAACGATGTTCATGCTGATCAGGCCGATTGGAAAAACCACAGTTGTACTGAATTTTGTTTAAGTGATCAGTTTTTTGAATTGTATGCAACAGTTGTATTCACTTTTGTTGCTTTAAGTTTCTACTTTGGGGCCTGTATTTTCCCTTGTCTTTTAAAAGTATGCTTTACATGGTTGATGAGAGGAAATACTCAACTTGCTAACTTTGAAATAATGCAGTATTGTGAGGAGGTAGAATTTAGAATCTTTTGACATTCGAGTAATATTGCACAGGGATGTTTTCACTTCTGTTGTATACTGTTTACTGATAGCACTTTCTGTTTTAAGCAGATAAAATAGTTTTTTCCAAAGTTTACCATCCTGGTTTAGCATATTAGCATGCTAACATGCCAATAAACAATAAAACAAACTACAGGGGAAGCAAATGTGAATATTACTCAGCAGTTATTTGGTCATGAACAAAGTTTTAAACAAACTAAACTTTAGACCTGATGTTAGCTTAAGACAAAAACTTATCGTGTCAAAAAAGTCACTCCAATTTGTCCTGAGATGGGCATTAGTGCGATTTCAGTGCAATTCATGCAATAGTTGTTGAAACATTTCAGTGTGGACCAACCCACACACTGACATTGTCTGCCCAAGTGCCGCGCCACGAGCTTGGCTAAAAATATATACTAGTGTTTCTGTTGTATAAGAGGAGAAATGCTCACTTTCATTTCATGGGAACGTGTGACTCCTGGGTCGTTGTCCAGACTGGGCTCGTTCAGGTCAGAAAAAGTTTCGTAACCTGGAACATCAGGTCAAGAGCATGCGCTGACAGGAATCCCTCCCCTTCAAAATTCCTGGAAGTGGAGATAACGCCGAACTGTGTGCTTTTGTCGTTCTCTCTGTCATGTTTTTATGAGTCTGTCCTTTCTTGCTTAATGAAAGGGTTTTAATTCTAAATACTGAATTAAATTTAAAGAGTGCTGTGCCTGCCGAGTGCACATGAAAGCTTTAATTAAAATGTAGACAGGACATGGGTCAGATAGCGTTATCTATTCTGCTTCTTTTGCACTTGACAAATGGTTAAGTTGCCCTGGATATGCATCTAGAAAAACTATCCCACTGCTCCTCTTCAGTCTCTCTTTTCTGTGTTTACAGTTTGTTTATCTGTAAAATCTTCTAGGTCGTCTTACTGAGCGGTCATTTGGACAGTTGGGATGTGGGCCAGGGCGCCATGGATGATGGAGGTGGAGCCATGATTTCCTGGGAGGCCCTGTCACTCATCAAAGACCTGGGTAATACAGAGACAGACAAATACAGTGTGTGGCAAATTGCGGGTGAACTTTAATGTGTACACAATGTAGAAATGCAAAAAACGTACAAAGATAGCTGCAAGTTTACACAAGCTTATAAACAAAGTCTAGTAAATGATTTATTTTGTTATTTAGCTTCATGTAGTGACTTTACCCGAATGTGCTAATGTTTACTTGGAAAAGTACAAACAGAAAAAGTAACAGAACTTTATAAATAAAACCAAAACATCATAATGCATTAAAAAAGAATTTGTAGTGCAGGTCAACATACACTGATCAGCCACAACATCATGACCACTGACAGGTGAAGTGAATAACATTGATCATATTGGTACTATGTGCTGTTCTGATGGGAAACCTTGGATTTTGCCATTTGTGTTGATGAGACTGAGACACCCAAATAAACTTGGTCCCAAAACAAACACACTCCCTCATGCAAATGGAAATTTCTCACTGGCCCACCCCTGCAGGAAAATACACCCCACCACATTGAAAAAAACATCAAACAATCAGGAACATGTTTAGGAACATGACAATGGCCCAACATGTTGATTTGACCTCCAAACTTCCTACACCCCATTCTGATCAAGCATCAACAGGATGCAGTGGAACAAGTTGGATTTACTGAGGCCCCACTGCACAAGTCAGAGCACCCAAAGGATCCAGTGCCAACATCCTGGTTCCAGACCCCACAGGACACCCTGAGAGGTCCTCTAGTCCATGCACAATGGTTCAAAGCATGTTTAAGTGCATAAAGGGAACCAACACAATATTAGGCAGGTGGTCATAATGTTATGTCTGATCGGTGCACGGAACTGGGGGTGCTATAGTTTAATACAGCAGTCCCACTTGTTTAGCAAACATATTATTTTTTTGTACACAAGGACAACACAACAAAGACTTTTATTTTTTTTAACTTGTTAACTGTATATACCAGTTTTATATAGTGACATCAACCAATAAAGGTATGAACACACACTGTAGTGTAGATACATGTAGAGCAGATTTTTCATATAGGACAGGAGGATGGATGAATATGATAATGAATAGTAATCACATGCTGGGACTTCAGAGTCACAATTTATATAGTATTATTAGATTGTTAATTTCATTATTGTGTGAGTGGCATTTTACAGTTGGAACTGCTCAATATGGAGCTAGTTTTATCTACTTATGTGTAGTTACTATAGTCAGTGATCCACTATTGATTAATTGAGTAATTCAAGTCTGTATTTCTAACTAGGAATTTTTCTTTACTCACAAACAAAAATCTTGAATCATATGTTTTATTTTATGAGCTTGCCATATGCTTTTTTAATGTACTGTTAAAGGTTCTTCAGAGCTTGAGAGCCTATGAAGCTGTTATAGGGACTGATGATGGAGCAACACCTTTTCAGACACTTAATGTTGTTTTTTGTTGAGTGGTAACTCTCGTGTATACTGAAGAGTAAGGGCAGGAAATCATTTACCTGGCAAAACAGCTGGATTCTCACAAGATCCACGCAAATCTAATGAGGAGCAGAGTGTCCGGTTCCGAACATGGGGACAAATTTAAATATTCGTCAGACTGTAAACAGTATTTTCAACCAATGATTTGTAGAGCTACGAGAACACACATACCTAGGAAAGAGACTCGGATATAAAGTGCAGTATTCTTGTGTACAACAGAATTTAAATAAAAAGGCCTATGACCATGATAGTCCCCATCAAACCAAAGAGCACAAGGTCCATTAAGAAAACCTTACTGTTCTATTTTTATCTATATATATGTATCTGCAATTGCTGTACTCATTTGTGTCTTCATCTGTTTCTAGGTTTACGTCCAAGAAGGACTCTGCGAACTGTGCTGTGGACAGCTGAAGAGCAGGGTGGAGTTGGTGCTCAACAGTACTATAATCTACACAAGGTACTGTCTACTGTTACTGCGGCAGTTAATGGAAAACAGTCAAAATAACAGCCACAAAGCAAATATTGTTCCTGCTAATAAGAAGCAGGAAGGGTCGGACCATTGTGAAAGTAAAAGAGAGTGTAGGAGTGTAGAAATGTGCTTTCTGCAAATTGGAGAGGCCTTGGCTCGCTCCCAGATTTTTCTCTGTGCAAAAAGGATCTAAACAACAATCTACAGTCGTTCAGTTTCCTTCTTTAGAGCTTGGCTGCCTACCAGGCCCTGAGCTATAATAGACTACAATTCTAAAAACCAGAGGTACACAGCGAGTGTACCATAACTCGCATTGTGGACTGGTTCCTCTCTGACTTTTGATGTATATGTTTAGAATTTAAATTGCTTCATTAAGTTAAAGGTAGAGTCTGCGATTCTGGAGAAAGACTGTTGATATTTAACCAGTTTATTTAGATAGTTACAGGTTTACCATCACTCTCATTCCCACTGTCCTCTTTCCCTCCCATTTCCCTTTATCCTCCCTTTACCCCTGCACAAATATGCACAGGACACGCTGGAATAGTGTTGCAGAGCCATTTGCAGAGCCAGGGCTGTATACAAGCACCAAATTTATCTAATTTGTGTCGGGTTTAACTTGTGTATTCACTTTAAAGTTACATTTCTTAAAAATATACATTGAAACTTCAAAATACCGACTTTATGTAACCAATCATGCAACTTTTAGGAGGACAATGCAGATATAGTAGGTCTCTAAACTAAAAAGCTAATGCTAGACTAGAGAATACCAAAATAACTAAATCCAAATCAACCAGAGCATTAATAAAAATATAATTCTATTTGTTTAAAAAACTGAACAAGTGCATCTTCTTATTTTGTAACTTCTTCTTAGTCCCTAATTTAGTAGTAAGGTGAGAAATAAACACTAAATTTAAGCAGTTTGTCAGATTTGACTCCATACATGCAGTTTATATTACCCGGTGACCATTGAAATTGCCATAACGGCTCTCTCCCCGTTTATTTCGATCAAGGTTTGGTCTACAATTCATCCATTTTCTTCCTCTTATCCAGAGATGGGTGGCAGTAGGCTAAGCTAGATATTCCACGTTTTCTGATTCTTCTTGAGTGATCCTGTGGTGTTCCCACGTCAGATGAGATATGTAGTCCCTCCCATGAGTTCTAGGTCGAAACTTGAGGCTCCTTCCAGCTCGGAAAATTTCTAAAGTAAGGGTCCCGGTAGCATCCTAACAAGATGCATGAACTACCTCAACCAAAAACAACCCTTTCAATACAAAGAAGCAGCAACTCTACTCAAAGCTCCGTTAAGGCGTCCACTTGTATCTGCAGTCTCATTCTATTGGTCACTACCAATACCTTGGTACCTGCCTTTCAGCTCATCTTCCTCTTCACCATGACAGTCCGGTACAACGGCTGCTTTACTGCGGACACTGCACCAATCTGTCTTGCGCAATATTCTTTGATACTTTTACTTTGGCCAGCAACTCACCCCTAAAAACTGCCCCAGTCCACACTGAAGGTCATGATCTGATGAAGCCAATAAAACCACATTATTTTCAAAAAGCAGAGCCTCCACACCTCGGCTGTGCCTTGAGATCCTACTGGGGCATCACACTGCTCAGCTTCCCTGTAAAACTTTACTCCAGGGTGATGGAAAGGAGGCTTTGAACGATTATAAAAACCTTAGGAGCTTTGAGGATTCTGTTTAGGCCGTGTAACAGTGGACCACCTTTGCTGGGTTATGAGAGGGTCATGGGAGTTTGAACCTCCAAGTGTTTAGTAGACTTGGAGCTCCAGGACTACAGGTTAGCTGCTGTTGCTACGACCCATCCGGTCCAACCAAAGTGAGAGCTGTGATTTTATTCTTTGCACAAATCAAACACGTTTCTAATGAGTGTTGGACTCTGATCCTGTTTGTGATATTCATGGACAGGATCTCATGGACGCCTAGCACACGGTGAGGAGGCATTTACTGAATTTGACAAAAAAAATATACTAGATTAGAGTCGCTTACTCCACCTTTAAGGCATCCTCTCAAGCAACTCCTAGTAACTAATCAAGCTTGCTTGCCCTCTTTAAAAGTAGCTGTGGTTAAATTAAAAAAAAAACCCATGTACTTAGACAGAAAGTTGTACTGTTTTTAATTATTCATTTGTATATGTTCTCGTCTCTCTCTTGGTCCTTCACCTTTTCAATCTGTTCTCTCCTCACACAGGGGAACATGGCCAACTTTGACCTTGTCATGGAGTCTGACTTGGGGACATTCACCCCACTTGCTCTGCAGTTTACTGGCAGTGACGCAGCGAGAAAGGTGGGATTTAAAAACACGACTATAAAAGAAAGTTAAAATGGAATTATAGGCACTTACACAGGCTTCCAAAAACAACGAGGCAGTGTGAAATAGTGTCCTGTCCTGTAAGGGGGCTGTTTTTCCTTTAAGGTTCAGACCATTGCTTCTGAAAACAAGAAATGTTTGCTTCGTTCCAATGTTGAACTTCTCACCTGTCATTCTTTTGCATTTACATCACAGAAGGGAAATAGCCTCTGCCACCTGAACCACAACATCATACATAGAGAAAACCCAGCTTTAACCGCAGAACTAGTTTCATTTAGATCAGTGTGGCACTGTAACATCTTTGCATAATGTTTACTACGGGCTTACAGTCTGCAATGTCAGTGTAATTTAACCCTCTGAATACCAAAACTAGGGGGTTCACAATGCATGTTTTCCTTTAAAAAGCACTAAAATTGCACCATTTATCAGAGACAGAAACTGTAAACACATAAATAACTACTGAATTTTCGACTTTTGAACTAATAATGAGTGTCATGTGGTTCAGTCAGACTAAATCTAAGCTTAAAGTTGTGATATTTCATCAAAAACACTTAAAGGTTTGCCAAAAATGAAGCAATTACAATAACTAGATTCTGTAAAAAATAAAAAAAATTCTGTGCTCAACTGACTCAGCTGCAACCAACAGTCGTGATGAAAATTCAGGGACTGTTAGTCTGAACTGAGGGCTTACTCAGACCACATAAGAGACAAATATAAGCAATAAAATATATACACCAATCAGGCATAACATTTTGACCACCTGCCTAATATTGTGTTGGTCCCCCTTATGTGCTCAAAAATGCTCTGAACCATTGGACATGGACTAGAGGACCTCCCAGGGTGTCCTATGGGGTCTGGAACCAGGACATTGGCACTGGATCCTTTGGGTACTCTGGCTTGTGCAGTGGGGCCTCTGTCAATCCAACTTGTTCCACTGCATCCTGTTGATGCTTGATCAGAATGGGGTGTAGGAAGTTTGGAGGTCAAATCAACATGTTGGCGACTGTCATGTTCCCTAAGATGTCCTGATTGTTTTTTCAATGTGGTGGGGTTCGTTTTCCTGCAGGGGTGGGCCAGTGACACTTGGGATATCCCCATTAGCATGAGGGAGTGTGCTTGCTCTGGGACAGTGTTTATTTGGGTGTCTAAGTCTCATCAACACGAATGGCAAAATCCAAGGTTTTCCAGCAGAACACTAGATAGTACCAATATGATCAATTTTATCCACTTCACCTGTCAGTGGTCATAATGTTGTGGCTGATTGGTGTAATTTCTGTAATTCTAACTTTTTTTATACTGCTCAGAAGACATTATTTAGTTCTCTCTACTTGTAGCTATGGTTGTTCCATTTCCACAGAGGTGCAGGGCCATGTTGCAGTGAAAAATGAGCCCACAGTGAGTAAAAATGTGACAGGAGCACAAAAAAAACCACATCGAAACTGCCTGAGGTTCAGAGGGTTAAATATGCGATAGTGTACCTTGGATTTACAGTACAGTGCAATAATTCATGCAGAGACACGTTTTATGTTCACCAGCGTTTACCAGACATGACGACAAACACTTTGCTGTGTCTGTTTTCACAGGTGATGGAAGAAGTGGTCAAACTTCTGGCTCCCATTAATACGACCAAACTGGAGACTCATGGTGAAGGAACAGACATCTCACCGTGGATGCAGGCTGGAGTTCCAGGTCAGCTGAATCATTATTTCTGTCTGCAGCGATCAGCTAATGTTTATAGTAACGGGGCACTGTGAAAATTCATATTATAACATCATATGTGCCATGACTGTGTTATTATGGCTTTAAGTGTCTGCCATGAACACACAAAAAGGAAATAGGAAGTTACTCATCCTAATTTTTGCGGTTCTGGCTTAAAGACCTTTTCTACTGAAAGTGTTGCATGTAAAGAATCGCATCCTTACTGATGAACTATGAACAGACTATAGCACAGTATGGGGAAGTGGGGAAAGATTCACTTTAAATGAAATTACTTAGAAATCCGAAATGAAACTTGAAGATGCAGAAGTTGTGTAACCAACCATACATTTTTTAGTGCACAATGTACAACAGGTTAAGCAATGACCTGCCAGTCAGAAGATCTGTGGATTGAACCCCTACTGCGGCCACTGTTAGGTCCTTGAGCAAGGCCCTTAACTCCTCACTGCTCCCTGGGTGCTGCACCGTGGCAGCCCTTTGCTCCCATTACCTAATGTGTGTGGAATGGGTTAAATGCAGAAGTTGAATTTCCCCAAGAGGATTAATAAAGGTTCAATTATAGTATTATTATTATATTTTAGAAACATAAAAGCTAAAGAATTAAAACAGAACTGAATTTAAATAAACCAAACCAATATTTTAAACAGAATATTAGATTTCTTTAAAAAAAAACTGAACCAGTACGTGTTTTTATTTTTGTTTGTTTAGAAAATAAAACTGTTTACAGTGTCTTCTTATAGTTTTTATGCAGATCTTTTCCAGTACAGCTTATTTTACCCCCCAGTTTAACATTAAGATGAGAAACTGTAGAACTTCTTTACAATATAGTCACAGTTCTGATAAACTTTTGCTTCTCTGCATTGCTTTGCATTCTGGGAAAAAGCCTGCGCTGTCAACAATGTGGTTCTGAAAACTAAACAGTGTTTCTGTCTTTGTGGTTTTAATAGAGGTTCAGTGGTCCAGACATCTTTTGCCTCAAGCTATTTTTTAAGGAAGTGTGATTGTGTTGTATCCACAAAGACACTGTGTTTTAAACTTTAGATAAGGAACTGAAAAAAGAAACAAAAACACACCGTGGCAGTCTTCATTATCAAACATTCAGCAGTCCCAGTGGAGCTACTTAGGGTTTAGTACCCTAATCAAAAGGCATTTAAAGGCAGTGAAGTTTCATTAGCAATTTGTCTGTTATGGTATTCAGGGTTGTTTTTAAATCCTCGCTTTTCACTCTGTAAAAGCTTTTATCCTGTTCATTTACTTAAGAGTGTCTGTGGTGTAATTCGTGTTAAAGGGAGCCAAGAAAAACTATTATATAAGCTCACATTAGTAGAGACTAGAGCCAGGGCAGTTGGACAGAGGCTACTATCAAGCTCTGTTAAGTTGTTCAGACATCTTGCTTAATGGCAATTTTATACCCTAATAATAATGATCAGAATAAAGATTCCAGCGTTCTTAGTTGTTCCATTAACTAATCTGTCATCAACTGACTCATGTGTATGAGGTTTTCCATCATGGAGGTAAAGAAAACATTGTTTAACTTGTCAAAACAAGGACGCTTCATGTTGAATCCTCTGGTTCATGAATCACCACAGACGAGCCACATTCTGAAAGGCTTTCTTCCTCATCGTCTGTAAGCCTGAATCGAGGTGTCTTGCTTCTGTATCAACTGTAGATTTTACATTATTCAGTACACTGTATAGTTAAAGTGATTTCTATTTATGGAACAAAAATTTTCCTAAATTTAGGGTTAGAAGTTTTCACCAAACTGACTTTTTGGATTACAAACCAGGTTGAAAAATGAAATAGAACTGAAAACTAAGATGAACAGATGCAAGATAATATAAAAAGAAGTCAAAATAAATAAGACAAAAATCCAAAACCAAGAAAAAAAAATGGATAAACTGCAGATATTACATGTAGACATGAGAAACTCAATTTTTCTCATGGGCCTTTCGAAGTATTCTGTATTTTTATGAAGTTGTTAAATACATTCAACAGAGCAGCTAAAGGTTTAGTGCCTTGCCCAAAGACACCTGAAAGGCAGTTTTTTTGTTTGTATTTTTTTTCCCTGAATATTCTGGGATATGAAAACATTCACTGCTGTGTTTATCAGATGGAATAAATTCAGTCAACCGCATATAACGCGATATAAATAATTTGGTGCACATCCCCCTTCTTGGCTTGTTTTTAGCATGCTTATTAGTCCTGATCTCCACGAAGAGACTTCTAAAACGTAGAAGAAGGACACAGCTGCTAACCTACGGTAGTCCTCTGTGTCATGTTGAATCCTCTGAATCATAAACCACCATAGACAGGCTGCATTCTGACGGGCCTTCCTCCTCGTCTGTAAGGCTGAGTCGAGGTCTCTTGGATGGTCTCTTTATTAGAGTTGGTTGTAGGAACAGTACAGGGCTGTCCAAAGGGAAGGTGAGGGTACAAACACCACAGTCTCTGCTGGGCACTTTGGCCTGGGTAGCTTTAAGCACATAGGAAGAAAAAGGTAATCCTGGCAAATCGTGTCTGGTTTACAGTAGCAACATGATTGAGCACACGTAGTCACAGTAAGACCTGATCAATTTTAATGTACAAGTTGATCTGTAGGACTACAAACCTGTACTTCGGAGGGAATTCTGCAGTTTCTGGAATTCTGTAGTTTTCACGGACAGCTGCGTTCCGACTGACGCTGTTTCTGTAGGATCCGTCTGGGAGGCTACGTGTCGTACGACAGGCAACAAGTGATAAACGCTTCCACTGCCGTCCTAAACCAAGACACAACAGCAGCACTTCATGCACCCATCATCAAAATTATCAGTTACATCAGCAAATTATGTTACGAAAACTGAAATTGTTCCTATAATGTGGGCAGAATCATGTGTGGAGGCTTTAGTTTGTGTTGATGTTACAACACTGTGACTTCCCTACATTCTTAAAACTGCGGAACAGATAACTATGTAAAGATAAGGGCTGAAACTTTAAAGGTCAGCTTGGAGTTAAATTTGTGTCTCTGGGATCAGCTCATATCAATTCAATAAAACACTTCTCAGTTGTATTATTATTTTCAATGCACATAATGCTCAAATGGCTGTTTTACTGCCAAAATTGTGCATATTGTAATGACCCTTCTGTGCCAAGTTCAAAGGATTTACTGTATAAGCAACAGACCCTTCTTTATTATGTGTAGGCCATTGAGCAGCCAGGGTTCACTGACCTCGCATTTGTTTTGACTCACTCGTTGATATATTTATTATGGCCTTTATTTATTTCATTATGTATTTCAGTGGCATTTTATTTTGCTAACATTTCCAAGCATTATGTATTGCTGCTATTGTTACAAGCTAAACAAACTAGCTCATCTTCTTAAGCAAATATTGCAAACCTAGCAGCAGTCTGCCAACCTTATGTACGCAGGATTAAAGAAATGCACTGAGCACGAAAATACTGTAGTTAAAGGTGGAATCTATCCATAACAATGGAAAGCTAGGCGTCAAATGCTAACAGGGTAATCTAAACTGTATTAACTGTATCTTTATAACCACAGTCACTTTGGGATGTGTACAATATTCTTGCTTCTTACTTGTAAGTTCTGATTTGACACTTGGCTCTAGCAAAATCAGGACTGATCCCTACTCAGTGCTTAAACTGAAGCAACTCCAGATTTAAATTAACCTGCTTTAATCTATCTCAAAATGAGGCGTCCTGCAAGAGAAGAGGCTGCATGTTCAGGACCACATTTCTATCACCCTAGTTTTTCAAGATAGCACCACCTAGCGAATCCAGTGACAGCAAAAGTCACCAAATACTACTTTCAGTCTGACTGATTGTACTTTTAGATGTTTATTCCACCCAAATGACACTTTATGTTTTGCAACTTAATTTGGCTGCCAAGAGTTCATCAGCTAAAATAAAGATGGACTCATAATTGCAGTCACTGAGTCTCAAACAGATATTTCAAGGTTAGTAAGAGGCAAGACACCTTGTATATGCGACAGTTTTTCTGTAGTATCGGAATCACACAGACACGCTGTATCTGTCCTCTTGGGGTAGTTGGTGCATTGAGGGTTCGTGCTGATTGAATTTTGGTAGTTGTTTTGGACTGAATTTTAGGAGCTGCTGGAGTCGCAATAATGGAAGTTGAAGGAGCTGGGCTGGTGGAAGTCGTTGAAGTTGGGATGGTGGAAGTTTTTGGAGCTTTGATGGCGAGGGTTAAGGCAGGGTGCTTCTCCTTGCACAAAGACAGGTGTTTCACAAAGTCCCGTTTACGTGACAGCATCGAGTGGCAGTAGATGCAGTGGTAATGCCATTGTGGTCGGCAGTCTAACCCACATCTGTGAATGGTATGCCCTAAAACATAAGAACATAGAAATGTAGCATTATCATTTTATAATCATATTATTTAAAGCTTTTAATTCTAAAAATCTAAATCAAGTGTGTTCTCACAACAAACAAATCAAAGAGGAACTTGTCTTTGGTTCATTCCACAAATGGAATTGATCAAAACACTTAGGCTGCCTTTAATGCATAGACACATTGTAGCTCCTTTTTAATTTCTAAAGAGAATGTTTGAAAACTTTACCTTCATGAAGAACTGCACGGTTGAAGTGGTTCTCTAAATGGATTCTGACCTTGCACAGCTTCGTTGGGTGGAACAACACTGAACTACAGAATGGGCAGTGGAAGTCCGTGCAACATGTGGTGCATCTTTCCAGTTCGGGCAAGGAGCTCCCTTCTTGGATTGTTATATGCATCTGGAAAAAGAGAGAGTCTAATTGGTGAAATTGAACATTTTGCATTCATTTCAAAAACATAAATTCTGCCAAAACCCAGCACTGGACCAAAAGTAAATTTCACATCTTCTGTCCTGGATCTTTCTGGAAAATATTGTTGATGTTCTGGCACCAAATTACAATCAATTCTGTTCTTTTTTCCAGTTTAAATAGCTTTTAAGGACAGATATAACTCATATAATGCAGCTTTTCGTATGTTGCAGAAGAGATAATTTATATAAATCATGTTAATTGTAGTCTAGTGGCCAATGAAGACATACCAAACATATACAGAATAAATGTTAGAAAAACTACTCTAGTATTATCTGTAATGTAAATGTCAAGCCTGATTATACTATAAACTTCAAACACTAGTTGTGGTCCCAATTATTTGTTTACAAGAAGTATTAGAGGTTTCACGAAGACATACCTTTGTTATCACCACAGACATAAAGTTAAGTGTGTTTTTCACATTATGACTGTTTTCAGATGTACATAAACTGGGTGTTTACACTTATAGCCAATTTTGAAGACTAATGATACATAAAGCTCCTAGCCTGCAACCAGACAGGATTGGTTCCATAGGTTTGTTATGTATGACACCCTGGAAGTCTGAATCCATATTTCTGAGACTGTCATAGGTGAAAATACTAAGCTATGGTGTTGACTGCTTATTTCACTTGTGTCTTGTAGCATACAACAACACATGGACATGCTACCAAGATTTTTTTTTAAAACTGACTTTCACCAGAGGAGGTCTTTAAAATAAAATCTGGATTATCTAAGCCTAAATATAATGGTAGAACAGTGAGTTCTGTTTACACTGAAGACACTTGGCTACTGCTAATTCAATGTAGCTAACTTAGATTTTTTTTTACAATACAAATAATGTGAAGGCTACTATTAATTATCACAGTTATTAAGTAAACACCTTGTTAGGCTTGTCAAAGTCATGCTAAGGGTTTTATAAACAAATAAGAATGCCATCACTTCGTTTTGCAGCAGGCTAACATAGGCTAACAGTGAGCTAGCTAACGTTAGCTCACTCTACGACTCAATTCAAGACTCCACAATTATTTTTAACGAAAAAAAAAAGATTTACATTTAGTGCTTACAGTTTTATTATCGTCCATCTTGTCCTTGTGTTGTAGAAATACGGTGCTCGGTTATCGGTAGGTGGCAGTGTCCGGAAAAACTCGGTGCCTGGAACTGCGGTCCTGAAACTGGAGCCTCCTCTGTTGCACAGACGTGGACACAAAAGTTACCTCAAAGGGCCAGTTAAAGTGTATGTCTTCTATTTATGGAGGGCTTCGTGGGTTTACTTACCTGTGTCACCGCATCAGGGTTCAGAAGAAGCTGCTTCTTGAATCCCATCTCCACCTCTGCATAGCTGGAGAAGCAGTCTCGCGTAAAGAGGGGGTTACAGACGGGAGCAGACGGGATTGTACCCCACAGCACGCAGCCAGCGGGGAGTTATCTCTCCGTCGGACGGTAAACAGTGCAGACCTTCCGGGCTTTTGCACTCCGGATAACTGCATCTGCGATCCATGTTTGACAGCCGACTTTATGACAGTCTGCAGAAGGAGCTAACAAGCTAACCAAGCTAAAAACAAACAACTTCATCTAATTCTTTCTCTGAATTAATCGTCTAATTAATCAGTTATTGTTGCTTTACCGCCCCCTACAGGACTGGAGTTGAGACTGGTAGCCTGGCAGCAAAAACAATCACTAAACACTGAATTCACTTCAGTGTGCTGTATTGGCATGAATGTCAGGTGAAAATATTGCCAAAGCATCAATGATTGTGTAATTCAAAAATTATGAGAGAAAGTCAAAAAGGACAAGGTAGAATAAAAAGGAAGGATAGATGAGGAAGATACGAAAAAACTGTAAATACTGTACATGTAAATGTGTTTTGCATGTGTGTATGTATGCACATATGTATAATGTTATTAATAACTTTATTTATATAGCGCTTTTTAAAAGAATGGTATGCAAAGTGCTTTGACAGGTGAAGCAAATGAAGGGCACGTAGAAGTCATGTCAATAGTCAACACTGAAGTCAAGTCAAGCCACTGTTATTTATATATTACATTTTAAACCGACACTGAGACAAAGTGCTTAGTAGCAGAGAAATAAAATTAGCATTACAGTTATAATTCATAATTTATTATACTAATTTACCAGACTAATTGTAAATTCATGTGTAAATTATTCATGCATTGTTCATTATCTCTTTGAGACCCTTATTATATGTTTATTTTTAGCCTTACTGTACTTTTTGTAATTCTTAACTCTGTATCTAGCTGCTGTAACATTTAAATTTCCCTGGCGAGGGATAAGTTAAGGTTTTTTTTTATCCTAATTAAATATTAGGATTAGGACCCTAAAGTATCACTAACTGTACAGTTTTACCTGACAAATTAAATGCTAAAGTTAGGACCCTACAGTGTTAATATTGTTAATATTTTATACAAATTCACCTGATCAAAATAAGTGTTAGGGACTGTATATGATATAAAATACAAATTTATATGACAAAATGAAATATTAAGGTGAAGGACTTACAATATTGTTCATTACACAAATTGCCTGTCTTATCAAATATTAGGGTAATATTATTATATAAAATACAAATTTGCCAGACTAAATCAATGTGAACCCTACATTATTATATACTCTAACAAATTACCTGACCTATTTAGATTATTAGTTAAGTTTTACACCTTACAATGATGTACAATATATGTATAATAGATTATGTCGGATAAATATCTGTCATATTCAGTGATATTTTAATTATGTCATGCGGTCACATATTGTGCAGCTCAGTATGCTGCTTGTTCTTCTGTTAACACACCCTGTTGCTTCTCATTGTTGTCTAGTATTTTCAAGCTTGGGATTAACACATTTATCAAATTTCCTAAATTATGTCTTATTATTAGTATATTTCTCATGTTTTAAGAGGAAGTGTGCCTCTGTCTCTACTTCGCCTGTCATTAAGTAGCCACAGACTCTTCCGTCTGTCAGCAGCCATGACCTCTTGTATCCTATTTTCTCTGTGGCCAGACTGTGGTCACTTAGTCAGTGTCTGTCTCTGCTCTGTATCTCTGATAGTAAAGAGATATTCTGCCAGTTTACATTCATGGTTTAGGGATAGATAATAATGAAATTTGTTTTGAGTTTTGATTTGATTCTCCGAGCATTTTTGTTAATGTAATAATGTGGTTTATCCTTAAAATCATTTATCAGGATACATGTCCAAGCTTTTCCTTGTGCTTCCTACTCTGTAACATGGTCTTCATCAGTCATGGAGATGGATTTGTTGGCCTGCAAACTCGGTAGTTACGATTTCATCAGGAGAACTTGTAAAACTTATGTTCATATTGCCTGAAAGTTCTACATGAAAAATAATTCTTGGCCTCAAAAATGCATTTCTGTCACTACTTTTTAAAAACATACTGTATTAGTTTGTGTACCAGCTTTTTCCACATCTTATTTCTCTCATATAGTCATGACCCCAAAGACAGAAAAAACTTAAATTGGAATAAATCTACAGTGACAGATTAGAAGAAAAGCTTGCTAATCCAAAAAAGTAGATTTAGTGTTAAATTTTGATGACTAACTAAGGTGTCCAATACAGAAGTGCCTCAAGGTAAAGTAAAAATATATCAATGCTGTTTCTGCTCAATCATTATTAATGTGATTTCTAATACTGAGATCCTAAAGAAGAAATCAATAAGCAGATTGAAATGGAAAAGTAGCTACAGTGAAGTGAACGTTTTTATTACAAAACTAAGATAACATGATTTCTTCCTTCATTCTCCACCAGTGTTTTATTATTTTTAGAATAGAATTACTTTACTGATCTCTAAGGGGAAATTCTGTAGTTGCAGTAGCAAGCAGTAAACAACAGTAAAGTGGCCACCAATACAAATAAATACAAATATAAATACAAATAAATAAGCAGAAATATCCGGTAAGTAAGGTAAAAAATAAGGAAAAATATATTATAGATAAGTACAAAATGCTCAATAAAGTGTAAAATATACTATCAGTTAAAAAGTACTAAAGTGAAAAATGCACTGTAAAGTGTCAAATGCACAAATACACTATAGTAAAAATACACAGTGATATATAAATATAATAACAAATGTAAACTTTGAAGATTTGTCTACAGAAATGTTCTGGAAGATTAAACCAGATGCAGTGATGACGTTTCTTTTCAGATGTGGATCAATGACTTTAACTCCAGAGCTGTTTGGACAGTTGATTCTCCAGCGTGTTAAGTTCCATGTAGCAGTTTTTATTTTATTATCAAACACTCTGCGGTCATCTTTCTGTTCGTCTGTCCTCCAGGTGCCAGCCTCCACGTGGCCGACAGCCGCTACTTTTGGTTCCACCACAGCGAAGGCGACACCATGACGGTCCAGGACCCTCAAGACATGAACCTCTGCTCGGCATTGTGGGCCGTGGTTGCCTACGTCGTGGCCGACCTGCAGGACATGTTGCCCAGGTAGCACGTAAACAACAGCAGGATTATCTAACTCCTAAACATCTGGGTAAATCCAGCTGGTTTAGAAATACTTGAGATTGAATAGTTGATTTGTTAATGCCAGTTTCTGTTTACAATTTGAATGTAAATTGATTTTCTATCAACAAGTTCTTCATGAGAAAGGACGAAAACTCTGTGAAGACTGTGGTTGATTGAAATCTGTTATATCTATTATGATTACTTTGAATGTGAAGCAAGCTGATGTCAAGTTCCAAAGAGAGGGCAAGTAAAAGTTTATTTAAAACCAAATGCAGCGTGATAGATGCTTACATGATCATGCTACATAATGATCTTAATGATTTTGAGCAGAGAAAAACACATTATATTAAGATCAAGTGGAAAAATGCATCTTACCAAGTAAAAAGCTGTGGATTTTCTCAGGTACTGTATTCATAGTTATATAATGTGCACCACAATAGATGAAATTAGGATGTTTTTAAGTGTAGAAATTTATAAAATAGTATCACAAAGTCCTAACTCGTGAGTGTTTGTGTATCAGTAGTGAGTTTACGGAGAAGAAGAAAGTGTCGAGAAATTGCAGCGCTGTCTAGAATTCCCATGTTTCTGTCAGTGTTCAGTCTTATCCATCTCTCCATTCTTGTTTAATGTGGTTTCTCTATTTTCTCCTAACGTTATTTTCACATGATGTTTTGTAAGATCTGACACCAAATCATCAGTGCATCATTAAAGCATTAA
This sequence comes from Dascyllus trimaculatus, assembly GCA_024666655.1. Taxonomy (NCBI): domain Eukaryota; kingdom Metazoa; phylum Chordata; class Actinopteri; family Pomacentridae; genus Dascyllus; species Dascyllus trimaculatus. The sequence continues at coordinate 11,112,890 of CM045451.1, read as the reverse complement.
TCATTGTTTTACGCAATGACACCCCTTCTCTCTCCTGCTGCAATTCTTTAAATGTTGCCAATTACATAGTTTTTGCGAAGAAAGAGGAAGATGAGACAAGGTGACGACAAATGAGACGCATAAATTCAGCAGAAATAGAAAGGAGAAGAGGAAAGAGGAATAACGCGGCAGGAGGAAGCAGGATGAAGAGAAGAGCAGAATTAAAAAGAAGAAGAAGACGGCATCATACAGCGGAGGAGGGGAAGTAAAGACAATTAATCACTTTGTGGGCGATATGCCAACCATCACAGCAGCTACAACAAACACACACACACAGCTGGGATGTGTTACCCCGCGAACTGATAAGTCAGCACTCCCAGGGGGTGATGTCAAGGTTAGTCACAGCGCCAGAGCAGATAAAGTCATTGTGTTGAAACAGAAATTTGTGTAGCTTTTTGTCAGTGTCTGGTGAGTTCCCACTCCTGTGTCAGTAACACTGTGATTCACACACACACACACGGTTTTGTTAGCGAAGAAGCAGAGTCAGTGGATGTTTAACACACACTGAGTCACACACATGTGCCACTGTCAAGATCTATAGAGGACCACATGAACATCAGAGGGACATCTGTCGAACAGGACAGCTTTATATCATCCTCAAATGTGATTTCTTCTGATGATCTGTGGATTGATTGTCAGAATTAGGAACATCCTGCCTCAGAGTGATGCTGATAAAAAACCACGCATTTGTTTTCAAGATGTCGCTATAACTGTCTGAAAACCTCCAGCTGATTCAAAATATTGATTAATCGATTAATAATAACAGCAGGACATTTGTGTTTTTGTTGACTTTTTACTGTTTCCTTTTCTTCCCATTTTTTTCAGAGATATTTACAGATGAACAATAGCCCTGCCTTGTACTTCATCTATTAGATTTTTGCAAAAGAGAAAAAGTTTTTAATGTTAAAAATATTATTATATAGGAAGGGCACTGGCTATTGCTTATCCCAACATGTTGGTATAGAATGGTGAAGAAGAGCGTTTGAGTGTTCAAAAATACTGACAGGAACTAGCAAGTTTGACCATATTTCTCCTTTATTAGCTGCTCCTCATTGGCTTCCTGTAAAATCTAGAACAGAATTTAAATTACATACAAGACCAATCATGGCCAAATTCCTCTGTATCTTAAAGGCCTTATTGTTCCGTACTATCAGACCTCCGCTATCAGGATCCTCTCCAGCTCCCACTTTGGGTTCAGGAGAAAAACACCCTCTCTAGTCTTAAGATTAGGCTAAAACCCTCCTTTTTGATAAAACTAATAGCTACTGCTGACTAAAGTGACCCTGAACCATCTTTTAGTTAAGCTGCTATTGTATTAAGCTACTGGGGAATTTGCGATTATAAGCCGCCAGTGCATCTCGCTAATTTTGTGTTCTTGCTCTTGTAGTTTGCATTTTGTCCTTCCTGCATGTATTTCTGGCTTCAGAGCTGCACGTTTCTGATTTGTGGTTCCTTTTCACACCAACTTACCCAGTGCTCCTTGTTTTCTTATGTCTTGTTTGTCTGTTTTCTTTCCTCCACTCTCTCCCAAACTGGTTGTAGCAGATGTCTGTCCTCCCTGATCCTGGTTCTGCCAGAGGTTTTTTCCTGTTTAAAGGGAGTTTTTTTTTTTCTTCTTTTGGTCGCTACAGTAAATAGTTTGGGTTTGTTGGATTTTGTCTCTATACAATAATATTAAAAAAGGTCCTCACCTCAGTATGTGAAGCACCCTGAGATGATGAATGTTGTGAATTGGCGCTATATTCATAAAACTGATTTAACTGAATCTTCTGTATGAGACTTCAGATTAGATGAAGATTACACTCAGTAAAGTGAGCATTTTAATACTATATAGACTTTTCAAATATTGCATATCTTGAATAAATGTTACGTTATGAACTCTTAACCTAAAAAACCCAACATATGCACACACCACAAAGGCTTAAATTCTTGAAGTCTAGCGTAACATTAATGGTCTCTGAATCTGCTCATCTACTTCATCCTGAGTCCTTCGGTTTGTCACCCTGTTTATCTTCTCCTTTGTCTTTTCTGTATTCATTCTAAACACAAAGCTTTTCTCCTCATGTTCATATCCTGATTTCTGCTTATACATTTCTGGGTGTTTTTGTGTTTTGTTTAACATTATGATTTACAATTTACAAATTTTTGTGACAGCTGAACTGCCTCATCTTTAAATCCGCTGAGGTCAACAACTATCAGGCTGAAGGGATTGTAATGTATAAACTTGTATTTAGCCCAAAACAATGACGACATATGAATTATTCGCTTTAACCTCTGCTTGGCTCGATTTCAGTTATTACTCATGATCACAAGTCCACAGAACATGAGATCACACCGCAAACTTGGTCATTTAGCATCACTTTTTCCATGTTGTCATGTTTTGTACTTCGTAGCTGCAAAACCGCAGGTGAGAGTGACACAACTGAGCAGAAATTGTGCTCTTAGTGGCTTTTTTTCCCATCACAGCCACAATATTTCACAAGGATTGATTATTTTCTGTATTGATTAAGATGTTTTATTTTGGTCAAACTCCAACGTCCTTCGGTTTAATATCTTTCCGGTCCACAGAAACCTGATAGTGTGAAGCAGCCAGGGGACATTTAACAGGTCAGTAGATGATAACAATCGATTTCAAATGTAATTTTAAGTGCAGAAAAGATTCATCCAATTTGCATGTGGAGCTCATGCTGCTTTATCAGCATAGAGCGCCGCCTTGTGGACAACCTCCAACACAGCACCTAGTAAATTCTTACTTTACATTTTCCTGCTGGACATGAAAAATATGGTCCATAGAAGACAGAGAATAAATGTGATAATATCATGACAGCTACTTTTATTACATTTATTATTACTTTTTACAGACAAAATAAAAATGGAAATAAAGCTCCAGTTTGACTTTAGTGACAAAAACCTTTTTAACATTTGAATTTTAAATGACCATCTTTCATACACAAGCTAACTAGTGAAACTGCAGAAAGACAGCTGACTTGTATCTTTAATGCTAACAGGTTTATTTAGTTAGCTGGTTTTTGACAGAGTGTAGAAAAAGTGACAAATGGAAACAGCCACACACATCCCCAAATGACAGTAGACATGTTCATGTAGCTACAGGCCTTCTGGAGTTAAAGACTTTAATCCCGTTTTGCATTGAAGACCGAGCGTATTTGGTCAGAAGTGCTCCGGTGGTCTGTTTCTCCCCACACAGGTCCCTGGATAAGAAGGATTACTCATTATAATGAACCACCTACATGTTACAAATCAGGTAATTTGCATTACTAATCGACTTTCATGAGAGGTTATGATAACACTAACTTTATATATGGTGTGATGTCATCCTCTGTCCATTTCTCTCGGAGTGTGAAGAGGTGGTTGAAGCGCTCCAACGTGTCCTCTGGAAGATCCTCCACCCGCAACAGGCTGATGGTCTCGGGGTTGGAGGTGCGATCCACCAGGGCGACGCTCTGAAAGATCGACAATTTCTTCAGTACCAGGGTGGGGAAAATACAACGAAATGCAAACTGCCTTGACAGAAGAAGAGTCTGCAGAATTTACAGGGTTAGTATTAGGGCTGCAACTAACATTTTTATCAATTAATCAATTGATTATCAGGTCTGTAAAATGTCAGAATATGGTGAAAAATGTATCCCAAAACCCAAAATGGCATCCTTAAATGTTTTGTTTTGTCCACAGTTTAAATATACTCAGTTTACTGTCATGTGAAAGTAAATAAACTGTAAATATTCATATTTAAGAAGCTATAACTACAGAATTTAGACCTTTTTTCTTTAAAACTTACACAGACAGATTAAGAGTATATAAAAAAAAATTGGTGATTAATTAAATAGTAGATTAAATTAATCACCAGCTCTAGTTAGTACATTAATAATCATTTGAGCATTATCCTAAAAAAACATAAGCTTTTAACTGGACTGTAACCAAATGCACAGCTTATACTCTAGCTGTATAACCAGGATCACCTTCAGCTGGTCCAGTCTTGTGCTCATTCCCTCTGGGACGCTCTGCTGCCAAACCTCCTGAAACTCCCTCAGGTTGAACTTGACAGCGTTCTGCAGCAGCATTAGTGCCAAACCCCGGCAAACTTTATCCTCATGTAGCGCATAAAACACCTCATCTGTACAGAGGAAGGAGGCTATTTCAGTACTGAGCAGTTTCAGACTGTGTGAGATCCGGCCAGTGGTTTAAATCTTATGTTCTGTCAATTGAATCTTTGCAAATTCTTTTTCTGTACCATTTTCAGAGAAGCGTCTCCCGTAGCAGTTCAGACAGTGCTCGATCATGTCTCTGTGAATAGAAAAAGAGAATAACATCAACAGAACCTGGCTCAGGAGGTAACTAACCTCTTTTTTTTCCTGTTCTTGCTCTCTAAAATTGAGCAATATTAACCTACTTGGGTTCCAGTGGGGCCAACTCTTCCAGACTGGTTTTAAGGGGAACCTTGTGGAAGGACCAAGACTCAGAATCCACCAGCTGAGTCACATGACCGAGCAGCTTCATCTCATAGTCAAAATCCAGGACACGCCAGTAGCCTGCAAGAAGAAAAATACTCTTTTTAAACATCTGGTAGGTGTCTGTTTTATTAATATTAGTAAGTAAAACACGCTTCAACAATATCTGATCCAGATATTACAAAAATGTCTGGTTACCATCTATCTGACAGGCGTGGATGGTTTCTAAGTGGGCTATTATCTCCTCTTCACTGGCCTGAATCCTCTCCAACAGATCCTGCATTGTGTACTAGCAACAGAGCAAACCACTTATTAACAGCTACAGTAACACTGAAAATATAGAGCACTCAAAACACAACATTACTGTTATATTTAAGTCCCTGACAGAAAATGTGTGTACAGTGATTTTATATTCTTTTACCAGACATGACACATCAGTTAGTGCCACACTGATATATTTAAACTAACAGATAAACTTATTTAGTGAAGTTATTTTTACATTGAAACAGATGATCTTTACTTTTGCCACCATAATGTTTTTGCCTAATAGATAACCTACATGGCAACAGAGTAAAGACCTAACTGATATTATCATTCTATCATTTAACTGTTCACTGTCCACATTGTGTGTTTACCCTGTTCTCTGTATTCTCCTCCTGCCCTCCTAATGCAGGTCCTTCATAAGGATTCTCCATTAAAAGCTTCTTCAGTTTCTTCAGTTTAGGACGCTGTTTCCTCAGCTCCCAGTAGCTGTTGCAAAATCCCCAAATCTACAACACAAGTAATGATAACTTTGTATGGCACTTTTAACAACAAGAGTTTACCATGGGCTTTGACAGCCAGAGCAAAAGCAGAACACCAAAAAACGCAAAATAACAAGAGTAATTCCAAAGAAACAAAAGGTGAAATTAGAATAAAGTTAAAACAAAAACACATTCAGTGCAAAAAATACTAAACTCAATATGTGAGTACAAATAAATACAAATAAAAGCAATAAAACCTTGATAGTCAGTAGACAAACATCACCACAATAAAGCAGGTCTGTACAATTTAAAGAAGAAAAGAAAATTTTAAGAAGTGATTTAAAAGAAGTCATTGATTCTGCCTGTTTCTTCTCTTCAGGAAGGTTTTTTTTTCCAGTGCTGAGGGGCCCAGATCGCAAAAGCACCTTTAGATTTAAGTCTCAATGTTGTAAAAGTGAGAAGGGCCCCACCTGAGGATCTGATTCATATCATTTCTGCTGTTAATCTTGGGGCCTGACCCTGATATGCTTTGAAAAGTGACCAGTAAAACAGGGAGACAATGGAGATCGGCCAGGATTGAGTTGATGTTTTGTTTTCTCTAAAACCAGTCAGAAGCCAAGCTGCTAAACTCTGAACTATTTAGAGGCAAGAGAGTGACTTTTGTCTTAAGAGGAGGGAGTTACAGTAGCCAAGCCTGGAGAAAATACGCGTGAGAATAACTTTTTGCAGGTTGGAGTATAAAATCTGCAGATGGTTTTAAACTGAACGAAGCAGGACTGGACAGCCAATCTGATCTGTGGTTTAAAAGTTAGATCTGAATTAAATAGTACCCCCTAAATTTCTGGCAAAAGGCTTAACAATAGCAAAAAAAGAGACCAAGGCTGCTCTCAATGAGACTGGTATTGTTTGGGTTACTGAGGTGAAGAAAATTTTGTGCCATCTATCAGTGACCATCCCTGAGAAACTCTAAAACAGCAGCTAGATTGCTGAGGTCTTTAGGTCTCAGGGGAAGGTCTTTTCTGTGTCGCCTGCTTATTATTAATTTGGATCATTTGGCTGAGTGAAAGAATATAAATAGGAAATAAAATCTGACGTTAAATTGAACCTGTGGGTCATAACCCGCTAATTCTATGTAATATAATTCTACCTGTGTGTGTTTGATTTCCATACCTGAGTGTGCACCACATGAGAGCTCTCCTGGCTGTTGGTTAGTTGGTCCGGTGTTCTGCATCCAGGCACAAACAGCAGCAAGTTGGATGTGTCGGCTATTTTTAGGTCATAGGTCTTGTTGCCGCTACAAAGCACTGCACGCTCATCTTTATCTCCTCGAATCACTAAACTGGTAACGAGGAAAAATAGTAACTGTTAGTTTTAAGTTATCACCAATATACATTTACAGTAAAAATAAAAAATTTTGCTGTCAAAAGAGAGGGAAGTGACTGCATCAGAGCCAGAGCAGCACATTTTAAAAATTATTTTATCAGGAATCAGTTTTTAAAAAAGATACCAATATTCAGAAGCTGATGTCGGACCTATAATCGGTCAACCCCTAATTGATGTTGTTTTTCTTTGTTTCATATGGTTGTAGATAAAATTATCTGTGGGGTTTCGGACCGATCTTAGATAAAACAAGCACTTTGAAGATGGACACATTGGATTCAGGGGAATTTTTGTAGAGTATTAGCAGTAAATAATTATTTTTCAATGCCGATTCATTTCCTAAATATTTCCTTGACTAATCGATTACTTGTTTGGTCTGTAAAATGACACAGAGATGTGACAAATGTTGTTCAGTGTTTCCCAAAGACTAATGCGATGTCCTTTAATGTCTTGTTTTGTGCAGATCTCAAAGACATTAAGTTTAATGTCATAGAAGAGGGAACAAAGTGGAAAATATCCAAATTTACAAAGTTAGAAACTGTTCATTAAGACTTTTATTTCTTAAAAATGACTTAAACCTATTCCTCCATAGTAAAAAAAAAGTTGATAAATAATTTTTGGTTGACAGCTAATCTATAAATAATTGCAGCTCTACTCTTGTTACTTTACAATTAAGATTTTCAGCAGTTCCATCATCTGACCAGTGTTTCCTTACTGTCAGTCTGTTCACTACACACACATATTAATTCACTTTATTTACTTCTCACCTCTGGCCAGCTTCGATGTGTTTGCAAAGTGTGTCGTCCAGCTCCATCAGGCAGTAATCTGCAGATGAAACGTTTTCCCCAAAGGACAGACAGTGGATGGTATTCTGTAAATCTTCCTCCTTCAGTTTGGCGATCTGCAGGGTGGCCTGCACCTCCTCTAAAGTTCTCATTGTCGGTCTGACGGCAGGTTAGGTCGATAATATTTTGATTAACCCCTTTTAGACTAAAACTACCCTTTTTTAATATCTAAAACAAGTCAAAACTAATCTTTCTGTGTCGCTGTGTTCAGGCTGTCAAATTTCCCCGCTCTCTTTCTGTCGCGGGAAGGAAGTGAGCAAACTACGTTTAGGTGCGACGTCAAAACACCATCGTGGAGAAACAATGATTCAACAGGAACTCTGATAAATGCCAAATAATTACTCTAAAAATGTATTTAAAGGTTGGCACTTACATGTACTTTATGTAATCATCAACATACCCATAGATAGACCTTAGGCCGAAGCTACATGAGCTAAATACCAACAAACATGTAACGTAGGAACGGTGAAGTTTCGGGTTGTGTTTCAACCAAACAGATTTATCAAACGGACCGCAGCTCACGTTGAGGGTCAAATGTTTTGAGGATGTGCTGGTAGCGTCTTCAAAATGTCAAATTTCTCCAGATCTGCCAAGGTAATTTGACATTTAGATTTGTACACATTATATTTAGTTTTTGACACGCAATTTGAATGGTACATGCGTTTAATGTGACGGGTGTCAGTCACCAGGTTAGCTACAGTTGCTAACGAGCTAGCAGTGGTGTGTGGTCATATTAATGTAATGCTTAGCTCACTAACGATAAATACCTAAAGAATGTGTAAGAAGTTCAAACCGTAAAAACCCATTGAAAGTTAATTGCGATAACTGTTATAACTATATGCCCATTATTAGTTTAAGTTATCCGTTAGCTCGTTTGAACCTTTAAACAACGTCTCATGTCAAACTACTTTAGCTGTTGTTTGGGGTATATTTTGAGCTATTTATTTACAACAGACTTCCCCAAAAGAAGGAGAATAAGACATTAGTGCAACTGATGTAGTCTTTACAACAGCTGCCGTACACTTTTAATGCTTCAAGCAATTTTAACGTTTAAAGGGAAATTGCATAAATAATAAAAAAGCATTTTATGTTAAAGAACAGACAAGTTTATCAAGCACCATATAAAACCACAATAAACCTAAACTGCCCACATATGTCTCAGCCCTATTCATCTAAGTTTCTACATCAGTTTCTCTCCCAATCAAAAAGCAGGCAGCAGAGAAACACTAGGTGTCACTGGTCACAATAGGGTATAATATCTGTGTCTACTAAATGTTACACAGAAACACTTATCCCATTCTTGATATGTGTTGTAAGAAAAGATAAAATGTTGTGAATTCTCTAATGTTTCCTATGTTCTCTAATGTTCTAATGTCTAATGTGTCTAATGTAATGTGAAATGGGAATTAATGCCTAAGTGGTGTAGATGATTTCTGTAATTAAGTGCAGTAATTAAGTGCAAAATGTCTGTTCAGGAGTCATTTCATGGGGTGTATTTGGTTTAGTTGTGTTGTTTTAGTTCCATATTCATAGCATCATGACTGTGTAATCTTTATTTACTTTTTGAAGACTACAACACCAACAGCAAATTAGAAATACAGTTTATTTCCCACTAATAGAAGTGTTTTGTCTATCCAAAAAGTAACTTAAAGGTAGGTTGCCACTTTGTCTAAGGCTGTAGGTTGTAAAGCTTTAAACATGAACCATCATGCACATCATCAGGACTTTGAAAGTGTAGAACCAAAATTAAAATAAACCAATGCTATTTTTATTATTTACACCTGTGCTTTACCTTTTGTGACATTTTAAAAACCTATTTGTTTGTTTCTTTTGTCACAAAAAATGTAGGGGTTTCTCTTGTTTCTCATGGCTCCCTCACTGTTTATATAATCCGTTCTTTCTCCTTTTCTTCATTCAGCAATGGGCGACCTTCGCTCGTTCCTGGTTTGTAGTAGATGCCAGGATGCAGCCACCTGGCAAGATCGCAACTATGTGTGCTATTAGATTGCAGGGGAAACACAAGCCTATCTATCATGCGCTGAGTGAGTAACAGCTTTATCTATCACAGAGCACACACACACACACACACACACACATGTAAAATCATGAGCAAATTTTAAGATTTAATGTAACCCTTACATTCTGTATGAAATACTGTTTCCCGTGTTAAGAAATCTGTTTAGTTTACAGTTGATGTGGTATACAACAGCCACATGATGGCAGCACAGGACAGACTTTTTAAATACTTTTGCTTGCTTATCACAAATACTTTATGAGTTTATATTATTTAAATACTATATTATATGAAGATTAATGTTTGTTGATTTATTATTCTAGCTGCTGTTTTTGGGGTATTTCTATAATTGGTAGAGCAGTTATGTGTGATCTTTCTGTTTCTCTAATCAAATAGACTTAAGTGTTTTTGGAAATCATTGTCAGCATAATAATAAGCCCGAAAACAAACCTCTTGAACATCTTGACAGGTGACTGCGGGGACCATGTGGTAGTGATAAACACCAAACACATAGCTTTCTCTGGGAACAAATGGGAGCAGAAAGTCTACTCGTCACACTCGGGGTAAGAGCATATTACTGCCTGACATGGTAATTCCACCTTTCCTTTCTTCATTTTGCTTTTTTTTGCTAGTTTGTCTTTGCTCCTCAGTGTCTTTAAGCCTCTTAGAATGTGTTCCAAGAGAGTACAAGTCCCAGTCCTGCAGGCAGCAAAATACCAGAAAAAAATAGTCAGGTTTATCTGTTTAGTATTTTCTGTGTGTACATTAAGCTTGCCAGTGATACTTCTCTTAAGTTTACTTGTAGTGTGACATTTTGAAAGAGCACATGGTGATATCTGCATTAGCTCCTCTAACATTCTTTGGCTGCAGGGAAGGATTTAAAATGCATTACCCATTTCCTACATGGGGCTAATGTATTTTCATTGTTTAAAGGAGAACCCCTGAACTCTAGAACCTGTTGGCAGGTTTGAAATGCATGATTTTATTGTTATAAAATAACCAAAATTTTCCCAGTTTTGATGACAAGAACTGTAAAAACAAATTCTCAGATTTTCAGCTTTCCTTGGTCTGTCAGGGATGAGAAGTGATTCCTGTCAAAGCACAACTAAGACGCCATGACACACGGCCGTTTTAGGTAAACTGCTAACTGTATTTGCACAGAGCCAAGAGGAGAGGACAAGAGAGAGAGAAAAAACTTACTTTTTTTACTAAAATAAATGCAGCAGGGCTAAAAAACAAACAAACAAACAAACAAAAAACCCAGTATGCAGAGTAGCAAGTTGTCGGCTTGAAAGCTACGTTCTGCATGGGGGAACATCTTTATAGAGTTGATGTGCAGAGCAGCGTAAAAATGCCTACTTTGTAGAAGTTATAAAAATATAAATAGACCCAGTCAAACAGCCTATAACTTGTCGACCATCAGTTTTTTCCTAATATTGGTAGCACATTCAGGCACATTGAAAATATCGTATGTGTTGATTCCAGATTTTTTCCACTTTTGTAATTTCAATTTTTTATGATTTATGGCACCATGATTGTGTAATCCTAGGTAGAGAACACATTATAGTTGTCTCCACTTCTAGTCATGTTTGTGCTGTTTCAATAGAGGGGCAGAATTTTATGTTTCAGAGAAAAATTAGCCAACAGTGAGGAGAAATGTGACAGAAGTAAAGAAACAGCCTTCTTGGGGCTCAGAGGGTTTAAAGCAGAACCATTCATTAAATTAATCACCTGTGCTCAGACAGTTCTTCTATTGGTAAGAGAAGTATCAGGTGTTAGTTGGATGGCAAAATACTAGTCTTAGCTTGGCAGGCACAACACGGACTGATGTGGCTTTGTGTTTTTTCCAAAGGTATCCAGGTGGATTCAAACAACTCACAGCAGCTCAGCTCCACCACAAGGACCCAAAAGCTGTAAGTGCTGCCAGTCACTGTTCTCCTTTTTCCTGCATTATGTAGAGTGAATGAATTCAGAATCTAAGAAACTGCCACTGCCGCACACTTTACACCATGGATTTTCATTCTATTGTACGTATGATTTATGCCACACACAGAGATTAGTACAATTTCTCTGCGTGCCACATGCTGTGCAGAGGTGGTGTTTCCTGGTTTGACACTGATCCCTTTCTTCATGTGCTGCTTGTGCATATTAATGTCAAGTGGGATTAGGCAGCAGTGGATTTGTGCGAGTGATGGTGACGTTTGGTATGTTCTGGAACCCGGCGCGAGATGTCAGTTCAAGGATAATTCCTGGGGTTTTGGTTGTGCTTGCATATTCATGGTTTCAGGGTCACGCACTCTTGTAGTGTGTTAAAGGAAGAGGAGAGCCTTGTCTGACACATTTTTACATAAACAGTGATGATTGCATTCAGAGCCTGATGTGACCTACATACTGTACTTGACAAATCAAGTGGGCTCTTGTGTTACTTAACTTTGAGGCTTTGATGAAACAGAGAAAACAACTCATGAGCTGTGTAGGCTTTGTGTATTGTCAGCCAATAGACCAAAACCAACGATAAATTTGACTTTTCTCTTCGTTATGATCAACATGTAGCTGTAGTTGATGCCACTGACAGCAAATACTCACCAGAAAATCAAATGTGCATTAGTCTGCACCTGAAAACAATCCTTGGGGCGCACTATGAAGCAAGTTTGACTGAGCCAGGTTTTCTTTGCGTTAGCTTCCCCAACAGAAACAGAGAAAATGGGTATCACAATGATAGTTATCAGCTTTCTTTGTTTGCCCACATTTCCTTCATCAATCTGTGCCTTCAGCTGAAAATTTAACACGCATGGAGAGTGTGTTCAGAAAAAGAAGCGGTAAAAGGGCAGCATTTCTTCTGTGAAATCCCAAATCTAAATATTACAGGTTAGCTGTGCGGCATCAGTTATTGTAATGATCTAACAGGGTAAAAGAGAGACACCTTTGTGACATTAAAAACTCTGACTTTAGCTCCAACATGCCTCAGTAACCTGTTAATCTTGCTTTGTAGTACAGCCCTCTGTTAAAGTGGTGTTGGTTATTAAATACAAGCTGTTTTGGGTAATGATTTAGCTGTTCTTAAAAATTGAAAGCGTGTGTTTGTGGAAATTAATGGGCTTGAGTGCTGCAGGCGGGGTGAAAAGTTAGAAAACAAAAATCTTATATGACACCAGGGCTGTCCTTCAAACTGAATTAATGTTTTATTTTGAAAATTTTTCTAGCATCTAACAATAGTTCTGCAGAGCTTTGTGTCTGCTTTGTTTTTGCCACAGATGAGGCTTTGGCAGTCGATTTTTACAAAGGAGGACCATAATATTATAAGGCCATAACATGCAGTTTGCCGTTTATTCTTACATTAGGTTATTGTTTGTTACTTGATTTCCAGTTTTGACTATTTCATCTGTAATTAGGGTAACTCAGCTGATCCTCTAAATATTCATCTTTGCAGGTCAGGACTGATTTGATGCTACACGATAGAAACAGTGCTGCTCAGAATAATTTAACACGCCACCTGGAACAGCACAATAAGAGTTACACAGCCAGAGTTTGAGAAGTTTTCCCACAGGAAGCTTGAATAGGCCATTAAAAATACCATAAAATTGCTCTTGTCACGTTGGAACCACTAGAAGTAGGTGAATGACCTGCACTGGCCTCCAATCTGTACTTTACAAAACCAGGAGAGACATCCACTCTGCTGCTGGCTCTGTGGCTGATGCAGGTTTCAGTCCAGCCGATGACCACAGACGTGTGTCCTGTTGGTGATTTAGTTAAAATGAAGTTTGGAGGGTTGGCGAGCGACGAGGGAGAAATGGAATTGGACAGATGAATGATTTGTCAGCACTGCCTCTGTCCAACATCTCTGTCCAATATGGCTGTCCAGTATCTGAGTCCAGTAACTGGGTCCAAGTTGAATTCACATTTGTGTAATCAGCCTCACATTGAGAAACGCAGTTGCATTTGAGAAGCAAATATCAGAAAAACACAGAGAAAGTGTGTGAGGTTGCTACAGATACAGATCAGTGAGTTGACCCTATGTTCTTTTCAATGTGCTTCTTCTCCACAGATTGTGAAATTAGCGGTTTACGGCATGCTGCCTCGGAATCTGCACAGACGCACCATGATGCAGCGATTACACATATTTGCTGAAGATGTAAGTTCTGTTTCACCTCATTTCACTAAACCTCCATCATTCAGGCTTATTGAGGACAATCAGAAAGTGGGGAACATTACGAGAACAGACGCACTGAAATCACTTTGCAGATACAGACTCCAAAAGAAAACATTGCAGTCGCTTTTCATCATTGTCAAGACTTTTTTAATGCTGCTGTTTCACATTTGCAGTTCATATCAGTTCATAGGAGATGAATGTATGTAGTTACACGACTGTTGCCTTTGACACAATAATAATTCATTCATTGTGTGAAGTACTTTCACTCTTTCTCAGTTGTGTAAAGCTGCATTTATATGAGGTTTGTTTTAAACAGTTGACCATTTCATGTAACGTGAAAAATCTAGAGAATTATCACCTGACTCTGCAGCTCCCCTCAGATCTACTGTGCATCTTTCAGCTCATTGTGAATGTTAATGGTGCTTGGGGACTGCTGGATGTGTAAATAAGCAGCTGTTGATGTCAGTTACTTATTGTGTTTGCTCCATTGTGTGGAAGATTACAGCGAATTCTGCTGCCAAAAATGGACAAAAAAAATCAATAACTGCTGCTTTGAATGACTTTAAAGGACTGACGTTTCCATTCAGTTATCAAAGAGCGTCAAACTGTCTTGTCGTACTCGCTGATTTAAAAGAGAGCAGATGCATCGCATCACTGCTGCAGTGAATTTTGGCCTGTGTGATTCACAGCCAACACTTTGGCGCTTCATAGCATTTTGATTGGTTTAAAATTGCATTGGCCAGAACCAGTGTCACACATCACAGCTTCTGAAATGAATTTAAGGCAGTGGATGGGCTATTAATTGACCGAGGTGACCTGTCCACATTTTAACTTGGTGTAATTATTATCATTGTGAAAGCGCCTTTGTTAATTCCAGGATCAGATCTTTCACTTTTGGCTTGTAATACATGAGCTGTGTGGTGTCAGAACTTAGAAGAAAAACAGATACCTGTCTTTCAGTTTGATCCTGGCTTGATATTCCCCAGCAGAGTCGATAGTGTGAAGTGTGCATCCCTAATTACTTGCAGATGGGCTTCCTGAGCTCTGTGAATGTCTGCAGTGCCATCTGCAATTCAGAGCAGTTCAGGCAGTGCCAAGCTGCTTTTGAGCATTTTCGAAAGTTTGCTGTTTTTTTAATCGTTGTTTTTGTCTTTTAGCCTGAACTATTTACCTGTTCTTTAAATAAACCTGCAGGTGCATACCCAGCTGTATTGCATATTAATGAGTCAGACTTTCAACACTGAACAGAGATGGACCCTGAAGCCCTCTTCTCATCTTCTAGTAGAATATCTGATCTGTTCCTGTGGAGTAAATAGCACCTTCTTCTTTCTTCTCCACTTTCTCTTTCTGATTCGTCTCACCTCTTCTAAATTATTTTCCCACTCCTATTTCCTTACTTGAATTTTGCATCCTGCCTAAAATGTCTCCTCCATCCATCCACCGCGCTGTGTAGGAGCTGCCAGATGACATCCGAGCCAACCTGACAGAGGAGCTGCCTCAGCCCAGAGAAATCCCCAGGAAACTCAGCGAGTACACCCAGGAGGAGATAGACGCCTTCCCCAGGCTCTGGACACCGTATGTACAAATTCACACAAACAGTTTCTGTACTTAAACACAGCAGTACTTGCATAAATGCAGACACTATATACAGTGCACATGTAGGTTTTACAGCTTATAAACACTAAGAATCGACCAATATGTTTTTTTAGGGCTGATAACCAATATTTGGACTCAATATACATTACATGTAACAGCATGTGATAGCAGAGAGCCTGCCATCCATAACTAGGCTTCTTCATTAATAAGGGTGACTATAACTGAATATATAAAATAGAAACAGGAGTGACTAAATTAGGATGCTCTCCTCTGTTTATGTGGGATTGACTGTGATTGAGCCGTTTGTCTCCTGCTGTTCTTCTCTATTTTCTTAATCTTTCACTGTTCTATCACTTTTATTGCCCACTAAGGTCCAGATCTTAAAGCTTTATTGTTTTCCAGACTCTGTTTCAGGGTAATCAGTAGCTGCCTTCTAACTTAGCCGCTAGCTGTTAGCATAGCCTTAGCCACTGTGAGAGTAACTGATTTCCTGATTTGTGGCGACGGCTTGTGTTTCTTGCTCAGTTTTTGCAGGGACATTTCTGAGGCCACAGAGTGACAACAGACAGAGAGAGGTGGCTGGATCAGACCGTTTGGTAATAATCGGTCAATAAAAGTCCTAAATATTGGCCAGGATTATCGTTCTATCTCTAATAAACACAAGTACATATAATATCCTGCAAGTTATCCTTAAACCCATGCTCCATGTTGGGCTCAGCTTATATTTACTGTGGTGCCAACATCCAAGTTCTGCCTTTAAATTGCTCTTTTTTTGTCAGACAAAACTTTGAAAAGTAGCTCACTTGGAATCTTTTTGTGCTCTGAGGACCAATGATGAGACACACACAGTTGTATTTTCTGGTTGAAATCAGAAGGGGGTGATGTTGAACCGTCTCTTGTCAGACTCTCTTTGTATGAACCCACCAGCCTGCTGTCTGATGTAGAAGTAATAGTAACGTTAGTTGACACGCTCTGATTGTTTGGAATACAGCTGCTGGTCAGACGGTTACATCTGTAGGAATAATAGCACTGACTTTGAGTTTTGCATTTTGCATCGAAAAGAAGTAGATGGGAAATGCTGGCTTTTAGAATCTCGTTAACTTGAGAATTTGACTTTTGAGGCGAGGCGCAGTTGGTGGTGCCTCTGTGAGCTTTAACCAGAGCGCTGCAGTGTTCATGCTGATGAGTGTGGGGAGGTTTGGACTCCCTCGTTGCCTCCTTCTGCTCAGTCCTCGTCTTTTACACTGTTCTCTATTGTTTTCCTGCTCTTACTAAGCAACGCATGCATAAAATAGATCCAGATCGACAGCGTGCCAAACCTTTTTGCGGCCAGTTTGACTCTATTCTCTTGTGCAGGAAAAAAAAAAATAAGATGCAACATTTTTCATTGTAACTACAAGCACATGTGTCTGTGGTGTGAATGATTGTCAGTGTAGAGTTGTCGTTATGTGACACGATGCACAAGATGGATTTATTCATGTCTGCTGTTGTGTGCGCAAGTATACAAGCTTTTATCTCTAAGGTGACGTTCTTTAGTTAATGTAAATTAGCTCAAGTGCCATGAGAGCTTCCCTAAAAGGCTTAATAAATGAAGGCCACTGTACATGATAACGCTGGTGTCCTCAGAGTTTTCTCCCTGGCCGAGGTTCTTGAAACAGACCTGGTCAAATGTCACACACGCACTTCGGCAAACTCAG
The DNA here is from genome assembly GCA_024666655.1 of Dascyllus trimaculatus. Taxonomy (NCBI): domain Eukaryota; kingdom Metazoa; phylum Chordata; class Actinopteri; family Pomacentridae; genus Dascyllus; species Dascyllus trimaculatus. The sequence goes on along the minus strand of CM045451.1, from coordinate 11,095,960 downwards.
CTGTTTCACATCACTTCCTGACGTACAAGGTTTCTCCGTAGGGTGCGAGGGAGAGCATCTGTTACTCGGCATAATCATATTCATGGCTTTTCTGAGTCAAGTATTTTCTGGCTGGAGATTAGACTGACATTGTGACCTGCGGTGTGCCGGCATGATAATGTCGCGCTGTTGCATTTCTGCGGCCTCACCTGCAGTAAACATCATTCTGACGGGCTGACTGAGAGCGCTCCCTCTTCAGCTGCTCAGCATCAGCCTTTTGCATCCATTAATCCATCAATCCGTCTGTCCGAGTGTCTTCCGGCTGCTCATCCAGGTCAGGGCTGCTGCTCTTCATCCACAGGAGCAGTTACTCAGCGCTGGTGGGCGTTTTTTTCTTTCTTTTTTACCACTTACAGGTGGTAAATTCAAATGTGAAGGTGGAAAGTAACATTTAATTATGCATTATGCATGTCAGACCCCCTCTTTCTCTTCACTTCTTGCCTTAGCCCTCAAGTAAATGCAAAAAAAAAAAGAATCTGTTCACCCAAACAACCAGAAACTAATGTTGCCTCTAGTGGTATCTATCCATGCAGCAAGTTTTGTTGTCATTGCCCAGGTTTTCAGATACCAGTCTCTGAGATTTCACAGTACAGTAGAGGTTAAGGGGATTTTGTCCACATGGCTTTACTGCATGTTAAAAATCACATTTTTAAAAATTCAGCAGCAGCGCGTCCAGAAACAATGTTATGCTTTTATTGGGGGATATTCTGTGTTTTTTTTTTACTTACTTTCAATTGAATAAATCCTTTCTTTAAGCATGTTTTAGTGGGTTCTCATGGCACAAAAGTGACACAGTTTCAGGAAATGATACCATAGCTGAATTTTTCCAAATGTAATATTTCTGTGCCGAGTGCACCACAAGCAAAATAACGTTCACCTCTACTGTGTTAAGGTTGAGACAGAACAAGGGCTGCACTGTATGTGGGGAGAAAAATGGCATTGCAATATTTATATTTTATCTTTATTTGATGATTAAGGTGAGTTTAAAGAAGACAGAGCACTGTTTGTTGTGCTGCATTCTTGCTTAAGTACAACATCAAGTGCACCAAAATAAGACTTAAAATAAGTTTCTTCTTCAGCTCAACACCACGATTTACTGATGTTCCCTGAACGCCTCACATGCAGGCTACAGTAGAAGCTAGTTAGGCAGCTGTGCACAGTGAAGCCTCATGTTTCCACTTCAGCTGAGAGACTAGAAAATTATTTTAGAAAGAGTGAAATAAGGTGTTTTAATGTCAGATTTACCCAAACTGAAACCAACTGATTTTATCTGCATGGGCATGTTTTCTGTGAGTGCTGCATGTTAAACGTCGATATCCCAGTCGATCATTTACTTGTGGCAAGCACAAGTGTGATTAATATTCCATTAATTGTGCAGCCCGACAACTGAAGTCGAGTTTTTTTATGTAACCAAATCATCATTTTTAGTATTTCTCGCCTGCTTTTCACTCATTTCGCTCGTGCACGTATAGAAGCCTGCATGTCGACAAACTCCAGCTAGTAAATTAGGTTCCAAATATATTCATACTTTTTCTTTTCACTTCAAGTACGTAGTATAGCTGCCCTCACAGCATAGGCACTGTTTCATGCAGCATGCACATAAGTGGAATATACTATTTTGTCGTAATCAGGCGCCTTAACCTTTGACCGTTGCAGTCTATCTTGTACAAAATGAGTTGTCATGCATCACCATGAAGTAAATATGCAGAGGATTATGGGTCAGAGTGGCCATAAATGCATGCTGACTTCCATACTTCAAAATCTGACCACCTTTTTGGCGCACTCCATTTGACATACTATATATATTGGGACATACTAAGGCTGCCTTCCACTATATAGTATGCCATATAAAGATTTATCATGTGCTAATACAGAGTATGTCAAATGTACGATGCCAGAAATACCTGTATGCCCTACTGCATCCGGTTGTGTTTTGAAGTATAAGAACTAGCCTGCTATTTTGACAATTCTGACCCACAATGCTTTGTGCAGTGGTAGAGACATCACATACATTGGGGTGTTGCGCACAAGTATAAACAAGCTAAAACAGATGACGGCTCATTATACAGACTGAGACGGCCAAAGTTTAAGGAGCATCGTTATGAAAAAATAGTGTGTCCCAGTTGTACACATACTGCACAAAACAGTCTGTGCTTTGTGAGGGCAGCTGTAGTACATACTTAAAGTAAAAGTATGCAACTCGCTTCACGGCCAGTAGGTTTTCTGAAGTACAGTATGTGTACCGGATCGCAGCAATTGTATCTAAGAGCCCTTAAATCACAGTAAATTACGTTCTATCCGGCAGACATCTCTTAAAGATTAGTTTTGAAAATGAAAACTGTTTTCTTCTCGTATGAAGGAGGACATCTGCGTGGTTTGTAATCACAAGAGGCAACTGAGATAATTTGTAATTGTAATTTGGGTGGACTGACCCTTTTGACAGCTTACATACAGCAATTCAGTGAACAGCCTACATTTGGCCTGTTCTTAAATTAACACCCTGAAGGCTCTGATCCAAAAACTGTGTGCATTCAGTTGCTGCTGTTGCTGTGTGTGTGTGCTTTGTACAATCATGTACAGCATGTCTGTTCAGCACTGCTGTCCGGGTGTCAGTGCAAGGTGATAAATGAGCCACTTCTTATTGTTTACTGGTTCAATCTCCACAGCCAATCAGCTTGTGTGCTCGGGCTGGTCGCCGTGTGGCCGCCAAGGTCAAACTAATCCGGGTTTATTTAAGAGATGGGCCTTAGCCTAGTTAATATTCACTCATGCTCCGTCTTACTCATTTTACTGCTCAAATGTGTGTGTGTGTGTGTGTGTGTGTGTCAGGGAAGATGGGGTTGAGGTCATGAAGGGCGATTCAATCGTTACCCTTTATTAAACACATAGTTAATATTCTCTCAGAAAAACCTTGGAGCAGAGGCGAGAGATTATTATTGGATATCAGCTCCCCCTCCACCTCTCTACAACACACACACACACACAAACAAGTACTCAGACATTAGACAACATAAACATACTGCTGTAGTTGATAGCAGAGCTATTACATTTGATAATGTTTTCTCTACTTTGTATCAAAACCAATACAGCCTGCCCCGATAATATCTGTCTGCTGCAATCTCTGCTTGAAATTAAAGCGGGAAAAACACAAAAAAAAAGGATGCTGTGTCTGAACTCATTTTGAGAAGAAAAAAAAAAGGACTAACGATAAGATCTGCCCGGTTTCTCATCTGTCACTTTTCTGTCCATGTTTTTTCTTGTAATCGGTTCTTTTTTCAGACTTTTATGCCTCCCCATACTAATGTGTTGTCTCGCGTTTTCTCCACAGACCTGAAGACTACAAGATAAAATGAAACCAGGGCGGCCCGACGTGACCAAATCAGAAAGGTTTTTGTATAATAACGCAACACTGAGAGCAATAGGATCCTCTGTTATGAATGCAATTAGGGGTCGACTGACAATTGGTATTTAAGGAGAATGATAAGAGACATTTGGAACAGATGGACATATGCAGGACATGTTAAAATCTTGCTGCTAAAATATAGAATAACACACACTGAAATCGGTTTAATTAAAACAACTTTCCCACAGTTATCCTCCAGTCTTAAAAGGACAAAGTGGCGATTACAGAGAGAGAAAGGCTGCATTAAAGCCAAAGTAGCACATTTTTACATTTGTATATTTGTATCAGGACTCGTTTAAAAAGAAACAATACCGATAATAAGAGAAATGTTGAATATTGGATTCAATAATCGACCAGGCTAATAGTCAGGCGACCCCCAGTTGTAATCATGTGACTCGTCAGCAGGATTTAAATACACAAAAACTGATTTTCTCTGCTCACATCAAAAGTAAAATCGCAAATTCAGCCTCCAAATCTTCCATCAAGGCTTAACTGGATTTTACCAAAGCACAGAGTCACAACATAGGCAAGCAAACCATCAACACAAACTCCATCCTCCTCGACTACAGCAAACTTAAATTATCCAAGAACAGCTTGAGATGTCACCATGTGGCTTCTGCTCTGATCAGAGAAAAATCAGATTCTGTGGCTTTTTTTCCCTCAGATTACACAACCATGAAATGATCAGATTTGGCTCGTAAAAATGACATCTGCGAGAGCTGATCTTCCCTTTTGAAGGTTCACGGCTTCACAGTGACAACAATTAATGTGTTACTATGACAACATTTGGGCCATCATTGTGTAGAAAACTTTGGTCTGGACTTTTCTTCTTGTCGTTGTGTTTCCATGTCGATGAATAAATCGGTTGAGTGTATTGTAAAATAGTCTAATAAACACTTTAACGAACCTGTTCTGGTCCAGCAGAATTTTTACATAAATGTAGTAAAATCTGGTTACTTGACCTTTTCGTGTTGTTAGAAAATGACCTAAAACACAATTTTGTAGTCTCATTACAGATTTATTGGTTATAAAAGCAAACAAAATAGAAAATAAATAAGTTCATATTGTACTAAGGGGTGTGGTAGTGAGACACATTCCTTATTAAAGCTGCTCACGTTCGACAGTTTAAATCTAGACCGGGGCCAGCTCACGGCTCAACTTTTTAGTGCTTGTTTTTTCAGACTGCAGTGCAGGCAGGCGGGAGGGGGAAAGTTTACACTTCAGTCCTTTATTGATTTCACAGAGCGGCAGCAGACTGTTTTTAATAATAACCGGCTTCAGGTCTCATTCCAGCGAGAGGTCAGAGTTCAGCCGGTGAGCAAAAACAGCTTCCACAGTGAGCGGGCCCGAATTTGCATAAGAAAAAAATGAAAACAAAGGGTGGGGGGCTGGAGGGGGTGGCAACACAAACAATACACAGATTTGTCCTTTAAAAATTCACCACAGACCTCAGAAGTCTTTGTGACAACACAGGACAAAATGTAATGATCAGTTAAAAAGAACAAAGTGTCACACAGTGTTCAGGGGAAATATGAACACAAGTTTGCATCTTGTTTGTGTTGGGGGGGGGTTAACTCATAAACACAATACTGTACGGAGAAATCACTTTTACACACTGTAAAGAAAGACAGCGTGGAAGCAGGGGGGAGTCCGAATCCATCATTAGAAAACGCAGCCTGTACAAATGTTGCCAGCTCGTTGTCCTGGATGAGTTTGAACCGTAAAATAATGTAGTTACAACCAAAACAAGATGCACGTGTCCGGTTACACACTTCAGTGTTCGGCTTGAGAAAGGAAACATGCAGCTTCACACGAAAAATAAGGGCTTTTTTTTAGTTCTGAAATCAGCTTGTAAGATGTGTAGGTAGGGGGTGAAGGAACAGGTCTTTAGCTTTTACATTACCACTGGACGATGCTAACATAGATCAGGCACTTTTTCGGACCTCCCTTTTGAACAGAGATATGGTACAAGAGTCCACGGAGCTATTTACATAGTTTCACCTGGTGGGAGGGTTTGGTTCTCGCCACAGTTTCAGATGACGTGTGTGTCAGTATCTATGTGTGTGTTGTGGGGCTCAAGCACTTCAGGTGAGTCCGTCCTTCCTCTTAAATCTCCTCCGTGACGTCGATGACGTCGCGCGAGAACCTCCTGGCGACGCCCGGCGACCTCAGCTCCACGTCCTCCGAGCGGGTGGGGCTTGAGCGGTAACCGTGGCGACCGTGAGGAGGCTGCTGGGGGTAGTACGGATGGGGGTAACCACGGTAATAGGGGTCCTCTTCTTCGTCTTCCTCCTCCTCCTCCTCGGCCCCTCCTTGGTCGTTGTTGTAAGCCTCTGCAGCAGGGTTGTAGGGCTGGCTGTTGTAGGGAGGGTTGTAGGGCTGGTAGCCGCCAGGGTGAGGCAGGGGTTGGACTGGGGTGGTGGGAACATTTAGGGTCAGTCTTGGCAGCTAAAATAAAGCCTCCTCTACAGGTGGAGGGAGGTTAAGGATGGCTTTGGGACAGCGTGGTCTTAAAAAAAAAAAAGGCCGTTTGAACACAAGCATGAATGTGAGGCATGCACAGGTTGAGATGCAGCTCTACAGCAGGTTTAAATGATTTTAAACTGCTATCTCTCATCTCCTTGATGCTGAAATGAGCTCCCTGGGACTGCACAAGCACATTTGAGACCCAAGACAGAGTCCCACAGATTTGGTTAATGAGAAAGTGGTTTAATGAAACCGAAGAGAGAGAGGGAAAAAAATCTAATTTCAACCCCTAGTTTGCCCACATGTGATCATTTTTTCTCGAAATGAAAAAGATCACATTACATTAGGGGAAAAATTGAGATTTTCTGCTCGTCTTACAGTGCGGGCGATGCGGGGTGTTCGGTGATGAAAGCGGCCAGTCGGCATCGGAGCGATTCATCACTGTTTAGCTGATTCACGTGGCTTTGAAAGATGAGATTAGCTTTGATGGGATTTGAGCTGGAAACGGGCTGAAGCTTCTGCGGCAGAGCATTGTGAGCTCGGCTGTTTGTTGACAGATGGCACAGCGATCAGCGGCGGCGATTGTCGCGGTGGCGTTGTGGGGTTTTTTGTGGTCTTGTGGGAAGGTAAACTAATCCATTTTTGTCCTTGAGAAAGTCTAATGAGGAAAGTTTAACGAACCAGCTCTAATCAAGAAATTTACTGACTGATTTCTATTGTTAGAGAGGATTCGCATGTGCAAGAAGACTGAAAATAATGGATCTAAAAACCTAAAATCACTATTGAGAACCTTTCTTTTAAAGTGCAGCACCTTTAAAAAAAGATAATTTCCAGTAAAAATGAAGTGTAGGTTGAAAAAAAAGTTCAAAACCACTGCTGCAGGGATTAGAGGTTAAAGAGTGTCAGGAGTGCTTATCCATCCCACGAAATATGGCAGCCTTGAGGGAATGATTTCTTTTTTTAACAGAGGGAGGAGGAGGAGGAGGAGGAAGAGGAGAGGAAGATGGTTGCAGAAGGCTCCTCAGTACTCATTCCCATAGTCCTGTTGAACTTGAAATCAGAAAGAGGAGGAAGAGGCAGGGAGGGGAACAGAGGGGGAGAAGATGTTACCCACGGCGACACCCAACAGTTAAAAACCTCTCTGACAGAGCTTCAGAATGTGGTTTTCGAGTTAGAAAAATTAGCGGTGGGATCTGCTTTTCTCTTTCAAAGAGAGAAAAAACACACCCCGAGTAATCCTGACAGTTAGCTCAAAGACATGTCGCATAAAAGGAAAAATGGAAAATGTGTCAGATCTCTATTTCTCTTTCTGTCCACGAGAAAGTGCAAATAAAGATTTCCGACACAGAAAACGGAGCAATGAGAAGAATGACATGCTGAGTCGGATGTTAGGAGGCCTTTTCTCGCAGCATTTAACCACTTTAACAAACATTCTTTTCAAGGTGCTTCGTAACAAGTGAACATCTGCATTTTTGTGGGTCGTTCATCTCAAATCATCACATACCATAAAAGAAAAAATTTGTGAAACTTTAGCTTGATATAACTTATAACATATTTGAAACCATTTCCTTTTCGACCCACTTTCAGCACATTTGATCTGTTTGGCACCTTAAAATTTGAGGCGATGCTCAGATTCTGATTCAAGGACATGATGAGAAACAACAGTGGAAATTTCAGGCTTTTATCTTTAGTAGTTCCTGAGATATTGTTGGTCAAACAGCCTCAAATTTCAGTATGCTAAAAAATGTGCTGAAAGAGGGATGATGGGCAGTTTAAAAAAATGCTATATCTCACTGGGTAAAATTTCTCAGATGTCATTTTAAATATCTACAGTTTATGATGAAGTTTCAAGCAGATCATAGATGGTCAAGCAGCGCCTGATGATCTCGGAAGGAATAACCATAACGTACTGATAATAACACATCAATAAGAAGATATTAAACCAGCCAATGAGACTTTTTATGTTCAGCAAGACGTAATTAAAGTACGATTTAGCGAATGATTCATGATCATAGATGACATTTTTATGTGTCTGGATACAGAATGCATTTAATCTTGAATTTAGAGTAACTTAAGTCAAGCTCACACCAAAGCAGTTTTAAATCTCAAACAATTCTGACATCAGGTTGCTTCCCACATATCAGGAGAAACCTCACAGATGTTCCTTATAATCTCAGACATGTACACTACCACAAGATTTCAAAATAATGGCATAATGCACCACCTCACCTAATCTCACGGGGAAACAGATGCTAATAAAATGGAGGCCGTGGTGCAGAAACCTGCTGTAAATCTAATAATACTTTGCAGAGAGAAAAAATAAAATGCAGAAGACTAAGAGTCTGGATGAGAACGTGGTTAGAGGGATGCAGTTAACACAGTTTATCAATTCTTCAGTGGGAGTTTTACTGGTTTGGCTTTTCTTGACGATAATTTCTGCTGCTCCAGGTGTTGGCTAACCATCCTGATTTTAACTCGTAAATGTCAGACATGTTTAATATTAATCAGAATGTTCCTGAAGTTTAAGACTGAATCTGTAAACCCCAAACATTAGCAAGTAATCTGGTTCAGTCTGAGATCCAAGACCAGATTTCTCTCTCTTAGGCCGTAAGATAAGCAGGTGATTTTTCCTTTTGAAACTGTAAAATAAAACTAGAATAAATTATAATTACTCAGGTACAAATTGAGAAATCATGATCAGGTCTAAATTTACATCAGAGAATGTCTTTGGGGAGTCTGGTAAGCTTGTTGTTTCATTATGTTCCAGTCAAAATGTTATTTTTGTGTCAGTTGTCAGATCCTGATCCACCGTATTCATTTACTTTTGGATTTATTTGTCTACAGCACTGGTTTCAAACTGTCCTAAAGATGTACTAACCTCTCTCAAAAGTGGGAAAATGCCTTTTTATTTTATCCCAAGCTAATTAATCAAAGTACAGGCAATAATTTACACCACTAATGTAATATTTTACGGACACATACTCAGGTTGCTAATTCATGGCTCAACCTTCCCTCCTCTTTGAGATCCAGTAACTGAGCTATACGTTGACCTCGCTGCTCACACAGCAACACCGGCTTTGAACAAGTGGGAAAACTACTACTGAGCCGACCTTTAAAGGTCACAACAACCAACGCAGCAAAGCTTAAGGTCAAAACGTAGCTTCTGTGAGAGAAACACAAACCACAAATACTGTGTTTTATAATTGCAGTTTCTTCTGTAGTGGTCGGGGAGGCTGTGTTTAAACTTGACACGACTCTTCTGAGTCATAAAACACAGAAAAAACCATATTCAGACTGGAATTCATTGCTACAAAATAAATCTGGTTTGATGGATGAAGTAACGTCTCATCCATCAGCTGCTTTTAGCCGATGATATATCATCAGGGCGACTTGTCAGAAGCTGTTAGATGTGTAACGTCCTCACGGAGATGCTGGAGGACAATAGGCATCAGTATGAATATTCAGAGTCGCCCTTTGCGTGAGTGTGAGTCTGAAAGTGTGTGTTACAGCATATTTTATTAGGTCTCCATACAGACAAATAGCTGCGGCCTGTTAACTTCTTAATCCATCAGTGTGGACATGAATGCATAAACTTCACAGTGGAACAACTATAAAATCCAGATTACTCTCCGATTCTCTGAGAGCTTTACAAGCACAATAACTATGTGAGAGCTGGCTGTCACTGTGAAACTATATTTCACTGTTTTATACGTAGAAAAGATGGTTTATGGGATGGAAAGAGCGAGCAGGGCAGGACTGTTTGAACTGTTTGTGAAAATAAATTAGCAAATATAAAAATAATTGATTCTCCTGCAGTGTTCAGTGCTCTGAGCAAATCTTTAAAAACTGAATTAAATTGTAATTGCTCAGATATAAAACAACAAATCAGGACACGATCAGGTCTAAATAAACATCAGGGAATGCTTTTGTAAAGTCTGGTGAGCTTGTTCTTTCACTGTGTTCCAGTCAAAATGTTATTTTTGTGTCACTTTCCAGATCCTGATCCGCCGTGTTCATGTGCTTTTGTATTCATTTGTCTGGTTTCAAACTTGTTCTGTTTGAAAATAAAATCAAAACAACACGATTAACAAGCTTTCCTGTGATGTGAATGAAAAATGCAAAACGCACAAAGAACTTCTTCGTATTTCTGGATCAAAGCGTTTCGGTTTGTTTTGTTTCCCCCAAATGAATCAGATTCATTCATTTGTTGACTCACTTCACATTTTCCCCGCCGATAATAAAATCTGCTTCCTGTATGTCTCTGTTCTCGGTCTGTTGGGAATCACTTGTCGAAATTATACCGGTGTTACTTTAAATCCCCTTATTCAGCGTTAGGGATGTCAGGAAACCAGAAATTTGGCAGTTGATACCAATATCCTGCAATTCTTTATACCAATTTCAACACCACAGCAAAAAACAAATGAATAAAATGAATTCATTTTGAGATAAGCTCTTATTTTGAAAAACTTGGAATCGAGATTTTATGTGAAAATGACAGTGTTAAGATAAGAATAAACTAGTTTTTTATGATGAGCATTTCTACTGCAGTTCCCATCTACTTGATATATGAAACAGTGGTAATAATGTGTGATAAATACAGGAAAATATGACAAGATTACATTAAAAAATACAGCATAGCCTTGAAATATTTAAAACAATACGGTCACATAAAAACTCACTCATCCAGTTTTTTGGGGGTTTTTTTGTGAGAACTTTGATTTGAGTTTTTGTCACATCTTCAGATATATTTTCAGATTTAGCTTCAGATATAGTCGGCTGTGTCTGCGCCTGTGTCTCCTACTCAACATCCTCTTTATGCTGATGTTAGGAAAAGACTATTAGAAAAACCACAGAGGCTGTTATCAGCAGCACTGAGCTCACGTTATGAGCTAATGCTAAGTTTGTGATCGTCGTCTGTGGAGTATTTCTGCAACACAAGCAGCTGCCTCAGTTCAAAAACAGTAATATTTCAGGACATGAACATTGTGATGAAATGTTGTTAATATAAAGTAACAACTGAAACTGTCTCAGCTTGAATTCTGTGAACACATCTGAGGTTTAAGTTGTCGATAGATGGTTCACTTAAATATCACAAACACGTAAAAACACTATTTCAAAATATATACTAGATAACAAAAAATAAATAACACAAAAAATAATTTAGAGTAAGTTAAGATAGAACCATCACAGTGCAAATTTAAGTCAAAGGTGAAAAATAAAGCTGCATAAAGGGGAGTCACAGCCATTTAACTTGTCCCTGCTTATCAACTCAAACACTAAACCTCCAAACTTGACTTCTGAGGTGTTTTTATCCACAAGTTAAACAAACTTGTTCCTCTACTTGCACAAAAAAGTGGCAGTGACACTGGCTCTCGTGACATCCCCGTTTTGCATCAGTAAGCAGTAAAGACACATTTAATAAGGGCTTTATAGCACACTGTAATGTGGTTTAAAACAGATGAAAGTGTTGATTAATAAAGTTGTCAAGAACGATATTTCTGATCATTTCTGTGGGCTCCCTTAGCTGGATAATAAACAGCATTTACACCTGAAGATGTCCTTATTGTAGCTTGTTTGTGACCTGTTTATAAATGCTTAATGAGGGGTTGAAGTGTTACTGAAGCTATGTAACCTTGTATTTTCTCAGCTGACTAATTCGTACTATCCTGCACGCTGAAAATATTTCTATTACTTCTTGTGCTTTTAAACCCCTGATTACACTAACTGCTAAGTTGACTTTCAACACTGCTTCTTATTTATCTTGTTACACTTCATACCTACTGATTGGCGACACTTTGTAATCTATATGTTGCTGTTTACTGTCAGTAAAGTCAAAAACCTTCTTGCCAATAAATCCTTTCTGATTCTGAACTAACAGCTGAGTGGTGTTTACCTCCCACGTTGTATCCCAGACAGGAGTTCTGGTCACAGTATCCTGGCGGTCCGGCTGGTCCGGTGCTGCCTGGGTTCCCCGGCCGCCCCGCCGTCCCCGAGTTACCGGGCCGACCAGGTGGGCCTTGGCTGCCTGTCCGTCCTTCACCTGGCAGACCTGAAGACGGAGGAAAAGTTACAACTCATCTGACATTTGGTGAAACAACTCCAGGAGTGTGACACCTGGCGAGAAGCTGAACTGTCAATGCCCTATCGCTTCCTCGATCTCCTTTAAATCCTCCTCGCTGCTGCTGTAACAACACGACAAGAAATTAGGGAGCAGCAAACTTGTCATGTCTGGATAAGGGAGATGATAGCGAGCGTCCCGAGGGCAGCAGCAGGAACAACACAGTTCTTCGGTCAGATTTAGCCAGAGGCTCCTGTTTTCTCTTCTCACAGGAGAAACCGCTCCACTTGAGCAGTCAGCAGAAATAAGAAATCAATATTTTGAAGGGAGTTTCATTTGCCAAGTGCTAAAATTATCTTCCCACAAATATTCCAGAGCAGCACACGGCGCTCTCCGCTGCACCTTTCCCTCAGAAAACACTTCCCTCCTCCTGCATTGAAGCTTTTTGGATTTCGTTATCTGATCACAGAAAAAGTTTCCAGGGAGTTTTGTCAGCTCGTTCTCGAAGTATTGATCGCGGTAAACAGAAAATCCCAGCGCTGACATATTTTCATAACACGAACCTCGCAGTCCACAAAGCGCGCAGGGAAATCAATACAGAGAATGATATTCACGGTCCAAAATGTCTTCTGCTCGCTTTTTCTCAGACAGAGATTCAGCGGGGAGTGAAGGAAATCCAAAATGCATTAAGCCTCTGTGTCATTTAATTCTATTGTTTCAATATTTGAGACATTTCTGGTTTTGTTCAGACAGTGAAACACATTTCAAATATGAGATTGCAGGCTGAAAACACCAGAAACAAATATTCAGCAACACGAAAGATGATAAATTATCATATTTGGGAGCAGCTGCCGCACATCAGAATGAGATTTGAGCTTTGAAGACCTTTAGAGAGACAGTTAGTGAACATTATAGCTTAATATTTTCAGCTTACCGGGAGGTCCAGGTTGTCCTCGAGGTCCCTGATTTCCAACCCCTGGACTTCCTCTTTCTCCCTTCTCTCCTGGCAAACCTGGAAACACACACATCTCAAATAAGATTCACATTTAAGCAAATATCACATCTAAGGTTTCTTGCTCTCACAGCCTCTTCAGGGTTTATTAGAGGCTCTGAGGTGTTTAAATATTACTGAGTATTTCATTTTAAACTTCTCCTCCAATAGAGAAATCTTGTACTTTTGCTCCACTACATTAATTTGACACACATAGTTACCCTTCAGATTAAAAGGGTAATAAATAAACAAACTCTTAAAACTTTTAAATATTAAGCAAAAATTCCTAAACTTCCCAACTTTTCACTCCATTTGAGACATTTACCCTCTGAACTGAAGCCGTTTCTGGACATTTTTACTCACTGTAGGCTCATTTTTCTCTGCAATATGAAGTCCTGCATCGCCATGGAAACAGCACAACCATGACTAGAAGCACAGAGAGCTCAGAAGTATCCTCTGTGCAGCATAACAAAATTACAATCCCATGAATCATAAAAAAGACAAAAAAAGTTGAATTTCTGGGATTGTTTTTCCAACAAAAACTGGAAAAACGAAAACTTTAATCAACATGTCCAGCATTTTTCAAAGTGCCAACAGATGTCACCAATACTGGACAAATAATGAATAATATGGATAACTAGATGGCAGTATGCACAAGTGGGCTAACCCATGTTTGGTCACAAAATGATTTATCTTCTTTCTACAAGTCTGCAAGTATCTGGCTTCATCCTATCAGGCCCACAAACTCCTAACACACCACGCTAAACTACAGGCATTCTGAACCTGACAGATTTATTGGTAACACAAAGCTCCATTTTACGGCTTTATTACAAAAAAGCAAAATGTGGGTTAGCCCACTGCCATCCAATTTACAACTTACATTTTTACTTTGTTTCCAACGTGTTGTTTACTTGTCTCCTCTCTGCTCTGTCTAAACACAGCCTGCAGTTCTTCCCAGTTCAGTCGATAAAGTCCCTGAATTTTTCCCATGTGACTGTTGGTCACAGCTCAGTCATTAAGGGCTTTACGGTAGCAGCAAAAGACAGAGAATTTTTATTTTTTTATAGAATCTAAAAAAGAGCAAGCAGCTTAATTTTAGGATTTTTTAAATTAACACATGTAGACAAGTGCTTCTTTCTCAGGGGGATGCTTCCATTAGAACCTTTTATGCTAGTCTGAGGGATTGTTCAAGTGTCGGTGCTCGGGCGCTGGGAGTGATCTGGCAGAGGGAGCTGGGTGTTGTGATGACGGAGGAGATGTGGGAGGACATGTGGGATAATACAATGAAAATAACGGTGTGTAACCGGACAAGAGCGATGAAACAACATGTGATGAAAGGCGTCGCATGTTGCTCCAAACCGTCTCTCCAAATACAGAAAGGATGTCTCTCCATTTTGCCTTAAATGTAGGACAGGAATTAATGATCTAACTCTCTGTCTCTGGTCTTTCGTAAAAATACAGAAATACTGGAATGATGTCTGATTTGAAATGCGAAAGGTTTCTGAAGAAGGAGCTTGAACTCCACCTGGTCTCCCTTCTTCTGGGTCTTCCCAGTGGCCGTGTAATATATATCAGAAAAAAATGTATAATGTTAGGATGTTTTGTGACAGGAAAAACATTCTTCAGCACTGGATTTCAGATAAACCCTCCTCAACTGAGGAATGGCATAGAACAATAATGGAATATATACCTCCAGACCTTTTGACTTGTCTCCTGCATTACAAAACTAATGCATCTGTAAGAAGATGGAAACCATTCAATGATTATATTAATGAAACATCTCTCCTATAATGACAAGAACAATTTGTATAAAAAACTGTACTCTTTTTCCTTATTTAGCTCCCATTGGATTTCACCTTATACTGTACAATCTACCTCTCACATTTACTTGGATCTGATTTGTCTGTTTGCGTTTTTGGTTTTTCGTGTTGTTATTCCCAGCTTGTTTTTGTTTTGTCCTGTCTTACGTATGTTTTTTACTGATAAAAATGTAAAAACACATTTTAAAAAAACAATTCATGTAGAATCAAACAACTTTGATTATGATTTTCGGCTTAGATCTGGGAAAGTTTGCTGTCAGAACAGTATGTTTCAAGTGAGTAGTTCAAGGACTGTCGTAAAGTTGAAAGTCAAAAAAATTCTTAGCGTTTTTGCAGTTTCTGGCTCTGATGAATGGTGTCGTTACGGAGATTAAAAAAAGATAAATAGCAGAAGATCTAAAAAAGAGAAAAGTTCAAATTTTTAATACAGATGAGCATTTTCCTCTTTTCTACTCTATTAATAATCTTATCAACCCTCTGATTGATCTTGTGACCCTTTGGAAGTGTTATCAAGCTTCAACAGTAAAAGGCTTTATATGAATTTACACATCAGTAATGATCTATAATGTAATATATAAATTAAGCCAGTCTTGCAGAACCGACACTTTTACTTTTGATATTTGCTGTTTTTTATTTACATTGATGTCTTCCATTGTACATTTTTGCAGAAAACCTGCTGAATAAATCATGCTCCAAGGATCAGCCTAATAAAAACCTACGATAAATGAGTAGGAGTAGGAGTTTGCTCCGTGCTGCTGTTCAGTGGCGCAGCTGTCTGAATGACCTAATGGAATATTTTTCGTACGCTCTAATATTAGAGAACCGCATTAAACTGTGATCTGCAGATTTTCTGTCCTGCTGCTTTTACGACTGTCTTAATCAATTGCATCGGTAAAAAAGGAAGTCGGCACAATGAGGCTGAGGAGAAAACATTTTACATGACCTCAAATAAAGATTTACTCTCTACACTGGCGGCCACGTTCTGCACGTCCCTCCATTAAGGCTACTGGTTGACTCCATTGTGTCTGTGCAGGACAATATCTGTGACTTTTACAGTGTTGTTGCTGTTTCTGGTAGCCCTACTTTGCCCATCTTTGCTAAAGCACGTCTTGTAATATTTGGTTAAGTCTGGTTTCTGTTCAGCCCATAAAACGGTAAATCAGTGTGTGTGGTTGGATTATTGGCTGCAGAGCATAAATGTCACTGGAGAATCAAAGGTTTGAGGAAGACGTAACCACGCTGGACACTTCCTGACAGAGCTGCTCTCAGCCTTCCTACAGAGTGAGTGTCATCCAGTGTGCGTCTCCAGTGTGGTTGCGTGTTTTAGTGATGAGGACGGAGCCTCATAAAGCCTGTTTCTGCTCTGAAGGCTCGTGGCAGAAGAATGACCTCATGCATCTTGGAGTTACTGTCTTCTGGAGCTCCGACACCGACTCTGAGTCGGAGTGTCGGCCAAAACCACGAAGTACAGAAAACAAGCAGGCAGGTTAAAACTCCAAGTGGAGCGAGGGAGAATTTTCTTTTCTGGTCTTTTTTGTTGACTTGGAAAATGCATCATTTTTTAACCTTTTGTGCAACCACATATTTAAACGTCCGTAGATTCTCAGTTATCCAGGTCATGTTAATAAACTGAAGTGTGTAACCCCCAGGTGTCAGTTTAAAAAAAGTTACACTGAGACTGAAAAAACCCATTATATATCACAATTATTTTTCACTCATTTTGAAGCCAAACCTCCAGAATAAAGCCCAATAACACAGAATGCATGATTTCATGATCTAATGGCAAAAATAGCAGTTTTAATGGGTTTCAATGGGGACATTTTTGTCCTTAATTCTAAGGTGTCAATTTAAAAAAAGATTGCACTGAGGTCCACAGCAAAAACGTTAGAAAAACATTACATATTAATATTATTTTTCACTGTTAGTGAGCTATCTCTTTTAGTCTACAACAGTCCTGATCACAGTTACAAAATATTCAGTCATATTCAGGATTTAAACCTTGAAAAGGCAAGTTTGTTTACATGATGTCAAAGTTGTTTTTATGACATAAATAGTAAAAATGATTTATTTTCCATGTAGTAAGTGTTAAGTGGAAAAAATAATAAACCCTGTATTTGTTCCATTGGCCAAATCTGAAAGAAATGAAACAATCTGGTGGAAAATAACGAAAGCTCCAGAATAAAAGACTAATAACACAGAATGCATGATTTCATGAATTAATGGCAGCCGGATGAAAAATAGCAGTATAATGCGTTTCAATGGCGACGTTTTTGTCCTTAGCTCTTAGGCGTCAATTTAAAAAAAGTTGCACTGAAGTCCTTTAGAACAAAAAAGTCCACATAAAAAGTGCCCCAAAAAAGTTATATAATAATATTATTTTTTACTTTTAATAATGTATCTCTTTTTATCTACATCTGTCCTGATCATAATTACCAAATATTCATTCATTTTAAGATTTTAACCCCTTAATTGCCAGTTTGTTTACATGATACCACAGTAAAATTATTTATTTTCCATATAGAAAATACTAGAGACGACACAATTTGGTGGAAAACAGTAAAAATTACAAATTTGAAGCTCCAGAATAAAAGTCTAATAATACAGAATTAACAATTTCATGCTGTAATGGTTGGGAGATCAAAAACAGCAGTTATACTGGGGACATTTGTGTCTTTTAGGTCCTGAGTGTAACTTTTATTGATGTTTTATGAGTTCTGAGGTTAACTTTTCAAAATTCCTAAAATACACACCTTAAAATTTTTTTTGCCAAATGCATGAACACCTAAAATCAAAAATAAAAAAGGGTAAAAATGTCCTCATGGGCACATGAGGGTTAAGTAGATGACAACTGGATTTGTTTAAGACGTTTCACCTCTCATCTAAGAGTGTTCCTCACTTCTAAAGTGTCTGCAGGAGAGTTCCAGGTATTTATTTTTGCCCTTAAGGACAAGACCCAACAGTCCACCTGCATCTAAAGGATGAGGGACTTGCCTTTGCAAATTTAAAAAACAGGAATCAGAGAACCTTGACTTTTTTACTTTAAAAAAATACTCCAATCAATTAACCAACCATCAAAATAGCCTTTAATTGAAATAAGAGTTGATGACTAATCGATTCATTGCTGTAGACTTGGTATGTGGTGAGCTAACACTGGAAAAATTCAGTATATTTTTAGCATTGTGGCTGAATTTTGGACATGTAGACGTTTGTGAACAAACCAAATGATCACTCAAGAAGATATTTAGCTTTGTCTCAGTCAACGGAAGCCATCCATATCAAACTAGAACAACTATCTCTAAACTTGAGAAGTGGTATATGACACCGCTTATCAGCTACATTCAATCTAGTCCTGATGTCCCTCCTCAGGGAGTTTCACCTCCATTTTGACCTTAAACCACGAGGTCATGGACAAGTTCCAGGTGACCAATAACCCACAGATGGCTCCTAAATAAATACCTGAGAGGACAACCTCTTAGATAAAAGGTGAAATGTCTTCAAGAAACAAAACGTCCAGCTGCCCTCTACCTAACCGCCTGGTATAAACTAGTGTTTTATAGGCAAAAGTTAGTATAAATGTACTATCTGGCTGTGAAGGAAGCTCTTGATCTGTGTCATTTAGTCAGAAGACAGGAACAGAAAATTAAACCGAGACATCAGCTGCAACACCGCTATGCAGGAATCTAGATTTGCTTATCTTTGTTAAAGGTATATATTCCATACATTTTTAAAATTGGAAACAACTACTTAAAGTTAAAACTATAAACTACATAAACATATCACCACTGAGCATTCCCAGTCAATTACTTACATTAAGACAATAATATTTTTGTATTACTGTTTTAATATACACATCAAGTATTATGTCATAAAATATGCGCTATTTTGCTTAAATAGTCAAATTCTAGTAAAATAAACACCTAGATGTGTCATTTCATTAGTTTAGGCTAGTTTATGCTTCTCTGCTTTAATTTAACTTAAGCTGAACTCAGAGCCGGTCCGACCCAATGTGGCATCCTAGGTGAGCTTTTATATGACGCCCCCTCCATTGGTGATTTACATACACTTACAAAAGAAATTGAATAGCATTGTTTTGTAGTAATATTAATTGGGCTTTGCTTTATATTTGAATCAATGTGAGCTTTTCCATTTTTAAGAGTTAACAGTAATAACTAGTTGTAATATAATTATACTGAAGGTGAATTTTTCCTAATTTTGTGGCGCCCCCTGGAGGCCGCGGCGCCCTTAGCATTTGCCTATATTGCCTAATGGGCCAGCTGGCTCTGTGTGAACTCATCATACATATAATGTTGAAAATCATTACATTTAGATTAGGTAAGTTTACCATCAACTATTTGTATTATGATAGTGATTTTACTATTCTAAAGAAGTTTCATTCCTTGTCAAAATTTGTGCTTTAATACCCACAATTCAACATGCTTGAGTCCAGTTTAGTGATGAGCAGTAGGATACAGAGGTCTGTGAGGTCACTGCTGTCTGACTACACACCTCTAGATTTTTCTTCTTAAACTTTCAAACTTATCTACAGTCCAGACCAACACTACCTCAAATGACATCCCTTAAGGTCATATATAAAACTTGTCCAGCTCTCTCAGCACTACAAAATGTCTTTGACCACTAATATCCCATCAACAACAACAAAAAACACTTCCCAGAAACATTAAACAAAAACTTCCTGTAGTTTTTCTATAAGGACATACAATATGTTATATCCTGCCTGTATTTTATGAGAAGACCTGTTTTGACAATCACTGTCTGCCTCATAAATAATCCAATGTTTACCTGTTTCTGATTCAGACACAGCCCAGACAGTGAAGGACTAATCAATCAGTATGTTACAGAGAAAATTGGATATATGTGTTTGGAAAATGAGTGTATTTTCTTCTGGCTGAAAGTCTCCAGACATGAGTTGTTCTTCCTGTAAACAACAATGTTTTTACTCATCAACTCATAAACATCTTTTTTTTTCTCACCTCTCTCGCCCGGCTGGCCGTTCTGTCCGTTGGTCCCGGGGAAGCCTGGCCGGCCCGGTGGACCCTGCTCTCCCGGAGGTCCCGGGGAGCCTCTCCTCCCCGGCTCTCCTGGAGGTCCTGGCACTGTTCGGACCGACACCGCCGACTGGACGGGGATCTGGTTCAGGATGGAGTTATAGCGAGACAAGTGGCCTGCAAAGAAGCAGAGGATGACGTCGATTTGGAAGACAGAATTTTGTTTCTTTTTCACGCTTCAAGAAGAATTAGAACAAAGAGGTGAAGGCGGTAAAGGTCAGAAGAAACATTTTCAGGACAGAAATTGTAATCAATGTATGTTTCAAATATCACCGATTACTCACTCTGGATGAGCTGCTCACACACTTGCCGTGCGATGGCTCGAACAGCAGCTTGGGACTGAACATCCCCCTGAAGAACAAACAGAACTCTGAGGACTTGATGCTGCACTCGGCGGACTGATACCACTTTTCCATTTGGGCGAACCACAGGAGCGTAAACTTCCAGAGCAGTGGTTGATAAATTGGTGGGCGGGTGTTCTGTGGGTGTTTAATGAGCACACTCCTCCTTTGCACTGATGCTTTCATATTTATATTGGCCGAAACAGATAGCAAACCTTTAAAACGGCACCGTGGAGAGTGTTTGTAAACGGCACAATTAAATGGAAATCAAAATTTAATTACACCAAATATTTGGGCCTGACTCTGTTGACTTAAGCTGAGCTGCTACGCTTGGTATTTTAGAGAGTGGTGGATTTTAAATCAACCTCTTTTTTTACACTGTAACTGCAGATAAATGCTGAAATTAGCAGTGGATCAGGTCCTTTCTTTTTACTAGGATTCTAAAGGTCAAACGCTGCAGGACCCTTGTTATCACTTATTATGTGGAGCAGTAGCTGTTGGAAAATGGCACCAAGTATCTCTGTAGGCGCCAGTATTGGTTTAGACCGAGAGCAACAATAAATGGAGCAAAGTGCATGAAGGTTCTGTATTCGGGCTTTTATAGAAACGAAATGACTGAAGTCTTTAAATGTTATTAAAGGGACGCTCCCCAGATTTTACACAGGAAGTCCACTTGTCATGAAAGAACGACTCAGCCCATGAAAACATAATGTCTTCTGTGGCTCTGGAGAAGCTTTCTAAAATTCTGTTGACGTCTATTAATACATGTTATTGATTTGCATTATGGGAAATGTAGGATTCAGTGATTTTGAAGCTTATTCCACATAAGCAACTAAAGCTCCTTTCAGACATACACTTGTCGGCACCTGAACATGTCGGCTTCATGTCTGGGTAAACAACATGCTCCAGTTTCTATAGAAGTCATGACATCAATCTTATTAGGTCTACTAAATCTGATATGCATGCGCCCACATTTACATTTATGCACACACAGGTCATCTACTTTGTGCTGTGGGAAGCAATTTTGCAAAGCTTTCTCCACATTTCAGCGACAGTATAGGTTCAAAAACAGTTTACTGCCAAAATCACAAAATGCCTTTCTTATCGTGCCCTACTATTTAACATATATTACAAACTGAGATATCTATAAAACTAAAACTTTCTGATTTATGAGAATCACTAATCATGAATGTAATCCAGGTTTTGACAGAACGTTAACAGGAGCTGAACGTTAGCTTGTTGCTTCCAGCTGTTTAGGAGTAGTTCCTCTGAGTTTATTAAATATCTGCAGCATCAGACAGCAGCAGCATCTATATAAAGCAAAAGCTTCATTAATTACCTATAATTTTAAATGATCCCTGACATGGAGACAGGATCGAAAAGGATGTAATAGTAAATCACACTGTGCACTTTTTTATGATAGACAGATGAGCTGTTAGAATTGATCAGCTGCAGTTAAACCATTTGTTACACAGTGGCCATCTTCAGGTTAACTTTTCTATTCTACTGCTGGTAAAGAAGGGAATTATCACACGTGGATCCAATTTTCAGTGTTTATAAAGTAATGAATAAACTAGGTTTTTAGCTATTTGGACGGTTTGATAAGATTAGTTTAGACTTAGCTATTTATAGGGCTGGACCCAAATATCCGAATATTCGTACATTGTGGTGGTATCTAGATGATAATTTTTGGATCCGAATACTCGTGTGCAAGCCTCCACCGGATGCCGCTGCCGCCTCGGCTCTACTCTACCCTACCTACTGTCATGAAGCATTGGTATATCTCAGTCACTTACTGTGTTAATAAATAAAGAAACAAATAATTTTATTCTCAGTCATGAAGCGCCGCCACCACACAAGCCGAATATTCGGATATTCGTCATTAATTGAACCCGAATATCCGGAGCACAGAAATTGCTATTTGGAGCAGCCCTAGTCATTTATTAATGCATTGTGTGTCCCTTGATGTATTGTCAAATCTCATGTGTATGATAAATATTGTGCATATTGTGATTATTAATGTCATTTTCATTTGTATGTCTCAATGAAGCCATGAGGAACCTGAACATAAAAGCAGCACATGTCTGAAAGAAGGCCGTATTCTAACCGATAGAAAAAGTAGCAGTATTATTTATCCCATGTCTGAAGAAGACCTAAAAGTCAGGTCGTCTCAGCCTCTGTTGCTTTGGCTTTGAACATTGTTTGAATTCTTTTCTTTTTTTTTTTTGCTTCACAGATGTGCACTATTAAATCACTGGAATAGCCGTTAGAAATCATATTCCATTTTAAGGTTATTCAGTTGTCATTGGTTAGATTCCTGTCTTGAGGTAAACCCTTCAATATAATGTAGGTACGTATAGTTTTATCAAAACAGTCTCCCTGCAGTACTGTTGTATTCTGCATTTCAATTCAATAGTTGGCAGTTTTCTCTTCTGCCTTGTGATCGTCACCATCAAACAGTCATCTGATGCGACATCTCTCACTGCGCACGTAGCAAAACTGTATTAGAGGAAAAGGCTGTGCAGTAAATGTTTATTTCCCCCTGTTCAGTAAAGTTATTGCTGTATAAATTACTGTGGAGCTGTGAGGTGAGGTTCAGGGTCGACGCGCTACAAGATACTCATTGGCTTCCTTCACAACTGGGCCACCGCGCTCAAATGTTCAACACCAAGAGGGGAAAATCCTGTCGTATTTTTTTTTCCAGACACTTTCATGTTGAGCCTTGCACCAAAATTAACTGCAGCAAGGTACAAATGTCCCCAACAGTTGATAAAATGAAACAGAAACATGAATTACAGGTTCGATTCGAGCTGGCGAGTCGCGTGTCTCTCAAGCCCTCGGCGGTGACGGCCTCGCTACGGAGTCAGCAGAAATACAGACCTCGCTCTGCTGCAAATTTGAACCATGAACACCGATTTGATTTGGTGTGCCTTAAACGAGGCTGAGGCAGTCAAAGAGGAATAAAGTGAATGTTTGTGCAGGAGATGAACGGGGAAACAGTGACTGTGGACCGGAGACTAATGCGATTTCTTCAAAACAAGGGTGTGAAGCATTAGTGAGTAATTGTCAGAGTTTTTACTTCAGCAGAATAACACTTATTTCCACTGCAAAACGGAGCAGTAAAACTTGATTTGCTCTTGACGGCGACCGAGTGGAGTGACTTACTCTTTCTCCCTTATCGCCTTTGGTGCCAGCAGGACCCTGAAACATAAAAGCACAGGAAGAGAATAAACAGTCAACTCATCTCTCTTTCTCCAGTCTCCTTTAATGTCTCCTCCCCCATTACTCTCAGACTCTCCTCTTCTTCACGTCACTTCTGATCCTGCAGCCGGTGTGACCGAATGCATTTAAATTTTGACAAAGTGCGTCCAGATTTTCTGTGTCCTAAAGATAACACAGGCATTGGAGTTAGCATTGCCCACAAACACAGAACGACATCTGTGCCTTGGGAGAGCTTCCTCTCTGCTATTGTCAACACTGTAAAGCGCAGAGATGCATATCTAACCCACAATACACACTCAGAAACCTGCCAAGCCTGTGAATGTCAGAGTGTAACGCGTTGTAATCCAGAGGCAAATAAAAGGCAAATATTTCCTGGCCGCAGAACCATGTGCTGATATGATAAATATCAGTTTGATGCTGTTACAGCTTTTGCATAAAGGCTTGTTTATCTTGGGGGAAACATGTCCTTGACCACCGACTGACTAGCTGGCTGGCTGTGTTTGTGTGTGTGTGTGTGTGAGGCTGGGTAGAGGAGAAAATGTGGGCCCAGGATGTCATATGCATATTATACTGCAAAAGAAAGAAAGGCTCTGCCAGCTTTCGACACAGCCGATGATTTGGAGAGCAACAAAAATAAGTCTCATCCTGGGCCTCCTTCTGTGTGCTTGGATCTCGCGAGTCTTCTTGGGCACATAAATGTCGACCATCTTATCAGGGCAGCATGGGAGAACCAAATCAAACTACGCAGGAGCCAAAGAGCATAAAGACAAAAAAGGGGTATCTCATAAATCACATTTCTTTTATTATTCAATCAAAACTATCTTTTCCATTATGCCCTGTATTTGCAAGCTTCGTCCAAAGTGCAGTCAATGTTTTTTCACTCAAGATGCTTTACAGTTCATCTGCAGAGTGGAGTACACTTATGAAGACATTACTCCTGCACAGCACTTCCAAATGTGGACTGATAAAACAGCCACAAGAAGACGAAGAAGAAGTTGTTTTTTCTTTTTCTAACTGGCAAACACAAGACTGCTTACTACCAAGTCAAGCAAGATAAATTAAAAACCCCTCAGGTGGTCGAGATGCTGGAATCTGCATTCACAAACAGTATTTGGTCCAAGTTGGACACACATGGACATCACCAAGAGTCATGACAACCCCAGCAGACTTGTATGCACATCTGGTGACAACCGTGGTGGGTTTTGGCCAAGATGTGGGTCAAAAAAGCCTAATTTAATTCCTATATAGACATTACTTTACAGTGATCTTGCATAAGCTACAAATCATTCAGGTTTAATTCTGCCACTTTTATAAAGTTCACGAACATGATCTTGATAGATGTAGCATAACATTTCCAAATGCATCATGTCATTCCTAAAACAGAACAGTTTGGGTTTTACATTAGAAGCTCAGGCCAAGAATTTGCAGAAAGTGCTCAAAGACCTGCTTCTCTGCATTATTACGCTCCGTCTGGCCTAGAGAGGTATAAATCAGCCCTGTCTCCCCGAAATTATGTTCCTGCACAACTAAACTGCATTCTCAATTAGTTTTTGAAGGAAACATGCTGGATTACACTTGTTTGTGATGTATCACAAGTTGGACGTTGGTTTGAAATCATCATATTCTTGCCATTTATTTTATGTCTTTACTGTCGTTCCTTTTCAGCCAAACAAACAATCATATATTCATCATAACCCAGAGAATTTAGGCGAAGCTTCAAACATGTTGTGAAATGGTCGAGTTTTAACCCAAATCTTGTCATTTTCTTTGAACCTAACCAAGTAATTTTTCGTGCCTAAACAGTGAGTGCAAATTGAAAACAAAACTTGAGTTCTAAGAATAATGGCCCCACTTGGCTCCTCTGGGTTAAAGTGCTGAAGCAACCCGAAGATGCAACCTTAAATGTGCATCCCTTTTGTTGTGCCCTTTGACGATTCTGTTGCATACTCGCGCAGCAGGTCATATCAACGTATTCCATGCATACACAGCACCGCTAAGCATGTGCAGTGTTGCCTTTGAAGCTTGAAGTCACTGTGCAGACTGTCCACATGGAACACAAATTTTGGTCTGCACAACAGAGCGTGTGGAGGGGTCCGCATGGATTCCGTCAACTTGTGGAGCTGACAAAATTTGCGTCAGAAGAATTGTAGTAAACCCTTGTTTATTCACTGACATGGAAAGGCCGGTTCACGCTTCTTGTATTCTGAAGTCTACACATCATACACAGTCTGGTGCAAGAGGGTGACCGGCGCAGGATGACTTGGGGCTCTGGAACCCTGCTGCTGGACCACATCTCCCACACCAGTCCTGGCTTCCAGCTGCTGCTCAACATGAACCCACAGAGACCCGTCATCGACATCCAGGCCAACAGCAAGCCCAAGATTCTGGTCCCGGCGGCCTCGGAAGACGCTAATGAGGAGACACTTGATGCAGATGAAGCAGCTCTTCACTGTCCAGAACATCTTGGCTGAGGTCATCGAGTCCAACGGCGAAAAACAACCCAACATTTCCAACCTTGCGGACTGTCTGCACAGAAAGTTGCACATGCACCTCGAAAACAAATGGTGCCAAAAATTGCTTCTTATAAAAGACACTGTTTAAAGAGATTCTTCACTATCCCCACCTTTATATTCAGGGTTGTAATTGAAGGTATTGCTGCAGGACTTGGGAGGTGCTTTGATTTGCACATGCTTTCCATTGATGGTGGTCAAACATTCAAAAGCCCTAATTTCTCCAGAAATCCTGTGCTATGTCTGCCCACTGTGCTCAGCACACCTCAGGAATAATCCCAGTATTGACTAACTGCTATATCCTGCGTAAAGTGCCAAGTCACACCTATTTGTAGAATGAATAGAACCAGATGTGGGTCTGCTGTCTGTTACTAAAGACCTCATCAGTCATGCAGAAATCATGAAGCGGACTTTGTGTCTCGTCAAACTAGAAGCAAATCCTACTAGGTCACAGTCTTAACTTTCATTGAGAAAACACATTTCTTTTAAATTGTAAATCAGAATGCAGTTTGGCTGTCTAGGAAAGCAGTTTTTGGAAGACATGGTTGTATATAAATCCACTGTCCTTCAATTAATTTCTCAGTGTATTGAGAGATTTGTCAGTAAGACTCACTTCTTTCTTAAGGTCAGTTGTGTCACGACGAAGCAAAATGCTCAATTTCCCTCCAGATTTAACTGGCAGCTATTTCACATAAAAACAACTTGTTAAAAAAGAAAAATATTCTCTCACAGCAAAGGGTTGCAGGGGGCAGAACAAGGACTGAATCAGTAATTTTAATGTTGGGGTAGATTTTGAAACTAAAACATTAAGACGCTAAATGAGAGACTAAACCCCAGGCAAGAGAGACTGTTTCTGTTTCTGTTTATGCATTAGCTTCATGTGCATACATTCATGAGAGGCTTTTTGTCTCCAGTGTCTCAGAGATGAGGCAGATGTGATCTCTCGCTGGTATCTGTATATATATGTGTGTGTGTGTGTGTGTGTGTGTTTGTGAGATGGGAAGAAACTAAGTGATTTATGGCTCGACTCTCTGAGCCAAACTTGCTGCTGGCCTGCAGAGCTGACCCAAGACTAGATTAGCTGTCACCAGCATCACAGTATCATCTGTTCCTGTTAGGATTACACAAAGTTTGGATCCCAGCATCTTCTCAGCATACAGGCCTGGACTTGTGCTTGTGTCACTTGCACAAATTCTTCTTCTTTTTTAAAAAACTAAATCTGACTCAGTGCAATTTTGGAATTGAATCTGGACCATAATATTATGATTTTCATTTATTATTCAGTGAAAAGACACCTCATGAGGTAAGTGTACAAGGATTTTTCTTGGATGATCTGCAGAAATACTCGTATGAATAAATGATACAGCTAATAATGTGATCTGTGTCTGATACTAACAGGCTGTGTCCACTTAGGAGAAGTGGAACAGAAGAAAAAGAAGACAAACAGTCCTCAAAACATGAGCTGCTTTCCATAAACTAAACCTGATCTGATATTGTTCTTCTCCTGTGCATTTAGGGAGGCATAATGAAGAGGAAAAAGAGATAGTAGTTGAGAGGTCATGTCCCCTTTTTTCATTGTTAATTTGTCTAACTTATGTCAAACTCTTATGGATGGATAATGTGAGGCTCTGGTTATCAGTCAGCACCGCAGGTCTCTGAGTAGGAGGGTAAACCAAACATGCATTTAAGCCTCCTGTGTGAGGGCTGATTAATAAGGTTCAGGTCAAACAACAAAATGACTTTCCGTCTTTCTAACCCGCACAGCAAATATGTCAGATGGATTTAATTTTAACGTTCTCAACAGGCCGTTTATAAAGAATGGACGCAGCCTCTGGGCCTGAAAAACGAAGTCAACACCGAAGTGCTTTAGGCCTCGATTATTCTCCCTTACAGGTGAGCACACAGATAGCTGTGGACAACCACAGATGAATGCTTGTTATTATATTGCTTTTCTAGTCTGCGGAAGACTGCTTGGAAGACTGTGCAGTAGGTTGTATCGACATTTTCTGTGCCTACACAATACCGACAAAAATGTGCACTATTGTCCTAATAGTATAGTCGTCACATAAAGACAAAATTTGGTCTGTATGTGAACGTCAATGAAGGGGTCTACGCAAACTCTCATGGACTTGGTGAAATGACGAAATCTAGGTCAAGTGGATCCTCCCACAGTTGTGAAAAGTAAAATGCCTTTCTTATAATTTGATGCAGACACAGACGTGAACAACTGTGGACAAACACTGATGCATACTTTTTGTTATACTACTTTTTTAGTCAACGGGAGACTTGCAAGACTCAGTTGCATAGATGACCAGAGGGTTGTATCTCCGTATTCTGTGCATCCACACCATCAATACATGTGCATTGCTGGCCTTGAAGCATAGTCACTGGACACGCGAATGACAACAGTTATGTTATGAAGAAGCTTGCAGAACCTCACATATAAGGAAAATACAGCACTGGTCTTACACCTGCATTCTCTCTAACAGCCAACAGGGGGCGACTCCTCTGGTTGTAAACACGAGACAGTTTGCATAGTAGTCAGTGAGAAAGTGAACCTATTTGTCACTTGAACTGTTATCTCAGTAAACATTTCCCTGATGAGTTCATGGTCTTGATGGACAGTTTCAAGCCTCCTTCAATAGAGTGTTATATTCATTTCACAATTTGTAGTTCTGTTTAGGGTAAAACAGATGATAAAATAGCATTAATATATTTTAGAGCGGGGCAAGCTTAGTGGTCAACAAGCCAACAAGCTATCATGTCAATGTGCATAGTGTCCTCTAAATCACCACTCATCCAGTTTCAAAAGACCAACGTGGCAAAACTCGAGAGGCTTCACAACAGCCGTCCACAAACCAATAGGTGATGTTACTTTAGCTACATCCATCTTTTGTGTACAGTCTGCGGTTCTTAAGCCAATGTGTTGTTAAATCACTTTCAAAAAACAAAACAAAACATCATCACTCACAGGGAGCCCTTGTTCCCCTTGGGATCCTGACGGCCCACCTGGTCCTGGGGCTCCTGGTGCTCCTGGGGCTCCCTGAGAGACAAGTAACAAAAGAAACAAACAGAAGGAGAAAGAAAATGACTTGAAGCTGAAGGTGAATTTCCAGACAAAAGGATGCTGAGAATAATAAGAAAAGAGACTTACAGCAGGCCCAGGAGGCCCTTGTTGTCCCTGTGGTCCGTTATTACCCGGCAGGCCCTGAAACAGTGATTATAGGCTGTAATTGTAGGTTGAACTTTCTTTCGCTTGAGGAATTTCCTGAAAGTTTTCAGACGATGCTGACAGGGACACTGTTATTTCCTAATGTAATTAAGATATAAGTTGAGGAAAACCAAACTCAATAGCTGCTGCTTCTGCTGGTCAAAGTCCAACAACTGCCTCGGAGCAAACCTTTATTTCTGGTTTAACTTATTCATTCAGACACATTATACAAAACACAGGTACAATCTTCCTGACTGCACAACCTGTACTTTGGTTGCCTCAAGGTGTTTAAAAGCATCTCTGCCACGTAATGTCTTCTCCATGATGCTGTGGTTTTGAAGAACACATTAATTTGAAACTGCAGCTCTCATTTCAGAAGCACATTGGCAATCCTGTAGGCCGGTGCATGACTTATAATAACATGACATTTAATAACATGATGATGGTTTTGTTATATCTCAGTAGTTATAGGTCATTCAGTCTGAACAAATTCACTGCTATTAATACACCGTTTGGAAGCTGAACTCGGCTTCGGCTGGTTCTGGAAAACAGCTTAACCTGAGGTTCAGCTAATCCTTTCATTTCAGTTTGGATGTCTGTTTGACTTTGTGGTCGCATATTGAGGCTGATGGACGCTCCTTACATGGTCTTCAATTTGGCCTCTGAGAGGGAACAAGCCAAGCATTAACAAGAATAAAACAACAGAAAAATGGAGAATATGACGCAGATGAAGACACAGCATGCAGATCCTGACCGATATCTTAGTTGGTTGATATTACAGGCTGTCAAAAACTTATATATGGGTTTCAGCATATATGTTCTCCAATATGCACTGATGTGAAAACCTTTTGCATGATGAAAAAAAAAAATTCTTAGGGGTAATTTAGAAAGAGTGCCATCATACTATTTTCAACATACTATTGGCTCCATCCTATATAATACTCTCAGCAATGTCTGCAGCACATGTAGCAGAGGTTGAATCACAGCTGAGCAGACAGTGTTGTGGAACCAGGGTCCATCAAAAAGTTTCATACCAACGGAGCAGTAACTGTCATGAGTCATGATGTTACCCGACACCATCTACAGCAAGACCTGTTACATGTTTTTGTCACTGCTGATAGGTGCACATCTGCAGTTACTCAATAAAGGTTAAACTGGAGCAGAAAATAAAACAACGTCGGCAGCCGAGTAGATCCAACCTTCATGTCGAGGATCATCACTGCTGATGAGAGGTGGGTCTGCAGCCATACTAAGAGAAGAAACGATAGCTTTTATGGTGGGAAAGCTGCAGATTCCAAAACTGAACAAGCTATTTGTTTTCTTCAACATTTATGTGGTTGTGCACCAGGGATTAATAAAGGCAAATTTCTACTCTAACCTCTTGAGGTAGAACATTCTGTATAAATGACCTGAACTGTGGCACAATTCTGCAATGCCCTTCAAGCCTGGTCACAGCGCAGCGATTATACATGGGCATTTTTGGCCACAACAACGCAATATTCACTCTACACCTGCCCTGCTTGCCATATTTATCTGCCTGTGACTTATACCTCTTATCAAAAAAGTGAAATTGAAGTTGAAGGGTCGCCATTTTGACACAGTGATTTAGGGCTCATTGCAGATGGCGTTTGACATATCATATGATAAAGGTTGTGCTGTTGATAGTGCTTCACATCCTGACTCACGAAAGTGTAACACAACACAACATACCCAGGCATAAATCTAAAACCAACCACACTGTCAAAGCAGCTATAACATGGTGTGAGCAGCTTGCATTGGTGTCTCTCGTGTCTTTGGGTTTTGTGTACATATAACAGCTGTGTAACTAGGTTAGGAGTTACTCGAGTCTTGTGTTTTTCTGTGTGTTCCAAGCCACTTGTTTGTTTAGTTTTTTTCAATTTCACCAATTTGTTAGCTATTGCATCTTTAAGTTTGGCTAGGAAGCTTAATTTGGCTATTTTTTTTTTTTTAGATAATTCTTACAACTCTGTCAGCCTTTGCTTGGTTTTATTTGGTTCTTTGAGTTAACAACACCCACCAACTCTGTTTTCTTTGCTGTATTATGATTTTTTCCTTTTTTAATTATAACACTAAGCAATAAATTGCTTTACTAAACCAATAACACCTGTTTTTTTTCATAGACAGCTGGGTTGTAACATAGAATATGATCAGCCACAGCATCATGACCACTGACAGGTGAAGTGAATAACATTGATCATATTGGTACTATGTGCTGTTCTGCTGGAAAACCTTGGATTTTAACATCCATGTTGATGAGACTTAGACACCCAAATAAACATCGTCCCACAACAAACACACTCCCTCATGCAAATGGAAATCCCAAATGTCACTGGATGAAAATGCACCCCACCACATGGAAACAACATCAACCAATCAGGAACACGTTGAGGAACATGACAATGGCCCAATATGTTGATTTGACCTCCAAACTTCCTACACCCCATTCTGATCAAACATCAACAGGATGCAGTGGAACAAGTTTGATTGACAGAAGCCCCACTGCACAAGCCAGAGTACCCAAAGGATCCAACGTCCTGGTTCCAGACCCCATAGGACACCCTGAGAGGTCCTCTTGTCCATGTCCAATGGTTCAGAGCATTTTTGAGCACATAAGGGGGACCAACACAATATTAGGCTGGTGTTCATAATGTTATGCCTGATCGGTGTATATACAAACATATATACATACATGTCTGTGTGGGTGTGTATAATAAAAGCCGACATATTAATATCTGAATTTTTCGTCTCTAAAATTGATATTGGCTCCAAGAATCCAGTATTGGTTGAACTCTAATACCTTCATAATGCAATAAGACAAAATAGAAAAGCGTGGAAGTTGAAACAATCTACATAATGCTTAATTATGTGTCATGTCTTGCTTGTGCAGTTTCTAATAAATGGCATTTTAGTGAGAGGAAAGAACCCCTCGTGGTGTTACATCCGGTGATTGCCAAAGCATCTGTGGCGCCAAACTTCACCTTCCAAATGAATACACCAGGTTTGTGGCTGCACAACAAACCCTGCATTCATTACACAATAACATATGCACAAGTGTCTCCGAAAAAGCTGAGCCAGTGTGTGAAAGCTGCTCAGCGAGAGACACCCCGGTGTCGCAGAGTAAGCACTCGCTCCAGTCAGCCCTCTAATGGGACTCTGGAGGAGGCCTCAGATCCTCCTGGTGCTCACGTCTCGCTGGATCAAACGCATTTTACTTGGAAATCCTGTCAGACTGAGCAGAAACAAGAAGAATCCAAATTTTCAGACTTCACACTACGAAGCAAATAAACATGTGTTGTGACGTTGGACAGAAGTCAACCTGGTGTCTCACTAAAAAAAACCCATTCACTGTGAATTAACAGGAGTGTTTCAGTGACATACTTATCTGTCCAGCGTTGGAGAATAACATGTCAAAACAGCACATATACACACCAACAACTCCAGATTGTTTCTTATATTTCTGCTAAGAAATGCAGCCTCCCACCTTCTCTGGCAGACGTCAGGCTCATGAAAATGCATCACTAGAATCAGGAATCTGAGCAGCAACAGGTTTCTGCTCTGACCTATCGTCTATAAAACTGGAAGGAGGTTAATCTAATTCCAATTTATATCCACAAACAGTGTGCAGGTTGTTTCTCTGTGTAACCTCTATTAGCAACACTGAACCTTCCACTCATTTTAAACTTTCTATGCAAAAGGACTGTGTGTACCTTCCTGCTGTTGCATAATTTACAAGTCATCAGGAAATCCAAAATAACAAATGTGTGAACCGAAATGACTGCCTGGAGAAGAGCATCAGCGAGCTTTTACGAGCCTGTTTCTCAGGCAAAAACCTCGATCTACTCAGTCTGGTGAGGAGTTGAAAAAGTTCTGCAATAAGAACCAGTGACAAAATAAAAGATTTATAGCTTTTCCTGTGATTCATTTCACTGTGATACGAACAAATAAAGCACCCAGGAGACAGTTACTGTTGTTTCAAATGAGCTAACTGGCGGATGCAGTGCACTTTTAGCCAGACTTGTATTCTTTTCTACTCCAGCCAGACGGTTTTTGGCTTGTACACACCTCAATAAAAGTTTTGTAGAGTGTCCAAACAACTAGAGCGATACTGGTACAGTTTTACTGAGAATCAATACGGGGCTATCTGCTTTCCCTGCTCTGTATTGTACACACCGGATGAGACAGACTAGTGGTTGCTGTGAATCCCCATTAAGAATAAATCTCAAAACGTACCACAGGCTTCGTGAGTGAATATTTACTTACAAACGCTGCTTCTTCTCCATAATTACTGTTCATTTCACTTTAATCTACTTTCTATATCACTGTCAGATGGATGTTGATCACAGAAATTGCTGAGGTTTGATACCATCTGATGATTTTTATCCATATTCTCCACTGCTTCTGTGCGTCCACTGAAAAAAATATTTACAGGCAGACATAAGAGTTAATTCTGCAGCAGTTACAGTACTGATTGGAAATATTTCCCACCTTGCATGGAAACTAAATCAGAACAAGCGTTTTGTAATTCTACAAACTTTTTCTGTCTTTGATGCTGATAAATTAACTCGTGCTGCTGTGTCAATTTGAATTTCCCCTGTAATAGTACATCTAATCCTTTCATCTAAACATGTGATCATGATTTCTTTCTAGTCTCTACAATAATTACAATTATAAAACACACGGCAGATCTGTAGCATCTCGATGAACAATGAATGAAGGAGGTCTGTCATGCTGTAATCAGTGCTACAAAAGAGATGTCTTCCCCAATTGATGATAAAAATGATCTCTGATTAGTAATTTCACACAATTACACTCAATAATTAGATTGGTAAACATGTTTAGCGTTGATACGGTGGCAGCTGGTAATTCCAAAATGTATTTTAATTCAGAATGGGATTTATTAAATAGCAGCATTAGGACACTGGGCTGTACAGTGTTTTTTTTTAAAGCTTTAATTTTCCTTATACCTGATGGTCACCTGTTGCTTTGGTTTATTCTGCTGGATTAATATTGACCGGGAATCTGAGGAGGACCATATTCAGGCCAACAAGGAGCTTCAGTGTGCACATAAAAACCCAACAAATAAAATGCCCTGCAATAAAAAAGAGAAATACCTGTGAAGTTATTTTTCACTGCAATATAAAGTCCTGCACCTCTATGGAAACAGCATAACCATGAATAGAAGAAGAGAGAAGTCAGAAATGACGTAAATTATATAAAAAGAAAAAACAAGGGCTGGAGTTCTTTGATTATTTGTTTGAGGAAAAAATTAAAAAACTGGAATCATAATGTCCAACATTTGATTAATTGCCCGCAGATGTTACCAAAACTGTAAAAAAAAAAGATGACTCTATATGCTATAGATATTTTGCCAGTCACATTTTTACAACCGCTACAAAGTAGGTGTTTTTCACCATACTGAATGTATCTTC
Organism: Dascyllus trimaculatus; assembly: GCA_024666655.1. Lineage (NCBI taxonomy): Eukaryota > Metazoa > Chordata > Actinopteri > Pomacentridae > Dascyllus > Dascyllus trimaculatus. Next base: position 11,061,383 of record CM045451.1, on the reverse strand, counting down.
CAACAGCGTGCTCCACTACTGTTTTTGAGCCATGCTGCATTTATTTTATTGTTTAGATTTGCTTTATTTTCCTCTTAAACGTTCTAATTCATTAATGCCCTCTCTGCTCTTTGTAAACACTGCCTGCAGTTCAGCTGAAAAGTCCCTGAATCATTGTGACTGTTGGTCACACCTAAGCCACTTATGGCTTCTTGGTTGTACTTTGAAGCGCCTTTTTTGTATTTTACAGGATCCGGTGCAGACATTGTTTTTAAAAAATGAGACCTGTAGAATTTAGAAATAAAATGACACAATTTATAGCTTAACTTCGGTTAATTGTCCTTATGGAACCACAAGTCACATATGATTAGTTCAAGAACTGTGAAAAAGCTGAAAATCCAATTATTTTTTCTGTTTTTACAGTTTCTGTCTTTCTCATGTAACTTTGACATTTTAAAACAGAAAACAAGGCTTTCAAATTTGCAAAAAAAAAAAAAAAAAAAAAAGGTTCACAAGGTCAAATAAAAATTAGCTTTCTAATGGGACAGATTTAGTTTAAAATGATTTAGAGAGGATTTATTTATGATCCTCAACTGAGCTTGAAAAAACGTTGCATAGTTAACCATCAGCAGAGTTAACTAACTAACTAACTAATCATATTTTTCACAAAACACATGTTGACATGTTACAGTAGGAAAAGCACAGGTAGAAATAATAAAATTATTCTATTTGGCTGCTTCAGTTTCAGGGTCCCATTATGCTCCTGCTCATTTAATGTTGTGTTTTTTCTTTCTATGACACGTTAAAATGTCTAAGTTGCAAACTTTGATGCAATCTGAATGCAAGATAATTTTGCATGCACATTTAAAGGCAGTTCCGCAGTGTTACTCAGACATGGCGGCTGATGGCGTTGATGTAAATGATTGTAGTTTTTCTGACTTTCAGCAAGAAAAGCACGTATTTTATCCACGGAGCGTCTATAATGAAGTTATTAAAGTCCTGAGTCAAAAACAAGACAGAAAGAACCGCTGTCTGCAGTATTTAGTTACAGTAGATGACTAAATGGTATTCACAGCATTGTTTTTTCTCATAAAGCTAAGAATCTCCACAACAGTCAGTTTTAAGCTGTGTGAGCTTGTGTTCATATCTGTTGCAGACAGACTGACAATACAGTGGGAGTCTGACAGAGACAATGTTCAGAGGAGCTAAAGGCGGAAGGAGAAGTATTTAGGATAACATGGAAATATCTAAAGTGACACAGTCTCATGGTTGTGTTGTTCTGCGCTTGCCAGACTTTCCTGCTACATCAGTTTGATTCCTCTGGTCTCTTACATGCAGCAGGAACAGACAAAACCACTGCCAACAAAAGAAAAAAATCCTGCTGGAAACAGATAAAAAAAAATAATACAGATGTAAATTTACAAAGCTAAGGCTGCCACTGGCTCCTTAAATGAAAATAAATAAGAATTTATTCTGAGTTCACGAACTCCAAACCTCCAGTGTCCTAAAGGAAACCACATGACAAAGCCTGAAAACCATCTATGACTTGTTCTGACAACCGCAGCCGAGGAGGACCAGCGTCTGGACTCGGCCAACAGAGAGACAGCAGATGGATGACGTGCAGAGTCTTTCTACCTCTCCAGGATCCAGGCCAGCACACAACTCTTCTCTTATCGTGTTACATATTTGGACTAAAACCTCCCCTTCACTGCTCCCTGACACATTACCCTCTGGCTGCGTTTCTGATTTCGGTATTTACAGCCCAGTTGGGCATTGTAAGGCCGGATTTCGCTGTCAGCATCAACTACAGCCAGATGGTATCACGGAGCCCTTATGAATGGGAACTCGGCTTTTGCGAGTGTTGTGTTCAAAACCTCGGCAGAACACCGTTTTTCAGCAACTGGGAGAGGATATGTCGGGTTTTATGAAGAGACATAAAACCAAACAGACAAACACAGCTGGGCATTTCAATACTGTACAAAGCTGGAAAAGTACCAGGAATATTTTCACAAGAAACTTCACATCTAGAATATCACCTGCAATGTGGTGTGTTCAGTTTCTTCAGCTGCTTTTTATTCTGTTTGAGCTCTAAATATATATCTTCTATTATCCAAAGTTACAATATCTTCACAGTTTCTTGTCAATTTTCTTTTGCAGAATGTTTTTAGTATCTGCAAAAAATGAAACAAATCACTGACTGTAGTTTTAAGATTGGAAAAACTAGTGTAGTCCCAACATCTAACAAATGTAGTACACCATATACCAAGAAATATTTTACCTCTTCATGTTTACTTAATGGATTTTTCACAGGACAAATATTTCTAAATCTGTGCTGTTTGATGTGACACTTTTTAAAAATTCATAGTATATTTTACACTTGATTGTGCATGTTATGTCTGAGAATTTTTCTATTATATTTTTGATTATATTTGTCTATGGTAGCAACTTTACTGTTCCAGCTTGCTACTGCAACAACACAATTTCCCCGAGGGGATCAATAAAGCTACTCTACTCTACTCTACTCTACTCTACTCTACTCTACTCTACTCTACTCTACTCTACTCTTGTAGTATGCTTACATTCCTTCAGTAAAATCTTTTTTCCCTACATATTAATGCATTCCTTTTTTTTTTTTATAAAATCATGACTTGTTATTTCAATTCCCACTTTATTCTTGTTCTTATTAATCCAGTTTTTATTATCAGTGTGCCCCCTATACTCCAAAACCCACTGGAAAGTTTGAAAGACGTGTTATCTTCACAAAAAATGTCAAAGAGAAGAACATCTTCAACTTTTGGAGAACAGTCAGGTATCTTACCCTCGCTCCTGGTGGACCATCCCTTCCAGCTGATCCAGGACCTCCAGGAACACCCTAAACAAAACACAGACACATGGGGTAGCATTAATCTAAAAATACAGACTGAGGTTAATAGGCAGTAAAGCCATTAGTTAGACATTTCCTAAAAAATTAAAGTTTAAATAACTTCTAATGTGAACTTTCTGTGATGCAACTGAAAAGGGATTCATGTCACTTTCAGCCACAACAAGTTTGCATTCATCATTAAATAACTGAAAGCTTTGAGTTAAAATCTGTGCATTTTGTGTCCCCAGCTCCACATCAATCAATCAGGCCTCAGGATCAGCAACTTGTGAATTCATCTAATTTATTACTGTACTTTGTGTTTAAACCTGTCATTTGCTGAATCACACTCAGTTTAACAAGGAAGGTCTTTTTCACAAGTGTCTCTCAGTAATTAAGATTCATTGAACTAAAGGTCAGAACAGCTGAGGGTCTGCGGTCCTGCTCATCAATGCTTCGACTGCAGTGGTCATAAATTTGATTTGTGGACAGAAGCACCTTCCAACCCTCCGGCTGCAGACGGTCCTTGCACCAGCAGGCGACCCTGCTGCTCCATCTCCTGCCCCATTTCCCCTCCATCCACCTCGCTGCAGGTCAATGCACACAGCCAGCTCCAAAACACAGCCACGGATTAAGTGTGGAGGCGATTTATCTCTGCACTTCAGTATTAGTGGAAGGCTCATAAAACAGGACAGTTAACACTGTTAAAGGTTCTACAAATTACAGGACGGGGGCTGCAGAGGACAGGCCTCGTATGATTAATGAGGTGCTGTTGTTCAGATGTTGGCCGATGTTCATTCTCCCAAGACGTCTGCAATAACGTCTCCCCCGTCACTTTCACTCACATACCGATAAACCTCAACAAACACATGAAGCAGTGAAATAATCCTCCATCTGCACAAATACATCACAAATAATGTAAATCACTTCTATTTATAAGTGAGTGTTAAAAAGCTTGAAGTGTAAAGTGAGGATGGGAAGGTCTGAAGGGAAACAATGCAGTCTAATGGTGCATCTACAGCCGTCAAAAGTACAAAACTGAAAATACTAAAACAGACGTGCACAAAAACTAGCCTGAACTCATCTGAATGAGTCTCGATCAGCACATATTTGACTGAGAGAAATGGGACGCTCACCTTTCATTAAAATGACTTTTAAATGTGCATTTCATGACATTGATAAGTCTGAAACTATTTAGATTAGACTCAGCTGTGTTGTCATTTTACAGAGTACAGTACTAAGACAACAAAATGCAGTTTAGCATCTAACCAGAAAAGCAAAAACAGCAGTGAAGTACATTATTCAGAGTATGTTACAGCATAAACAGAATAGACACACCAACATACGAATGTACAGATGTGGACTCAATACAAAACAGATCATTTAAGTCTGAAACTACTGACTCTACCTCAGCGTTGGTGCTGCAAGGTTCAGAATGATTTAACTAACTGAACGATTAAACAAAGTATCCAAGGAGCTGCAACTGTTTGGTAAAAGTGAAATGTTCTTAAATCCACTAAAAGGTTTATTTTTTCACTTATTGCAAGAAAAACAACTTAATGGACTAAAACGTCATTGTAAAAGGAAAATGATGTCCGTCTAGATGAGCGTTTTAGCTTCATTTAAGACATAATCTCCCTTTTAAGACAACATTCTGGCTATATATCCACTTGGAAAAGGTCTTGATTGCTCCTCCTTATCGGTAATTATTGAAAGAGGAGCTAAATTTGCAACTGAATGAGAAAACATTATAGTCAGTTGTGAACAGGGAGTCTTTCCTCATCTATATGTGCAAACGTTGTCCAGTATACTAAAGAAGAGATTTATCCTGAAGTGAACCTTGACTTTTATCCACACTTTTAGGACCTGTTTGCAACTTTGTACCGGGGAGACGGATTTAAAACTCACGGGTATTTGAGAACCAACTGATTGCCGCTGACAGCAACATTTGGAGCTGTTCTTCCAAAATATAAATGAAATACTACTGCCTTCACACCTCTGATTGCTAGATGACTAGTTCTTCTCAAGTGAAAAGATGAAAAACTGCTCATTCACAGTCACTGGATTAGAAACCTTATGTAGTTTTTAACTAGAAAAAGTTAAATCCACACTGATGGAATCAACTGAACTGCAAATTGGATACAACATCTTGAGGATGGTTGTGTCTTAGTGCTGCTGAAATGTGCAGCATGTTTGATAGTAATTGCAAGTAGCTACTGTAAAAGCAGCCCTGCCACCACAAAACTATGATTCTATACAACTAAACTGCATTTTCAGTGACATTTTAAAGGAAATGTCATTTAATTTTGGAATAAACATAATCAGTTACTTGTGCTGTCGAAGATGTCTGCATTTCTGAAGGTTGGATTTATAAATCAGAGACCAGACTTTCGAGAGATCATATGTACTTTTGGTTTTTCCTTGCTTTCTGCTTGGGTTTAGGATCCAAAACTACAAAGTTAGGTTTAGAAAAATATATGCTTTGTTACACTTAGGTATGTTAAGTTAGGTTAAGGTTTGGCACCAAAATGGTTACTGTTTGGAAAAATATCATAGTTTGGGTTAAAATATGGCCTTTCCACCACTCCATTTTCTGGTTACCAGGATTACCAAGTCCCGCCCCATCTAATAGATGATTAGGTGGCTGAAAATAAGCGACAGTAATATAAAAATACATAGATCTATATATAAATAAAAGGCAAAGATACGTTGACTAGAAATGTTGTGATCTGGCAGAAAATAGTTCTCTGTGTCGTGGGTGGGGTGACGGTATTAGAAACACTTTGTGATCTTAAATGATATGGCAAAGGGATTGTTAAATTGCCTTTCTGTGTCATTTTTAAAGATAAAAACTTTCAAAAATAGTGCCCAAAAACTAATAATCGTTGTGCACACAGACACATTTGAAAAAGCATATCACATGACCATTTGCACATGCTGACAAAACGGGTTGGTTGCTTCGTTGTAATAAATAAGAGAACAGCAATGGTCAAAAGTAAGACAAAAGATTAAATTAACTGACCAACAGCTACACCTTTACCCTAAGTCATCCTATATATGTATAATTAGCCACAATTAGTAAAGACTGATGGCCTAATTTTCTTACAGGAAACATGCATGTCACGAATCAGGGAACCAACGTTCTAACATCCATCCATCAATCATCAAAACACCGCTTAATCCTCTGTAGGGTCATGGGTGGGCTGGAGCCTATCCCAGCCAAGTCAGGTGAAGGCAAGGGACACCCTGGACAAGCCGCCAGTCTATCACAGGGCGACACATAGAGACAGACAACCAAGCACACTGTCATTCACACCTACGGACAGTTTATAATCATCAGTTAACCTCAGCATGTTTTTGGACTGTGGGAGGAAGCCGGAGTACCCGGTGAAAACCCATACAAAGAGAACATGCAAACACAGAAAGATCCCAGGCGTCCTAACTGGGACATGAACCGTGGATCTTCTAGGTGTGAGGCGACGCTGCTAAGAACCGAGCCCCAACATTCAAACAGTGAGGCCCAATTAGAAAACCAACATGAATGTCATTTCAAAAGTCTTAAATTTTGTTACAGACTGGACAAAAGATGAACGTAGCTTCCATGACATCACCCATTGGATTGTGGAAGAGTGTTTCATCTGCTGGTCTTCTGAAACCAGGCATAAAAAGTGAACGATGAATCTGACAGGACACTATGCATGAGGATACTGTAGCATCACCTGCCCTGAAAACTATACTGTTCTATCATCCATTTCACTGTAAATGGGGCAAAAATTTAAAAAATTAACATCATGCTGCTTCAAGGAGGCTTTAAAGCTAGTGGTTAATTCCATAAACGCATTAGGAAAAATGTTTATTGAGATAACAAATCAAGAGAGAAATAGGGTCATCTTCTCATAGACTTCTATAGAATTAGACTTCCAATGAGTCGCCCCCTGCTGGCTGTTAGTAAGAATGCAGGTTTAAGCCACTTCAGCGTTGGCTTCACTTTTCTGGCCCAGAAGCTACTTCCATCTATTAAATACAGCCCATGTTGTCTCCAACACAAACTTTTCAAAGACACATAGGGTCAGAAAAGTCCACTTTAGGTGTCTGAACTAATGCTCTTTAAAATTAAAACATTAGTGCGGCTGTAGCCTCAGTTACACACCAATTATGAGATATTCAGCGTCCAGTCATCACGTATTCAGGTATTTCATTGTTTCTTAATAAATTATTTGTAAAACATGAGGAGCATTGAGAATAACAGGAGCGGGAAGGCCAAAGAAATAAATAATCCGAATGCAAGAGGGCAAGTAATTCTGATTCACCACATTAGCCTTGGGATCACTTTGCCGCAGGACGACACACACACACACAGCTTTGAGTTTCTTTGCAGATTAAACCTTGAGGAAGACGGGGGACGATAAGCAGCGACTACATACATCTGCAGAAGATCTACAAAGAAGCTTAAACTACTGCCACACACACACACAAAAAAACCCCCAAACAACCTATATTCCCTTTGCAGACAAAACAGAAATTACTACTTGATACCACACCCACTGGCTGATAAACAGAACGAAAGTGAGTGATGACACACACAAACACACACTCTTTGCTATTCATCGTGGCCGCATTTTTCACTGTCAAATTGAAACGGAGGTGGAAGGGACGACAAGGTTACGTTGTATTTACTGCAGCGAGAGAGAAACAGGAAAAGAGGGGGGAAGGGAGGGGGGGAGGGAGGGAGAGTAAGTAATTGATGCTTTAGAGTTGTGAGATTCTCTGTGGTCCCTCGTATATTACAACAGAGCCCTGGAAGCTACAATATTCCCCCACTGAGCCCCGCACACACCCATTCATATTCCTGTCTCTGACAAAACACATTATTACTCAGTAACACAGTGCAGCACAGGGCAGCACTGCCAGCTTTTATTAATAGGACTATGCAGGCGCTGGTAGATAGTGCTGCATCGAGGAGCGCTGCAGCTCCCCGCAAAACTCCTTCAGAGACCAGCCGTTCTCGCCTCCTGAGAGCATCTACTGCTACTTCCCCTCATAAAAATTAAACAGGTCCAGCAGAAGAAAACATTTTAGATTCATGGCGATTGAATTCTGGTCTCATCAGAACTAAAAACTAAAGGGAAATTTACTGATTCAAAGCTACAACAGCGAAACTTTGCAGCTGCAACTTCTGCCAGTTCATCTGCATCAGCACTATCATCAAGCGTCCAATTAAGCAAATATTATTGTCATTATCATATTCTAAACATTTTGCCTCATAATTAAGACCCTGTTGACTTTGGGGAGTTAATCAGCATGGCTACCCAGGCATTAAATTCACTCCTGAGCATGATTAAAGGAGAATACTGCAGGGATAGCTGGTGGAAATGACCATCCCATCATAGCACAGCGGCGCTGAAGGCGGATCGATGCAGCAGTTTGACATGATCAGCGACTGTAACTACTTGTGCTTGGCGGTGTAGAAAATAAAAATAACAGCACTCACTTTCTCAAAATCAGAACTTTTGCCATGTCAGCTCCACGTGAAGAGCTCGACCGCAGAGAAATTTGCTTGTAATGAATTTAAAATCCACTCTTTCTCTAAAAACTTCTCCATAAACTTTAGTGGCTGATTCCAGGATGAACTGGGTAGAAAGCAGGAAAAAAAAGCACCTTGTTCCCTTCACAGGGTTTATAAAGACACAACTCAGGAAAACTCACTGCCTGTGAAAAGTTCTTACAACAAAGATCACAACCCCTTTAACCCTCTGAACCTCAAAGAGTTTCTGGCTGTTTTTTTCCTCACTTTGAGCTCATTTTTTACTACAATATAAAGTCCTGCACCTCTATAGAAACAGCACAACCATAGCTACAACTAGCAAAAACTAAAAAATGTCTTGTTCAACAGTTTATATTCAACTTTTTTATAAGGGCTGTCAGCTGCTACTAATACAATATTTGTAGTAACTATACTAACTAGGAGTTTTTCCCGCTACTCTGCAACTCTAGAAAGATGTTTCACCATGCTGAATCTATCTTCTTTGCTCCTCTGTATCCCATTTTTGAGGCATACCACATTCATTTTAATACTTAGATATGTTTAATTTTCCTCTAAACCTCCCTCATCATCTCTCTGCTCTGTGGAAACACTGCCTGCAGTTCAACCGAGTATTCTAAGATAGCACAACAGTTTTATTTTTTCACATGATTTGATATAAATGGTTTATTCTGGGCAAAACTGTAAATGATTTTGATAAAATGTCACAAATTTAAGCTTGTTTTTGGTCATTTTCTCCTGACAAAGTTGTATATTAAACACGGTACACTGATGGTTTGTCAGAAAGTTGAAAATTCTATGGTTTTTTTTGTGTTTTTACAGTTTCTGGCTCTGATAAATGGTGTAATTTTGAAGAAGTCATGCTTTTGAAACCTGCAGGGGGATTTTGGGGTTCAGAGAGTTAATTTAAGATACTAATAAATTATATAAACACAGCCACATAGTAAAATAAGTCTTGAAGAAATTAGCATGCATCAGTTAAATCATGATATTCTACCCTTTAAAACAGCTGATGCACCCAGATAAATGCCGCATGCAGAGAAGGGCTCGAGTTCAATTCCACCCTCAGTGGACTTTCCCTGTCAGGAGACCATAAAGGCATTATGGGTGTTCTTTTTCCACTTCATAAGTTTGATAGAAGCCACTATTTCTGCTGTGGAGCAGTTAGTGCTGCATCAGGATCGACTGCGACTCAGTGTGACTGAGCAGGGAGAAGCTGAGACAACTTTTCAGGGATGTTTCTCTCCCACATTGCCCTCTTTCAAACAATAAATCGTCTCCAGGAAAATACACACAAGCAATTTTCATTCAAACATGTGCCCATTACCTGCTATTATTTTAAGCTTCAGTTTGACAGTGAGCTTGTCAGCCAAGACGGCAAAACTGATTGAGAAGAAATAGGAACATTATCTGGCAGCAAACACTCCGCAGCAACAATACACTTCATTTTGCAGTGTTTTGTGTTGCTGCTGTGAAGTCTTCAATGACAAATTTACTATTCAACTCACCAGTTTGGCTGGAAAAAAGCACAGATTCAAACTCCAAAACTCAGCTGGATCAACTGAAGGGAGCCATGATTCACCTCCACAGGTGTTTCCACTTAATTACACTGATTAGTTTTCTTCTCTGTGTTTGTTCTGCTGTTGTCCTGGGGAAATAAATCTGTTTACACAGCCACATTGTGAGACTTATCTTCCTTTGGGGACAAACAGTGAGTCTCCATGACATAAATAAATAAATTCTAAGGTTGAGAGCTGGTTTAGGGTTATTCAGGGGTTAAATTGGGATTTGTGAGGAGAGGGAGCGTTTGTTCACTGGGGTCAGGGTCACAGACTCTACTGTGAAAAATAGAAATAGAAGACAAAGTAGTTCCAGTGAAAACTAGGCATTCTGTTCAGTGGAGGTCCAAAGTAACAAAAGCTCTGTTTTAGAAAAGACTTGTTGCAGTTCTTTTTTCTAGACATCATTTTTAGGGCTCAAGAACCACATTTCTTTAAATCTCCACTGTTTTGGTAGAGGTATTTTATTTGTTTAATTATTGTATCTTGGGGTGATTTGGATGAAAAAAAAACTATTTAAATGAATTTGAAGAAAACAAGGTCACAGCTCTGTCAAGTCCTAAAGAACAATGATACAACATTCTAAACATACAGGACAGTCATTTTAACACAGTGTAATCGTGTTTAAATTATTAGATTGGCTATCTGTTGCCCTTTTTTTTATTTACAAACTTAATGTTTGCAGTACTAATTCTCTCATAAAAACTATTGCATTTGAGCAGCAAATTCAAAAACAGCCTAATAATCCGCTTAATATGCAAAAAATAAATAAATAAAAGCTGCAGTGGGTCTCCAGAGGAAACTACATTTGGACTTTTGCTGAAATCAATCAATAACTACAAAAAAAGATGGATTCATTCTGAGCACAAGCACTTTGTTCCCAGTAATTTCAATGCTGAATCTGTGCTTTAGGTTGATAAGGTTGTGTTTGATCAAAATGACAAGTTAGAAGAAGCAAATAATTACCACAGATGAACTCTAAAAAGTAATTAAAGGGACCTGTTCCCACCACTTAATTAAATGCATGGTTTAAGATAAAAGAATTGAAAAAAAAAAATCATATTTACTTCTGTAGATGAACCTTTTAAGTTGCAAACATTATTTTTGATGGGCTGTGGTGACATAATAATGTTAGTAGCTGCAGTAACTTCATAATGTTTGTAATTTAAACTCAAATTTCTGCGTTACTTCATTTAAAACTCAATTCAGGTTGAGATAACTTAATGAAATTGGCTTAATAACTAAATTTTTCTTTGTTTTTCTACCTATTACTACCGGGGAAACTTAATTTTCCAACTTAAAAACTGTAAATTAAGTACCACTTATCACATAAGTGGTAACTACCAATATGTTTGATTGTGGAGGAAAAGCTAATTCCTCTAACTCTGTGTAGTTTTTTTGGTTCAACATATTTTCATTCTAAGACTGAAGACATCATTTTTAGAGTGTACTGCTGCTGTTTCAGCTGGTAAATGATGCATAACCCCTGGACCCTGCTGCTGTGCGCCGCTACAGATGCTACATGTTTAATAAAGTCCAGCAAAAGGAGACATTTGGATATCAGGAGGTGGACGTCCGCTTTGGTGGCTAAATGTAAGGTAACTTTTCGAGTGTAAGTCAAGATTTTGTCCTCTGAATGATGGAAACATGACTGTGCTTCAGCGGCTCACAAAAAGCCCTGTTTGTCATTTTAGTTTGATGACAACACGTTTACACAATTCCCAGCACAGATCCATCGAACTACAACCTGAGCAAAGATCTAATTAAGCAGAAAGATTAACAGCTGCTGTGCAGGGATCTGAAAGTATGAGACGGACGAAGGCCTCTGTTTGCAAAAGGCATTAACTGTGTCTTGCAAGCATGTTCGTAGGGAATTCCTACAAAATTAGCCAAAAAAATAAATAAACACTGTCACCACAATTATTATAACGAGCACATGAATGACAAAATCTTCGTTTAGAAATCACATCTTCCCCCGGTGCAGAGCTACTAGAGCAGCGACTGTCTGTGCCGATATCCAGAGCTCCCAGTAGAACACCATTAAATTAATTCAGCATTACCTTTGATTGGTTCACTGCCCAATAATGGAGACGCTGGTAATGATTATTCACATCCCAGTGATTCCATTAGACTGCTCTGTGTCTGTGTCCACATGTGTGTGTGTGAGTGAGTGTCGGCAACAAAACAGTCCACACACACACACTGAACATTTCCATCCATCTAACTCTCATCATCATCTCCCTTAACCTCACCTCCCCCTCTCTCCTTCATTTACACCATGCAGTAAACTCACATTCAATCTCAATTACAACCAAGTATACCGGTAGTCTAAAATATTAAAGAAACACAAGAAAAAATGACTAAAAATGCAACAAGTCTCCTTCCCGTGAGCCTGCAGGGCACCTTAGTGATAATAAATGTAGAATCCATTTGTATTCTCCACACAAACACACACAGCAGAACAATTTATAGACACACAGCTGTTATAACCCAACACAACTCACAAAACCAGAGGCAGAAACACTGAGAGTCAGACAGGTTGGGAAATAGTTGCACCTTTGGGTTGTAATATTGGGAATCACACTTCAAAACTGTGTCTGACCGTCGTGATCATTTTTAGGAAATGTTCTTACCATTGGCCCGGCGGGACCGTTCTCTCCTCGCTCGCCCTTCTCCCCAGCAGCTCCCTGTAAAACAAACAAGTCACTGCATCTCCACGTTGGACTCGTGTTCGTCTCGATAGCTACCGAAGGACTGGAAAAGCCAACATCAGTTATCTTAATAAGACGCCGGGCCACCGCAAGTCCCCCAGAGCTGCTTTGGACAAGATCCTACGAATGTCTGGAAGTCTATTTGAGGAATATGTCAACATTTGTCAGTTTATACTGGCAGGCGGCGGACAGCTCAACATAAAGTCCATTCATAGCTGCGCACAATCTGTGAACCTACAGGAGAAAGGTGAGAACAGTAACTATGATACCATCGTAATTCAATGCATGAGTGGTGCTTGGGAATAATAAAACCTTTGGTTCCATATTTGACTTGAACAAGCATCTCGAAACATTAGGACCACAGTTGTTAGTTCTAAGAGAAGTGTCATAAATTATTCTTACTTTAATGCTAAAGTAATTGTGGAAATTTCCAAGAAGTGCCACTGAACTCCTTAATATATGGCAGTAAAGTCTTACCGGGGGTCCCTGGATGGAGAGTCCACTGGGTCCCTGAGGGCCAGGTGGTCCTGGAGGCCCAGCAGGACCGGCTTCCCCAACGGGCCCTTGAGGTCCCTGTTAAAACAACAAAAGTAGAAGCTTAAAATGACATATAAGCTCGACTTATTTAACAGAAAACTGGAAAAAAGCAACTTTGATCTCCAACTATCTACCAGGAGTATCTGTTTAAGGTCTCCAAGGTTTAGTCTCGGGCTCAAAGACTGAAAGAATCTGACTGATCTTTTAATATACATGACTAAAATGAGCGTTTAAAGCATTTTATGGCTGTGTAAAACATACTGGTTCAGCAGTGGAAAGAATTCAATCACAGGGTTGCAAAAAGGCTTAAAATGTCACATTTCTGCAAGTTTTTTTCTACTTGTTCAATAGATGTTTGATAAATGGCTTTAGTGAGTCCATTCTGTGTGGCTGTGTGAATGAGTCAGCTACAAACAGCAGAGAAGGAGGCAAAATCACCAAATTAGAACCAGAACCAGGATTTAGGACTCATTATTATGCATGAGTTTATATCATATTCATTTATTTCACTTGTGCACATCTGAACATGAGAAATGTAGACAACAGTTCCATGTCTCAGCTGCAGTTAGGCTCAAAACTATTCATGCCCATGCCAAATTTTGATTTATAGTGGCTGCAAATAGCATGAACAAATGACAAAAAACAGTGAAACATAGTGTTAGAGATGTTACCAATCAATTTTGAATATTTTGACTAAATGTCATGTCCAAAATTATTCATAGTAATCAGTTGCAAAGCCTTTATTTGCCTCCACTGGGATTTTGTTCCTCTTTGTGAAGATCTCCAGCTCTTTGAGGTTGAAGGTTTCCTCTCCATCACTCTGGTCTTCAGTTCCTCCACAGATTCTGGATGGATTTAGGTCTGGATTCTTCACATTGTTTTCCTTTCACCACTTTTTAAAAATGTCTTTGGCTGCATGCTTGACATCATTGTCTTGCTGGAAGGTTCATGTTTTTCTGCAGACTGCCTGATTTTTTCCTTCAGAATCTTAATGTGCTCCTTATTTCTCATGATGCCGTTTGCTTTGACCAGGCTGCCTGAACCAGCGACTGAAAAACTCCCCCAAACATCACATTCCCATTACCAGTGATGTGCATGAACGACAGTTTATGGCAAACACTGGTGACAGTCCAGCATGGCTCGTGCCGCAGTCAGTTTAGCAGAAGAGCTAGCGAAGTTTTATTAATCAACAAATGAATACACAGACAGCAAGAACCTCACATTTTTGTGCAAACTGTGCCCACCTGGTCTGAAAAAAAACAGACCAGGTGGTTCTGTTGAGTAAAATAGTGTCTAATCTGTTTAAAAACGTAACAAACGAACGTGAACTAGTTCATTTTTAGGACTGTGAACTTAGTTCAGATTTTTTAAAAGTTAAGAACTATGAACGTGAACGAGTTCATTTTCATATGCGTGAACTGAACTTTGAGCTAGTTCTGTTCAACCACAGAACTGATGACCAAAACTCTTCTTCTTTGTCCAGGTGAGTTTTTGAGTCCTCCTTGGTCAGCATCCATGGAAACCAGCCTTGTTTAGTGTCTGCTGCAGCTTCTGTCTTGAGATATTGGTATTAAAATTGCTCCGATTTATCAGGCTGGTCTTGTTGCTCATCCTTGGATTCTTCCTGGCCTCTTGCACTACTAGTCTTGCCAGCACAAGTGTTACTTTTAGCTTCCTACTAATGACTTTTGAGATGTTTCGCAGTATTGAATTTCCTGTACTTTTTGATTATACTTTGCACTGTGACCACTGGCACTTTAAAGCACTTAATATGAATTTATAGCCTTTCCCGATCTTGTGAGCAGCCTTAACGTACAATTTTCTGTCAGTGATTGTTCATAATAGCAGCTTACTGAGCTTTTTAGTTTTAGCCATGACTTGCAATTGACTTGATTGGAGAATATCAGCTGTTCCTATTTCATACTGTATTAGGACACCATAGAACATGGTGGAAATTGTCAGGACCACTTGTAAAGATGTAGAAGCTGCATTTTCTATAATTTGTGACAATTTCATGAGATATGGACAATTTTGGACAGGGTCTTTTCTAGCAAAATGTAAAAGGAAGCTCATCATTAACATCTCTAGCACAAAGCCTTACAATTTTTTGTCACTTTTTATGTAATTTCAAGGCAGGAGAAACCTACCAATATGATAGGAATTCAATATAAATCCATCTTATAGCTCTAAAGAATGCAAAGAACAGTTTTTAATTTGATAACGCTGCTTGTGTCCAAGTTAAAACTACAACCTCTGGTCAGCATCATCACTACATGTTCAAGGGGCTTTTTGCTACCATTGGCAGCCTCTGCAACCAGATCCACCACAGGAAATCAAGTCAGACACTTGTCCATCCATCTATAATCAGGCGGTGCCATTTGATTCATGTGTACGAGCTGCAGACTGAGTTCCTGCAATGGGAGTCGGAGAGGAGAAATTCCTGCAAACCGCCGCTGATTCGCGGCCGTTCGCAGCTTTGTTGGCTCAGCGGCAGCAGTAGCCAAAGTAATCTTCACTCCGGCTGTGTTTATTGTTCTACTGTTCAACCTTACAGTTACTGGGTTCATGTCTTCCTTATCCGCGCAAAACAATCAAAAGAAACCACGGATCAGATGTACATGAACGGAGATGGAATGAAAACAAGCAGAGGGCTAAGATGTGTTATGTCATATTTAACTAAATAGCATGAAAATATTGTGCAAAGCTACCTGAGGAGTTGCCTCTGCTGAAAGATGACTGAAATTTAAATGACTTAAAGGGTTATTTTGAAAACTGAACCGTTTATTTTGCTATTTATTCTGTAAGAAAAAAAACGACTGGTGACAGTGAATATGGATGAGATCGTGAAGGAGTTCCATTCAAATAAACTTGGATGAAGCTGCAGATGTACAAACTGCTGAACATGTATTAATACACTGTACTGGACTGTACTGTGTGTGTCAGCAGAGTAAAAAAACACATCTCACTTCAAAACTTAACACAACTACAGCGATCAAACATAACACATCATCTGCGCTGGAAAAGCTTCACATGACCCGGTCTTTGCTTCCTTCTAGGGAATTTTTTGAGCAAAATGTGCTAAGATTTAAGTTCTGGGTGGGCCCACTACATGCACTGCACCACTGTCACTCAGCAGAGTCCAAGCGGGACATATGGTCGAGATAAACAACCTTATTTTCTTGATCGACAGCAACCGAATGTGTGAGCAGAAGTGGCAGGACCCATGCTGCTTCTTTCAAAAGGGGGGAAAGGCTTTGAAACGTTTTCACATCTAAGATTACTTTCATGGGAACTGAGTATTGGTATTGGAGAGATTTCCAACTGTATCAGGCCTTGTACTGACTGCCGCAGCTGGACGGGTTGGAACAGCTTGGAACGGGCTGCCATCGCAAAACTATAGCAGATGCAAACTCCGCAGTAAATCTTTCACTATTAGTCCACGACAGGATTTGTTGGAATAGCATGTTCTTAAGGCAGCATATAGGCAATCAGAGCCTGGAGCCAAGAAGAAGAAGAGGCATCCTGGAAAACTGATAGAGGTTTTTACAAATATCCACTTCTTTCAGCCCGAGGGTGCTTTACATTCGGCCTGAAGGCTCTTTCTTTTGTTATAGAGGGAATTTGCACATGCTCTGTCCTTCGATGTAGACTTGAGGACCCAGCAAGTGCATATTATGAGCAAAATGAGCAAATGAGGCTCACAGGCCGCCCATTGATTGGGGCGAGATGTGCTCTTTGTGAATTTAGTTCAGTCTGACTGAACTCTGACTGGTGGAATCGTGAGGCCCTGCTCGAAGGGTTAGGATTGAGGTCTCATCCAAGAAATATTGATTTTTTTTTCAAGGTTCATTTTATTCATAAATTCATGAAAATTATGCTAGCTCTCCCAGTTTATGCTGACAGCCATACCCGCAATATTTCATACTTGCTTCTTGCCACAGAGAGCACCAAAAGTTTGCCTGGTAAAATCCAGTCTCAACGCCCAAAGATGATCAAACCTGGAACATCATAGTGCCTCCAACATGAAACTCATGACGAATAAAGTGTCTGAGGATTTAAGTGCGTTTCACAAACCGTCACTCCTGGCTCTCCTCGGTCTCCTCTGGCTCCTCTTATGCCTGGACCGCCCTGAAACACAGACCCAAAACATGCTGTTACAATCGAGCTCGGTTAAGGTTTGTAATGTGCCTAAAAAAAGAATAATGGCTGCGACGCAAGCTGCAAGAAAATATCCTAAACTTCAGGGTGCATGTTTAAAAATGTAATAAAAGTGGGAGTCCATATGTCTTGGATTATGGATTATGAATATGGTGGATGGAGGCCAGCGCTGATCGCTGCTGTAAACTGCCCCTTTGAGTTCTATTTTATGACTCTGCATCTGTGACTAACAGCAGAGGACTGGAGTTGTAAACCTCGGGCTGACCCCTCCAGCCCCGAGGTTTATCCGGGGACAAACAACACACATCTGCTAATCATTGGCCCATTTGGGAGATATCCTCTTCCTGTGTTTGCTTAAATAGGTTTCCCCTGGGAACCAAGGGGCAACTAGGTGGTTCCTCAAGTATTTAGCCAGAGGGGACAGGAGGGGAGGAATATGAGAGGAGACATGCAGATGTGGTTAAAGCAAGAGGTCACAATGTACATGAGTGTTTTTTTTGTTTTACCATCTTACTACATAAAACCAGTGTCATTTAATTTCT
The DNA here is from genome assembly GCA_024666655.1 of Dascyllus trimaculatus. NCBI lineage: Eukaryota > Metazoa > Chordata > Actinopteri > Pomacentridae > Dascyllus > Dascyllus trimaculatus. The sequence goes on along the minus strand of CM045451.1, from coordinate 11,043,495 downwards.
TTCCTAATAGAAGCCATAAAAATGCAAAACCTATGAAACTGCTGACCAACGTCTGAAGTTTGTTGGTTTACTTCAGAAGTCATCAGCTCCCTCTGTTTTATAGGATCTCATTTAAACAGCTTACCGAGCAAATCTGTTGCCTTGACTGAGCAGAGCATTTATTATCGTTAAACAGAAATTCATTGAGCTCCCAAACTTGATGTTAATCCTCTGAACCCAAAAACCCACCAGCAGGTTGGGCATAAAAGTTACCCAAATTACACCAATTAATCAGAACCCGAAACTGTAAAAACACAAAGATTTTTAACTTTCTGATGGTCCTTGAATTACTCATCTGCAATGTGCCCTTCTATCAGGAAACCAAGTCAAAGCTTGAAATCACTTTATTCTACATGTCCAATAAAAAAACATGCCAAAAATGAACTTTTTTTTTGCTCCAACTAGACTCTGTAAAAACACAACCATTCAGCTACTAGTGACTCAGCTGTGACCAACAGTCATGTGATTAAAAATTCAGAGACTTTTCACCTAAACTGCGTTGAACTCCAGAGCAGATTGGAGGCGAGTATGAAAACAAATCAAAAATGCAAGCAGTAAAATATCTATAGCATGTAAAGTCAACTTTTTCGTTCCAGTGTTGGCAACATCTGTAGGCATTAAGAACATTTTTGTATGTGTTACGATTTTTGATTTGATTTTAGTGGGAAATTGACATGTCCTTATGTATTTAGAAATTGTTACTGGACATCTTAATGATTCTTTTAATTTATGCTGGTCATGAATTGATCTTTTTCAAAATTCTCAGCGCAAAAATGTATTCTAGCGTTAAACCAAAGCTAATGTAACGATTTAGAAGTCTGAGTTAGTCAAATCAAAAGTGTATGTTCCAAATTATAGTCTTTTTAGTACAATATTCCCTCTATGTGTTTCCCTCCATGGTTTTCTAGTGAATCAACAGTGGTAGTAGTGAGTTTTCTCAGACCTTATTAACAATTTTACAAAGTAAATCCTTATAGAAATTTATTTAAAAAATAAGGCATTAAATAAAGAAGAAAAAACAAAAATGATAAATCTTTAGCTTGTTATACCTTCAACATTGTAATAGAGAACAAAACAGTGGCAAGAATAAAACCACTGAAGTTCCATGCACAGTAATGACTGCACCTCAGTTTTATATTTGTCATTGAAATAATTTCTAAACATTTTTTTAAAGTTTGCAAAATGAACTACATATTTTTACTTCGTAGCAGACAGACAAAGGTTTGTTTGTGGGCCTCAAAGCCAAAAATAAGATTCTACAGATAACAACTAAAGCCTTGTGCTCATTTCAGCTGAACTAAACTGCATTTTTGCACAAAACAAGATGGATTTGATCACCTAAGAAGGGGCCAGTGTGGAGAGAAGGAATGATTACAGTGATGAATGACTCTTTCAGTATAAATGTTAGGATTTAAATAGAATTGGAAAAGGTACTAAAACAAGCCGGCATTCAAATTAAAATGTTCTTTTACAGACCAAATACAACAACTGTGCCTTTCAAATTAATATTTGGAAAAAAGAAAAACAAAAATGATTGATCGTGCTCACCAATTCGGTAATTTTTCTCTTTTGTTTTTAATGGATCCTTTATAACAATGTGAGTTTGAAGCTCAGCAGAACCTGCAGAGAAACTACAAATACGGTCCAACAGCAGCAATCCAAATAATCATATTTGGATTTTTCCATGGGCCTTTAATGACAACAGAACAAAATACAGCTATTATGATTTAACTGCGCGATTTGATGCTAACAGCAAATTTACATTTTCCAAATAATACTTGGATCTGAAACAGCGTATTTGGTTTTAACAGGCGAAGCTGAGCGTGTCTCGTTCCCGCTAATGTCAGATTGATTGTTGACTGATGTTCGGTATTGAGCTGCGTCTCTGCCAGATCAGGCGGCACAGATTGCAATTCACTTGAGGCAATCAATACTGTTTGAGACATAGAAAACCGAACAGGTCTGCTGCTGTGTGAGACAGGGGAAGACATACATCTGACAGAGAAAGCAAACACAGAAATTACTCTCAGAGGGAAAACCCATTGTTTTGAATGATTACTTCCACCATTGTGCATAGCAGAGATAAAAAACATGTCTTGTCTGTGGAGTCAGACAAGAGATAAAAGTACATAATCTATTAAATACCAAAACTTAGAAGAACTGGTCTTTAGTGTAGAAATGTTTTGATCTCTAAGCAGACGGCAACTACAACATTTTTTAAATATGGTTGAACCCAATAAAACCTTTTCTGGGTAATTTCAGTTCCTTTACTTTTAATCTCTTATCTTGATCATTACAAGAGTTAGCCATACATGATGTTCTTTTTTCCCTGAACAGTTAAGGCTATCCTGATCTTCCATCATTTGATATAATGTTTGTTAGATTTTTTATATTCATTTCAATTCAATTTTGTTTATATATATTTACAACATATGTCATCTCACAGTGTTTAACATAGTAAGGTACAAATTAACACAGAAGAACAGAAAATGGAAAACCCAACAATCTAAAGTTGCTTTTAGATTCTCTATGAGCAGTCAGCGACAGATGAAAGGAACCAAAAAAACCCCTAGGATAGGGAGGGGTGAAAAAAACCTCAGACAGAACCAGGCTCAGGGAAGGCGGCCATCTGCCTCGACTGGTTGAGGTGGGAGTGGGGAGGAGAGGGGAGATGAAAGCAGGGTAGAAATGAACCTTAAAAAACATATTACAAAATTGTTATGTTTTAACTTTTAAAATTGTTAAGATTATTTTGCAGACATCTGATCTGTCTTCATAACATTATTACTTCAGTATGTACAAAATATTTAACAAGCAAAGGTAAAACCTCTTTCTTGTGATGTGATATTAACATCTGCATTGCATAGATAGTATATATCTATTATATCTATGCAGTGATGGCTTCATGAGTGATTCAAACAACAGTAACAGGTGTGGAGATGGACTCAAAGCTTTATGCAGGTTGTAACTATGATTAATTTGATATAATTTCAAAATGATTTCTGTTTCTGGACACTTCAACTAGCCCTGCTAGAAAGGTCAAGTCATGTGTTTTCATTTGACAGGTGCATCACCTCACTGCAATACGTCCTCGGAGTCCAGTTCAACTAAGAACAAGGGATGTGAACCTAGAAGGGTATCTGAGCTTTAAGGGTTAATAAGTTTTTGATGTCTTATTTGTTTTCCAGTTGTCTTTTCATGGCAGTTTGCTGCCTCAGGTTTCCCCCACAGATCCATTATTCACACTCTTTGGTTTCACAGTGACCAAAGTCTCAGCAGCACAACAACAACTTCAGCACACAGCCATTGTTTTTAGTAAAACTCTGCTGTTGCCACAGTCTGTTAGGATTGTGAAAGTTTTCCTGTCAGTAGATAGCTTGTCTTCCACCGGGGATAACACACACATTTGTTGTAGTGTAACAGCCATTATATTGTCTTAACGAGGGGAATGGCACTGCCTTTTCATCCTTCCCCCAAATCCCACTGACTTGAGTGTGCAGTTTTAGCTCAAAAGCTGCTATGATTTTGCCATTAAACCGTTCATCTACGCCCATATGCTGCAGTTAAAATGTGATTTAAGAAGCCCATTCAATGCCGGAGAGATTAACAGACACAGACTGAGCGACAGACACTGGCGCAGAGAGGCATAATGTGATAATAAAACCAGAGAGAGTGAGCCTCGAGCGCTAGGATGACGGCAAGGTAGGAGAAAAAAAACGGAGGAAAAGAGAAAGAGAAAAACAATGAAAAGCTGATAGCTAAGCTATTTGCTAGGCTATATTGATCTCTGCTTTCGAAAGGAGAGAAGACAGATGGAGGCGACAGATATTGTGCAGAGTAAACATGACAGAGAACAAAAGAATTGCCAAATCAAGTCAGTTTAGAAACAACTGATGTTGCCGAAAGTGCTGTAGAGTTAAAAGAACAACAGAAAAAACAATAAATCAGTGAAAACAACACAGGTAAAAGCATAATGTCCAAAAATCTGAAATGTTATGGGGTAAAAATGGGTTTTCAAACAGGATTCAAAAGGTCCAGAGATGGTGAGGTCCTGATGTGAAGGGACAGTCTGCTCCACAGTCCTGATATCCTCTGGGTTTTAATATGGACCTCGACCTGAACCTGTCAGCAGACCTCAGTGATCTCGTGGGATTGTGCAGAATTAAAAGATCAGAGATGTAAGGAGGCGCGAACCCATTTAATGACTTCAAAAACAAACAACAAGATCAGAAAAATCAATTCCAATTCTAAACTGGGAGCCAGTGCAAGGGAGCCAATACGGGTGAAATGTGGTCTTGCATGCGTTTTCCTATTAGCAGTCGAGCGGCAGCATTTTGGACCGGCTGCAGGCGAGAAAGCAGAGACTAAGCCTGGATGAAATGAAAGTGTGAAACAACTTCCCAAAGTTAATAAAGTTGAGAAAGAGCTTGACCTCTGTAAGGACCCTCAGCTGGAAGAAGCTAGCTGCATTTATTTCCTTGTCAAAAGTGTTGTCAGGGTTTATTGTAGATACCTAAAGTTTGCCACTAAAGGTGGTGTGCAGTTTAGAGGCTCTAAAAATTTTAACCTCTCCTTTTTGGACAAAATGAAGAAAATTTTAGTGCCATTCTGGTTTTGATTTTATCCAGGCAATCCAGCAAGGCCATAAATGCAAAACACATAATTTCATCATAAAGTGTACCTCTGACTGGCGCCATACTCGACATTTTTAAAGCCCCTATTGGTGCCACTCAGGCAACAAAAAATCAGCATCTTAGGATGAAAAATAAACGTTTTATGGTAGGTGGAATATTGGAGAAGACAGAAACATGGACATTTTTTGACCAAATTTGTGCCATCATACAACTGGTTTGTATTATTTTATGACAGCAGAGTTGGACCATTGAATACCAGATGTACGTATCACTGAGCCTGCCATGTTTCAGGACTGTAGCTACATTATTTCTCAAGGTATGGCACTTTAAATGTTAATCCACAGATTGGCGCAAAGAAAACGTTGCAAAAATCATCATCATTCCACCACACATGGTCAACTCAATCAATGTTCACCACTTTTAAAAAAAATCTGGTAAATTGAAGACAGTCAGGCGTGGGACGACCTCAAATCGATGAACTGAGGCGGAATGTATACAATAAAAAAGAAAAGGGCCGAGAAAGGATCTCTGTGGAACTCCAAATGTGAGGGGATTTGATAAAGATGAAAACAACTTGTCAGTTAAGTATGATTTAAACCATTTAAGAGGCATTCCTTTAAAGTCAAGACATTGGGGAGGATTCCATGCACTAAAACCAGCAATCATGTCTCCCAAAACTTAGATTCCTCACAACTAACCTGTGTTATTTTTCACATTTTGAGGGAAACAAATCCCAAATAAGTTTCTATTCAACACATCTTTTCCATATATTTTGCTGCTTTACTGTTGCTCCTTTTCAGCCAACAGATTATATATTAGATGAGACAGGACTCATCACCCTGGTAAGCTTAAAAATGTTTCAAAAGACTGAATTATAACCAAAACTATGATATTGTCCTCAACCTACCCACGTAGTTTTGGTACCTTAACTTAACCAAGATAACTAGTCATCATTGTGAAAGTGTCAACCAAAGCATGGTGTTTTCCTAAACCTGACCACATACAGTAGGTTTAGTGCCTAAATCTAAACAGAAAGTAGGTAGAAACTCAAATTAAATGAGTAAAAATGAAACTTAAGGCTAAAATTAAGACTATATGACTACCTCCTTATGTGAACTTTTATACTGGAAGCTCTTCCTACTATATCACAGGTGCAAATATAAGCTTGTTTCCAAATAAAATCATGTTCCTTTCAAAATGTAAATAAGATTTTCAAGTTTTGTGGAGTCAGTATTAAGTAAGAGATCATTAAAAGTGAGGGTTTGGTGCTATGAAGTTCCTCAAACCATGACTGAAAAACAGCATTTTTATCCAAAATGGCCAGGAGCTGATGGAAAACAACTTTCCCTAGGGCCGTTGAAAGAAAAGGCAGTTTAGAAATCAATCTGAAATTAGACAGAACTGTGGAATAGGTGTTTGGCTTTTTAATAATAGGTCTGTTGAAAAGCAGCAGGAACAGAGACAGCCAGACAGCAGCTATTAATACTACATAAAACTGTTGTTGTCTGTTGTTTATAAAGTTCTTCAGCCTCTTTAATATGCTCATTTTTTCCCCCTGAAAACAATTGAAAAGATAAGAAAAAAAGATCAAATCCAATAATGTAATATATTCTTCTCTTCTGGGAAAGGAGCATTAAAGGCTAAAATGAAGAGACAGAAGGGAGGGCGGCGACCTGTGGATATAACACTACAGATGAATAAGCAGATATGGCTTGTTGGACAGGGAGGAAAATTGGTAGAATTGTAATCAGCTGTGATAAATGGAATCGGCCCATAATTACTTTCTCAAACTATACCGGTGTTGAGCTACACCCCCTTCTCCTCCTCTCTGTATTCAGAGGCGCAGACAAAGACGAAGTGAGAAAACACAAGAAGGGAGAGAAAATGAAAGTGATGGAGAGAGAAAAGGGAAAGAAAAGGAGATAGAACGAAGACAAAAAGTCTCAGGCTGTAAATGAGCTCATTTACTTGCTCTCATCTCACGAGTTCTTTCGGGTTTAAGCTGCCACAGCTGCTCTACATGCACAACATTACTCTCCCTAACACACAGGCTCCTCAGTGAAAACTGATAAAGATTTGTCTTTTTTTATTTAGAGGGGAAATTTTGAAATATATTGAGCTGGTCAGCGGACAAAATGCCTCCTAACAATACAGAGATGATAAATAAGCAGTGTATTGACTGTAACAGAACTTTTTCTGTGTGTTTTTAGACACAGTTGTCCTTTGTGATGCTGGAAACTATTAGTTGGTTATGGTTAAGGATGAGCCACTATGTTTTACATCATCATGATTTATACTTTTCTAAAATTTCCCCACTATGGCATTATTAAAAGCTTATCTCATTGTATTGTATTATATGTATCTTACCATATCTTAACGTATATTAACATATATTAACGTATATTATTGTATCGTATCGTATCTTATCTTAACATATTTTATCACATTTTATTGTATCCTAACATGTCTTATCGAATCTCATCTTATCTTTTTGTTTCTTAATGTATCTGATCATATCTTATCGTATCTTAATGTATCTTGACGCATCTTGATGTATCTTATCTTATTGTATCTTATCGCATCTTATCATATCCTGTCTTAATGTATGTTATTGCATCTTAACATATCTTATTGTATTTTATTGTGTCTTACCGTATCTTATCACATCTTATCGCATTCTATCACATCTTATCATGTCTTAAAGTATGTCAACATATCTTATCATGTCTTAACGTATCTTATCTTATGTTGTTATCTTTTTTTAAATTTACTTTAATGTATGAATGAAGGGTTTGTCTTGTTATGTCTGTTGGGCAAACCGACTCAAAACTGCCCCTTAGAAAAGCACTGTACTGAACTGAACTGATTTAAATTAAACCTAACTTCACATTTAACATTCACTTTATAATCTGCTGCTGGAACGTCTGTGGGACTTGAACATTTACAAGTATTTTAAAATTTACTACACTTCAGCAAATTTTTTCTGGGACTTTTTTTTAGAGAGTTATTTTTCATTAAAGCCTAAAAAGAGAGACTGAGAGTGGATGAGTGACTAACTGATAAAAGAAAAGGCAATATTAGCAATGAAGAAGCATTATTAAGCACACTGAGGTATGAAAAACAGCAGAGAGGGAAGGAAACATCTTAAGAGTTTCCATATAGGCCTCTTGAAAGTGTCAAAGAGACTTATACTGGCTTGAGCATTAGAGAACATATTAAGGAATAAATGAGTATAAATGTTCTTACCGGGGGTCCGGAGGGTCCTGGAGGCCCTTTGCTGTCCTGGGAGCAGGTGCAGGCATGAGGCATGGAGGGACACTGCTCCTCAACTCTCTGAAAACACCACACAGACACGAGCATCATCACTGAAAATGTCATGTAAATACACCTCGAGTTAAAAAGATAACAACAATAAAACATGTCCGTCACTGGCTAACTTTTCTGAGCTGTTAGAATCAGTATTAAATTTATAGCACTGTAAAATCAGTGTTTGTTTGGTCACCTTGACTACGGACTTTCTTTTAACTGCTTGATTATTACATGTACCTTGCAGCAAAACCTTCAGTTCTTTGGTGTGAGCACAGCGAACCAGCTCAGGATGCAATAATAGGCTTTTTTAAGTTCATCATATGGAGAATTAAGATTTCAATTGTGGATGAAAAATTAATTGACATCTATCTTGGTTTAAATTACATTTAAAAAGAAGTTTCAGTCAAAAATTACAGATGTATAAACAACGAACACAGTGAACTAAAGCCTCAGAAAAATCCCCACAAACTGTCTCAGAGCATCAACAATAGCTAAACATAACAAGCTCCAGAAGACACTTAATTGTGCTGGTTTCAACCACATTATACAAGTGTGTAATGAATGAATGTGAGTGAATATATCTGCCTGGGGTGCTAATTGATAATTGGTGTTTGCATAAAAGCACACTGGACTTTTATTTTGAAATTTTTGAATTTCACGCAGCTCATTTGGTAAATTTCTATCATGTTATTTGAAATGAATTAAAGAAGTAATTTGGCTTTTGTCTTCTGCTTTCATTGTGAGTCAGTTTAAGTGAAACTATAATTATCAGTTTAAAATACTTCAGGTTGTAATATTCAGAGAAATCAACTAATGCACTGCAGAGGAGAGGACAGGCAGAAAATTATGTTCTGAAGTGTACAAGAGTGAGAGAGTAAAGGCTCTGGCAGCACGATATATCGCTTCAGCATTGACATTGCAATGAGCAGAATGAGGCAAATTACCTCAAAAGCATCGATCTACAACTTCTTTGCTGCCCGATGCAAAAGGAAAACTCACGCAGTTCTCATTTTTCTTAGACACACAGAGTTTTTTGTTAAATTGTTTGAATGCAGGCTCCACATGTGCACAACAAAATGAGCGAGGAGCAGGAGAGAAACACTGAAAAGGATAATTAGGTTTCAAAGAGAAATGCTAAGTCAGTTGTACAAACATATTTCAGCTACAGAAAGGATGGTGTTGAGCAAAATCAGCTTCTCTGTTAGCAGTGTTTTGCAGCTGTTGGATGCAATACGATTAACATGTTTGACCATTTAAATCGGCAACACAAATCTCTGTAGGACGAGTGCAAAGCCAGATCTAAAGGCCATCCAAAGCAATGGATTCCTGTGCTTTAATATGCGAGTCTTACATCATATGAAACACATAATACCAATTATTACAGCTACCAAAGAGGGTTATAATATCACAATCTGTTCATTTGATATGCAGTATGTCAATTTTCTCAAGCTGTCATCCCAGAGAAGTATGAAAAATGCATGTCACAAGTGGACTAATATGCAGCTACAACAGATTTGTGGTTCACCCAGACAAAAGAAACCTACATAAGCCTGACCGTCTGCTTTATTAATGAGGACTTCCATCTGTAAAATCGCTGTTTGTAAAGCTGCATTTTTCCTGGATGACCATATAATTCAGAGCATCCCAACAGAGATGAGAGAAGCTCATCAGTAAAAGTTGGCTGCTTGAGGAAATCTGTACAGCAACAGACAATGTGGAGAAAACAGTGAAGGCTGCAGTGCTTTAGCCACAGATTGCATCTTGCAGTTGGTAAGTTATCGCTGTTTTGTTTTTTTTTGTCTTATTGCAATTTATATTCCAGAAAAACGAAATGTCACTATGTCAGTTTTCCTCTTCAACATCGAGCAGCTTAAGTATAGACATGTTTCTTACCAGTGCTGGCAGCTCGCAGCACTTATCTCTGCTGGCCCAGGATGTACTGCAAATGATGTCAAACATCTGGAGCTGGAACTGCAAACACACACACACATGCATGCATGAATACACACCCGTACAATTCTATTAATGCTGCAATTTGAATATTATCGTTTAAAATTTAACAGAGGTGGCATTACAAATGGAATATCGACCGTGATATTTGTGATTTTGTTGTGTCTGTGTCAACAAGAAACCAGGAGACGGACCGTTTGGCTGAAATGTGCTAGATGAAGGACACACAAAGTCTGGCTGATAGCTCTAGTAAACACAAAATGAATGCTCTGGAGGCTGTGCTCGCCTCAGACTATAAATTAGGTCATGGGCTTATGTCTGGTTACGTTTAGCATCAAAACTGCGGAGGAGTCCTGCTAACGTACGCTGTTTATTTTATGAGAGGGGCAGTTAGAGAATTTACATTCTAACCGTCCAGAAAAGAGGCGTCCTCTGAATCCCAACAAAAGATCTTAATACATATACATATCAAAAACCCAACTTAAACTGTGGAAAACTCCCTCTTAGATCAAATTACGCTGTTTAATCAAGGACAAACTGGACAGACGTGAACACATGATTGCAGACTTGGATGAGATTTTGTCTCCTGGTGGAAAATTTAGGTGATTTCTTTCTGCTACCGTCTCATTTCTGCGATCATTATCTTCATTACTTTATTTATGTTGCGAGGATTTGCTGCGTGGTGTTTTTCTCAACACAGCAACAGGGTCATTGTTTCATGAAAAGGTGCAGCAAACTTGATTCAGACAGTTAAATTAAGCATAAAGTATAAACAGCCAGTGCCCTTAGTCGTCTCATTTCTCATTAAATGGCAAATAATACCTTAAATAGTCCGGTTTAATTGGAAAATGTATGGTGATGAATGGAAATTTGAGTCAAAAGCTTTTTAATTCCCAAACAGTGAATGGTCGCCCTGCCTTTTTGAATCAATAGTCATCCTTTAAACCGGCAAGTAAGTCACATTTTGTCACATTTTCTTGATTTTCCATTCACTAAACTCGTTCACGCAGCATTTTCCAGCTGATAATCGCCTTTGGAGCAGCTCAGGAGTATAAATTTACTAATAGCTGCGCTTAGCATTTCCAGAAGCCCACGGTATCTCACCTTCCGCCCTGCCTGAGTCTGCCAAAAGTCTTCTTTTTTGTGTGTCTTGAGTGCCTGAGCTCCTTAATGGGTAAAGCCCCGCTAACAAAGTATATGTAAAGCACTTCGCACATTTCCACTCGCAATAAATAAAACAAACTCCCACTGAGTGACTCGCTGGAATGGTTGTGGATATTTATGGTTTCCATTTTACCGACCATAATTATTCACACACACACATCTATAGCTGCCTGATCGTCGCAATCAGTGAATAAGGGGCAATTTTAACAGCCAGATGATTATCACTTGATTAAAGCTAATTTCATTTATTCCTTAACAACACAGAGCGAGACCTGCTGTGAGAGAAAACACAACAGCATTTATTCTAATAAATATTTAGAGCAGATTGTCAAGTAACCCAGAAACTGACTGACTTCACAGTTCTGTCAATTCTGCAAAAGCTGCATCTCTCTTTCACGCTGCTGCGCTTTTTGAAACATCATGTCTGGGGGAATCCTTTACATACAGGTAGGAATCTGTCCTGCAGTCAGTGTTGCAAACAAGTATTTATACTGACGGGAGCAGAGCTGTCTCGTCTGCCTCTGGACCGAACCATCCTTCCCAGGACTTCCATCCCATCGGTGGTGATGTTACCGGCTGCACTGACGGGTTTCTCCCCAACAACGGAGCAATCCAACACTACCTTCACCGACGTCTTGCTGATGGTCACGTGGAGCTGTAGGGCAGAAAGATAATAAAGTGGATTAGAAATGGAAGAAAATGCAAAACCTGTAGAGCGAATAAGTTGATGAAAAACATGTAAACAACTGAACAACAGTTTGTAGGTGCTTTTGTTGTTCTTGTCACATTTTTACTCACTGTCCACTCATTTTTCTCTGCAATACAAAGTCCTGTACAACCATGGCTACAAGGAAAGATAACTCGGAAATGTCTTCTGTGCAGGTATACGTCATTTACAAAAGTGGAAAGAACCTGGAATCAAAACAGTATGTCTGACATCCAAGTGCCCACAGGTGTTACCAATGCATGGGAAAAAAGGTTGCATTGATATTCAAACTACACTGTTGCCCATAAAGTTGTAATAAAATATTTTTTAGTTTTGTGTCTTCTCCACAAACGATGAAGGCGGCTCGCTGGCATTTTCCGATTTCTACGGCACAGATTAAACAGTTGCCGATCATCTCATCTGGCAGTTCGTCGTGGTCGTCCTGGAGATTTTTGTGGCCTCAAATGACCCTCCTCTCGATGATGTTTGAGGATTTTACAGACCGCACTCTGCGATATTTCAAGGAAATCAGCAATGTTGGCTTGTTTGTGTCCATCCTGTCGAAGTGCAAGCACGCTTTGGTGTATTGCCAGTTGCGTCGGATGAGGCCTACAGCCTAGGGAACTTCTGTGTCAAATGTGGTTGAAAATTATACAGACAATTCTCAAAACGTGGACTAACTGCAAACAGACTTTAAGCAGGAACAGGACAACACAGCCATGGACTCAGTGTGTAATCAATGAACCTGGTCGAAAGTAATTACTGATGTGTATAAATAGGAATAAAAGAGGAATGTGTCTGAAAACTAAATTATTCCAACTTTATGGGAAACAGTGTATTTACATTTTAAAATCTCTACAAACTAGGTTTTCACACTACTCTGCACACCGGCATTAGAAAGATGTATCACCATGTGGAATGTATCCTCACTCCTCTGTTTCCTGTTTTTGAACCATGCTGCATTGACGTTATTAATCAAACATACTTTATATGCATACACAGCCTGCAGTTCACCTGAAAAGTCTCCGAATTTTTGTCACGTAACTATTGGTCACAGCTGAGTTACTCATGGCTTTTTGGCGGCAACTTTTTAGGTTTTTTATAGGATCCGTTTTATTTTTAGTGACTACTTTGAATGAGACATGAAGGATAAACGGACTTTGATTAAATATCACCATTTTAAGCTCAGACAGAACCATACATCACATTCAAGGACCATCCACAAGTTTTAAATCATATAATTCTTTCTGTTTTATTTCAGTTTCTTGCTCTGATAAATGGTGTAATTGTGGAGATTTTTTAAAAGAAAAATACACCTTCCAAACCTGTCAAGGTGTCTTGGGGTTCAGAGGGTTAAAGAGAAACAAACCGGCTGTCCATGTTATTTCAGCAAGTTATCTGTTTCAATTGCCAATCCTCATTAAGTCTGCATCGACCACCTTTATTGCCCTTAAATGCGGTATATATTACTAGACATAAACACAAACAACTGAATAGATGGAGTCAATGAAACAGAGTTGCAACATGATTCCAAGTGTCACAGGTAAGCCAGAGTATAAAACGTCTGACTTCCTCGGTGTGTTTCGACAATAAGCCACCTCTTTACTGACAAATCACAGTGACACAGAGTTCCTTTGTGTGTGCGTGTGTGTTTTAATAAACACAATCTAAAAGCATCTACGTGCACAAATTACTCTGTCCAGTCAGAGTGCTGGTTGCCTGCGAGCTGAAACTGCCTCCTTAGAGGAAACCACTGCCGGAGTGCTGAACCGTGAAATTCAACTGGTCGCACCGTTAATGAGGAAAGAGAGCTGCTTCCTGGTGAAGGACTGTAAGTATCTGCAGGTTTCACCATATATGGGGGGTTTATAAGGATTTTGCTCAGTCCAAATAAACTTTAAGTCATAGGAGCATGAATGCATGTGTGTGCAGTGCATACACCTCTATGCACGGCAAATGTAGAGTTGGACAAAGTTCATGTTCGAGTGTCAGAGCCGGTTGCTCGACTGACGTCTGAACGGCTGCTTCATAATGACTTTCTGTTCTCATCCTGTGCTCTGCACACTTCACTGGGCATGATGCATGTGTGTGTTCTACTTTTGTGATACAAAACATGGTGAAAATCCTCTGCGGTGTCCCCATTTACGCCGTTATTTTGTGGTATTTATTGTTTTCAGTTAGGGTTCCATTAGCGGTTAGGGAATAAATATAGTGCATTGAAATGTATGAGGTTTATAAACGTATATGTTACTGTGTATAAAGATGCCAGTCACCCTCCTGCAGGCTCTGTGGTTCCTCCATTTACTCCTGCAGTGACTCAGGCTCATTTTCAGCCTGGAGGAAGTTTATTCTGGGAAACTTATGATTGGACCATTCTTCTATTCTAACACTTGAGCTAAAAGAAATCTGAATATCTTGGCCAACAGTAGCAGGCAGCAGAAATATGGTGTTTGTCTGGAAGCATTGCTTTTGTTATGGTTCTTTTGCTCAAAGTGACATGTGGGTAACTTTTGGGTTCACATAAGATTCTTCCCATTGTTTCATGTGATTGTGATGCATGATGCAAACTAAAAAAAAAATCATTTTTGTATTAAAATAAGACTTGTATATGCATAAGTCCTTCCACCCAACCATTACTTTCTATTCTAAACTTTCTTGGCTTAAATCTTACATCATATCTCACCAGTGGCCAGTACTATGACTCAAGTTAAACAGATTATGTTTTCATTATTTGGCTTCAATAAACCAAACAACCACAGCCAAGCTAAACACAGCTGGTTATCAACTTTAAAATGCTGGTTTTTCCCTCTAAACATATCTGCATACAGCCCATACTTGGTAACTACACTACATGGGGTTGTAGTGTGCAACTTAGATATGACTTATTCTGCATATACACTATACTAGAAATGCAGTATAAGACTGGTATTAAACTTCCTGCAACTGCAAGTACAAGAGTACCTATGTAACGTAAATTTTGTCATCTCCCCAAGTTTGTGAGAGTCATTTGCAAACTTAAATTTGCACCAGTGCAAACTATGCTACAAGGACAGCAGTGCACATGCTAGGCATAAAAATTTATGACCTACTGTGCATTTAGCAAAGGAGTCTTCCAAACAAACTCCTGTGGACTAGAAAAGTAGTAGCCTATAATAATAATAACTGCATGTCCATGGTGTCCACAGCTGTCATTGTGTGGAGAAGGGGGGTATAATAAAGGATGAAGTCTACCCTGGGTTTCTGAACCTAGCTATGTTCACTTAAAAGCTGCAGTGTTCCCATCAGATAACCAATCACAAACATTAACAGATCTACAGCTGCATATGTCTTACCAGAAGAGCTATAATACTAAATCAATGTGAGGAATTTAAAAATACAGGCAAAGCAGGAAGGATGCCAACCAAGCATGAGCAGATATGACTACTATTACAAGTGTTTATTCCATTAAAGCAATGTCTTGCTAAGATGTAGCATTTTTAAATGCTGCATAGGACAATTTTAGCTTCATTCCTTCAGCTGTATTACTGTCGGTGTTAAACAGTCTTAAGAGCAAGTGAAGACAAAATTTTGGAAACATAATTTAAATTGGTAAGAAGGCTATCTGCAAATCATAGAAGGTCAACAAGTGCAAGATTTCAGTGCTGTTTTAGAGTGACAAAAACTGTTATACAAAAAAACAAAGAAATGGCTTTGAAACTCCACGCAACCAACCACCATCTGTGCTCAACAGGGAAAGAAAAAGGTTTCATTGTTCTCTAAAAACTCTCCCTATCTGTGCATTGACCTCCACAGGATCTTCCACGAGTGGTGATATTTCAGCAAGTTGTCCTATTTTTAAGCACATCTGTTATCAGGTCAGGTGTGCAGCATAAGTTACCATGGCAATGTACAATAGTAAGAAGTGAAAATTGTTGTAGCTTTAAAAAAATCCAGGTTTAAACCTGAAGTTACCTGGCTAACTCCAACCCCTGCTTCATACTACTGGTCTCAGAAGCTTTATTAGTTGTGTTAGCACTATGTAGTAATGTGATTTTTATAGGTCACTATATTACCAAAGCGGTTACTTTAAAGTTATGCAAGCCACAACAATGCCACAGCCCTATATCTTAGTTAATCAGACAAAATCAGTTGTTTCCGCTTCAGTACCAGCACGGTCCACTCATTACCTCAGTCATTATGAGACAGTATGCAGTGCAGATTAAGTGCAGAATTAAACAGATCGTTATTTTGACTGGACTTCTTACAATTACACTGTCATAAATGGGTGACAATAAAGCTAATTTCAACACTACAAATGTGTTTTTATTCATCTGAAACACATCAGAGAACCAGCAATGCTGACAAAATTGAGACCTGGAGACAGTTTAATCGGCCAGCACAAGGAAAAAAAAACAAAAGTCCTGACAACAAGAAAAGATGATGAAGTATAAGTAATGTAACAAGCACAATAGTTTTTGCATTGTGCTGTTCCTGGCAGGTCAGATGGCTGGTTGGAGTCATCCACAGCTAATACCACTGCCAGCACAAGATGAATTATCCTCCCGCTGTCCCGTTTTTTTCTCCCTCATATACAGATAAACAGGCACAGCTCTGTATTTTCTAATGCTGCTGCTGTCTTAAACATCAACAGTATCTTCCCATAAAATAAAGCACCTTATTTGTTTGTATTTCTCTTTCAGCAAATAGTTTCATTGTTTCGTCTTTATCAGAATTTGTTTTCTTTTCATATTTCAGACATTATTTTTTACATGACTGACAGCTCTACGTTATCTTTTCCATGTTGCTCATAGGATTTTGAGGTAATCTTGTAAATTTCACAACTCTGTGGCTTTTTGATAGCAAAATAAAACCCCCACAATACTGAGGTGTCCTTCACTGGATATGAATGTCAAAACAAACCTAATCAACAAGACAGGAAACTGTGAAAAGTAGTTTCTGTGGACAATTTTACAAAGCTTGTAACTTTATGTTTTCTTAACAGAGAATGATTTGACATTAGAAAATTAAAAAAATATGGTGTTTGAAAGCATATTTTCTGGCTTGGGGAGAAACCGAATATATGGAACAGTGCTGTAGAATTAGTACATTAAATAATAAAACCGTATTCTGATGAAGTTATAGGAATAAAACACAGACTGATGATAATAAAACTGCCCTTCCCAATGTAAAAAAAAAACCTCAAACAAAAACAATTTAATTCATTACCTGCCTTCAAACAGTACACAAGAAAAAATAATTGCACCAAATACACACAGTACTCCACTAATGAGGCTTTTCTGGATTTTGATCATATTCAGGATATTGTATTTACATGGAAAACAGAGAAATCTAGTCATTCATATCCCCGTATACAAGATAAATACTTGTATTCCAGTTACTGATTACTGTTTGTGTGGAAACCTGTGATGTTCGCAACACAAACTGGTAATTTAATCTGACATTCCTGTAACTGGCAGCCTAACCTTCAATTAATCCCACTGTTGCATCGGAAATGAGGTCGCTTTAGCTTGTAGCAGGTTTTGCACTATTAAATGTCAACATCATGTCGCTGATTTTGCTCATCCATCTTATTCCCTGCAACAGGAGATGAGACCAATGTCAGGCTGTCACCACGTAGGACAAGGAGGAGGTGGATGAAGATACGCAGATATGGCTGGTGGGAAATGGAGTTCAGTGACCCCTGGTAGAGAAGATGTTTCCGTATAAGGGGGCATCCATAAGTAGTTGACTACACTACACATGGAGATACCATCTGTTAACCACAGGGTAAGCTAAAACATACCCTGCTCTATTGTCTATTTTACTCTAAAGGGGACCATAATTTAGAAAGTGAACATCATGCTGCATTTAAAAAGTCTTAAAACTAGCAATTGAGGCCATAAACCCTTTAAGAAAATGTTTACTGAGGTAACAAATCAAGCAAGAAGTTTGGCTGTTTTCTCATAGACTTCTATACAATCTGACTTCTTTTGGAACCTGAAGAGTCACCCCCTGCTGGCTGTTAAACAGAATGCAGGTTTAAGACACTTCTGTATTGACCTCAACTTTCACACTTCAAAGCGACGTCTATTTCTTAAATACAGTCTGTGGAGTCACTTTATAAAAGCTTGGGACAGTATATCAGCTTCATTCAGAAGACTCCAGCTAGCACAGTCAGTTTTCAAACCAAAGTAAGAGCTTATGCAGGCTTCCGAAATATGGATATAATATTTACACAGGCAGATATGGGGTTCTTCAAAAACACAATCATAACAGGTCCGTGCTCATGTACAGTATTGCGCTTCCACTGATCTGTATATCATTTACTGCTTTGTCACTGTCTGATTTCCCTCAAGGATGGAATTTCAGTGCAACTCTAGTCGTCATAACCTGAACAAGCTCATTGTAGCTCATCATAAAACTGTGGGCTTGCAGTTAAATACAAACCCCCTTAGAGACACAATTTAAAAAGCTTGAAAAATTAAGAGCATGAAAAAACTGGCATGAGAAAACTCTCAGCAGGCAGGGTTGACATTTTTGCTTCTATATTGCCTAATCATTGGGAAAACGGACCCAACCATCGTATTAGTTTATCAGCCACATAACAAACCAGATTTCAATCATTTCAAATCTGTTCTCACAACATATTATTGCTACTTTTGCTTCTCAGTTATCAGTTCTTCATCTTTCTCAAAAGCGACCAACATTTACGGATATAACTTTATAGTAATTATTTATTGACAAATGAATTACCGGTGAATTTGGATTTACACTCCGTGAGATATTGTGGATTACCGTGAGCTGAAAAGCTACAAAAGTACAGGAGAGAGTTTCCTGAGTGTAAATTTTTACAGCACACAAGGACAGCTTTAAGCACTAGTAGCTTTTTTAATGTGAGGCATTTAATCATTTGGGGAGGCACAAAAACCGCGTCCACACATATCTGGAGTATAATATGGCTCTGAGCAATGCGTGAGTTATACTGAAGATAACTTTCACTTCTCCTTTCTAAGCCTACATGTCTCTCTGTTGTCTCTCTGTGTCTTTCTGTCTACATTTCTCTTTGTGTCTCGCTGTCATCTCTATTTCTTCCTCTGCTCTCCTTCACCTGTTTTCTGTTTGTGTGTGTTGGTGCTTCACTGAGCAGTGACAGATCCTCCTGGGTTTTCCTGCTTTTCACACGGGGTGTCTTCATATGGTAATCCCTTCATAAAGGACACACATGCCCACGCACACTCCTCTTATTCACTTGTCAGCCTGTCTAAATGGAGACGAACGCTTCCTCTGGTCAGCCAGTCCTCTGCATCTGTTCCCTCTTTGAACATTGTCATGTTCTCCAAAAGAAAGACGAAAAACGGAGGAGAGAACAAAAAGGAACCGAGAATGATGGGCAGCTACTCGTTGACATTTTGAGAATTGAGATAAAGAAAGACAGAGAGTTAGTGGGTTGCTGTTGGATTGTTTTCAGCCAAAATCCACAGAGTCCAAGTAGAGAAACCACACAACAACAGAAAAACTGTCTATAAAGACTTTGCTTGAACTCCATTAATTTTCAATTTCATTCCATTTGCAAAGCCAGTCTCTTCAAATTTAACAAAACAATACATTTCCATTTCCATTTCCATCAGCCATGCTGAAGTAAATACAGCTCCTGAACAGTGGAGCTTATTCAAAGTACATGAAGACAAAAGGACTATTTATTATTCAGCAGGTTGTTATTTTTATTTCATGTCGGCTAATGCTGATACTCCATGCCAAAGAGTTTTGCACTGTGAATTAGTCATTTACTGGGCCTGTTGAGGCCAAATCAATGTCATTATTTATTCAGTGGAAGCATTTGCATCACTATTTATTCCATAATTTGCTTTTTTCTCAAAATACTTTCTCCTCTCAAGTGAGCAGAAAATTGTCTTCTGTTGGAGGAATGTCATCAAAATGTACCATTTCCATTCGGTCGGAATAATGTGATACAACATCATTTACATAAAAACAACTGGCGAACCCCAGTGATTGAGGTAAATGTGAAACGCCTTTGTCAGAAAATCAGTTGGGAGGACAAACAATATTGTCTCTGGTGGTCTCATCTGAGGTCATCCGGGAAAAGTCATAAAAACAACTAAAACAACTACCACAGATGTCGCCTCTTACAAAGCGTTTTTATCTACCTTTAATAGCAATCAAACCCTGGTCTTGACTGTGGACATGTGAAATGAATTTTGCTGGAGGTTTTACATTTATACAAATTGGGGAAAAAGGACTGTGGTTATTATTGAACCATGTACTTATTTCTATTTTTTAAAAATATTTCATCTATACATGACAAAAATAATTACAAAAGTCTGCTATAACTTTATCTTTGGAGGCCACAGAGATTTCTTAAAGTGTGATGAAATCTGCAGTTTCACTCCCACTCTGCACGCTCCACTGGTTTAAAAAATAAAATGGGTGTAGAAAAAGCAGTGGAGAGTGGGAGGGTTATCAACACACTCACTCTCCACAGGACTGCTGATGGATCAAGAGAAAGTCATTTGACAAGTTAAAAAAAACACCAAAATACAGCAGATCTTCCTCATTTTTTTGTCCTTTTTCCAGAAGCTTGCCACAAAGGTGTAATTCTAACTCATTTTACTCTGCAAAGTTTCAATGCAGCAAATCTGGATATTTATCTAAAAATGCACCACCTAAAAACTCTAACAAGGGTTTGTCTCTGTGAATCTTGTGTGTAAAATGAGAGCAGTGTAGGACATTAATATCAATGACACTGACATGGCTTTAATGGTAATGGACTAAACATGTTTACATATGTTCTACTGGTTTAACTAAAAAAATAATTTTAATTATAGTGTCAGTATGTTGTCTTTCAAGGGTTTCAGTTGGACCAGTACAGACTGAAAAGGGTGTTCCACAAGGTTCTTTTTGCCTAATTTGATTAACAGATTGTTTCAATTCGTCTTTATGCTGATGACACTGTGATTTATACATCCAACTTTAATGTATGACGAAAAATTAAAATTCTTCACAAACCAATTTTAACAAAGTAAAAGCTTTTTTTTTTTAAAAAAAAAAGAAAAACCTTGAATTGAATCAGAAAAAGTCCTGTGCTGTAGTGTCTGGTACACAGCACAGTTGGCCCATTGAATTTTTTTTTTCCGTTCAAACATCTTGGACTTTGAATTAACATTGAACTTCATGTTAAACTCCCCACTGACCTCATACTAAAATCTTATGCTCAGTCAGCATTCCAACCCATAAAAAGCATAGTTTCTTAGTTTAATATTACCTATTATTGATGCTGACAGTGTCTATCAAAACTTTACCATAGGCTCCTTAATGTTGTATTCAATTATTTATGTAGATTTGTCTTTCAGTACAAAGCACCTTCTGACTGGAATAATCTTCCTCTGTTTTGAGATGTATTATTACCTCTTTTCACTGGTTCAGGTCATCTTTATTTTCTAACTCTCAAGCAACCTGTTCAGGCTTTTCATTTTAATATTTAGTTTATTTGTGCTACAAATAATCTTCTGTTTCAGCTGGTCTTTATGTTAGAGTAATGAATGTATTATCTGAGTCTTTGCAACAGATTTTTCCTTAACAATAACTGTGGTCTGGGGCTGTGGGTGGGATATGATGAGTAAGCTGTCTGTATTTTTGCATTTGTACTGGATGTTATACAATGTTGTGTTAGCACTTGTGTTGTATTTGTGTTTTTTGGACTCCCTTGGAAATGAGATAATGTCTCTCAGGGGGCATCCTTTCCATAAATTCTAGATTTTGACAAGCAGCACAAAATTCTCACACATTTGTGGAACTATAGCCAGAAAAATGTAGTCATTGCTACTCAACGACAATGACTGTCCATCAGTCAGACGGACATTGCCAAGGAATGTAGAACAAGTAACTTTTTCTCGAGTGTCACTATCAGGCAAAAATTTGGAGCTCGACCTCTTACTGGTTTTAGCAGATGACATCACATCATCTCAATCCTGGCTTCTCTTTCATCAGCTCCCTGTTCATTTTAGAACTGATTTTAAGATTTTACTGATCATTTTTAAAGCACGTCTGGGTCTGGCCCAAAGCTACATGGCAGAAATATTGGTCCTGTGTGAGCCAGTTCGCAGCTTTAGATCTTCAGTTGGGCCCTTCAGGCTGTTCTGAAGTCGGGGCTTAAATCTAAAAGTGACCATGCTGTTGCCTGAGGAGATGACTCTTGGAATCAGTGACTTCTTCTAAATAAAGCCCATTTTAATAGACTTACTTTCATGTGGTCACCTTTGTATTGATTTTTAAGCTTGATGACTCTATTTGTATTCATTGCTTGACATTGACATATTGCATTTTGTATTTTTGCATTGGTTTAATCTTAATTTACCTCTATGTTAAAGTCACTTCAATGTTCCCTTGCCTTACTATTGTAATGTTGTCCTCTGGATATCTTGATTTTGCTTTGTCTGTCAGAAAACTTTGCAAACCACTGCTTTTAGAAGTGCTATATAAATACAATTATTATCATTACCAGTACAGTAATTTTCATCACTCATATTTTAAAAACTAACCTTGTGGAAGCTGCCATGGAAGATCTTCTTTATCTCCGTTCCCTCAAAGGTGACGGTCTGGAAGTCTCCTTTGTAGTCATAGTTGAAGAACGTCAACGTCTTTCCGGAGTCTGTGGGGAGACAGAGCTAGTGGTGAGGGAGAACAGAAATGATTGATGTTCTCATACATTACAAAGTTGACTTGGGCACACCCCAGTCTCCTGCTATTACACTCCAATAATTACTTGGGCTGCACAATATTAGCAACAAACATACACTGCAAGGAAAATCAAGATTATTTTTAGAACTGGAAAAGTAAAATATTTTTCTTTAGATGTGCTTATTTCAATAATATGAATAATATTAAACCCAATAAGAACTATGAGTCTAAGTTGTATCATTACATGTATCTCTGTAGGATAAAATCTGACAAAAAAAAAGTTAACAGACTGGATAGAACAGTTAATTCTTGGTGATGATTCCCAAAACCCTTTGTTCAGCTCCTAAGATTTTGAGGAGACGACGGCTGGACTCTTTTTGTTCTTGAAGATGTTTCACATCTCATCCAAGAGGCTTTTTTATGTCTAACATGCTGATGGGGAGTCCAAGAAATATATATATATATTATCATGCCCTAGCTGACATAGTTATGAGCTCATTAACAAAACTTTCTGGGGGAGGACCTCAAGACTGCATTGTACGTATGGGGTAAGTGGTGCAATGTCCGTAATTTTCCCCTAAAACCATCTGTTTTCTTTGTCCAGAATGTGATTATTGTTGTCTTTAAAGGAATATTCTCTTATCATTTAGGTGCAGGTAGATGCTGAGTCTTGTCCTGAGGAACTGGCTTTCCTGTGCTGTGCTATGTATAGCGATTGTTTACTTTCCTTCAATTATAGGTCTGTGCACTCCTTGTTACATTGGACTGCATATACATTACTAAGCCTGTGCTTTTTTATCTTCACTTTTTGTCCTGGAGTGGTGCCGAGTCTCGAGTTCTTCTGAGTTTCTTAGACACATCAGGCACATAAGAGATGACTCAGTTGTTTCGCCTGTTCTTTTTTTCTTCAGTGCTTGATATTATACTTTTTTCCACATATGTTTGCTAACTTAATCAAGGCGCAGTTGGGATAGCCACAGGTTTTAAGTGCTTTTTAACACTTCGAATGGGCTATTAGTTTTGCAATTTTAGGGTGACAATATAAACCTGTGACTCCCAAAGAGCCAGTTACAACTGAAGAGGCCTCTTTGATAAGCAGTGAAATGTCTTCAAGAACAAAAAAGACACGTCCAGTTGCCTTCTGTTGCTGAAACTCCCTGTGTAACCACGACCTGGATAAGTGAGAATCTTCACAAACACTTTAATTTAGCTGTCCTTCTTTGGGAAAATTTTTAAGTACACTTTCTGATTTGCGTGCTTCTTTGTCACTGTATAATCTCTGAGTAGCACAAGTACAAATACAGGTTGTACATCTTTTGCTAAAATACTGGAAGCTTGTGTTAAAATTCTGGACCAACAGTCATAGCTTTTGTTTTTATTACAGATATGCTACTTATTAAAGTAACCAGATACAATTTATAACTACAACACAAATTAGTATTCAATATTTCCACACTTTTTTTTTTTTTTTACTAAATACTGGGATCATCTGGGAATCCAGAGCTGACAAATTATTTTTCCCCTGCAGCGTCCTGCAGCTACTCCATGGGGACCCTAAAATCATCAAGACCAGATGGTAATACGCTCTCTGCAGCAGGTCAGGGGTCTGCCCTGAGTGTCCTCCAAGCCAATGATGTCCAAAACACCTCTGAAGGTTGACACCTGGGGTGAGTTCACCTGGTGTTCAGAGTTTCTGTGATACATGGCTGCAGCTACTGCAGCATGGTGAACTTTATTATCGTCTTTCCATCTGTTTTGACTTAAAACTGACTTTATATCAAACTAGGATCTTAAGTCTAAACCATTAAAAGATCAACAGCTGCAGCTTTGAGGTCATGGCTCTCTCTTATATGAGTAGCCAGTCCCACTCAGAAAGGTCTAAAAACCACAAGAGCTCATTTATTTCTGACTCTTAATAATCACTGAGGTTAAAATGGAAGATAAAGATGTTGTTTTTTTTAAAGACATATTCAGTATAGTGGATCAAAAATGTAGTTAATGTAGCAGCCCCAGCTGTAATCAGGGATATCTCTACAGGCTCACTCTAAAATCAACAGCATTCTGAACTCTCGCACACATCTGCTGTTTGAGTATAATGAAGGTGTTGTGTCATGATGCAGGTGAAACAAATTAAAAAGGCAAAGATGCAAAAGCGTAAGTGGTTCAAACTCACTGTCGAGGATTAGTCCCACCAATGGCTCGTTTTCCTTGTTGAGGATTTCCCACAATGCAAAGGGCTCCTGCGGGGTCTCAGGAAGTAGGCGGAGCATCATAGAAATGGTGTAGTCAGAGGGTAACCCTTCAGGGTGGAGGTACCTGGAACATACGTGACAGGGCAGGAAAACATACATTTATTAGTGATATAAAATGAAACAAAAACCACATAAGCTCTGAAAACAGTGAGGTAATCCAACATGAATCCATATACTAATTTTGCCAGTTTGTGCTGAAAGACTCCACCTACTGCTCACATTTGATCACTATAGGGGCATGTTTTCCTGGGTCAGGTGTATTTTTTTAGTTGTTTGCAGTGAATGTGCTGCATATTTACACTATGACAAAAGTGCTACCAGCAAGACGAAGCATTGCTGTTTTTTGTCTGGACACAGAAAGTTGAAAAATGGGATTTTTGGGTAAAACGCTGAACGCATCACTGTTACTTTTCACCCAGACGTCCAATTACAGTGGAGAAGGGGCGGGACAAATACTACACTGACCAAAAACACACAATCTGCTTCTGCAAGTACTGAACAGCAGCTAAAAGACAAAGAACGAGAAGTTAATACTGCTTTTCTGTGAGCATCCATGTCTGTGCCAGATGCCATTCCCAGACAAAGGGAACATTAATATGACTAATTCGGCACGGGTCTATCAGGTTAGCTGCAGTTGATCAGTACTTGAAATATCTTCTGCGGACATTTTGCATTACTGTCTTTCTCTCTTTAGTACTTAAGCTCTCATCTGTGACAGCAAACTAAAATCACACCTTTGACTATGTTGCAACATGGCCGAAAAAGCCAAAGGCCCACTGAGGATATCATTCTGAAGTTGAAATGGAAAACAACTTTTAGCCAAATATCTGAAAACCGCTCATCCAAACGGCTTCAAATTTGACACTACACTTCCTCGGGTCCCCAACATTACACCTGCCAAATGTGAACTAGGTCAGATGAACAGTTTTTGAGAAAGGTGAAGAGCAGACACACACACACACACACACACAGATGCTGAGTTTTAGTTGTGCCCTAAAGGCATGTATCCACTAGGTGTCTTTTAAAAGTGCCATTGTCTCTTTTCAGCTGTTGTGAATGCTTTTAGAGTGCTTTCATCTGCCTCAGACTGACTTTGAGTGTCAGCCTCTTTTTGATCACAGAGCCTTGCCTTTTTTTTTTTGGATAGTTGCCTTCGAGCGGTTCAGGTTTAAATCTTCTCGCCTTCAACTTTTCAGAGCGCTCGACAATGTCTTTTTTCGCAAGCCGAACAATCACGGAGCACGTAGCTAAAGTTAACAGGGGCCTGTTATGCTCATTTCAGCTCTGTATTTTTAATCTGGAACACCACAAGAACAACTTTGCATGAGTCACAGTTCAGTGAAATCCCTGCTATCCGGTTCTTCAGCTGAGCCTTTATTAGCTCAGGACTCTTTAAGGACACCTTTCACAAGACCCATTTTCCTCTGAGTGACGTGAGTCTGAAAGCTTTCATTTACCTTATTATTTGAACCTGTTGCTACCTTAAATGTGAACTTTGTTTTTGTACAGAGTAATTTCATACTTCTACATGCCTCCTTAAAGCATTAAGGCTTCTAACCTGCACCTGGAAGCATCTGTTCTTTTTCAGTCATTTCCTTCCATAAAACCTGACCTTAAACGCCTTTTACTTGCATTTTATTAATTACCAAGTGGGCTCAGTCTAATCAAACTGAGCACTATGATAGTTCCTGTTTAGGTTCTCCTGTGTACTACGGAAATTAAAACTTAAATGGAATTCAAAAAATATACTGTATGCAGTGTGTATCTATAATTGGAAAGCAGAGAATTAATCATAGCCTGATGATTTTGCCGTGGCTTTTATGTTGCTGTGGTCAGCTTGGAGAAGCTGAATTACTGCAAATGACAATTATTCATTACACTAGGAATAAGTTGCAGGGAGAGCCTGTTCCATTGTTGCTACAGAAAATTAAATGTCTACATGTGCAGTAAGTGGTAATCGATGCACACATCTGTGGTTTCGCTTTTTGAATATACAACCGAATGATCCAACTCTTGATGATATGTTACTAAAACATTTTAAGACATTTATATTTTGTATAACTTTTTATACCAATCAGCCACAACATTATGACCACTGATAGGTGGAGTAGATGGCATTGATCATATTGGTACTATGTAGTGTTCTGATGGAAAACCTTGGATTTTAACATCTGTGTTGATGAGACTTAGACACCCAAATAAACATTGTCCCACAACAAACACACTCCCTCATGCAAATGGAAATCCCAAATATCACTGGCCTACCCCTGCAGGAAAATGCACCCCATCACATGGAAACAACATCAACCAATCAGGAACATGTTGAGGAACATGACAATGGCCCAACATGTTGATTTGACCTCCAAACGTCCTACACCCCATTCTGATCAAGCATCAACAGGATGCAGTGGAACAAGTTGGATTGACAGAGGCCCCACTGCACAAGCCAGAGCACCCAAAGGATCCAGTGCCAAAGTCCTGGTTCCAGACCCCACAGGACACCCTGAGAGGTCCTCTTGTCCATGCCCAATGGTTCAGAGCATTTTTGAACACATAAGGGGTACAAACACAATACTAGGCAGGTGGTCATAATGTTATGCCTGATCAGTGTATATATGTACAATCTGTGCAATACAGATAATAATCTGCACATTATTCATACTTCTCTCAGTATTTCTGTTCATGAAAGAGTCTGTTCAGTACCACTGACATGTGCAATACTGTAATTTCTATAACTAGTACTTATGTATATTTAGGTTTATTTTTATATTACATTTCACGTTTGCACTACCTTTGCTGTTGTAACACTGCAAATTTCCCCACTGTGGGAAAAATAAAGGCTTATCTTATCTTAATTTGTGCTTCAGTAGAAGGTAACCTGACTTCTTTTTGGTTTGTATTCACCTCTTATCCCTAGTTCTGACATACTAATGGGGAATTCCAGGTATTTATGTATTTACACCCCAAATTACATTGTTCGTGGCCTGTTCTTGACTCCTGTGAGTAAAGGTATAAGTAGCCATGAAACTGCCTGAGGAGGGATCTCAGGACTGCATTGTAAGTACCTGGTTAGTGTAGTCATAGACCTCCTCCTCTCTTTAAACAGTTGTTCAGGTTTCTTCTATTGAAGTACTTACTATTACAATGGCCTGGATGACTGAGAATCTACACAGACAATCTATAATTTGGCTCAAGGCCCAAAAAGGATTGTAACTCCCAGTTTGTTTTTATATTAATTGGCAACAGGACGTGTAGGAATTAGTGGAATTATAGCAATCATAATAATTGCTGTTATTATTAATGATGTATTACTGCTATTCTACAACCTTTAAAATCCCTATTTGTTTTTGTTAGCATTGGGGCCAAATGTTCAAGTGTAACATGTCCCAGATGTTATTAGTGACGCTTAAATCCTTGTAAGCCAAAAGATAATCAAAATAAAGATTTAGCCCATGCCAGCTTTCATGTTTGTGCTTCTCTACTAGTCAGACAGTTCAGTTATTTTCACTGGCATGGCTGATAAACAGTTTAAGAACTCTATGTGTGCTGCTGGCTGATAATTCAAAGTTCTCTGGTTGGACATTTTCCCGCTGACCACTGACTGCTACCACTTACCCATGTCCAGGAGGAAGGGAGAGTCACTTAGCAAGCAAACGCAGAGGGATAAATAGGAGAATAAGCTAAAAACATATGTTAAAAAAGACTGAAGAAAGCTCTGTATAAAAGAATGCATGTCTCAACAATAAGAGATGCAGTGTAGAAGAAATGATGACTGACTGATCACTACTATGTGTGCTACACTTTAAGAAATATCTGTGTATTAAAAGCTGCATGACTGTATATTTTAACAGAAATTGTTGGTAATAAGTAACTTACAATATTATTTCCATTAATTTACATTTATGACATAAATATATAAATAAGCTGATATAATTGTAGTCATTCCTTTGTAAATGTAAGGAGAGAGTATAATGAATTGGCAAACTTGGAACAATTTAGAAATTAAAACAAGCATTTTCTTTTCTTTTTCTTTACAAAAATGTGAAATAAAAGCTATTTAAAAAATCAGTGTCACATATTTGTTTGCAGTTTTTTAAACTGTATTATTATCACTTGTGGTACATCGCTAACTATAAGAAAGAAAGTTCCGTTTTTATCGCTGTAAATATAATTTTGCCAACAACTGTCTTTTAAAAAGTTGCACTAAGTGAGCCATAAATTAACATAAAATTCAAATTTTTTTTAAAGTGGAGAAAATCTATGTAATAAACTGCCACCACATTTCTTTGGTAATTTTTATGGGTTTATTCATACAATTATAATGTTTGCAGTTTTTATACTGCTATGAAAATGACAAATGCCTTATATTTTTATTGTAGGTGCACTAATAAAGTAACAGAAAATGCCCTGTTTTTCTCTATAGATACACCATTAAATAATACTAAATGTCCATTTTTAAAATTATAGATTTACCATTAAATAACAGGAAAATATTAACAATTTTTTTTTTTTTTACTGTTGGTACACCATTAAAAGCAGAACATGTTCTGCTTCTCACAATAGATACACTAAAAATACACAGTAAAGGTATGTGTCTTGACTGTGGACTATGCACAGGACGATGTCTGATTCATGAGCAGTCATTACTTTTTCACTAACTTTACAGATTAATATCTTGGTGTGTTCTACCAGAATGAGCTCATTGCATACATTTTTGATTACATTGTGATTTATAAATTAATGTGTCCGTGATGATGATTCTTTTGACCGAATCATCTTTATTTATAACCTTGTGTATTTGCAATCTATTCTCAGGTGTCTCTTGCAGATGAGATCTTGATCTTTATGACACTTGAATGAATAAAATATCCCTGAACAAACTGTCACCTGCAGCTCCGCTAATCATGACGGACAAGCAGAGCTGTCAGCCAAGAATATAAACGTGAAAAAGTAATTTGATCAGTGGTTTCTTGGCTGCTTTGAGATTGCTGCTTGCCTTTATCACAGTTTTCTGATATAGAAAAGGAAAAAGCTAAATTGTGTATTCAGCTATGATAGAGAACTGCCAGTAGAAGTAGTAAGAGCAGGAGCCGAGCAAATGGAGGCCTATTTAAGCACAGTAATCTGGGCAAGTCCGCTTCCTCGCCAGATGATGCTATGATGCATAATTTTACTACTTGCCAACTGAAGCTGAAAATGTGGGAAATGATCTTGTAAACAGAAGTCGTTCTAGCTTGTACTGTGCTTTTAGATTCCACCCGTCCTTACTCACTTGGTGGGCTGTGACACCAGAGCGTCCCGGTGTAACCTGTAACAGGGGAAGCTGTTGAATGAACCGGGCTCCAGAGAAACTCCAGGTATGATGCTGTACTCCTTCTCCACCAGGCCGAACTTCTCCATCATACGGAAACCTGAGGCAAAATTATTCTCATCATGAATAGCATCCCTCTCTCTGTGTAATTATCACAAGAGGGGGCGTTTAATGCATCATCTCACTCTTCTTCCGCTTAAAATGCAGCGATCATGTGCAGCTGCTTCAGTCAACAGGTTGTTTTAATGGAGAGCAACAAGGAACATAAAAATTTATGATGGTGAAAAAGCGCTGCTACAGCAGATACTGCGAGACAGGAATGCTGATAGGAAGCTTGTGTTAATGTATTTATTTTACCAATCAATGCAGCCGCTTATTTGTAACTTAAAGCTGCACATCAAAGTGAGGCTTCAAACTTCATACATTTAGACATTATATTGTACTGAAGTGCATTTAGATCTGAGATTTTCTCACCATGCAGGATATCGGTTTAATTTTTGGCCAAATCAAAGTGAAATTAATGTTACTGATTGAATATTCTCTGTAAGACATCCCAGTAGAATAATCAATTTTCTAATCTGTGTTATATCAGACTTGACAGCAATTTCACTTCACAGCGATTTCCGCATCACCAGCTGAATACATGTCCAGTTCCCATGGCAACGGGATGCATAAAGTGTGCGATACAGTAACTGCTTCATTCAGTGGTTTTAGTAACGTACAGCTCAGTAGGTTTTGCAGATAAGACATATTCCCTCAGCTGAGAATCTGTATCGCTCATAAAGAATGATCAGGAAATGTTTTGGCATCAGTTACCATGGTGATGTAGCAGGTTAAAAGTAAACCACCTTTGTGATGCTGAAAACTTTGACTTTAAGCTCAACACCCACTAATCTTGCTTCGTAGTGCAGCCCTCTGGAGCATCATTATGTTACTGCTGTCAATATAATTTACTTCCTATCTAGAGGTTTAGTGCAGTGGGTGGTTCCTGTCATTTGAACCTCTTACCTGCCATTGTGTTACCACTCATCAAAACAGAAGGACAAGCTGGAAGACAGAAAAAACTCTATTAGATCATCAACCTTCAAATAAATCTCTCTTACCTTCTCTCTTCAAAATATGATGTAAGTCTTCTTTCTGTCTTCTTTCACTCCCTGTCTGACTCCAACTCCTTTCCCTCCTGCTCTTTAACCCTCCTTCTCTGTTTTAAACATGAGCTGGTGTTACTCACTGGCGGTGGCGGCCTCGCACACAAAGGTAATGAGCTGCTCTTCTATTTTCTTCACGGCATCCAGATCATCCACAAAGAAGACGTGCCTCTCGCTGGGTTTGCTGGCGATGTTCACCAGCTCGCCGTAGTCCGCGTCCGCGAAGCCGATCGCAAAGATGATGTAGCCTGAGAGGGGAGTTAAATGAGACGATTCATTAAAGTCAGTGGGATGGATTAAGCCATCTAATGTGGCACGATGAGTTATGGGTTTACAACTTGAGGCAAACAGTACACACAGCATCAAAGAACTGTCTGAGATCTTCCATGTAAAAAGCCACTTTTTGTATTGTACTTCTGTGTTTGGTAAATAAACCACCCACCCTCCATCTGCATCTCCTTCGACACTTTGTTGACATCATCTTGCGACCGTCCGTCAGTCAGAACAACCAGGACTTTAGGAACTCCTCTCCTGGCTCCTGCCTCTGAGGTGAAAATAGATTCCTTCACGTGTTTGATGGCTCGACCTAATAAAAGACAAAATAACCCAATTAACACAGTTTGTTTGCATGTTTATCTATTTATGCCACCATGTAGTGTTTTGAATATTTTTTTCTTGATTTTCATTCATACTAAAAAAAAAACCTCTAAAGTTAACCTGCAGGAATTTAAACAACATAATTAATCACAGTACAGTTCAGGAAAAGCAATGAAGTTACACTTGTATTAAATAACTGGCATCATCTGTTTCCACAGTTAATAGAATCTTTCAAGATTATCCACACTAGTGCAGAGTCGCTCATCAGCAATCGATTTCTGTTTGACTTGATATGAAATGGCACCAACGTCACGACAATGTAGGCAACGATACTCGTGGTGCAGCTCCACAGTTGCTCTCCATCGACGGCACGGCCTCCGGGTATGACACTTTGAAATTTATTGATATAATTAAATTTAGAACTGCGCAAATAATGTTCAAAGCAAGCAACAAGTTATTCTATTATGACATGCAACAGCTATTCAGAAGCAACATTGGAAACAAAATGAATCAAGAAGAAATTTTATTTTTAAAAAGCCATTTGCTCGAAGCATCACGAAGAGGCAATGTTTATCAGGTAACGATTTTAAAATGAGTACAACTATAAAACTATTTAAGAAAAAAACTGCTTTAACAACGGGGAACAGTAAATGTGTTCTGGAATTTCTAAAGAGCAATCAAAGTAGAAGGTTTCGGCAAACAGGAAAACGTAAGATATGCGACGTACAGTCAGCAGGTAGAAGCTAATAAGTTAAACTTTATTTAGGTTTGTTTGTTCTTTGTTTTTGTGTGTGATTTATTTTCTCTTTTGCCTTTATAATGCTGTGGCATATCTGAAACAAACATTTCATTTTTGTTTAATTTAAAAGATTTTGATTTTACTTGTCTTATTTTGAAAGTTTCTGGCTACACAGATTACACATCATAAACTACAAACAATATATCACTATTTAATGTCTTGGATATTAACATCAGACTGATTTAAATCTTGTGCTAAGTGGGATGTGAAGACTCTTAAAATAACACGTGCGATAATAGCAGATGTAAAGTCCTGACAGTCCAGTCTAAATATCTGGTAGATCAATAAGGAAAGCTTTTGTTTTGTATTTCTTTTGTCTTTTCTTGACTGTTTATGTTTTTGGCTGATTTATGTAGTTTGAGAGGAACAGGTCTGCTCAGCTGATTTATATTCAGTGGCAAACTAATAAGATGCTGATTTACAGGAGAATTCATGTAAAACTGAGGCTGAACCATGAACAGAGATCACAGGTCACTTGAACAGCATTTTAATAGGCTATTATGCTTTAAATAAAACTGTAGGAGACATATAGTACGTAGCATTTTAATAATTTGGAGTGTTTCTGTAACTTGCTGCTGGAAACTGTCATCTCAAGCCTATTCACTCATTCACAGCTGCATCGACCGTAACGACCTCTCATGTTCCTATCATATTCATGCAGGTGTACAACACGGACATTAAGACCCAATCCGTCACTGCTACTCTGCTGATTATGCTCATTGCAGAGTTGACCGCTGACCCAGCTGCCTCCGTTTGTGGTTACGAGCTGTTGATTTAACCGTGATGATTTAATGTCCATGCATGTTTTTTTAAGGGGGGGATTAATTCTCCGCTGAATCCTCGGTGCTGCTTGGATTTCTTGAGAGCCGTCTGAAACAACACAGGCTTTGCCATCAAATCTTCCTGTACAACCATTTGCTATAAATAGTCGGTTTCTTCGCACAAGTGTCTCTGAATGAACCATAACTCTTTGAGAAATAATGTTCTAGCCTCTGCACGGTGTGGTGAAATTAACCAACACATAAAAACACGAAGCAGAACAGCACGCTTGGGAACACGGCCAGAAGTAATTTAATATATACATTCCTTGTATATAGTTCAGAAGAATGCAAAGCCACTGCTGATCTTTCAAGAGTGCATAAAGCCTTTGCTCAACACTTCTGATGCGAGGCTTCATGTCTTTATTGGTTCAAAATTTTGGAGCAGAGGAAGATTTCAGTCAGTTAATGTTGCATTTTCCTTCCGAAGTGAAGCTAAATGTCAATAAATGCAAACCAAACCTACTGGAAGCACAAATGTCTCCACTAATTATCTAAAACTCTCTTCCCCGCCTCTATCATGACTGCTTTGTTGCAATTTTAATGTACTCACTAATTAAGAAAACATGTATTCTTTATTATTCCATTGACATTAATAAAGTACATAGTGGGCCTATTATTATGAGATGGCAATGAGCAAGCTGAAAGCTCCTGAAATCACATTTAGGCTGAGTTCCTATTAGCATTTTAAAAAATGCCTGAAAACAAACAAGGTCAGATGTATTTTAATAAGACCTAAACACTGAGAGATGAGACAAACACAGAGATGTCACCATCCTGTCTGCAGCAGTCTGTCAAAAAAAGTGAAACTTACATGAACTTTTGACAGCGTGCGGGTTGATCCCCTGCTAATGGACTTAATCAGTCAATAAAATCCATCTAGACAGCTTTAAAAGGTTTCTAGACCCACCCATAACAAAGCAGCTGAGGTGGTTTCCATGCAGACCTGTCAGTGGATTTAATGATGCTTTATGTGCATCATTGTGCTTCAAGCGCCTCAAAAAACACTTGAAGTTCTGTGAAATGAAACTCAAAGCAGTCAGTTCATTAGCGAGGTGACATCAAATCCGTATCTTATTAGATTACTGTTGATATATTTGCTTTTGGGTAGCTCTTACTGCTGCTGTTAAGTGAGATGAAACTGACTACTGTGAAAACATGAACTCTGACCAGAGGAAGGACTATCTGGTCATTATTATACAAAGTCCTACGTATAGTCACTTAAAATAACAGGAGAAACTGACCTGCAGTGTGTCTCTGGACAGTTTTGCATGATTAGGAAGCAAAAAATAATGCAGGTAGTCCATTAAAGTGACAGAACAAACAGATATAATCAGATGACCTTTCCCTGTTTCACAAAAATGGGGATTATTCGGAGAATCACAGCTACAAAATTAATTTTAAATAGCCTGAAGATCGATATACTATCATGCAAACTGTCATGCTTTTGGCGAAAGCACTCCATTTTCACACCATGAACGCCCACAAACATCACGGAGACGGCAAAAGACACCACTTATGCTCCTTTAGTTGATGGAGGCGCATACACAAGCACTTTTTAGTTTTGTCTCATTTAATTAGCTCTAGAATTTCACATCTATTACAGACTGAAATGTCAACAAAAACACTACTTTACTGTAATAAAAACACACAGGAACTGACGTTTCATCTGCTGCTTCCTGCTGTTTGCAGGAGTCTTAAGTCGTAAGTGACTACACGTAGGACTTTGTACAATAATGACCAGATAGTCTCCTTGCTTGTGTTGTATCTTGTGTGAGAGTGAGTGGTTGGTGGTGGTCGGAGGCGCCGATGGCGCAGACTGGCAGCCTCGCCCCTGTGAGTGTACCCCAGGGCAGCTGTGGCTACATACGTAGTTTACCACCATGGAGTATGGAGTGAAAGAATAATGCAATGTAAAGCGTATCTGAGTGCCTACAAAAGCGCTATATAAAACCAATGCATTATTATTATTATTATTATTATTATTATTATTATCTACTCTCAGATGTATATTGATTTGGATAAAAGCATCTGCTAAATGAAATTAAGGCAGGTGGAGCGAACTTGTGAAGCAAACTTGTAACTGGTGGGTCGCTAGTTCGAGTCCCCGGACTGGCAAGAGGTTGAAGTGGGAAAGTGAAAGCAAACACTTGTCCCAGTCACGGCCACTGTGGACCCTCAAGCAAGGCCTTTAACTACTGTACTGCTCCCTGGGCACTGTACTGCTCCAGTCCACTGCTCCTAGTATGTATAGCTAAGGTTAACTAGGATGAGTCAAATGCAGAGAATGAATTACCCCAAGGTGACCAATAAAGTTTGAAAATTGTCTTTCCTCTGAGTTTCAGCTGCACATGAGCAGACATGGACTTATTATAACTCATTATTTATTCGGGGTATCATTGTGTTATGGAACTTCCTGGGTGAGGTTTTTCTCCTCAAAATATAGGAAGCATGTTTTTTCTGCTGGCTTATTTAAAAGGTGAGTTCATCTACATTGCTATTAAATCACATAACTTCCCAAATTACATCGCAAATATGTATGCTCAATGGAAATCCTTGGGTTTGTTGGGTTTTTCATGTATACTATTGTGGGGTCTTAACTTTCATTTTTCAGTCAGGTTCACTTGTGTTACACATTACCTTATGCTGTCTAAACCTTAATATTTAAATTAATCAGGCAAATTCTCATAATAAGTAATGCTATTGGGTCCTATCTTATTATTTAAACTTGTTAGGTAAATTTGTAATGGGAATGTCTCTACTGGAAAGCAGTCTGGCTCAACAGCTGTTATTTTAAATGTGCAATATAAACAACAGTGACTTGATCTTACTTATGAGAAATAAATCAACACAAGTATATTTAAAAACATTCAATATATAAATTACACTCCCACGCCACCTTCTCAGAATCCGACTCTAACTGGAGGCTGAAAATTTGCAACCGAAAAGCCACGTTGCAAAATAAACCTAATGGTTCCATATCCTGAAAATCCATTTTTATTGTCTCTCATGGTTATTATAAGCTTAGATATGTAAAATTTAAAATGGTAAGATATGAACACATTAAATTTTGTCAATCTAAATGTTCTGCTGCCAGGAGGAAGAGTGAACATGAGAGTCTTTGTGCACTTGCAGCATTTTTGATGGCAATGTCACCTCAACAATAGGAAAATCATGAGTGTTAACACATTATCATTCGTTTTTATTGTGTACCCAGTCAGAACAATGTGGAATTGTAAGGCTCAAGAACATTCAGAGTTTGGTGGGAACTTTAAGAGCGATTTGAAACAAATAAACAAGGATATGATGCTTTATTGTGTTTTCATGCCACCTGTTGTGCTTCAGTATAACCCAGCTCAGCCACTGTTTACATCTGTTTGCTTCTCTGCTGCTCCCTGGCCTCACATATACAGCATTTTAATACAGCCAAATTCCCAATAAAGCTGTTCTCATTTACATATCTCTCTGTTTCTATTGTCAGACAGCAGAGAAGGAAACAAGCAGGAAACAGTGACTACATGGTAAGCGGCAATCACTTCAGAGCCATTTCTGAAGCTGTGGCTCTCCAACGCTAAAGCACAAGTTTTATTACAGCACCGTTGTCTGACAAACTCACCACACACAAGTTAAAAACAACAGCTGTGCCATGAATTCAGTGATATTTCAAGGTGACATGATTACACAAGGAGAAAGAAACAATACAAAGCCATGTGCTCAACTGTTTTGGCATCAATCACAGATGCATAGAGAGTCTTCTTCCTGAATTAGTTGTAGACAGCAGCAGCTCAGCCGCATTGAAAGCTACAGACACTGAACCAGTTTGTTTAGAAGAGGGATAAAACCAGGAGTTGCTTTGGAGTTTACTTTGAAAGACACACTGTGAGGACAGGTGAGATTTTCATTCATTTGCTGGAGAGTGGCATAATATGGGATCCTTGAGTAAACATGATCTTC
Source organism: Dascyllus trimaculatus (assembly GCA_024666655.1). Classification (NCBI taxonomy): domain Eukaryota; kingdom Metazoa; phylum Chordata; class Actinopteri; family Pomacentridae; genus Dascyllus; species Dascyllus trimaculatus. The sequence continues at coordinate 11,006,140 of CM045451.1, read as the reverse complement.
TTCATATTTGTTTTCTACTGTCTAAATTCAAATATTTGGTACTGAAGTGGAATAGAAAGTAATCTAGCTACGTTACTTTCATACTGGGATACTTGGATTAGATTAGAGGTAATCAGTAATTGTATTTGAGTACATTTTTAAAGCTACCCTCCCAACCATGGTGTCCTTTCTGGCCTTCATTGATCTAAATTTTATTACCAATAAATCTCATCATCACACACAGGTAGGTCACTTCTATTTAATGCCAGTATTTGCATATTGCCCATCATATTTTGCATTAATTGTTCGTATAGCTGCACTCATCATCTCCACCTGACCTTTTTATAATTAAATGGACAATGGCCGCCATTTATCCTCGTGTCCTTTTACACTTTCTCCTGTCACTTCTCTCCAAGTTATTACAAGGTGCTGACTATTAGGAAACTCTGTATTACAAACAAAGCCACCAGATTAAGCAACAAATTATTCATAAGGTGATCAAGACCTTGCTTTATAGACAAAAGTGTGTGGTGTAAATGGATCGATATGTGCATCGTGTCTCCGTCTAAACCAAAACTCTCAGACCAAATCATCACTACCTCCTTTGGGTTTTTTTTCTTTTTTTTCCTGAGCTGTCAGTGATGACAAATGATAGAGTGCTTGGCCTGCAAAGTGTTGTGATGTCAGATATCTGCCAGAGCTACATCTGTTTCTACACTGTCCTCTGATCGTGATGGGCGAGACTGGAATTATAGCAGCCAGCCAGGCATGAAGTGACACACAGGACAGAGCAGGGAAGAGGGGCAATGAGATAGAGGAGGGGCTCTGTGGATGATGGATGGTGGAGGTGGAGGAGGAGAAGAAGAAGAAGAAGAAGAAGAAGAAAAAGAAGAAGAAGAAGGAGAAGAAGAAGGAGAAGAAGAAGAAGAAGAAGAGAGGAATCAGTACTGGGAGGATGAGAGCAAGTGAAAATGGAAAACAAAACAGAAACATGTCAGGGCAGCTCGGGTTCAGAAGCCCATCATCAATCACCGATCCGTCACTTCTTGAGGGTGGGAAGTAACCCATGTCAATTTGGATTTGTTCTCGTGTCTGGCAGTTTACCAGCTTTGTTGATCAAGACAGGAGACAATGTGAGAGAAAAACAAGTTGAAATTATCTCTCCCGATTCAGCACCCGAACACCTTGGTGCAAAAAAATTAAAACCTTTCCTATCTGTTGTTCTTTTGTGGCTGCAGGTGAAATCTGTCAAGAGAAGATAAGATTCCTTCTGAATGAGAAATACCTTTTCAGTCAGGCTTTTGATCGATTTGATAGATTTTATTTATTGATTTTCTTCTAATTTTTTTTATTGATTTCTCTATTTATTCACTCATTTACATATTTTAGTCTATTTAATGTAAAATTATGACTTCATTTTAATGATTTCTTATTCTGTTTTTATAATTTTGCTTCTACCTTTATCTGTCTCTGTTTTAACAGATAATAGATATTTAATTTCAGTTTTATTTTATTTATTTATTATTTTTGTATATCTTGTTTTATTTCATTTTATTTCGCCTTTATTTGTATTTTGACTGTTGCTGTGCTTGACTTGTACCGTTTCATTGCTTTTTGTCTTCTGTTATCTGTAGAGCACTCATTGTTGCATTTTATTTGTATGAAAGGTGATATATAAATTACATCTGATGTAACAGAGCAATTTAATCCTGTAGTCTTCTAAAAGTTACAGTAAGTTCAGTAGGATCTGAAAAAAGAAATCCAGGATCATCAAATGCATTATTAAAAGCATACAATGGATTTTGAATGAGTTTTACTGGCTTCCATACTGAGCGAACCTCATTCATGGTCCATTCATACATTCATTCTTGAAGTTATAAAAGCCTCATAAACCTTGAAAATTGAGTGAGGGTCTCACATAACTGCATTACTGCAGCTGAAGCCGAGTGGATGCTTAAGTAGAATCACACACGGCAAATCACAGCCTAACTAATCTAACGGCTGAATATATTACTGGGAGCTGAGGAGGAGAAATAACTCTACTTTACATGCCAGGAGTCTGTCACCTCAACACGCGTGGAAAGCTTCACTTTTGCTCACAAGCAGATTCACATTTCCTCAATCTGTGCACTGTACACTCGAGCATTGTCACAGATTAGCACCATTACTCGCTAATGAGCATGAAAAGCAATCAAAAACCCACACATATGTATAGTGTATATACAGGGATCCAGCAGAGTCTACATTAAATCAATCGTTCACTAAGCCAGCCAGAGGATCACTAATACCTTGATGAATAAATGTGGAGAGAAAAGCCGAATCCCAGAATACCAGCTTCAATAGCCCAAATCCTCAACATGCTTTCCCTTCACTCTTGTATCAGAGGCTGGTGGGAAAAAACAGGCTGTAAAATCTTAACACTCTGAACCTCAACACCCACCGTCGGGTCTGAAGGGCATGTTCCTCCAAATTTACACCATTTATTACAATAAATGGCAAAAACAGAAAGAAATATCAGATTTCCAAGTATCATGTGTGATGTACAGTTCAGTTTAAAATTGTGATATTTAATTAAAGTTACTTTTTTCTAAACGTCTCATTAAAAATTCTACCCAAAGCAAACTGTTTGTCCCAGATCCTGTAAAAAACAAAAACTTCAGCACTCCTCAGTGCAACACAAAAGCCTTGAATGACTAGGCTTCAACCAAAAGACATAAATTCAGGGGCAACTCGGCTGAACTGCAGGCTGTGTTTACACAGAGCAGAGAGGAGACAAGTATGGAAACTAATTACAGAGATTGAGAGCAAAATAACACATTTGACCAATAAAATAAATGCAGCATGACTGAAAACCAGTATACAGAGGAGCAATCAATTGACAAATAAATGCAGCATGACTGAAAAACAGTCTACAGAGGAGCAAGTTGACAGCAAACTGGAAGATACATCCCGCATGGTGAAACATCTTTCCAGAGCTGATGTGCAGAGTAGAGTGAAAAATACCTAATTTGTTAAGGTTGTATAAATGTATATAGTTAGATATCTAGAGCATGTGAAGTCCCTATTTCCCCTAATATTGGTAACACATGTGGGAAAATGTTGTACATGTTGATTCCAGTGTTTTTTGATTTTTGTAAAACAAATAATAATTAAAAAAAAACTTAATTTCTTTGTTTTTTCTGTGAATTATGACTTAATAACTGTGTCATACTGCACAGAAGACATTTCTGACTTCTCTCTACTTCTAGTTGTGCTGTTTGCAAGTGCAGAATTTTATATATCGCAGTTGAAAAGGAGGGTTAACGACATGCTCTTTATAAATTGGATATATAGAAATGACTTATGACTGGAAGTTTGCTCAGAAGTTAAATAAGTAAATCCTTTTTAAGTATTATCATCTGCAGTGCCATCGAAAAAGAAACTCAGCCCCTGCGGCTGCTTTAGTGTATGAAGCTCCCAGATGCTGAGCACTAAACAGGATCAAACTAATTTACTCAGAATGACTGAAGATAAATAAATAGACCACATCTACACTCTCTACCCCCCAAAAGCAGAAATACTCTGGAAATCATACAAGTGCGTTTCTGAGTACATTTGCTTGGCCAAAGGGTCACTAGAGAGAAGCAGTAAAATAAGCCATATACAGTAAAAATAAAAAAGGCATTAAAGCTGCAGGGTTTCTGGTTGTATTCACACAAATATGTCTGCCAGAGGCCAAAGGTTTAAGAGACACAAAGCTACAGTCTTTTATTTGAGGGCTTTGTGGGATTTAGACACAGTGAGGGGCCCTGATGGGGTGTCTGAGGAGCATTTGTGGTCTTTTAGAATGAGACAGAGAAGCCAGAGAAACCACTGGCCTGTTTCTGAGTGGACCAGAGGAGTAAGATGTGAGTGAGGAGGTTTGGGCTCAGTCAAGAGCACTGTGCAAGAACTTTACGCATTTGGTCTGTTTGGATTCTTTTTCATGCACTACCACCAGGGAGGTGTCTGATCAGGTCCCGAATAATTCTGCACCAAAAATACAAACATGGTCATAAAAGACTGTCTTCATTGAGACGAGGAAGAAGGAGTCACAGAGCAGATGGTTTGACCCCCACAGAGCCCTGATCTCACCATCATGGAGTCAGTGCGGATTACATGAAGAGACAGAAGACACAGAGACAGACTAAATCCACAGAAGAACTGAGCACACAGGAGAACTCATGCACCGGAGTGCACTGAATAATAATTCTGTTTACTTTTTTGGGAGAAGCTGCAATAATGGGCAACTTTTAAGTAAAATGATCTATTCATGGCATTATCTTTTCAAAGGATTCCCACATAGCCCTCTGAATCCCTCTGAGTTTTTGCTCATGTCACATTTTTTTCTAACATGTGCTCATTTTTCTCTGCAATATAAAGTCCTCTGTGGAATCAGCAGAACCATTGCTAGAAGTAGAGAAAACTCTAAAAAACTTTTGTGCAGTATGACAAAGCCAAAATGCCATAAATCATAAAAAAATAACGTGGATTTTCCTGTTTATTTCTTTTACAAAAACGGAAGGAAAAACTGAATCAAAATGTGTTTTTTCAAGGGCCCACAGGTGTTACCAATACTGGAAAAAATAATGGAGGTTCTACATACTATTCATATTTTATTTCTTACATTTTCACAACCTCTACAAACGAGGCGTTTTTCACACTTCTCTGCACATTAACTTGAGGAGGATTTCAAGAATGTACCTTCTGTCCACTTTGCTAAAACCTGATCCATTGTACGATTTCAGAAACATGCTGCATTTATTTTGTTGCCCCAGTAGCTTTCTTTTTGCTCTCAGACTCTCACATTTGTTTCCAGACTCGTCTCCTATCTACCTTGTGTAAACACAGCCTGCAGTTCAGCCGAGCAGTCCCTAAATATTTGTCACATTGGTGTTGGGTGCAGCTGAGTAAGTTAAGTACAGAATTTTTTGTTTTGCTTTTTTCAAAATGTGGTGCAAAGATTGAAGGTAAAAGTAAAGTTTGATTAAATATCACAATTTTAAGCTCCCAATGGAACCGCACATCACGTATCACTAGTTCAAGTATTGTCAAAAAGTTAAAAATCCAATTTCAGGCTTTGACAAATGGTGTAATTTTGACAATAGAAAAAAACAAACATGCCTTTTAAACCCGGCTATGGTTGATGGGTTTGATGCTTATACCTTTGCATGCTGCTGTGACTGTTTGTGTTAAAACAGTGCTGCTGCATTATGTCTAACTGCTGTATATTAGCTACGCAGAATCATGGAGAAGGAACGTATCCAACTTGAACCATAAAAGAAGCCTCATTAAACAGAACAGGGTATTTCTCCCGACTCTTATTTGAAGTCTCAGTCTACAAACACAAACGTAAATAAAAGTATTACACATATTCTATTGTTTTGTTTAAGAAATTGTGTATTAACGAATCTAAAATTTCAACCCATATGTGATGCTTGTGTGGGGTTTGTGTGGGGGAAAAAACAGCAGCCTGAAGAGCAGACACTGTGGCTGAGCTACTGAAGAAGATTAATTCTATGCTCAGGGTAGTGGATGTGCATGTATGAGTGTGCATGTGTGGGTGAGAGACGAAGAGATAGGGGGAGAGGGAGACAGTGAAATTGTGAGTCTGTGAGCATTAGCCTAACCTTGTGAGAGCTGGCTGCCTCCTACCTCTCTTTGTGTGGGGAAGATGAAATTTCATGGTTTATTTTCTGCCACATGCACACATATACACACTGTCCTGTCAGCTAAAACTCCTCCTGCTTCCTCCTGTTAAAGCAGAAGACAGTAAGTCTTAGTAGTAGTAGTGGCATGGACAGAAAAATGGCCAGAAGGAAGGACGCAAGGACATGTTTGGGAAGTAGGTAGGGTTGAGGAACATGGGAAATTATAGGAAGATGAAGACGGAGGAGTTTGAAAACATGGGAAACTATGCTGAGAAGGATGAAGGTAAAACGCTAGATAGGAAGGAAGAAGAGAAAAGAGTGAGCATCACAGTGAGGGTGGAGAGGACAGTTGGCAAGACAGCAGAGGAGAGGAGGAAGAGGATGGGATGAGAATGGATGAGGATGGTATAGGAAGATAGTTATAGCTCAAGGACACCAGTACTGTGAGCAGACACTGAGCCATGACCCAGATTATGGGAGTGCTCTCAACAACCAGCATTACCTGCAAAGTCACATGACACTTTGAATTAAAGCCATTCACCTGATGTGCACTACCATGGTTGGATGCTTGTGCATGAGTTTTCACAACCCTAAGTGCTTGTCTTCTATAGTCCATGTAGATTCTTACACATCCAGGTCAAGGTAACAGTAAAAGCTTCAGCAGAAGAGAACCAGACTTCTCTTTTTGTTTGCTGAAGATGTTTTACCTTTCAGTCAAGAGGCTTCTTTAGTTTTAACTGACTAAAGGGGATTCCTAAGTATATATTGTCACCCAAAAATGACATAACCCATGACTCATTACAATCCTTGAGGTGTTAAGGGTGGTTAACCCTCTCTAAGCAAAGAAAGTGATGCCATTTATAATGTACTTACACCACACAGGCACAACATTATGACCACTGACAGGTGAAGTGAACAACATTAATCATATTGGTACTATGTGCTGTTCTGCTGGAAAACTGTGGATTTTGACATCCATGTTGATGAGACTTAGACACACAAATAAAACATAGTCCCACAACAAGCACACTCCCTCATGCAAATGGAAATCCCAAATGTCACTGGCCTACCCCTGTTGGAAAATGCACCCCATCACATGGAAAAAACACCAAACAATCAGGAACATGTTGAAGAACATGACAAAAGCCCAACATGGTGATTTGACCCCATTCTGATCAAGCATCAACAGGATGCAGTGGAACAAGTTTGATTGACAGAGGCCCCACTGCACAAGCCAGAGCACCCAAAGGATCCAGTGCCAACGTCCTGGTTCCAGACCCCATAGGACACCCTGAGAGGTCCTCTTGTCCATGCCCAATGGTTAAGACCATTTTGACCACATAAGGGGGACCAACACAATATTAGTTTTTGCAGTTTTACACACTATTTTGGCAAAATATTGCACCCTCAGCTTCGACCGTCAGGCTCATACAGAATATCCATCGCAGCCTGCAGTCTGGAATCACCGATCTGTGAACTCTCTGCAAACTCAAGCTTGTGACTTGAGCGAGACACTGTGATATATTGTCTGCACAGCAGAAATACATCACTGTGTCTCGGTCAGAATGACCAAAAAAAGATGCTGGTTTGCAAATACTGAAAAACCAAAAGGATGTAAAAGGACATCCTGGTACTTATGGCATATTGGATTTGACATATTATGTATTAGAACATACTAAATCTTCTTCTGGGATACCATACAGTGTGGTGGTACGTGTATTGGAATGCACCACAACTGTTTGCCAACTGCTAAAAAAAAACCTCATAGAAGAAGAAACAATCAAAGCTTGGATATAAGTCTTCAGGAATTGTTTCCAATCAGGAAAGTTGTAATTATCCCTTCATATGAACTGGTATTGTTCATGTTTGATGCTGTCCAGAGGCAAAGACAACAAAAGAAGCAGAAACAGCTGATGAGTCACTTTAAGTTAAATGTTAAACTGTCAGAACTTATTGGAAAAAGGTCTTTTCATCTCCCGCTATGTGTATTATCTCTTTTTCAAAATCCACCAACCTCAAGCAAGCACAAAAACTTTTCAAATGTGATACTTCAAAAAATATATATGAAAAAATCTGTGTCGAGACAAAAAGTTTACAACATACAAGATTGGTTACAGTAGGTGGACGTTTAAAGTTCATCTATTGAATTTACAAACAGCTGTCTTCTCACCACATGGTCCATTAGTAGCTGTTCTGGAGCTTTTGAGGGTATCAAACAATCCTCCTCAAGAAATCGAGTTTGTAGTGTTATCAGGAATTTACAGATGTTTCCATTTTGGTCAATCTTCTAATGGACCTTGTGGTGAGACAGATTTTTTAATCTGCAGCTTACATTGTCAACTTTACATGCATCAAGATGATTAATCCTTTAACATCTGAATTTTCCAGTGATAAACGTGTAAACTCTTTCTGCTGATATGATCAAAAGTTGTGAAGCAGCTGCTAGCAGATGCTGTGGTGAGACTTTTTTGACAGCGAGGCATGAAAGTGACATCTGAATTTACCTCCGCTGTTGTGCTTCAAGAGCTATTACGCCAATAATCCTGCGAATGTGCTTTTCTAACCTGTCTTGGTGTTTCCTCCCTTGTATCTGATCTTCTGAATGGCTTCCAGCAGCGCCTCCTTGTTGCCATGGGAACTCAGCTGGAATTCTGTCCGAGCGTCGTCGCTGAACTGAGCAATGGCCACCTGGGGAGAGACGGAGAGATAAGTTCTAAGCACATGTCAGATAAAATTACACAAAGCTGGAGTCTAAACTTTCTGTAAAGGGTTAGTTTAACGCAAAAGTCAAACTCTGCCACACTCATGTCAGCCACAGAGCCACTGCAGAGGCTTGTCGACATTTGTGTGCACAGCTTTGTTTCAGCTTCCTCCCAAACTACAAAGCAAGAAGCCAAAATGATTCCAAACAGCTTATGTGGCATTATTCGAGTGTTGCAAAGCCAAATGACTGCACTCTGGGTCCAGCAGTCTAATATCCACCACATTATCACCTACAATTGCAGTATTTATTCTGAACAGCAATAACAGCATCAAATAGACGCTGCTTTTGTTCACAGAAGGAAATGCTGTGATTATACAAATTGGATGTGATTAAACAAAGTGAACGCTGTACAGATGGGTTCAACTGTGCAGCACACGGAAGAAGGGTTTCAAAGGCATATTGTTGTTTTTTTTTAAAACCGGCACAATTACACCATTTATTAGCGTCAGAAAGTCGGATTTTCAAGTTTCTGACAGAGCTTTAACTACTCATCTGTGACGTGCCATTCTGTCAGGACAATCATCCAAATCCAAGCTTGAAATTGGGATATTTCATTATCTCATTTAAAAATCCGCCAAAAATAAATCCTTTGCTCAAACCAGATTCTGTAAAAGACAAATAATTCTGAACCCCTCAGTGCAACTGTGAAGGTACAGGTGACTTAGCTGTGGCCAACAGTCACCTTACAAAAATTCACCGACTTTTTTTGCTGAACTAGGCTGAACTGTAGGCTGTGTTAAGCCAGAGCAGATAGGAGATAAGTATGGGCATAAATTTAAAGAAACAATGTAAGTAGCAAAGCAAGAATAGCATGTGGAATCACCACTTTTCCAATATTGGTACGATTAGTTGGCATTTGGAAACATGTACATGTTAATTCCAGTTATTTTATTTTTTTTTGTAAAAAACAAAAAACAAACAAAATATCTCAATTTTCATTTGAGAAAAAAAATACAGGATTTTCAACTTTCTGACAGTCCTTGAATGTATCATGTGTGCTGTGCAGTTCCATTGGGAAAATAACCAAATCTAAGCATAAAATCATGCTCTTTAATTAAAATTTGGCGTGTCCTTTAGAGATCTACATAAGATAAAAAGTTTTCACCAGATTCTGTAAAAAAAATAATAAAAAAAGAAGCAGTAAAAATGCTTTGCTCCTCACCACAACTGAAAAGCAATGGGTGACTCAGATGCATTCAATTTTCAAACAAAAAAAAATTCAGTGATTTTTCAATTGAACTGTAGGCTGTGTTTGCATAGATCAGATACGAGACAATATGGAAACAAACTGGAGAGACTGAGAGCAAAATAAAACATACTAAAGAGATCAAATAAATGCAGCATGGCTCAAAATTGGTGTACAGATGAGCAAGTTGTCAGCAAATTGCTGGAAGATACATTCAGCATGGGTAAATATTGTTCTAGAGTTGCTGTGCAGGGCAGTGTGAAAAAGCATGTAAAAAATTAAATATCTCCCATTCATATAATAACCTTTCCCTCCAAATATAGGTAACTGTGGGCATTTGGAACAATATTGTACAAAGTAATTCCATGTTTTTCTTTTCAACATTTGTACAATAAATAATCAAAGAAATTCGATATTTTTCATTACAACTGTCTCATAATTCAGAGAAGACATTTCTGAGTTCTCTCTTCCTCTAGTTGCGGTTGTTCTGTTTCCATAGAGGTGCAGGACTTTGTATTGCAGTTAAAAATGAGCCCACAGAGAGGAAAAGTGTGACCTGAAGGAGAAAAAAACCCAGACTCTGCGGGGGGTCCATTGGGTTAATGGGTGAAAGCATTTACAGGTCACAGGTTTCACCTTTCTTCACCTGGACACTGAAGGTGGTCTTAATGCTCTTCACACGGAGTTAAAGTTCACGGTCTCAAACAGGAATACTGCAACCTTATTTTACACAGGCTTTGGAGAAACTCCAGTGAAAAAAATAATATATCCAAACTCCCAAATCGGAGCTATAATCAATCTAATTGCGTTGCTGTAAGAGGGGTGAACAACTATCATTAGCTGCAGACTGCTAATGGTGCTGTTGTTGGCTCCGGTCGGCCTACATTTACCAGCCAACTCCGTCTTTACTGTTCAGCCAAGTCTCTCACATTACAGCCAGTGTTGTGCTGCTGCTGGTAGCCTCCTGCCAAAGGGTGATGGGGCACAAAGAGGGTAGCAAACTGCTAAACAGCACACATTACACAAATGAAACAAAAGGGTTTAGCAAGCAACCTCCGCAGTGTGACAAATGAAGCCGCTGAAGTCTGCTGACATAGTGGGGGCCATGCAGGAAAGAAGTACAAACAAATTAGTTCACAGTAACAACAGGGAACAACTGCCCTCAAGTTAGAGTCTGGCATTACTATTGATGAACCTGATAAATGAGAAACAGCAGTGGAGATGGTAATATCCACTGTGGTGATCGAAAGTGTTGCCCACAATGGAATCAGGCTGATGGTGTATTAGTCAGTGATGTTTATTCCAACTTTTAATGCATCTAGACTTAACTTATTAAAACCGCCATTCCTGCCAGAGAAGTAATGTTTGCTGGCACAAAACACAGTGGCAGCAAATGAGCAGAGTTAATCAACTATTGCTCAGCAGCAAGAAAGTTCTTTCAGAAAGAAGAAATTGACTCTCCAGAGTGTTGAAAGTTTCTTTTCACTTCCCTGAACTTTTCTATAGATACAAACGCCATGGTCATGCTGATTTCTCAGGGGGCTGCCAAAGAAAACTGGTTGATGCTCTCCTCCAAAGAATCCTTCCAATACTAATTAATGCCAACATCAGCAACTTCTCCAAACAATGAATGAGCCAGAGGTGTGTGGGGGCCAAAAGGACAAGGACTAAAATCATGATTAAAGATTTATTATATAAGAAAATGTCTGTTATTTTCAAAATTTTTCTCTGTCTGAAATGTAAGAATCAGACCAAAACAAAGAAAAGGAGGAAAGACATTGCCAACTTCAGATCCTGATGCGACGTTAAATCGCTTCATCTTTTCACTATCAGCCTTTTGCCTCCATTATTCTGTTATCTGCTGAATGGAAGCAGAGTTTTAGCAGATTTCAGAAGGAGTGAAAAACACTTTTTCTTTATCTTTTGGTGAGTAGTTGGGGGTAAAATGGGTTGCAGATAATGGTAGATGAAGAGCAGAGGAGGTATGGTATGGGGGGTGGGGGGAATAGGTTATTGGATATATGTGAATTTGACAGCACGCATGCAAAACACCAAGACTGGAAAGTACAAAGTACGCTTAACCCTGCAAAATCTGTAATCTTTCTTTCTGCAGGGATTAACACCCCCATACACGACATCCTCTCCTTTGTTGATGAGTTTCTTACCCACAGATTACACTAAGATATGTAATTTTGTTATTTCATCATTATTATGGTTTTCATTGTGGCTACATTTGGCGAGATCCCCCGCATCTGCCTTACATTATATTTCCCATGAGTATGCATTTTTCAAGAGAGCGCAAAAAAAAGAATCTAAAACAAAGGGAATAAATTACAAAGCGAGCGAACAAAAATTAAAAGCCTCGGGCACATTTGTATTTCTGCTGGTTAAATTATGGAACTGTGTGAACTGGCAACACGGTAATTTTCACTAGATACAGACGTTTAGGCTAGACGCAAGAACCACTAGCAGTCATAAATGTAAATAGCGGCACTCCAGAGACACTCAGGGAAACATTATTCAGAGTGAAGTGGTCAAGACTGCGTCACTTCTTAACTCAGAAATATATCCCCTGTAATCAGGAATTTAGGAAAAGAAAGGTAAGAATGAGTAAACCTTGAGGGAGGCTCAGTCTGTGGTAAGGAGACATAGAGTTAAGCTGAAAATCATTCATACCCATGTGAAATTTAGATTTATAGTGGAATTTTATAGGTTTCTTCTGGCTAGAAATGACATAAATAAGGTACAAAAGACAGTAAAAGAATGCGTCAGAGATGTTAATGACACATTTTGATCAGTAGTAAGTGTATTTTTTACATTTTTATAAAAAATGCCATGTCCAAAATAACTCATACTGCTTGCAATTATCACAAATTTTGAAAAAAAATGTAGCATCTATGTCATTCCAAACGGTTCTAATGATTTCTACCATGTTCTAGAGCGTTCTAATACGCTATAAACTGAGAACAGCTGATGCAGCAGTTCTCTAGTCAGTTACGAGTTATGAGTTTGTTGTCGTGGTTAAAACCAAAGAGTGTAGAGGACTGCTGTTAGTGTTCATCCCTGAGAGAGAGTTGGGGGGATAGCTATAAAGTCATATCCAAGGTTTTTCAAGTGCCAGTGGCCACAGTGCAAAGTGTAATCAAAGAAGTACATGGGGCGCCACGCTGAAAACCTCAAAGAGCGCACTAGAAGTCCAAAAGTGATGCCTGCATTGGCAAAGACGGTAGTTCAAGAGGCCAAGAAGAATCCAAAGATCACCACCAAGAGCATCCCGATGAATCTGAGTGATTCTGGTACCAACATCACAAGACAGACACTACCGACCCTGATTTCTCTCATGGAGGTGTTTAGACACATGGACATAGCTTTTTTTTTGTGAAAGAAAGGAAGAACCATTCAACTTCAAGACCACCATCTCCACCGTAGAGCATTGTGGTTGGAGTGTGATGGTTGGGGGATATTTTTCAGCCAGTGGACCAGGCAGGATGGTCAAAGTAAACGGCATCATGAAAGAAGAAGAGGACTAAATTAGAATCCTGGAGAGAGACAAGTCAGGAGGTCTGCAGAAAAAGCATTAAACCTTCCAACGAGTCAACAAACGATTAACGGAAAACAATAGAAAGACCTGAATGCCATAAAGAATCTGTGGAGGAACTGAAGACCAGAGTGATGGCAAAGAGCTGGAGGTCAACACAAAGAGGAACAAAATCCCAGTGGAGACATGCAGAAACACTGTTATACTCATTACAGCTATTATAAGAAGTAGTTGATAACAGATAAAAGTTTTGTCATTGATTTTTTGGGTATGAATAATTTTGGACACAACAACAACATATAAATAGCCTAATTTACCCATTGGCATCTCTAACACAGTGTCCAACCATCTTTTGACACTTGTTTATAAAATTTCCAGCTAAAAGAAATGTATTGGTAGATTTAAGATTCACTATAAATCTAAATTTGGCATGAAACTGCAGGTATGTGGTCACATGACTGACCTGGGTTCCATCTGGTCCGATCAGATCCAGCGATCCCATGGTGCTGTAGAGAAAACGTGTGATCTTCATGAAGTTGTCGTCACCGATGGACCAGGAACCGTCGACCAGGAACACCAGATCAGCTTTGGCCTCTTTACATACTGGACAGACAGATAAGGAAGATGTATAGATTCAGTCTGCGGCACATCATTTTGTCTCCGTCTTTAAAAAAAAAAGTAATTTCATACAGAATGAATGTCAGTGGAGGACAAAGCACAAGCAGAATGTTAAGTGGCTGCTTAATATATTCAGAGTCTGGGTAAATATGCAAAATATGAAGCACGGCAAATATACATCTGCTGCAAAGGGGTAAGTATGCAAAGTCTGGGTCTTTGGAGTGATCTGTGCACCGCAGAGTTCATAAGATTAAAGGTGTTTCAGACTCAGACAACCAAAATGCTCAATGTGTTTGTGTCTTGTTTTTGTTCATTTGTAAGCTGCTCATTCATATTCCTGGTCCTGCCGAGATGGTTTCTTTTTTGTTCCCTTCTGCTTTTATTCTTCTCAGGTTTCTCAACGACTCCCTGTAGCCTTATCATAGCGGCTGTAAAGTTGTTTTGTGGTTTTAACAAGTTTTCAAACTCCGAGTCTTTCGGTAAATTCCAAACCTTGTTTATGACCGTGTCAGGCTCCATAAATTCCTGGAGGAAAAGGTGAGAACGAGAAAGATGGCTGTAATTCTAAATGCAACAGCAGAATACAGGAGAGGAAAGGAGACGAGACAAAGTGAAAGAAAGGAAATGAGAGGAGAGCAAAGTGAAGGAAAGAAAAGGACAGTGAAAGAGAGGAAAGGCGAGGAAAGGAAAAGAGAGGAAAGTGAAGAAAAGGGAAGGAAAGGGAAGGAGAGGACAGGAAAGGAAATAAAGACAAGGAAAGGAAAGAAAGCAAAGGAAATGAGAGGAGAAGAAAGGAAGGGAAAGGGACAAAAATAAAGGAAAGGAAATAATGGAAAGGAAACAAGAGAAGAAAGGAAAGGAAAGGAGAGAAGAGGAAAGGGGCAGAAAGGAAAGGAAAGGAAAGGAAAGGAAAGGAAAGAAAGGAAAGGAAAGGAAACGAGAGGAAAGGAAAGAAGAGGAGAAGAGATAAAAGGAAAGGAAAGGAAATGATACAAGAAAATAGGAAAGCAAAGGACAGGATAGGAAAGGAAAGGAAACTAAAGGCAAGGCAAGGCAAGGCAAGGAAAGGAAAGGAAACGAGAGAGGAAGAAAGGAAAGGAAAGGAAAGGAAAGGAAACTAAAGGCAAGGCAAGGAAAGGAAAGGAAACGAGAGAGGAAGAAAGGAAAGGAAAGGAAAGGAAAGGAAAGGAAAGGAAAGGAAAGGAAACTCAGATATTACTGAGACTTTTTCATGCTCTCTGTTGCCATCTGTCTTGAACTCTCACTTTCTATAATTCCTTCCATCTCTTTACACTACACGTCTTTTTCTCGCTCCTGTCTTTTGCAGTCGCTGTGTCTCTCTAACATTCATCTTTCTTTCTGCCAGCTCCCCTCTGCTTTCTGTCTGCAGCTCTGCCGCTGCCTGCTTCTCTCATTATAACCTTCACTTTGTTTCATTGCCTCCCTCTTGTTGCTTCAGTTGTCCGTCTTCCTCCTCCTTACTGAAAAACACCCACCTCGCCCTCTCTTCCTGAGTAAAGGTTGCCTGTCATTACAGATGGAGGCGTTGGCCTGACAAAGGTCAGAAGCTGAGACAGAAATGTTTAGAGACGGGCTCAGCAGGTGTGTCGGTCCACGTCTGCGCTGCAGGGCGACCTTTTACCTGAGTCCATCAGACAGGAACCGAGGAGGAGAATCGTCTAGGCAGGAGGTGAAGGGTCGGACTGTGAACCGAAACCCCCTTTTTTACTGATCTTTTCCCGCTTGTGAAGCGATTTGGAAAATATTTTACCAGTTAAGTTGTTGCACTTCAACCGAGGTAACCAAGTCCATCACAGCCTAACTCTGGATTTCCTATATTTTCCTTAATTCAATGACCAACTGTAAGAAAATGAGCTCAGTCATTTCACTGAAGCTAAAGTTGGGTGTAAGCAATTGGATTAGTTCTGCTGAGCCTGAGGCGACACACTAATAAACCACAAGTAGAGTAAGGTTTCTTCATTTATGTATTTGGTTGCAGTAGCCAAATTTTCCTTTTGCGTTCCCTGATTTCGTTAAAGCGCTGCCCACTCTACAAATTTCCTCCCAAGTCACAGTTGTGTAAAGCAGCTTGCTGGTGATTGTTATGATCATTAAACTATAACTTTGTCACTTTGTTTACATTTTAGTATACAGCTATGTCTAAATCTAATATTTCTATTGCTCCTACTCATAATTTAAATCATCTGATAGCAAATATCTGCCAATTATAAGGCCTCATCCAGGATTTTCCCCTCGACTGTTCACCAAGCTTACCATGCAGTTTATACAAAATGCATGCTTGTCTACTGAAAATCTTTGCATCACAGTTTGACTGTTGTGTTTGTACAATAACAAAATAAAAATCATCTCTATTTGTAGCCCATTTTTTATCCAAGTTACAAAGTGCTTCAAAAGGCGTCAAAATAAGACAGAAGAGTCATAAAATCATCAGGTTTCACAGCACAATTAAAACCAGTCAAGTGTTGGAAAAGGTAAAAACAATTTTAAAGGATATAAAAAGAAAAAAAGGAAATTAAAGCTCAAGTAAAATCAGAAAAGCCTCTCTAATAAAAGAAGAGATCTAAAACTGTTCATTAACTTAACCAAACTGATTTCCTTAGATTGTTTCAGAGTTTCCAAGCACAGATTGCCCTTTAGTTTTCAGTTGGAACATCAGAAGACCTCCGACTGATTCGGTGCTAAGAGGTGAGGGATACAGTTGGGAAAGAGGCCATGTGGGGCCTTAAAAGTTACATCTATCCTAAAACATAGTGGGAGTCAGTGTAAAGAGGCTCAAACTGCATCTCTAGCTTGGAGTTTAAAAGCCTGGCAGCTGAGTTCTGTATAGTCTGGCATCAATCAATAGATTTTTTGTTCAGGCAGGTAAAAAGGCTGATGCAGTAATCCAGGCGTGACGAGATAAAAGTGTATGAAAGGATCTCTGCATCTTCAAAAGTTCAGATCAATCATATTTTTAATATATTTTCAAGATTGTAGGATTCTACAAACTTTGTGGTGTGTTGCTCAAAACTTAGGTAACTGTCAAACTAGGTGTTAAGATTCTTTGCAACAAGCTAAAGTTGATGCAAAAGGGAACCAGATGATGTCAAAATTTGTTTGAGAGACCCAATAAATCTGAGTTTCTATTTAATTTTTCATACCACAAAGGCAGTCATTAGAAGAACTCAGCATAGTAGGCTCTGGGGATCTTAATAGCAGGTACATCAGGGTGTCATCAGCATAAAATAGAAAGAGACACCATATGTATGAACTCTGTGCACAAAAGCATGGTAAAGAAAACAAAACTGGTACCAAAACCGAGCCCTGTGGCACACCACACCTAACAGATGGAGGGTGTTTACAAGTTACAGGACCTCCTATTTGACAGATATGATGAAAAATGCTGCACTGAGGTCAAGTACAAGGACTGAGCACATGCCATCATCAGCAACCATTAAAAGGTAATCGGTAACCTTGAGCAGTGCTGTCTCAGGATGTTTTGTTAAATATTAAAAGTACAGCAGCTGTAGAAATGCCATTGCTGTGCTAAAGGAAGAGCTAGTCTGGCTGTAAGCGGGACCACATAGTGCTACACTTGTTCAGTCAACGGACTAAATCAAATTTTACATTTCAAAACTCGCAAGATGAGATTAAAATAACGATTAAACTGAATTTCTTAGGAATATATAATGAAAAAGTAAGATTGCAACACGCAAAGAAAGAATAATATTTAAATAACAATTCCAAAATACTGCCACATCAATCAGGTTGAAAAAAAGTTCTTATTTTCACCTCGCAAAACAAGGAATGAGAACACTGCTAGTACAACTTGCTATAAGTTGTAGATAATTTCTATTTATGACTTATTGGAAAGCTAATGTATACTTAGAGTTATGGTTTAGAAATGTGCATTTGTATGATTTCTGCTGAAGTATATCTAAAAAAACAGACAAACCATGAATTAAATTGAGCACAGTTAACATAAAGAACTGAAAACAACACCTTTAGCACTATAAATGAATAACATGACTGTGAATGTGTTTATTATTGGCTTCTTGCTCACCTTCTTTAGCGGGTGGGATGGTGGGAGGCGGCTCTGTGGTGGGAGGTTCGGTTGGAGCCTGAGTGGGCGCCGGCACTAGAAACACACAGGAAACCAAGAAAAGGTCATAAATCACGATGGCAGTGACGAGTGGCACCATCATGCTGTCTATCTGCCACCACAAACGCACAGTAAATAAGCCGACAGCAGCTGCCGGTTTCTGTTGAGCAGAAAGTTTCCTAATCCTCCACTTTCCTCCAACAACTGAGTTCTTTACAGAAATAAAAGCAATTTCTAGTGTAATCCGTATTTACAACCTACAGCAGTCCGGATGCTGTGTTTTGTTCAGTCTATCTTTCTGTCCATCACAGAGTTATATCACAATTGATCTTTCTAAATTTGTTCAATTTAAACTGAGGGACAACAAAAGTTTTCTCTTTATTGTCCGTCTAGAATCTGTCTGACCAGAGGATGTTTTTATGAGTCAGAAACAGCTCCTCAGTGCCAAGCCAATTACTTCTAAAAAAATCAGTGGGTCTTGTCAAACCAGAGTACAGCAAGTCAATCATCTTGGACAGATCAACAACTGCACAACAAAGGAACATATACATCACAAAAGTAAATTAAAAGGGGAGTTCTGATACTGAAGAAAGATTGCTTTATGGCGAGTAAGCATATTTATTGTATTTGCTAATAGTTAGCATGTGCTAGGTTTACTGTCGTCTTCCACATCAGGCAATAATGGGTATATGGCACTATTAGGGATGAACAATTTAGGGAAAATATCTTATTGGGATTTTTCAGACAGGTATTGCAATTTGTTTTGCAGTATCATTTTTCAAAGTCTTCCATATATAGTTTAAAATTCTCTGTGTGATGCATTTAAATCACGTGATGGAGCATTACCATGTGAAGATCCATCAAAAGGGGGACAGACAAGACACTATCTGAATCCTGGGTCAGAGGTATTGTACAACATAAATCTTCAATTGCAGCCTTTGAAATTTGCTAATTGCATAGTTTCCCATTTCAATTTGGCACTGATTAAGTGTTCAGCCCTATAGGACACACTGGAAAAGCGTTGTGTGGACTTTGTTTCTTGTTTACAGAGCCAAAGCTTCTTCTCAGCACACAAGCAGAACAGACAGCAAGAAGATATTTACTCAATGTGATTAGAAGTATTGAATCAGAACTGCTTACTCCGCCTTTAACTCAACAAATGTGTCTTCAACTTCCACACAGTAATAAAAAAAGATCAGGTGAGGGACTGTGGAAGTCACTGAGTTCAGGAAGGGTTTATGCCATGTGCCCTTGACTTTTAAAAACCCAAGAGCTTCAGTAAAAAAGGCAACTGGACTTCACTTTTGGATTCTCAAAGATGTTTCAGATCTCAGGCTTTACTGCAAAACTAAGGAAAATATTAGGCTTACCAGGAGCTGGATGACTGGGAATCTACACAGATAGAAAACTTTGAAAGAATTACTGAAATATGATACCGACATAAGAAGTTTATAGCACTTAAGCACAATCATGTTCTTCTGATGTATCTGAGCTTCTTTTAATGGGACTTTGCTTCCTGTAGCAACTTAACGCTACAAATTTGCACCCAAAATGCTGTCTAAACTTCCATCCATCCATCTATTATCTATACAATGCTTAATCCTCTGAAGGGTTGCGGAGGAGCTGGAGCCTATCCCAGCCGACTGGGGCGAAGGCAGGGGACACCCTGGACAGGTCGCCAGTCTGTCGCAGGGCTACATATAGAGACAATTTAGACAGTTTAGAATTTAGAATAATCAATTAACCTCAGCATGTTTTTGTACTGTGGGAGTAAGCCGGAGTACCTGGTGAAAACCCATGCTGCACAGGGAGAACATGCAAACTCTGCCAGGTGTCCTAACTGGGACGCAAACTGGGGATCTTCTAGCTGTGAGGCAACGGTGCTAACAACAGAGCCACTTTGCAGCCCCCCTGTCCAATCTTTCATTATATACAACTGCCAAAGCAGCTTCCATGATTCAATTGGATGTAACAAAAAACTTTGAGTTACCTAAAAGAAAAAAAAAAAAATCATCCCAAAAATCCACATGCAAAACCAATATTATCACAAGGCCTCTGTGTTTGGCGAAATAAGGTAGCTAATTTGCAGAAGAATTTTTACTTTGCAAATCACAGACATGGCAGATTTGCATGGAATTAAGAACACAGACAACCTCCGCAATTATTATAAAATACTAGAAGTCACCAGGTAACACTAGTCCCATGCAAATAAGGTTTAAATTTGTATTTCTAGCTGATGCTTCTTACCTTATAGTGCCAAAATTGCACTTTTCACTTCCACTTTCCACATTTGTCAGACAGCTATAAGGGCTACAAGTTAAAATTAGCTTCTCTTCCCACCAGCTCTGACATAAAAACCCTGGTTACATGTTTCAGTAATGACTATGAAATATCGTAATATAACTCTTTTCGCACAATTGGTACATTTACTTTGCATAATTATGTCCACTTTCCTCAGGATACTTTAAATGAAGAAGAATTCTTAACATTCTTCACTTACCTATGGACCTACAATGATGAAGCTAAACTGTTGGGTTTGCTGCTGGATTTAATCACATTAATCGGTGTGTGAATGTGTGTGAATGTGTGTGTGAGCCCAAATCTATCCATTCATCTATCTATAACCCTGGTTGTGAGGTGAGTCCCTCGGAGGCCCGGAGCTGTGCAGTTCACCTCAGCTCATCAGCTGACCAATGAAGTGCAACAGCAGAATCTATCTTCTCAGAGAGGGGGAATGAGGAAAGTTAAGAAGGATGGAGGCAGAGGAGGAAGTTGCAGAGGTGAGATAGATGCGGGACAGAAGGTGGCTGCAGGGGGGACAGATGGAGGAAGAGGCTGGACGGAGTCTGGAAGGATTAATTGGAGGAAAATAGGGGATGGAGAGAAAACAGAGAGAAGGACGTGACAGTGGATGAGAAATGAGGGTAAAAAGCAGGAATAAAAAGGTTGAGTGTAGGTCAACTTGTTGTGAAAAGTTGATGAAAAATGGAAATTAACTGGATTCAATTCAAACTCTTTTTTCCCAGTTAACTGTTTTTATCCTGGCGTAGAGTGGAAAACAATCACGCATTTACATAAAATATGAAAAAGCTTTGCAACATACGTGTCATGTCAGTGATGGAGACAGACGGTCCTTCCATTTCCTGTATTTGTGTGTGAATGCTGATCTGGTATTGGCTGCTGGGAGTGAGGTCATAGAAACACTGCCGGGAAGCCCCGCCTCCAAGGCTCACTTCCTGCTTCTGATCATCTGCAAGAAGACAACAAAAAGAAACTTACAATTCATGATATTTAGATTAAGAGTCATTACATTCTAACAAGCTAAAATCCTCTGTAGATCTGGTTCTGGATTAACTTCTTCACTTTCAGCCATGTTCGGCATCATATCTAAGCCTGAGAGCTGAAGAATAATCAGAGCTTTAATATGCTTTGCTCAAAGACATATTAATGGTCAGCTAGTGAAGCACCAGTGCAATACACAGTTTCAGACCATCTGTTGTTACAATTTGCACCATAGCTGTAGATAAATGCACTTTTATTATACATGTGTACATTATTACATGCATAAATAATCATATGAAACCTCTGAACTTCAAAGCCTGCTGGAGGGGTTGAATTACGTTTAATAATTGTATAATATTTTTAAAAATCACCACAATTACACAATTTCTCAGAGTCAAAAACTGTGAAAACAGAAAAAAATGCAAGATTTTAAACTTTCTGGTAGTCCTTCAACGAATGACGCATGGTGTGCAGCTCCATTAGGAAAATAAAACAAATGTAAGCATAAAAAGATGCTCTTTCATTAACGTTTGACATGTCATTTGAAAATCTGACTAAAATAAACTATTTTCGCCATATTCTTAAAAAAACAAAACAAAACAAAATTGCTCTTCAGCACAACCAAAAAGCAATGAGTGACTGGCATGCAATCAGTAGTCATGTGAAGGGGGAAAAAAACAGTTTTTAGATTGAACTGCAGGCTGTGTTTACACAGAGCAGATAGGAGACAAGTATTGAAACAAACTGGAGAGATTAGAGCAAAATAAAACATACTTAAATAATAAAATAAATGCAGGAAAATTGGTATACAGAGAAGCAAGTTGTCAGCAAATTGCTGGAAGATACATCCAGCATGGTGAAACATCTTTCTAGAGTTGCTGTGCAGAACAATGTGTAAAATGTCTAGTTAAGGCTGTAAAAATGTACAAAGTTGAATATTTCTCATATGCACAGCCATCTTTCTTTCTAGTATTAGTAACTGTAGACACTTAGAATAATGTTATACATATTGATTCAGTGTTTTTTTCCCCCAATATCTGTAAAATATATAAAAGAAATTCAACACTTTAGCCATGGTTGTGCTTTTTCCACACAAGTGCTGTGAAAATGAGCCCAAAATGAATCAATTGTGATGCCAAACCTCCTAAAAACTGTTTGGGATTCAGAGGGTTAATAACGCCAATGCTAGTATGACTTATAAAAAGTTTTTGGTAACAGGAGGTACAATTTAGAGCAAATATTGTCAATTTTTAGCTCAATCGATCACCTCAATGAAGCTTCACGTTTTTGTTGATTTTTCTGATACATCAGACTCCTTCAGACTCACCACAAATGAATGAAACATGGAAACAAACACAAGGTGACAAACTGCAGCTTGAGCGGCTTTGTTCATTCATTGCATCCAAAATTAAGATAACCAAAGAAAATGGAAAACACTTTCATATCCACTGACAAAGGGAAATGAATCGCAGTATTGATTTCTTTTCTGTTCTCTTGACAATTTCCTCTGGATTGTAGACTGCAAATACTTTCAATTTGGTGCTTATTTTGCAAAGCTGTAGAGGGACGGGATCACAGGGAAAAAGCGAAGAGAGAATTTATGTTGGCAGCCAAAAAGGGACAAAGTGGAAACTAGAAGCTTACATATACAGTACACACTCTAATGGCTGTCATTTGTCAGTTTCATTAGTCTAATTCTATTTCCTAATGTGTCTCTCATCTCGGAGAGTGACAAATTAGCTCCTCCTCCACATAGGAAGCAGCCATAGATAATAGAGTTTAGGGAAACAGCTGTCACAGAGACTCGACACTTTTCCATCTGAGAAGGTGTTTAAGCAGCTGCTTGGCTCTGCGTGGATTAAAGCAAATCTCTAAACTGAACATCCAGCCGCTGCTCAGGCAGACGAAGATAAACAGAACAGCACACGAGGAAGGTGGAGGGGAGAAGCCTTCCTCTTTCGCTTTAACACATTTCCTCCAAGTCGTTTTATTCGCGTCTCCAATGGCTGCGTTTATCAGCCAACACTCTATTTTCCTCATTTACTTTAATCAACACAAACCTCCGACCGTTCACTGGAACCCCTGCAGGAAAATCCATTTTAAAACAGGAAGATAATCTGATAGAAACTGTTATTCTGTTGTATATTAATACACAGCTACATTTAATTTTACCCAAACATGCTGCTTCACTGACACATCGAACTGAAACAGGGTCATTGTTAATATTATTAGTCTCACCTGTGTTTTCCCTCCTCATTTACAAAGTCTGTCATACATTATGTTTTCACTGAATAGCATCAATGGGACAGTTTTGGGCTTATTGGCTCAATTCTTCCCCAAAATGTTTGACTCTTGTTTAAAGTGCAGGTACAGTTTTAAACCTAACTCTTTAAGTATTAAAAGTATTCCTTAATATTTCAAAAGGAATAAAAGATTTATCTCTTTTTACTTGTTAAAAGGTATGAAAGATTTTGAAGATCAAAAAGTAATTATATGATATACTGCGTGCTACATTGCAGAAAAAGAAATGTGTACAAAAACTGTGGAAGACATATTATGTCCAAACATTTCAATATTAGTATAAAATATTGGCAGACATCTGTAAAATAATAAAATTTTTAGATGATTTCAATATGATCACATATTGGAAGAGAACAAATTAGTATTTGTGAAAATACAGATTTCTGAGGTTCACATTTTGTACAGTTTTTGGGTTTTTTTACAGTCTAAATGTAAATGAATACTGTTTTCAAGTTAGCTTTTTTTGCTAATTTATCTGTAACTTCACAAAACAGTTAAAACAATGATTTACCATTTTTAATCTTTAATATACATATTTTCCTTTTAAATATCTGATTTAATTATGATAAAATAGTGTAATTTTACAGTCACACATTGTAAAAGAGCAAATTACTATTTGTAAAAATACGATTTGTTTTAAGTGAACATTTTGTAAAGTTATGACCTGTTGTTTTTTACAATCTAAATTTAAATTAAAACTTTTCTCAGTAATTTTGCTAGTTATTTTCTGCAACGTGACGGAGCAGTGAAACTCTAAAATAACTGTCAAAACAATGATTTACCTTATACAAGAACAAATGACTATTTGTAAAAATACAGATTTTTGATGTGGACACACATTATGTACAGTTTGGGCCTGTTTTTTTTATAGTTAACATGTGAATGAATCTGTATTTTAACACAGGTAAAAAATACAAAATTAGTTTTTACGGTATATATAAAGTTATGATGGAGTAATACGTCCATAGCAGAGAATGAAGCCACACTACTTCTGTGTGTTGTAATCTGAACTTCTCTCTTCTACGTTTTAGCAGCTGATCCAGCTGTGTCCAGATGTGCAAAGGTACAGCTTTCACCCCCCAAAATGGTGGCGGTTTCCGCAGTCGGAAAGTGAACAAAGGTCTGCAATTTCCTGCAGCGGAAAACAGCCTAATGTTGTATGTTGAACCTTTAAAGCTTCTTTAGAGGCAACACTTAAAATGGGCCCAACAGGGGAACAATAAAATGCAAATGCTTCATAGAGAGATGACCTACGGTTGTTTTAATAATTTGTACCGCTTTTAAGGCCGGACTTTACTGCTCTGGAGAAATGTTTATGGCAGTAATGAATTTTGTAGAAGCCAGCAGCACATCACACACATATTCTACAACCTGCCTGCTACAAGGTGTTCCAACATTTATGTCCACATTATTCCACTGTATGCTGCTGATATTTAAAAAATAAAAACAAGGGCAGATTCATAATGGAAAAACTGAGCAGAAATTGAGGTATCAACTTGGTTCTGCTTTCCCAAAATAAATGTTGGAGATACTTGAAAGTCTACATGGAACTTTCTGGAGTTGGTTGTGTAATGCAAAGTCAAAGTCATCTCAGAAAACGATCAGGAATTCTGTCATTGCACTGTAGATTTTAAATGAGCCGAAGCTGCACAACCAATAGGCCTCTGAGGACAAATAAAAATAAAATTTGAACTTGAAGTTGTTCACTGTTTGTGGATCAGCTCCAAAATACCTTCCTATCGGCAGGACAAACTGTACAAGAGTTTTTTTGATTCAGTGGAAAAGGACAAAATCTAACAAACATGGGGTTTAGATGGACTTTTTCCTTTTCTCATTGATTCGATTAAAACATGTTTTGGTAGATAGAGCTGTTTCTTTATTTTCCTTCTTTGTTTTCCTTTTTCCCATTGGTTAACTGAGTGATCTGCGCATTAAACAGCCTCTAAAAGGTCATGTGCTGTGTCTTTATTCGTTTTTATTTCTGACATGCAATTCTCAGAGCGGTTTTCTCCCATGCCGTTTATTGCGCCTATCATATCTTCCTCACTGTCTGCAAACAGACAGATTTATGGATATCCTTTACAGCGAAGCCCGCCGCCATGCGAGAGTGACAGAAATATATAACACTTATTTCCTCCGAGGCTCATATCAATGGGAGTCCAGATGGCTGTGAAAGGTGTACGTAAGCAATACACATGTAACCATCACACACACATACACATGTATACATATAACAGAGAGCTGACTGGTCTTTGTGTTAATAATGAATGGAGGAGACGTTTTCACGAGGACAGATTGTAAATCTATAAGGGAACACAGAGTCGGAATCCAACCACCTCACCAAATGTCACGACTCTAGTAAAGCTTTTGATTTACCGACTGAATTGTATTCCAGTCACTTAGCTGGCAAATGCCTGACGTTGAATGGCGGAATAGCAGGGATGACTGGTGAGAAGAGCTAGCAGGGCGACTGTGTGTCTCTGCACAGGACAAGTGCTTCTTTCTGGAGGAAAAATTAACTTTTGTCTGACGATATTCTTGTGGTTTTTTTGACAGTTGGCAGTTAAAAAGGTGGCGTCCAGACCGTATCTTAGTTAATCTGACTTCAGCAACAGATAGGTCAGTTGAGTTAAAGTGGAGTCAGCTGCGTGTTTGGTGTCATATTCTTATGTTAAAGTCAAAAAATAAAAAATAAAAAAGAACTGTTTCACCATCGTTGAGAACTGCAGATGTAAGTGGCACATGTCCATTCACATAAACAAACATACACCGATCAGCCACAACATTATGACCACTGACAGATTGAAGTGAATAACATTGATCATATTGGTACTATGTGCTGTTCTGCTGGAAAACTTTGGATTTTAACATCCATGTTGATGAGACTTAGACACCCAAATAAACATGGTCCTAGAACAAGCACACTCCCTCATGCTAATAGCAATCCAAAATGTCACTGGTCTACCATCACAGGAAAATACACCCCACCACATGGAAAAAACATCAAACAATCAGAAACATGTTGAGTAATATGTCAATGGCCCAAAATGTTGATTGATGCAGTGGAACTAGTTTGATGGACAGAGGCCCCACTGCACAAGCCAGAGTACCCAAAGGATCCAGTGCCAATGTCCTGGTTCCAGACCCCATATGACACCCTGAGAGGTCCTCTTGTCCATGCCCAATGGTTCAGAGCATTTTTGAGCACATGACGGGGACCAACACAATATTAAACAGGTGGTCGTAATGCTATGCCTGATCGGTGTATATGCAAACTCTAGCATGCACTCTTACTTGAGTAAATGTACTTACTGAGTGTAGACTGTATGGAGACTCTGTATAAAGTAGCACGGAGAAGAGGCTGCCACTGAACACACATGCTGTTGGGTCGCAGCTGGTAGGTTGACAAGCCGGAGACACCAAGGAACACTGGAGGAGAGACGAAGAGTTAGACAAATGACAGATTTAATTTTTTTTTTTTAAATCCTTGAGAAGTGTTCAATGTGCAATCAGACACAAAAAGGGCCTGTTTATGACAGATTATTTTATCTGCATCTCTCAGGGGATTCCATTTAATTAGAGAACCTATCAAACACATGAAAACCCATCAGTTTGTCAGCATTTACTGACATATCAATCAGTACACTGGTTTCTGACTAACTGTTACATTTCCTGAGTTTATTTAATCATGGACAGGCGTCACATTGGTTGACAAGAAACCAAGGCTCCTCTCAAAGAGACTGCTACAGTTTAGGGGATTAAACAACATGATTGCTGATTTAAGGTTGTCAAGTTGAAGAAAATTGTGTGATTCCAACAGCTGACATCTAGGAGACAATCTAAAGTAGCAGTTAGGCTTCTTGGGTCACCAGGTCTCAGAAAAGATATATCCATATGTCATCTGCATAAGTGTGACACTGGATAATTCCACCGAGTGGAAGCATGTACAGTGCTGTGAAAAAGTATTGGCCCCCCTACAGATATCTTCTATTTCTTGCATATTTGTCACATTTAAATGTTTATATTTATAACGAAAACAAAAAATGCAGTTTTTAAATGAAGATTTAAAAACTGCATTTTGTGTTTCATGGATAATCTCTGTCTAATATTAAATAATATAAATATTAGTCTGATGATATGGAACAAGTGTGAGAAACATTCAAAGATAGAAGACAAGAAGGGGGCAAATATTTCTTCACAGCACTGTAGATACCTGCACAGATCTGAGCTGCAGTTTGTTGTCCCACCAACCTGTCTTGCGTTTATATTCTCTCATTTTTTTTACCGTTTCTCTCTGCTGTTCCCTTCAACCCGACCAGTTGAGGCAGATGTCTGCCTTCCCTGAGCCTGGTGCTGCTGGAGGTTTCTTCCTTTTAAAAGCCAGTTTTATCTCCATACTGTTGCCAATATGCTTGCTCATAGGGAATTTTGGATTTGTTGCATTGTCCATGTATAATTTGTGGAGTTGTAACCTTAATTTATAATAAAAATTAGCCAGGTAATTTGTTAAAGTGTATAATATTGTAGAGTCTTAATATTAATATCTGCTTTAGCCAGGTAAATTAGTATTTTAAATAATACTGTGGGGTCTTGACCTTAGTATTCAAACTTATTCAGTGAATTCATAATGGCCAAGCTTATTTCTTTACAGGACAGCACTTTTGCTGAATGGCTGTTGTTTTTATTCATGCTGGATGAAGAAATATGATTTGACATGACTTTACTTGACCATTATTGTTTCAATGCTTTTTTACTTGAATTCATTAATATTGAAATATTGCATTGTGCATTTTTTGCTTCTGTATTCTTTTTGTTTTTACTTTACCTTAATTGTTGCTTTGTTGTATTCTGGGAATCCTGCTTTTATGCTGTCTGTTAAAGAACTTTGTTCAACTTTGCTATAGAAATTAAGTTATTACTACTAGTGTAAAGTTTTTGTCTTTAATATTACTGCCAGCTCTATTACCCACCAGACACACCAAGATTTCCATTAAAAGAGGTTTTAGACATCTACAAACAGATGCTCTGACTGAATTTGTAGCAGCTTCTGATCACAAACACACTAAATTAGAATCATTATGGCTACAGTGCAAGTTATTTGTGGCCGTTTAAGTTGAGTTGTGACAAATTTTGTATCATCAGTTGAATTACTTTGACAGAAATGTCGTCAGCCTGTTATTTGGAAAGTAAAATGACAATATGCAGCCACACACGACAACCACATTTTAAAATGTGTCTCTGAGGCACCAACAGAGCGACCCACTTGTGGCAAATAGTGCAGACTTTTTCTTGGAAATGAGTTTTAAAGTTTCGAGGCAGCAGTGAGCATCTGTGAGGTTAAAGTTACGGGTTGTGGCAGCAAATCATAAAGTCACCAAATTAGTCAGGCTTGATGTGTCTTGTGGAGAAACAGTGAAGCATGATGCAGCAAAATGCAAAACACCGCAAGCAATTTAAATAGCTGAAACTTGTTTGCTGGAGAGACTTCAGTGGACTCTAGGCAAGCAAACCTCCCAGGAGCCACTCTGTCTTGTGTTTTCCTCTCGCTCTCTCTCTCTCTTGTTCTTTCCTCCCTTGTTAACAGAATTTGCTGATGATATAAAAGAGACTTGGCTCTTGTGCCAGTAAATGGAGATTTTATGCCTGGACCATATGGCAGGTGGCTTATTTTAAACACCAGTGAATAATGCATATGACAACCTATTATTCCTTTGGATAATATGCAAAGACGCACACAAGCTTTCATACACACAGACAGACAGCGCTCATATGAACACATGTAATCTGTTGCTGATGCATGTGTGGATCCATACATACAAACAAACACTATGCTAGGCCGATGTTGACGTTGAATAAATTTTTGGCACGCTTGCAGAAATCAATATGAATGTCTGAACTTGGCCTCATTTTCTACAGTTGTATGCAAAAATATGCACAGTTTTTAGTTGATTCTAAATCTTTTTCATCATGTTTCTCAACTTTCTTAAAAAAAATGCACGTTATTTTAACTTTTTCAGCATTGTGCACATTCAACTTCTCGAGCAATCCAATGAAAACTCATTGTAAACCCGAGCTCCTGCGCCTACAACACCAACCACATAAAACTTCATTTGGAGGAAACAGTTTAATTTCATCCAGTGGTCCTCTAGGTATGAATAATTAGATTTTTATGCAACATGTTAGCGTAATTTATCGGTGCAAACATGCCAGTTAGTTCCCATGATAAGGCTGCAATGAATGCACTGTACCCTGGGAAATATGTTACTATATCCACCTCATTAGAATGACAAATGACTGAATGCATTCGCTGTAATAAATCTTTCGGCATAGAGTAAAAATATGGACAATGGATTTAACTAAGCCCCATGTAACATGGGAAAATCTGATACATCTGAAAATATATCACCGCTCTGGGAATTGATTGCATCTGATAGCGAATATGTTGCACTGAATATTTAGAGATGAGCCATTTTCTTAATCCCCAGCCAGCAATAGAGAAAAACAATTGCAATGCAGCACTCTATACTGACACTGTATGCACAGATGTGGAAGAAAAAATGGAAAGTAACTTACAGATAAAGTTACTAAGAGTCACAAGTTCACTGTTCTCCTTATATCCGGTGTCACACGGGTGCAAGAGTGTTAAGTTTAAGGATGGAAGGTTGTTAAATCTACATGTCAATGCTTCGTATTTTATCTTTCCCTCCTTATGAAGCCATCTTTCACTGTGAGAGCTTTATGGAGACAGGCTGGCATGAGGGAGCTGTAACTCATCCTACAGGGGTATGATTAAAGAACAGATGAAGGATGGCACATCACCGAGGCACAGATTAATAAAAAAAAAGAAAAAGAAAAAAAATCTGTGTATCAAAAGCCTTAGATTGCAGATTAAAACAATTTGATTAAGTGATCAACATTTTGCTTCTCAGCAGTTTTGCTTCAAAGTTCAGGGAACTTTGGGAAAAAAATGGGCGAAAAAGTCTCTTTGCAGGGTACATTAATGTGAAATTCATGAGCTATTAAAATGAAAGAATATTTGTTTTTTATCCCACTATTTGGCGAGTCCCTTCTGGCTAATCAGACTGTAAGCCCAAAAGACAACAATAGGTCTTAAAGTAAGGGATGACGCAGCAGTTTTCCAGAGACCGCACACACCAAGACACGATTATAAAGTCAGAAAACTAAAAAGACGACACAAACATCTGGCAACAATGACTATGCTGGGAGTCTTGCCAAAGCAGATTTAAAGATAAAAATCACCATGCAGAATATACATTTTCTCTTTTCCTCTCCGTCTCTCACTTTCTCTGCCTATTTATTTAAGATGAGAAAGGTATTAAAGGTCTTACTGCACCTGCTGATACCAAATCTATATGCGAAGGAGATTGTTCTCGCTGGCTGACTGGGAAATATTAATATTCTTCTGTCTCTCTGTCTGTTTGCTAAAGTCTCAATGGAAATTAGAGCGTGTGGTACCAGCAGCCATTTAATATGCATGTTGTACCTTTCCCACTTTCCTTTAACTACTTTGCTTTTTCTGCTGCCTCTGTCTCTGCCTTCCGATACCGACACGGTCCTTTGTGGCATATTTATACCGAAAACTTCAGGTAATGACGTTCCAATTATAGCTCCATTGGGAATGACTCGTTTTGAAATTTGGTCTGACTTTCCAAAAGCAGATCAGGTTATCCTCAGCGAAAGTTCCATTTTAATTTATGTTTACTTGCACTCGTAAGTCTTGCTCCTATTATTGACCTTTTCGACTTGGCAAACCAACACCGAGACAGCGTTTTCCATTTCCAGTCAGCCAATACACAATATTTTTCTCCAACTGTGAGGGAGACAGTTTCATTTCTATGAGGGATAATACGACTTCCTCTGCAATCCAGTATCACATCCACCATGTAATAACTGCTCCTACAACGAAGCAAGTGTTCTTTGCGGGCATAATAAGGATGCTTACGTGTCTTAGCGTTCACCAGCAGCGGTTCACTTTGTCCTGCAGCGTAGGAAGCTGTCACCTGGACGCCGTACTCTGTTCCACTTAGTAGATTGAGGAGGAGGACAGAGTTCATTTCTTCGCCCACCGTTTGCTCCAAAACTGGACCTTGTACTGGGGAAGGAAACATATTCACATAAGTACAGAACGAAAGTACTGAGAATGAAAAAAAGCACAAACAAAAATAAACACAAAACCATTTTAATCCCATTTCAATTTGAAACTTTATGAGTTAAAGTTCGCAACCTAACTGGATCTGACAGACTGTATATAGTAACTGTAACATCATCCACTGGTCTGTGGACTCCTGTTTGAAAGTTTGGCGTTTGGCTGCCACCATCTTGCTCTTTTGAAACTGGACGTAACAAGATCTGACTTAAGGCCTCTGCACACAGTGATACAGTAGGCAACTTGCTTTGTCGTCGATCTTCCACTAAATGGGACTATACTTTACAAAATGAACATCATGCTGTATTGAAGTAGATGTAAAACTAGTGACTGAGACTAAAGACTCTCAAGGAAAATGTTTTCTGAAGTAGCATTCAAGTAAGAAATCAGGCTATTTTCTCATAGACTTTTGCACATCAGGACAATTTTGTACAAATGCCACCTGCTGGCCATTAGAAAAAAAATGCAGGTTTAGGTTAATTACACACTGGCTTCATTTTTTTGAGAAGGGTTTGTACATCATTTTATACACTTCATGGCCACAATGGGGCATGCCTACTTTGTCTTTTCTAAAAAGCCTGAAGTTAGGTTTGTTTTTGTAACTGGCGACAACCAGAAAAGTTGTTTCTCAGTGAGAATGGCTATTTTTTAATACGCCTCTTACTTTAGAGCATCTGGGAGTCCAGATCAGGTAAAAGCAAGAAGAGAAAAGATGGATTAAATAATGGACCTAAATACCATTTAGTAGGCTGCAGGTTAAAAGGGTGAACAGCAAAAAATAAATACATGAGAGCATCCTTTGATCTTGCATTGCTATTTTTGATTTTGAGATTGAGTGTAATCAGTGAAATTTGTCTTTCCCAGTTTTGAAACCTGTCACAAGCCCGGCTAACCCCCTCCTGTATAGCTGGATGTTATCGAGCAACTTATAGTGGTTTAAGATCTATTGTGTATAAAATAGGAAAGACAGATGTAAAACCTTTGTAGATGTCAATTAATGACTCATACTTTCTTTTTGATTACAGCTGGTTGTTTGTTATGAAGTGGCCACAGTAGAAACAGGATCATTCCCTCCAAGTTTCTGGAGCAGATATCATCCATGTCAAGGAATGTGCAGCCTGTCAGGTACATTAATGGCATTTCCAGTCTTCTCAAACATACACAAACTTACACAAAAACCCATGCATGCTCACACGTGTACACAAAGCCTTCCTGAGCTATGACAAAGTTTCCCTCTCTGCTGTAAACAGTGCCAGGACTGCATACATTTACACACACATGCACCCTTTATGAGGGCTACACAGATATAATAACAATCTTCATTAATGCAGCTTGCCCAAACAACTGCTTCGCAAAATAATAACAACCCTGCACACAAATATCAAAGGGCAAAATTAAAAATTAAACAAAAGCAAGAGGAAAAAAAATATGATGAATAAAGGAAGAGCAGTAATTATCTTTACAACACAACAACACACTGGAATACTGCTTAATGGGAACCAGGCTGTGTAGTAGTCTGGTGTACATTTAACCTATATGCTACACTGAGTGGGTTTATGCTTACATTTAGTATATTGTAGCTGTATTTCTGCGAAAAAAGTGTGTATAGGCTATGTGTGTGTGCAAGTATTTGCAAACGCAGGCACTTTTCCTCCCTCCGCGTACCGAGATTCTCACGGTGAAAACAGCAGCCTGGTGAAGTTTATTTCTCCTCAACTTAATTCCTAAAATCAGATTAATGCAGCCTGTCTGCTTGAAGCTGGGTCCTCAGAGACTCGGTAATTGTGTTTAGATGACTAAAAACAGACATGGAAACTATAAAGGCTGGAGCCTTGTCTTGGAAAGATGAATCAATTAGCACTAGAGAAGCAGCAGAACAGTGAAAATGGGCTTTTGATGATGATTCAAGACAAAGAATAAATGAGGAAGGTTAATGTCTTATTTCAGGGCTGGATTGCTGACATTTTCCTTGGAGCCTCGAGCTTCCTGTTTTAAAAAACAAAGAAGTTCCTATCAGGAAAGCCAAAAACACCCCGAGAGTTTGTTTTTTCAGCTATTATGTGTCTGTCACAGGTTTGCCGCTGGTGGGTCCTCGCATGACAAGCGGATTAGTGTGTTTGAACGAGGCTGCGCAGGGCTCAGGGCAAAGCATGTATAAAATAAAAGAAAAATGCCCTTGTTCTTGACAACTAGCAGTTATCAAATGATGGGTGTCATCACTGTGTGTGTGTGTGAGTCAAAAACATGAAGGTGTCATTTGATGCTAATAAAAACCATCACAAGAAAAAAACGTCTGAGGAAAAGATCAACACAGGATTTCTGCTTAATTATAGGCTGTATATAAATCCTTCATGATGCCACGCTGACAGTTTCTGACTCTTTCTAACTCCAACCTAATCCAAAAATTTGTGTTGAGGTGAAACTTGAGTGGAGCTGAGGCGTGCCATGAACTGTCCTGTGCCATTAATTGTGCATAATTTTGAGCCTTAATGCAATTTAAACAGGCCAGATATAATAACAAAAACACCCAGTACAGCTGTAATGAATGGGGAAATTAGTTGAAAAGACCAAAAACCGTTTTTGAACAAAGCTTCAAAACATGTTTATTTCTGCTGTAAAGTTGAGTATTTTAACATGGGGGTTACTTAATGGGGATTGAGTTGCTTTGGAGTCAGCCTCAAGTGATCATTTGAGGAACTGTAGGATCCACTGTGGCTTCATTTTTCAACCTTTTTTCAGGTTACTGCTTGATTACAGCTCGCCGTATCTGAGCAACAAAACCCTCCCTCTCCGGATAAGACCAAATGTCAGTTGTTATCTACATGCCCAGTATTCACTGTGATTCTGTCAAAAACCTGTAAGCTTTCACTTCTGGCACAGTTTACATTATGACCAAGTTACAACATGGATGTTTTTACATTTTTAATGATGGGTCCTTGGTTTCAGACAGAGGCAGATGGTTTTCTTGGATTAAATAATGTAACAGGTTAACAGATTCTATTTATTATGCCATTAATTATGCATTATTTTAAGCCTTAATAAAAAATTGAAAAACAGGTGAGTTGTATAAAAAAATCATCCCAGTTCAGCTGTCATGAACAGGTAAATTAGATGAAAAGACCAAAACAGTTTTGGTAAAAGCCTGTAAACGTGTTTATTTCTGCTGTAAAGTTGAATATTTTAACATGGAGGTCAAAGGGGATTGACTTGCTTTTGGAGGCAGTCTCAAGTGGTCATTTGAGGAACTGCAGTTTTTAGCAATTCTGCATTGGCTTCATTTTTAAGCCCCGGAGGCTGCTGCTTCTAATATACATATTAGCTTTAGTGTTTATGTGCATGTGTGTGTGGTTGTGTACCGTAGACAGGCTGGTAGACGATCCTGTAGCCCTGGACCGGAGACTGAGGTGGATCCCAGGTGACCCTGAAGCGGTTGTACCACTCTTCTGACACACGAACATTTTCAGGAGACAAGAGCGGCACTGCCAAAACAAGACAAAGTCAGAATATAGAAGAGCTTCTCAAAAATCGATTTAAGTTCAGATAAAAAAATATAAATATGTATGGCAAAACACTGAAATGACAAAGAGTCCTCTGCTGTGGAGGTCGTAATGTGTTCTGACTGTACAAGCGACAGCTGAATATCAAGTTTTACCGAGAGCCAAGCCCTCTTTTGCAGAACATCTTAATCCAGGGATGCTCAACTTGTTCTATCTGGAAGCCATTTTTGCAAAATGTTTTTTTTTTTTCATATAACTGTAACTAAATTCAGCCGTCAAGGGGCTATGTTATCCGATGAGCCAGATTTGACCCTTGGTTTCGACCCGTGGGCCATATGTTTCACACGCCTGTCCTGAATCCTTATGATTTAAATTAAGCTTGAATGAATGAATGAAACTGTAGTCCAAACACAACCAAGAAACTACCACAAGAAATTTCCATTAAAAAAATAATCAAAAGCTGGCAAAATTATTATTTAAAACCAGAAACTCTGGAATAACTAAAGAAGATTAGAGCTAAAACTAACTATTGTTTTATTTGTTACGTAATCTGGCAATAATTTTCATGATTAATCAAGTAATGGTTTAGTTATAGAACATCAGAAAACTGAGAAGAATGTCAAAAGTGACAGCAAAGTGGTTATTTTGTTCCATTAAGACTTAAACATTATCCCTAAACATGTCAGCTTTCCTTTAAAAAATGCATTTTATTCGGTATCAAAATAGTTACTGATTAATTTTCTGTTAGCCAGTCATTGCAGCTATAAATGAGAGTATCAGCCTGAGCAGCTTTTCCAGGTTTTAGACACATTTCAGTAAGTTCTGTAAAAGTATTTCAGCTCAATATCCAGCTGTGATATAACTTTTGTACATCAAGTACTCCTGGCTTCTGATCTATCACTGCACCACTGTCACAGCTAAGTAGAGCTTTTTACTTGCACCACAGTGAGCTACAGCAGTCCCATCCGAAAAAGGCGACATATTTCATCCAACATTTCAATTCTCTGTGCAATGAGGAGACGGTCGCCAGCCGCTCAGAAGTGCTAATCAAGAGAATAGAATAGGAAATCAATTAGAGCCGAGCAAAATAATTTAATCGTCTCATTAATGAAAGGAGCTGCTGTAATTATGAGCGACCTTCATTAAGACAATTAGGGACGCGTCGGCATTTGTCATCGCTTTAATTTGTATTCTCCTCCAGGAACGTGGGATTAATGCAGCGCAAATTAACACCGGACCCCGCTGCAATAAAACTTCATTGCCATCGACTTTCAAGTTTGTCGCACGTGAGATCCTGAACTGGGAGCTTTGCATAATGAGAACCTGGAGCTGACCCCGGTTGTTTAAAATTCAGGAGTGTGTGTGTGTGTGTGTGATGGAGGTTTGTTATTCTTACATGTGGAGCCCAAAGCAGAGACGCTGATGCCGTCTTGTCCGTCGCTGTACACCGGAGTGATTGTCACTTTGTACTGGGTGTCTGATAGCAAAGGCTCCAGCAAAGCTCTCCTCTGACTGCCAGGAACCATCACCTAAACACACACACACAGAAACATTCAGGGTACATTCAAGGGAATCATACAAACCAGGATCCCACACTCATGGATTCTATATGTAGCAGCCTGGATGCAGAATCTGCTGCTGCCTGGAAACAGAAAATACCTGCATTATATCTTAAGATCTGAAGCACAAGGATCCTGCTCGCCTCAGTTTAGTCGATAAAGTCAGTTGATGCCAAAAGTGAGGCAGAGAGGAGTTGGGGAAAAAAAACTATTACTGCTACTGCTGAAGTTTGTTCTGTAAGTGCACGTTTGTTCAGGTTCCTTTGTATAAATAATTAACGTTTTTATCTAACCATTTAAAACGAGCTACACTGGCATCCATAAAAACAGTAATCTGTGCATTAACTTAACATAAAGGGAGTAATCTAATCATGATGTTGACATTTTACAATATGAAAAAAGACTCTTTTTTTTTACTGTTGATATTGGAAATAAACTCCTAACTGCAGGAGCTCAAAGTTTCCATTATTCTAAGCACTTTAATGACTTCTCACTCATGTCAGCTGGAGCAATGAATATTGAGCATTACAATTTGCTCTTCTTAAAGTGTTCAGAATACAGATGCACCATCGGCATCAACTGATAAGCCCTTCAAAATAAAATACCAGAAGTGAAAATCAGCTAAAAAAACAACACTGGCAGGGAGAACGTTTACACTTATGTCTGACAATGTTACATAAACTTTGCACATAAATTGGAACCGAATTCCAGTCAATGTGTGCACTTAAACAGCATTGCATCTTATAGCTGTACCTGCCAGTGGGTCATCACAATAAGAGCGGGCATAATAGTATGTTAATTCCATTACAGGAGAGACGTGATGTTCTCTGCAGTCAGGCTGAAAAAAATATGTGCATATATCACGACTGGCAACTGGCCAAAATGAGTTTGGCGTATCAGATATCTGCAAAAATCCAATATCGTGCATCCCTAGTTCAGAATAATGAAAAGCACAGAAGATTTCAGCGCCGCGCCAACTGAGCGAACTGATGAAGATTGTGTAACAGCAGGTCAGAGTGGCCTCTGAGTGGAGATTGTGTTGTCTAAATGATATATGTGGAATTAAATTATTGCTTTAAATCATTTAAAATTACCAACTCCGGCTTTGTCCATACTAGTGAGAATATTTTGCAAAACAAATATTTTTTTTCTCGGTTCTTTTCCACACAAAACTGCCCTTTTGGGTCACTGAAATGGAGATTTGTTCACACCTGGACTATTTTCTCAATCGTGGAGGCTGCTAGGAAAACAAGTTTCTGCACACATGTAAAATCTTTCCAACAGTGTAATCATTCGGTGAGTGTGAGAAACAGAAAACGAGCTATAGAAAAAGGTTAGGGCTTGAATGACAGGTGCTCAAAAACAAACAAAAATAAACTCAAGACGAACAGAGAATGGCGTGAAGGGAAAGATTTGAGTGGCATTAATTTACAGAAGCTCATCAAGAAGGCGTCCTTGGTGGCGACGACTCGTTACAGGTCGAACACCACCTTCTTAAGTGCATGTTTTCTTAAAAAAACTTGAAAAAATTGTGTAAAAATGTGGGCATGTACAATGGAAAGTTTGGGAAATATTGATGTCCCATGTGCCTGGAACAACAACAACAATGGTGGTACCAATTTCTATACATATGGTTAGCACTAGCAGCTGTTTGTTTATAGATTTAAAGTCTGCAGAAACACCAAAATGACAAATATCTATTATATATTTAA
Source organism: Dascyllus trimaculatus (assembly GCA_024666655.1). Lineage (NCBI taxonomy): Eukaryota > Metazoa > Chordata > Actinopteri > Pomacentridae > Dascyllus > Dascyllus trimaculatus. The sequence continues at coordinate 10,967,766 of CM045451.1, read as the reverse complement.
TGTAGAGGCTGCACAGTGGCTCGGTGGTTAGCAGCATCACCTCACAGCTACAAGATCCCTGGTTCGCGTCCCGGTTAGGACGCCTGGGATCTTTCTGTGTGGAGTTTGCATGTTCTCTCTATGCATGTGTGGGTTCTCACCGAGTACTCCGGCTTCCTCCCACAGTCCAAAACATGCTGAGGTTAATTGATTATTCTAAATTGTCCATAGGTGTGAATGAGGGTGTGCTTGTTTGTCTCTTTGTGTGGCCCTGTGATAGGCTGGTGACCTGTCCAGGGTGTCCCTGCCTTCGCTCTGAGTCGACTGGGATAGGCTCCAGCCCCACCATGACCCTACAGAGGATTAAGCGGTGCACAGATAATGGATGGATATTTAATGTATTGTTGATGTAGATCGATCCTACATGCCTGTTAGACTGTTTGTAGTCATTTTTGCATTCCTGTGTTGACAAAGATATTTCGCAAAATGATGGTCGTAGGCAGATTATTCTTTAAAATGCGAAGACATCCATCTAGGCAATCCTCCGTATTAGTGGGCACAAGTTCTAAGTTGTTTCAGAGTCTTTTACAAACTGTGAGCATAAAAGCCCGCTCTTTCCTGCTCCTTATTAAATAAACTTTTTTTTAAAATCACAAAGCAAAGCATTACTTGATATGCACATCAGAAGGCCGTCTAATGTTTAGATGAAAGTGTCTGATTTCCGAAACAACAAGACAAGAGACCAACTTTTCTCTATTGCGTTAACAGCACTGATCTCCAGTCAAGTATTAACCTGCATGAGTTTGTAAAACAGATAAAGATATTATTGAGCAAGGCAGAGGAAGGTGTTTAGTCCAGGTAAAGTTAGAAGGAGCTGTCCACTGTGACGTAGTGCTGAAACACTTGTCAGCGTCAAAGCAGAAATATAACAATCAAACACATGAACACTCAATCTCCTCTGTATGACACCGTCTCTTTTCACTCCATCCGTCCCTCGCATACATCCACGACAAAACTTTTAAGCATGACCTGAAACAACCTTTATCCCTCATCTGTTCGACAGGTTTAGGCCTTTCTTCCCCCCTTTTGTTTGGCTATTGTTTCTTTTTCCACCTCTCTTTGTTTCTCTTGCTCTTTTCTCTGCCGCCCTCCATCTCTGCTCCCAGTGAGGTAAATGGCTGCTGAAAAGATAATGGAATGTCTTCTAGCCCGGCCCGGCCTCTCCATCTTCTGCAGCTCTGACACCACGTTGGGAAATTAAAACAGGGAGGAGGGGGAAAGAGAGGGAGAGGGAGAGGGAGAGGGAGAGGGGAGGCGGCAAGAGAGAAGACGAGGAAAGAAAAGAGTGGGGAAAACAGAGCAACAGAGGAGAGGGACGGTGGGGGTTTGTGTGTCTGTGTGTGCTGAGCATCAGGGTCAGTACATGGCACTGAGCTCAAGGGCTCTTAGACGAGATGGAGGGATCAGGAAGGAGAGGGCGAGTGGACCAGGACTAAAAGTGTAATCAGCTTTCTGACTGGAGCAGATAACCTAACGCTGACCGCTGGAGTGCTGTCCAGTTAGCAGGAAATGTGAAACAACCAGGATCTTCCCCTGAACACAACTTTAGTGGTGTCCATTCCATGAAGTCAATGCTCACTGGATGGTTTTGTGTGGTTACATGCATGTGTTTGAGAGCTGCACCCAAAGGCCTGTGAGAAAGAAGACTTTAAAAAAATGAAGTAATGGCAGGAAAGTTGGAAAAGCAAGTTTTCTTTTTAAAAAAATTACCAAAATTATATCATTTATAATAGCGAGAAACTGTAAAAACAGAAAGAATCGTTGGATTTTCACCTTTCAGACGGTCCTCGAATGCATCACGTGTGGCACACAGTAGTTTCCATCAGTAACCATAACCAAATCTAAGCTTAAAATCAGGATATTTCATCTAAATTACTTTTTTCTACATGTCTCATTTAAAAATAAACATAATTGTTTGCTGTATTTATGCTCAGCTTATTATTTATCTATTACTTTTCTCTCTTGCAGTTTGACAGATGTTGTTTATATTTTTGGATATTGCAGGATGGCATTGGCGTTTATGCTGCCAAAACTACAATTTTCCATCATGCCATTACTCAAAACACTAGGCAACCAGCATTTCAATTATACAGTCTATTAGTTTTTTGTGCTGTGTACATACCCATTTTAGGAGAAAATATCACTTTGGTAAATGCACCATTTTCTAAAGTTATTGTACGTCTTATTTACCTATTAATTTAGAGTGAAGCTATTTCATGACGCATATTGTGCGACATAAAACCCATGAACCCGTGAGTGACTCAGCTGCAACCAACAGCCAAGTAACAAAAATTCTGTGTATTTTCAGGTGAAACTTGCACAAAGTAAAGCGAAGGAAAACAAAGTAGAGAAATAGAGAGGAAAATAAAGTATAAATGATCAAAAAAAATGCAGCAAGGCTCAAAAACGATATACAGAGGAGCAAGATGTCAGAAGATACATCCAGCTTGGTGAAATATCTTTCTAGACCTTATGTGCAGAGTAGAGTGAAAAATGTAAGTGGTAAAATATCTGTAGTTTGTAGAGCCACTATTTATTTTCCAGTATTTTTAAAACACCTGTGGGCACTTAGAAAGAAGTTTTACAAGTTGATTCCAGGTTTGTGCAATAAATAATCAAAAAACATGAACATTTTTTTTTCTTTTTTGTGATTTATGGTATTTAAACTGTGTCACGTTGTTTAGAAAGCATTTCTGAATCTACTTCTAGCCATGATTGTGTCGTTTCCATAGAGGTGCGGTAAAAAAAATTAGCTTAAATGAACAAATTGTGATCAGAAAGTTAATAACACCAATTTTAGTATGAATTCTGAATTCTTTTTAGGTAACTTTTTAGGCAAATATTGTCTTTCTTTTTTTTTTTTAGCTCAGTCCACCACCTTCATGCTGTGTTGACTTTATTATACATCAGACTCCTTCATTCTCTGGCAGATTAATCACAAATGAATGAAACATGAAAACAAAGACAAAAATGTTGCATGTGTTGATTCCAGTTGCAAAATAAATAATTAAAGATATTCAACTTTTATTTTTTTATTTTTTTAAATTATTTATGGTATTATAACTGTGTCATGCTGCACAGTTATAATAGACATTTCTGAGTTCTCTCTACTTCTATTCATGGTTGTGCTGTTTCCATGGAGGTGCAGGACTTTATACTGCAGTGAAAAATGGGCCAAACATGAGTGAATGGTGACGGAAGCAATAAATTCCTAGAAACTGCTCAGGATTCAGAAAGTTAAAGACACAAATATTAGTCTAAATTTACACGTTTCTTGGTAACAGAAGGTGGGATTTATAGCAAATATTGGTATTTTAAGCTCAATTTGTTTGTGATCAAACTCATCCAATCTCTGGCAGATTCACTACAAAGGACTATAACATAGAAACAACATATTTTACATGCTGATTCCAGGGTTTTTCTTTTTTCCAATTTTTGGGTACATGAAGAGTCAAGTAATTCAACTTTTTTTCTTTTGAAATATTTATGGTGTCATAAATCCGCCCTACTGCACAGAGGACACTTTGAGTCTGAGTTCTCTGAATTGGTGAAGTCATTAGTGACGCCGTTATGACCAACAATCATATGACAAAAAAATCTGGGACTTTGGATGAACTCGGTTGAACTGCAGGCTGTGTTTACATCGAGCAGATAAGACACAAGCATGAAAACAAGTTAAAACTATAAGTAGTGACATATCTGTATTATGAAGAGCCACTATTTTTTTTTATCAGCATTGGTAACACCTGTGGACGATTGGAAAAATGTTCAATCACCCTGAAATCACCATAGTACATAGTGATTCCAGAGGTTTTTAACCCATCAAAGAAGTTTATAATCTATAATCATAATAATCTAACCTTTATTGATCTCCTTGGGGACCTATCCATAGTTAACCTTAACTATACATACTAGGAGCAGTGGGCTGCCCCAGCGAGCAGTCACTGGTTAAGGTCCTAGCTCAAGGGCCCACAGTGGTGGTGGTGACTAGGACTAGCAGTCGCTCTCACTTTCCCACCTCAGCCTCTTGCCAGTCCAGGGACTCCAACCGGCGACCCACCGGTTACAAGTTTGCTTCACAAACCACTCGGCCGCCACTGCCCTTTAACTTTCGTTTTAGAATTTATGTCATTCTAACTGTGACCTACTGCACAGAGGGCACTTTTGGGTTGTTTTTACTTCTAGTCATTGTTGTACTGTTTCTATAGAGCTGCAGGACTAAAGGCTGCAGTAAAAAATGATGAGCCAACAGTAAGTAAAAATGTGACAAGCAAATAAAACATTGAGAAACTGCTTGGAATTCAAAGAGTTAAAAGAGATAAATTGTTAAAATTGGGTAAAGCGAAAGCTCCACAACAGGACATGCTCTATAAACCACTAGATCTGTATTTGCAAATGATTTCTATAACAGTGATCCACTTACATTCTCCTCCCCATGTTCACCATTGAGGCCGGCGTAGGAGACCCTGTATCTCTCCACATGGGGGTCTTCCAGCTCCCAGGAAGCCTCTAAGCTCTGGGTGGTCTCATCAGTCAGCCGAAGGTTCCTCACAGCCTGACGCGCCACTGAGACACCGGATCACAGACAACAGTTACCAAGCTGAGTAGATTCATGTGTCTTAAACTGTCAAAGTCTGGACTTAAACCAAGTTTTCTTCACACTTTTAATGTGATTTGGTAAACTTTGGATTAAAATAAATGTCAGTCCAAATGCCACTGTGCTAAAAGAAAATCCTCACAGCTACTGTCAAAGTTTCAACGTGTTCCGTCTGCTGTGATGTTTGCTGATAAAATAAAGTTAAATCTGACTTGTGGGGGCTTCTCAAGAGCACTACTTGGAGTTTGACACAAAGCAAAAGTTCTTTAGTTTGTTTTGTTCTTTCATCCGTCTCAATCGTGGCTCGAGACCAAAGGAGACCAAAGGAGGGTGAAGGCTCCGTACATAATACAGCCTTGATTTGTAAAAACAGGCTGTCTTTTAGTCGACCGCTCTAAATTGTGAATTTCACAGGAGCACTTGGAGTTTTAAACAAAGCAGATGTGTTGTCCCAAAGTTTGCAGGACGGTGAGCAAACTTAAATGAAGGAGGCATGTTTCTTTTTTAGGTTTTTAAAGCCGTAGGTGGAGAAAACACTCTGACTCAATTAGTTGTAGCCTTCCTCTCATAGGAAACACAATCCAGATGGCCTCCAAGCCGCCTCTGAGATAATGGAGTTTGAACTCTGGTCTCTTGGTGACGCCAACTTGGTAAACAAACGTAGAAAAATCACAAAAGATCTTACAGACTTCCTTTCATAAGGTGCATCATCATCATCAGTGCTTCAGCTTTGAATTCAACAGACAGTGTTGACTTTTTCCTCAGTCATTCTGGTTTTGCTTCTTCAAACTAAAACGAGCAACATTGGCCAAAACTCTGCTACAAGGATTTGGTGGAACTACGGCTGCACTTTGGCAACATTAGTAACGCACTGGCAGCAAGTGGAGCCTTTCACATTTGAATGGCAATGGACTTTCTTGACAGATGCCTTGGCCGGAGCCATGATTAAAGTTTGGCCAGTCGCTCTGCAAGGGAAAATGTTTTTTCGAAGAAAGTGAAATTACCCTGCTGCTCTCTGGACACATGCTAGCAAAATTACTTAAAGTAACACTCTTAAGGTTTTAACACAAGTACAATATGAAAAAAAAATTGCATGGCACAATATTCAACCAACATGATCTTTCCAGGCCGTTTTACATGTCTTATATAAACAGTGTGATTCTTTCACTCTGTGACATTTTGCAATTTCACAGGAAGCCAATTTGGACACGTCTTACCTGTGGTTGTGGTAGCAGTTGTTGTTGTCCTGCCCACTGGGGAAATACAGAGAGCATAAATCAGATAATTGGATATAAACTCTCCTCAGCAACTTTCTGTGTCAATAACTGAACCAATTAGGCAGAAATATGTAACAAATCGTTGATGGTGAAATAGATTTCCCTCTTCTGAGATAAGCCAAGACAAACAAATCAATGCAAATGAGTTCATGCAGAACAATGACTCAGAGATGCTAACTTTGTGACGCTAAAATGAACATGTGATCCCACTGATCTGCTGTAATGAGCAGGCAGACGCATTTTGGTGAAGGGTATTAGTCGGGTCACAGGCTAATTTTAACATCAGAGCAGCCAGGGAGGAAGGTATAACTCAAAACGCTTTTAGATGCCTAATTTTGCAGAGTTTTGTATTGATTAGACAGATACCACAGCTAGCAGAGTTAATGAGTCATGTGAACTGCCATACATGTTGCTAATCAAACTATTTATAAGGGAGTAATATAGATTGATCAGCCACGACATTATGCCCACTGACAAGTGAAGTGAATAACATTGATCATATTGGTACTATGTGCTGTTTTGCTGGAAAACCTTGGGTTTTGACATCTGTGTTGATGAGACTTAGACACCCAAATAAACATTGTCCCACAATAAGCACACTCCCTCATGCTAATAGCAATCCAAAATGTCACTGGTCTACCATCACAGGAAAATGCACCCCACCACATGGAAAAAACATCAAACAATCAGGAACACGTTGAGGAACATGACAATGGACCAACATATTGATTTGACCTCTAAACATCCTACACCCCATTGTGATCAAGCATCAACAGGATGCAGTGGAACAAGTTTGATTGACAGAGGCCCCACTGAACAAACCAGAGTACTCAAAGGATCCAGTGCCAACGTCCTGTAGCCAGAGCCCATAGGACACCCTGAGAGGTCCTCTTGTCCATACCCAGTGGTTCAGAGCATTTTGACCACATAAGGGGGACCAACACAATATTGGGCAGGTGGTCATAATGTTACGCTTGATTGGTGTAGATTCGTCAATAGGCAAGCCTGAAACTATACCTGAAAGTTTGAATCAGCTTCAATTAAATTAAACTGCAGGATTACTCCCATTATTTAATCCTCTGAACCTTAAAACCTGTCAACGGGTTTGAAAAGTCTTTATAAAGCTGCCAAAATGACACTATTTACCAGAGCCTGAATCTGTCAAAACATAAAGAACGACTGGATTTTCAAACTTTCCTTTAAGTAATCATGCATGATGGGCATTCACAGTTGGGGAAAAAAACGACCAAATCTGAGCTTAAAATTGTGATACTTCATCAAAATCACATTATTCGACAACATTTGCAAAAAAAGAAGCAGTTTGCTCTAATCTTATTCTGTAAAAAAACTAAAAATTCTGTGATTCTTTGTGCATCCTTGAAGTAATTCTTGACTCTGTTGTGACCCGCAGTCACATGAAAAAATAAAATAAAATCAGGGACTTTTTAAATGAACTCGGTTGAACTGCAGGCTGTGTTTACACAGAGCAGATAAGACACACACACAGAAACAAATTAAAAATCTACATCAGGGGTCTCAAACTCCGGTCCTCAAGGGCCACTATCCAGCATGTTTTAGATGTTTCCCTCTTCCAGCACACCTGATTCAAATGATCAGCTCATCATCAAGCTCTGCAGAAGCCTGATAACGATCCTGATCATTTGAATCAGGTGTGTAGGAAGAGGGAAACATCAGAAACATGCAGGATAGTGGCCCTCGAGGACCGGAGTTTGAGACCCCTGATCTACATAGTGAAATATCTATTGTATGAAGAGCTATCTTTTTTTTTTTTTAACCAGTGTTGGTAAAACTTGGGAAACTTGGGAAAATGTTGTACATAGTGATTGAGGATTCAACATTGAACAACATTCAACAGTGATTCAAAAGTGATTCAACATCCAGGTGTTCTAATTTTTTATACAATGATTTATGTCATTCTAACTGCGTCATACTGCTCAGGAGACATTTTATGATCTCTCTACTTCTGTCCATGGTTGTGCTGTTTCCACAGAAGTGCAGCACTTTATATTGCCGTGACAAATGAGCCCACAGTGATTGAAAAATGTGACGGACACAAGAAAGATGCTCAAAAACTGCTTGATGTACAGCGGGTTAAGACCTTCATCTCATATATCCTAAATTGCATCGTTTCCAATTTGCAAACTGCATCAATTTCAAATTACAACTTCGATTAGAAATCCATTCATCGTTCAGCTCTACAGTCTTCTGTCACTTACATGTGGTCTCTATGACGGACACGGTGTCGCTCTCAGATTCATCTTTGAATATCGCCGTCAGCATAACTTCATACTGGGTAGATGGACTGAGACCGGTCAGCATGTATCTGTTGTCACTTCCACTCAAGACCACCTACAGATGAGAAACACAGATACAAGTCTCAGGTTACACTTAATTTCCAATATTATATTCTCTCCAAAAGCTGATTTGTAAAAGATGCTGGCTGATATGATCCATAAAAAGTCAGTTTTTATCAGTGTGTCCTTGTCAAAATTGAAAATTCGACAACCATATGGGAATTTTACACCAGTCAGTTTGTCTTTTATATCTAACATTTTCATAAAGAGTATTAATGCCAGTGACAGTACAGTAAATAAAGGGTTCTGTATTTAAACTCATTTAAAAGCATAAAAACATCACATTGTCACGTTTCTTAATTATATTCTGTCATGCTGTGTTGCACAAACTGCTGTTAGGTCTTCAAACTTTAATTTGTTGTGACGATATTTGCTCGAAGAAAACAAACAGGAAGAGTTTCCTAAGTTACCCTCAAGATGTGATCAAATTTTGGGCATTAACCAACAGTCTGAAAAGATTATTTATACTCTAACTGCAACTCCAGACTTTCAAAAACAAGGTCATCACTGAGTTTTAGTGGAGAAAGCTGCTAAAAACATAAAATGACAAACTGCCTCCGTGCTCGTAATTTCTGTTGGGCTAACAGCAGGAAATGGTGGTGCATATTTAAGGAAGCTGGTGTCTGAAAACAATCTCTTACACTGTATATGTGTTGTTTTTGTAATTCTGGGTTCACTTTATTATTAGTAGTAGTATAAATCTAAACATGGTAATTAAGTACATGGAATTTAAATGTCATATTGTCTTTGTTGTGGTAAAAACAAAGATTTGAATAAGGCCGCTGTAAGACCTGATGATAACACAGAAATGTGTGGTTTCCTCCGAATATAACAAGTTGCCAGTTGGATCCAGTGCTGCTCCAGGAGCCCAAACGACCACTATAATTTGTGCACGGAGATAAATGAGACCCCAAGGTAAACACAAAGAGGTCATGAAAAGTACAGCTCGCTTCCACGGAGAGCAACTCTGAAATTGGAATTTACTGTAGATGACTCAATAAGCAGATTAGTGCAGGTATTTGTTGCTTTACAAAGCCCTTCCAGGCACAGTTACATGCAAATTTCACCACTGAGGCCATTTGTGCCTTCCACGGCGCAAGTGCATCTTTAGTGACTCATTGCCTCCCTCTTCTTTTTGACATTTTCTTGCCTTTAGTGTGATATTTTTCCATATTTTATTGTTTCCTGAGATTCAAATAGCCGCTTTATTGATTAACAAAAGCACAAAAAGGCCCAAAACGTGCTTTCAAAAAAGGCATAAAGTTTCGTCGGGGGTGATGCTTCACTCCGTCTCCACACTGGTATGTGTTGCTTTTAATGGCCTCTTAGAAACGATACAAAACAGATCAGTGGAGGATGTGAATGTGCGTTTGTGTGTAGTATGTGGGTGAGAAACAGAGAAAAGCTGCATGTATTCCTTTTCTCGAGGCTGGTGGTATTACCAGCCCACCTCTCCAACTCCCCAGAGTGTTATTTTCAGCTCTGATGACTCTCAGCAAAACACACACACAGGCTCGCACAAACATACACACACACACACTCGGAGGGCTCTATCGCTGCCTCCCAGCTGTCTCTAAACCCCCAGATCATGGTAATAAAACACCCAAGCCATTAATTTCTAGATTTATTCAGCCTTTATTTATCCTCAGCCATGCCAGGGGTTTTACCAGCAACCAATAGTGTAGTTAAGCTTCTATGTACTGTAAGTCTACAGCATGCCGTCGCCTCTTTATCTGTGCTCATGGAGTACAGACACTTCTTCCTCTGGAAATGGAGATAATAACTGGACTCCAGTCTGAATAAAAAGTTCCTGAATACATGCAGGTCACTTATCATCTGAGGGTAAATTATACATTTCATTGGCAGATTATTTGTCAGCTCGAAGAAAAAGAAAACACACTTGTGGTTTGCTCATAGCTCTGCCAAGGATTCAGACTTTCATCCCTGTGATGTTGTCACTATACCGGTAATCTATGAGGATCTAAGGTGGACACAATAACATGCTTCCATTCGATTTATCTAGAGCACAATCGCGTCCTTATTGGATTTTTAGCGGCACTGACCTCTTTGGTGTCGCCGCCTGTGAACGGGGCCCAGGAGAGTCTGTAGAGGACGATGTCGTTGGCTGAGTGATCCCAGGTGACTTTAAAGCTGTCGGTGCGGACATCAGTGGAGCGGAGATTCAGAGGACCAGGGACTGGAGCTGAGCGACACACAATCACAGACTTAGTTTTATTGTGTTTTTAACTTTTACCTCAATTGATAAATAGGGTTAAATAGGAACAGTTAAGCCCAAAATAAGCTCTACATAATACATCTAATGACAAATGTTGCTTTATAGTGATTTTTGATGTGACCTAAAGGTTTCTTCTGGCTGGAAATGACATTAAGAAGCAAAAAAAGACCGTAAGACATTGTGTTAGGGGTGTTAATGATACATTTTGAATAGTTGTATTATTTTAAAAGATTTTTACAATAAATACCATGTCCAAAATCTTTCATTGTTCTCAGTAATCAGTGGCAAATCCTTTATTTGCCACCACATCAATCTAACAGCTTTCTTCAGGCCTCCACTGGGATTTTGTTCCTCTTTGTGTCCATTTCCAGCTCTTTGAGGTTGAAGGCTTCCTCTACATCACTCTGGTTTTCAGTTCCTTGGGATTCAGCGGCTAGGCCGCCCAATAATGTTCACATTGTTTTCTGTTGATAATTTCTTGACCTCTTTGACTGTATGTTTCAGATCATTGTCTTGTTGGAAGCTCCAATGCTGCCCAAGGACAAGTTTTCCTGCAGACTGCCTGATCTTTTTCTCCAGAATCTCAATGTATTCTTTTCTCAAGATGCTGTTTACTTTGACAAGGTTTCCTACCACATTGGATAAAAAAAAAAACTCCCCCAAATCATCACATTCCCACAATAATGTTTGACTGTGGGATGGTGTTCTTGGAGTTAAATGCTTCTCCTTTCTTTGGCCAAACAAAAGCCAAGTCTTCATGTCCAAACAACTCCATTTCAACTCATCTGACCACAGAATCTATGATGGAAAGCTTTATTCTATGTCCAGCTGAGCTTCCGTAAAGGATGGCTCCACTTCTCCAAGGATTCTTCTTGGTGATTCTTGGATTCTTCTTGGCATCTCATGCTACCATTCATGCAAGTGCATGGGTCACTTTTGGCTTCCTATTGTGACTTTTGACATTTTTCGTAGTGTGGAAGTTCCTTTTACTTCCTGATTATGCTTTGAACTGTGGTTACTGGCTCTTAAAAACACTTTTGAAAACAAGTCTTTTCCCATTTTGTATCCAGCCACAATACACAACACAAGGTCCTCACTGAGCTCTTTGGGTTTAGTCATGACTTAAAATAGACTAATAACTACTAGAGAACTACTGCATCAGTTCAGTTTATAGTGTATTAAATCCTGGAACTTGGTAGAAAATACCAGAACCATTTGGAACAGTAAATTCTCTCAAAAATCAGCAACAATTTCAAGGAATGTGAATTATTTTTGGACATTGTATTTTTAGCAAAATGTGTTACCCTTTCCAACACTCTCTAAATTATCTTAAGCTACAACTTAGAAAAGCACTGTTGTGTTATTTGGATGTGGCCTCTAACCTTGCAGAAGCCTACCATTTCCTACTACTGGACTCAAAAGCTTTGTATGAGTTCATGAAGCTCCCTTTCCTAAAAATGCTCCACTGAACAAACTTAACAGGAGATAAATAAAAATCAGCCTGGTCCTCTAGAGTGACTAGTTTAATAGCTTCTTGCCAGACATACATTTCTTTGAGCTGACTCAGCACCAGAGCCCAACTGCTTGTTTGCTTTAAGGGATATTCCTTCAAATCAATATCTGTTAGCGTGACGGAATGGTCAGGGACAGTGAAATGACCTTTTAATGTGACTGGGCTATTATGCTGAGGTGCAAATGAGATGGGCAGATCGCCAGAATAGCAGAAGGACCAGTAAGGGTAATAGCATTCAACAGCGTCTGGCACTGAGAGAGGAATGGTCCGCTTTCTAATGATAATGATGCAACTCTTTTGTGGAAACTGAGACAAAATCATCCTCTGCATAAGTGTTGATAGTGAAATGAAATAACATTAAAGTGGACACCAAGTTGAAGTAGAAAAAACTAACAAAATGCACTTAGTGAGTCAGTATCTACCCACTGTTTCTTCTTATCTACTATTCCTGTAAAACCGTAGAACTGCAATGATTTATCAGTTAATTGATTAGTTGTTAACTGTTCAATTATTGATGTGGACAAAACAAGATAGTTGAGGATGTTATAATGCACCATTTTTTAGACATTTTATAGACCGAACAACTAACTGACAAAATAATAATTTAATTGACAATGAAAATAGTCATTACTCTCAGTCCTAGAACACAGTAACAGTCTCTTACTGGTAGTGAATGCATCAGTCAGCGGCTCTGATTGGCCCTCGCTGTAAATGGCAAAGATGGCCACTGAATACTCCATTAGAGACGTCAGCTCACTGAGGTCATAAGACGTCGCTGAACCCACGTCCACCTGCAGGACACACAGAGGCACATGATGCATCTGATAGTGAAACTCACTGTTCAACTGAAAGGCCTACGAGTCCACCAAGAATATTTCTGGATCTTTTTGTTCATAACTGGCAGTTCAATCCATGCAACTTGAAAACATTTCCAGGAGAATGGCCGCTGACAATAACATGTATAGGTGCAAACATCTGGTAAAAACATTGGACAAACACAAGAATTCGGGACTAAGGACTAACATTTTTTTAAATCGGTTACACTGGTGTGGCTTAACACATAATTTAAGTGCATCCAAAACTTTCACCATGCCTCTTCGTAAAGAATAATTACAAGTATTACCTTTCTTGTCAGTTGAGATACACACTGGCTATTTCTTGACACATTACGTAAATGATTGTAAACAGGAGCCCAGGTTGAGATAAACATTTTGCACATCTAGCCTGTTCTTTTTCATGAGGATATTCAGGAACTTAAAGTTAGTAGCAGCTCTTCTTTGGCTATATCATAAGCAGTATTAAATGTTATTATTATTTCTAACTCCTCTGTGTTTTGGTTTGCTGCTGCCTGATGCTGAAATGCTGCAGAGAGGGGTCTGCTTTCCTGGCAACACACTGGTAATGGCAGTTTTTTTGGAGATATTGTGCTATTTCAGTGTTTCAATTTGAAATAGCATTGTTCCCAACCATGCTTTGGCTGTAAATGCAAAGGATAATGTTGGCCATTTGATCGTTTCTCTCTTTGTGGTGGTAAGGGGCACCGTGAAGCTGATGTGCATGCAGAGACTAATGTAGTTGAGAGGGGGAGGGTGTAATCCAGGTTGTTTTCTGCAGCTGTAATTTACAGATGTTCCCTAAACACCTAACATGCAGACTGTGCACAGAGAAGCCTTTAGTCTTCACTCAGTTACTGGCAGCAGCTCAGACAGGTGTACGACCAAAAATTAGTTTAAAAAGACATAAGGTTGCCGCCCTGATAGCCAAATGGTTATGTTGCGTGACCCAAGTGCAGAGGCGTAGCGGCAGCCCCGGGTTCGAGTCCGACCTCGGGCGCTTACCGCATGTCCTTCCCTACTCTCTCCCATTTCCAATTCTATCCACTGTCCTATCTCATGAAGGCACAAAAAGGCCAGAAATAAATCTTTAAAAAAAAAAAAGATGTAAGGTGAGCTAATGTTAGATTTACCTCAGCTGAAACAGTTAATTTATCTACATGAGCTTGCCACCCAGAGAAAAACATTGAAAAATGTTTAGTCGCTCTTCACAGATCTTTAGTCACACTCTGTATTGCTGCAATTTCTTATCCAACTTGCATGTATGAATACACGCACTCTCGAAGACACAATTTGTTTCTGTGTAATTGCAGCATCTGTATATTTTCCAAGGTGATTTGTATCGGCACTCAATAGTCATTTCGGTCTGTCACACTGAGAAGAACAATCCCTATAATTAATCGCCTGTTTGTTCCTTCCTTCCGTTTTTCCTTTTGTCTTATCTCTTCTCATCTATACACAGATACACTCAGACACAAATGCTGTCAAATGAAGGAAATCATCTTTAACGCATTAAACACAGAGTCACGCACCTCCTCTGTAACTACTCCATCTGTCTTGACCCACATGATGCGGTAACCTTTGACTCCAATGGGTGCAGGGTCCCAGCTGATGTGGGCGGAGTTGTGAGTGATGTCGGAGAACTGGAGGTTGCTGGGAGGACTCAGTAGTACTGGAGGGCAAGAAAGAGAGACACAGCAAGTGTTGGAAGTGTGTTTGCATGTTTCTGCAATTTTGGTTTTGTGAGTTTTCGACTTTAACAGAAGAGATTTTTTCCATTTTGTTTGTTGAAGGTGGCAGGCTGAGACAATTACTCACACTGGAGTGGTTCAATGTCTTATTATTTTTGTTTTTCAGCAAATTTCTGTTGGTCCAATCGTCATTTTTTAGCCACTCATTCTTATCATTTGCTCATGCAAGCAAGACAAAATACATGAGAACTCACATACAATAGAACAGGCTTTTTATGTAATCTTTAAGTGATTAAAATCTGAAATGGTTGCTATTGTTAAGCTTTCATAATTATGGATGAAGCCTATAAGATAATTTGAATTAACCCCTTAATGCCCATCCTCACAAATTCACATCATACCGCTTGCATTCAAACTGCAGCCGAGATAGCATAAGCGTTCCCCCAATGCTGGTTTGTCCATATTCAGTGCGTGCGTATTTTGTGGCATCAAAAATACAAGCTACCACTTGTTAGTCCATTCTGCTAATATTAATAACCCATTAATATTTGCTACAAGTGCAAATACCCGCTACAAATACTTTTTTTCTATTATTGTCTGTTTTTGCTAATTTGCATCATACCTAAGTTTGTCTTTCTATGTGCTATAGACAAATTAACAATCTCGACTGAATTTAGCATTAGTTTGAAAGCAAAAACACAAATATTTATTTTTTTTATATAACTGCAAATAAATTTAAGCGTCAAGGTGTTAAAATTATAAGAGAGAAGTACTTGTAAGGCCCATGTAGCAACCAATGACGTAATACCTGACAATAACGTAAGACCATTTTGTCAATAATGTAATCAGTTATTATGTTATTGGCTGTTTATAACGTTAATGGCCTAGCATTAAAAAAAATCATTTAAAAATGTAATAACTATAGCCGATAATGTAACAATATATAAATAAGACTGCATTTCTTGGAAATACAAGTTTTTTGCAGTTTTTTTTGCAGTTTGCTCATCAAAAATAGGTGTATTGGATGGCATAGTTGTCATATTCACTCATCAAGGATACGTCCCATGTAGCTCTCACTCTGCTTAATTATGGTTGTAAGAGCCAATTTGAGAATTATATGTTTTACAAAATCTTTATGTAGAATATTGTTCATTTTCTTATAGATGTAAATTCGTAATTTTTCATGTCAGTGTCTCCGTTGGATGTTGTATTCTCAAATGCACATTTTTTTCTTGGAAAACATTTCATTAAAACTTTTTTCAAACATTTGTCAAAGAAAAAAGATTCAGTCCTCACTTAAAACGGTATTTAAATAACTGGACTGGCACTACAGTGGCACTTAACTCCAATATACAACACAGAACATGAACACTAATTTACAAATGTAAAGAAACTGAAGAGTATAATGTATGTTATTGGCTCAAAAACTTTATTACATTATTGGCAAGTTATTACGTTATTGAATTTATTACATTTGAAATAGCCAAAATTATTAGGTTGTTGGCCGTTACTACATTATTGGTTGCTACAGCGTTTTATTAATAGTGGGCTTATTCAGCTCAGGACACCATCTAGTTGAGATATCGCACTTTATTCATCCAGCTTTTTGTTTCTTTCTTTTGGGTGCAGATTCTTGGTGATTATTTTTTACAGCTTCTCAGGACTGGTTTTATCCCTACGTCTTTAAAAATCAATACAAGAACTTCAAGTAAATCCACAGCTAAACTTATATGACACACACTTTAACTAAAGAAAACACACATTGATTCTTTCTATGCACATAAAAGACAGGTGCATCTTTGTACATCTCTTCAGTGGCAACCATCCCCCACTCAAATAGTGTTTGAGTGGGGGATGGTTGAGTTGTTAAAATGCATCTGTATCGGAACAACAAGAGAAACGGTTCTGCAATAAGTTCTGCCAGAATAATACTAGTTACTGGATGTAACTCTAGTTCTGTGAATATGGGTTTTGCCTGAATGCGGTGGCTACTCTGAGTCATCCCTTGGTTTCGTTCCTTGTCTTTACTTCAACAAAGGGATTCTGAACCTTGAAACTTGGTTGAGACTGATGGTAAATTCAGGTTAATGTTACAAGGAAGGTTAGAAATGTTCTGAAGGTAGAAAACCTTATATGTGTGCATTACTCACACGTGGTTTCCTGGTTTGTAATGGGGTCACTGGCCTCCTCTCCATACATGGCATAAACAGTGACGGTGTATTCAGTGTGAGGGGTCAACCCATCCAGCTCCAGCTCCGTCACGGCATCCGATACTTTGACCTTTGAAATGCACACACTTCAGGATTTAGAACAAACCTCTTTGGACTACCTGGCACCGTTTAAAACCTTGTACAAAAAAAGCATTTATCATTTTCTTTTTCCATCTTTTTCTTTCTTTCACTACCTCCTTCTCTTCCAGGTCTCCGTCATCTGTTAGGGGCGCGTAGAGCAGCATGTAGCCAGAAACTCCGTCCACACTGTCCCATCTTGCTTTCATGGTGCTGTGAGTCACATCAAACAGCTGGAGGCCGGTGACTGTGGGAAGAGCCACTGCGAACAAACACACACCACGACCACACACAGATAAACACACGGTGCATTTCAATCAACGAAGAATCTCATAAATAAATGTCAGAAACCAAGTCTTTGGGGGTTTCTGTGTTATAAATTGTAAAAATATCACAGTGTAGGTTTTATAACTTTTGCAGAAGCTTAAAAAGTGTTGTCTTGGTGGAGGATTTTATCTCTCTGTATTACAATAGTATCATTTTCAATATGCCTGGCTTCCACAGCCGTCAAACTTTTAAGCCACTGTTATTAAGTTGTGCTCTCAGATGTTGACTGAGGCTTTGGTTTGGGCTTTTGTAAGAACATTTCAGCATGTGTGTTTGCATGTAAGAATAAACTTACGGGTTGTTTCAGATCCTCTCAGAGCTTCGCTCGCCTCGCTTGCGTACACAGCAAACACTGCCAGCTGGTACTCGGTGAGCGAGTTGAGATGCTGCAGCACCACTGAGGACTCGCTGCCGACCACCACAGCCTGGGGTGCAGGAGGGTGAGTTGAGGGAGGAAGAAGGGGTGTGGAAGATGGATGGAGGGGACACAAGTGTGAAAATGGATGGGAAAAGAGGGAGGGAAGGAGTCAGGGAGGGGGGGACGAAGAATGGCAAGGAAAATGGAAATTGGAGCAATAAATAGAGGGAGATGAAAATGAAAAATGGACAAGAGAGGAAGGGAGAGAGGGAAAGAGAGATCGAAAGAGAATGGGAAAGGATGGAGGAAACACAATCGATTTATTGAATGGGATAAAGCACAAATGTCCAAGGCCGAAGAATATTTTTTTCATTCTGAACTGAAAGGATGACAGTTGTGATAAAGATTAGGTCCGCGCCAGGCCAGCTGGAAAGGTCTCTTCACATGCAGTTCCAGAACATCTGGTCCCTGTAAACCCAGCTAAAGCAAAAGATTTAATGGTTTCTGTGGTCAAATGTTCTGGAAAAATCAAGCAGGTGCCTGGATCGGCTGTAGTATCATTTCTTGTGAGCTTTTATAACCTGCACAGGCGTCCTGGGGACTTCTGAATAGAGAGATGAGAAGCAAGAGGTAGGGATGAACGATACCACCAGCGTCTCAAGGAAAAACTGATCTCAAACTATAAACCTGCCCCATCCCAGATAACTCTCACCGGCATTGTAAATATAATGGAAAAGTACAGTGTACCCACCTCGCTGTGCTCTTACTGACTGCAGGATTTTTTTAGGCTTCTGCTGCTACACATGTGCATGCATAGCTTTAAGATAACAGTGATTGTTTGCGCTAGGTGCTTGCACAGTCAGAGATATTTGTTTGTAGCTGCTGTTGACCTCTTCAGCTTTCCCAAATTTAACTTGTTAAAACACTTTCGTACAGTAAACACAGTGTTGTTCTCAGCAAAGAACACTGTATTTACCTCCTGTGGTTCTCCTCCCTGAGCAGGATAATAAACCACTCGGTATTTCTCTACGTTTCCGGGGGCGTGGCTCCACGACACTCGAAAACTCCGGGCGGTGACTTCTGATGTCTGCAGGTCAAGCGGCATTCCTGTTTTCTCTGGTACATGTTCTGAAAAAAGAAAGAAGAAGAAAAGGGAGGGATAAGTAAACAGACTGCATCAGATTGTAAAAAAAGAGTTCCAGAGAGGAATGTTTCAGGAGAAATCTGACATGCAGGGATTTATTGTGTCCATTTAAAGGCATCAGATTTCTTATTTTTCTATCCTGCATCTTCACATGCACACAGATGGCGAGAAGGAAAGAGTAAGAAAGACGAGCAGGATGAAGAAAGACAACAATGTGCTTAAAGTAATCACAATCATATTTTAATATTATAGCAGCATATCATCTTGCTGCAATATGACGCCACCCTCCCACAAACTTTGCATTGAATCTATCTAAATACACATGGTTTAAATTACACCAGACTAAGCCTATAACGTTGCAATTATAACCACTGTTAGACCTTTTTAATGTGACTTTTATTTCTTATGCTCTTTTCGAACATGAGATACACAACATTGCTGCTTCTTGTGCTGCTTCTGTAAAAGTGACAGCTTTCTGTCATTCATAGGTCACTTTTACTCTAATTTTCCCCACAGCTTCATTCAGACAAACCTACAACATGTCACAGAGAGCCAAAGAAAATGCAAAATATTTGCCAGATATGCGAGACTGAACAGTACATCAAGTGTTGTATAACACATCTTACACACAAATAAATAAGACTAAATCTAAACTAACTGCAAGTTATCAAACCATCCAAATAACTACTAGCTTAGTTTTTTTATGATTTCCTAAACACTGGAAATTGTCTCCATGTGTGATGATAATCCAGCTTGTACTATACCAACAGTAAAATAAAAACAGCTGGCCGCTTTGTAACAAATGATTTAACTGCAGCTTGAAAACGGTGATTCTGTGTGACAGATGAATAAACTACTACTAAATAATTAAGTTTTCCTGATGTGGCATGCATGTAAATTTGTGCTGTTGTTTGGAGATGCTCATATGGATCCTGCTGCTGTTTGACGCTGCAGGTGTTGAATGAACTCAGAGGAAAGACTCCTACAAACAGCTGGAAGCAACAAACTAAACTGCAGCTCCTGTTAACATTTTGTCAAGACCCAGATTACATTAATTATTAGCAAGTCTTAATAATCTGACCTCTAACTTTCTGTCTTCATTGCAGTAATGTTTTATTTTTATGGACATTTCAGTTTGTAATAGATGCGAAATTGTACAGCAAAGTGAATGAGAAAGGCGTTTTGTGATTTTGGCAGCAAACAGGGTCTTTTGCTCTGGGTGATGTTTTTGGATCAGTATTGGTGCAGAAAGGTGGAAAAAGTCTTCCTCAAATCGCTTCACACAGCTCGAGGAACATCACTTTTGTGTGCCTATCTGATAATGAGACAACATGCAGTTCAGACTTTGTGCTGTGTTAAAAATGAAATGTTACTTGGTCCAACACAGTATGATTGCCACTTCGCGACTTTTGCATAAAAGTGATCACAGTGCTCAGTCAAACATGAAGCTGACACATTTAGATGCAATGAGATTAATTGAGATGTGTGCATGTCTGAAAGGGGTTTTAGTTATTTAAGGATACACTAGGAACAGCCAAAGTGAGCTCACTGTGCATTGTTGACCTGACAACTAGTAAAATTTTACTATTCCTTACTTTATTTTATTTTGTATACTTGATGTTGCAGATTGCAGTTGCTATTCTAGTTTGCAAGTAAATATTCAAAAATGCTTTTCTGAGATCTCTGCAGTTTTCAATTCCCGTCTTATTGTCTCCTTACTCAGCTTGATGTCTTTGTCCTGCTGCTCCACTTGTTCACACACTGTCTTTGTTAGTCCCTCTACTATGGAGCTCATGATGTTGAAGTCAGCCACGTTGTAAACATGAGTGTCGTCCGGCTCAGAGGCAATGGAGCGCAACTCATTCTCATCAGCATTCTTTACACCTGGGAAGGTAAGGCCACAAACATGACTGTTAGTGTTACATCTAGAAACAACACGTACCTGACTGTCAGCACTAACTTTCTCCATATGTAGCTATACGATAGCACAGTAGGACAGCAGAGTAACCAGGAACTTTAAAGTATTTTGAAAAACATACAAAAGTGCTTTTAATTAGTTATAATAAAAATGGGGCTGTGTGTTTGTGAGTCTGTTCTCACCAATAGCAAAGAGCTCAACACCAGCATTTCGCAAACTCTCTGCTGGCGGTATAACATCATCTTGGGACTTTCCATCTGTGATGAGGATACCAATCTTGGGTATACCAACCCTCGAGCCAGATTCAGGCTTGAAACAGTTCTCTAGGATATAAGTCAACGCAAGGCCTGTGGAGAGAGGTCAATGAAAGAACAACGTAAATTAAAAATATGAAAAAAAAAATTCAATAAAGATAACAGTAGGTGAAAAGAACCAGTGTAGGATAACAGTGGGAGATAGTATGAGATCATAGTAGCAGGATTTTACAGAAAGACAAAGGAGGACAAAGACAAAAGTGAGATTGCTTTTTTCTTTTTTCTTAACAAATTAAACCAGAATCCATTCTGGTGCATCAGAAGGGTAATATCCGTGAGATGCAGTACCCGTGAGAGTGTTTCCTCCTTTATAGGGCAGGTTTTTGACAGCATCAATGACTGCATCTTTAGTTGAGAAACTATTTAGATGCCACTCTATCCTGGGATCCCCACTGTACTGTGCCAGACCTAGAAAGACACATTCACATGCATACAGCTTGTCATTTGCTTTTATTATTCACTCAAACCTAGACTCCTATGATAGAACAAGAATACAGCTTCTTGACAGGTATCAGCAAGAATATTTGTACTGAGGTAACATCAGGTACCATATTGGACCCAGGGAGTACCCATCTGTTCAAGAGCGAAAGTAGCCGAGACTCACCTATCCTTGTCTTATCGAAGCCAACATCAAAGGCATTGACCAGATTTTCCAAGAACATACGGACCAGCCTGAAGTTTATCCGGCCAATACTCCAGGAGCCGTCCACCAGGATCACAATGTCTGCGATGGCCTCAGTGTGGCACACAAACTGATCAACTACAAGAAAGAGAGGAGACAGAAAGACAAAAAAAAAATCAAGCAACAGAACAAAAAGATAGAATAAAGAATTAATAAAAGGTTACTGAATAGACTACATTTATGAACAGATTGTTTTTATTTTTGATTTGTAGTTTTTTTTTTCAGCCAAAATGCATTAAAAACACTAAACGCACACCTTAGGTAGTCACTTTCAGGTTTTCTTTAATGAACAAAACATATATCAAACCACTCATGAAATTACAAAACTTGTAAAACAGAAGCAGATTAGTTATTAACACAAAATACAAATACAATTCAAACTAAACACATATCCTGTATTACCACTTTAATGCATGATGTAAAAATGCATGATGTGAAAATGGCACTCAGTGGTGTTTTTTGACATATCACTAAGCCTTCTGTAGTTAATCTTTAACTATGTTATTGAGAAACCGACTCACTTTTCTTTTGAAAGGCAGTTTTACCTCCCACTTGAATGTAATAGTGATGATAGATATGAGTCATTATTGTGGAAACACACACACATAGCTGGGTTTTCATCACTTCAGAGGACATTGCTTTGATTTAATTTTCTTAAGAGTTGACCTAACTGTAACTAATACCTGACATACCCTAACCTCATAACCTAGAATTAAATGGCTTACATTATGGGGCAAGATTTTGGTCCCCATAAGGTTGGCATGTCCCCACAATGCGACTGTACAAACACATCTACGTCCTCACAACAGCAGCAAAACAGGAACACACACGCGCACACATACGCTTCCATTAGTTAATTTATCGTAATTCCATAACTGCTTATCTTGTCATCCTGCCTAGTGTGATATCCTGAAAATGAATATATCCACTTTAAGTTGCATCATAAATCACTTTGGTATCTACAAACGTAAAAGTGAATAATCCAGAACATGCTGATAAAGTTGGACGTTTGCGTCTTAATGAAGAAAAGCCATAAAAGAGAATGCTGACGGTGGAAAATGTGAATTATTCATTTGCATTTTCGCTCAGAGGAGCATGTTTCAACAGTTAAGACACTGATTATGGAGTGGTGTGATACCATATGAGTCAGTGTAGATAATTCAGTTGGTGCCGGCTTCACCAAAATAATTCCAAAATGAACAAAACGAGAGAGTGTGTTTGTTTTTGTTAACATCTCCATTAGGTTCATTTTCTCTTATGCCACAACCAGAGATACTAGCTCTGTACAGCTTCTGTTAGATTACTAATGGCTTGACACTGAACAACAACACTTGGAATATAAAAAGTGATATATTGAAAAAGCAAAGTGCTATATACTCTTGACAAGCAACCTTTCAATTTAAATATGTCACATATACCACACCGGCTGTGCTATGTGTGCTATCATCTCAGGTCGACACTTTCTCAAAAATAAAATTAATAAAAGACACATTGTCGAACAATAACACGCAGGTATTCGTTTCAAGAAGTGATTTTCCAGACAGAGCCTTCTGTCTGCTGTCTGTGTCTGTGTGACTGTTTGAACCATCCATCTGTTATAGGCGGCAGGCGAAGGAAAAAGAGAAGACAATGAGGTCTAGAGACAGCTGATGGCAATCTTTGGTTTGCAAATGCATAACAGTTAAGGCTGAGGTGCTATTATGAAATTCACTAAAGCAAAGAAGATTATGAATGTATACCCTTCAGAGTCCAGGTGCATTATGGTTATAGTTGTTTTGAGAAGTGAAGAGAAGAGAAAAAAAGAAAAAGATTACCAAAAATGGAGAGAAAATAAACCGAGAAGAGGAAAGAAGGAAAAAGAGAAAAGATAAGAAGTGAAGAGAAGAGAAGAGAAGAGAAGAGAAGAAAGAAAAGATAAGAGAAATGGAGAGAAAACAAGCAATGACAAAAGAAGTGGACAAAACAAAGAGAAGCAAAAAGGAAAAGATAAGAAGAGATAAAAGACAAAAAGATGATAGAAAATGTGGAAAAAAACAGAAAAGACAAGAAAGGAAAAGAACAAAAAGAAAAGAAGAGAAAAGAAACAAACAGAAGCAAAAAGAAAAGAGAAAAAATTATAGCAGAAGAGAAAAAAGAAAAAGATGAGACAAATTAAGGAAAACAGAAGAGAAAAGAAGGGAAAAGAAACAAAGAGAAAAGATAAGGAGAATAGAAAAAGAAAAATGATTACAGAAAATGGGGAGAAAATAAACAGAGAACATAAAAGAAAGGAAAAGAAACAAAGAGAAAAGAAGGGAAAGGAAAAAAGAGAAGCAAAAAGAAAAGGGAAAAGAAACATAGAAAAGGGAAAAAAGAAAAAGACGACAACAGAAGAGAAGGGAAAAGAAACAAAGGGAAAATAGGCAAAGAAAAAGGAAGAGAAACGAAACAACGAGAAGCAAAAAGAACAGAGAAAAGATAAGAGAGGCAAAGCAAAGAGAAGCAAAGAGAGGATGGAGCGAATAGAAGATGACGGGAAGGTGTAGCTCTGAGCATTTCAGCAAAATGGCAAAAGGCTACAAGGCCAAAGAGCATAAAGACAATTCTTTTGAGAGGTTACCTTCTTACAAAACAAACAACCGCAGCCTTTAAAGAAACCCCCAGGTTAAAGAATATGAAGAAAGAATCATAACTAAGCACCAAAAGGACTTCTAGAAAAGCAACATAAAGACAGATCAACCGAGTAGCCATTCTTTGACACAAATCAGGCAGCATTCATGGTAACAGCTGTTGAGTCTGTGGCTAAATAGAGAGGTGAGGGAATGTAATGGAAAGAAAGAAAGAGTGAAAGAAGGAGAGTGGGGCACTGTTAAATGTGAAAAGCCATCAAGACTCACAAAGGAGGTGGTAAACAGAGGATTAGAGGGTCGGTAATTACAGCTAATTACAGCTCACTGGCCATTCCCAAGTCTATTGTTGCCAGGGTGGTGAGAGCGTCAACGAGGCATAATGCTGGTGTTTTACATCTGAACCAATAATCAAGGTTGCCCCTGTCCTTCACATTATTCCTGCTGACATCTGTAAGCAGTCTGTTTAGTTGGATATAAGGGGTCTTTTTTCCTCTCAAGGAACCATTTGTTGTCAATCGTTCTTGTAACTTCCAAAGATTCTGAGTGTTTTTCATCAAGAGCTGAATTTTTGCAAACCAGACAAGCTTACATACCATTAAATACAAAGTATTTTTACTCAAATCTACCTTTGAGAATGCTATTTTCACACACTTAACCTCTTTATTTTGTTTATTAGCACTGGTAATCAATAAAAAGCTTCCAGTCTGCCTACACACGTATAGATGTTTTTATTAAAGCTTCGTCTCTTAGTCTCCCACTGAAACCAAGTTTGGGCAACAATGAAAAACTTTAAACCCCCGAAATATGGATTAAACATGCACCACTCACTTTTTACATTAAATTACAGTGAGGTTGGCCCATCATTTGTTCAGCCATCCATGTCTGCTAAGTCTCAGACACCGCTGATCCAATATTGACAGACACTTAGAGAAATCTCACTAATCCACTGGTTATGATGGCCACTAATCCCAACACAGAAAGGACTGAGGGATTAGAAAGGACCACACAAAATGAGACAAAAGTGACTGCTGTTTTATACAAATAGATGATACTACTGTATTAGTGAACGAACCAGAGGATGTTGTTTTCAAGAAAAAAAGTGATGTGTTAACTAGTGGTTACATTTATACTCTATTTAAAAGTTGTGTGAACAAAATTTAACTGATGAAAACTTGAGTCTTAAAGTGATGGGCGTGTGCATATTTCATTATTATCATGTAATCATTAATCCTGACTCTGATGGGGTTTTTTAAAGTTTCGTCAACAAAAAATGTCTGTTACTTTTGCAGGAACTAGGTACAATTTGACTAGATGTATTTCTAAGTAAACTATTCAAAAATGACTAGTCTATAGAAAATACTTTTAAAAGGTTTAATGGTGCAAATTATTTCAGTAAATCCCTCATGTGAAATACATAACTTAGAAATTACTATATATGAATCCTGATTGAGTTTAGACATACCACAAATATCTATATCAAAGTTTTACATCATGTCATATAATAAAACAAATTCATCCATCTATATAATTGTTCCTACCAAACAAGAACTTTTACGGCTTAAAATTGAGCCATTGCATAACTGCAGTTCCTTGAATGACCACTAGAGGCTGGCTCTAAATGTGAGTCAATTCCCATTGACCCCCATGTTAAAATGTGCAACTTAACAGAAGAAATAAACATGTTTACAGCCTTGTACTTTTGGTCTTTATAGCTAATTTCATGACAACTGTATGGGTGGGGACACAGTCACTTTGAAAGTCTACAGCCCAGTTTGCATGCTAGCTCCATTTCAATTCCACCTCTTCCACTTCCCCAGGAATTAGCAGAGCAATGAAAATTCTATATTTTACTGATTTTACTATACTGCCGACAATAGGTATGTTAGTCTTTTGTACATTTCCCATTTTAACTATGTTCTCTCATGTGAAGGTTTCTATCTGTTCTTTCTTCTTCTTTTCTCTCTCTTAGCCTCCTTTTGTGCTAAGAAGGCCAGTTTGACCCTGAGGTCTTTGAGTGCACAGGAGGCCTCATCTTGCCTCCTCTTGAAGGCCCACACAAATAATTCTGCGGAGGCCTTGGAGTGGCTCTTTAGTGAGAGAGTTAGACAAGACCACTAGAGACTGAACCCTACCTTTTCTCCCGTTGCTGGGAGGAATATTAGAGACAAACTTCCCTATGAGACAGAGTGTTACTTTATATCTTTGGATGCATATATATTGCTAATTGCTATAAGTACCTCTGATGGACATTTGCTCACTTGGACACATTTGGCCACCATACTAACCTTTTAAACTGTTTAGAAAATGTGTGGGTACATCACAGAGCATCAACCAATCTTTAAATGCACTCTGTCGTTCTGAGTAGCATTGGGTAGTCTGAAAACTATTTTTAAAATTATAATTTCTTGTTGTTTGGGAAAATAAACTGCAATCATATTGCTTGTATGTGTATAAAAACTAACAAAAAATATTAATGGGGAAGCAAGTGTAGATAGGAAATTAAAGCCATGCATATGTGACTCTATACATGAACATAACGGTGAACATGACATTTGTATTTTTTCATTTTTCGCAAAATAAACTGCAATCGCATCAGATTTACTTCTGCAATCATGTTGTTAAAAAATACAAATAGGGGAGCAAGTGTAGGTGGGAAATTAAAGCCATACATATGTGACTCTACATATGAACATAACAGTGTACATGACATTTTTATCTAGCTTTGGAAAATAAACTGCAATCACATCAGATTTACTTGTGCAATCATGTTGCTGATGTGTGTGAAAAATACAAAAAATACTAAGAGAGGAGCAAGTATAGATAGTAAATCAAAGCTATGCATATATGACTTCACACATGAACATAACAATGTGCATGATGTTTAGAAAATAAACTGCAATCACATCAGATTTACTTCTGCAATCACGTTGCTGATTTGTGTGTAAAAACAGACAAAAATACAAATAGGGGAGCAGGTGTAAATGGGAAATTAAAGCCATACATATGTGACTCTACACATAACAGTGTGTATGATATTTTTAAATGTACTTTTTTGAAAATAAGCTGCAATCGCATCAGATTTACTTCTGCAATCATATCGCAGCTGTGTGTAGAGCAGGCACAAAGAGTACAGATAGGGAGCCAGTGTAGATAGGAAAGCAAAGCCAGGCATATATGACTTTACACTTACACATAATAGTGTCCACCTCCTCTACAATAGATGTTGGAGACACTGCTTCTAGTGTGTTACTACTGTAGTTGCTATTGAAATCCCTCTTCTCTGCTTTCTGCCTGACTGCCAGACAACAGCAGGCTGGTCAAAGGTCTCTGTGCTCCTTATAAGCCCCATCTGCCTTTCTTCTTCTCTACCTCTTTCTCCCCTTTTCTCTCCAAATCTAACACCTTTGCTGTGGGTCAAAGTGCAGGAACAGTGTCTGTTTGTGCACATGGCACACAAGACAGAGAAAAATGTGTGAAAGGGAGGAAGATAAACAATTGAAGCGGGATGAAAGAATAATGTTGAAAAGGCGAAACAATATATTTGGATGTGATGAAATAGCACAGATATAGCAACTGATTCTGTGGTGCCAAATCGTTCTTTTATCCAAATCTACACATACACTACAGTGTTGTTTTCTGCCTCTCCTCACTCCCATATAACACTCTGTCCACCTCTGTGGCAAACTAATAAGAGACAGGCTTTGTTCGCATTGAAGTCTTCCAGTACGTTCAATAAAGTGTCACGGTGGAGCACAAGACATGTCAGTCTGTTATAATCTCTGTGTTCTTGCCTTTCTTTTCATATGTGAACAGAAAAACAAGGAAATTCCAATCAAATAATGACAGACATTCATGCATTCCCGCTTTAAGCTCTTTAATTGTGGGGGTTTCATCAGTTTAAACTTACTAAATTTCACCATCCACTGATGTTTTTCAACATTATGGAGAGCAGAGGAACTATTTTCTGTATTTAACACTGGCTTGTTTTCTTCTCTGCGCTGACGAGTTACAGCTCAGCCAGCTATTGGAGCTGAACCTGCTTTTCACTCAACCAAATGGCTTATTGTATTTTTAGCTTTACTTGCCGACCATGCTGAAGTGGGTTTTACCATGGAAACTAAACGTTTTTATGTTTGAAAGTTGGGAGCCGGAGAGTGGCTGACGAGTGTTTCTGTGTCCAAAGGTTGTGTTGGTGTCTTGAAATGTAATAATTATTTACTGTGGCTGTGATAGCTAAACCTGGCTAGCGTAGGTGCGAACAGTAGTGGATTGTGTTCGATATTTTCAAGAACTGTTTTACAAATACAAATATGTGTTAATGATTCAGTTGTTTATGTAATTATACACCGATCAGCCACAAAATTATAACCACTGACAGGTGAAGTAAATAACATTGATCATATTGGTACTATGTGGTGTTCTGCTGGAAAACCTTGGATTTTGGCATCCATGTTGATGAAACTTAGACACCCAAATAAACATTGTCCTACAACAAGTACACTCCCACCACATGGCAACAACATCAAACAATCAGGAACATATTGAGGAACATGACAATGGCCCAACATGTTGATTTGGCCTCCAAACTTCCTACACCCCATTGTGATCAAGCATCAACAGGATGCAGTGGAACGAGTTTGATTGACAGAGGCCCCACTGCACAAGCCAGAGTATCCAAAGGATCCAGTGCCAGTGTCCTGGTTCCAGACCCCCATAGGACACCCTGAGAGGTCCTGTTGTCCATACCCAATGGTTCAGAGCATTTTTGACCACATAAGATGGACAAACACAATATACGGCGGTTATAATGTTATGTCTGATCAGTGTATATATATGCATAGTATATTATAATGACAATATTTTACTTACAGATATAATAAATGTACGCTTATAATCAAGTAAACACACTCACAATTCTCCACAGTTGACATTTTACTTGTCACACCAGGAAAATCACAGATGTTACTTATGCCACTGTTCTACTCAAGAGTCCCAGTAAACCACAACAGTGTGACGATGGGCCAGCATGCACAAAACCAGCACCCTGAAACTAAAGCAACTAAGTGAAGCTCACAATTCTTTATAATTTATTTTATGCATTATTTCTTATTTTTGTCTATACTGTCTTTGCCAGTTACTCGTATGGTGCTAAATCTTTTGCCAGTTTTAATAGATTATGATGAAAAAGCTTAAATCCATCCTTTCCTGTTTCTACCAGTTCTACAGCTCGCCAGTGTCGCTCAAACATTCTACATTTTTCAAGCCAAATTTACAGATTTGTGTCTAAATATTCACAGATTGTGTTCACGTGGTCTGTTGAACTATATCTGAACCTTATTTGCACAGAGGCACACGATTATAAAGGGTGCCGGTTGAACCTATTTACATGCGAGCACACAGTTGGACAAACACCAAGCATAATTGGCATCTGACCACGTGATTAGACAGACTGTCCACCTGGTATCCACGAGCGAGAGAGAGAGAGAGAGACTGGCTACATTTTACAATTCACAGCCCACAGCCCACTGCGTGGTCTGCAGAGCTGTGGGAAAAAAGCATGTGGCTCCCGGACAATTGAATTAACTTGTGTGGGAGTAGAGTAATGGGTATTAAAAATGCGAGTGCAACAATGGATTCCACTGTTGGCTGCAACGTCTGACAAAGCAGAGACAGACATGCAGCGAAAGAGAATGAACAGTGCTGAGAACTGAAATTATACAGACATGTAGTGACTGTAATAATAATAAAAATAATAACTAGAGTTCCAAGCAGCCCTCAAAAATTTGGACCCTGTTACGACACCGGAGCTTCACCAACAGTCAGTGCTTTGGCCTGCTTTACTGGTCTCAGACCACCCTCCAAAGTGGATGTGATCTATCCTTGGACTGAATCGAATTTTCATCTCATTCCTGAGTGATGAGGAGATGAAATTCTCCTAAAGCATGTTAAGCATTAATAAGATATTTCACCTGCGCAATTTTGCCAAAATTAGGAACATGTCGTCTCAAAATGATGCTAAAATACTTGTGAATGCATGTGTTGCTTCTATGCTGGACTACAGTAAGTCAATACTGTCAAGATGTCACAATAATTCAACGAAAAGCTTCCAGTTTATCCAAAATACTGCAGCAAGAGTAACGACAGGAACTAGAGAGAGAGATCGTATATCTCACATGCTGGTTTCTCTTCTGTAAAAATCCAGAATAGAATTTAAAATCCTTCTTCGTGATGATCTTAAAAGCCACATGGTGCCATATTATCCCAATCGAAGACTTCACTGTCAGACTGCAGGTTTACTTGTGTGATTCCTACACAGCAAAGCCAGCACACACAAATGAAAAGTTAATGCAAAACTTTAAAAGTGTCTATTTTGTTTGAAGTGTTAATTGAAGTATTTATGTAGTGCTGCCATGTTAGCGCCGTAAATGAGTAGCTAATTATCGACTCTTCTTATAGTAACAACTTCACACGCCTCAACACTAACTTGTTAGTTTTTCTCTACATAAATGACAAGTGTTTGGCAGAAACTCTCCCACACACTATGTGAACTTTTCTCATTGTGTAACCTGAAGTTTCAAGTTTTTCAACACTTTCATGTGTATTATATTCTTATATTATAGAGCCCCATTTTTTCCCCTTCACATATTATTTTCAGGCCTTATTATCTTCCAGGAAAATTTCACCTTTGTACCGGCTACTTCTAAGTCTCTAGACCTGTTTATAATGTTGTAATAATAATCATAGTAACAAATCCTCCCAAAAACAACAAGGTTCCTGTGACTTTTGCTCCTTGAATCCCTGATAATAACAAACTCTATTTATATAGTACTTTTCTGAACAATGTTACAAAAATAATAATAAAATCAGACCAGGCAGATAAAATGAGGCCAAGGGACATGAGAACAGGGAGTAAAATGAATAAGATTAAATAAAAAGGAACAGAAAAATATATATAAACTATAAATGAAACCATTTCAAAAGCTTTTACAAAGAGAAAAGTTTTAAGAAGAGGTTTAACAGAAATTTAATTGATTTAGTGTGTGTGAATGGAGCTCTAAAAGCAAAGCTCATCTTTTTTCTCACAAGCTGTGACCTGGAAGTAACCAGCAGGACAACATCTGCAGATCTCAGTGATCGAGAGGCACATACATAGGTCGATAAATCAGTGGTGAATTTTGGCACAAGGCCTCAAAAGTGAGCAATACAGTTTCTAAATCAATTTGAAGTCTAACAGGGACGCAGTGAAGGGAGGCAAACCAAGAGGTGATGTGATCACACCTCTCTGTACCAACTGGAAATGGCACTGCAATGATCGATAAATAAAAGCACAAACAGCTTTTTGTAGATCAGTGACTGATATAAATAATCTATTTTTAGAATAACCATCAGCTAAAAGAAACAAGACTGAACATTAACACATTTTCCTGTACATTCCATCAACATTGATTGTAACTGTGGTTTTCCGTTTCCTTTTTTAGTCATTTTGGGCCCTTTTTGTGTCTTTTCTTTGTCCTTTTGTGTCTCATTTTTTCATGTTGCATCTGGTTTGTGTAGTTTTATGTGTCCTTTGTACTATTTTGTCTCATTTTTTCTGTTGTGTCTTGATTGTAACATTTTGTTTGAGCCTCTTCACGACGGTTTTGTCTCCTTTCTGTTGTTGTGTGTCTAATTTTTGTCATGTCGTGCCTAATTTTTGTTTCGTGACTTGTTTGTGTCATTTTGTGTCTGTTTTTGATGGTTTGTCTTGTGTTGGGTTTTCAATGTTTTGTGCCATTTTTGTCATTTTGTGTCTGGTTTTTAATGTTTTCTGTCATTTTGTGTCTGTTTTTTTAAGTACTGTATGATTTTGTATCTGATTTTTGATATTTTGTGTCTTGTTTGTGTCATTTTGTGTCCGGTGTTTAATGTTTTGTGTCTTGATTGTGTCATCCTGTTTTTATTTTTTATGTTTTGAGTCTTCTTTGTGTCATTTTGTGTCAGGTTTTTAATGTTTTGTGTCATTTTGTGTCTAGTTTTAGAAGTATTGTGTGATTTTGTGTCTTGTTTGTGTCATTTTGTATCTGTTTTTAATGTTTTGTGTCTTGTTTGTGTCACATGTTTTGTCCAGTTCACACCATCACTTTTTACAGTATCCTGCTGTTAACAGTCATTCTTGTTTCTGACTCCAGAAACACCTCAGTTTTTACAGTTTTTAACCGTATTCTGGAAAAACAGTACACCTCCATTGTTTTTTAGCCGTATTTTTACAGTCATTCAATACATTGCACACAAATAATGCACAGGAGGTTTTTAAAACATACTCGCATTCTGTAGGCTACATGTTGTCCTTTAAAGAGAGCAGATGAATTTAGAGCCAAGCAGATGGCTTTGTAATTGCAAACACCAGGGACGTAACACGCACATTCAAACTTATGGATATAGTTAGGAGAGTAATAAAGGCACAACACACAAACAACACATCTTAACACGCACATTTATCTAATTTATAAAACTTTTCCGCCCTTCTTCGCCCTCATTCTCTTTGTCTCTCTCCGTTCTCATTAAGAGTAGTTCTTCCCAGCCGCTCCTGATTTATTGCTGACCACTATTTAGCCAGGGATCAGACGGAGTGTGCTGTCATTTCAATCTCTCTCTAGTTAAATTTTATTTCCCCCGCCACTGTGATTGTGTTTCAGTGTCTGGAATTAACATTGAGGACAGTGACAGGCATACAGATAGATGGATAGTAGCGGCGACGGTCCCCACATCAGGGAGAAACTTTTCTTTTATTCTCTTAGACGGATTCCTGGATGAATCAGAGGAGCACTTCACCACAAAGATAAGGCTAATTTACTGCAAAGCATAATTGGACACTTATTCCCAAATAGTTTATTATAAGCTGATTCGCTTGATTGTGACATATTACTTAACATTGTGCTCACTTTAGTAAAATAATGAAAATGGAAAATACGATTACACAGTATGTGAACTGCCTATTTTATGAAGCTCTTTCCTCAGTTTACCATTTTACGATGAATAGTAATAAGATCCATTCCTCCTGCCTGCTGTTTGTCATGTAATGTTTTCATACAAGCAATTTCCTGTTAAGTTGTGGCAGAAGCGTTCACTGGAAATCAGTACCGCCTGGTTCCCTCCACCTCGTCTGCTCATGTGTAGGTGTGCTCGCTAAGTGCTCTACCAAACTGAGATGAAAATGTGGACAGCACTTAAAGAGACAGACGCAACACAGTGAGCTGACCCTGCCGGCCAGTTTTCCATATGATAACTCAGTGCAGAAATGTTTAACACATGTGCCAATAAGAAAGAGTTCTTGTAGTTTTAAATGAAAAATGTCATCATGCTCACTTTCCATAAAATGTTGAAACATTCCTCCTACGGTGACCAATAAGATGTTTAAATACAATCTGACTGAGCTCCTCTTGTTTTTTTCTTATTCCACAAAAACCAAAGTCTTACATTGACAACATTAATTTGTTTTACCCTCAAAAAACTTTAACTATAACCACCCATACTTCACCTATTAGCAGAAACACAGCAAGTTGTAGTGACAACACACCAGATAGCACCAGACACCTGAACTTGCCACAACGGGAAACTGACATATTAAGCAATATTATTGTGATTACAAGCTCATCCGAGTAAATCTTAACGTCACTGAGGTCCATCATGCACAATAACATTAATGTACACAAAACTAAAGCATTTAAATAGACATAAAAGTGTCTACACTGAAAGAGCCTGTTGTCTGTAACTTGTGGAGACTTTTCTCTTTTGCTCGTTTGCAATCATCACCTGTCATAAACTTTTGATTCATACTAATTTATTCTAAACAAAAAAACAACTGATTGATAGCATCAATGGCTATCTAAAAAGCCTAAAGACATCTTTACTGAACACACAAACACCAAATTAACAGCAGCTCTTGATCCTACCCATCACTTATCTATACCTGCTTCATCTGTAGAGCAGGAGTGCCCAATCCCGGTCTTCGAGAGCCCCTATCCAGCATGTTTTAGATGTTTCCCTCTTCCAGCACACCTGATTAAATGATCAGGATCGTTATCAGGCTTCTGCAGAGCTTGACGATGAGATGATCATTTGAATCAGGTGTGTTGGAAGAGGGAAACATCTAAAACATGCTGGATAGGGGGGACCTCGAGGACCAGGATTGGGCACCCCTGCTGTAGAGGGTCTCCAAGGAATACATAGATACAACCTGTTGTACATACATGCAAAAGAGTTTTCCAAGCCGACTAGAAAAGTAGTATAATAGCAACAACTATGCAGCCATCAGTATCAAGCTGTCCATTGTGTGCACTGGATTGTTTAAGGAAGAACACCTCCAAACCACTGCCTCCCCTCCATCACCGATCAAAAGACCTAAAGCAATCGTGCACAACTGTATATTTTTGCACATTGACCTTGCACCATAAACATTGCACACACTTCTTGTTTTCTAAAACATGTCTTCTGCACATGCCCTTTTTGTACTACACTTGGCATATTTAGTATTGCCTACCTCAGACCACACAGACAGATCTTAATTCTTCTGCACCTTAAGTACTGTGCATAGTACTGTACATACCGTTTCTTGCACTGTTCTTGTATATTCATATTTGTCGCATCAGTATATTTGAGTAAACGTGAGTAACAAGTGTGTCGAATACGTGTATTTTGTAAACTGCTTAATCAAGGCACTAGATAGAGAGACAGTGAACTAAGAATTTCATTGCACCTATAACATATAGATTGCTGCATTTGCCAGTGAAGCCTTTGAATGAATCTCCCAAAGTCCGTGAAAGTCAGTGCTTCTCCACAGACGTCATAGTGCATTTCAAGAGCAATAGTGCAATAGGCTCAGCAGTAGCATGCATGCATGAAATAAGTCCACATGTCTTACTCTGCATGTCCTCCAAGCAGACTAGAAAGTACTACAATAACAACAATTATGCATTTGTGGTGTCTGCAGCTGTCTATGTGTGTGTCTGCAACAGCACTGGTACCCTCATCAGTTAATTTAATGCCGATGGAGCTGCACTTAGTCAGAACTTAGTGTCATTATGACTTTCACATTTATTCCATTATTTTATTTTCACTCTGTTTACTTGTGTTTCCAGTCTGTGTCTTGGTAAGTTAAGGCTCCAAACTGCTTGGTTAGGTTCAGTAAAGGAGTGTGTGTTTTTTTTCCACTACATTCACCTCATTCTAAAAGGCTTTCACAAAGTTTCCACGGTGACGACTTTGCCGGAGACTTTAAATACACTTATCCACACTTATTTCGCAAACATTACCATGGTTACTAGAAGTTTATCAATGATCAGAATGGATGACAATGAGCCTACTGAGCCTACTGGAAGGTGGAGGAGGTCCACACTGGGCCATATGTATGAGAAGGATATGCAATGAAAACGGCCATTTAATAAGCTGATAAGACCCAATTGGGATTCAAGGGAATATAAACAAGGCTATTCCAACTCGTCCTGAGCGAGAGACGGACTACATCCTGGACAGTTCATCAGTCTAACACAGGGTTAACACAAAACACAAAGGTTAACACAAAACATCATACACACAATCATCCACATCTACAACTTAGAACATGCAAATTCCACACAGAAAGGCCTCAGCAGCTTCAAACCCAGAACCCTCCAATAGCACTACACACTGCCCAACCATGCCACCCATTAATCTTTACTCATGGCAAGACAGCAAAGAAGCTTTTTTCTCCAGTATGTCAGGGCTGTCCTTCACCTCATGCCTTCAAGTTTGGATGTGTTAATCATCACTGCTGATCAAGTCATAAGACTCATCCATCCATCCATTATCTATACACTGCTTAATCCTCTGTAGGGTCGCGGCAGGGCTGGAGCCTGCCCCAGCTAACTTGGGCGAAGGCAGGGGACACCCTGGACAGGTCGCCAGTCTATCGCAGGGCTACACGTAGAGACAGAGAAGCAAGCACACTCTCATTCACACCTACGGACAATTTAGAATCATCAGTTAACCTCAGCAAATTTTTGAAGCCAGAGTACCTGGTGAAAACCCACGCTGCACAGGGAGAACATGCAAACTCCACACAGAAAGATCCCAGGCGTCCTAAGCTGCTAACCACAGAGCCACTGCGCAGCAACCCAAAACTCCAAATTAGCAACTTAATGGACTTGAAGATGTGGATGAAAAAAATACTGGAAAAAATGGAAATATGGATCGGAATGGGAAAACTCTAACATGCTGATAAACTTCCACAACTTCTACTGAATGGACTTCAAAGTGAGATTGTATTGTCTATAATTTGTCTGTTCTTAGGCATCTCTTATGTTGGAATTCATAACACTGGCAAGAATTAAAACACCACCACCAAAGCAAAGATGTGACCAC
Source organism: Dascyllus trimaculatus (assembly GCA_024666655.1). NCBI lineage: Eukaryota > Metazoa > Chordata > Actinopteri > Pomacentridae > Dascyllus > Dascyllus trimaculatus. The sequence continues at coordinate 10,931,187 of CM045451.1, read as the reverse complement.
CATAACCCATTTGGAACAAGCATTTTCTAACAAATAACGATGCAAAATAGTTGCACTAGTTCATCTCAATAGCACAACTTCATTTCTGAACACCCTGATCATCAACCTATAGCTGTCTCAGCCTGCAAACAGCTGTTCCTCTCAACAACAACAAAAAGTGGTACACAAGAACTCTGAAACAAGATTTTCTTTGTTTTATGAGCTTGTTTATTCAGTCAGGAGACGGGCGGCAGACTGATACACCTGTCGTTTGCTCTGTGGCGCTTGGTGTAACTCGCACAAGCTCAGCCAGGCACACACATTCATATTCATCTGCGAGACCTGTGGGCCTACGTGAGTGTGTGTCTATACGCGAGTGTAAGCGGTGTGATCCACCAGGCTTTAAGGTGTAATCCGACAGCTGTTTTCAGAAGGTTTGTGTCGTTCCACCAGAGACTCTCCCTTCTTGGCCTCGTGATCTTTAATCCACTGTCTTGTTCTGTTCCACTTCACTGAATACACAGACGTACTGACAAAACAGACGCTGTATGTATGCTGAAAGCAATACGTGGCCTATAAACTGTCTCTCTCCCTACCTTTCCGCCTCGTTTCTCCATATCTGTGCGTCTCTGTTTGCCTCCTCTTGCTCTTTTCTTTCTGTTTACCTTCCTCTTATCTTTCTGTCTGCTTCACACACACTTCTTGAACTGTGTTTCTATTTTGAAAGCTGTGCTCCTCTTATCATATCTGGTTATTTTTTAGCCCCGTGCACACATTGTGAGATCTTTACAGATGGGTGTAGGCTTATTTTGTCACCATTCAATACAATACTTGCTTAATTATTAATTCTGCAGCCCACCAGTCCTCGTTTTCTATCTTCATCTTAGTCAAGCACAAGCTGCTATTTTGTTTGACAGATGTATACATTCATCAACTCAAAGGAAAGAAAAATAAGCCAGCAAACTGTGTACGGACGATTTACTGCAGCTAAACTAGTTATTATGAGTCATTGGAAAATCATGGAAATTTATGCAAAACAGGGCTGTGATTTGCCTGAATTCCACAAGTGATAAAATGTCAGTCTTTTAACCCTCTGAGCAATGAATGTGTCTCTTTTCGAAACCGGGGGATCATTTTATCAACCTAAAAGAGCATTCTGGTTGGGGAGGAATCACAAGAGGAGGGAGAATAAGTGAGAATGGATGGGACGAGGCAAAGAGGTATGTTGCAGGGATGGAGGAAGGGAAGGGAGCTGCATTAAAGTGCATGGAGGAGAAGTCACCTCTCCTTTGTTTCTGTTGTTTGTCCTCCTTTTCCTTGTTTGTCCTGCTCTGCCTCTCACTGTGTTTGCGTCCCTGCATTCCAAATCACACGCTCTTTCTTTCTTCCTTTCAGTTCGCACTACAGCTGCCCTTACAAGGTACGTGCTGTTGCATGCAGTGTGCATACAACTGGGACAACCGCTTCGTCTTAATATTGCAGCTTAAGTTTTGACCGTATTGTTCATGTAGTTGTTGCAGACAGTAGTGTGAAATCACTTGTTCATGCAAGATACTGTGGAATATGTGACAAATCTTTTGCTGTGCAGAGGATTGTGGGTCAAAATGCTTCCTAAAGTAAGGCTGAATGTAGCAGGACACCCTGATATTTTTTGGGATATTGCATTTGACCTACTATGCATACAAAATCTTCTCTTGGCAAACTATCTATATGTAAATTCATATCATATGGATGTGTATAAATCAGTCAGACTTCAGTTGTATAGCAGTTTTCATACAAATAAAATGCAACACAGAGTGCTTTAAAGACAACAGAAATAAATCCTGTTATCAACAAAGGATTCTAAAACACAGGCATTAAGGAACTGAGGAAACGCTATCCTATAAAACACGTGCAATGAGGAAACACCAGGTGAGATAAAATAAATAAAATAAGATAAAACATCTATTATTGAAACAGATAGAGATAGAAATAGAGGTCAAAAATTATAAAAACAGAATAAGAAATGATCAAAAATAAAGTAATAAACAATACTTTAAACAGACTAAAATATGTAAAGAAGTGAATAAATCCAGAAATCAACAAATAAAGTTAATTTCTGTGAAGAGTAATAAATAAATAAAATCTATCAAATCAATCATAAGTCTGACTAAAAAGGTAGGTCTTGAGTTTGCTTTTAAAAGCATCAACACTCTTTGTTGCCCTCAGGTCTTCTGTTTCTGTTTCATAGATCGTAATAACAAAATGCTGCCTCATCGTAGGTTTTTGTTCTGGCTTTAGGTTTAATTAAAATGCCACTGCCAGAAGACCTGAGGGCTCTAGAGGGTTCATGAAATAGAAGCAAATCTGATAAATACGAAGACCTTTGAGAGTTTTATAAACCAATAAAAGGTTCTTAAAATCAATTATAAGTGCGACAGGTAACCAGTGCAGAGACTATATATCCATATATAAATTTATCATGACTTGTACATTGTCTTTATTATACTTATATTATATCTTTATTTTTAGCCTTATTCTATTTTTCTATTTCCTATCCTGCTTCTTCCATGTCTCATCTGTATCCAGCTGCAGTAACACGTACATTTCCCCAGTGAGGGCTCAATAAAGTTTAGCTTTATCTTCCAAACCAGCAGTTTATCAATCGATTTCCAACGGTTGGCCAACTTTCCCACGCTTTCCAGTCACGTAATTCCATTGTCTCTCTTCTTCATGTTCATGTTCATCCTTCAAATCATCTGTTTCAATTTTTTACACCACCAACTCAAGTTCCACACCAGCCTGCTCAACTCAGTGTCTTTTCTCTTTGGATACCAGCCTACATCTCCCAAATCCTACCTGCTTTCTCAAACCACCCCAGACTGCCGGCTATTATCAACTCCAAGTACTGCTCTGCAGTTTACCATTCTAACACCAGTCAAATTGTTCTCTCTGGCTTCAGCTTTGGTGTCCACAGTGTCCTTATCCGTAACAGGACAGAAGGCACAGAGGATAAAGTTTATGTTTGTATGAAGCAGCAGGTGATCTGGAGCATTAGCACTTAGATGCAGGAAACAAACAGCAGGACAGCAGAGGAGAAAAACATTTGTAAATAATGAAAAACAATGTCTTTAATGTAAAATTGAGTAAATGTTGCATAACAGTATTTCCATTTTCTGCAGTAACCTTGTCCCATTAAAGTTACTGTTAAAGTTAATGTGCTGCTCGACTCCGTCTCCCAAAAATTACGTTCTGGTAAATCTAAACTGCTTTCTCATTTATGTCTTGAAAGAAGCATAATTTCATTTTGAAACAAACACATTTTCTCACCAGAAGGTAAAACTGTGACAAAACAGGGAACACTTCCAGTTTGAAAGAGTCACAAAGTTTATGAAAGGAGTTATGAACGGAGGATGGAGGGATAAGTCAGCAACAAGACTTTAACTAAGGAGACTGAGTTTTGAGTTCTGTGTAAGGCCATTACTGTCCATGTAAACAGTCATGCAATGCATTCTTGTAACATCACACTGCATTTGAAAAAGATGATATTGCGTTGCCTGGGCCGCATCTGCATAAATTAGAGGTCTCGGTTACTTTACACAAACCAGGAGTGTCCAGTCGCTGCTTAACACCTCTGGAAACTCCAAAAAAACATTTGAAGTGCTTATTGTCAATCTAAAATCAATCAGATTCATCAACTGCATGGCTTATTTCTCACCTTAAATGCGTTCAGAAACACATTTTAGTGCACTACTGTCATAATATAAGAGCAAATGTCCAAACAAGCTGCCATGTCGGTACTGTTTGAAATTCTATTTGTCCAATCAGGTGCAGCCAGTGTTTACATGGCTGTAAAAGGATTAATACTGTGTTGTTTTCCTGATAAAGAGCATCTGTTAATTATTTATCATGACACTGCCGAGTTGTACGTCCATCAAACATCCAATGTTGGGAAACGGCCCTACCTTCATATCTAAAAATGCAATTACAGTTACAACAAATACAGTAAGTTGTACTTGCTCTTTGGTTAAGTTTAGGAAAACATTGCCCTTCATTTGAAAGTTTCACAACAATAACTACTTGGTACAAGCTTGGTTAAGTTTAGACACTGAAACTACATGGTTTGGGGTAAAATATGATCCTTTCAAAACATGTTTGAAGCTTTTCCTTCAGTTTCTGGTTTACCAGGATGTCCCGCCCCTTTTAAAATTTGATTGGCTGGCTGAAAAGGAGCAACAGTGCAGCAATGAAATAAATGTGTTGATTAGAAATCTATTTGTGATACATCACAAGCAAACATAATCTGGCAGAAAATACATTTCCTTCAAAACATAATTTAGAATGCAGTTTAGTTGTATAATGCATGCACAGTGTTTTTATTACCTCTTTTTCCAAACACAGTTTTAATTTGACTCATTTCTAGTTAAACCACATCTGCAGCAGACTTGTTTCTGCAGAAAACAGGTAAAAGCAGAATAATTTAGCTTATACCACAGCTATAGAAAAGTCCAGTGTCCCATGAAGATAGAGGAAGGAGAAGCGATAGCCGGGAAAATCAAGGTAGGAAGTGGATGCTAATTATTCTAATTGACCTCTGCACTTAAGCAGTCCTTCCCACTAATGACTGAAATGCCATTAGCACGTCCACACACACATCCACTTGTTAACCACTGTCATACAATTAGCTCAAGTCACCCATGAACCACCTCACTTAATAGAGGACAAGGACAGAAATCTGGCTCACACACACACACTCACACACTCACATACACAAATGAGCAAACGCTGATCCAAATCTCTGAACACACATCAAAAGAATGTGAGGATGATATTTCTTTATTCCCTCTCAGCAGAATTAATTCAGTCGTTGGAAAATGTCCAAAACAAAGTGCAAAACAGGACTCGCTCGACAAGGGAAGGAGGGAGATGAGACAAACGGAGACGAAATTTACCTGAGTTCACTCTTCATCACCCCACTTTTCATTGAAACACTTTTCTCAAAATACTCCTCCTTAACCTCATTTAGTCCTTCACATGACACACATTATCCTATTGAAACTGTGCATTTTCCTATTAGTCACATCATTGCTTTCACATCACGTCTGCGGCATCTATTTTAAATTTCTGGGAGCTGTTCGTTCTCTTGGCCATGACATACATATTTGGCTCTGTTTTTTTTGCTCTCAAATGGAAAGAACTGATGTAATGTTAAGAGGCGTTCAAAGGAAATCACAACATCCCTCATGAGCTGGTTTGTATCCCGCACATGCTCGAGTGGGCTGCATGTATTCATCTCTGAATACTGTAATTGTGGTATCAGCTTTGGCCTCCTCGCTACATCTTTCTTGCTGTTTGTCAGCCCGGTGACACATCTCTCTGGCCGCAGACCTTGGACATCTTGCGTGTCCGCCGAGCGTCCCACTGAGCGAGCAGGGAAGGCTGGGAATTAAATTAAACGGGCAGCAGAACGCACAAAGACCGACGAAGCCTATAACTGGTAATTCTGGAAGCTAATAAGGCAATAAATAAAGCAAGGCACACAGCCACAAAGAGATGGAGAGATTTAGACTAAATGAATGTTAAAGCTGGGAATTAACAAGGTGATAAATATAGAGACGAACACACACACACACATGTATGCACACACATGGCTGGAGAGCTGAAATAAATGATAATGCTAGGAATTAAGGTTGGCTATAAATATAGAAACCTTGCTCTCCAGGTGTGCGTTTGTTACCCTCTGCAGAGGTGATGGATACTAGAGGACTCTCCCTCCCTCTCGCTGCCAGCGTGGTGAATGTCAACAGAATCTCATTGGCCTCCAGTTCAACTTTAACTACGTCTGTCCCTTGGGTTCAATCTGTGCGTGTCTGCCTGTGCAAGCGCCGGTTTCAGGCTGCAGACGGGCAGCGAGGAAGGCAATGCTCCGCTCGCATCCTGTTAGGTAATGCGTATTGAAAAAGGCACCGCTGCATGGAGGGAAGGAGCAGCTTTTGCCCTTTAATGCTCAATGATTTCCACTTGTGTGTGTCTGCTGTTGGCTGGGCGATCTGATTGCATCGCTAAAGCAAGTCAGTCGTCTAATGAGAGGATTGATAATGATCCCAGAGTCTGACTACTGAAGCAGATGAAGAGGTCTGAAAGGCTTCACTACCTGGTTTTAATATTTACAACATGAAGCACGGGCACATTGAAGGTACCGATTATTAAATCTGTTGAAGTACAATTGTTCAGAGTTAAGGTGAAACCCATTTAGAGGGATTCTGCAAGTCGAACAGGTTACGACTTAAAGTTGAGGTAGGCAGAAATCAGGAAAAGAACAAAAAAAAACACTAAAATTTAAAAATTACATCTTTCTCCTGCAACTTTCTGTCCTAAGCTTCTCCCACCAGACAAAAAGGAACATATGAATGTGCACACACACAACACAAGCTTGCAAAAATGAGCATAAACATGAATTTAAGTTTTATACAGTTGCAGCTATCAGCCTCTGGCTACAGTTAGCAGAAGGCTAAACTATTAGCAACATTGCTATCCCCAACCGCCTCATCCTGACTCCCATCCCCAACCGGTCGAGGCAGATGGCCGCCTTCCCTAAGCCTGGTTCTTTATGAAGGTCCCCCCCCGGATCCTATCCTGGGTTTTTTTTTTTTAATTCCTTCCCACAATCGCCTACTGCTTGCTCATAGGGAATCCAAAGACAACTTTCGATTGTTGGGTTTTCTGTTTTCTGTTTATAATTTATAAGGTCTGTACCTTACTATGTTGAGCACTGTCAGATGACATATGTTGTGAATTTGCACTATATAAATAAAACTGAATTAAATTTAGCACACCTGGGTGGTAAAGTGATACCGACATGTATAGGTCACAGAAACTCATCACCGGCTTATAAGTAAATCTTTCTACACAATATCTCTAACCAGTATAGATATTACAGAAAAAAATAAGTTAGCTGCGTATCTGTTCAAGAGAAAAATTGCAAGCTTTAGTTGTTACTAGATATAAGGCCCGTTATGGGAGTCAGGCCTTGTCCACACGTAGCCGGGTATCTCACAAAATGAAGACATTTTTCTACAATTTTGCCTATCCTCCACACAAAAATGCAGATTTATGGTATTGAAAACAATTCTTTTACAAACCTCCGACCAAAGTGAAGATTTGCGAATTCTCCGTTTATGCGTCTGCGTGTGGACATCAATAACCGGAGTTTTGCGTTTTGAAACATCACTGCCTGCGACAAAATATGTTCTTACGTCACATATGCCACCTGTGTTTACATTCGGAAACAGTATGGATGCTCTCACAAGGTTTTTGGCACTGATTCTTGTACAGGCGCTTTTTCCTTGCTTGTTGTTACAAGCCCAGATCCTGCTTCACATTCAACAACACAGGCGAAGGACGACGTTAAGGACGGTTATTCTCCATCACCTTGCCATTCCACGTCCGAGGTTTGTTTCATGTTTTGTGGAAGTGACGTTGAAAGATGGAAGCTTACTCTGATTGGACAGGATTTGGGGAACTACTGCCACCTAAAGGTCTGGCATGCTTATGAATGTGCTAAAAAGGTGGTGTGTACATACGTTTTTTTCTAGACGGAGGGGGCAGGATATTCGGTTTTACAAAAACCCGGTGATGTGTGGACAAGGTCTCAGACTCCCTTTGAGACTCTCTTTCTGATAAATACGTCTTCCTTACTTTGTTGTGGTCCCAGAGCAGGACGTGGTTGTCAGTGCTGGAATAATAACTTCAACACTGAACAAGGCTTTCTACCAACCCAAAGGACACGCACATTCATCTGCATTCGTAAAACAGCCAATAAGAACAAAGCTTTCTCTTAGAGAAGTCCTGTGATTGGCTAAAATCTCCCATCACAGGTGAGATTTTTACTAATTCTTAAAAATGAAGCCAAGAGAAGTTCAAGGAGTCCAGTTTCCTCTCAGACCACTTGAATTACACCATGCTGAAAGGGTACTATATAATTAATATATATATATATATAATAGTAATAAATTCTGCCTACCACTTCTTTAAGGTCAACAGAGGCAGATTTGGTTTTGTTACAAACCCATTATTGCTCTGTTCATTTCTGCGGTCCACCCAGTGATGCAGCATTTAGCATTATTAGTGAGACACCAGTACTGAGTTACAGTATCTGTTGGATCTTTACGGTCTGCAGGATGACAACCATCTGTTTTACTACTGGAGGCTACTGACCCACATTAGTAACAAATACAGCCATGGACACACCCACACACAGACACACACAGATGTCCTCTCATCTAAGATTACGCAGCTGTCCAAATAACAGCTATTATTTTTGAAGAAACATTGTCTAAGGCCAAATTCCAAAGAAAATATATTACTGTCTTGCACAAGGGACCACTAATGGATTTGTTCTTGCTTCGTTATGCAAAACACAGATATTTATTGTTATTGGCTGCGGAATTCCTTCCTGACTTTATTTTGGACGAAACAGGAATGAAACCGATGGCGGCAGCAGCTAACTTCAGTGCGGGAGGTAATGGAGGCAAAATCTGTGGTTTTTAACTTGTCAGATATCACTTTTATTGGAGAGTTTATGGTGACGAACAACAGATGCAACAATATCTCCAACCTGCTTCCTGCTGCAAGGACATTTTCTGTAAATAACGTTCCTTGAAACACTAATGAACAGAACAGAAATGACAAAGTATTCACAGTTAAATCACCTTTATCATTTAGAGAGAAAAGAATCCTGATTAGATCAATGTTTCCTCCAGGAAACAAGCTGCTGAAAGCATTCTGGGACAGCTTTCTCCGGATTCCACTGAGTCAAGCGAACAAAGATGGCAGCCTCAAGAAGTGATGTCATTTGGTCCACGTGCAGCAGCATTACACAGTATTTGCTCCGCGTCTTTGTCTCGGTCCAAAGTGGAAAGAGTAGATCTCTATGTTTTGACACTTTGAACAGTGGGAATAAAAGTATGAACGTCAAGTACGGAGACATTTCTCCATGCAGCCAGTCTTTTGTTGGCAAAGATAAACCTGTCAGAAATAAGTGGAAAGCGAACGTATGACAACACTTTACTTGGCTTTGCAGCTGACAAGGAGCTGAACATGTTCTTTTTCATTCATTATCATTACTTTTCCATAATTTAACAGTTATGAGGTGCCGTCTTGGTTGTACGTGATCTGCCCTTTCTCATGTAGTTTAGATTAGATTTGTCAAAACGTTATCACAAACAGACTTACAGCGATGTTCAGGAATTAACTTTCTCTTACAGAAGTGAATGCTTTCCAGATAAATGAGAATCAAAAGTTTGATTTAGTTTTTTTTTTATTATTATTTTATTGCAGCCGAGGTGTTGGGAAGAAAAATGAGACCAGATGGATCAGTTGAAATAGTCGCTGTACAGCCAAAACTTTCAGAATTACATAAAAAAAATACTCGTGTTGTGGCTGATTTATTCTCACTTTAAACAAGGTAACAAAACATGATGAATGTGAGGTGAAAGACTGTACTAGTGTTTTGTTCTACATGTTTTTTCTTCATGTTTGCTGAAGAAACCGAGATTCAGTCCAATTCTGTCACAGCTGAACATCATCTGATCAACTACAATAAATATAAAAATGATTTGACATTACATTAGGCACAAGATAAGCCATATATCAGCCTCAATGAATTTATTTACCAACTAGATATTTATTTAGGAACTTCCACTTACTGCCCTCCATGCCACTTCTTTGCCTCCTCATTTAAAGACATCCTCTAGCGAAAATTCAGGGTTTTTTTTTACCCTTGTCACCATGTCCATATGGTGTTTTTATTCAATGACAGCTATAAAATGAATGAAATAAGCAGGACAAAAACAGTAAAAATCTGACAAAAAACAAAACTACTCTATAATATTGTATACACCACTACTGCTGAATACTGTAAAGTTTAAAAACTGTAAGTCAAAAAGATGCAAAACTGCAATTTTATGGCCACACATTGTAAAAGAAAAAAATACTATTTGTAAAAATACAGATTCTAAATGTGGACATTATTTACAGTTTTGCCCTTAAAAAAAAATCTGATATTAACTATCATTTCGATCATCTGTAAAATAAATCATTTGCCATTTTTAGTCCGTACTATGCATGAATTTTCTATCAATTAACATCAAATATCTGTAAAATATTGCAGATTAATGCAGCCAATATATTGTTATTGTCCAGTTAATTGTTGCAAAAGAACAAGTTACTATTTGTAGAAAATAAAGTTTTTTGATGTAAAAGTTTTTTACATGTTAAATGAATATTTTTTTTATTTATTCACATTTTAGTTTTTTTAAAAACAGAAAATCTGTAAAATAACAGTAAATTGTTCAAAAATTACAGCTACAAACTGTTATTACTAATACTACTACTTCTACTACTACTACTACTACTGCTACTACTAATACTACTACTACTACTACTACTACTACTAATACTACTACTACTGCAGAGTGCTGCAGACAGTCTCAAAAACACAGATTCCAACTTCCTGGGTTTCATACATAAACTTAAAGAACCAACCCTGTCAGCTGGCATGGTGGAACTTTTTGTATCTTTATCCGTCTTCAGAATCGGTTCAAACGTGTTCGGCTGAATTACTCACACTAAAACTTGCCAGTTCTTATTTTGTATGGAGGGGGCTGGGGAACTCATAGATCTGCACATGCCCAAGAAAGCAGAGTTGCACTGAACGCATTTCAGGACATTAGTTTCATGGGAAAAATGTATAAATAGTAATACATAACTTCGAGATGAGTCGTTAGATTTTTGGTTATTCCATGCACACATACGTACAAACAGAGAGCACTCAACCAAGCTCTTTTTATGTCGCCAACCTGCTGAGATATCATTATAGAAGTATGTATGATTCACACGCAAATTTTTTTTTTTTTCACTGAGAAAATGTATTTTTTTTCTCACTGTCTCTGTCTCGGCTGCTTCATGATTCACCATCTCCTCCCCCTTGTCTTCAGATTCACAGCAAAAAAAAAAATCTAATAATTAAAGCTCCACACATGTATCTGCGCTTAATCTCTCAATTATTGCTTCTAAAAGGAAACCTAGTAGGTGTCCTGTGTATTTATAGCAAACACGGAGGGACGGGGATAAAGATAAGGCAATTATGCTCCACAGAAATAATGTTTCTCTGATGTTACTCATTAGGAGCGCGCTAGGAACAACTTCACTGATTTCACAAAATGATATAACACTTCATTTAACAGCAGCAAATAACTGAGGCTCCATCTAACTGATTCAGCAGTAAATGTGCAAGCTGCAGGGACATACATGTTGCATCAGAGTAAGCCTTTTTAGATGAAAATGCCCTTTTTTCCTCTGTAATGTGAGCGTAATTCCTATCCTGCACAATAGTCTAGGCTTTTAAATCTTTGTAGCGCGCCAAGGTATTTACAGAAAGAAAAAAAATCTGGCATTTTAGGTGAGAAATGGATATTCAAAGAGAAAAAGAATTCTCTACACATCTTCCAGCATTCAGCAGCTGAATCCGGCGGGTTGATTTAGAGGCTGTAGAAAAAGTGCTCCTCTCCAAAGTGAGATTTGACTTGTGAGTCTCTGACCGATGATTAGAATCAGCAGCTTTTAGGGCACAGACCTTCAAAAGGACCAGCGTGTACGTGGGTGATTTCAAGGCTACAAACTACAAACCAAAGTAAAATATCCTTTAAAGGTCTTTCCTGTTTGCTCAGAGGGAGTCAATGACACCCCAAGAGCAGACAGAAAATTAGTTTCATTCAAAGCTCCTGCATGGACAGTCTGTGTTTAGCTGAGAGCAGCCTGTGCTTATGCTCTGCAAGATGTGGTTAAGTAATTTGTAAGTATCTTTAGAACACAAGTGGGTGGCGAAGGTAGAAGTCTTTTACTGAGAGCGGAGGAAGCTTCATGACACTTAGCTAATGGCCCTCTCCCCTCTACTTTAAAACATATCCATCCACCTTCAATCCACCTTCACAAAAGCATCGCCATTTTATGACCTTGGCTTAACGAGACGTTAAACAGTGTTCAAGGTATTCCAGGATACTGCCTCTCAAGTTAAAAATACACTGCAACTTCTTTCCAAGTATTTTAAGGTAATAGCAATAATAGATTACTAGACAATAAAAGTTAGTGCACACACAGCCATATAACATACACTGATCAGACATAACATTACAACCACCTGCCTAATATTGTGTTGGTCCCCCTTATGTGCTCAAAAATCCTCTGAACCATTGGGCATAAACAAAAGGACCTCTCAGTATGGGGTCTAGAACCAGGACATTGGCAGTGGACACTTTGGGTACTCTTGCTGGTGCAGTGGGGCCTCTGTCAATCAAACTTGTTCCACTGCATCCTGTTGATGCTTGATCACAATGGGGTGTAGGAAGTTTGGAGGCCAAATCAACATGTTGGGCCATTGTCATGTTCCTCAACATGTTTGTGGTTGTTTGGTGTTTTTTCCATGTGGTGGGGTGCATTTTCCTGCAGGGGTAGGCTAGTGACATTTGGAATTTCCATTTGCATGAGGGAATGTTCTTGTTGTGGGACAGTGTTTATTTGGGTGTCAAAGTTTCATCAACACGGATGTTAAAATCCAAGGTTTTCCATCAGAACACCACATAGTACCAATATGATCAATGTTATTCACTTCACCTGTCAGTGGTCATAATGTTGTGGCCGGTTGGTGTATAAGACTGTTTGAAAATGGGGTAGCATAGAAAGCGATAAATTCCACATTCAGAGTAGACAGACATGGTGGTGGCACCATCATATTAAATCGAAGAAGTTTCATCCAGAGGAGAGAGGTTTGTGTCCAAACCCACTCTGTGGTTTAGGCACCAAATATACTTGGCTACATTTCAGAATTGGCCATGTTTTAAGCTAAAATAGACCCTTTCATATTCACAACAAGCTTCATTATTTTGTTGGTTACCTTGGTGGCAGGTCCCAACCTATTCTAAAAGGAGTGACAATAGCACCACATTTCTCAAAAAAGAGAGATTCTACATGCACTTATTTACATGACCACAGGAGGCCCCCTACTTAATCATCCTCTGTCTTAATTATTCTTAAGTACTGTCGTTTTCTTGATAAGGTTGCACTTGGACTGAACTACGTCGGTATAAAATTTACTCAGCTCAGTGCGCTCTGTGAGTCATTACTGTCAGAAGTCTGTATATGTCTATATCATTGCCCTGTGGCTACAATGAAAGTCTAACGTATGCAGACCTTTCACAGAGTGGCTGCTGCATCACTATGCTTCAGCTACACTCAATAACACTGACTACACCAGGTGTATGAATACCCACCACTTCTATGCTGCAGTCGCAAAAATAGACCAGGCTTCTATGTTTTTTAATTCAAGATGTGCACGGCCCTTTGACACAGAAATGGGTAAATTAAACTTTCAACTGGCATTTATTTGCCAGTACCAGCTGACAAATGCTTAGTAACTTTATCCCTTACAGAGTCTACTGTCAGCTGTAGATGTTAACTTACCCACACTACACGAACTCACAAAAAAAATCTGAAGTTTCATGCCAAAATAAAATTCAGAACAGTTCTATGACAAAAGCTACAGCATGCTATTACTGTTACCCATGAACGCTGGGCAGACACTGAGTCAGTTTTATTTCACAGGTGTGAACTCACCCCACACAAGCTTGAGTCGGCCTAAACTCAACTAAACTCACACTAAACGTGAAAACCAAACCTCTGTTCACGTTTGTCCAGTGAGAATTCAATAAAGTTTTTTCAAACAAGATGGCTGTGTGCTAAGTGTTGAAAAAAAGAGGGAAAGACAGCATTATGTAGTGCGGTTTTATAAGCCAGAATTGCACTGCTAGCCTCAATGTGTAATTGAAAAGTACAGTATGTAACATTTCCAAATTAAGATGCTTTAAATTGACTAGACTAATGCTATGTATAACTTTTTGTTTGTTTATTCTTTTAATTCAGAGACCCCTAGTGGTAGAATTGACATACTGTGAAATTAGGTTGTATTAATTACATTTTTTCTATTTATTTCACTGGAGAGGAAACAGCATAGAGTCTTTTCAAATTGGCAATGTGCAGCATTTAAGTGCTTTGATTCCTAAATAATAAGAAATTATGACAATAATTAACAAATAATTTTAAAATAATTTGAAAAAAGTTCTGCTTTTTTTTGGCTGTCTTCCCTGCTGTACCAAAAACATACCAAAAACATACTGACCCATGACTCCAAAACCAAAACACATACCGAAATGCAATTTTGCCCACTGTTACACTCACTATTGTATACTGCAAAAAGATAAGTGACTTGTGTGATGTCTGGAACACACACACACTTTAGAGAGAAGATGCGAGTGTGAGCCAGCTGTTAATGAAAGGTTTTGTAAACAACCCACAGCGACATGAAAGCAAGCTGATTACTACTCTGCAACAAAGTGCTGATGGACCGAGCTGGCATGGTTAAGACACACACACACACACACATAAAAAGACACACAGGAAGGCTTTAAAATGCATCATGTAATGCCATCTCTTTGGAGCTTGGCGGGATGTTGGTATTATCACTGTACAACATAAATGCACACTCGCAGTGTGATAGAAAGAAGAAAGAAGCAGTCACACGTTACAGCGCAGCATAAAAGAGCGTCCTCTATTGATCCACAGTGACACATTATCATCATCACTCCGGTACACAAAGCTGCACACACAGACGTTCACACAGAGTACATTCACAAATTCGACAGACGCACAGCAGGATATTATTATAATCCCCAACAGGTAGGAGGCAGAACACCCAATCAAGGTCACCTCCGCTGCAGCGAATGGTGAGTGGCTCTGATAACAGCAGACTGAAGGAAATCCAGCTTTATAATCTGCCTACTGACAGGAAGGAGAGGAGGAGGACAGCCAGAGAAACAAAGAAGAATAGAGCATCAAAGATATAAAACCTCCATGTGTGAGAGAGACAGAAATGTAGAGCAATGATTTTTCATTGGCTTTATTTCTTTAAATACGCTTTTATTCTGTGTTAAATGATTGTCTGAATTCAATTTTGTAAATAGGTGCACTATGCAAGTTCACTTAATTACATTAATTTTGTCACCAGTGCTGCTTTTTTCCTTTATTGTGTTAAGTTCTTCTTCTAATACTCTTTGTCAGAACAGTATTTTCCAGAAATAAAAGATATGAAGAATCTAAATATATCTTCTTCCATGGAAACACAGCATAGTGTCTCACACATTCGTTACTGTGAATTCAATATACAGTATTGTAGCAGCAAAGTTCACATGTGCAATTGCAGGAAGTGTAATGGGAAACAAGGCAAATTAGCAAATCACGATACAACTCTTCTTGCTGCTTAATAAAAAAGAAAGACTCATGTGGGTCTCATTTTACGACTAATCAACAAGACAAGTTTGTCTGATAGATTGGATTTTACTCTCATTTAAGACTTATTGCTTACACATAGGTTTTTTCCTTTATTCATAGAAATAAGAGTTTGTTGACATGCAGGTTCTATATGTAAACAGTAAACTGAGCGAGGATCAGGAGAGAAGCGCTGGAAAAGGTTTTGTTGCCAAAAGAAACACAACCTTGGCTGTAGCTGCACAATAAAGGGAATATTTATCACAATTTTGGAATGCCACAGTTCAATGAACATGATCCAATGTTTAAAGTGCTCATAGAAAACAATCCATGTATATAAATCACATGGTTCCACTTGTTTTCTCTTTTCAAAGCAATTTTTGGTCACATACCTGTCTGAGCTGCTGCACTGCAGTACCTGAGGATAGACTAGAGGCTTCTCTGTGCACATGCGTCTAGCTGGCTTCGACTTTAGCCTGCATATGAGGCTTTAAGAAACATCCCTTAACTGAAATGTATAATGATAAGCAGATGTTCAGCAGGTTAGGCCTTTTGAGTACATTTCTGTGCATATTTTGCCCCTAGGAGATGCACTAAATACAGGTGAAAAAGAACCTTATTTTATTTTGGTGCAAAAATTTGGACATTAGCAGGAATGCTGCACTAAATGGAAGTAAAAACAGTGCTCTGTGTAAATAAATTTGAAAGTGCAATGACATTTTGTCTCTAAAATCAATTAAAAATTAAAACTCAATATTAATCAAAATAATTGTGATTACTATTTTGGCAACAATCGTGCAGACTTACTAAGTCATATGGAAATAATTCGGCTACAGAAAGGATGAAGTTGACCAAAAACACTCGGTAGTGTCTTGCAACAGCTGCATGCTACACTAATTAGCATAACCATCTAGTATGACCTTGACTTTTCAAAAAGGGTTTTTTAAATTTCCTATGCAAAATTCCTGTATTTTTTTCAGATCACAATGTGACTTTTTCCAATATCCTGCAGTCCTAGAATCCAACCCTTTTCCACTGCATGGTATGCAGGTTCATAATCTGTAATAAGGGCTGCAGTCAATATGAAATTTAAGATTTATTATCAATGTGTTTTCCACTGAAGAGCCAATTTATGATGTATTCATGGATATGAACTGTGATCCCCTCTGTGTGTGTGTGCGTCGCTCTCCTGCTCCATCAGCAACTATGAAGTGCACATATAGCATTACAGAGTAAAATTATACTGTGCAAATAATATATAAGGGTTATAGTCCATTAAAATGATGACACACGGTGTGCAGTTAAATAGAGGCTGGACCTCTAAACTATATCATATAATCGCAACTTTGTGAATATTTCTGAACCGCCGCATTCCTTTAGTACCCCGTGATAAATGATCACCCACGCAAAACCAAAAAATAAGCCAGCCGAAAGCAAGTGTACTTAAATAATAAGCATCCTTCCACCGAGTAATGAGACTCTGCCTTTGTGTTCACTTTAGGCTAGAAAAGCTGTGGTAAAAATGTCACAGAAAGTGACGTTTAAATCTTGTAAAAATAATCGCATTCACACATCGGCAGCCGTTGCAGCATCTCAAATTATGCCACAATTCACGTCTGAGTCTGCACATTACCAGCTTCATCTTTTACCTCTCTCTCTCTCATACACACACAGAAAACCAAATTACCACAATCAATTATTCTATAGCCAAAGATTCCCCACTGAACGGTCCTTTATGGGAAAGAAATCAACAGAAAGAGGACACTTGCTTTGCGAGTACACTCCCAATAAAGAAAATGAATGCATTCCTTCCTTCTCTCACATTGCATGGAAAAGAGGGCTGAAATATTAGGCATTCAAATATGAGGACATTAATGCTGCCAACTGAAAGAACATCTTGGTTTCAGTAACAAACACAGAGAAAGCCAGACGTCCTGCACGGGAGGAGGGAGCTCAAATTAAGACACAACCGCACAGACACAGGCGAACAGTGTGGGTCAGTCGCCTAATATCAGGAGCTAGAAAGTTTCCACAAATCACAACTGTGAGTGATTCGCCAGTGAGATGGTTTTGGCGTCTCTGCTCTCACTTGTTGGTTAAGTAGACCACCGGGCTGATGCTTTCAAAGGTGCTTACTGTAACCGGCTGCACACAAAACTCTGCATGGGGGAAACACTTCACAGTCGGGTTCCAACTGGACATAGACACCCGGTTCGTATTTTTGGCTCTCTGATCTATGGAGCTGGTGTTGAAGGCAGCACCGACGGCTGTTTTCGCCTACCTCCAAACGTCACTATGGCAACGGGCTGGAGGACTCCTTAAGCAGAGTCCTATTCATCAGCGCAATTCATTTTATTTATACGTTCATGTGAGCGTGAGATTTGTGCACGTCTTCCTCTCCTGGAGACGCTGTTTGTGTGCGTTTGTCCTACCTCCAGAGATCTCGTTGGCATCCTCGGGAGGTACGACTGAATCAGTCAGCCTCTGGGGCTCCGTCTTGTCTCTGCCGTCAATCTCACCTCTGTCACCTGCAGGAGATGGAACAAATTAATCACAACTTGGCAGAAGCCTAATAAAATAAGATAAAGTAAATACATATATTTTACAGAGTGCCTTTCTATCTGGGTATGCATATAGCAATAAATCCTATATATAGAGTTAAGCCAAGAAGTTTTCATACTCATGCCAAATTTTTGATTTACACATTTCTTCTGGCAGGAAATGGAATCAAAAAGACAATAAGACATTGTTTTGTTTAGTTTTTTTCATTAAAAGGCCATGTCCAAAAGTATTTATACCTTTTTCTTAGTACTCAACTGCAAACCAAACAGTTCTTATAATCACTAACAGTCTTCCTGCATGTCTCCAGTCGGATTTTGTTCCTCTTTGTAATAATCTCCAGCTCTTTGAGGTTGAAGGCTTCCTCTCCATCACTCTTGTATTCAGTTCTTTCATAGATTCTTGATGGATTCAGGTCTCATCACCCTAAAATGCTGATAGTGTTTTCTGTTAACCATTTCTTGATCACTTTGGTTTAATGTTTGAGATCATTGTCTTGTTGGAAAGTCCAGTGCTGCCAAAGATTAAGTTTTTCTGTTTAGTTTACCTCCAGAATCTTAATGTCGTCGTCTTTTTTCATAATTCCATTTAATTTGAGAAAGTTACCTGAAACATTGGCTGAAAACACACCCAAAGCACTATAATGCCACCACCATGTTTGATCATGAGGACGGTGTTGTTGGGATTGAATGCTTCTCCTTTCTTTCACGAAACAAAAGCCATATTCATTTTTTCTGACCACAGAATTGATGACTGAAACCTTTCTTCTTTGTACAGTTGAGCTTCTGTGGAGACCAGGTTGTTCAGTGTCTGCTTTGAAATGTACATTAAAGGGTCATCACGATGGTCTTGGGACTTGGATTCTTCCTGGCGTCACCTTCCTACCACACGGTTTGGAACTCCTTGTACTTTTTGATGATGTTTTGCACTGTGACCCCTTGAAAAGACTTGAATATGACTTAATGGCCTTTCCACATCTTGTGAGCAGCCACAATGTGCAGCTCTCTCTTAGTGAAGGACCATAATAGCAACTGACTGAGCTTTTAGGTTTTGGACATGACTTCCAATTGAGTGGTAACTGACTAGAGAACTACTGCACCAGCTGTGAATGATTTTGGACATGGCGTTTTTAGTAAAAATGTTACAAATAGTTGAAACTTATCATTAACTTTAACACAGTGTCTCACTGTCTTATCACTTGTTTGTCATTTCCAGTCAAACCAAACCTACTGGTCAAATAAAAGATTCACTATCAACCAAAAGTTGGCATCAGTATGGATAATTTTGGGCTTAACTGTAGATAGTTATTGCAGAGAGCAACACACCAGAACAAAGTTGAGTGCAATATTACTGTGGAGAGGAGAGGACAGGTGAAGAAGAAAGAAAAAAATGAAAGGAAGAAGGAGAGGCGAAGAGGGGAAATAGGAGGAAACAGGCTGGAAAGTTCAGAGAGGAGGGGAAGGAAAGTAGAGGAGAACAGAGAAGAAGAAAATAAAAGGAGAAGTAAAGGAAGAAATGAGGAGTAAACAAGACAGAAGAGTTTAGCTGAAAGGAGAGGAAACAAGAGGAGAAGCATTTGAGAGAAAGCAGTGCAGAGCATGATGGTGTTCACCAGAGTAGAGGAGAATTACAACAGAACAGACGCCAAAAATAAAATGCATGAACCAACCTTTATATCTGCCCTGTAGTGGTCGGCTCTGCTCGCTGCCGCTGACAGCGATGACACTGAAAGTATATTCTTTAGAAGGACTGTAGTCTGTTATCAACACCTTGGTGTCAGACTTCGATATTATGATCTCCCTCTGCTGACCACCTGGCAGAGAGGGGAAGAAGAGGAAAAGGCAGAGGGGCAAAGGTTAAACTGGTGGATAGTTTGTTCCATGCTGCTCATTTCTCGTCGCTTCATCCTGTTGCTTGGAAGCAAAATATTAGTATTCTCACAAGCGAGCCAGTACGGAGTTAATTCAGCAGAAGAGCTGATTAATATTCTCCATTCTGAAGGCAGGCAAATGTTACGTTCAAGGTTGAAGTATTTTGTAGTGGATTTGTTTGTGTGTGATACTCTTATACTTCTTTTTTCAATGCAAATAAGTAAATGCAAGATGTTTTATCGCTCTGAGGTGAAGTCTGTTTGCTTGTTGTTGCTTGTAGGTGACTCTTAGAGGAAGAATGAAGATGAGTTTTGGATGTTTTTTCAGTTGCCTCTAAAATAAACTCTGTGTCTGTAGTTCGTGTTCTCTGCTGAGTCGTTAATCGCCATCAGGCTAATAGGTCGCGTTATCACCCCTTTTTAATTGTGACCCTGCAATCAATCCGACCATCGATAAGGTGTGCGTGTTTGTGCAAAAGTCTCTCAGCTCTACTGTCCTTGCAAGGTGATGACTAATGACACCTTTGGGAGGAGGCAGATAAATCCGGCTGAAGGGTACTGCAGTTTAGGTAAGGTAACGGCATTGATCAGCTCCACAAACTGTAATGCGAACTGAACCGCTATCAATCAGCCAAACATCGAGCTGAAGGGGAGGCCGACACTCGGTCACTATATGACAACTGTTACAGGCACTCAGAGTTCATGTCTCAGTCTTCTGAGGACTTCCTTTTGTATTTACATGTAGTAGATCCCCTTCAAAACGGAAATGGATTAATTAGATAACAGTAGCAATGGACTAAAGATCTAATAAGGGGTCACCGATATGATTTTTCAGGGCTGACACTGATTTTTTGCAATCAAGGAGACCAATAACTGATATTAAAAACTGATATTTGCAGTAATAAATGAAAATCCTGGTATCCACACTATGCCACAAAAGTTTGTTTGTTCATATTTAACTTGGGTACTCTGGCTTGTGCAGTGGGCCTCTGTCAATCAAACTTGTTCCACTGCATTCTGTTGATGCTTGATCAGAACGGGGTGTAGGAAGTTTGGAGGACAAATCAACATGTTGGGCCATTGTCATGTTCCTCAACATGTTCCTGATTGTTGGATGTTTTTTCCATGTGGTGGGGTGCATTTTCCTGCAGGGGTAGTCCAGTGACATTTGGGATTTCCATTTGCATGAGGGAGTGTGCTTGTTGTGGGACAATGTTTATTTTGGTGTCTAAGCTCATCAACACGGATGTTAAAATCCAAGGTTTTCCAGCAGAACACCACATAGTACCAATATGATCAATGTTATTCACTTCACCTGTCAGTGGTTTTTAATGTTGTGGCTGATCGGTGTATATCATCCACAACATTAAAATCACTGACAGATGAAGTGAAAAGCATTTATCATCTTGTTACAATGCAATGTTCTGCAACATTTGGTTCTGTCATTCATGTGGGTGTTATTTCAGCATGTAACACCCACAGCAACAGAACTCCCTGACAGAAGCAGCCTCCCTCAGTCAGACAATGAACCTAATCAGACCACAAAAACTGCTTTAGGAACAAGTCAAGGAAAAAAGGGTGACCAAACTGTTCTGATACCAATCCAATCAAGCATCTGTTGGATGTGTTGGAACGAGCCTAATCCACCGACCTTGCAATCTACAGGACTTAAAGGATCCACAGTTACCACATGACCCCTCCAGAGGTCTGCTGTCCGTTGGTCAACCGGTCTGAGCTGTTTTCATGGCACAAAACGGACCTACACAATATTAGGCAGGTGGCTTTAATGTTGTGGCACAGCATCTGCACTAACTGCCTTCTACTAACAGCTGCATCTTCCCATAAAACCATAAATGGCCATTTTTCTTGCTGTATACAGATTTAACAAACGAGACACATCATGTTAATTAGTCAGCCTTAAAATGGCTAATTTTAAATGCTGTGCAGAGTCAGACAAGCAGCTTCTCACTGCTTTAGGTTCTTTATACAACTCCAGGCCCTGGCTCCAGGGCACAAGTGGTATTGATCTTCTCATTTAACTCTCCACAGCAAAGTGAATAAGTGCATTTCTCCAAAATGCTGAATGAATCCTTTAAATTAGTTGAAAGCCTTGCAAATTTGCCACACAAAAAGCTGCAGTTCAAACTACATAAATGTGATTTGTTTCCGTGATATCCAACAGCTGGCATGAAGCAGCAGAGAGCATCAGTTGTGGAAAACGCCTTAAAATCATCATCATTTCTCCACATTCAGTGTAATTCAGTAGATTTTTTGGAGAGTTTGTCAAACAGCTGATGCTTTACTTTAATTTCTTGTCATTTTAGCAGAGGATAAATGTAAAAATGTTGGCTGGAAATTCATGGCATTGTGCTTAGCATGAGTGCTTTATCTCAAATGCAAAACAGGCCTGGTTCAATCATCAGAAAACACACTGCCATGTTCTCCTTCTTTATCATGGCCAACAAAATGCCTTTAAGGCAGCAGAACAAAGTCTTTATAAAAAGACCAGTCAAAAGTAGACAAAGCCCATAATTTATAACACACATAAAAACAGCTTCACTTTTCTGATCAATTATACAACAAATAGAACCATACAGAGCAGAAGAAAGAATAATGATTTTAAAAACCCCTCCACACCTCAGCCTCATAACACTACCCAGAATCCACTGCTCTGTCTTTCTGAAATTACCTCAAAACTCTATCAAATATCAAGTTTGATTTCTCACTCCTCGGTCTTTGCCTGCTTTCCTCCATAAAGTCAAACTTTAATTACATGTCATCAGCTTTTCTTTTATGAATCACTTCAGAATGTGAGTTTGAAGTTTATTTTCGAGTGTGGAACAACTCTTTTATGTCTGCAGGTCACCGTTGATGCCCAGTATGTGACAAGAAAGCTTACTTGGTGAGACTTATCTTTTCTGAAAAGGGTGTTTTTAAACAGTACATTGTAAATGGAAAACATGAAGACAGACTTTATGAATGATCTTTAACTGCTTGGTTTTGGAAATGTGTGTCTAGTTTATGGTCCCACTTCTGTCAAAGAGCATAACTGCTTCCCTGAACTTTATTTACTTCATGAGGAAACACAGTGACGTGACAAACCTGTCCAGGGAATCCTCTTCAAGTGCTTTGTTTGTTATCTGAAGACCCAGTGCCACTGAAGTTATCCAGATATTGTTTTTTGTTAGTGGACTAAAAGCATATTTTTCTGGGTCCATCTATAATTAACAGTTAAATAGATAACTAACTAGCAAGCAATGTACTAGCGAATCCCCAGTGACCCCACCATCGTCATGGTAACACCACATCCTGATTGGCTGTTTATATTTTATGTTACAGATGATATAGCAAATCAAAATTTGTTTACATAAACATAACCATAAAGGTGAACAATGAAAACAACACAATTCTTTCATCATTATTATTCTTGCCGAAAGTGCGACTAAAAAGTTCAGATTCTGTTCCTGTTGCCTACAAATGGAGTATAAAACAGACACAAACAGTAACTCTTGTAAGTTGGGATTCCAGCTGACATTAGATAAGAAACAACAGGACCCGTGTCAAAATCTGCAAGAATCTCCGTCAACCTCCGTGTCAAGGATTGTCACTGGTAATGAAAGTTGTGTTTGTAGTTACAACCCAGAGACCAAACAGCAGCATTCACAGTGGAAAAGTCCTCAGTTTCTAAGAACTAAGAAGGCGAATGAAGTATTAAAAAAGGCACTTCAGGTCAAAAACCTGCCAAGAACATGCTTGTCATTTTCTTCGATATCAATGGAATTCTGCACAGTGAGTTTGTCTCCCAGAGTCAGACTGTCCATGTTGAGTTCTACTGTGACATTCTGAAGGCGTCTGATGGAAAACATCCAGAGCATCAACCTGAACTGTGTCACATTGGCAATCTGGCATTCCATTATGAAATTACTGGAATTTTGCACAACAATCATCACTCTCCACATTCCTGTTCTCCAGATTTGGCTCCCTTCAACTCTTTCCACTTGCCTAAAAAGAAATTCTGTCTCTTCATCTGTGACCCAGAGCTGACCCAAGTTCTGCAGTGAAAGACTGAAGACTAAAGCTGCATCAGGTCAGCTGCGTGTCACAGAGCGTACTTGTCATTTTGTTTGACTATAACGGGGTCAAGCATTGTGAATTTGTCCCCAGGAGACAGACTATCCATGCAGTGTTCTACTGCAACATTCTGAGGGTATCTGATGGAGAACATCCAGTGCAAACAACTTGAATAATCGCTGTTCTCCACCCCTCTATTTGCCAGATTTGGTTCCCTGCAACTCCTTCCACTTCCCTGAAACGGAACTGTTGGTTCTACAGCTACGACACAGAGACCAAACAACAGTTTATACCATGGAAGACTGAAGACTAAAGAAGGAGCATCAGGTCAGCTGTGTGTCTGAGAGCATGCTTGTCATTTAGTTCGATAATTACAGGGTTGAGCACCATGAATTTGTCCCCCAGGAGACAGACTGTCGACTCTACCGTCACCTTCTGAAGGGGTCTAATGGAGAACGTCCAGTGCAAACAACTTGAACTGTGGCACAATGGTCTTTGATGGGTGTGTTAGTCTATGATGGAACCACAAAGCCGTTTCTAAAGTGGAAAAGTCTCCAAGCCTGAAAAGGCTCATTAGATCAGCAACGTGACCAAGAACGTGCTCGTCATCTCATGGGGATGAGCACTACAAATTTGTCCCTGAGAGCGTCAATGTCAAGTTCTACTCCAACGTCTTGCAGTGTCTGAGGAAGAACCTTCAGTGTAAATGAAATGTTGCACATGCCATCATCTCTCCACATTCGCTCACAATGGTTTGAAAATGTACAAGTGTTTGAGCTGTATCTTCCCCAAAATGTAATTCCAGTTGAAGGTTTTGCATCTTGACACAGTGGAGGAGATCCAGTATTAGCTGCAGATGCTTCTTGATGCACTTACAGAACAGGACTTGCAGAGAATCGTGGAAGCAGCACAGGGATCCAAGCATCACTGCAAAAGGACTCTACTTTCAAGGGAATGATGGCTGAAGTTAAATCAGGTTCGGTTTTTGCTTTTTTTTTATAGGTGCTGTCTCAGAATTTATTGATCGCTACTTGTACTTTAACTATACTGGGTTAAGTGCTGCAGTAAATATACACACTCTCCTGTACTGCCGCTGTAAATATCACAACACAATTTATTTTGAACCTCAGAGATCACAACGGATTATTTCTCTATATGTTCAGCTGCATCCAGTAGAAACTTTTGGCTTCATCTCCACTGAGGTTTCAAAGAATAAATATAGACATATGGCACTAATAACCAACACATGATCATTATGTACACACAGACACGACACACACCATTTTAATTTTAAAATTACTGGCAGACCATGGGAGAGACATCCTGTGAGTGCTTATTTTAGTTAAATTTATGCACTGTCACAGAATAGAGAATACAGTCACCAGACAGAGAGACACAGGCTAAAGCTAAAACACTTCTTGAAGCATTAAGAGATGGGTTACATCATCCACAAGGATACAAGCTGATAATGGGGAAATCTGACAGGGTGCGATGTTTTAAAGAAAACACCCATTAAGCAAAAAACCCTGCGAGTCATTTTTGTTGGCAAAAGTGAGTCATCTGTTTCAACCTTAAACCTGAATCCTTATCCAGTTGCACTATTGCTCCTTTTTGGTGAAACTCGAAGGAGAAAAAGGACATTATGCTGAGCCAAAAGGTTAGCTGCCACTCTGACAGCCCCCTTTGTGATCTAAAAAAAGGTGTTTTATCCTCACAAAAAAAGGATTTCAGCCGGCCTTAACAAGCTTTACTTTGTTCACCTTATCTGACTCACTATAGAAGAAAGTGGACATCAGGTTCTTGCATCATCCTTTTTGTTTCCTATCATATTAACCACATATTGTTTGGATGCAGCAAGGACACCGGTAAAAGTCTTTACTGCTTTTTGCTGAACGCCAGTGAGCTACCGCTGCCCTCCTCCCCGAGAACGAAGTGGCCATAAATTTGAGTTTTCCTGCTCCTTTTTAGCTGTCGGAGGCGGCGAGGAATTGTCAGGCGAGGCGTGTCCCACAAAGCGTTTGTTTGCAAGAAACAAGTTTTATGTTGCAAAGTGCTTATTCAGGGCTACTTATTCATTTTTACGTCGGCTGCGAAAGAATCATCTGCAGAGTTCAGCACAGCGTTAATAACAACAAACGCAGGCGGCGGCGGCGGTGGAGGAATTTATGTGAATGATTTGAATGTAGCGTGATGACATGATGGAGGAGATGTCAGGGGTAATAGAGGTGATTATTGCTAATGCTGAGCATGTTCTAAAGAGACGAGGTCCTGCTCTGTGTCTGTGCACTGATCGACTTGTGACAGATGGAGGATAACGGAGGACATCAGACGTCCATCATGGCCATAACTCCATTCAGTGATAATGCAGTTTAATGCTTAATGAATCGCTACAATGGCCGCTGCCGTCATTCAAGCTGTCCTGGACTGAACTTCATCATGACTTAGTCCCACTGTCCTGTGTACCTATCACTTCGAAAAATCTGCTGACGGACTCTTCAGCAAAAACACTCCCTTGTCTCAAACTTGGCAGAGGTGCAGGACAAACTCTGAGTCCTCCACATCTCTCAAGAGTGTAATCCCTTCAAAGGAGCTTTGATAAGAAGTAAATTACATAATCCTTCCTGACAGACAGAAAAAGCAAACTCATAATGGGAGCTTTCCTCCCAAAAATTTCAAAGTTAAGTTTCACTTCTCTCTATGTGTGTGTGTGTGTGTGGAAACAGCAGAAAGCATCCTACCTGGTATACTGTTGTAGAGAAACAGATAGCTGTCAAAGTCTCCTTTGGGCTCCTTCCACGAAACAAGGAGTTTGCTTGAGCTCAGCACTTTGAAACGGAGCCTCCTCGGAGCTGGAACTGAAGAATAATTTCACAGTTAAATCATTAAAGACCCCCGAGAACGACTGGAAATTAATAATATGTTGATGTAAAACAATGATGCTAATTAAAAACTCTCCAGCCATCAACCAACATGTGTTAGTGAGACAGAAAGACAGAAGTTATACAGAACGAAACCACAAAATGAGCCACGAAAAGCCTGCAGAATCAAATGAATGACTGGTTGGACAGAAGGGCGAAGAGAAGGCTCGAGTGAATTTCAATTTTGAAGTTCCCGCAACCGTGAGAGCCACACATAAAGCAGGTCAGCGTGGTGTGGAGCTCAGCTTCAGTTTGCTCCAGCTCAAAACAGCATGAAACAGGTTTTTAAAAGACACCGATTCAGAGGAAACTAGTCCAGTCAAATTCTCTTTACAGGATACAGTCCAAGGAAGTAAAAATAACACATTCATGCTACAAACAGTGGAGAGATGCATCAAATAGGAAATGTTTGTGCCTGTGCCAGTGAGTGTGGGCGCATCTGTGTGTACATGTTGGATGTACAGTGTATGTAACAGAGGAATGATTGGTGTACAGTAGCATCCTCAGCAGCTCACTGTACTTTACAGGCAATGAATACAGATCTGCAGCAGCCGTCCTCTGCATGAGTCTGTGTTTGCGCAGTCTGTGGTTTCCTACAAACACAGACAGCTCATTTTGTAAAATCAAAGTGTGGCGAAGACGCAGGACAGAATTTGACTGTTTTTACTCTACACACAGGCAGCTGAAGAGAAGACTGGAGAGTAGAAATGTGGAGAAGGAAAAGAGAAAATCATAAAGTAGTGTTATGGAATACTACTAATTCATAAAAGTCCCTGAACTTTTATGTCTGTGACACATATCACCATTTTGCTAAATTCTTCTGTTAGTTTGTATACAGAAAAGTCAGCACTTTACTTTATTAGTTTCTATGAATGACCAAACTATCATCCATAGATCTGATGACACCACTAATGCAGAGCAACTTTACCTGTCAGCACTCAAACTGAAATGATTCTTTTAATCTATAATTGATCTGATTAGCGACACAGTAAGCTAATTTTGAGTAAAACTTTGTATAAAAGATGTATTGACTTTCTCTCATTTATAAAGAGCAAACTGAGTGAATCACAAATCAACTGGAGCTCAATCCGTGCTCTTAAAACAGAATTTTTGACTCAAATCCACATAAAAATGTGACAAATCTGTAACTGATGGGGTCACGAGAATTTTGGCACCCATGAGGAGGTTTTGAGTCAAGAAAATGTTGAGAAAGCCTGACATGTTTTGACTAATTTCTCCCGATTGGAAGCAGCAGATCCGTCAGAGAAAGAACTCGTTAAACGTCAAAGAATCCCTTTAAGCAGCAATATCGTCTCGAGGACCATCACACTTTAACTGCAAATAATCCTTCAGTCTACAGACGCTGATCTGTTGTTGATCAGTTACAGTAGTGAGTGCCAACGTATAAAGACTGTGCATTAGGCATGAAGGAGGAAGACAAACGGATATACAGTAGGTGATATGATCAACAAACCTGAGGCGCACTGTTCAGGATTTTCACTCGCAGATGAGAACAGACATCCATCATTCTCAACGGAAAATCCAAAAACCAGAAGACACTGCGTCCTCTGAATTTATTGTTATACGAGGAAAGTTAGAAATGCAAGTCTCAGGTTGGTTAATTAGCATGTTTTAATTGACCTCCAACTCATTGTGATTTTTTTGTTAAATTACACCCAACAATTTCTGATTTAAGTGTGGTCAAGTCAAAAAACTGTAATAAGCTGCTTATTTGGTGTAATTTTAGTATTATAAATATGATAGCATGTTTATAATCTCATAGAAGGAACTGAATTATGCAGATTTTATACATTTTTCATGGTTTTCACTTGTAGATGAGATCAGACATCCATCTTTCTCAATGGAAAATCCCACAAAACGGTCATAACCAGCGACACTGCATCCTCTGAATGTATTAGTACTTTATGAAGAAAGCGGATAATCTTGGTAAATTACCGTGTTTTAATTTACCTTCAACTCATTCGTTGTGATTTTTTAGTTAATTACCCCCAAAAAGTTTGATTTAGGTGTGCTCAAGTCAAAAAACTGTAATAAGTTGTTGATTTAGTCTCATTGTTGTATAATAAATATGATAGCATGTTTATCATCTCATAGACAGGACTGAATTATACAGATTTTATAACTTTAATCGTCAAAAGTCAATTATTAGCATAAGTAGAAGCTACAAAGTTCATATTTTCCAAACACTAATTCCTTCCAAACATCCTTAAAATTTTAGTCATGGTATTACCTCATAAGTCAGAGTTCCAACTTTTAAAAAAAACAACAAAAAAAAGAGAAACAGAATCCAGTCCCAAGTTGTCAAAGGCGGACAACTTCTTGAACTTTTCATCACCAGACCCTCTAATGCTGTTTGATCGTTTCGCAGAGACACACACTTGCAGTGCTACGTTTTGCTCGCTGCTTTTCTTAAGTAATCACAACGTGCCACCTATCTAATACTCAGAATGCATGGGGATGAAACGGTATAATTACACCACACAATAAGAATCTATGAATAATTTAAGTGTGTGATAGAGCTGGCTAGATTATTACTTTGGTATCATTTAGTGTGCTTGATAGTATGTGAATTGAGTTGGCAGACAGGGGTACTAATAACTGGATGAAAATTGCCTTGAATACCTTGATCTTTGCTGCGCATGTCAATGAACACACACACACGCACACACACACACACACACACACACACAGAATCATAAAAAAGTATGCAAAAACTGAGCGAGCCCAGTAACCCTCTGTTATGCACTGAATGAATGTCAAGTTCTATAAGTTGAAGGCAATTCCAGAGACAGCAACTATGATTAATGAATATGGACATAATAGCTGCGGATGCTGACGGAACATGAGGGTCTCTGATATAAATTACCCTTCACAAACCGACACGTCTGTTCTTGTTTACCACCGTACAGCCATAAATATCATTCAAGAGCTCCACACTCTGCAGTCGCTCTGTGAATCACGGTGCCAAGATGCTTTAGCGAAACACATTGAACATCACCTCTCTGTGTTGAACAATAAATACTTTGTGGACAGACTTCACATCCCTTAGCTGGAAGGTTAGACCCGCTCTAAGTGAAAACCAACGTTAAAAAAAACTACAGTGAAATATGAAGATTAAGGCAATTTATCTGAAAGAGTTACACCAGTGGAATCGGCGAGCCCCCAACAGCTACTTGCATGAGCGTCTTGCCAGGCAGTAAATGCAATTTCAAAGATTTGGCAGAACTTTTGCGACTACTGCATAGCAACCAAATTTTGCTCCAGTAAATAGTCTGAGTCACCAAGGCCCTCAGTGTAGAAAATAAATGACAAACCCCCAGTGTGAAAATCACATAAATCCTTTCAAAAACGATATTTAACATGTTCTCTCCTCGTTCAGCTGAACCTTAATTCCATGGGTCTAATTTCGAGTCTGAACTTGAGTAATCTCCTCGCTCTGTATGGAGTGGGAGCTAGAGAAGTCTTTTAACTGGAGACCCGGTATGAACTGGATTTATCGAGGTTACAGCGATACAAGCACAGCTGGATGTCCTAGTACGAGAAGAGACTAGTCTTCCTGGGATTAGGAGCAGTGAAAGCTAGCAGGGATTCCTGGTAGATGAGTAAACGCTCACGGTCCGATCCTCTGCCTCACTTCATCTCCTCTCTCCATCCCTCCCCTCGGTCCTCGTCTCAACTTTCTCTCCAAGCTTGCCCTTGTCTTCTCCATCTCATTTTCCCCTCTTTCTTCCTTGCTTAAAACAGTCTCTCCATTCAACTTCCTTTTGTCTGTTTCACTTCATGTCTTTCCTTTGTCTTCTCTGAGCTTTCTGGCTTTTCTCAATATCTCTTCTCATTGTCAGTTGCCTCTTTCCTCACCTCTCTATCCCCTTGTTTCTTTCTGATTCCCCCATCTTCCTCTCAACCCAACTTCTTTTTTCCACTTTTCCCCTTTGTCAACCACACTGTGATTCTTCCTCTATCTTCTTTCCCTACATTTTTTCTTCCTTTTCTTTAGGTCCATGGTTTCCTCACCCTCCTTCCTCCAGATAAGCCTTGTATTGACTCCACTGTGAGTATTCAGGCTACAGTAGCTCCACTAATACTCAGGATTTATGGACGACAACTGTTGGCTTGCTCTGTCACCACAAGATAGCTACTGTACTATACATGAGGGAGATGGGGGGGAAGAGTGCATGTATGTGTGCGCACGTGGTTAATGCCAGTTCAGCACTCTGCAGCACACGTCGTTCAATGTGGTCGGCATCTCGTTTGTACAAGAACTACTGTGTTCAGTGAGATAGCACTTAACCCAAATCCACTCTGGCTTTTTCTTCCCACCTCTCCGCTCTTTTCATCTCCTCTGCTGCTCTCATAGAACACTCCTCGCTTTTATCACATCTTCTCCTCTTATCCTTGGGTTTAAACTCTCTTCTGCCTCTCATCTTCTCTTCTCTTCAGCTCTTTTATCATTTTATTTTATTATCTTCTCCTCTTCTGCCCTCCACTCCTGTGCTTTAGTGACTTAGCACCTTTTTTCTCCCTTTCTTTCTTGCTTACCTGTCTAAGTGATGCCTTTTTCCCTTAACACTCATCTCGCTTCTGTAGCTTGTGTGTGTGTGTGTGTGTGTGTGTGTGTGTGTGTGTGTGTGTGTGTGTCTGTGTGTGAAACACTGGCTGACTGTAAGAGTCTGTTGCATGATCCGTCCCCATGTGCAGTCTGGTGAAAGAGCCCATAATATTCTGCATGTCTGCCAACCAACAGTAAAACACCATAAAATACTCAGCTGGGTTAATTCTGCAGGAGATGATGGGCATTAAACTGGAACGGGATATTAAATTTCAGAATCTGCTATTCGACAGTAACAGATTCCCAGCGAACATCATCAGATTTTGCCAAAAGGCACGTGGGAACTCTTGCTTCATCTAGAAGAAGATTATTTGATCTGATGAGACCAAAATTGAGCTTTTTGTCTAGACACCATATTTGGTAGACAACAAACATCATCACCATCCCCACTGAGAAGCATGGTGGCGGCAGCATCATGATGTGGGGATGTAG
Organism: Dascyllus trimaculatus; assembly: GCA_024666655.1. Taxonomy (NCBI): domain Eukaryota; kingdom Metazoa; phylum Chordata; class Actinopteri; family Pomacentridae; genus Dascyllus; species Dascyllus trimaculatus. The sequence goes on along the minus strand of CM045451.1, from coordinate 10,899,371 downwards.
CAGGCCTTGCAAGGAAGTCTTGTAAAGACAGATGGTAAAAGTAAAGAGAAATCCTGGAGAACAACCTGATTCTTCTTGGGAGAAGATTTGTTTTCCAACATTGACAGTTTCCCGAAGCATACAGTTAAAGCTACACAGACATGGTTTAAAGACAAGGTAAATGCTCTCCAGTGGCCGAGTCAGAGACCTTAATCCAACTGAGAATTTTTGGCTGGTCTTGAAAAGTTCTGTTCACTCATGATCCCTGTGTAATCTTACAGTGCTTTAACAATTTTGCAAAGAAGAAAGAGGTAAAACTGCAGCATCCGGGTGTACAAGGTCGATCCTATCCACACAGACTTAATGCTGTAACTGAAGCCAGAAGGTGGATCTCCTAAATACTGACTTACATGGGGAGAATACTTATGCAGCCCCTTATTTTATATTTTTAATTTTTTGGCAATACCAGAGAGATTTTTTATATAAATTCTTGATTTATATTTGGCCACTATTCCGTTCAAAGTAGCCTTCTTGTGCAGGGATACACTGCTCCCAGAGCTCCTGCATTTGGAAAGGCACATTTGCAATTTCACAATGAAAACTTACAGTTTTATGTCAAATTGACCTAACTTGCATGTTGAGGCTCATGACTGGTGATAACTGTTATGTCTACAGCTATGACTCAGAAACCAAACAGCAGTCTTAATTGGAAGAGTCTGCAGTCTCCAAGACTGAAGAGGGCACATCAGGTCAGGAGTGCAGCTGAGAGGCTGTTTGTTCAATATTCACAAAAATGTGCACCATGAATTTGCTCTCCTGGTTCAGACTATCAAGTAGTAGTTCGACTGCAGTACCCTGAGATATCTGAGGGAGAAAATTCAGCACAAACTAACATGGCAGGTGCCATCATGCCACCGAGCACCTGCTGTAGTACAGCGAAAACACACAAGATTTGCTTAGCTTCTTCCTCTTCCCTAAAATGAAATTCAGGTTGAACAGCCACTATTTTGGCAGATTGGAGCAGATCAAGCTCTTGTCACAGATGGTGCTAGATACATTTACAGAACAGGCCCTCCAAGGAACGTTAAAGGCATGACAGGAGCACTGGGAGCAGTGCATCACTGCACCAGAAGACAACATTGAAGGGAATAGTGGCTAAATTGAAATCATGTACAATTTTTGCTTTTTGTAAGTGTAATATGAGAACATCTTGACCGCATCTCATACCTGGCAAGTTAAACAAATGAAATACATTATTTAAAGATTGCTTCAGCATATTCAGACTGAGTCAGAAACAAACACAAGCAGTCAGATCTTCAAATAGATTTTAAACAAATCCAAAGGTTAGAATCAAACTTTAAGTAAAGTTAACAAAAATATTACTATCCTCCAAAGTACCGTAGTTGTTTGTTAGAGTGCACAGTCACTTTGGGCAGTGCAACTGATGTATCCCAAACTACAAACTTTAGACCCAAGTCACAAACAAGCTTTAAAGACTGCACTCAGAGACAGTGAAAATGCTGATTATATATATGGAAAAAATAAAGATCACTTAGTCATTTCTGGATTCTTTCAATTGATTCAATAAAACAGCAGCAACAAGTTAAGTATTATTTTAAAGTGATATTTTCTAAGTTTTTCTCAAGCAGCTGATTCACACCACTGTATACCACTACAATATCTGCTCTACTCTGACTCACTCTCTGATTTTAAGGGACACATCTATGGTCCAAAATGTTCGTAGTCTATTTCATGCTTTTCATACTGCAGCTATTTCACCTGAAACTCTCCATTTGTACCTACACTGTGGTGTCCATACTGTGTAATTTAGCATATGCATGCATACTGGAGGAGTGAACTGGGTATGTAGAAGGATATTGTGCAATAACACAGTTTATACGGTTCTTTTGTTCCAGCACCGATCCCTGCCAAGCCTTCATATCCCCCCAAAAACCTCATCAGCTCATATTCCAGTAATTTGCCTATTTACAATCACGGAACATTATCTACATGCTCTGGCAATAACAAGAGGGCAAAAATTAGAGCGGCTCCTGCACATCACCTCTCCAACAATTCAATGCTCCATTTAGTGTAAAGTGGCTGATGATTATGACAAGCCAGATCACCATCAACAGCGGCGGCGGAGTGGCGAGGTGACAGCAGTCAAGGTTTGGATAATTTAGCAGTTTTTAAATTCAAAACAGGTTGTTCCATCTCATCCTCTCCTTTGTTTATGAATAAATGATTTCTCATCATTGGCTTCTCTCCCGGTTCATTATAACCAAAATTATTGGCCAACACTTTCACTCATACTAATTCACCAGGCTGCCCTCTAACCGCACACATCACACACAAAGACAGAAAGTGCAATATCTTTGCAAGTGTGCTTTCAAGCGCATAATCTGTTGTGATGCCTCCTGAAGCACGGTATTGACCCAGACTGTCAGCCAATCAACAAAATCAATCACAATAATTAACTATGTACACGGAGTACACACACACACACATTTCTTTACAATAACTAACTAACTCATTCACATAATGAATAAGTGCTTGATGAGCAATAACTCTACTTTGTGACTGAAATGAAGTCAGAGTTCGGCTGTAACCGTGCCAGACATCCACCAACAGCGCCACTAGGAGTCTTTTCTCCATCTATCCTGCTTTTGTTGCTGCTGCTGCTGCTGCACTGGAAACAGCAACCCGAAGTGTCAGGTCACTCCGTCTGAGCTGGAACAGAGAACTGAATTTACATTTTCCTTTTCAACACTCTTCAAGGCCGAAGAAACAGCCAGAGAGAGAAAAACAACAATAATCCACTTGGTTGCACAGTGCTCCATTTCTGCAGCGAGAGCAGCATCAGAGCAGTTCCCACAGGTTAGACTGAGAGGGGCAAAGATCTCATGCAGCTGGAGCTTCATGTGCAGCACAGACTGTATGTTGTGACCAAATCCTGTCTCCTGAAAAATGATTCATATTCAGCACACCACACAGAAAAGATGATTGATAGGAAACACAATCCTGCCAAGAGGACGTTTTTTTAGCCAGACACTGGAAGGCGATGTCTGTCTGTCTGTCTGTCTGTCTGTTGTCCACCTAAAAACAATTGGCCGTATCGCCGTGGAATTTTCAAAAAGCATTTATCTTCCCGACATGATTAATCCCGCTTAATTTCAGGATTCTCAGACTTATTTAGTACCTCCAGCAGGGCCAAGTGTGCACATAAAGTGAAATGTCTCAAAAACTGTTGGATGGATTTCCATGAAGACATTCCGAAACATTCATGGTCCGCAGAGGAAGCTCCTGACTTTTCCTCTCTTAAAAGTTTTGGGCTCAAGGGAAATTTCTTGACAAATACAGATATTCACAGTTCCTACTCAAATCCTACCTGCTGTGTTGAACTTCAGACTTTCCTTCTGGCGCCATCATAAAGTTACAGATTTCATTTTTCGAATATAATTGACTCATAAATAATGCCCTGTATTTCCCTCAGTCTAAGCTGCTTATGTATGCTATTGAACCTGGCCAATATTAGCTACTACATATCTGCCTGTTAGCATTTTTACTGCCAGCTTGCTATATGTTGATACTACAATTTTACTCAAAGCACCGCTGGGCCCTACTACAATCTGACAGCCAAAAATTACATTCTTTCGTAAGTACATTTTGAGGGTATTTTCTGCCAGATTACATTTGTTTAGGATGTAGCACAAGACATTTTAAATCAGCATATCTCTGCAATGTATTCTATTGCTTTACTGACACCCTTTTCAGCCAACCAATCATACACCGATCAGGTATAACATTATGATCACCTGCCTAATATTGTGTTGGTCCCCCTCATGTGATCAAAAATGCTCTGAACCATTGGGCATGGACAAGAGGACCTCTCAGGGTGTCCTATGGGGTCTAGAACCAGGACGTTGGCAGTGGATCCTCTGGATACTCTGGCTTGTGCAGTGGGGCCTCTGTTAATCAAACTTGTTCCACTCCATCCTGTTGATGCTTGATCACAATGTTTCAAAGCTTCAAATGTGCAGTGAAAGAGTCACATTTTAACCCAAGCTATGATACTTTCCCAAACTGAAACATGTAGTTTTGCTGCCTAAACTTAACTAAGCTTCTAACAAGTAGGTACACTTTGTGAAAATGTCAAGCAAAGGGTGATATTTTCATAAACTTGACCAAACAGTGAGTGAAAAATGAAAGTAAGCAATGAGTTTAAACTCCTGGGTGAAAGCCCTGTTGTTGACCAATGCCTCCACTCTCCCTTCCTGCCTCCTTTTGCAGACTTTGTGGCAATTTCAAACTGGAATTTGAAACAGCACAATCTTAACTTTTGTTGGGTGGTTACTGGATGCAATTCAGTGTAACTTTTGGTTTTATCAGTGAGAATACAGACCGGAGTCTGTGCTGATGGTGGGGAGCGGCTGAATGTATCCGATGTAGGTCAAACATGTGCTGAGTAGACACACATCATACTTGCATCTGCAGTTTAAAAGTGGTATCATGAAGCTGCTACTATGCTTACATTTAATGTATCAATCATAATAATTGTAAAAACAAGGATTGAGAAAGTTCTTTTACAGACAAATCAAAAGCAGGATAGCCAGAAGAAAGTTAACAGTAAAGCAATAAAGCTAGTTGTTGCTAGTAAGTTAAAAGAAGAAGACAGAAGATGCAATAATACACAATACAAATAATAAAGGCAGTAAAATCTTAATAAGCAATAAAAAGACAACTTTGCATTAAAGGAAGTTGATAAAAATGGTGTTTTTACAAGTAATTTACAAGAAGTCACTGATTCTGAGAGTCTTATCTCCTCAGGCAGGTGGCTTCAAAGCCGATGGAGCCTGATGGCCAAAGCTCAGTCACCTTTAGATTTAACAAGGAACAGCCTGAAGGGCCCCAACTGAGGATCTAAAGCCGACTCATATGGCATCAAATTTTCTCCTATGTAGCTCTGGGGCAGACCCAGACATGCTTTAAAAGTGACCAGAAAAATCTTAAAATCAATTCTAAAACCAACAGTGAGCCAATGGAGAGAATGCAGGACTGAGGTGATGTTTTCTACTAAAACCAGTAAAAACCTTTTAGCTGCTGAATTCTGAATGAGTTGGAGGCGAGAAACATGCCAAATGTATCTGTAAAACGTTGCATAAATATGTATGTCTAAGGAAAGAGGAAGAGATTGCTTTTGTGCAGAAATAGTGCTGTTTCTTTCTCATCTTATTTAGCAAAGCAAATTTGCGTTATGTAAGCATATAGTTTGTAGGAGACTACATGGCAGACTAACAAATGTTTGCTGTGCCTTGCTGGTTTCACCAAATACCAACCAAATGCCTCGTGTTCAAACAAGTGAGGAGCTTCTTGACACAACAGAATTAGCAGAATAAAACTATTCATCAGTAAAGTAAGATTCTTGGGTTTAAAATATTTCTCAATAGGCTTGAATTCCACATAATTTGTTATCTGTTGCAGTCAAACCTTCCTGGACTGACCCACTGTTTGGTGGGAGTTCCTGATGATATCCAGACATGTGTGTTATATATACAAACACCCTGCATGGGCAGAACACACACTAATCCTAAAGCTGAAATCCCCTCTGACCAGATGTTGCAGCTTACAGAGACACACCAGGCAAAAATTAATGGCTATCACATGCTTCCTAATGAAGGGATTGAGCCGGGCACACTCCCATCGTGTCTGGGAGGTCGTCCATGTTCGGCTGTGATTCACTGGGATCCAATCCCAGCCTAATTTACTATGTCACACTTCTGTCTCACCTCTCATTTCTTTCTGCCTGCTATGAAAAATCCTGACCTTTCAAAGTGCTGATCAAAACCGAAGAAAAAAAGAAGTCCTCAGACAAAAAAGAAGGCAGCGGCGGTGGGGGCAGAGATGAAAAAAATAACTGAAGATAAACAGAGCAAGAAGGATGGTAGAGAGAGAGCACAGAAGAAAGAAAGAGCAAAGAGTGAGGACTCCATTAGGGCAGAAGAAGATAGAGAAGTCACACTTTCAAAGCTATCACTGTTTAATAAGGACAAGAACCACAAAGCAGCCCTGCACTGATTCATTCAGGATTTAAGGCCTCTGAACCCCCAAAACCCATTGGCGGGTTTGAAAAGCATGCTATCTTTAAAAGAAAAAAAACGCCAGCAAATTACACCAATAAATGAAGGCAGAAACCATGAAAACAGAAAGAATTGTTTGATTTATAACTTTTAGATGGTCCTTGAGCTAATCATGTGTGATGTGCAGGTCCATCGGGAAAATTAACCAAACAGGAGCTTAAAAAGCACCACTTTGTTCTAAATGTCACTTTAAAAAATGACAAAATTAATTGTTTCTACTAATGAGATTCTCTAAAAAACTAAAAAAATGTGTGCTCCTAAGCACTATCAAAGAGCAACGAGTGACTCAGCTGCAACCAACAGTCACGTGACAACAATTCAGATACTTCTCGGCTGAACTGCAGGCTGTGTTTACAGGGAGCAGACAGGGTACAAATATGGAAATAAATTAGAGAGACTTAGAGCAAAATAAAAGCACACTTGGACAAGCAAAGAAATACAATATGGCACAAAAAAGGAATATTAAGGTGCAAATTGTTGGAAGATACATTCAGCATGGTGAAATATCATTCTAGAGTTGATGTGAAAATCTTGTAAAACAAAAAAAAAAAATCTCAGAAATTCAATTTTCATTTTCTGTTTTTATGATTTATAGCAATGTAACTATGCCATACTGCAAAAAAGAAAGAAAAAAAGCTTTTTTGAGTCCTCTAATTCTAGCCTTGGTTTCCATAGAGGTGCACAGGACTTAATATTGCAGTGAAAAATGAGCCCACAGTGAGTAAAAATGTGGCAGGAGCAAAAAGAAAAATGCCCAGAAACTGCTTTGGAGTTCAGAAGGTTAAAGCAAAAATTGGCCTGAAACAAATACTACGCAACCTCTGGAAGACTATCTGATGAATGGAGCGTACTTTTAGGGTGGAATTCATCTTTTGATTCAGCAGTGAAAACAGATCAATAAAAAGGATTGTGTCACATGTGGTTTATGAATTTTTAACAGCTTTAGAGATTCGGTGTAGTGATCCTTTAATCAGGACCTGCTGCTTCCCTGCTCCTCTGACTCCACATCCTGGAAGGAATGTGAGCTACACACACACACACACACACACTCAAAAAACACACAAACGCACGTGCATGCACACACACGTACACACACAAAACAGGGTCAGCTAAATGTTTAAGTGTCCCTCTGGGTCATTTTCATATGATCTCTTTCCAGATAGCTAAAGTAGGTCTGACACTCTACACCAGCTGCCAAACGCAAACACACACTCCCATGAGCTCATACACAACATACACTTAAAGCAGCACAAACACACACACACACACACATATATATGGTGCACATTCAGCTCAGAGCTCTTGGATTTATTCACTGGAATAAGCTGAATTTTCTCAGTGAGAGCATCCGACAGCTGTAACATCTGTCACCCAGTCACCTGACCCCCCTGCTCCTAATCATATGATTAAAAAGGACTACTGGGTATTAACAGATTTTAGAGAGGAGCAGCACCGAGAGCGTGTCACAACATCTGAGTCTCATTCAGAAAAAACAAACCACATCTGCTTCTTTTTGACACATTATGCCGATACAGCCACATAATGACATAACGACACATGTTCAACTGGAAGCTAAATGTGCGTTTCTTAATAAGAATGCGAAACCAGACACCAGCCCCACTTTGTGATGAGGCTCGGTTTGATTAAATCAGGTTCGCCGAGGTGAGGTTAATTGCAAAACACACTGAAGTGTTATATATTTTGCGGCACGTTGCGCGGCAAATCATCCCAGTGTGAGGCGCACAGTTACAACACATTTATTAAAAACCCTGCCTGAAGAGAGGCAGCGTCGGCAGCGGGGTTGCAAACGGCACGACGACGTGGAGGAGATCCAATCTGATCGGACTGAGTGTGCACATTAAAAAGAGGGATGGCGAAGGAGGAGGTCAGGTGAGGGATGTGGAGATAGCGGAGGTCAGAGAGGTGAGGGTAGGCTGGAGGGCAGAAAGGAGAGAGGAGTGAGCAGAGTGAGATGGGAGAGGTTGGATGGCCAGAAATCAATGAAAGTTTAAGGCAGAGGAAATTTGGACGGAGCCGATAAGGGGGTTGGAGTTTGCAATAAAGGCAGGAAAAAAGGGAGGAAGGAGGAGTTGTGACGGGAGGGTGAGAAGCAGAGAGAGAGGAGAGATGATTGGCAATAAAAAGTACTTACCCTGACCCTGTGCTTTACTGGGGTAATACGAAACGAGAGCCAGCAACACCAGTGGAGCCCACAAACACCTGACCTGACCCTTCGACAGCATCCTCACAACCAGCAGCCTAAACCTGCAAACAGAGGAGAAACATTCTGTTGGGGAAGCGAAGGAAAAACCAAAGTAAAAGGCAGAAAGAGGCAGCAGAAAGTAAAAAGGGGGGATTCCAGTGAGCATGAATGCCATTCACCAAGGACCCACCTTGCCCACACACACACACAGCTCCGACACACTGATCTGGAGTCAGTTATTTGGGTCTGATATCCACTTTTTGAACAATTACAGAGCAGAAGCCCCCAACAGTCTAGACTGACCGCAGAGCAGCGGCCGGGGCCTGCCGCCTACACAGGGCCGAACAGAGGAGGACTTTGTTCCAGAGCAGAGAAGAAGACGACGAAGAGGGCTGAAAACGATGGACAACAGCCAGAGTGGCAGTTTGATTGACAGGACAGGGAGGGTAAAATTTCACGAGTGCCATTGTCCGAACAGCAGATCAGACACAACAGCTCCTCTCCCATCCTCCCCTCTATCTCATCTCCTTCACTTATTGTTCTCTGCAGCCTCTCCTCCACATCTCCTCTCCCCCATCTCTCTTGATCTTCACCACCTCTCCAGTCTGCCACTCATTATTACGAGCTGAGGGGTGGACACACACACACACACAGACCTCTTATCATTTCTGCCTTGGCTAAAAGCATGAATAAAACAGCATGTGGAGCAAAAAAGTTGTTTCAACAGAGCCTCTCTCTGATGGAGGGGGGATAACCCTGAGAGAAGGAGCAGCTCCTTCAATTCAGACATTCAGACAGTGTCAAAAGAGCAGAAAAATGACAACGCATATTAATAAGTGTAAAATACTCCAGGAAATAGGATTAGCTCTTTCTCTATAGATCAGCCTGGAGACAAGGAGGAGGAAATAAGAAGGATTAACATGAAATAAGATACAAGGACGTGTATATACGCCAACACAAATGACAGTTAATTATAGTAAACTGAGATTAGACAGAGCAGGCAAAAGTTTCTCCTCTTGATGTCCACTTTCTTCCAGTCCAGAGGGCAACTTTGCAGCTGGTTAATTGGTTAATGAAAACCAGAGCTCAGGCGTCTCCCTTTCTGAAAATTACGCACTTTATTCCCTATTTTTTAAAGGCTGTGGACACAATTTAACTCATCAATTAAATGACAAGACCGCAGACAATCCTACACACACGCATTAATTCGCATAAAAGTGCCCCAAAAAACGCACAGGCTACTTGTTTTATTGTGGGATGGAAAAAAAAATGCCTCCAGCCTGAGAAAAATCAGCGTTTTCTAAATTCGTTTCCCACCTGCCTGTGAGACCTGCAACTTGCTGATCGTTTCAAAGTGCAGTTGCCTGATTTAATCGAAGTTTCTCCGCCTGATTTGGGGCCAAAAACTCCGAGATGGATTCAGATTAACTGATTGCGCTGCGACGCACACCTGAGACCGACTCCACCACAACGAATGAATGAATGAAATCGCCTTTTCATACCTCTCCAGTCATCAATTCAAAGCGTCCTCTTTTCTTTTTTTTTATCCCCAGAGGAAATCCTCTGAATACCAAAGACTGCTGCTGCTTCTGCCGCCGCCGCTGCCTCCCAAAGCCTTCCTTTCCTTTCTTTCTTCTTTCTTTTTCTCTCACTCCTTCGCTCCGGATACAATTCGGTCAGTCCGAAGTGGGTGTTTCTCTCCTCGTTATTCAGCCATCCCTCCCTCCAGCTATTCCTCCCTGTCCCAGCCCTCTCCTTCGCCCGGGATCATCTCACACAGAGAGACAGATAGAGGCAGGAATAGAGAGAGAGAGAGAGAGAGAGGGGGGGAGAGAGAGAAATACGCGAACCGGTGGCGCTGCGCAAAAATCCTCCGCTGCCAACCTGCAGGTCTCAGATCGGCTTCAGCCCCTCGGGGCCCTTCATGTGGAGGACATGTCCGTAATCTGTGGCTTCAAACGATCCATGCGGTCATTACTCAAACTGTGTCTGTGTTTGATTTGGAGAAATATTTTTAAAAAAACGAAGAAGAAAGTCCGTAAGAGACTGGCTCTGCGCGCTCGGAGCAGGTGCCTGAATGTGCCCCGCTGCTCCGCCAGCTTTAAAGTTAAAGGCGCAATGACACAGGTTTCATGACTCAAAGTTAGACTCACAGAAGAAACAATCCGAGTAAAGCCACACGGAACATTTCCACTTCACACTTTCGCTCTCAGTGTCCATGAAACAGATTCTTCCCAGTTTGTTTGCTCCACTTGTTTCCATCTAGGATTCCTACTCAGAGATGCTTCAGAGGCAAAACTTCACCAGCTGACAGTTTGTTCCTGAGTCTACAGAGTTTCTGCATGAGATAAGTCAGAATATTTAGTTAGATCTGCCCCTGAAAAGTTTTATCAGACTACCAAACATGTTTAAATTAAGTGTTTCTGAAGCTGACATGCAGAGAAAATGTGTTTTAAGTGTCTCATTTCTTTACAGTCTGAGGCTGGGTCTAAAATCTCTGCAGTAAATCTTCATTCAGGGTTGGCTGGTAAATATTTAGGATCATCAGGGCTGCAGTCAAAACTTTCTTCTGGTGTTAAAAATGTAAAACCGGGGGATCAAATCATTTGACAGATTCTTCATATTTACATTAATGGCACTGTTAAAAAAAATCCACCAGCAAAAAATACTTTAAAATACATTGGAATAGTTTAATGTTAGAAAACTGTAAAAACTGTAAAGGCAAAAATATGTAAAATTATGATGCTACAAGCTAGTTTAAATATCGTAAAATGTTGCCATTTTATCGGCACATAATTAAAAAGTGCAAATTACTATTTGTAAAAATGCAGAATTTTTATTGTTGACATTATATGCAGTGTACAGCATGTTTTGTCTTTGTTTGCTTTGGTTTTATTTTTAGTCAACAATCTGATCTTACTAATTGTAATTTAACAAAACCGTGAAAATCTGTAAAATAGCTTCAATTATTTACTATTTTTCAGTCCTTAATATACATATTTTTTCTTTCTTTCTTTTGTTCTTTCAGGCAAATATATATATTTTTTGCTGATTTAAATACAGTAAAAAGTAGTTTTACAGTCAGACCATGTAAAACAATAAATTATTTTTTGTAAAAAGAGATTTTTTTTAAAGTTGATATTCTGAACAATTTTGGCCTGTTTTTTTTTTTTTTGCTCATTTGCTTTTTTTACAGTTAACATGCTAATTAGGACTTTTTTGACAAATTTACTAGATATTATCTGTAATTTAACAGAGAAAGGGAAATCTGTAAAATAACAGTAAGTTGTTAAAAAAAATTACATTCAAGAAATAATATCTACCTAATCTAATTAATACACAAACAATAATGTATTTTCAATCAAATTAATGAACATCGAAAGACCTGTTTGTTACACAGGCATGGAGGTGGCGTTATTATCTCATTATCTCTTAACTGAAATAAAGCTGAAAATGTGGCTTCATAGTTTTGTTGTGTGTTGTGATTCAGGCAAGTTGTTAGCAGGCCTTATGCTAAGCTAACCAGCTCCTCACTAAAGTTTTACAGGCCTGTTTGCTACACAGGCATGGAGGTGGCATTATATTCTCATTATCTCTTAACAGGTGAGCAGAATTACTGAAAATGTGGGACTATTCCTTTATGCCAAATTGAGCATTCCAGTGGGTCGGTCAGCACCAGTGGTTTCTTTCAGAAAAGCGACTCAAGTGCGCTTTGTAATCCTGTTTATACTCTCAGCTCGTCTGCTGTTGAAGAAACTTTGCCCTGAGGGGGGGAGAGAATGGGAGTCATGGGAAACAGTGAAATGTGCCAGTGGCTGGTCGAGTTGAAACGCTGAATAGCTTCACTCCAGGTGTGTCCCTGAGGCTCACACAAAGACACACACACACACACACACACCTTAGCCAAACAACTGTCCAGATGCCACAAGCACTATAATCAGGTGGATAAGGATTCAGTGTCCTCCTCCCACCTCTTTCTTCCTCCAGCCTCTTCCTCCCTTCCTGTCCTTCTGTCGTCCTCTTTCCCTTCATCTGTTGCCCATCTGAGTCAGACCACACACACCACAACAAACACAGCACACTGCTCCACAGCCAGTGTACACAATTAGTGCTGCAAGTTACAACCTAAAATCCATATCCAGATCAATGATAAGCTCTGCAACAATAAATGGAACAATATAATTATATTTTTAAACAGTCATTTATGTATTTCCTCTCTCATCTTGTCCCTCATGTCTTGGTTAGTAATCAATACCTGCACTGCCCTGACAGTTTAAAGGCCGGTATTTAAGAAATGTGATGTGATTAAAAAAAAAAAACACCAATAAGAGAATGAAAATATGTTACTGTGCAGCTCTATGCACAAATAAATATCATGTTTATCTTCCTGAGCTGCAACATGTAACTGCAGCCTTTTTATTTCAGCCATAGCAGCATTTATCAACTGGTTTCATTGCTTTTATTCACACTGAAATATTGCAGCACTGTATGGACTGCAATGAAATTTTGCGTAGAAAATCATGTTTCCAATTTATCTAATGGCCTGATCTGCAAACTTTTTACTATTACACCATCATGAATTTGACATTTGCTGCTTTAAGTGACATGTCTCACTGAAATAGTCATGTAAAAAACTTGGAAATCGTTGAATTTGTGAACATATTTGTGAAAGAAAACATTCAATCCTCTTTGAAACAGTGCATATTAGTAAAGGTGGCATACCAATGACATAAAATTGACATTCTGTAGTCAAAAAAACGGATTAATCACATTTATTGCACCTTCAGATCCATAAAAGTAGTGGACCCTGTCTTATTTAAACCTCTTTATATTCAGGCTCTGCTGTTCTCTTTGCTATTAAAGTGTGTGGTGCCATCACGCCAAGAACTAAAGAGCTCATAAAGTCCTGAGAAAAAAGCTTGTGGATGAGTCTGTCAGGGGATTTAAACTGAGCTCCTAATTATTAGAAATAAATCATCCCACTGTAAGAAATATCCTCTACAAGTGGTGCAGATTTCAAATGACTGTCAAGGACTTGCTGGTGCAGCTCTTGTTGTTCTGGTTGTTCTCGATGCTCTTGTTGTTCTAGCTGTTCTTTCTTTTCTTCCTATTCTTCTTGTTAAGTGGTTCAGCAAAGTAGACAAGTTGATGCAAAAAGAAGTCTCTAAGAACCCCAAAATATCATCCTAGGATCTGCAGGTAACTTCTGCACATGTTGGTGTCAAAGTGCTGCAACTGCAATCAGAAAAAGATTGCATAAATTTAATCTGCATGGAAGGTGGACCATAAAAAGTCTTTGCCGAACATCAGAACAAAACTGCAGTTTCCTAAAGAATATATTGGTAAAGAGGAAGTTTTTGGAAATACTGCTCTCCATAGAAACAAATCAAAGATAAAGTCTGAGGTTCTTCAACTGAAAAGATGTCTTTGGTTTGCAACGAACACATCTACTGTTACTGTGACCAAACCAACTGAAATGTTGTGGTTTGTGGTTGCTTCACTGCTTCAGTTACTGGGCAACTTTGAGTCACCAATTCAACTCTGCATTCTGGATTGTATCAAAGACTGCTGTAAGATAATTTTAGGCATCTGTGCAGAAAATGAAGTGCAGAAATGGAGGACAGTGATCCTCGGCACACTGGCAAATCCACCAAGGACTGGCTCAAAAAGAAGAAATGGAGAGTTATGGAAGAACTGAATCCCCATTGAAATGTTGTAGGGCTGATATGAAACAGGTAGTACATGCAAGAAAACCTTCGGACATCTTGCAACTGGAGGAATCTTATATATAAGTGGTCAAACATTTCAGCAACCTGGTGTCAGAGGTCGGTGGACTGTTTTGCAAAACGCCTACAAGGAGTTATTTCTGCTAAAAGAGGGGCAGTGTTAGCTTCTGAGGTCAAGGGTGTAAGAGAATAGCTCATGTACTGATGCTTTTCAGAAAATAAATGACTGAAAAGGTGATTTTTTTCTGTGGTGTTTTCAAGTATACAACCTTCATCTGCTGTCACAAGAGAATCAATGTTTGCATGTGTCAAAAAAACCCAACATGTTTCACAGGTTAAAGTTACTTTTTCACATAACTACATTTTGTAGACACATTTACGTCTCACTCTGGGTCAGTTGAATAACTTTGGTGTTTTCTTTGATTTTTTGATAATGAAATTTGTGCAAAACTCCACTTCCAGCATCCATGTCCATCTGATTAGCTGCAGTTGTTGCTATTGTTTAGTGCTATCAAATGCTAACATGCTAAACTAAAAACTGTGGAAAACATTGATCCTGCAAAGCCTCAAATTGGGGTACATGTATAAGTTATTAGAAATAGAAGAGACTCAAGGATTTATTTTGAGTTCCTCTCTGTTGCCACTATAGAGGAACCTTCTGAGTTCAAACCGGAACCCTTCAGAAAGGTACTTAAAGAAATCATTTTGTGGGATTTGGGGAACCATTTTGAACTTGTTCTTGTTGTTCTTGTTCAGGTTTTTGTTGTCCGTGTTCTTGTTTTTCTTGTTCTTGCTCTAGTTGTTTTTGTTCTATTATTTTGTTCTAATTGTTCTTGTTGTTCTTATTCTAGTTATTCTACTCCTAGTTGTTCTTGTTCAGTTTTTTTGTCCTTGTTCTTGTTTTTCTTGTTCTTTTTGATCTTCTTGTTTTTGCTCTTGTTCTTGTTGTTCTTGTTCTAGTTGATCCAGTTCTTGTTCTTGTTTTAGTTGGTTTGTTCTAGTTGTTCTAGTTATTCTTGTTCTAGTTGTTCTAGTTATTCTTGTTCTAGTTGTCTTGTTCTAGTTGTTCTTGTTCTAGTTGTCTTGTTCGTGTTCTAGCTGTTCTTGTTCTAGTTGTTCTAATTAATCTTGTTCTAGTTGTTCTTGTTCTAGTTGTTCTAGTTGTTCTTGTTCTTGTTGTAGTTGTTCCTTTTCTCGTTGGTCTTGTTCTTTTAGTTTTTCTTGTTCTAGTTGTTCTTGTTCTAGTTGTTCTTTTTCTTTTTCTAGTTTTTTTTCGTTCTAGTTGTTCTTCTTGTTGTTTTTGTTTTTGTTTTTCTTCTTCCTAACAAATGGTGATAGCACATACAATAATACATTCTTATTGTTATCTATCCAATATGCTCAGGGACAGCAAATGCAAATCAGCTGCTGGCTAACTCTGCTGCAGTTATTTTGAATTGTGCTCTGTGCCTGCAAAAATAAAACAAACAAACATAACTATATTACCAATATAATTCAAAAGTCAAGTAGCTAAATGTGATATAAAATAACAAAGCAACATTCAAAATGATGTGACAATAATAATAAAAGCAGCAGCTGTTGCAATAGCTGTAAGATATATACAATTTGCATAAATGTAGAATTGACAAAAATACACAATGTCTTAAATGTGATATACATATATTTTCCTTTTGTAACAAAAGGAAACACCTCCACCTCCACAGTGCTTAAATTTTAATTCAATAAAGACTTTACAGATCAAGACAAATGTAAGACTGGAGGTTATTCGATGCTTAAACTAAAGACAACAACACAGAAGCAGGTTTGTGTGTGAAAATAGGAGTTCAGGGAGAAAATGCAGGAGATTTCTTAAGACAGATAACAACAACTGTGCCAACAACAGAGCGCCAGCTGTGGTAGAACAACAGCTAAAGACTGACAGTAACTGTGCTATCCAGGCAGCTTTGTTGTGACTAATTCAGCATCGAAGAAACCTGACGAATCAGTTGCGATTTCCACATCGAGCAGCTAAAATGTGCTTGAAACTGGGTTAGGTGAACGATAATAATTTTATAGTCGCTGCAGTCCCTTGTGGGTGTTTGACTGACAGCCGCTCTCTGTGGACTCACAGGTCATCAGACCTGAAGACCTGCCCGACGGATGAACCGCACCGCTGGCCTCCTCTTTGTTCACCTCGTTATCTATTCCCCCTTTATCTTATTTCTTCCCTCCTTTCCTCCGTTTCTCTTTACTCCTTAATCTGTTCATCCTCCTTCTGTCTGCCATCGCTGTCCATCCCAGCTGTGGCTCTGCTGAATAAATGCATCAGTCATGTGGTTGAGTTGATCCACAGGTCATTCAGCTCTGCGCCATATGGCCACACTGCGATGATTCATAAAGATTTTAAAGTCACCGCAACAAATATCTGCAGAGAAATAACTGCAGGTGCTCGGATCAGGTGGAGCCAAGGAGATGTTACTGACTCTCCCAGCACAAAAAAGTTAAAATTTTGGCAAACAGGTGTGAGATAAGGAGTCTTAACCTTCAACAACTGTACTAATACACCTCAGGAATTAGAAAAATCTGTTCAGCTGTCTCACTGTGTGTGCACAAAGGTGATATTTGACATATCTCACATTTGTAAAAACCTGGATGTACATCATTGGAAGAACTTCCAGCGACAGCATGGATACATTTTTTTTTATCTGTACAGCCAATTACACTCAAGTCTGTCACAGTTTCTTTAAAAAATTAAAAAGTTTTAAACAGCCTCTATGATTTGTTGGAAGCCTTTGCGTAGATAATCCACATAAATCTGGACTTTGTTGCAGATATGCACTTATTCTCCTGCTGTCTGCACTGAGCCAACATATGTAATAATAAAACTGATCACACTGCACCACCGTCTCTTGTATTTCCTCTGCCTTACTGTAATTGCAAGGAACAAGCCGCCATTGTTGCTTGGACAAACAGAGAAAGCATCGTTTGCCGCACGGCTGAGGATTTCTCCCAGGAAGCAGGAAGCCCCTTCATTTGTGATTATAAGACGGCGTGTTTAAAGCTTCAAGAGGGCGAAAGGCGAATCGGATGGAGTCAATCAGCACTGAGCGAGAAAGAAAGCAGCAGCAGCTTCTTTCATCCTGTCGTTATTATTGTTGTGAAAAAGCTGCAAATCTTCAAAGATTTAACTAAATTAAAAAGTGCAAGTTCTCAGAAATTCAAAAGCTGCAGTGTGCAATATTGTGATTTTTACTTCTTTTTTTATTTGATTATGTGCACCCACACAAGCACATTTCAGCACACTTTCTCTCTCACACACACACTGACAAAAGTGTACAATCAGCAAACACACTTCATATTAAAGACTTCCTTCACTTTTCACTCTTTCCACCTGAAGCCCCCCCACATTTTTAAGAGATAACCTGAGGCCCGGGGGCTTAACACTCTGCCACAATGACAGACAACCCAGATCACGGTGTCACTCACACAGACACGCACACACAATAAGCTGCATTTAAACCAGCACACAGTTTGCTTGTCTAATAAGCTCCAGCAGAAGACAAGTTCAAATAGGGTTGACACACACAGGAAGTCGTGAACTCACACACGCTGGAGGAAAAACCTCGTGATGTAAATTTCAACCTGTTCTCCGCTGGACAGCTCTTGAGCTCCGTGTTAATAACAAGCAGCAGGTTAATATGAGGGCAGCGGCAGACAGGAGTGACCACAGCCTACTGATTAGTCCAACTAGCCACAGTTATTAGTCAGCGTGTCATCTGGTGCCAGGACCTGCCCTGCTCAGAGGGCCGCTAACCTGACAGCGCTTAAGGTCAGGATGCATTATGCAGCTTTTCACGCTGGAACGCATGAATGGAGGTGATTTATTCAAGAAAGTACTGTTATTTATTCTAAAACTCACACATGGCCACAGGCAGCTGGGTAAGTGCTTGTGAACAAAGGTGGTTACATGTACAACACATTTAGTAAGGACGCCTCCATGTTGAACTCCATATGCAAGTTGAAGACTAGTGCAAATCCACATTCGTTGCCATGGTAACACATCAGACTAAGATGACAAACATGGTTGCAACTATAACTTTGAAACATTGGCGTGTTTAACCCTCGGGACTCTAAGCCGTTTTTGAGGATTTCTTTGCTCCTGTCATCATTTTTACTCACTGTGGGTTCATTTTTCACTGCAATAGAAAGTCCTGCACCTCTATGGAAACAGCACTGCCATGAGTAGAAATGGAAATAAATAGGAATAGAACTCAGAAATGTTTTCTGTGCAGTATGATGCAGGTATAATGCCACAAATCATAAAAAAAGTTGGAATCAATATGTTCAGCGTCTTTCTAAATGTCCAAAAAAGCTAGCTCCACGTGCTAGAGATGTTTAAGTACTTACATATTTACAACCTCTACAAACTGTGTTTTTCACCCTACTTTGTTTATTAACTGTAGCAAGATGTTTCACCATGCTGAATGTATCTTCCAACAACTTGCTCCTCTGTATACCGTCTTTGAGCCATGCCGCATATATTATGTACATCAAGTATGTTTCTTTTTATCATCTCAGTCTCTCTTGTCGCCTCCTATCTGCTCTGTGTAAACACTGCCTGCAGTTCATCTGAAAAATCTTAGTAGCAGCTGAATCACTCATGGCTTATTTTTTACACTATGTGGTGCAAAAGCTTTAATTTTGGAGAATTTTTTAAAATGAGACAAGTCGAAAAAGTGATTTTAAATCTCAGTTTTAAGTTTAGATTTGATTAATTCTCCCAATGGAGCCACATGATATGTTCAAGAGCTGTTGAAAGTTGAAAACCCATCTATTATTTCCGTTTTTACAGTTTGTGACCCTAGTAACTAGAGTAATTTGGACATTTAAAAAAATAACATGCATTTAATGGGGTTCAGAAAAAAAACAATCTTTAATTAAGATTTCTCCCACTCATGGTCTGCATCCTACAGTATCAAATGTATTCGTGTTTTCATGCTTCACCATTTACTTATTAAAATAAGTCTCTGCTTGAGCAAAAGGTGACTCCTTGCCAAAGCAACTAGCCAGATTCTCAGAGCTCGCAGCCACAGCCCAAGAAGCATTTGGCTTTCGGCGAACATTTCTGCTTGCTGTGACTTGTCCTGAGCTCTCTGCCTGTGGGGAGCGAAGGACAGGAGACAATTCAGTTAAAAACACTGTAATCATGCCTCAAAGGCATTCAGCCCATCAACCTGACCGAGAGCTGGAACGTTTCTGTTTCTTCCACTGCATGAGCCTCTTCTTTTTTATCTGGGTAATAATATTCAAAAGGCTCATTCTTATTTCCCACACATGATGACACTGATGACCTTTATTTAATCAAGGCAGTAGTCACACTTATTGGCAGTCTGTGTCAAAAAGCTAATTAAACTGTTCCGGTGAATTTCCCCGATATTACATTATTTGCTCTGTCATGATGTAACAAATGACATAATGAAAAGTATAATAATGGCCTGAAACCATATCTTTTTATTAAGATATAGTACTTGGTGTTTCTTAAGATAAGAGATTTCATCCAGCAGATTTTTTGATCTTAAGAGAATTGAGCAAGTAATAACCTCGAGGTATTCAGCACCAATGGAGGTCTGCACAGAAGGGGAAATTAAAGGACAACAGGTCCATAAAGTGCTCTTCACACCTGGAAAACAGCAACATGCAGGATGTTCATGTCACATCTGCGTCAAAATTTATCCCAGAACAAACTGAGGAGGATCCCTTTGAGCTTTGCAACAAATAATCCCCGCAGAGGCAACAACAAAAACACATTTCTTCTAGATTTTTTGTCAAACTTTACAGCAGGCTTCAAGGTCTGTCCGTTTGATATGACTCACTTCTTAAAGTCCAGTTCAGCTCTAAGAGAATTTTCATCACTTTTATCCATGATATGAAGAGTCGAGGCAGGATAGAAATTGTGTTTTCCCCGTCTTTGAACCCAAAGCCCAAACCAACTGCTTTCAGTGTCTCTTATATTTCTACTTAACTCTCATATTTTGGCTGCTGTCACTGTCACAGGAGAGTTTTTTTATGCGAGTTAATTACTTGATCTTGGCTCATGCAGCCTGTATTGGTGTTACTTTAATTGGACCAACTGGGCTTTTTAAGCCTTAATATGATCTTATACAGTAATATATGCCACTTGGTGAACACTTTCATCCCCGGCTTCTTGGAGCGCCTACATTTTTAGTGCGTTGGCCCCAGTTGGACTCCAAACTTTGGCAGTCTGACTGTGATTCTGTATGCGGCGAAGCTACATCACGTTGTATCAACACAGTTTTCTCCAGAGGCTCATGAACATAACAAAATTTGCTTGTAAAAATGCTCATCACTCCTCCAAAAACATCAATACTGTTTGCTACGGATTTGCTCCAGCGCAGAAATTGAATTTGAAATAGAAACAATCACCGCAGACTGTACAAGTCTCCTGCTTTTCACTGACAATGTTAAATAAACACATTTTATGTTTGCTGGAACGATGTTATACTTAAATGTTGTACCCTGACCTCTTTTTTTTTATCTTTCACTCAGCTCTCAGCTTTCTGTGCCTTGGCTTTTTAATTTCCTGTGTGTATGTATGGCTCTGTATACTGACCACAAACACAAACACAGCGGATTGGATTGGATGGAAGGATGGATGGTGACGATGTGAAGGTTGGTTGCTGAGCTAATCAAAGGACGTGGGAATAAAGGACAGATGAATCCATGGTCAGTCAACGCTAGCTTATGGGGGTCTTAATTCAAACGGCTTATTATATTAACTAGATCTGCCTGTCAGATCAGACAAAAGAAAGTAGGCACAATCAGCAACCTCCTGTATAGGTAGGAATTAGTCAATTTTTTTGAGACTTACTCACATGACTGTAGTATTTACCTGCTATATTAGTTCAAAAGAATAATTTAGCAGTTAGATTGATATTTATCACCTTTTGCTGCAAACTCATTCCTCCAAATTTACAACAAATACCTCTATAATCATACCTTATAGGACGTCAGGTGTATATGTGTGTGGGAAAATATGCACGAGTACAGAAAATCATCAATCTATACTGCAAGAATGTGCATATATATATATCAATACAATGTAAATAATGCAAATATTCATCTTAGTTACCTGTATTCTTACTTCATACCTGACAAAGCCTGTACAAACAGTATTTTTAAATCTATATTTTTATAACTTTCTCCATTGGAAATCTATAAAACTGTCCAAAAACCTGAGCCAAGGAGAAAAAGTTAAAATATGACAACACGTAGAGATTGCATAGGGCAGTATAACACTACCCCCTGGTGGTAACAGACCAGTAGTGCATCAGAGGTGCACTCAGAAAGGTGTAGAATGAACTTGCAGCACTTAGTTTCATGTGAAATTTCCTGTCATGATTCTCAAATATTTTTCTTGTGGTATCTTAAATGGAGACAATGCAGTTGTGAGCAGGTTGACCACACAGGGATTCTCAGAGGTGTCACATGCAAAGGCCTACAGAGATAAAATATAAAGTGTAGATGTAGAAATTAAAGTATAGTAAATATGAATGAAAAGAAAAGAGCATTTTCTGTAGCATGTTTTCTTTCCTTGTTGTTTCTTTAAATGTCTGATACAGAATATTTCAGCAGGTCTGACCCCTAATTGGAAACCTGTGGCTTCAGATATTACGTGTTTCAATTCAGGAAAAAGGTGGTGCACATTGTACCTTTGGCAAATCTTAGACAGAGGGAATAAAGTACAATATGAAGAGGATTTTTTTCCCCACCTGCCTCCGAGTTTAAAGTTGACCTTTAATTTCATACAACGTGATGTAACCAGGACATTCTGCACTCTAAAAATCACAGTTATACAAATCACTCAGTAGGATACGACTGAAACTAAATGTCAAACAGCTTTTTCCATTTTCATTTTAATATGGTCAGAACCCTCATGTACATGTGTGAAAATGGAAATGCTAATTGGATTATTCCATTTTCACTCAATACATACATGTGTGGAGAACTATAATGGAATAGTGGAATTCAATCAAGTTTATATTATAATATTAATTAAGAGTCCTGTAGGCTTCCATGATGTTAATTTTAAAAATAATGTGACTTTAATCAGGGTTCTGGGTTTGGCTTATTGCTGATCTGTCTTATCTGGTTTAAGTTTTTCTACATTGTGATTAGCTGTAGATTCAGCCTTTTTTTCTGTGCTGTAAAAACAACTAAGATGTTGGATCATGAACACTCACTAACTACAAAACCCACATGCAGGCTTGAAACATGCGTCTTAAAATAAATGAATAAATAATTAAATGACAAATTAACTCCACCTATCAGAGCCAGAAATAGTGAAAAAAAAATGTGATGTTCGGCTTTTTCTGATGTATTAACCACATTTCTTGCCCAAAATAATCCGCTTGCAATAGATCCTGTAAAAAAAAACACAAAAATCAGCGCTACTTATTGCAACCAAGACAAATTCAGAGACTACTCGGCTGAACTGCAGGCAGTGTTTATACAGAGTGGAGAAAATACAAGCATGGAAAACTGAAAGACTGAAAGGAAAATTAAACATACTCAAGTAATAATGCAATGGCATAAAAATACAGAGCAGCATGTTGTTGAAAGATATATTCAGCATGGTGAAATATCTTTCTAGGATTCATGTGTAAAAAATGTGCAGTTTATAGGTCGTAAAATATCTGTACAATGTGGGGCCACCATTTTTTCTTCTATTGGAAACAACTGTGAACATGATTGATTCCATTTTTTTCAATTTTTGTGAAAACTTTGTAAATGCTCAAGGAATTTAACTCTTAATTTCTAATTTTGATCACTAATGGCATTATAATTACGTTATACAACACAAAGGACGTTGTTAAGTTCTTTCCTTGTTGCCGTGGTGATCTCATAGAAGTGCAGGACTTTATATTGCAGTGGAAAAACATGAACCTCGTGTGAGAAAAAATGTGACAAAAGCAAAAAAAAGTGTAACTATGTCGAGTGAAGTGTCTCCATTTTAGTTTTTTTTAAAATATATGTATCACCTTTTACAAATATTACACATCTCATAATATAATGTATGTGGTAAAATGTGAGAAAGTCAGATTTTGGTCTTACTTACTGTGTTTAGTCAGATTGTACAAAGACTTCTAGTAGTTCTGAAGATGAAACCACAAGCACAGAGTCAAATCAGTTTGTTTATTAAACACTTAATCAACTCTTTTATACATTAGAACATTGTAATGGGCTTTAGCTGCTTTTGTCAAAAACAGACTGGTAGTTTGAGCTTATATCGTCTTGAAACCCCACATTCAATCTCAGAGAGCGGATAAGAATAAACGGCTGTACCTGCTGAAAACGTCTGGGCGTCATGAGGCGAACACAAAGCCACAGAATCCCTTTAGTCATATATGAATCATTAAAGTCCGAGTATAAAACCCACAACAGTAGTAGAAGACGGCGGTGAGATACATTCGGTCAGATCATTGCTTTTCAAACCACGGCTGTGCTGTCTGAAGGTGGTAAAAACACTGATTGTCAATAGAACTGAAGCATAAACAGCATGAGGTGTGAACGGAACGGGCGATCAGGTGACCGCCAACTGTGATTAGCAGCAAAAACAAGATGTTAAGGCAAAAACTTTCACTTTAACAGTCAGTGAACCCGTTTTCAGCCAACCCAACACACGGAACCCCTTCGAGACTTTAATACAAGCACTGCATATTTCTATTTCCCAAAACCGAACTGGGACCATCGTTAACTTTTTCCCCACTTAACAAACTGCCATCAGACAAACAAACAACATGTCCTGAATCAGTATCATAACCTTTAACCTGGTAATTTTCCACATAATAACAAATACTGAGCTGAAAACTGCAAGTAAATAAGTTTTAACTAAAGAAAACCATGTTGAAAAAATGTGTTTTATGTGTGTTTTGGTGCAAGATTTACCTTTTGTTTCACTGTAGAAATGAGCTGAATGGCTGCATGGAAATATGTAACTCAACATCTGAGGAAAGTATTAAAGCATCTGTATCTTTTCTTCATACACAATAAACCTGTCAACACAGTATTAACAGCATCTTATATGGCATCATCCATGTAACAACAACAGTGGACTCTTGAGATCAGAAACTTGAAAACAAATGTTTAGCAGAGTCGACCAGAGGATAATAGAGGATACTAAATAATCTAGAAGAGTTTTACAACCTTGATTTATGCATTTGAGGAACTTTTGTTATCTTTCTTCTGAGAGGTGTACTAGGAAGCAAGTCTAACTCTCTTTAACCTGCTACATCTCATTCACCATGGTAACAGATGCTGCACAGCTAACCTGCTCCGGATGATTATTTGCAGAGTTTTGGATTTGAATCGACTGTAGGAGGCACAACCCTTTGTTTCCCCGACAATATTCTCTTTAAGTGATATAGACAGCATACATTATATATATGCAAACCTGTTGAGCCGTATGCTAGCAATAGCATTGGACAAACACGCGCAGTTACAGCAGCACTGCAAACTGTACGTGTCGTGTTGCCATGGGAACAGAGATGCATTCAGTGGGTGATGCAGAAAATGCAACCTATTCAAAAAAAGAGTTAATTTTCACGAATCACCTCTGCAATCACTTAGCGAGAAATTTTCAAGATAACTAATCATGAAGGGGCAGTGCTTTAACACAGTCCACAATTACGATCATAACTGCATAACAGACCCTCACACTTAAGATTTGTGTCGCTCTACTACTCAGTGACGCAGAAAATGTGTAAATGTTTTTTTATGTTTCTGTATTTAGTGCAGAAGAAGAGCTAAATGGATTAGAAAGTAGATAACCATCGTCGCAGGTTCAGGTTAAGTCGATCCAGCTAACACAAAAGAAATCCCGGCTATGTTAAACCTGCTTCCTAGTACACCCCTCTGGTAATGTGCAGAACGCGTGTGGAAACACTTCGACGCCCAAATACTACTTTACATCTGAAATGATTTGTCAGATAACTCAGTTCTACGGATCAACAGACTGAACAAGAGCTTTGGATTAGAAGATAAAGCTACATAAGCACATATTTACAGCACCCATGCATTTATCTGCCCATAAAATCTACACATACCGAGGAAACAACTAGAAAATGTCCACTAATAAACTCACTCAGGACACATTAGGAGGCAGTTTACTGTGACAAATCAATCCTACCATTTGGCAATAAAATACTTTAGACTCAGTTTACTGTATCTGTGTTTAAGTCTTCAGTAATAATTTCACTTCAGGACTAAACTAACTGTATATCCAGTAAAACAGGCAGTGAGGTTTTGGCTTAAACAAGTAAACAAGTGTTACTCAGGATTACAAACACATACTGTATGAGTAATATGAGAATCACTTATTCATGCTCTTCTTTTTAATATAGTCTTCATGCTAGTATGTCTAAGCACATGATGACAGTTTATAAACACAGTTAACTCTACTTCAGTTTGTCTAAACCTTAAGCCTGCTTTAATCTGGTTAACTTTGGGCTAACTTAAGCTGAGGTTTCTTCAAAGGGCTATTTCAACAAAACTGTAAAGGATTTTAAATTAATAATATTTCTTATTTATCTCTAGTAGTATCCAGCAAATCAGACAGTTACTCATGAATTAAATTAAATTTTTTGACGGGTTATAGCATAAACAAAGGCTGCAGTAGGATGCATTTCTCCATAGAAATTAGTTCAATTTTTAAACAGATTTTTGCAAAGAAAACCAATAATAATCTTTTTTTTTTCAATCCCTTATAATAAGATGGACACTGAGACTGTAAAAACCTGGACAAATTAAACTAAACACTATCTCTGGACTCCACTAGAGGTAAGGGAGCAAATAGGTTTTTCTTGCGATTTTAAAAGAACTAGCCTCTTTCACTAAATGATTTAATATTTGAACATGTGCAGCTGTTATATGCTGCCATTAAAAAAGAAAAGAAAGTCACATAAATGCACAATTCGACATTTCAAATATCTTCAAAATGATTTTGTCCGTCTGGAAAGTCTTACCTCTCATAGAGTTTTGACTTTTCCCCTTTCTATGATTAAACTGAATGTGTAATAACTCCTCATGTGATCCTCTACCACATGATCTCACTCAGATAATGAAGAATAAATGGGAGGTTGGGGGGCAGGCAGGAGGTTCTTCTTCTTCATTAGTCTCAAATTAGGGAAGTTGGATTGTAATTCACAAGTTCTATATACAGTATATGCATGTATAACTACATATTAAATCTGTTTTAACTCCAGAAAAGAAGGGTTTTGTCGCTTAAGTGCTTTTGTCAATTAAGTGCTTTTATAGTCATTCTACTCTTTAATATTTTTCTCACATTGAGTAATACATAGAGGCCTAAATCCATAGTAAAAGGTAAATATATTCTGCTTTTTGCTACCTAAATTAAAGTTTTTCAAAAGAGCTGTTTGGTATAACACAACTCCAATTATAGTTTGGGACCTTGCCACTGGTCTGGAACACATCTAATGTATTTTTTGTGTTTTTATAAGCAAGAAATGCAGCGTTTTAAACAAATTACTCTCAGAAATAACAACATCTTATGTCATTTTGGAGGTTTCTGCTCTGTAAATCAGGATCCCTCTTAAAAAAAACACAAGACTTTTTATAGATTTAAGTTGTGTACAAGATCTTCTAATGAGACTTCACCCATTAAACACCATTTTTCTTCACTTTTTCTATACTTAAAAGTCTTTCATATATACATTGTGCCTAACAATGTAGATTACCACTGTATTTTCATTGCTTACTCTCCTAGCAGCTAATCATAAATCTACCTCCGCTTCAATTCAGTTTGTATTTGGGCATTTTACAGGCAATGGGTAGTTTTTCTGTTGGCTCCTCAAACAGGGAAACAAACACTGAAATACCTTGAAACGAAAAAAAACAAACCATATCTTATGTAGTAGCTTTGTGTTTTTTCATCAAAAAATGCAGCATTTCTGAGAAAAAGTTCATTAGAGCAACTAAAGGAAAAATCTACTGTCCGAGCTAATCTTTTAAACAAAATCAGATTTCCTCTTAAAAAATCTATTTTTTTATAGATTTAAGTTGTTTTCAAGATCTTGTAATAAGAATTCACCCATTAAACACCATTTTACTAAATGACTTCTTCACTTCTTCTGTATGTAAAAGTTTTTTCTATGTAAATTGTGCCCAGTAACGCAGTTTATCACTGCATTTTCACAGCCAACTATCCCACCAGCTAAGCATAAATCTACTTTAGCTTCAATTTTGTTCGTATTCTGGGTTTTTAGAGGCAATGGGTAGTTTTTCTGTTGGTTCATCAAACAGGGAAGAACACATGCTATTTTGTATTTTTGTGTTTTTTCAAGCAAGAAATGCAGCATTTCTGAGAAAAAAAATCCTAATGAAGACACAAAAGGAAAAAAAATTACTGTCTGAGTTATTCTTTTAAACAGACTCTTACAAATAATGACTTCTTGCTCCGTAAATCAGGTTTCCTCTTAGAAAAAAACAAGAGTTTTCTATAGATTTAATGTGTTTACAAGATCTTCTAATGAGACTTCACCCATTAAACACCGTTTTACTAAAGAAGGGCTTCTTTACCCTGTCACACTTCAGTTTTTCTTATATACATTGTGCCTAATATTACAGTTTTTTACTGTATTTTTATCATTAAAGCTCTTAGCAGATAAGCAGCTTCAATTTAGTTCATATTTGTTTTGTTTTTTTTTTACAGGCAAGTGGTAGAATTTTTCTGTTGGTTCCTCAAACAGGGAAACAAACACTGAAACACCGAAGAACCTGTGTAGTAAAGAGAGTCTCCCTGTGTCTTCCTGTTCTTCCCAGCAGAGGGCAGCGTGGAACCGCCGGGAACCTCAGTAGCACTAACCGGAGGAGACGTCGCTGGATGTGTCCATGAAATACTCTTCCTTATTTGTACAGTTCCACTTATTCATCTCCAGGTTTCTAGTGACGAAAATGTAGCTTCACATCCTCTGACATCCTTTCAACACTCTCACGATTCAAACACAAACAGCTATTGCAGTTTTTCTTCTCCACTCATAAAGTCTGGGGCGTTCTCATTAGGACTCGTTTAGGCTGAAAAAGTCTTGTCACCGTCTGTGGAAGTGGTGGCTCTTGCACTTTCCTTCTTTTGTGCCTTTAAATTCAAAGAAAAAAATCTACTTGCATGTTTCCTCCGAGGGTTGAATCATTTACTCGACTTGGAAACCTTCCTCCTCCAAACAGAGTGAGAGTTCAAGTCATCCATGCTTCTCTGCTGCTGTGGTTTAAAGGTTAAGTATGAAACCTTCTAGTCTCCACCTTATTACTGCACTACTGTTTTTAGGAGCTGTTTCTCCAGCAGCTCTTATGAAACTTATACCTCCTCCATCACTTCCATGACGATTGTCCTCGGTCCGTTCAGGATCAGGCTGCTGACGGTCCGGTAGTCCTGACAGAGAACGTTCAGTCCGTTCACCGACACCACGAACTGACAAACCTGGAGACAGAGGGACAGAGAGACGAGACACGGTTATAAGAAGTTATAAAGGAGTGACAGAGCAGATAGGTGTAGATCATACAAACATACTGAGAAATGAAGAAGAGGGCAATTAAGGAAAATCTGTTATTGGCTCAGAAATGTCAACTCTTGCCTTGCTTCGAAGCTTTATTTTACATGTTAACTCTGGATTACAGCCAAAACCAACCCCCTCAGAGCCACTATTCAAGGCCACAGGAGGTCAGTATAAATAAATAGATTTTTTGTTGCAGTACTCCTTTAAAAATCCACTGTTGAGTCATTTTTATTGCGAGACCTTCTGCTGTGCTTTCATGCTGCCGTTATTAATAACAGCGTGCAACACTTAATGACTTACTTGCACAAAAACAAAACGTATTGTCAACCTTTGGATCAAAAGGTTGGATGGACTTCCTTATTGATAAGTGAGAATAACCATTTTATGATATTAATCTACACATTATGACCACTGATAGGTGAAGTGAATAACACTGGTCGTATTGCTACTATGTGGCGTTCTGCTGGAAAACCTTGGATTTTAACATCCATGTTGATCAGACTTAGACACCCAAATAAACATTGTCCCAGAACAAGCACACTCCTTCATGCAAATGGAAATCCCAAATGTCACTGGGATACCTCCACATGAAAATGCACCCCACCACATGGAAAAAACATCAAACAATCAGGAACATGTTGAGGAACATGACAATTGATTTGACCTCCAAACTTCCTACACCCCATTCTGATCAAGCATCAACAGGATGTAGTGGAACAAGTTTGATTGACAGAGGCCCCACTGCACAAGCCAGAGTACCCAAAGGATCCAGTGCCAACGTCCTGGTTCCAGACCACATAGGATACCCTGAGAGGTCCTCTGGTCCATGTCCAATGGTTCAGAGCATTTATGAGCACATAAGGGGGGCCAACACAATATTAGGCAGGTGGTCATAATGTTTTGCCTGATCAGTGTATTAAGTTCCAAACTACCTCACATCTTCTCTCTCAGAGAGTATCTAGATATGCAACGGTTAAGCAATTTACCCAAAAAAAGCTAATAATAATTAAATAATCATTTGTCATTTCTCAAGAAAACTACATTCAGGGGCATTTTCTAATTGAATATAATACTAGAGGAAAGTTTTGAATTAAATAAAACTAAATATGTTAATAGATAAACCTGGGCAGGAGAACATTTCTCTGACATGCTTTATTATTTTCTGAACATTTATTTATAAATTATTAATCACAAAGATAACTGTCGGATTAATTGGCTGCAACGAAATCCACTGGTGATTTTAATGTTTTATAATATGATTATCATACTTTGTTGCTTGATTGCTGATTGATATTTTTGACAGACATCTTCAGCAAAGCTACGCAAAGACGCAATGAAGTTAGAAAATACAGTATTTGTAGTCACCAAAATCTGGTTGAAATTCATACCTATAATTTTGGAAGCACTAGAGGATCCAATCATCACGGAAAAACAAGAGGGTGAGTAAAAATAAACAGTCAGAGTTGTCCTAATGACATCTAAGGTGTGTTAAATGATTTATGATGTCAACTTTTGCACTGAGCAACATGTAAGAAACCATTCCACCTTAAAAGCTGTCGGTAGCTAAAGATGAAATAGCAGCAAAATATCCTTTTTTGCAAAAAGCCTGTATTTATGCTCGAACACCTCATTCATCGCCATTAATCCATCAATGTTGGCATCTAATGTCAGATTGCAACTCATTTATTTACTGTATTGCTAAATTATTGGCTTTATAATAAAAATTGAACATAATCCTGTAGATTGGAGCATTAAGCTGTTATTAAATGAATAAAGATTCGAAAGCTTTATGGATTATTCATAAAGTCAGTGCAACATTTGATTGTGTCGTCAAACGTGACCAAAACAAGAGCACTACAGTTCTGGTCAGTCACAGTGCAGCCAGCAAAACCTGACAACAGGACGTATCTTCCACAAAGGAGCAACTTTCCAAGCCTTAATTTAAAGTTCTCCTTTAAAAAACAGACCTGCACAGTAAACAGTGATAGTGCTGACATTAAATGGCATTTGATAGGACTAACAGCAGGTACAAGGTGACATCCACGTTCCAATCACTTCCCTGCCACGCCTGAACGCCGCCTCCTTTATCGTAATTTAATCGCTACTCCAACTGTTGCAGATAAAAATAAGACTTCTTTTCCAAACTGCCTTCGAGCTGCTGTTCTTGCAACACCATGCTGCTCCTGCTGTGCCTTTTTTGCGAGCTTTGCACAGCTCAATTCACTGGCTCGCAAAAAGTTTTCCAAAAGCTCTGCAGGACTCAAACAGAAACGAGGAACAAAAGCACCTAATTGTTCTGATATTAATGCAGCCTGTAAAGCAACAAAGTGCAGACGTAGACAGGTGAGTGATGATGGAGGAAAAGCTTTCACAGATGTTTCAGGGAACCAACACTCAGGAAACATGCAGAATCGTCTTACAGGGAGCAGCTTTTCAAATCCAACCTGCTCTTTAGATGTTAGGAAAGTGAAGTTAGAAGCTGCTATTTTGGATTAAGCTTACAGCAATTGCTACTAAGTGTTTTTTCCGGTGCTTCAAAATGTTTAAGCAAAGCAAAGCTCAAAATAGGCCGAGGAAATAAGGGGAAGGAGAGATTAAGAGTGATAGAGGGAAGGAGGGGAAAAGCTGTTAATCCTGTGCTGCAGAGGAATTTCAGACTCTTATACTTAAACTCCTGCAGCCTCGAGATGCAAAGTCAAAGTCCTCTCCTTCATGTACTTCTGCATATACAGCCTTTTCCTCCTTTTCTCTTCGTTCTGTTCATCTTTTCCCTTCTAACTCTCCACCAACACCTCCCCCTCCTTCTCTGGCTTCTCTCCTTTCAGGCTGAGGGGTTGTTAGTCTTGGCTGAGGCCCAGCGACTGAATGGCTTCTTGCACTGATGGGGTTAAAATCAAGTCTCACACGGAGAAAAAGGGAAAGAAAGAGAAACAGGCGACGAGGTACAGGGAGAATAGGCACCACATGTAAAGAGGCCGTACTGAGACATTCAACATGCAGTGTAGAGGTTTTGTACAAAATCTACTCGGGCGATGGACAAACAGAGGCCTTGCTTGGATTTATGTCCACTGAGGGATGAAAAAGCCAAAGAATCAATAACGATCAGTACACCGATCAGCCATAACATTATGACCACCTGCCTAATATTGTGTTGGTCCCCTTATGTGCTCATAAATGCTCTGAACCATTGGGCATGGACTAGAGGACCTCTCAGGGTGTCCTATGGGGTCTGGAACCAGGACATTGGCACTGGATCCTTTGGGTACTTTGGCTTGTGCAGTGGGACCTCTGTCAATCAAACTTGTTCCACTGCATCCTGTTGATGCCTGATCACAATGGGGTGTAGGAAGTTTGAAGGTCAAATCAACATGTTGGACCATTGTCATGTTCCTCAACATGTTCCTGATTGTTTGATGTTTTTTCCATGTGGTGGGGTGCATTTTCCTGCAGGGGTAGGTCAGTGACATTTGGGATTTCCATTTGCATGAGGGAGTGTTCTTGTTGGGTGTCTAAGTCTCATCAACATGGATGTTAAAATCCAAGGTTTTCCAGCAGAACAGCACATAGTACCAATATGATCAATGTTATTCACTTCACCTGTCAGTGGTCATAGTGTTGTGGCTGATCGGTGTATAAAGAGAGCAAATCAGTACAGAGTAATAATCAAGTGCTTCCTAGCTGAGAATGTAAACTAATACCATTATCATCTTTCTCAATTAAGCATGAAACAAGAGCAAAAAAAATAAAAAAATCTGCCAGCATCTCCTAACCTGACTACATTTCTATTTAATGTATGCTCATGCCCTCTTACTTGGCTAATCAACAAACCAAAACATGGAAGTTTTAGTAACATTTCTTCACTCATGATTGTATCCTGAAAAGTGTGGACAAAAAGTAAGAAAAACTGAACCATTGATTGTTGGTATACTGCAGATTTTATGCTCAGCCTTTTCTGCAGTAAACTTCAGTTTTATATAACAGCACAGTCAGTCAAGATTAGAGTCTCCACAAAATGCAAATTACTACTCCATTAACATTAAAATATGCCCATTCGTGGCAACCCGATGGCCAAATAGTTACTATGTGGGCACATATTTCCTGAGCAGCAGATCCCTGGCTTGAGTCCTTGCCAGGGACTATTTGTTGCCTGTCATTCCCCTGGACTCTCTTCTACTTCTCATCCTCCTTTCCACTGTGCCTGTCAAAAATACCCCAAAACAACTCATTGCCCACTGCCGTTTACAGCAAACCTTGGGCAGCATCTGTGCAGAAAAACTAGAAGACAAATGTGCAAAATCCAAATGATAGTCCAGCATCAATGGTTACAAATCAGGTCATGATCATCCTTAAAATGAACACAAAATAAACTGTCAATCAAGCAGACATTTGGCCTGATTCTAAAATTCAGTTCTGTGCAGAAGTCGGCCTGCACAGTGTCTTCTCACTGATTAACACTTATCTTTTTTGTTTAATTTATGACATAAAATGAAATGTAAATGTATACACAAGTCCAGTAGGATCTGAACCAGTGAATAAGATCCAAAACTATATCCTGAAGAGAGAGTATCTACTATGAGATAATATAGGATCATTATTGCCTTTCTCAACTTGTCACCACTGTATGCCCATTCAAAATAACTGAGATACTCACTATTAAATGCTTCATATACAACACATTAGACATCTTTTATGATTTTTGGACATTACAACTTGCTACAATTCCTGAATCATCCACAAATCTGTCAAGTGCAACTGAACATTTCCATCAGCTGCACCTGTGCCCCCGACATTCACCAGGTCTGTCTGAGTCTCTCACACAGATAAAATTGTTCAGTTTCCAGCCTAGATTAATCCGACATTAAACGCATTATTTCACCCTTTTCATACTAATTTTCAGTCACACATCTGTCTGAGTTGCTGGCTGCAGTAACTGAGTGGAGACTAGAGGCTTCTCTGTGCCCAGACTGCTAGCATCTACTGCTGCATGCGAGGTGTTTTAGGAACACTGCTAAATTATAGTGTATCTATAGTCTGCATGTGTGGCCTTTTGAGGACATTTGTAAAGTTCAGCTTCAGAAAACAACCTATTTTACACCGTCTACCACCACAAATGAATCTCAACCTGTGGGGTAAACACAGACATGATACAATGACCAACATTATGTACTGCATTTATTGCAGAGGGTCTGCTCAAAACATGGCTGGAAATCAGTGCTTTTGCTGTTGAAGCATCGGCAAATCGAAATGCTAAAAAATATTCATCCTGTGTCATAACAGGTGCAAGGAAATTTTTATCTGATTGGTATCAACAAGAACCTGAGCCCGATCTTTTGCTTACACCCGTTGTCACACATGACTTGCGTTATTTACTTTATATGTGCAGCAAATAATTGACAATAAAATTCAACTCACTATTTATTAGTCTTGTGCCAATATTGCTGACAAAGCCACAGACACTTGACACAGGGTGCATAAGTGCCCGTTACATATACTGATGTGAAATAGCAGCAATGTTCTAATTGATCACAGCTTGATTTAATACGTGTGTGCTTGCCACAGTCATTAACCCTCACAGAAGACTTTGTCATGGTGCCTCTTTACTAGCTACATTTGCTCAATGCTCTCTGTTTTCCAATATGGACGTGCCAGCATCCTCTGGTTGCTACAGTATTAAACAGTAAGAGCCTGGTACTACAGCTAATCTACAATTCATGTAGTGTGTATTTCATAGAAAAATGGTATCAGATCAGGGGGGAAAAAACTTGATCAGGACATCCCTAGTTTCAGTGCCATGCAGTAGCAAAATGAAGCAGCGAGGAGTCAGTAACAACAATAACATATAACACTGCAAATAATCTAGCCTAAGGAGAGCTACCTCTTACTAACTTTAAGTTGTAGGTTGTTGTGAACGAATTGAAAGGCAAAAGAATGTCATTTTTGGATTTTAAAGAGGCAGTTTGGCTCAACAGCTGTTGCTTTGAATGTGCTATATAAATTACAATGGCTTAATTTAAGCAACATTTATCGGCAACTTTATTCTGATAAATTGTTCACATATTGTGTTGAGAAATTACTAACGTTTATGGGAACTGGCAAAACAAACGCCATACCTAAAATGTACTATTTTACATCAAAAGGTTCAGTGAAAATCTTTGGGTGTACCATTACAAGAAATGTAAACAGTTAGTCTGGAGTGCTGATCGCTAAGTGCTAAAATATAAGATTTTGGGTAAAAAATGCTTTAATTTGAGGTAAACAAGCTCCTTATTTAAGTGGTAAGATAAGATTATCCTTTAATAATCCCCAGAGGGAAAATTCAAGTGTTGCAACAGTACAGGGCACAGTATATGAATAAAAATAGATAGATCAATATAACAAAATCATAAATAAAAATACAAGGTACAGTATATGCTACTATTATACAAGTGGCCAGATAAAGCGGCAGCCATGGGATAAAGTGACATGGTATGCAAGATGAGATGAGATAGTAGAGGATGGTATGAGCTCTGAAGTTGTAATATGGTGTCAACATAAGGCGCACTATAAAGTAAATGGTTGGCAGGAATGTGAGTGAATCAGAACAGCAGAGTATGAGAGTTCAGCAGGATGACAGTCCGTGGCTTCCACTGTTGTTATAGAGTCTGATGGCAGTGGGCACAAAGGAGCACCTGAACTGCTCCGTTCTGCACCTGGGTGGGATGAGACGCTGGCTGGTACCAATACTACAACACAACACACTGCTCTGTACACACACATAATGGTGTGGAAACATGCAGCGCAGCACAGGAGGCACAAATGGACACAAAGTGAGACAAACGGACACGATGCTCTACCTGCTGCGTTAAAAGTCCATTAGAAGAGGCTCTAAGAGTGATGCATCGGACAGTTACATAAGTGCTCGGATCCATTAGGACAACGCTGATGCGCATGATGGAAAAAGATGCAGAAAGACACAGAAAAAAGAAGAGCCTGCCTGCAATCTGAGTGCAGCGGGTGTTTGTTGCTCCTTCAGCCTTTTACCTGGACTCTAGCACCTCCCTGCCAATACCTCACAGCACTGTAATCCCTCTCGTCTATTGTGTCTCATTACGCATCAATAAAACCACTCAGGTGAGGTGGATTGAGAGTAACCTTCTAGGAAATGCATTTAACTCCTCACAAATAAAGTGGTGAGGCTGTTGCACACACGGCTGCACACTAGGAATTTAATCTACAGTGATAAAACCAGGAAAATCAGATATATCTAACCTAATATTCTGCTCTGGGCTTGGTTTTTATTGGATTAGTGGTTATAAACTTTGCTCTGCACATAAAAAAAATCAAGTTAAATCTTCCTCAAAACAGCAAAAAATAAATTTAAATCTCAACCTGTCAGTCAGTCCACAGCGAGTCCAACACACACTTTATGACGCCTTTATGACTGACTTGGACCATGATATGCGTTTCCATGGCAACAAACAGTAACCAAAGCAGAAGTGATAATATTTCCAAAGGCCATTTCCTCTTTCAGCACTTATACTCCTTTATGTCGACCTCTTTCCTCATCTTCCACCCTCCTCACTCTTCAGCTCATTTGTCTTCTCTCCGACATCACATTTTCTTAGTCTGCATGACTCAACGTTGCCGCCGCTTTGAGGAAAACAGCAATTTTCTGCTTTGATTTAAACATTACATGGTCATTTTGGTCGCTGTAGTTACATAAAATCACTGTAACTTCAGTTTTTTGGAGAAAAAAAACCAACACTGTGAGACTGACATCTAAAAAATGATATACTGAGCCAGTTTTCTCAGCGCCTGAGGAAATGTTCCTACCATTACCGTGTCATTTGTGGCCGTCCCCGCAGAAGTAATGAGTTTTCATTCATTCATTCTTTAAAAGTTGACATTTTCATAACATGATTTCCAACCAAGAGTTCAAATTATGTCCTTCATTTTTTTTCCTTCCCTCTGAGTTATTTTCATTTTTCTGTCTCCTACTGGTTTTTTCATTCAGTTAGCGCTCTCTCCTCTCCCTCCTCTGCCCTTCATGTTGTGGTTAAAGTCGCTCTGCTCTGCATTCCCAGGATTCCTTGCTGCGACTCTGTTGACATACCTTCATTCCAGCTGTGGCTGGCACTACCCCGCTTTCCTCCTCCTTGATTTGTTTTACTTTAACAACAGTGACCATCCTCCTGCTGCAGACTGAAGCTAAAGGAAGCCTCCCGAAACTCTTCCTTGTTATTTTCCACTTCCTCTCTGCCATGTCTTGTCTAACACATCTCTCACAGATCGTAGAGTTAAAGGAAAAACTCCCTAAAAAAAACTGTTTAAATGACTGGTGAATGAACAGTGTCTCTCAGAATTACATAACAAGGGCTTCCTTCTCTGCTCATTATATTGCACTGCAGGTCAACATTACAGTAATTAAATTACATGCAAATTTCTCTCATGGTGCTGCACTCAACAGATCACATGCAGTCACTATTTATGGAAAACTGATTCCTGTTGTTAAGAATTTGCATTGCTAAGAAACAGATGATTCTGTAATGAAGCTGTCGACTAAAGAAGAAGGCAGGTTGAACAAACATATTTAAAACATAAAACGACTTCCGTACTGAAATAAAAATGACAAAGAGAGATCATGAGAGCATTCCAGACGAAATTCTGAAACCCTGTCTTCAAATTTTTTAAATTTACTTTATTTAAATGTGTTTTATTCATAAATGTCAATCAGAATCTTTATTTCTGGTGTTTTCCTCTGCGCACACACTTTCAACCAAGAAACAAGATCTCTCTTCCTCACTCTACCTTTGAAAGGTTAGAGTGATACTTTCCACATCCATCAGAGTCCAGGAGCATCTGAATGACGTAGATGTCGTCATTCCATGTGCCTTCCATTTCTGAAATTTATGCATGGCTACCACACTACAAGGACACCAACTGGAACCTATCCTCCAGTATAACTCCACGCAGTCTAGTAACTAGTATTAGGGCTTTTATTGACTTAGAATAGTCCTTTCAGGGATGATTATACACCAATAAGGCATAACATTATGACCACTTGCCTAGTAATTTGTTGGTCCCCCTCATGTGATCAAAAATGTTCTGAACTTTTGGGCATAGACAAGAGGACCTCTCAGGGTGTCCTATGGGGTTTGGAACCAGGACATTGGCACTGGATCCTTTGGGTGCTCTGGCTTGTGCAGTGGGGCCTCTGTCAATCAAACTTGTTCCACTGCATCCTGTTGATGTTTGATCAGAATGGGGTGTAGGAAGTTTGGAGGCCAAATCAACATGTTGGCCGATTGTCATGTTCCTCAACATGTTCCTGATTGTTTGATGTTTTTGACATGAGGTGGGGTGCATTTTCCTGTGGGGGTAGGCCAGTGACATTTGGGATTTCCATTTGCATGAGGGAGTGTACTTGTTGTGGGACAATGTTTATTTGGGTGTCTAAGTCTCATCAACATGGATGTTAAAATCCAAGGTTTTCCAGCAGAACAGCTCACAGTACCAATATGATCAATGTTTTCACTTCACCTGTCAGTGGTCAGAATGTTGTGGTTATGACTAAAATGTCAACCATGACTAAACATACATGGAAGAATGTATGTTTAGTCCATGTAAAGTGAAGGCAATGAGTCTGTGTTTCCTTATTTGACAGAAATCGATGCATTTTCTCTGTTATTTCTGACCATTTGATACAAAAAATGTCTGTTATTCTTGAGTAAATGAAGCTCCAGTTAACAAAACTGGTTTTAAAAAATAATTTCTTGTCTTGAATTAACTAAAATATCTATGAGCAGCACAAAAATGCATCTATGCAGGAAAAACTGAGTATAATACAAAGAACTGTTGTGCTTTATGTAACCACTGTGGCTCTCTGTCCAGACCTCCATGCCTCCCTTCGTTTAACCTTCACACCATATCAGTGCACGTTCGCTGCAAGTGCTGACATCTACCCTCCTTTTTTTTTCCATCTCTTTACTCCAGGGACGAACAGATGGAAGCTTTCAGGACTCTCTCCTGCTTACCTTCATGCCAGCAGCAGCTGCAGGTCCACCAGGGTCCACGGCCTGGATGTGACAGGGTTTGCTGCCTCGTACCACGAAGCCCCAACCTACGGCATCGCCTACGATCTGAGGAACAACAGCAACAGATGAAATGTTGACATATTATCTCTGCTTTTTAATCACATGCTTTTTACTGTAAACTCTTCCCAACGTGCCAAAATCCATGTCGTTCAACAGTGTTTGTAAATGACTGCATGCACACTTTAATTTTTATTCCTGTCATGTGCAAACTGATGTGGCATGTGTGTGATGTGTGTGTCTGTGCCTCATGCCAATGCGCATGACTCAAGGGACTTTTCTCATGCATCCACATGTGCTTGTGTGTGAGAGAGAGAGAGAGACGGATGTGTGATTGCATCTGTGCTCAAGTTTTGTCTGTTAGGGCTCAGTTTAGTTCTGTGTGTGCATTCGTGTGTCCTACTGTGAATGTCTTCTTTATGAAAGGTCCTCCGGGTGTCTGTAGCTCCTCTGGGCTCACTTGTCTCTTGAGAACTGTTGAGAAACAAGCAAAAACACAACAAAATGATTTCTGATATCGTGACAGTGACACAAATCCATTTACACTACATGTTTGTATGAGTATACAACATGCACACATCTGAAACAAAGATCATTTCATGGTTTTGACTTCTAAACTTGATTTTAAAAACGTGCATGTGTGTGTAGAAATTGCTAACAGCGCCTGGAGGCTCGCCGCTTCCTGAAACAGTATAGCTTTCTTTCCCCTCCTCCAACTTCCCCTAACATTACTCACTTCAACATGACTCTGCGCAGGGAACAACTGGACTTCTGTGCCTCGAAAATTATTTCAGAAACATTCCTTTCATGCAGATAATTGACAAGCTGTACAACAGAGCGTGACATGTACAAAGAATGCTTGAATACACCGATACACATATCAAGCACACAGCAACAACCTAAACTGGTCGCAAGAAAAACGTGTGCTGAGAACGTTTGAACATCTTCCAGACTTCAGAGTAAAGTATCCAGTTTTCTAGAGCGAGTGTGATTATATAACATGGAAAAGAAGATATTTTAATGCA
Organism: Dascyllus trimaculatus; assembly: GCA_024666655.1. Taxonomy (NCBI): domain Eukaryota; kingdom Metazoa; phylum Chordata; class Actinopteri; family Pomacentridae; genus Dascyllus; species Dascyllus trimaculatus. The sequence goes on along the minus strand of CM045451.1, from coordinate 10,859,664 downwards.
ATTTAGATTTTGAGTTTTTTTAAGTTTTAAATTCACATGTTTATGTTCAGTTTATAAATAAACCTTTAAAGTGAGGCACTTTGTTAACTAAACCGGTACTGACTGATTAATTATTGCAATATTATGACAGATTACGATTTGCAGATATTTGTGAGGAATTCATAAACAGCAGCCTGTTATGGCCACAAGTGAGAATATTATCACAGAAATCTGGGAAAATACCTCTTTACAGCAATTATTGTCCTGTTACTTTCAGTATGTGCATATATGTTGCATGTGTATGTATATAAATATAAGTAAATGTAAAGGGGGGGAAATATGCTCATGCACATGTGCAGTTTCACAAATAATATGCTGTAATTGAGGTTTATAAACCAGAATCAAGCATATAAAAGATTTCAAAACACAAAGTGAGTATGTATATTGCACACAGAGTTAATAATTCAACAACTGTTTAGTATTTGTACTAAAATATGCAATCCGGACAGAAACAACATCTTTAAATTCAGAGAATATGTGAAACAAGACTGAATAAAGCTAAAATCAAATTTCATATTTAAGAGAACAGTCTTTTTAAACTGATATATTAGATCAATATATATATATATATATATATATATATATATATATAGTTTGTTATGTGCCAAAATATTTTTTTCTTTTACACCAAACATAATGAAGAAAAACATGCTTGGTGTAATTTAGAATAGACTAAATATGACTAAAATATTTACAACTGGGGGCAGTGGTGGCATAGCGGTTTGTGAAGCGAACTTGTAAGTGGTGGGTCGTCGGCTCAAGCCCCCAGACTGGCAAGAGGTTTCATTTAAGAGACTGAGAGCGACCGTTTGTCCCATTCACCACCACTGTGGGCCCTTGAGCAAGGCCCTTAACCCCTGACTGCTCCCCGGGCGCTGCTCTGCGGCAGCCCACTAGTATGTATAGTTAAGGTTAACTATGAATAAGGTGGGTCAAAAACAGAGAAGGAATTTCTCCAAGGGGATCAATAAAGGTTAGATTATAGATATTAGATTACAAAACTCTCAGCTCTGTCTGCAGCACATGTACTTAAGCAGTCGGTGATGTGGAGTCGAGCAGTGTCTAGTTTGTGAAACACACCGCTGGAAATATAATTTAAAAATGACCCAATAATCCTCGTATTTAAGTATAACTCTACACTATGTACAAAGAATATTAGCTGATCTAGCGATAACTGCATTTCTTACTTCCTAAAATTGGTATCGGCTGAAAACATCCAGCGTCAGTCGGATTCTATTACAAAGCCTGTGGCCTGTGTGGACTGTAAACTCAGAGTTCTTACAAATTACTTGTGGTGTAGCGTTTTACTCTGATCTGATAAGGACGAGGAAGTGAAGAGAGACGGACCTTTTATCCTCCTGATCTGGATGTTTATATAATCTAACTCAGGGGTGGGCAATCCTGGTCCTCGAGGGCCACTATCCTGCATGTTTTAGATGTTTCCTTCTTCCAACACACCTGAATTAAATGATCAGGATCGTTACCAGGCTTCTGCAGAGCTTGATGATGAGCTGATCATTTGATTCAGGTGAGTTGGAAGAGGGAACCATCTAAAACATGCTGGATAGTGGCCCTAGAGGACCAGGATTGCCCACCCCTGATCTAACTGATCTAATCAAATATGGAGGATGACTTGTTTTTAAGGCTTCATTTTCTCTCATTTCTGCATCATATCAGATGGAAACATGTTTTTTTGAACTGTCTAACTGCATAAATGTATTAAAGAAATGACATCCTACACTTTTACTTGTATCATTTGCTGTGAATGTTTTATATCTTATACTCCTCCTCCTCCCGTCATGCACAGTTACTGGAGTTAATGTGAAGCAGTGGGGAAATACCCTCGTGTGTCTGTGTGTGAGTGTATGTGAGTGTGTGAGTGTGTGTGTGTGTGTGTGTGTGTTTGTGTGTGTGCGCCTTCCTTTTCCTGTTCATTGTGTGTCGTGTTTGTGAGAGTGCTTATGTTGAAGAGCTTCTGCTGGTACAAAGGGACTCTGGTCAAGGACTCAGCTTGGATTTGACACATCAAAGGAAAACCTCACAGCAGTAAAGAAACACACACACAAGACTCAGTCCTTCATTCAAATCTGCACGAAAGCAGTTCATCTCCAAATGATATACGTAATTATGTGTAATGAACTTAAACATGGGACACTTAGATCATTTGCAGCATTACTTTTCTTAACAAGTTGTGCAATGTATGTTTCCGTATCATGTGTAGCATGTAATTTCATGTGCAATATGTAATATGCAATGTGCAATATTTCATTATCATGTGTGATTTTACTTATTAGCTTACCTGTTTTATTTCAGTATTCTATTGTATTGACATCTTATGTTTTTTTAAAAACTTTTTTAGGCAATGCATTTAATATGTTATGTCTTTTTGCTTATTCTGAGCAACATTTGGCACAAGAATTTCCTACAGGATTATTAAAGTCTTATCTTATCTGTTAGTAAAAGCAGCACATATCTGTTGTCCTCTGTGTTAAACATGAACTCAGTTGACTTTCTCTTCAGCATTTCTTCCATTTAAATTAAATTCCATTTCTGCACCAGGCCCATTTATTCCGATTTAGTTATGACTGGAGCTAATCTGCATGCATTAGTTTCCATTTTCCATGCAGGTTTCCTATAACGCTGATAATAACTAACTGGAAACTACAGCTGTACAAAAGCAGACCCTGAAGACAAAATAACGTCAGATTGGGAGCTGCATGGTGAAGCCCCTCACAAAACCCGCTCCGAGTCCATGTCATCCTACCAGATTTGGGGTTGCAGAGGACCGGCGGGCTGCTGCTGAGCGTCGGGCTGCTGCTGTAATAACCGCTGCTGCCACAGCTGCTGCTCATGCTGCTGCGACGAACTCCGACCGCCACCTTTATCTCCTTGGTGGGGCTCACTGAATCAGAGAGACACAAAGTGAGATGTTAGACTGAGGGACAGACACAAGAAAAAGACAGAGCTAGAGGGAAAAATGGCAAGTATATGGGTTAGAATTAATGTTTACAGTTAATTTAAGCTTTCTAACCCCAGGTCAATGTACACAGCAGCACCACACACAGTCTGTTATTTCATTAATATTCACAAAAAGAGCTCAGTGTAATTAAAACACATTGTGTAATCCTCTCTGTAAAAGCAAAGATGTTAATTTCTTTAGATAGAATCAATTAAACCTTTCATAACTGTTCAAAAACTCAATTTTCTTGCTTTTCTCCTTCAAGATAAAGATTTAAGTTTGTGTCTTTATCTTGCCATTGTTTGGTAATTAGACACGTTTTATGTCACTACTCCTGTTGCAGTATAAGCAAAAACAGATGCTTCAGAACAAAAGAACAGCTCTAAACCAGGTTCAACTACAACAAAAGTTAGCAAAAGGCAGAGAACTAGATTCTTTATGGGGATTTTACGTGTGTTATTTTCCTTTAGATTATAGTGGATCAACTAAACTGCATTCTTATTTACATTTTGAAAGAATTTCCTCACCAAAAGCTAAGACTGTGACATAGGGGGAAGTTTCTAAGAGCCAGTAAGACCGAAGTTTCATTTTCATTTGATGACTTTCACTTCTCACCTGCTGGTTGGATAAGTTTGGGTGTCAAAACTGCTTGGTTGTTTTAAAACCAAGATCACACTCTGTGGTTGACACCTTCACAACAGAGCCCTATAGGCCAGAAGCTCAGTCTCTGAAACTACTTGGGTTTGGGTTAAAATACGACCTTTTCATTACATGTTTGAAGCTTCTCCTCCATCTTCTGGGTTACCAGGGTGATGAGTCCTGCCCTTTCTAATATATGACTGGTTGGCTGAAAACAAGTGGCAGTAAAGATGTAAAAAATGGAGTAACATTTTGATTTGAAATTTATTTTTCATAAGTCGACAACAAACAATTCAGTGGAAAACACGTTTCCCTTAAAGCGTAATTTAGAATGCTTCTTAGTTGGATAGGAACATAATCTTTGCCACAGGGGCTGTCTGATCATATGTGGCATTAAGATTCATTGTTTTTCATTTGTGACATGTTCACACAGTATGTGCAGTGAAATGCAAAGTTTCTAAAAGCTCAGCAAAAACAGTAAGACACTAGAAAAGAACATCGTTTGTATAAATAATATACATATAATAATATACAATCTCAAATGACCACTGAGATCGGATCTAACTTCTGCACTCTATTTGGAAATATATATATATATCAGTAGTGTTTGCAAAGGTCAAACGCTTTCTCGTGCTGTTGCTGTGTGAATGAGTTCACACGTCCTCTTATGGAGAAGATGCCAGTTGAGTGGATGGTCTTTCAACATGGACACATTCACATATATACTGTTGGTCGCTCAAACCAACAGTATGTAAGAGAATGTAGGCAATTCAGTAGGCAATAAATCTTTTTCTGATTCTAATTCTGATACTAGATGTGAACAGAGTCAAACCAGCAACTTTTGTCCAGTTGTTTAACACTCAAACTGTAAATACTTTCCTGGGTGTTGGATACATAACACTCAGAAGAGAGAAAAAACTGGTATTACAGATACGCCTAATTAGCCATCAATGAAGAAAAGTGAAATAAACCAAAAAAACTTGTACAACTTATTGTTCAGAGTTGTGATAAAGTTACAGAGGCTAGTTCTTCTGCCTGCCAACACAAACAGATCTCCTTTCTTATCTTTCTATGACAGACACCACCAAGGACACCACTCACTACGTGTTTGTGTTTGTATCTGTGCCAACAGTAGATAAAGCCAACGGGGTAAATATGCCACTGAATCCAATCACATGGGGCAATATTTAAACTTTATGATTTGATTGCTGCTTCTATGAACACGTGAACGTACCGTCACAATAAATGTAACATCAGACAATGCTCATTACAACTTCCCAGACACTGTGGTGCCTTCTTCACATGTCAAATCCTCTCACAAAAGACGCTTCTTTAGCTATTCTTGCTTGAAAAATGGTAATAAACAAGTTGGTTTTTCAATGTAAAGTTTTCTGTCGACTTTGTACTGACAGACAGGCTACTTAAACGTCTTTGAGAGCATACATCATTGTATAAATCTTTCTGTACTTTCAGGTACTTTGTGTGTTCGGTTGAGCATCTACCTGAGAGGAAGCTGGTGTTTCCTCCGTCGGAGTTCTGCTTGCGGAGACAGAAGGGGCTGTCGTGGCTCTCCGGGATGCTGCGTCCGCGTTCGTGAAGGAGTTCGATCAGCCGCCGCCGTCGCCGGAAGTTCATCCTGAACTGGAAGAGGAGCGGCCCGTCGACAAAGTGATGCTTGTTGGTGACTAGGAACAAATAAAGTGGACATGCGAAGAGAAAAATGGGGATTTTGTAATTTGAAAATATTCTGATGTGAAAAGTAAATTCTCAGCTGTGCTCCTGAACCTCCAAACCTGTTTTCAGGGATGTAGTTTTCATTTTCATTGCTAAAACATGAACATGAGCTTTTCTCAGGTCTGTGAAATTTATTTTTATACCTCATGTGAGTCAGCATCTAATGCCTCAAGCTCAAGTCACAGTTATTGTAGAAATTAGGTGGATTTAGTAATCACCTTTTCCCACTAAACACACTGTACCCTCGAGCTGAACAAACACAAACGGGCCACAAAGAGCATCGGCCTCAAATACCAGAGCCGAGCTGATAAGACGAGTACGAATATATTTAAAGTGTTAAACTTGTCAAGGTGAAACTAAATCACATGTACCTGTAAGTCTACTGTGAGTGTTCAGGCTCTGCTGTTGTTTTAGTTTCAGATTTTAAAACATTTTTTTTAGAGGAAGGCGATATGTTCAAACTCATGAGACACACAGTTCAAACATTCCTCCAGTTCAGAGAAGTGAATTCTGTCCTTTTAAGTCCCTGTTAACTCTCCTTTTATGTGAAGCTCATTATTTACCACCTTGCAGTAGAAACCTGCTTAGAAACCCATATCCTTAAGCTTAGAAAGTAAAACTGCTTTCTTCTAGAGTTTAAAATGGATTATTTCCATTAGAAACTGGGTTGTACTGTAAATAATCTCATTTGACTATACACACAAAAATAACATCTATCTGTTGTAGGGCTCATTAGTGTTTCTTGACCCACATTTGCTCTTCATGATAGCAGCAGTTCATCTCAGACTGCAGACAAATCTACGGTAATCCTTCAACAGTATTTACACACCCAGAAACCAGCTACAGCCTTGACTCGGATCTTAAAGTCCAGATGAAATGAGAAACTATTTAATTTTTATTAAAACCCAATAACTTTTGAGTGTTCTTGTGGTTAAATGACAGGAACCAACCCTTCATAAAACATTAGCTCTGTTCAGGGGTGGACTAGGGCAAAAAAAAAAAAATCAGCCCTGGCATTTTTGGCCCAGACCGGCCCACTGTGTCACTGGGTCCTCTTGCCCCTCCTGGTGATGACTTTGTTTTTTCGGTAGATGTTTTTCCATCATGTTGTCAGACTCCTCACCTAACCTCGGCTCACTTGCCGTGTCTCTGTTAGCCCCGCCCATCCAGGAACTGGGTGACTGACAGGTCCTGACTGACAGTTATGGGATGTGTTGATGGGCTGTGGCGAATGGCCAGTCAGCCAAACAACTGGATAAAAGGTCACATAACTGGCCGGCCAGTCCCCACTTGACACCGGCCCACTGGGACAGTGCCCAGTATGCCAGATGGCCAGTCCACCTCTGGTTCTGATGGTATTTTCTTCATACAGTCACTTAGAGGTTTATTCAAACTCCAGGTTATTTAATTCCACTGATGTTTCACAAGATCCTTTGCCCAGATGTAGAAACTGTTACTTCCCTGTCAATAGGAGCCACATGATATAAAATGCTGACCTCCGTCTTATAGTTACTGAATATGCAAGACACTGTTTCAAGCATTATCTGACATTTACACCAGAAAAGGCGATTTTACACACCATTATTCACAGAACGATTTAAAAATACAGGACAAGAAATAAAGTCTAAATGGTTTAAAAGGCAAGAAAAGACTAAAACTACACCACCAACCAAAGACAGAAACTGTAAAAGAAGAAACAATCGTTGGATCATTGACTTTAAAAGAAGTCCATAGGGACAATTAACCAGATCTAAGCTTAAAATGTGATTAAATTAAAATCACATCATTCTAAATGTCACGTTTTGAAAAATGCGAAAGTAAACCATTTACGCTAGTTTCTAAAAAAAAGAAATCTGTTTTTTCTGGTGCAACTGAGAAACTATGAGTGACAATAACAGATATGACACAAATTCAGGGACTATTCGGCTGAACTGCAGGCAGTGTTTTACAAAGCACCGGAAGGAAACAAAATAAAGAGATTGAGAGAAAACTACGTACACTTGATGAACAAAAAATTGCAGCATGGCTCAAAAATGATTTACAGAGGAGCAAGTTGTTGGAAGATTCATTATGCATGGTGAAACATCTTTAAAGAGTTTGTGTGCAAATATCTCTGGTATGCAGAGTCACCATTTTTTCCCAATATTGGTAACACATGTTGAACAAGTTGATTCCAGGTTTTTTACAGTTTTTGGCAGTATAATCGTGTCACACAGCACAAAAGACACTTTAGAGTTCTCTCTACCTATAACCATGGTTGTGCAGTTTCTATAAAGGTACACAACTTTGTATTGCAGTGAAAAATGAGCCCACAGTGAGTAAAAATACGACAGGGCCAAAGGAACACCCAGAAATTGCTTTTTGGAATTTAGAAGGTTAAAGGCCACAGTCGACCTGTATCATTGCAAATTATGCAAGTATATTAATTAACTACTTTTCTACTCTGTTGTTATCATTCAATTTCTGTGCATTTTTGTAACACACATTGTGCTTGTGGTTCATTTTCCTGCTATCTTTTGGATAAAAAGTTACTGTCAGCCCAACAAAGTCCTTCTATTATGTTGCTCAGTATGATCACAGCCTCCTGCTGCTCCATCAGCTCTACTTTGTTTCATTTGTATGCTAAAAGACAGCTTTCATTTATTGCAGACTGTCAGTAACCTTTAGGGCTGCTTTAATGTTGCCTCTTTGTGCCTGATTTACTCAGATCAGGCACAACATTATGATCACCCGCCTAATATTGTGTTGGTCCCCCTTATGTGCTCAAAAATGCTCTGAACCATTGGGCATGGACAAGAGGACCTCTCAGGGTGTCCTATGGGGTCTGGAACCAGGATGCTGGCGCTGGATCCTTTGGGTACTCTGGCTTGTGCAGTGGGGCCTCTGTCAATCAAACTTGTTCCACTGCATCCTGTTGATGCTTGATCAGAATGGGGTGTAGGAAGTTTGGAGGTCAAGTCAACATGTTGGGTCATTGTCATGTTCCTCAACATGTTCCTGATTGATGTTTTTTCCATGTGATGGGCTGCATCTTCCTGTGGGGGTAGTCCAGTGACATTTGGGATTTCCATTTGCATTAGGGAGTGTGCTTGTTGTGGGAAAATGGTTATCTGGGTGTCTAAGTCTCATCAACACGGATGTCGTAATCCAAGGTTTTCCATCAGAACACCACATAGTACCAATAAGATCAATGATATTCACTTCGCCTATCAGTGGTCATAATGTTGTGGTTGGTCAGTGTACATGTATAATATAGAAAACAACTTCCAAAGTGTTCCACACTAAACACAAAGTGGATCCATCCAGACTTTCTATTCATCATATGTATGAATGTGTGACCTCCGGCCTACAGAGCATAAAGCAGCAACCAGCTGGTTAAAATCGTCCTCTACGCTCCTTATAATGTGTTTCTAATAGGAACTGAGAGCTGCACAAACATAACCTATAAAACTACAGTATTCTAAATGATCCTCCTCTCTGTAACATGAGCGTAAAACAACACACACAGTATAAAGTCCACACATCATCTATGTAACACTAGAGCAGAGATATCCACAGGGAGGATGACACTATGAAGTGTGTGTGTGAGGCCAGCAGGAAGCAGCTCAGCTCTGCATTACATTAACTATGTGAACACTCTACTCTGCTGCTGTGTGTGTTTCTGGTGTGTGTTGTAGCACCACATTCCTCGACCCTGGAGATGCTCGGCTCGACTACGGCTCCAGAGAGATGGGAGATCGGACGGAAGTAAGCAAGAGAAAAGAGCAGATGGACGTAGTGTGTGATGAGAAGCATTCAGGCAGAAGGGGAGCAGCAAAAAGGGGAGAGAGGGCAGAAATAACTTCATCACATGATCAACATCTCACTATTGTTTCTATATTTATTCTGCTTCTCCTGTAAGGAATCATTTTCTCTGTTTAAACGTAGACGACAGCCATAATATACAGAAGTGGCATCTTTATGATATTTCACTACTTATGGATGCAGACAGTCTGTAATCTACTGCAAAGTCATGCAAACCACCAGCGATGTTAAAGACGGTAGTGCACATGTTCAAAGCCTGGATTATGATTTACTATCACTTAAAAATACATATACATGAAATTAAAAGACTGAACAATGTATAATGTGCATGAACAGACATCTAGCAGCACTGAAGCCATGTGCACTGTAAAAAAAATTAAAAAATTGTGGAATATTGTGACTTTTAAAAACTATACAAACAGTGAACATTATGGCAAAATAAATTTCATGCATTTTTTAGCTGATTTAAAGACAATAAATTTGTGTAATTTTACAGTCACATACCGTAATGATAAAATTACTACGTCTAAGAATACAGATACTTGATGTGGGAATTATGTACACTTTTGACCTGCAATTTTTAATTTTTATATATTTTTTTTCAACATGCAAATTTGTACTTTTTAAAAAAATCTAAATTTATTTAGATATTTTACTAATATTATCTGTAATCTAAAAAAACATTTTAGAAACTGACTGCAATAGATTAGAAATATAGTAATTTTATGATCACATATTGAGTTGAATTAATTGAATTTTCTGATATTTGATGATGATTATTTTGCACAATTTGGCCATTTTTTGTAGACAAGTAAATTTATCTTTTCTTCAAATTTACAAGTTATTATCTGTAAATAAACAAAACAGGAAAAATAATATATAAAATAATAGTTCAATTTACATATTTAACATTTTTCTCTTTCTCTTGAATATACAGATTTTTTCTTTTAAATAATGGCAAATATCTGAAAATTAACTATATTTTTGCTGACTAGTAAAATATACTAATTTTATGGACACACATTTGTCAGTGACCGAAATTCCATCTATAGAAACACTGATGTTTGATGTGGACACTTTTTTCTACAGTCAAAAGGTAAATTAACACTTTTTAAATGTGATTTCACAAGCCAATAATTGTAATTTAATAAAAATGCAACAATCTGTAAAATAACGGCTTAAAAATGTACATATTTACCATTTTTCAAACATAGCCACATAAAAAACATTGTTATTTTTCGCTCACACATTGTAAAAGACAAAAATATCATTTTTATTCACAGTTTCTCCTGTTTTTCATGATTAAAATGTAAATTAAGCACTTTTTTCTGTGATTTTAGTAGTTTAGTATCTGTAATTTTACGAAAAGGGGAAATTCTGTAAATCAACAGTAAACTGTTCAAAAAGTTATGTCTAATATGCAACTGTTAAAAAACTTTCACTTTTTTTACAGTGTTGCTTCTCTGCACTAGCATGCAGGCTAGTCTAACCGGACACGGGTTAAGCTATACGTCAGTGTCAAATCAAAATCTATGTCATGCGGCGACTCAACTAAAAGTCATTCAGTTCATTGTCAAAGAAAATGCCAAACATGAAAAGTGACACATGAACTGTACAAAGGAGAACCACAACAACTGTAGGATTTGATCTACAGGCAAACACACAACCAGTGAGTGAAAGCAGTTTTTACAAATAGCTTTAAAACCTCACCCTACCAGAAGACAACTGCATGCTCCACCACTGCAGTCCAAACCAAGTCTTCCAACAGCTGCTGTTAATTATGGTTTAATTGGCCTGATTTAATGAGAGGCAGAAAACAGAATCACAGCTGGAGACGAAATGTTTTAATAAACTGCACACGAAGAAGAAACAGTAACGCTCCGTTAAACTGACTGAGAAGAACGCTTTGGTTGTCAGGTCCCATGTGAGGATGAACAGACTGAGGCCTCGTCCACATGTACATGGGTAATATTCAAAACTTGGCTTTATCTATGTGAATCAACCTTCTGTCCAAACGCAGTTTTAGGTCAGTGAAAACGAATAGTGTGCTGTTATCGGCTTTGTTTACATGAGGTGACTTTGTGCAATAGCAGAGATGGCCTAAATAACGTCAACGCTAACCCTGCTAAGAGGACTTTCTACATGTTTACACAAAAATATACAGTTAATCGCACAGCATGTTGAGGAAAAGACACATTAGAATTAGTTCACACGCGTTAGTCACCTATTTCTTCGTCCAATCAGAAACAGCAAATCATTTTTTAAAGCTTCTGATTGGTCAACATGGATTTAGGGTTTTGGGTTGTGTCACTGTCTGCTGGTTTGGCTCTTGACAGCACTATAATTGTGTTTTTGTTGACAGAGATTTTATTTTTTGAGCATGAATGACAACATACCTGTGTACATGTAAACTAGGCCACAAATGTATAAATGCAGAAAATTCTGTTTACAATTTACAGGTTTGCAATCAATTTTCAAAATTAAAGCATTATAATTGAACTTCTCTTGTTCCTCTCCTGTAATCAAATGGCTTTTATAGTTTTATACTGAACCTAAAATACACTGCACAAGTACTGAAATATTATTTAATACGATATAACACATTAGTGTACCTCAACCAGCCACAGCGCAGCACACATGTTGTATAATGCATTATTGACAGTCTAAAACAGGACTTGTGTAGAACTAGTTCATTAAACTTGACTACTTTTGCTCATAATACTTCTGTACTGTTACTTAAACAGCATTTCGAGTGCAGCTCGTAATACTTTAAGTAAAGGTTTTAAACACTTCTTCCGTTGCTCTGACTGTAATCTAAACCAAACACATAAAACACGTGTATAAACTGTATATATCCACAGATAACATGATGGGTACAACTCCAGGCTGTAAAGTCAAACTAACGTGTTGACCTCTTGAGTCACGTGACACTGAGGCAACACTTTCCACAGGTTTATTACTCCGTAACATTCTGTAACTCTAAACACTCTTGAACGTAACCTCAAGTCAGGTCAGGTCGAGGTCAGGCGACAGAATCAAGACTCATGTGGTGTGAAATTCAATCTTGGCCAAATTAGTCTCACATCTAATTTGGAACAGCTGGGAGTCCAAAATGAGCAGATATGTGATTTTTAAAGTTTAGTCACCCATCAGAGACCATATTAACCTATGATTTTTTAAAGGCGAAAACGTTTTCATGTGTATTTTCATAAAAAGGTACTGAAATACAGGCAAGATCCATCTCGACATACGTGTGATACTAAAGTGCTAAACTAGGTCTTCTTTTTACGACATGGATTCGACGTCAAGTTAACTGCATGTGTGTGTGACAGGGCTGTAATTAAACACCCACAACCGTTATCAGATCATAAAACCCCAAAGATCAAAGTTAAGACACAAGTATCATTGAGCTATATGATGCCAAAGTCCTCAGGTTAAGGAGGAGCTGTATTTACCAAAAAACATCCAAGAGGATCACATAGACATGAGCTGGGATCTGACTCTTCACCAAGGATCATTCACAGACCATCAACCTGTCAACAGCTTCCAGTCACATGTTGTTCCACTCAGTTGAAGCTGATGCAGCACAAAATAATAAAACTCTTGCATGCTTTGATAACAGTATTAAACTTACAATACCTGATGCAAGTTAAATGGTAAATAGTCTGTATTTATATAGCGTCTTTGTACCTTGGTGATACTCAAGGTGCTTTACAAGGTGTTTGTTCATTCACACATTGACATACCAATGGTGACAGAGCTGCCATGCAAGGTGCCTGCCTGCCATTGGGAGCAACTCTGGGTTCAGTGTCTCTTGCCCAAGGACACTTCGATATGAACCACCAACCTTGCAATTAGTTGACAACCCGCACATGAGCCACAGTCGCCCTCTCATGTTTGATAGAAAACATTTAAAATTGTTCATTTTGACCCTCTACTTTTAGCTCTTATCTGGTCCCCACCAGCTGTTATGGGAAATACGCCGATCATCCACAACATTATGACCACTGACAGGTGAAGTGAATAACATTGGTCATATTGGTACTATGTGGTGTTCTGCTTGAAAACCTTGGATTTTAGCATCCATGTTGATGAGACTTAGACACCTAAATAAACATCGTCCCACAACAAACACACTCCCTCATGCAAATGGAAATCCCAAATGTCACTGGAGGAAAATGCACCCCACCACATGGAAAAAAACATCAAACAATCAGGAACATATTGAAGAACACGATAATGACCCAACATGTTGATTTGACCTCCAAACTTCCTACACCCCATTGTGATCAAGCATCAACAGGATGCAGTGGAACAAGTTTGATTGACAGAAACCCCACTGCACAAGCCAGAGTACCCAAAGGATCCAGTGCCAACGTCCTGGTTCCAGACCCCATAGGACACCCTGAGAGGTCCTCTTGTCCATGCCCAATGGTTCAGAGCGTTTTTGAGCACATGAAGGGGACCAACACACTATTAGGCAGGTGGTCATAATGTTATGCTTGATCCGTGTATGTTGCTTTTAGGTAGCATAATGCTCCTCTATAGCTCTGTCTCTACAACACATTTTTATGGCATTTTGAAGTATTGCATTTGAAAAAGTTAGCGAAAGCAGCAAGATTAAAAAATATAAAATAAATCTCAATTTTGCAAAAAAGCATTTATGCTGGCTTGACGTGGTTTTGGAATTTTTCAAAAATCAGTCAATGCACATGGGAGATGAAAACGCCTTTTTCAAGTAAGTTCTGCCGTAGCGAACATCTAACTAACATGACTGATTAGCTCTTTCCGCTTCTTTCACCGTCTTTGCTTTCAGACAGAATGAAACACTGCCAATACCAGCTGACATGAAGGAATAATTACAACTTGACAATTGAAAACAATTATATTCAATTTCCCCTTAAAGGTGTCTTTTGTCCTCTTTTTACAGTGTTTTTTTTGTTTTAGTTGTTGGCAAATAACTGGATTTGTGTAATCAATATCGCCACCTTCTGATGACATGTTGTCACCTAGCGGTTGATGGAAACTAGCATAATTCTCTTGTTTTTTTGTTTATTTTTACTGACATTTTAAAAGTTTGCTTCAATATTATATAACAATATGATAATTATATAGAAACAGGGCTTATGCTCACTAGCTTAATGTGTCTGCTGTTTGGAGCATGACTGGCACTTGCTGCAATGGATTTCATTAAAGTTTCTTCATTAAAAGCAGCAGCTTGCTGCAGCTGAAAAGTCAAAACAATAAAAACAATACATGAACCCCATATGCACTGCTTCCAGCATGTGTAGAAACCCAAAGCTGTGATGTTTAGTCACTGGAAAATCACTGTTTAAGGGAAAAACTTAACAAATTCTCACACACAGTAAGTCATATTAAAATGTTGATCATATCTAGAGATGCTCCATTCCAGTCCTACTCATCAACCCATGTGATCAGTACACTCCCTCCCTCCATACCATGCTGGATGATGCCATGTTCGAGGAGCCTCCGTCCCAGCTGCTCCGTCTCCTCCCTGGTCGCCATCTCGCCCTCCTGCAGCAGCCAGTCGATGAACTCTGAGGCCACCAGCGTCCTCTCAAACGAAACGCCCTCCTCCTCCCTGGTCTGTAATAGGTTGTTCTCTGTGTTCATTAGTCTGTGGAGAAGAAAGAGCATCATTTAGCTACTTACTGGTAAGGAAATGGAGACTGAAGAGAGGAAGAAGCCACAGACCGTTGAAGGTAAATTGCAACTCATTTGGTACATTAATCCTCTGAACTCCAAAACCCAAAAGTGAGTTTAAAAAGTATGTTATATTTAAAAATGTGCTAAAATGACACCATTTTCAGAGCAGGAACTGTAAAAACAGAAAGAATCATGAGATTTTCAACTTTCCGATGGTCCTTGAACTACTCATCTGCAAATTCATCAGATAACTTCAAAATAATTTTATCCTACGAGTATCATTTAAAATTTTGCCAAAAATAAACTGTTTACTCTAACCACATTCTGTAAAAAACTAAAAATTCTGCACTCCTTAATGCAATACTTAAGCCATGATTGACTCGGCTGTGACCAACAGTCATGTGACAAAAATTCAGGGACTTTTCGGCTGAACTGCAGGCTGTGTATACACAGAGCAAAAGGGGACAAGTATGAAAACAAATTAGAAATATAAGCACCAAAGTATCTATATCTTGTATGTACACTCAACATTTGCTTTCCCATTATTGGTAACAGCTGTGAGCACATGGAAAATGTTGTACATGTTGATTCCAGGTATTTCTAATTTTACAATAATTATATAATCAAAGAAATTCAACTTTTTTTTTCCCTTTATTAATTGTATATGGGAATATAAATGCGTCATACTGCACATAAGACATTTCTGACTTCTTTCAACTTCTAGCCATGGTTCTGCTACTTCTAAAGAGCTGAAAGGCTTCATACTGAAGGGAAAAATAAGCCCCTAGTGAGTAAAAATGTGAAAAAGGGACTAAAAGTGCTCAATAACCTCTTAGGGCTCAGAAGGTTAAATTGAATGTTAAAGTGAGACATGTAGAATAAAGTGATTTTGACAAAATATCTCAATTTCAGGCTTAGACTTAGGTCAATTTCCAGTAGAATGGCACATCACTGATTAGAAGTTTAAAGATTTCAAACCCTTAACAAACCCCTTCAAGTGAACTGTAAAAAAGTTCTGTAATAGGCATTTTGGTTTTGAATCAATTTAGCATCTACCATGCAGCATTAATTCTATTAAAGGAGCCGCTCCAGCACCAACTTTGTAACACCTTCTCGCTAATGCTTCCACAGTAATTACTGCTGGGACTCATTCACTTTAGCAGCTTTATATACACAATAAAGTAAGTTTTCAAGTAGGCTGCAGTGTTTCTAATCTATAGCCATAGTATGAAGCCATAGTATTGTTTTTACCGCCCAAGAGTGTTTACTTGGGTTATTGTGAAAAGTGAACTTTCTTCCAAGGGAATTTCCAACAGAGAAAAGCTTCCAGACCAGCAACTCTGCCCATTTCCCCGCTCTGTAATCTGCGCAGTCTAAATGCAAGAGCACTGTGCTGTAACTGTCTCCAGATTAGCGCTTCAGCCACATAAGTGGAGGGCCGAGAACGTCTCTTAAAGCTAAATCCATGTCATTCCTAGAACCTCGTGCACCGAAACTACACATTAGATTTGCACGATTAGGAGGAAATTACAAGAAGAGAAACCTCCTGGATCTGCTCCACTGATATTTAAGGGACAGTTAGTTGGTGTCACAACAGTTTCTATTTAAAAAAAATGCAAAATATCACATAGAGTCTGCATCTCACTGGTGTTATTTTACTGTTGTGTTTGTTGATGCGTATCAGAGGGTTGCATTAAGCGAGTGTTGCGGTCTCTTCTGGATAGTACTGAGTGACGAACAAAAACACACAAGTACACGCTTTTAAAGAGCAGAACTGCTGACTCTCCGACTATGTCACTCTCTTAAAAACACATTCACACCCAAACACTGTCACCTACGCACTCAGACACTATAAAAAGAGCCCTGTGAGAAACAATAAGCGTTCTGTGGTGCACCTGGACGTGTCAAAACATGTCCTAGTAAAGAACTGTAACATCAAAAAGACTTCCATTTTTTCTGGCATAAATCATATTCCCACATTCTGCTGTAATGGGCATCAATCATTTACTGAACTTCCAACTCTACAAATCGTACACTGTGGTGCAGACAAACAGGTATCATGTATGAGTGTGATAGCAGCTCGGACATTTATAGGAATGGTCAGATTTAATGAACACCAAACCAAAAGCTGTCAAATAAAGACACCAGACATCCCAGAGCTGAAGGAATTCAGCTCCAGGCTCAGAAACCTGAACAACCACCGACCTAATTAGACCGGTCCGAACAGGACAGAAGAACCAGAGCTGCCTTTCCATCTGACGGCGAACAGATAATCTTTAGAACTGTATTATTTCAACCAGGGAGGAGACCGTTTCCATGAGTCTCAGGCAGATTAGTGAGTCAGTCAGGAGATTCAATATGACTGTCTGGTGAAAAGGTCAATGAACAACTGATTAAAGGACAAGTTGGGGATTTGAAGAAATAGACTTACTCATGTTTTTTTTTTGCAGAGAGTTAGATGATACCATGTCTACACAGAAAATATTTGGTTTGGTTAGCTTAGCTTAGCATAAGGTCTGGAAAGAGCCAGACTTTTCTCTACAGCACTTGCAGCATTGAAGAATGATCTAACTGCACCTTATTATTATTCTGCTATAGAGGAAAGACACACACTCTGGCTTGTTTTTGTTCCTTTAAAGGAATTACAGCCAACCAGGGTGGTGCTAAACCCAGGTTACAGTGATGGTGCCCCTGCAACATAGTGACAGGGGAATTGTTTTAGTGGTAGTAGTACACGGAGTGAGGTGAGAATGTTCATTAAACATCAAAATTCGCTGAAAGAACCAAGCAAATCTCTTATAATATTGTAAAATGCAAATGTTAGGCAAAATTTGACATTTTCAGTATTAGGGGTGGGACAAAATATCGATACAGCGATACACCATCGTCCCTCCCGCGACGCTGGTGACAAATATCAGTACTTCAATTAATATAATAAGGCGCTCTAATAAGGCACTCTAAACCCTGCCAGATTCCCCTGACAGTCGCCATTTCCCCAGTGTCACTACTTAAAGACTCCACACGGTGGCATTTATCTTATGAATGAGGGACACTTGAGTGAACTGGCCGAAGAAGAGGTTGTAGAGGTCTTATGGCAGACAGCAACGCTACCATAACAGACGCCCCATCCACCTTTAAGTCCAAAGTGTGGACCCATTTTTGCTTTCACAACATTGAGGGAACAAGCAAGCTGGACAAAGACTATTCCATATGCACAACAGAAAAGCTTGAGAGGAAAATAAAACATACTTGAGCAATAAAACAGTTAAAGCGTGGCTCAAAAATGGTATACAGAGGAGCTAGTAGTAGGAAGATACATTCAGCGTGGTGAAACATCTTTGTAGAGTTGATGTGCCGAGTAGTGTGACAAACATCTAGTTTGTAAAAGTTGTAAAAATGTAAATATTTAATCATCAATAGTATGTAGAACATCAGTGTTTTCCAGTATTGGTGACACATGTGGGCACTTTTTGATTCCATTTTATTTTTTTCAACTTTTGCACAACAAATAATCAAAGAAATTCGCCTTTAATTCTGGTCTTTTTTGTATTATTTACGGCATTATAACTGTGTCATGCTGCACAGAAGGCCTATTTGAGTTCTGTCTCCTAGCCATGGTTTAGCCAAGGTTTTGTCTGGCACAGATGAGCCTTTTACTGTTCATACACATCAAAAGAAGACAAATTAATATCTTATTGAGGCAAAACCATTAGCGCTCAGGAAGAAGAGCTTCTGAGCTGATTACGCTAAATGGAGTTCCCTAAAAAATTAAATTACATTAAATGAAACCTAAATCATGTGCAGAATGTAAAAAGCGTCCTCTGTGCAAAAAGTCTTGACTTGTTCTTATGAGCCCTTTTGGCCCGAACCGTCCCCTCAGTGTGGTTCATTAAACCGTGATTGAAGATCCGGAGAAAGCTGCAGGCTGAGCTGTACCATCATTAAACTTGGTCCCAGTGTCGCGCTGTATTCCTCAACCTTCAACCCCGAGTTGAGCACAAAAATAGAACAAGAAAATGGTCTGAGGTGCACACAAAGGGCTGCCAAAGTCTCGGTCATGTAAAGTCAACACTGAACACATGACTTGTTTAGATGTCAAATTTTGATGGATTAGGAGGGGTAGAAGAACAACTGCTATGACCCACATTAGAGGCCAGCATCATAATGCAAATGTTGAAAGAGCTGGACATAATGTTCCATGAGACCTGACTGTGTACACAATGCCTTTAAATCCATTTAAACATGTTAAGTCAACAGATCAAGCTACGCCAGCTCAAAGGGACTGACACAAAGTACTGTACCCTGAGCCTTCGAATAATAGCAGCTTGAGCAACACAGTGCATTATTCATTAGCTGAGACTCCAGATACAGTATATAAATGGATCATGATAGCTTCAAGTGGGACGACTTGAACCGGCCTGACCTGGATATGCACTCAGGGAAGCTGTTCAGTCAGCATATATAACTCAACCGCAGTGGCGTCCACTGAGATGGTGGCAGGATCGCCTCGCTTCTTCCTGCTCTCAGATCTGGTCCTGCATGAAGGTGGGGAAGTGATGACTCTACATTCATACAGCTTTAAAAACTGATAACGCTACTTTAAAGCTAATTGGAAAGGTATGTGAGATGGATGTGCAGTAAGCAAGCTTTAGAATTTAGAAAGCAAGAAAAGGTTATTGGAAAAGGAGCTGAGCAACCGACGACTCTCCACAGGTTGAGCCATATTTGAGTAATGGACGGATGAATGGAGTTAAAAATTATATGAATGGGTTGAATTATGAAGTGATATATAACTTACAAAAACAACCAAGTGATTGCCAAAACATCAGACCTTATCCATAGTTTATAAGGAACAAGCTTAGTGTGGAGTTTTTCTTAGATTTTGCCTTTAATTATTTATCACAGAAACAAAGTGATTTCTAAATATAACTCATTTCTAAGTAGAGATGGGTAGAAATCAATAACGCTCCAATGTTTCTCCTATAAATCACTTGTAGAAATACAAAATAAAAGTCAAAATTTACATGTCAACAATGTAAAAATATATTTAATTTGCTTAACCAGAGAGAAATATAGGAATATGTTGAGAGAAAAAATGAATGTAGGGAACACAGTTTCAGAAAATAGTGTCACTTAATATTAGCGAGAGAGATTTTTCTGCATACATAGAGGACTTTGAGGTAGGCATGTGGCATTATACCAGTACTGTTGGTAACCGTTATATTTAAAAATGAAATATTGATATCAACTTAATAATACACAAATAATACCATCTTAAATAATCCTCATAGTTTCAATCGTAGATATTTCATCTCTCATCCAAGAGGCTTCATCAGTTCTAAAGAACTCTTCAGAACTGATGAAGCGTCTTCTAGAAACTCAAGCAAGTCCAGATGCTACGATTGAAACCACAAGGATAACCATGACCTGGATGACTGAGAATCTTCACAGACATCATAAATAATGCAGCACCAGTAATTATCTGGTTGACATTCTGAGGTAAGAACAACATACATGATTACAGATGCTCTTTACAACTTAGATTTGTGTTTTGAGAGTGTTTTTTTCAACAAAGTTCACAATAAACTAAATTAAAGATGTTGTGATATTATGGTTACCATCAATTCTTTTGGCCACAATGATGTAATCTGAAAGATGAATGACATTCTTTTATTGTGACAGCCTTAATTTGAGGAAATGCCAACTTGTCCATATTACAGTATGTGATTATATAGTGTTTTTCTCTTCTTGTTTTGGTTAGTCTGCCTGTGGGTTAAAGTCTGTGTATGTTTAAACTGTAAGAGAACCAATACTGCACCTAATTCAAAACCTTATTTACAGAGCAGAGAACGAAGCTGTTGTTCGTGACCGGAGTCTCACAGTGGTCACATATGCAAACATATTTTCATATTTCCTCTCAGCCGAGTTGTGGCCACTTTTCTACTAAAGCGAGTGTTTGTGTTTCCATTATACAGACTGTCCAGCATAAACATATCGTTAATGACAGCATTTAACTTTCTCGTATCAAATTTGTTAGATTTCAACAGTCTTTTAACTCAGTAGCTTCTAAAGGGTCAGAGTACACATTAGCATTACTGTACTTCAGGCTAATCTAGACTAACCTACACTTTCTCCTGTCACATTTTTACTCATTGTCTGCAATATAATGTCCTGGACCTCGACAGAAACAGTGTAACCATAGCTAGAAGTAGAGAGAACTCAAAATGATCTAACTTTTAATGCCATAAAACATAAAAAGAAAAAAATGAAAGTTGAATTTCTTTCATTATTTATGTTACAAAAAATGAAGAAACAGTGCCTACAGGTGCTAAAAATACTGGAAAAACACTAGCACTACATACTATTGATGTTTTATTACATACAGTTTCAGAACCACCACAGTCTAGGGGTTTTCACACCACTCTGCAAATCAAACCTAGACAGATATGTCACCATGCTGAATGTGTCTTCCAACAACTTGCTCAATACTCTGTATGCAGTTTTTGACCCATGCCACTTTCATTTTATATATTTTGTTCTCCATCTCACCGATTTGTTTCTATACTTGTCTTCTACCTGCTGTGTGTAAACACTGCCTGCAGTTCAGCCCAGTGTAGCCAAGTGATCCCTGAATGTTTGTCACTTGACTGTTGGCTGCAGGTGAATCAAACATTGCTTCTCAGTTGTGTAAACAACGTTCCTAGTTGGTTCATTTTCCTGTTCGAACCCCGTGGTTAGTTCAAGGACCGATGGGAAGTTGAACATTAAACAACTTTTTCTGTTCTTACATTTTCTCTCTCTGGCAAATGGTGCTATACTTGGTATTATTTTCAAAGATGTCATGTTTTCAAACCAGTTGGTGATATTGGTTTGGAAATAACCTTAATTGTGTGTGTTGTTATGACTTCCTACCGTAACACGAAAACACGAAAAGACATTCCACTGTTATTGGTTGGTCATATGGAAATGCTTCGTCTGCTCTCATGAATGAAGCG
Organism: Dascyllus trimaculatus; assembly: GCA_024666655.1. Taxonomy (NCBI): domain Eukaryota; kingdom Metazoa; phylum Chordata; class Actinopteri; family Pomacentridae; genus Dascyllus; species Dascyllus trimaculatus. The sequence goes on along the minus strand of CM045451.1, from coordinate 10,837,827 downwards.
CAGCCATTATCACTTTTAAATAAGCACTGGTAAGTTCAGAAATGAAAGGTTTGTGTTGTCATTTCTCAGTGTAATTGCGTGTATAATGTATGTGTGTAACCAACAGAAAGAACAGCTAAATAGACTTCAAGTGTGATGGATGTCTGGAATGCAAAATAAATGGCAACTGGAACTGTAAAATACATACAATTTGCAGTTGCAGCTGAAAACATGCAAAAACCACCAGCACAATTCTTTGTGGTTTGCACGACGCTGACAAAAGCTCAGAATAAAGGGCGGCCTGGGAATGAAAAACAGTCTTTGTTATTTTCAACTGAGGTGTTTTCTAGCCTTGAAAAGTCCTGTGGAAATCGACCGATGGCATTTTCTGCCTCTGCCACTCTCACATGCTAAAGCTGGTGTTGATGCACGAACAAAATAAAGGCATGTGTGCACATAGGTCATGACAATAGCAAAGCAGACACAGAGATTGTATCTGAAGTCTTGTGAAATCGTGACAAAAAAAGCTTGAATGTTTGCTAAAGACACAGCAAGGAAAATTCTGTGCATCCAGTTCCTTCAGTAAGCTAAGTTTTAACTGGCAATTTTGAATTTTAAATGATACCACAATTATAAATCACATTCAAATTCAACTGAAGTGGACTGGAAAAGTGAGCTTTTAACCACAAGGTTGCTGGTGTTATACCTGCTCTGACAGGTTAAATCTGGGTGTGGAGGTGAAATTGCAAAGCTCGTACCATCCTGCTGCTGACGTATCTCTTAGCAAAGCACAAAATGCACAGCTAATGCAGAAAGACTAAATAAAATCCTGGATCACGTGTGAAGGTGTATGTGGACAGAGAGTCTAAGATTAAATAAGTAGATACCTGCATTATTCATAGGGGTTTGGCATGTGGACAGGAGGAGCGGCGGATTAAACCACCAATACTGTATTTAGTGGGCATCCTGCTCCGCCACCTGAGCCACACGGATTAATCTATTCAGAAGATATGACACTTTAATATGAGCCTGACAAAATCGCGTTCATGAAATTCAGGCCCGATCTACACACACACGCACACACACACACACACACACACAAACAGCCCACACGGCGAACAATGCTTTAAATCTTCCTCTCTGTCGCTTAGGAACTGCTGTCAAAACAACATCTCCGTGTGGTTTGTTTATTGGACTCTGTTTAGGCTGTTTTGACAATCGACAGCATCCGAGATCAATGCATGTGTTGGAGGGCTGTTTATTTTTCCAGTGGAAAAACTAGACATGAAACTGGTTGAAGGGGATGGCGCTTTATGTAACACGCTGCTTAGTCATGTAGGTTGTACAGTTTGTGCTGTAAGAGTTCACACACGTATACAGATTTATGCAATATGGGCAGACTAGTGAGAATAATACAATTAGCGATGGCTGAATTCCTTTTAGCTGCTTCAGTTTTAGCATCATGGTGCTATTTATGTGAAATCGCAGTCATGCCATCATCGTTTAGTGGGGCATTTAGGCTTCATCCACGCTTAAAACAGCATTTTAAAATGAAAAGGGTCTTTTAGCCCCATTTCAAAAATAATATTCATGTACACTATGTTGGAAAATACATATCACATGACCATTCATCTACATGGGGCACGTGGGTGTCGGTGTCAACATAGAGCTGGACTTGAAGGAGGCTGGTTTACTAGCTCAGAAAATACCACAGAGGAAAAACAGCAATGGTGAGAAGTAAGGCCGCGGAATCCCTTAGCTGCACAACAGCTGCTAGAATAGGTGTTAAGGTCAGCAATGCCTTTAACTCATCAGCCATGTCGACACTGGTAACCACTGGTGGTCAAGGCCGATGTCTTTGTTTTCTTCCAGAATGACATGTAGTGACAGTGCAGATCCAAACATAAAGAAAGCATTAGTCTCTACGTCGTTTCCAAAAGTGTCCATTCCTGCCTTGTCCAAACTATGAGTAGCTAACGATATGCATTATAAAATGACATAACAGCGGTGTAAATGTAGCCTTAAACAGAACAGACTCTCTCAACACCTACTGCTTCCTGCTCGCTGCACCCCATGCACACCTGCTCACCTACAGCTCTGTTGAAACACTGGAAAACTACTCTACTTACAATGGCAAGTTAAATTATTGTAATTCATCCACGTGTTCCAACTAGAAACCAATTCTGAAGAAGAATAATGATGTGGAAAGCCCAACCCTGCGAATTAACAGGACTGGTTCCTTAAGTTTAAAACAAGTGAAACCCTGCAAGTCTGAATCATCAGTAAATTGCAGTTACAGGGTGGAAATACTCAGCCATGGCATGCTTATTTTGCTCATGACATGTCTTCAAGCAAATAAAAACCACCATATGGATGTGTCAAGAAGGTTAAAAACAGGATTTTCTCTAGAGGGGGTGTTGAAGATACCTCCAAGGATCAATAAACAACTGACCAACATGGGAACGCCAAGAGTCAGCTCAGATATATTAATGCCATCAAGGTGGATCAGCGCTGGTTAATTTCAGAGATAAGTCAAGAATTAAGTATTTATGTAATAAACAAAACCCCCGATGTGGGAATATACATCAAGCTACGTTTCTTCTCCCTTGTATGAGCGTGCCATGGCAGATGTGTAATGAGGCCAAATTCCTGTTTGAGGCCAACAACCTACACAGTTATGACAATTTCGTTCCCACTTCTGTAGCTTTGATGTTGTTGATCCGAAACTCTAGGGGAAAAAACAGTCACTTATTTAACCTGTGCAGTGTTTCGGTAAGTAAACTGTTCACCACAGAACCAAACCATATATTGTTTCACTCGTATGAAAACAGAAAGCAGGAATGGTGATCTTTCCTCAGTGGGACATGCTTGCACTTTGCACTCAGGTGCAAGAAAGATGGTTATTTGTTTATGCTGCAGGACTATTATTTGTGCCTTAAGTGTAGCCATGAAGCAGTTCACAAGCAAGCAACCACCAGAGTAGAGCTGGAGGGTGTGTGAATCCTGGACTGCACCATGGTGATTACATAAACACATAGCTCTGAGAGCTGAGACGACAGATGTCTCCCCTTGGACTATTTCTTTCTCTTATGCAACAACTGCGCGTGTGTGTGTGTGTGTGTGTGTGTGTGTGTGTGTGTGTGTGTGTGTGTGTGTGTGTGTGTGTGTGCGTGCGTTGACTCAGAAACACATAAAAAATAGGTCTGTGTTTATAAAGTGTGTCACTGCATACGTGTTCAGAGAAGCACTGTTTTGCTCGAGTCTCGAGTGTTTTGCTACAGAGACTCAAACTGCAAAGACGCCACTGATACACAACCAAGAGATATTCACACAGGTGGAGACACACGCTTGTGGTGTTTCGGTAGAAACTATCAGCCAGACCATTATTGGAGAAACTACATGGGCACAAAGCTGATGACAAACAAAAACAGTTCCATTTCTCCGCTGTTCTCAGCTCATCTCTGAACAAGCGCTGTGACTCATCTCTGGTTAAGAAGCTTCCAATACGCTCTGATTTTTCTAATCCTGCTGGATTTTATTACTTTACAACACACAGCCCAGCTCAGTGATATGCACTCTCATCTAATAGGATCAAATCTACCAGCAAAACTAATTTTCTAAAAATGAATGGTGGCGGAGTTTCTGATGTACTCAATCAGCAGGCTGTGAAGACGCTTACAAAGAGAGGCAGAGAGGACAGCAGGAAATACATGGCTGGTATTTGCTGTAGTTTGCCAAGAGGCCATGAAATTCCAAAAAGTTAAAACATAGTCGACTATTTATTACACCAGCAGGCTTCACAAGTGCAGCCTTTACAGAAACGAGTTTTATATCTTGCCTCCTATCATTTATATCAGTGCATCACAGTAAAACTAAAACAGAGGGAATGCGGGAGGATATGCCTGCAGGAATGGGGAGTACATGCATAAGAGATAATGCATTTTATGAGAAAGTAACTCCCTTACAAGCCTGCATGGTGACACCAGCATGACTGCAATTTTAGATTAGGATGTTTTTCTTCTTTGTTATTACGGTAAGATATCATAAGGGCTGGGCTATACCACAACAAAATGTACCAGCAAAAGACACTTCCTTAATAGAAATAGGAAACTGTTCTAATGGCCTAAAAACACTCATGACGATGTGTTCCCCACCACCTCTGCCTAAGTGATGCGCTGTTCTGAAGACTTGACGTTCGGACATGAAAAGACGCCAGTGCAGGGTCCCCTTTCGGAGACACCTGGTCCACGATAGCCACTGCAAACATCAACCTAAGCTTGAATTTTTCTAATATATATCACCCAGCCCTATGATATCATGTTGATTAAAGAATAAATTTGCGATGAATAAGCCTTTTTAACAACTGAGACACACAAGCTATGCATCAGTTGCTACTTTCTACCACATCCTACAAGCAGGTGCATTTCTTCGGAGGAAAAGTTTAACATTTTAGAGACTTTTCCCTTCTCATTAAGATTGAGATTAGAAGATCTGAATGCGTGTACATACCACACGTGCCTGTACTGTAAATATATAACTGGTGCCAGGAGCCCATTAGTTTAGCATTAAGACCAGAAGGGAGAAAACAGCTTGGCATTGATCCAAATTCAACAAAATCGTTCTCTGCTTTACTCTAAAGCTCACTGATCATCTCAACCCCAGCTAAAAAAGTCGAGCACCATTACTGGCAAATTGTTGTTTATACACTTTTATATTCTGTATTTAGGGTAGATTTTGTAACCTGAAGTCTGAAATACCACCATCATAGATCAATTTTCTCATCTAACCCTGCACAAAAAACACAAAATGACCATTTTCCTTGTATTTTCTTTTCACCGCTACACTATAACACTCTAAAGCACATAGATGGCTGTGTATGTCTGTGCTCTTGTGCGTAAGTATGCACTTGTGTGTCCTTACTTTTCATAGATCCTCTGCCCCCTCATGAAGACCTTGGCTTCACTGTCCAGCGGAAACGTGCCGTCGTCCTTTCTGAAGCGGTAAAACAACTTCATGTCTTTGAACTCCCGGTGCTCGTCACATACTACAAACACAGCATGCAGGAAACACACTTTAGTAAGAGCAAAACACGGATTATTGGAGACAAAGAACCACAACAGGTAGAGTTTGTTACTGACAGACTGTGAGGAAGTAGAGCGTTTTGTGCAGAGAAACACTATATATAAACACAGATGGATACTGACAGAGCAACAAGCTGCCTTGGTGTTTCCTTGAAGACGGTGTGTTGATATTTGAATAACTAAACTCACGTCATAGCTTCACCTTCTGAACCCCAAGCAGCCAAAATGACACATTACTTTCATCTATCAGAGCCAGAAAGAATCATCTGATTTTAAACTTTCCGACAGTCCTCAGACAAATCAGGTGTGACTTGCAGTTTCGTCTCCGTAACTAACCAAACTATAACTTAAAATCATAGTATTTCATCAAATTCACATCATTCTACAAGTCCTGCTTAGTGTGCAGTAACCAGATTCAGAGAAAAACATAAGTGACTCGGCTGAACTGCAGGCTGTGTCTACACAGAGCAAATGGGAGACAGTATGGAAACAAATTAAAAATCCATGTAGTTAAATGAGTTTGTAGGTGCACCATATTTTTTCTAGTATCAGTAACACCTGTGGGGACTTGGAAAAATGATGTAGATTTTGATTCCAGGTTTTTTTCAGATTTCTGTAAAATCTAATCTAATCTAACCTTTATTGATCCTGTTGGGGAAATTCCTTCTATGCATTTGATCCATCCTATTCATAGCTAACCTTAACTATACATACTAGGAGCAGTAGGCTGCTGCAGTGCAGCGCCCGGGGAGTAGTCAGGGGTTAGGGGCCTTACTCAGGGGCCCACAGTGGTGGTGACTGGGACAAATGGTCGCTCTCACTTTCCCACTTTCTTGACAGTCTGGGGACTCCAACTGACGACCCACCAGTTACAAGTTTGCTTCACAAACCACTAGGCCACCACTGCCCACTACAGAAAGGAATAATCAACATAATTTAACTTTCATTTTTGCTTTTTTATGGTTACAACTCTGATATACTGCACAGAAGACATTCCTGTGTTCTCTCTCCTTCTAGCTGGCTGAGCTGCAAGATTTTACATTGCGGTGAAAAATGAACCCGCAGTGAGTAAAAATGTGACCGGAGCAAAATCCACCCAGAAACTGCTCGAGTTTCGTAGAGTTAACTTAAGAGACCCAAATAAACATAAAAACCTGTTTACAGTTATTACGTGCTTTAACTAACAAGCCGACAAACTGCACAGTTACTTTACAGCTAAATCCATTTGCTTTAATGGCACCTAACTGCGCGCTTCAGAGGCAGTTGTACGTTATGACCATCTGTATCTGCTGGGGCTAATTTATGATGACAGGATACAGCATGAAATGTCCCATCAGGGCGTCACGGGAATGTTGATTGTCTTTGTATAAAGCAACTGCTAAAATCTGAACATCTTAAATTCATTAGCCTACAGCTCGGTTGATTTCATATTAAGTTGGCTGTGTCTAAACATCAGCTAAAAACAAAGGCAGCCTTTTTCCCTTTCTCTTTTCTGTCTCCAGTGTCTGGTCAAATGTGAAGCAGGTAGCGAGACGCTGTGCTGGAGCCAAATTGGCCAGAAAACAGGGAGACTCATCTATTAAAAGGCACCGCTTGTTCCCAGAAAATGTCAAGAAAAGAAAGAAAGAGGGGAGGACATGGAGACCGCGCTGTTATAGAGAATGGAAAACACAAGAGAAGCACGCACAACACTAGCTACACACACACACACACACACACACACACTCAGCCTCACCGTGGTGGATGATGCTCTGGTCCAGAAGTTTCTGCATGATCTTGATCGCCGTGTCTCGATCGGAGGCCTCCTTGTGTTCAATCAGCCAGTCGATGAGCTCCTTGGCAACGAAGCAGTTTGGGTAAGTCCGAAGGTGGTGCCTCCGGTCCTTGATCACCTTCCCCTCATGGAGCCGCAGCCTGGAAACAAACAAACAAGAAGCAGGAGAAATGTTATTTTTCTTGAGGATTCTTCGTGATTCCTTAAAAAAATTACCAACTAACAACAATTAACAACTGTTCCTTGACATTTCAATAACAAAACTGACACTACAGCTTCACATTCTCAGCCCTAAAACCCACCATCATAACCAAATTTAAGCTTAAAGTCATAATATTTCATCAGAATCACTTAAATTTACAGGTACAATTTAAAAATTGCCAAATATAAGCAGTGTGCAGTGACTCGATTCTGTGAAAAACAAAAAATCTGAACTCACTGGCGCAGTCATAAGCCAAAAGCCATAAGTGACGACGCAGCTGGAAACTATTTTCTTGAGGACTCTTCATGATTCCTCAAATAACAATAACTACCAACTGTATCTTGATATTTCAATGACAAAACCGGCATTACAGCATCACCTGAAATCCAAAACCCAACAACAGACTTGAAAGCTCCGTTATCTAAAAACAAAAAGTCAGAAACCGTAACGTAACAGTAAGAGCTGTCTGATTTTCAACTTTCTGACAGTCCTGCAACTGTGTGAGAAATCAACCAAAATTGGACTGAAAATTGTAGTATTTCATCAGAATTACTTACTTTTACTGGTATAATTCAAAAAATTGTCAAAAATAACCCATGTGCAGTTACCAAGTTGTGTGAAAAACTAAAACTTCTGAACTCTCTGATGCAACCAAAAGACCATAAGTGACTTTGCAGCCTGGAAACAAACAAATAAGTAGGAGGAGAAAAGACATTTCCTTGAGGATTCTTCAGCGCGATACAGAGATGACAACCTTCATTTTGTTTTGTAGGACCCTTGTGAGGCGAGCAGTAACATATGACAACAAGACTAGAGTGAGAAGGATGACCTGTCTGTGACATTCAACTCCATGCTCATGCTGTTACTAAAGATGTATTTTCTTTCCAAAAATAAATAAATAAATAAAAATACAAATGCATGGTTTCATTCCTGAAAAAAACCTGTAATTTCCCCAAACAGCTGGACACCGTTCTCCTTAGCAAAGGTTACACAAACAGGAGGATTATATTCAACTTCTTGGGGATTATTTTCCGCTGCGGATTAATTTGCAATTTGTTGCTCCAGTGAGAATTTACAGCAGTGGGATGAGGATATGTGGGACCGACTCTGAGTAAACTGTGGTGTTCATGATAGCGAAGGAAGCCAGAGCAGTAATTTGTAATCCTTCTTGGACAACGATGCGGCTGTGTGGTGCAGAGATATGAGATGCATCCATCAGCCACAACATTAAAACCACCTATCTAATACTGTGTTGGTTCCCATTTGTGCCACAAAAGACACCAACCTCTGATGGTGTTCTGTGGTGTCTGACACCAGAACATTGTGAGTGGATCCTTTGGGTGCTGTGGTTTGTGGTTCATGGCCTCTGTGGGTCAGGCCTGTTGAGACATATTTTACAGATGCTCCATTGAATTGGAATCTGGGGAGTTAGGATGCCGGTCCACGCCCCGAATTCTCTGTCATTCTTAGAGTCATTCCTGAGTCAGGAGCCATGCGGTCCTGCTCAGGGAGTGTTGCTGCTGCCAGAGAACGCTGTTGCAACATGGGGGTGTGTTTGGTCTGGAATATGTTTAATTAAGTGATATGTGTTAAAGTGGCATCCATATTAAGACCAGGACCCAGGGTTTCCCAGCAGAAAATTAAAATTTAACAAGATGATCAATGTTATTTATATCGCCTGTGTGTGGTTTTAATGTTCTGGCTGATCCGTGCTTATATGATACATGATTATTTCTCCTTTTAAGCCTCTGAACTCCAAAATCTGCCAGTAGGTCTGAAAGGCAGTGTTGTCTTTATTTTTAAAATCACCAAAAAACTCAGAAAAACTCAAGAAAGAATAATCCAAATTTCAACATTTTAACAACTCTTGAACTAATCCTGTGTGATGTGTGGTTCTGTCCGGAAAAATAACCATATCTGAGGTTAAAATCATGAAACTTCATCAAAAATAATTTCATTTTACATATTTAAATAAGAAATTTGCCAAAAATAAACAGTGTGCACCAGCTCCTGTTAAAAAAATCTTGACTCGTGTGTCATGTGGCAAAAACTCTCGTACTATTCGGTTGAACTGCAGGCTGTGTTTTACACATAGCAGAGAGGAGACAAGCATGGAAACTAATTAGGGAGACTGAGAGATAAATCAGACATATATGTAACATATGTAGGGCTGGTCTGAATAGCAATTTCTGTGTTCGGGATACTTGGCGAATATCTGAATATTCGGCAGCACGTGCGCGTGAATATTCGCATCTCAAAATTGTTATTTGAATACCACCAAAATGGCCTAATATTTGGATACTCAGGTCCAGCCCTACATATCTGACCAATAAAATTAATGCAGCATGGCTAAAATATGGTATGCCGAGGAGCAAGTTGTTGGAAGATATATTCCGCATGGTGAAATATCCTTCTACAGCTGATGTGCTGAGTAGAGTGAAAAACATTTCTATAGGTTGTAAAAACGTAAACAGTGTTTGTCGCATTGATTCTTTCCCAGTCTTGGTAACACCAGTGGACACTTGGAAAAATGTTGTACATGTTCATTCCATGTTTTTCTTTTAGATTTTCTGTAGAACAATTCGTTAAAAAAAAATCAAATTCAACTTTCATTTTTAATTTAATTATTTATGGTATTGTAACTACTGCATACTGCACAAACATTTTTAAGTTCTCTCTCCTTCTAGCCACGGTTGTGCTGTTTCCATAGACGTGCTGGACTTTATATTGCAGTGAAAAATGGACCTACAGTAAGTAAAAATATGACCGGACAGAAAAACGCCCAGAACCTTGCTTGGAGTTCAGAAGTTTAAACAGAAAAGTCTAAGTTTCCTTTTGTATTTATCTATGTGAGGTGCGTTTCATATTTGAGTATCTACTATAAACAATCTTCAAAGAGAACAAAAAAATGATTTAGAGATTAAAGACAAACCTGAACATGAAGTCAAGTGTTTGTTTTTAAAATGCTGACAGATCAGTCCTGGAGGTTCAAGGTGAATTTATGGCATTTAAACACCATCTGTAGGGATTTATAATGTCACTATGACATGATAACACGATAAGCCTCCCGTGGATGGCCTTGGCGCTGGCTTCACGTCATCACGCTGACCTCCACCTGAACCTGAATATTGTGAAAAAGCCAAAAGGACGTCTCAGCCAGGCCTCCTGCAGCTGGCTTGTTCCCCTGCATGCTGAGTCTGTGCAGCTGGCCAGCATCACTCCAGATTAGCGTCGACAGCTCCGGCCCAACTACTATGTCAGGACTCAAGACGGGCAAACCAACTCAGCTGAAGGACTAACAGACTTCACATTCAGACGACATCATCCTCTCTCTCTGTGCTTAGCTTTAGTCTAATCCTGATATAAAAAAAGAAGCTGGAGGCAAAATCTCAAACTTGTGCTGAATCAAACAATAGCAGGCAGGAGGATTTCTGAATGACTCCGGCTGAAAGCATTCATAAACCCCCACATTCTGCCTGCCACGGCGCAACAAACTCCCCATTTACAACTATGAACTGGTCACAAGACTTACTACAGCAGCTGCCTGGGACTCTGTGCCATGATATCTATCTGTATTTCAGCCTGAGATACAGATCTGTCCTGAGATACGAGCGTTCGGCATGATGGAATACAAAACATGTGATAAGATATTGTTTTTTTAAAAACCAGACCAGTGTTCTGTTATCAGTATCAGGAACTGTGTCATGTTCCATGAGCTGGACTCGTGATAAAATGAACAAACAAAAAGGCATGGACACTCCTCGCTTTTATACCTGCTGTGGTTCATATCAGGTGGAGTTTTGGAACCATGAATGCTGCTGCTGACAAAATGAAATTGGCTGTGACCTTCTCGGATTCTCGTACGAAGCTTAATCAGGGGGTCGAGGTCAACAGTTAAGGAAAAACTGTGGAAAAGAGAGTCTTTGTACTGTTAAATGTAACAAAAATGAGAGTCCACAAGCTGTTTTTAACTTTGAATAGCTGAGTTTGACCAGCAGAATCAACATTACAAACACCAACAACGCCATTCTGTGTTTTCAGTCAGGCCTCGGATTGATTTGATGGATTTTATTTATTTATCACTCTTCTTAGAAGTAATTTCATTTATCAATTTTAGGGCTGTTCCAATAGTGGGCCAATTGCCATTCTTTGAATATTCGGATCCAATTATAGATGACTATTCGAATATTCGACTGGAGCCATAGAGGTGCGCAGGGGTATGGCAAGTCCGCGTACTAGAAACACAGCAGCGTTCTAGAGCCTTGGTGGCGCTCGGCGGCGTTCAGCAGCATACTACACCCTCAGGATCACTCAGCGACGTTCGGAGGCAGTCGGCGGCAGCACACACAACTATTCCAACAACAAACTTATTATCCAGATACCACCACAACGAACAAATATTCAGATATTCGAATATTCAGAACCAACCTGAATCAATTTATCTATTTTTTCACTCATTTATATATTTTTGTCTGTTCAATGTATAGTTTATTACTTCCTGATTTATTTTCTTTTTGCTTTTATTAATTTTGACCTCTATTTTTTCACTTTATCTATCTATCTATAATGGGTTTTCAAAATGTATTTTATCTATTTTTATTTCATTTTATCTCATCTGGTGTTTCCTCATTGCATGCGCTATACACGATCAAGCATAACATTATGACCACCTCCCTAATATTGTGTTGGTCCTCCTTATGTGTTCAAAAATGCTCTGAACCATTGGGCATGGACGAGAGGACCTCTCTGGGTGTCCTATGGGGTCTGGAACCAGGATGTTGGCACTGGATCCTTTGGGTACTCTGGCTTGTGCAGTGGGGCCTCTGTCAATCAGACTTGTTCCACTGCATCCTGTTGATGCTTGATCACAATGGGGTGTAGGAAGTTTGGAGGTCTAATCAACATGTTGGGTCATTGTCATGTTCCTGATTGTTTGATGTTTTTTCCATGTAGTGGGGTGTATTTTCCTGCAGGGGTAGACCAGTGACATTTGGGATTTCCATTTTCATGAGGGAGTGCGCTTGTTGTGGGACAATGTTTATTTGGGTGTCTAAGTCTCATCAACAGGGATGTTAAAATCCAAGGTTTTCCAGCAGAACACCACATAGTACCAATATGATCAATGTTATTCACTTCACTGTCAGTGATTTTAATGTTGTGGCTGACTGGTGTATAGGACAGTGTTTCCTCAGTGTATTTAAGTCCTTTACTTCTAACGTGACGTTACGGGTTGTTTGTACCATTTTACTGCACTTTTATTCCTTTCATCTGCAAAGCACTTATTGTTGCATTTCATTTGTACGAAAAGTGCTGTATAAATAGAGTCTGATTGATCGATTCTGACTGGTGAAAACAACAGTTACAGTTATCCATGATTTATTTTTAATTAGCCAAAACAATATCTGCAGATATTTCGAATGCAACTATGATTAGGCCACACTGTTGTGCATGGCCTTGCCATTGGACACTGTGTCAGCAGAAGTCATGGCGGCTGCTGCGGTGGATGAAATCGTGAGAGAATGCCGTAGAATAGGAAGAGCTCATCAGTGAGGAATTTCTGGAGAATGAGAGCTTCAGTTATTGGAGTCTTGTGGTCGAAATTTACCAGAACTTCGGCCTCGGGCTGCTCTGACACGGTGGTAAAACAGCTTGTCATGTGCGGTTATGGCTGCAGCGCCATAGAATGTCTCCACCTCCTGCTTGCTGCAGCTTCTGGTGTAACTACAGATATTTGCAACACCATTTAATCTCGTCAAAAAACAGATTCATGGTATCAGTAATTAGATTTCTAGATTGAGATGTCTACAAGTTTATTCTGACTGGTTCTAACTTAAATATGGAAATCTTAAAGGAGGGGAATTGAAGATATCTTAAAGTAGAATAGACAGAATTACATTTTAGACACATGAAACTGGAATTGAAGCTGCAGATATCCACAACTTGCTTTGCATATATCTGCAGCTGTACAGTAAATATCCATTACGAAAAAAACCCATACACATGAATATTACAGCTAGAAGGAATTTTGTTGTCGAAATGTTATTTTTTCGACCAGGAAGAACTGAATTCTGGATATCTGCAGCACATATCCAGTCTTGCTAGTAAATGTTAAAGCAGCTCCTCGTACACAGGCAGCCAAGTGAGACTGTACTCAGACACAGAAGTGCTTTGGGCTAAATGCTAACATCAGCATTCTAACACGCCCACAATGACAATGCAACATGCAAGAGTAAGCAGGTATGATGTTTACCATGTTCACTGAGTTTCACCTTACAGTGATAGCAATCTAGCATGTGCTAATTAGCATTATCACTGACATGATGATGATGATACTGGATGACATTTAGGGGCAAAAGTTACTGGAAAGTATAAATATAAACTACTTATAAATGTTTATATCAAAGTTCATGGTGACCCAGCCAACAGTGAAGGATGTCAACTTCACTGTGAGTCTGGAGTAAAAGTCAAAGTGTCACCAAAGTCAACAGGCTTCATCCTGTGGGGGCTGCATGTATGCAAGCCAAATTTAATGGCAATCCATCAAATACTTGTTGTGATGGATCAACTGATGGGACAACAGAAAGAAACACATCCAGAGGCTGAAAACACACAAGTCCTCTATGTCACAACCTCAAGTCCTTTCACCCAGAACAGCAGCAGTGTCTCAGAGGACTCCTGGACAGAAAACCCCAACCAACCCTCCACTCAGCGACACCAGTCACGCTGCCAGCTGGCAGCCTCGGTGTTCACAGCTGTGCCAGGGACACTGACACACACAAAGCATGCAATGATAAACACTCCGGGGCTGAGCAAGAGCACACTGAGGAGTATGTGCTCAGACCAGCTATTAATCTCTCGAGGTGATGACTTCAGTGTTACTTTTTATGGCTCTTCAGAAGCAGCAGAATTCAATTTTTCGCACCCAGCTAGAGAAAACAATTCAGTGTTTTCCTCGTAGTTCAGTCGGGGGCTGAAATTCCAGGCATTGGTGCCATGCTTTACCGCCTGAGCCTCTATTCACTGCTGGGGCATAAGGCAGCGAAAGCCACCGGGGCTATGAAGCTGATCTCTGCGTACAGTGCTGTGGGTCAAAGGGTACAGCACTTCAACAACGCTGGCTGGGTACAAATCCCTGATAGGATGAATGGGCAGGGCATGATAATGACACAGGGTTAGTAGGTTCATCTTCCTCTGTGCAGCTCAAAGGGCACTGTACTGGTGGAGCAACGGAAACTAACGATGTGTTCAGTCCTGACAACTGAATGAAAAGAAGGACCCTGCAGAATCAAGACATTACAATGCCTCAGGCTGTCATGTTACATAGATGAGGAGGGCTGTGCATGTGTGGATGTCTTTGTTTGGCTGTGCACACTGCAGAGGAGCTGGAAGTTGCCTGTAGGGCCAGTTAGCAGAGAGGGAGAGGAGCTGCATGCATGATCATTAACCTACTGACAACACCCACTGCTCTCATTTAGAGGGTCTGGAGCATGCAGGGCTGCACATGCATAAAGTAAACACATTTATTATTTTACACTGCAAATGCATTAGTTTAATTTCACAAATGTGTCACAACTTCCCCCTGAAAGAAGCTGTGACCGACTGTGGCGGTCAGCGGGGGTTTGCAGCAGAACTGGCCGACCTACCTGAGCTGTTCCCCGGTGACGAGCACCTCGGCGAGCCGCTCCAGCTCTGCAGCCTTCTTCTGCATGGTGTTCCCGATCCCGTCCATGTCCCTGCTAAGAGGCACAGACAAGGGGAGTGTTTTTGTTTGCAAACAGCCACACACACACAAAGACAACAAAAAGCACCAGCTTTGCATTTTTTGTGTGACAAACATACAGGGACTGGGTTGCAAAACAAAAGGCACGCAGGCATCCACGAGGTGCAGATTTCATAAACAAAGCACCGACACCCCGGGTTCTGCTTACCCTTCAAGCACCATGGAGCCCGAAAAGAGGAGTTTATCAATTAATCCTTTGATGAATTAGCAGAGGGAATGATTCCATGCCAGGAGACACATGCAGGAACGTGGGGAGTGGGTCCGGGGGCAGAGCCTCAGTGTGCCAGCAGCTCCATCAGTCCGCCTTTAAATCCTCGAAAACCCTCCAGCAGCGCCGGATATCTGCACACGCTCATTAATGCATGCATGCACACACCCATGAATCCCGCTGCTTGTCCGGAGCTGCCGTCTGGATGCAGCAGCACGCCGCCTTTCACCGCGGCTCGCTGCTCGGTGTGTTTGTCGCTGACACCGACGCTCACCACACGGGCTCGATGCACGTTTTCTGCACGGCGCAGCCAGAGCCCATCCACAAAGCCTCCGCATTGGGAGGACTCAGCTGTCGTCAGTGGGGGAGTTAACCGGAGGGGCGGGGTCACAGGGAGGCGTGGGTGCGCTCGATTTATGCACCGGTGCTACGGGTTGGACATAGGATGTGATTTTAGCCAGAGCATTTCTACTTTACATGCATGTTAATAAGCAAAACTAATAGACTCCACATCAAATTGAAACCCTAACTGCAAAAATCTGTTTACACACGAATAAAGCAGCAGTTTTTGATAAGAAGCACAATGTCGACCTTTAGTAAAAAGCACAATTTGTGTGAAGTGTCAAGATTTTTTGCCTTAACTTCCACAAAAAAACGGGATATCTCAACTTATTTGTCTCTATGATTGCATTTCCTGCTCACCATCTTTCACTTCATATGACACAAGACAGCCAGTTCCTCAGAACAAGTCTCAGCAGTTCACCTAAATCCAAAATAAAATATAAGTTGTGCTCCTTTGAAGGCAGCAAAGTTCACATTCTGGAAGGAAAATATAGATAATTTAAGAGAGTAATGGAGGACTACGTTAATCTGAAACAGCTATGACACCACTTATTCTTATTATTGGTTCTATTTTTACACTTTACTTAGACTTTTTAATACTCTTTCTTTATTTTAAATATCAAAAATTTTGCACATTTATTGTAAATAACAGCAATTTTGGCTCCTTATTTCTTCAACCAGCATGATTTGCATGTTTATTGCGTGTTCTTTTGTACATTAGTTTCCTTGTCTTTCCTGAATGTAATATGTGAGTTATTGGATACCTTGAATTTCCCCAAGGTGATGAATAAAGTATCTATCTATCTATCTATCTATCTATCTATCTATCTATCTATCTACCTACCACTTATCAGGTACTTATAATGCAGTCTTGAGATCCCTCCCCAGAAAGTCCATGCATGTCCTTGGCGGGAAATTTGCCATGTGACATTATTTATTTGGGACTCCCCATCAATTAAAAGGCCTCTTGAATGAGAGGTGAAACATCTCCAAGAACCAAACAAACAGAGATCTCCCTGCTTTTTACTGAAGCTTTTAGGATTATATATGAGAGCCCATCTCTACAATGCGGTTCAGAAGTTGCGTCCATGCTGAAAATGAGAACAGGATGATTCTGAGCAGTCTTTATTTCCACCACGAGCAACAGAAATCTGATGTCTGGACATGTGACTCCTGAGAGGAACTCCAGTGAGGCAGCATCAGCAAAATTTCTTGGCCATATCGGTGAGAGTTCACCTACATGGGTGTCACCTCCTTCTTACTGTGCAAATAAATCACATGGACATTTAATGATGGCTAAAAGTATGCAAAAAGAAAAATACTAACTGAGAGTATGCATTACCCAGTTAGAAAAAATATCACAACAACAAAGCAACCATGGCAACATACTGTGCAACCAAGGATGCATTTTTCTCACAACTGTTGGTTTCCTTGGAGTTTTAATATAAAAAGTGCTGTCTTTTAAAATAAGCCCAGTATCTTGATCATCACAGAAATCAAACAGCTCCCAAACCTGTTGAACAGAGTTAATAGAAATCCATTAATAGGTTACTGAAGTATCCTGTTTGTACAAGCAGGATGCCAACATGTGTTTCTCAGGTTACCAAAAACAAGTTGGGACTTGTCCAACGCATGAAAATGAGCCTTATCTGGGTGTTGCTACAGACAGTAAAGAGACTGTAAGACTAGGAAAGACAAGCAAATGTCAAAGATATCAATCATGCAAACAAAGCAGAATCCATTTTCTGAAATGATAATGGTTTTAGAAAGTAACCAACACCTGATTATGTAAACTGGCCAAAGTAAATCTGTTACAACATCCAGGTCGAGCCAGGTAAAAACAGACCCGGTACAAGATTTAAAATTAACCTTAACCTAGTATGTCACATATTCTGCATATTACTTATAGCACTGGCTCTTTTTAAACCTTCAAAAATATAAATTAAAAGCTCAAACAATCATTACATCTATTGTGAAAAGATTATTAGATCCATAGATTACATAAAGTTCTGAATTGTCACCTATTTTCCTTTGCATAAATACACATTTTCACCACAAATTGATGCACAAAAGCCACAAACTGGTGCCTTAAATTAACCAGAATGCAGGAACTGAAGTGCTTGACATCTCCCATTTAATGTGCCCAACCAATATTCAAATAAAAACCCACTTCAGTGCATTTCTTCACCCGTGGAGCGCACATAAAACCAGCGCCTCCACCATGGATGGATGAAGTCATCTGGTTCTTCATTGGCTACATTGGAAAGTGTGCCTGTGTGTGCATTCTGCAGAGTAGTGGTCTTTTTTGTGAATGTTTTCAGTGAATATTTTCCAGTGTAACCCAAAAACCTACTGTAGCCTATGTGTCCGACTTAAAAAAGAAGAGTGCAATTCACAAATGCTTCACTAAATAAAACACAGCAAAATACCGACTGATCCAGTGCACCAGTTGCTTCATAGATCTGTAAGTAAAAGTGGCTGCTTTAGTGATCACCTTGAGTTTTGGGTCATGTCCTCTCTCCCACACAGGCAGTTAAAACACCACATTAATGCTGATGTGCTGCAATAACAGGGCAGACAATACTGTTGCTGGATTTCGCTGTGTAAGTTGAAACATGAAAACGTGTTGCAATACTATACCCCAGGCAGCGATAGAACTAAAAATACAAAACACCTGGGATTAATTGCTGACTGTGGTGAAAAGCTGCATGTGATTCAAATATCCTGCAAACTTTATCACTTTCTTACAGTAGTAATGAGTAAGTTTTATTTATGTTGATTAACTTGTTACTCGTTGCTTTAATGACCAGTGAAAAAAAATGAGCATAAGGGTCAAGATTAATTTATGACACCAATGCTAACGTCCGCCTCTAAGGAAAGACTACATTTATGGTCCACCTTCGCCACCTGCTGGTTCATGGGGGTATTGCGGGCAACGAGAAGAGGTCGGAGATCATTATCTGACGTTGTGTCAATAACGGTAATGTTTTTTTTTTCACTTCAGTAGCAACGGTGTAAAATGCAACATGTTTGGACATAAAGCTTCTGAAACCACCAACAAAACGATCACACTGACGTAGCTGTTTTGGGAAACTACAAAAATGCCTTCTTCACATTACCAGTCACGTGGGCCAGTGGCGCAATGGATAACGCGTCTGACTACGGATCAGAAGATTCTAGGTTCGACTCCTGGCTGGCTCGTTGTTTTTTCGCCTTCAGAATGCGCGAACTAAACTATTTAGGTTAATCTTGGGTTAGCAGAGGAAGATACTCGTACACGTTATCGTGTTTTTAGTTTCTCGTTTGTTTTACATATGATATACATCACGATTCTCAACTCTTTTTATTCACAAGCAGCTTCCGCATCTAAATACGGAGCAGACCACTGTACGTCCCTGTCTTTACAACGTCTTTGTTCGACCAAGAAAATAGCCCCCTAAACACTTAAACACGGCTGTAACCGCTCACGAATAGTGCTACTCTACTGTGTCATAGCTACAGAGTGTACATATTTAAAGAATACGTGATATTGCTATGTATTCATCGGGCCAGTGGCGCAATGGATAACGCGTCTGACTACGGATCAGAAGATTCTAGGTTCGACTCCTGGCTGGCTCGATTCTTTTTACACCCAAAAAAACAGACCGCTAACTGTTTTATGTTCATGGGTCGAGCTATTCCGACACGTGACACCCAATCGCGTTCTTAATCACTACCATGAATCGTACCAGGGATTGACCAGTCAGAAGCAGCACTCCTACCAAGAATTCTACACAACCAGTGACATTCCGTTGCACCTTCCAGGATTTGACCAATCAAACACGGTAATACTACCAAGAATTAGGCTACGAAAGTTTAATAAGAACGTCAGCCTCAATTAACTAAGGCATGAACAATTTAATCATAACCAGCAAGATGATAAAAACTACACTTTAATATAGGGTGCTCATAAAATTTTGAGCTGATTTTCTTACATAGAAAATAAATTACTATTAATAACAGCCTGGCCATTTGGTAATAACACTGATATTACTTAATTATCAGTAGCTACTACAAAGATATGACCATAATTAACCAAAACAATGTGCGTTCCTCATTCCTTCTTAGAAACTTCAATTAAAGTGGATATTAATAGCGGCTAACGCGATCATAAGATTGCAGGTTCGATCCCCAGTGGGTGCGGCTCCACCTTGGACCCACTATAACTTGATTTTAATAGCAGATATTATTGAAGAAGTTCATGAAAGTAAAAACATTCTGCAGTAAACCAGAAAAAAATCCACGTTTCACCTGCCGTTAGCTTGAAAATTTCGTGGAAACTTTCTTTACCTCAATTATGGACGAACGCAGCCTCCAAGCAGCAAATCAGCAGCCATTCCTGGAGCAAAGTGATTAATGTCCAAACAAACAAAACCGTCGATATTCTCCACGTTTTGTGCACGTAAACTTGGAAAAGTGTGCGCAATTAGCCAATTTTCTGCAGGTTGAGCTTGTTTTACATTTCGACATGGCACATAACTAAAGGGACACTTTGCCTGCAGCGCCCCCTACAACACTGCTGCGTAAATTACACCGTGAGTCTGCTGGTCAGATCAATATAACTGATAATCAATAGTGGTAATAGTATACATACTATAACGAATTTAGATTTGTATTGCTATGCATTTGATTTATACTCTAGTATTTTATGTGTATTATTAAACATTATGCACATAGCCAAAAACTGTTCATACAAGGGCCAAACTTTGGATTTTTTGTTTAACCAGTAGGTTTCTTCTGGCTTGAAATGAACTAAACAAGTCACAAAATATTGTAAGACACTGAGATGTTTGAGATGGCAATGATTATTTTTAACCATTTCTGTGTTTTGTTGTTTATATTTTACTAGTTCTAATAAAAATGTTTTAAAAATAAAATAATTTTTAACAAAAAAAACAACAACACTGAAATTGTTCATTAAAATTCAACAAAAATCCAAAATTTGGCCTAGGTATGAACAATTTTTGGCTATGTACATAATGAATAATAATATATACCATAAAATAGAGTATAGCGTCAAATAGTTCTGCAATTAAATCCTGGATTTTAAAATAAAGAGACAAATTTGAGTCAGATGTTGGTCTACTGCAACGCATTTATTAAATATTTTCTTTACAACAATCACACAGCACATACATACATACAGTCAAGCCCGAAATATTATTCATACCCCTGGCAAATTATGACATGCCACTTTTTGTTCAAATGTAAATAACAGCTGAGAAAATTTTTTTTCCACAATGATGCCTCTTGTACATCATCTCATTATCCTCTGAGAGACCCCTGTGCAATTTCCAATCAGGAAAAAACTTGCTGGTTGAATAAAAGTAACATTAGGTCAAAATTTGCCATGGGTATGAATAATTTCGGACTTGACTGTATATGTTTGCTCTTCGTCTTAACCTACAGTTTGCTATGAAATAAGGACCTCAAATGACAAGCAACTTAAGTATTAAGTTAGTAAACTCAAGACAAGACACGAATAACATTTGGATGGCAAAGGCAGGCGACACTGCAAATCTTCTCAGGGGGGTTTGCATCAAAGTTAAAATGAAACAAATGTAACTGAATAAAGGCCTACAAATATATAATTTTTTTAAAATATACAATGTTTGCAAAGGTAACAAAATACATAGATCTACAGGCCTAATACCAACATCTTCATAGGTGCATAGAAAGCTCGCACATCTCTCTCTAAGTGCTTAGAACAGATTGCATGTGACAAATATTGGCTTTTTTGTTTACCACAGAACAGTGCAGCCCAAAGCTGCTCAAACTTAACAAAAGGCAAAGTAATAAAAGTGTTCGGTATGACTGTGACTCAGTAAGCACACAGAGACACCAACAACACTGTTTGATGTTGATATGAGGTGTTCAGAGATTATTATTTGATGTGATTTATTGCGCACTGTTTGCATATAGAACATGACATCACTGGCTCTGTGTGCAGGTTGAGATACAGGCATGTCTGGTAACCTGTCTGAGAATAAAAACTACTCCTACACAGTGGTAACTGATTAAAATGAGAAAAAGTAGAATGTTTTATTTTGCGACTCTTCAAAAAAATATATTCAATAATAAAAACACTTCTGTTAAATATAAATACACACCAGCTGTTGTTACTGTAGAAGCTGTTGTGTTCCTTCCAGTCCTTCGTGATTATCCTTCCTCTCTGACTGAAACATTAGGTACCTGTGATTTATGTCACATTCCACACTTCCTTTCACATCATTTGTGTAAATTATCCTGATCAAAACCTCTAACATGTAGGAAGTGTGAAGCTGAAGGCATACAGAATCAATAATGAGCTGAGGTGCAACTGATATTTACAGAAAGTGATCATTTCTGCAAATGTGACGCTTCATTGCATTCAAAGTGGGGCTTTGGTGTATTGCAATACTTCATGACTGGGCCAAACCCCTCTTACGTTCTGCATAAAGGAGACTTCATTATCACCCCTGTCAGAAGACACACATGGTAGAATGTGATGCGTTCAGTCGCTCAATCCTCTACAACAAGAATTGTGAATATCCACTCCTGCAGTTCCTTCTCACATCCACCAGGTGTCTCCCTCCACCTGTTAGTAGGAGGCGGCAGTGGCAGCGACTGAAGCGGAGCAGCTGGGCTGGATGTGCTTCAGGTGGCAGGAGTGGCAGAGGAGGTGTCCGTTCAGAGGGTAGCAGCGGTGACCCTCCTCGTCATTCAGCTCCATCTTACAGTCCTGAACAACACAAAGCAGGAAGAACGATGACACACGCAGCCGCTGAACGGAGGATAATTGGCCCGGCTCTGCCTTGACCTCATTTCTGACCCCTGGAAAATGTGACGGTAATAATTGCTGTCGTCGATAAAGGATTCCTTTATGTGCTGTGTGGTCTGCAGTTTCTCAAAAGAAATGTTTTTGCAAAGACAAACTGAGGTGGAGATGTTCCTCTTTGAACATCTTGAAAGGCAAAGAAAAAACCCTAAAAGAGGACACAGCACCGTTTCTCACGGCTCACTGATTTTATTTTGATGAAGTGAAAGAACAAGCAGCTGTCAATCAGACTTTGGCAAAAAAAAAGAGGCACTTGTGTAAAATGATGAGATAATGATGATGAGGTGTCGCGTACCTGCTCTACTCAGCACTGCATAATTACCAAGACTGTAATTAAGATCGGGGATCTTCTCATTATAATTTTTTCCTAATGAGCTATTCAGAGGTTCCCTGGCTCAGAGCCACTGAACACATGTTTTCAAAGACACATGTTTATAAGCCTGTAAGGACTTTGTTTTTACCCACCTCGCAGTGATAACATTCCACATGGTAGTCTTTGTCCATCGATACAACTCGAATGGTTTCATCAGACCCCTGGAGAGAAATTCACACAGACAAATGAAGCCAATCTCACCACAAGACACTCGGCTAGTTTTGTTCTGCTCAACTTCGCAGTCTGACGAAAGATCAATAAAAAGCGTGAGGACAATGGTTAAAGTCGCGAGTAGAATTGCCTGTGCTTTACATGACTCCTCTTCATTACAGCCTGTTCTCATCTCTTTGATCGTAAACCCCTGTTGCTAAACTATCGGTGTAGCCTTATTCTATTTTCTGAATTTGCTGTTGAAAGAACAGAGCTCATACTGAACTGTAATCTTGGACAGCATGTGCTGCCTGTGTATGAATCACATTTCTCACTATTATCCCCCACCTCAAATAACAGCTCAGAGATATTAGGCCTGACATTGTTTTGACCTGTTGTCTCGGGGGAAATATGGCTATATGAACTATCTGCTATTTGAGCAGTTAAATTCTGTTTAGGTCATAAGTGAGTCAACATGAGCAGATAAGGGCTATATGTGTTAAATGTGGATTAGGGCTGCATGATAGTGGAAAAAACTTACATTGCAATATTTTGTTTTTTGGAGATGTATATTGTGATATGAAAAAATACAGGAATTTTCATCAGATTACTTCAGTAACTTTATTTGAAATTAATTTATTTCTGTTCATCTAATTATGTTGTGCTCCTTTATTTGTAACTGTTTTAAAAGTTGGTTGCACGTTTTAGACAGGAATTGACTCTAAATTGATGTTAATGTTGTGATTTTTACACAATAAGAAAACATGCAAGGCAGTGTAAATATAGAGGAAGTTAATGTTCACTGTCCACACAGTAGTACTCCTGAACTGTGGATGGAACATAAGACTCAACTGGACCAGCGTGTGAAGGAAACCAGCTCTCAGCTACAGTTTGGGGCCAAAACCTTTGAAAAGTAAACAATGTTCTAACATACTGATATTCAAACCTTATGCTTAGAATGAGTCACTACTGGCTGCACTTGACTCGTGAGCTCTTGTCAACTCGGCTTCTCTAACGCTAAAAACGTATGCAGCATCAAAACAATATGCCAGTTTAACTCAGCATCTAAAAGTAGCATTGATTTATGATCCTTAACTAACGTTGTTAATGTTATTACTTCATGTGTTTCTATTTTGTCACATTTTAGGGCAGTGATGTTGGATATTTTTGTCACTTGTGCATGATGTGACATTGTTCAGTTGGCATGTTGCAGCTGCAGATGTGATGCATATCGATGAGAGTCATTGGTCTGCATGTTATGATTTGCGTATTATCGACTGTAGTTGACTGTAGTAGCCTCAGCTCTACCTTTCTGATGCACTGTTGTGTTTTTTCCCCCTGCAATTATTATCTACTCTGACCTTATAACAATCTGCCCTACAGTGCCTAAAACTGCAGATGTTGAAGATCTGAGCCCTGATGTTTTCATCACTTTCCAACACTAAGTATCGCCCTTGCATTTAGATTAACGATTCAGTTGCATATCACATACATTTGCCAGGAAATCAAGGAACTTGGGTTTTGCTCTCTCTCCTAGAACACATTCTATGCCTCCGTCACAGCAGTTACTGATTATACTTTAGGTTTATACTCGCAAGTCCCTTAATATTTCAAATCATCACAGTCACTTGCTAACAGAGAAGCAAGCTATCTGAGGTTGGACTTGCTATAAATCGTGTGAAAGTGAAAACTGTCAGCAGTTGCTTGTGTTTGCATGGACACCAGTATCCCAGTTCTTATTCATATTCAGGAAATGGTGTTTCCATGGAACACAGAGAAACCTGGTTGTTCATTTCCCCATATACACGATAAATAATAGTATCCTGGTGCTTGATGACTGTGTGCTGTTTACAACGCAAAACAGCAATTTAATCTGACATTTCTGTAACTGTTCGCCTAATATCAAACTGATTTAGCTGTAGCTAGTAAAAATTAGGCCATTTAGGCTAATTACACGCATCATGTTTTGAATTTGGCTTATCCACCTCAGTGACAGGTATGGGAGATGAGAGCGAAAGCAAATAGTAAACACGCTAAAACTTCATCCCACTGTGTGAAATCATTTCTAGTGTTTTATTTGAATTAAACTATAATCCTCAACATTAAATAACAAATGTACAAATACTTTCTATGAATAAACATCTGAACTTATCTGAATGGATTTAGACCTAGGGACTGTGAACCACAGTTCATAGTATGAGAATCTTCTATAGACTAATATTTCATTATTTCCTAAATCTGAAGGTTGAAATGCAGGCTGAAGCTATCTTACCTCTGAAGGCAGGATGGGCTGGTTACAGGCTGCACATTTAGGCGCCAAGACCCTGGAAGAGTGATATGAAAGAAAAACATTTTCATAGGCTTGTTTGAACTTCACTGAAATAAGTTAACTACACAGAATGCAGTTCAGAAACGAGCTGAATTCAAATTAAGTTTACCCAAAGACTGTAGAGGTTACAGTGCATATGAGGTGTCCCTCTTTTAAGCTATGAGCCTCTCATATTTCTCTCTGACTAGATTCTTGGATCCTGTTTCAGCTTAGGAGGTGCCAGGTTTGCAGATGTGTTGGCTTTCCCTCACACAAGTGATTCCCCAAATCCAGGAACGAGTAGAAAAATACAAAGCAAACTGAATTCATTATTTCCACACACATGTCTGGCACCTGGATGTCTGAGGAAAAAAACAAAGGCTCCTCTCAGTGTGGATGGGCATGACTGTGGCTTAAAGTCAAACACACACTGTATACACAATAAGGTTTGTCTGATTTAATCAGCGTAGAGAACATGTGGGGGCTGCCAGCCACAGATGATCCACGTGCTCCGTTGGGCTGTACATGTTGTCCCAGCAGAGTGAAGAAAGGCTGTAGCTGCAGAGCTGCTGCTGAGGTTCTACAGGTGCTACTGCTGACAATTCTAATTATTAACAGGTACAAAATCAACTTTCCATACAAAAAGCTTGATTTTTAACAGAGATGACAGACAACCTTTATTTGTCTTAACAGAGTGTGTTACTGTCAAATTTGGATGGGAAGAGTCATGGCTGCATGCCAGTCTTCACACCTCTAACTGGACAGTGATCTTTTCTCCCTCCCCCTTCTTCTTTCATGCCAGACTAAACTTCTCATGTGTCTGCCACACGTGGCAGAGAGAAACTCAGTCCACCCTGCAGGCCTTCTCAACCTGATCCAGCAGTAGCAGGGGAAAGTTAAGAGGCTGCGCTGTGATTTAACTTGGAATGTGAAGCCCAGACAATTCTTTCCAGTGTCACACAAAACTAATTTACCCAAGATGAATTCAGGTCATGCACTTGTGTTCCTTTAAATGACTGTGTAACAAGTGACGCTCACCTGTGGTAGTCCTTGACACAGTAGATCTTATTTTCAGTGTCCACAGTGAAGGGTACTCCATCAAGGCTCTCATTACAGATGACACAGCGGAAGCAGCCTGGGTGGTACGACTTCCCGAGGGCCTGCAGGATCTATAGAGGTAAGGATATGAGGAGGCACAATAAAAAACTGAGACATCTCCTTCAATTTATCTGCGGGATAGAGAACATATGTAGACTTGCGAAAAGAAATCCTTCACTTCCTGACTTGTGATGACATCATGTGCGTCTGCCTTTTTTTGTTTTTACCCACGAGTCTGTTTTTGTGTGTGTGGGAGACAGAGCGACGCAGAGCCAACACTTCCTCCTGAGTCTTTATCCAGATGTGCACGCAGAAAGCTCATTTAGGGTGAAGTAACCCAAGTTTCTGCTGAGATCACCTGGCTCGTACCCACACATACAAACACACACACAGGCAAACCACAGAAAAGCAAAGAGGAGAAAGTTAACAGACACTTACCATGTCCATAATCAGATGTCCACATGCGTTGCACTTGTCAGCAGACTGCTGGAAACCAGAATACTACAACAGAGACAAGACGACAGTGATGTCATTGGAATTTGGTTCTTGAACGGATGACTGAAATCTCTGACTTTCATTGTTTGAGCACTCAGCAACTCCACAAAGTCTCCAACACACAATCCAACGTTGAATGCGTGGTTTAGCATGTGTAGCTGAACTGAAACTGCTCAAAAATACTCCTCGGTCCCTTTTCCAAGAACAGCATCACTACAGACAGCAACAACAAAAACAGTTTGTGCTTTAGGTGTGTCATTTGCCACAAAAGACAGTCGACACATTTTTTAGAAAGTCATTTCAAGACCATATGGTGTGGCTCCTGAGATTTGGGTTTAACTACATAAACCCCAAAGCCCAAGGGCGGTTTCGAAAGGCATGCAATCTTTTAAAAAAATCCATCAAAGTTGCACCATTTATTGGAACCAGAAACTGTAAAACCAGAAAGAATCATATGATTTTCAGCTTCCTTGAACTACTCATCTGTGATGTGCTGTTCTGTCAGAAAACTTAACAAAGTCCCAGCCTAAAATTTTATTATATCCTCCAAACTTTTATTAATATACTCTACTTGTCTCATTCAAAAAAAATGCTCTTACATCACATTCTATAAAAACATTTTGCACTCCTCAGCACAACAGTGCAGTCATTAGTCTAAGTTGTGACAACATTCACACATTCATTTTTTTTTCTTTTTTGCAAAATAAACTAAGAAATTCAACTTTTTTCTTTTTGTTTATGATCTCTGGCATTATAACTTTGGTATACTGAAAAAAAACTTAGTTCTCCCTACTTCTAGCCATGGTTGTGTTGTTTCTATAGAGGTGAAGGACTTTTTTAATACAGGGGAAAGTGAACCCACACTGAGTGAGATTGTGACCGCAGCAAATAAAGCCCATAAACTTCTTGGGGTTCACAGGGTTAAATATACATTCATAAGCTCAGTTTCCCAGACGTGGATTAAGTCTAGTCCTATACTAAAAACTTTCTTCAATGTAGATTGACATTGAGTTTTTCTTTTTAGTCTAGGACAATGCTTAATCCACATCTGGGAAGCTGCCTGATACAGTATATGAATCCATATATTTTGCTGTTATGTATGAGCAATGTCAGCTAGGAGAGGCCACACCAACAGGCCTGGCAGAGGAGCACACGTAATTAACAGTACATACAGGGAGCAGAGCCAGAGCAAATTTAATTCAGTATAAATTTTGATTTTAATTGAGCAGCTAAGAGCTTTTGGTGGAAGGGCAATTAGATGAGGTTTTATGCAGACGGGGCTCCTGGGGTAAACACACACAGAGCTACTGAGCAAGTGTGAATGCAAGAACAAGTTGGAGAAAATACTTTTCAAATGAACACACAGCATTAACACTGGCTGTAAAATGAAGGCTGGAAATTAATGACAAATTTTACCTGAGGGTCTCAATTGCATTTAATATAAATCCTTGCATGATTATGGATACTGAAAGTTTTCCATTTTTGCAAAGTGCTCAGGACGTGCGTGCCCTCCACCCTTTCGACCATAGTAGAGCAGCTTCTCCTGTTACTGACCTCCTTCCAGCTCCACCAAAGGGAGGAAACTGACATGAATCAGCTGCATTAGATGCTAGAAACTGGGTCACAAGGTCAAAGTCTTAGTATTTAAATTGAAGGTTGAGAGAGTATATCCTGCTTATACGTTGGTGTAAGTAATACCCCACAAATGGCAGTTTAAAGGAAAAGTGTTAACCCGTAGTTAATCTCAAATACAGAGATGTCTTCCTGATTTCAGACATAGGCCTGATGAATGTAAGAAGTATGAAAAAGCTACTGTCTGATAACAGTAGACACCACCTAATGCATTTTCCCAATAAAGGTTACAAGACCACACACCCCAGTTGAGGCATACTTAATACTGATTGTATATTGGCCACTCACCAGGAAGTCCTCTTCACAGAAAACCTTCCCTCCGACATAGTAGAAAGCCTTCCCTCTCAGCCTTCGACCTGCAGAAACAGACAGAAAGGTCTATTTGTATCATTTCACATTTCACACCTGAGAGTCTGAAAACCTCTCTGTCCGAGAGAGAAAAAAACATGCTTTTTTTTCTATTACTGAAATATGATTAAAGATGAGAGTTAGCAGATTAAAGCAGACTCGAAAAGGTAAGTCAGTGACAGAATGTTGAAATGTCATAGTGGAAAATCTTGCATGAGCCATGAGCTTGATCTCAGAAAATAGTTCCAGCACTAATGCATGAAGACCGTAATGATTAATTACAGCCATTCGAAGGTAATGGGCCCTCTTGCAATATTCATTATATCCTGCTGAATCCCAAGCAGATAAATCAAATGAGCAGATCTATGGTGTGCTGGTGACTTAATATAATATTCCTGGGACACAGAGTAGCCTGCAATAGGACAAGGAGCACATCTGGATTAAACACATGTGGGGAAAATGCTGATTAAATCCAATTACTAGACAGGTGCAACAGATTAAACACTCTGTTCTATTGGATTTCATAGCAACAACAGGCCAGGGCCTACATCGACCCGCTATTTTTCTTCTTTGTTCTTTTCTAGTGTCTGTCCTCATGCTGGGTTTGCTTCCTCTCTGTCTGGATCTGTCTTCTTATAGCAACACACACACCAAACCTTTTTTGCTCACTTCTCATAGCTATTCTTGCCCAGGTCCCACAGGAAGAGGGAACATTCCTCACATTTTCTAAGTGGGGAGGTGAGGGAGGGGACAGCAGGGGAGAGGAGGGGTTAACCTTAGTGAACAGCCGCCTTCTTTATCTCCTGGGCGCTATCTCATGCTCTGTTTGCTTGATTATTTGTATCCAGACCACTTCTTCCAGTGTCACAGAGCAAGACTGAGATCATATGTCTTATATCGTCCCTTAGATATAGATTAGCCTACCCATAGATCAGCGCGATGAACCTACAAAGTGAGGAAAATGCCTGTAAGAGTCTGTTAAGGGAAAAGAAGAGCTCAGACCAACAAGCAGTACTGTCTTTTCTCTACTAAAAGTTACTATCTGTAAATCACTAGACAAACTGAAAGTCATAATTGCAGGGTCAAAGAAAGCATGAAACTCGGCTGTTTTACAGCAATGAGCGTGAATTATATGTAGAAGAAGAGCAAAAGACAAAAAAAGAAAATCCTGTGATTCCACTTTTTCAATCAAATGCACATAAAACTGTCAGAACCAGTTATTTATAACTAAATTATCTTACGTAAATGGAATAATAATGGTCACGCAGTAGCCAAAGTCTGGCCATTGCTCACACAGAGCCACCTTAGGAAAAGACAAGTGATTCGGATCAGGCCAAGGTGTGGAACTGGCCTTGGGTAATTACTGACAGACAGTCTTGCATCCCTAAAGGAAGAGGGGGACGGATGAAGGGGATGAAAGTGGGCTATTCCTCTACTTCACATTCTTGTCTTTTCTCCAGTAAGTCAGAGAGGGAAGGCTGTGAGCTTTGCAGAAAGATAAGAGCTTAATTAAAGTCAGGAGTCAAGACTGACGGGTTGAAAAGCACTAGAAAGAACTATGACTATTGCGCTTTCATAAAAATGTAAAATACCTGAGGGACAGAACTTAACACAAGGCCATTTTCTAATTAAACCATTCTATGAATTCCCTCATGTAATCCCATTCAGAAAATAAGCAACTCACAATGACCGTGCCATGACTGCCTAATCAAGCCTATGTTCTTTCCTGTGAGTAAATTACTCAAGTGAGACATCTCAGCAAAAGACCTCTTTTTCATTTCCAAATTTAAATTTGTAGATTGTTTACTCTGAGATCCTGTGTCACCTAAAGTAATTTCCAATTTGTGTTTAACCGACAACGAAAACACTTCCTGCATTTTCAGCAATTCTTTCTGGTAGTCTGAATGCATTTGTCTGACTGTGAACAGCACCTGGGATGTTTGGTCAAGGCCTTGAAAATCTACCCACCAGATGTTAACATACCAGCGGATTCAAGACCAATCAGATCCTTTCTTGTACTCTCCAAAGCCTGCGGACTGACTGGGATGAGGGGCTCGTATTAGGAGAGCAGAATCTGTGCATCAATGTTCTTGCTAGCACTGCTGCTGTGTGGCTGTCTTAGTGGAATAAATTTACAACAAAAATAAAAAACAAACAAAAAGCAATGCACTCAACAGGATGGCACATGGTGATAAGTCATTCCTACCTACATCTTATTTACCACATAAATATAAAGGAAAAATATGACAAAATCTCATATAAATAAGGGGAACTGCTTTCTTTTTGCAGTCAGACAGATTATCTCAGTTATCTCAATCAGGCCTAATCTCCAACTAGACCTGGGTTGTACTTCTAAAGGTCTGTAAACAGTAACTGATTAACCTAGCACTGAATCCCAGACATGCAGCCTGAGCTCTCCCTGCCATCAAGAATGTTCTCCTGCCTCTCAGTCACCTTGGGGGGAGCGAAGAACTGGGGGCATAGGAGGAAGTTTGCGGTCATAAAAACCTGTTATGTAACTCAACAAGTGCAGCAGTTGTCGTGATACAGATTTTGCAGGCAAATGAGAAGCAGTGTTTACTGTAAATCACTTGTGCTGTTTACTGTGTGGGTACATGCATATGTATCAGGGTGCCCCTGCATGCCGGCTGCATGTGGTGGGTGGTGTTCTCCCATTGAATGGTCTCCCTGTCCCACACTGTGCTCCCGTCTCTTTGCGCCCAGCTGACATAACAGCACCTACTGTCCTCCTGGAGCCTAGACCGACTGGGGGCCCCCCTGTGCCTGCATTCCTACCCAGATGAGATGCTTTTCCCTGGGGCCACTCAAAGCGAACACAACCCTAATGCTCTCACATGGAGCAAGCTATGAGAGGTATGTGGTGAGTAAACTCTCTCCCTCCACTTCAGACATCAGCTTCATTCTGCCCCACAATATTTCTCTCTCACACATGCACAGGATGGAGGGTGAAGGAAAACAAAGATGTTAATCACATGTTTGAGCATGCAACCAGCAAGGTCAAAGGCGGTGCAGAATAATGAGCCTTAGAAGGGGTCAGCACTGTGCCACAAATACTCCACATACCCACGATCTGATAATTGGGACAGAGATTTTAATTGGCTGGAGCGGAGAGGCAGGGAAGTGCGCAGCCGTCCAGGCATGAAGCTACAGGTCAGCCATACATCGGACAGTTCAGGCCCAGGTCATGAACCTCAACTGATGTCTGGCGTCACTTAATTGGTCGGGTAAACTGTATAAACTGACCAAGTAAACCCAATGACTTGATCAGTGCAGTCTTGAATGAGTGGGCCACCGAAATATGCTACGCAGATCACAGCAATAAGACAGATCTATAAACCAGAAAGCTAACTTTTGAGTAGTTAAACCTTGATGAAATCTGACCTATATTTTTCTAGCACTAAAGTTTAACAATTGACATGCAAAAGTTAGCTGTTCAAACACATGTAGTTTATTTAAAGCTGCAGTGCGGAACTTTTTTCTCCCCCTTCTGGCATTGACAGTGATTACAAAACTACAGTCAACACATTCATATCATGTATTTCTCATCGTTGTTTTCTTTCGTATTTAGACTATAAGCTTTCTGCTAAACGAGTTTATCTTTCATCTGGAACATTTCTTGGTTCCCTTCTAGGTTTTTCTACCACTAGCTCTGTCTTACCACTACACCTAAAAAATGTGTAATTTTACAGATTTCCTCCTTTGTATTTTTGAAATACACAAAATTATTAATGAAACTAAGAAATACACTGTAAATGTACATGTCTAATGTAAAATAACATTAAAAACCTATGTTAAAACTCTTTAACGTTTGCAAATTTATCATAATTTCACAAATACTAATAGATGAAACTGTTAAATTCAAGTTTAATACCGCAAATATGTTCCTAAAATTAAATACAATTAGTGACAATTAACAGGAAAAGCATAGTTTTTGTATTTTACTGATTTGTTTGTTAGATAAAACACATCTTGTACAATTACAGAAGTTTTAGCAGCTGCTTATAATAACTGCTTTGATCAATGTATAATATTAATAAGCATCGATAATCTGTCAGAATACAGCTTTTAATCATACGTATCATTTAATCAGTCTACTCCCTTTCCATCACTACAGTTGCTCCCCTGCTTAGCTCTGGCAAATCAAAAAATTGCTAGTTAATGTAAAAATAGGGACTTACACAAAAAGTACATTTAAAACTCCACTACATTGTGAAATACAGAGAGATTTACCTGCCACTAATAGGTTTATTCAGCATTCTGTGAACTCATCTGACAAGTGTTTGGATGTTATACATGTTCATTTTTATGTAACTCCCACACTCTAGCATTAAACTCGTACTATTTTAAAAAGTTTAAACTGCATCTGCCTCAGGTAATTAAAACAGAAAGAATAATAAATAGTGTCTTTGAAGTGTTGAAGTATTTTTAAATAAATGAGCCCTGTAGCCAAGCAGTGTGCTACAAGCCATCTTGCTTCCTTACAAGTGTAACAAAATAAACATCTTACATAAGTGTGTTTGTGGTATTACCGGTATTATTCAGTGATTTTCAGTCTCAAGTTCGGCACAAAACTCAGGCCCACTCTAAATAATGTCCTAAAACTTACTGTATTGACAGATGGGTGAAATGGGAAGGCATGAAGCGCCGCTGTGTGTGTCTTTGTGTGGGCTGGAGGAGTGACTGGCACACCCAGAAACCAAACACCAGCAGTACAGGACAGTAATCCCTAAATAATTGTGTGCTTTTGTTGGGGGCAGTGAATGACTGAAGAAGGCACCACTTTCATTTAAGAGTACAGGAGTTTTGGCAGCCTATTAGTCTGCAGGTGACATGAGCTTTACGTGTGGAGAAGAAGTGTAAAAACGGGAGGAAAAAGTCTTTTAATGAAGGCACACTGTGGGTGGGTGTGTGTGTGTGCACTTACTACAGGCACTACAGGTGAAGCAGCTGTCATGGTAGAGGCTTCCCATAGCCTGGCAGGCCTGGCCGGCTCCATACACTGCCTTATTACACTTCACACAGGCTCCTGGAACATAACACAACGTGTCAGCAAATCAGAAAAGTTCACATGAAGACACACATGTAAGTAATCCATCATTCCTGAGAACAGTTTAATACAATACATGGAAATACACCACATCAACCCACATTAAGTTAATTTTAAATACAAATAAAACAAGTTCAATTTAATACCCACACACCCGGTTACACTGTTGGAGACAGGGGAATAAATAACCTCACAAAAGTTCAGGAAGCTGGTTTAGCAAGCTGTGTCAGTGAAAGAGGAAATATATCCCTATTTGCTTATTTGACTTGGCTCGGAGACTGGGAGTTCTGTTAATATAGACGTTGATAAAAATCAAAGTGTTCCTGCTCTCACAACTCACAGTTAGTGTGGCTTGATATCAGGACACTGGACGTACTTAATATTAATCCACCCACTCATCCAAGCCAAACTAGATCTGAACAAATGTGCAGAGAAAGTGAAAAAAGTCAAGGAACAGAAAAAAACACATGAAAGCAACAGTTTTCTCTCTTCTGTGGGTTGGGTGAAGAAGACTTTGCAAAAAGCTAATCACATGAGAGCATGCCAGGATAATTACATAATCTGTCCTTTGACTTTGGACAGCTCCTGAGCAACACAAGGTTTCCATGTGATCAATATGTTTCTATCTAAAGCTGCTCTGGGTGAAATACTTTCCAGACCTGATGTGAAAATAGTATCTTTTATCATCCCACTTCTCTGCCATTCTCCATTTCTCCCTGTGTGCTGCATGACATGAAGTGATAAGACAACTGATATATGGACTGCCCATCACTGCTGACCCTAATGGGTAGTCAGCTAGCTGCTAAATCAATCAGATACGGTATGATATGACCAACCAGTCATGAAAACAGAAGGGGTGATGCCACTGATGGAGGATGAAAACGAGACCTCGAGTTTCTCCTCTAGTGTCAGGATGTGTGTGCATGGGCATGAGGTTATTTGTGTGTGTAGGTTTTTATAGCAAAAGAACCCTTCAGAGACTGGGAAATATAGCTCAGCAGACGAGAGCAGCCCAGCCCAGCCCAGCCCAGCTTCTCCTCTGACAAAGAAACTTCTGTTTCCACTGTATCCAACACACATCACATGGCGGCCTCCTCCAAAAACACACAGTTACATTTAATAACCTCCTTCAAATGTTTCTCCTCACAGACTTGCAGTAACACAATATACAAGTGGGCTATATATAATTCAACTAAGCCTAATGCCTAATGCCACCACAGAGGACACATCATCAGGAGCCCCAATGGCTGGAAAGAAGATTTAGAGATAATAGAGAGATATTATTAGAAAGCAAAAGAATGTCACTGTTATGTAAGCTATTTTGTTTACTTGAAAACACAATAAAGTAGTTATGCCCTAAAACTACTGAAATGAATCAGTGAGGGTCGAACAACAAACAACAGTACACAAACTGTATAGTACCTAAAACTTTTGTAGGACTTTTTGACAACGCACCAAGGACTTTTTTCTTTTCCTCTTCTTTCCAGCTTTGATTTTCATCCACCACAAGAAAAAAACGCAGTAAAAGTCCATTCTTACTTTTATTTTTCCTGTTTAGTACCAAAAATTCCATATTTCCGTAGTAACCTCCTTGCCGGGTGGGCCACTACAAATTTGCTTTTGGCTACAGTCCCATATTCCAAAACAGTGTAATTATTCAGAGGGACTGACTGGCTTGGAGTCGAGGGGGAGGGGAAGCAAAACAACCTCACCCCTCCTATCCCCCTCTCTCACCTTTCCCAGCTGTCAAAACTCTCAGTAGAAGGCTGTTTGCTGGCCAATATGCCACTGACAGGCAGCTAAACTTCTGTCTCACTGTAGCAGCCTGTGTTATCACTTCTAAAAACTTCTACCAGATGATAGAAGCTGTACTTTAAAAGGAGCACAAATATGTAAATCACAATCTCATGTAGGTAACATATAACTGAGGTGAACTGTGTCACCTACTCACAGTGGTTTATAACCATTCATCAGATGAGCTCAACTGTTTATCAATCACTTTTAGATGTACGTTAACCAGTTATTCATATCCTACTGCTGTTACACCAATGACTACCAGCAGTACGTCTTGTTTAGCCCTGAAAATCAAGGCAATCTGGATAATTATGCACCATTAAGGACTGGATGGCTTCTAATTTCCTGAAGCAGATAAGAAATCCGGGTTGTTGGTCCTGATCATATTTCAGCAGTGTCACTCCCCACTGTGGACCACTAACAATCAACACAGTGCAGTCAGCTAAAAACATGGGAACTGTTTTTGATCAACAGCTAAACTTTAATCAGCACTTCTTTCAGGATCAGGACTTTTTCAATCCTGTTATCTATCTATTTCCGAAGTCAAACAAATGCTGCGCAAAAACATAGCTGAACAACTCATCTGCACCTGTATTTCCCCCCACCTGGACTACTGCTACTCATTATTCACTTGCCTAAATGATGCAGCAATTGTCCGTTTACAATTTCAAAACACAACAGCTCACAAGACTGCTCACAAACAGTCAACACAGGGAACACATTACTAAAGTGGTGGTTGAATTACACTGGTTCCCTATTTGCTACAGAATTCAATTGGCATCACCATCCTTCAATGCCAATATATGTTGAAAGCTGAGACTTAAAACAAAGGGGGAACCATGCTGTTACTGTTTTCACAACAACATCCTGGTACAAACTCCCCCTTAGTGTCAGAACAGCTGTTAGTGCATCAGCTGAAAAAAAACTGGCATTTGTATAACCTTTCATAATGTCTTTCTGTTTTATTGTTGCTGTTTTTATGTTTTATTGTCCTTTCTAAACTTTTATTGTCTTGTTTTAAGGTTTTATTTTTGCTCTTTTCTATAAAGCACCTTGTAACTCCAGTTTTGAAAGGTGTTATAGAAATAAAGTCTATAATTATTATTATTGTTCACTTTTCATAGTTTCACCTGCTTATAATTTAACTTTAGGGAAGTATTTCGACTTTTTTTGTTACTCTTGGCCAGTTATTTCACAAGTGTATTCATTACATTTATGTAATTATATTGACTTGCTCATTTGTTAACTATTTTTTATGTAATCTCTACGGGAAATGGCTTTAGGATGTGCAAGGTGACTCAGGTTTAGGGGTGTGCTGTAAAGTCTGCCAATTATAGCTTGAAGCTCCTGACAGTAGTGCTTGTAGTGTTACAACTCCGCCAATTAGACCAAAGTATTCACACTTTTCAGAGAATCATTTTTAAAGCACTGAGCAATTAAAGCCACATGATGTACCTTGAAAAGCAGCAAAATATGTATGCCTTGCACTCTCATTCATGGAAACATATTGCAGGCTGTGTCACTTATGGCATATTTTCTAAGTTATAGCAGCAAACACAGACAGACACCACACCCAAGAAGTTATACAGCATATTAAAATGTGTCAATGCCCGCAGGCCATATATTTATAGACAAAAAGACGCAGACATGAGCATGAGAGGATATCGCATTCACATAAAATTCATATAAAAAAAAATCGGCCTCCAAAAACCCGCCAGAGCAGGAGCCAAGAATCCCTGGGAAGAGTTAAGACGAAGCTTTCCAGTCAACGGCCAGATGGGATAAATTAATCCTCCATCTTAACACAACACTAAACGCTTCACTGAATGTGTGCCTGTGCATGTGTGTGTGCGTGCATGTGTGCGTGCGTGTGTCTGTGAAAGTCAGAGAAAGAGAGCAAGCAGAACTCTGGGATGTCCCACCACTTCTCCCCTCTTGAATGAACTTGTCTATAAATCTTGCATCCTCTCAGGCTCTTGCGGTCAAGGACAAAGAAGCATCCATAAACTTGTCCCTAAATCTCTCCATTTGTCTACTCATCCATTCAGTTGCACCACGGGCACCCCTGAACTCGTCTGAGACACCCCTCCCCTTTGAATCTTAAGACCTCATTTCTAAAATTCCTCACTCTCTTCCTTCAGACATTCCTCAGTGTTCCCCTGGTGCAGCCATTTGGCACTGAACTCATTTTCCCAGAACCTACAGATGCAGTTATGCCAATCAGCACAATGTAAAAATGGGAAATTTGATGGAACCAGCCCTGTTTATGGACACAGGTAAATACCACTTTAGCACTGAAAGAGGCTAGAGCAGTCTTAACCCACACAGAGAAGTTGGATCTTTCAAAAACATTACAATATGCAAAGAAGACATCTACAAACATGACAACACAGCAAAAGTGCTCAAAAATCTGTAAAATCACATGTGGATCTTTCCTTATGTCTTTTATGAAAGAGTTTTATGAAAACACTAAAGTGTAGGAAATGAGCCTACACAAGTTTTCTTTCTGGCATGACTCAGAGGATGAGCCATGGTCTGGTGGGAAACTCCTTATAGGAACTATGTGTGGGCTAATGGAATTGTGTGTGTATGAATAAAAGACATATACTGTATGACTTTAAAATCTGCACCTCTGCCAACTGCACACTATGCTCTCCCACACATCCGTAACATCCATGTTGCAAGGCTATTTATGAGCTTTGTCGTGACAGTGACGTATGCCAAAGCATCTTCCCTTACACACCAGTAAAAGCGCACAGGGGGGCTGAGGAAGGCTGTGAATTGCAATCATGACATTCCAGCAGGGAATTCCTTCATTGAGGAGGCAAGGGTGGGCTAATGTGTGTGTGCACTGGGGTGCTTTGTGACTTCCAAGATATCACACTCCTTCCCTTCCCGCTATCTTTATTTCTTGAAGCGGGACATTCTGTCTTCATGAATGGCCTTGGCTTCAAAGACCTGGTAAACACGTGAGCACCAGCTTTCTGTGTAGCAAACAGTACAGCTTACAGCATATGTATGCATCTGTGACAACAGCCTGCCAGCTGATCTCAAAGCCAAACATCTGTTTTTCAGAGTTGCGCTAATTTCCGGATGGCGCTCCTACAGTCCAGATAGAGCAGCTAGTACTACAAGCACTGATATGAGGAATAGAAACCACAATATTCTGCTGATGATGGACATTCTTCTCCACCACTGTCCACCTCTGCAGGCACATATGACAGGGTTGTTTGCTATGCCCCCAAACTCCAACGCTAGCACCCGCAGGTGGTGTTATTCATTAACATTTTCAGTGAGTGCACGTGTTCATCACATGCACAAGCATGCATGGCATGCTCACAAAAAGAGTAAAGGGAAATGTGCAAGCACAGGTCTGTGGTAATGACATCATGTGGAAATAGTGAGAGCCAGTCAGTCGAACAAAGTCAACATAGGGAGTCACATTTACACAATCATAAACGTAATGCCACACAAAACTGACTGAAGTGATGCAGCTCTGACTAATAAGTTAAGTTAGAAATGTTGCCTCAATCAATTCAAGGTGGAGTTTCTGATTATGGAGTAAGCAGTTGATATTAAGCCAGATGGCACAATTAGTTAATGTGCTAGATTTACCATCCTTGTCACGCCCCCTGTCCTTTGCACAACCATGGACACGCATGAGTACAAATGTGCACAGGACACACTGTAATAGTGTTGTGAGGATCAGTCTGCGTAACTGTGCTTGTTTCCCATTTACAGAGCCATGGCTGTGTGCAAAACAGCAGACTTTTTCTTTGCGCACAAACAGAACGGAGCCCTAATAGACAGTAAGGAGATGAATTTGACAGAAACTCAGTTGGATTAGAATCACATAATTCTTTAAATCTCTAAGGGATGATAAGAGGGCAACATTCTTCTGTGGCCACCTTTAACTATCACAGGGTTTGTTGTGGAAAGACAATAAGTGATTAAAAATAGACGACAAATTAGAAAAATAGTCTGTCTGCATTCCACAGAGGCAAATAAGAGAGGCCTCCTACAGTATCTGCTCAAAAAGCTCAACTATGTTAAGTCTATGGATGCCATCAGAGACCTACCACAGCTGGGATGCCCTCCTGTTTAAACCACAGAAAAGGAAACACACAAAACATGTGTGACTGTGTGTGAGGGAAACCCAGAAGAAAGATGACAAAGGGTGACAGTGGGTGCATGTGTAAATATAAAAATCAAAACCAAGTGGAGTCATGTTCTGAAGTGTCAGTGGGTGGTTCTGTCATTCATCTGGCTTCAAAGCAGTTTTCTAACTGATGCCGGTAATCTGAAGTCTTACCAAAGTAGTCAGTCTTTGGTTGGGCATCCATCTCGTTTTCCAGCCGCTTGGTGATGGCTTCTAATTTTATTTCAGCTGCTGAAGGCCCCTGCTCAGGGGGCTGTGTGAGAAGAGGCTGGGAGGATAGTTGGACAGGCTTAGGGGAGGATGGCACTTCAGCTTCACCACTGGCAGGTATTTGGCTCTGACCTTGACCCTGGCTGATGTTTTTGGAGACACTGGCAGGGCTCAAGGCAGAGGTTGCCATCTGGGCTTTGGGTTGAGGTGTTTCAGAAGATGCAGGTTGGACATAAGAAGCTGCCACAGGGCCATTAAGGCTGGCAGAGGGTTTGGAAGGCGGAGGCGCCACGTAATGGGCTGCAGGCTGGGTGGAGGGCTGCTGCACATGGAAGTCGGCTCCTCCTGTGAAGGCACTCAGAGGCAGGGCTGGGATCAGGTCTGGTTTTGGTGAGCCAGAGGGTTCTGCTGTCCATCCCCTGGCTGGCCCTGCAGAGGAGGGTGGACTCAGGTTAACAGGAGGCTGCTTGAGCTGGGATGGAAGACTGTTGATAGGAGAGGGTGGTTGCGGGCGCTGGTGCTGCTGCTGAGGTGCACCACTGGTCCCTGACCCAGATGGGGAACTCTGGCTGGATGGGGCCCAAGCAGCCGGCTGGCTCACCGGGTGACGAGCATGTGTGGGCGCACAATGAGACACAGGGCTGGGCGGAGAAGGGGTGTTGTGCTGGTATGACTGTGGCTCTGAGCGCTCCTTATTATCGTAATTGTTTCCGTAGCCGTATGCCCTGCCGGCTGAGAGCTCGGACTGGATACCCGTGTGGTGCTTCTGCCCGTCAAACTGTGCGTACTGGCTGCCGACCACGGTGCTCGGCACTGGGCCAGAGAGGATCGGGGGCTTCGCCGCCGCTTCACCCGCCTGCCTGTAACTGTTGATAGGCGGTCTGTCTTTGGTGTAATGTGTGCTGTTGTGGCCCCCATTCATTTTAATGGCCTGGTTATTTTTTGCCATCTCCTCTTGCTGTTTCTGCATGTGTATTTTAGTCATTTTGGACGCAAAAACTCTTCTAGTCTCCTCAAAGTCCGGGTTATTTCCCGCATCCCTCCTCGTTCGAAATAAACCATCCCTGGAGGCTTCATACATATTTAAATCCTCGATAAACTTACTCGCTTCAAGTCCTAAATCCTCGTATTTATCCATTTTGAATGTTAGCTTCAGCAAAGTTACGAGTACTTTTAGTTTCAAGCTAGTTAAAACACAAATGTCTGTAAATAATACTTCCACAGTGAATTAACTTCACCTTACAGTCCGGCAGCATAAAACAGTACTCCAGAAGAAGCGGAATTAAACTTTTCTCGGTTATTTCTAACCTTCTTCTCTCCTTTTAATCCTCTGCGGTGAAAAAAAAGTTTTAAACTCCGCGTCCTCCACCGGCCAACTCCGTCCGTCCAGCTCCGCTCTGCCCCGAAGAAGCCGCCGTCTGCCTGGTTATAAATGTGAGCAGATTCCCAGATCCGATACCCCCGGACGACCCCACAAACTGCCCCCTCCTCCTGCTTTACAGTCCCAGCGGGAAACCTTCATTCAAAACTTTGTCCTCCACACGTCCGAGCGAGTGAGAAAAGTACTTTAAAGTGGCTAAAAAAACGGCTAACTTTGTCGTTAATGTCGCGACGGTTAACAGATTTTAAAAAAAGTAGTGCCGGCGGAGCAGACCGTGGGAGAACCGTTGGAGCCGTACGTGGCCGCCGGTTGGGACCGAAAACAGAGAACAGTTTGTTTTTAAAGGCGCAGTGCTCGAGTCAAGTACAATTCAGATGAGCGCTGCCTTCACCGAGCACAATGTTACAGAGAAGTTAGCTAAAATATCTCCCGTGTAAAAATAGCTGAACCTGTGGGCACATATTCATCCGCTCATTCTATTCCGAGGCTGCTCAACTGCCTCTGTCATCTTTAAAAATAACAGCTTGTTGATTCAGTGGCTTCACTTTGACTCTGAAAAAATGCATTTTTTTTTCTCAATGAAAAGAACTGATATTTAAAGTTAGCCCCACTTTCATGAACTTGTACTTTAACTTTTCCAGGCATAGGCATGCGTTTTATTTCGGGGTGATATATTGATTTATGGTTCTGGTCATTTTTATGCACTAGTTTGTTCATTTTCTGCGTTAATTTATGGTGAAATATGGTTTTATTTATGTTCTTCCAGCACCAGGTAACAATTCAGAATATAACAGAATACAATATAGAAATTCTCCCAGAAATTCTGTTCATTAACATTTATTATTTACAGCACACAACAGCAATAGCCTATCATTCAAATGTCAAATATAAATTGTCCCACCTTACAGTAATTTAATGACTTCTAATTTGAAAATTAGGGTAGTCACTCTTATGTAATATTTTTTAAA
Source organism: Dascyllus trimaculatus (assembly GCA_024666655.1). Taxonomy (NCBI): domain Eukaryota; kingdom Metazoa; phylum Chordata; class Actinopteri; family Pomacentridae; genus Dascyllus; species Dascyllus trimaculatus. The sequence continues at coordinate 10,795,621 of CM045451.1, read as the reverse complement.
AATCTCTTAAAAATACATCAGGAACTTAATGTAACAAACATCAGTACATCTTTCATTACTGAATTTTCAACACTTTGTCGGTAACACAGTTTTCTAGACTATTTTTTCAGCCGCCCTTTGCTGGAGAGGTTACCTTTCCAGTCAAAATATATTTCTAAGCTGTTTTGTTGGATTAAAGTCAGGTGAAATTCTAAGCCAGGTCATAGTTTTCACTTTTTCCTACTTGAGAAACTCTTGTTTGGTTTTGGCAGTGCGCTAGTGGAATATTCCTCTTCTGCAGAGATTCTGCAAACTAGGGGCCATCTTATCAGCAAATATTTCGATAAATCCATAGGCAATCATAGTGCGATCTATAAATGTCATCCCCATCACAACGTATGCACTCATGCAGCCCCATATGACCACACTCACCTCCGTGCTTCACTGTCAGGATTGTGCGTTCACTGTGGTAGCCCTGACCGGGTTCACATCAAACATGTAGGACCCCTTCTGAGCCAAATAAATGTATCTTTTCTGATCAAGGAATGTGATCCCAACATTCATAAGGTTTCAGTCCATGTCCAAACTTGGATTTTTGGGCCAAGACCAAGCAAGGCTTCTTTTTTTTTTTTTTTCTTGGAAGACATCCATAGAGGCTGATGTTATGCAATGTCCATCTCGCTGTCTGAGCCGTCATAAAAACTTTGATTTCCTCTGACAACCACTGTGCCAAGTCTGATTCACTTGCCCTTTTTTTAAAGCTGGGCGGTGCAAATAGTGCCTTCTCTGCGGGGTTATTTTAGGAGGATGACCACTGCAGCTCTGATTAGTGGTACTATGGCTCATTCTGTACCTCCAAATTACTGCTGCAACTGTGTTTCCTCTGATTTTTAATTAGTCACTGATCTCCCTGTGTCTTTCTCCGTCTTTTTGAAGACTCACTGTCAGATTTTTCAGCTCATCTGACACTTCTTCTTCCCCACGAGGAGCCATGATGTAGACATGCAGATAGATACGACCCATAAACCCAAAACTGAGTGAGTTCTGTGGGTTTCAGCAGGGTTCAAAAAATTACTACACATTCAAAACATGTCGCACAAAAAAAACTGCCCACTGTCAGTGACATTGTTGAATATCTGTTTCTTGATGGTTTTATGAAAATGCACACTCTACACATTCAGATAGATGTGCTGACTCAGGTCATTTTCCTTGCATTAAGAGGTTTTACGCTACATTTTGGACTATTTTGCTAATAATACGCCAGTTTATATAAAATATTCCAAAAGCAATATTCTTACACAACTGAAAACTTGTCTTATAATGTTGTGTTTCTACAGTTTCTACCTTTACCCAATTAGTTTGCAGGTTCTAGACACGTCTTCCATCACTGCTTATGGGTTTAGTTATGTAAATGATAAAGGGAAATAAAGTAAATGGAGGATAGGTAATTATTTTAGATTTGATTGGAGGGCAAACGCCTGAAATCACTTACAGTTTTATGATAGTAGAGAAGCTTTTTGAATAAAATGTAATGGTTGCACTGTGACACAATAGTTTAAACTTGTCCCATATGCCATAAACTGTCTATGCAATGAATGAATCCATAAAACTGTACTGTAACTACCGTATGGGTGTGTTTTCCCATGTGGTTTTCGGGGGTGTTTGCAGTGACCTGGACCCTCTGTTTTTTGTTGAATGACATCACACATTCCTTCCCATTAAAAAAAAAACATACATGCATGCAGACACAGTGTGACCCATCTGCACTGCATCCTGACCCCAGCTGGAATATTCGAGTCAGAGTTGGAGTGCAGTAGGACAAACTCATATTGTGTCTCCCAGCAGGCACATAGGAACACATTTTATTTGTCCGGTGGAGCCCGAGTGCACAGATATTCTCTGACAGCCCTGGTTGTTGTGAAAAAATATGGAGTCAGCCAGGATGTTGAGGGGGGCCTCTCGGCTCCTGCTGCTGGTGGTGATGGTGTAATTAAAGCAGAAGGTTTATAAGGCTCGACCATCTGCATGTTTGAGGAAACAGTCACCGTAATGCAAGCGTTCCCTTTAAGCTGTAGGATTAACATGCTTTTCTGAAACATATTCTATATAAACAGCTGGGGTTATTATTGCAGCTAAAGCCTCAGAGAAGTTGATCACATGCAAACAGAGGATTTTCTCACAGAAGGTTATCAAGTACGTAAGAATGGAGGAGGAGCTACAGCCTTGTGATATACAGTATCTAACAGAAACATGTTGCAGCAAAGATATGAAGCATACAAGCCATTTATGATGCATGTGGCAAGATGCAAATACCCAAAATAGTGACATGGTGCCACGTTAAGGGACCGTGTTCCTGATTTAAATTGTAAAACTGCATTAAAAATTGTTTAGTGTCAGTGTCAGTATCGACATTTGGGGAATTTGCTTTTACTTTGTGAAATATCTCCTACAGTGAGGGTAATTCAGACATGTGGTGACAACAACTCTGGAAAACCTGAGCTCATTTGGCTTCACCAGTTATGTTAATTGTGTCATTAGTACCTCGTTAAATGAGGAAAAAATAGAATACTAATTAAAAAAACTTTTCCTTCCTTTCCAAGTCCTCAAATCACTCACATATTTATTGTAACTTTAGATCTTACAGGGATTTTTTACATCAGGGTGATATTTTTTAAGCCAGTGACTGCACAACATAGAGCCTCTCTATATTCTTAGAGTGACGATTGGGGACCAGTTTGTTGTAGTTTAAGGCAGTAACATTTGCATAAAAGCACATGCAGCTGTAAAACTGAGTTCAATCAGAGCAGCAATGTCTGGCTTTGACTTTGCAATGCTTTGACTTTGAAGCATCTACAGCAAATGAGTAAGATAAACTGTGTGGAAACAGTTTGAAGTGATGAATGGAAACAGATGGAATTAATAGACTGGTTGAAAAACTTGCACTTCAGCACTGGTGGATAAAAAAAGAGGATGAGGAAATGATAAGTGGCCACACCTATTTGATGCTTTTATGCAACTTTTTGCAATGTTTGCGTGAAATCAAATATATACACCGATCAGGCATAACATTATGACCACCTGCCTAATATTGTGTTGGCCCCCTTATGTGCTCAAGAATGCTCTGAACCATTGGGCATGGACAAGAGGACCTCTCAAGGTGTCCTATGGGGTCTGGAACCAGGGCGTTGGCACTAGACGTTGCACTGGCTTGTGCAGTGGGGCCTCTGTCAATCAAACTTGTTCCACTGCATCCTGTTGATGCTTGATCACAAAGGGGTGTAGGAAGTTTGGAGGTCAAATCAACATGTTGGACCATTGTCATGTTACTGATTGTTTGATGTTGTTGTCATGGGATGGGGTGCAATTTTCTGTGGGGGTAGGTCAGTGACATTTGGGATTTCCATTTGCATGAGGGAATGTGCTTGTTGTAGGACCATGTTTATTTGGGTGTCTAAGTCTCATCAACATGGATGCCAAAATCCAAGGTTTTCCAACAGAATACCACATAGTACTAATATGATCAATGTTATTTACTTCACCTGTCAGAGGTCATAATGTTGTGGCTAATCAGCGTATACAGTAAAAAATAGTGCACAGCATGGAATAAATCCAACATAGTAAATAAGTGAATTCACAAAAGCCCAGCATGACTAATGGACCATCACCATGGAGAGGTACAGAACATAAATGAACAACTTTTTAGTGAATTCACACACATACCAAGAGTTTATCCTCAGCACAATTAAAGGACTAGTGAAAATCTGCTCATACAGTGAGCTCACACAAAAAACATCCACGGATGACCAAATTACCAGGCCTGAGGTCAGCCTCCAAGATAATGAGCTGCAGCATTACCACGTCCCCCCTGTGGGAATACAGAGCCCAGTCCAGGGACCAGATCGGTGCAGTGGAGGGTGACTGGGACTGCACTGCTGAGGGGCTCCACCCTTTTCTCCACCAGCAAAGTTTCTTAAGAGGAAGGGGAACGATTTTTTTTTTTTTGTCAACTCACGGAAAAGACAATTTGCGCCGCACATCTCTTGTGTAAGGCTGTGGCATGAAGAGAAAGTGAGTCACAGTGGAATAATGTTGCCTATTCAGTGATCCTAGTCGTCATGGAAACTGCAGAGCTGACGAAAAATGTGTTAAACGACGCCACAAAATTAATTGTTAGAGGAAACACATCAGTACAGTTCAGAGCTCCATGCACACTGAGAAATATCCGACATCTATTTTTTTCAAGCTTCAGTCTGGGAAGCGTATCCTGGCATCTCTGACCCTTCTAAAAACTGCTCTTTTCAATGACACAGCAACTTCTCTGCCCATTGTTCAGGCCAGTTCAAGTTCAGATATGTTTATTAGCTGCTGTTGCTAGAGAGGAAAGTGAAACGAAGGTGTGAAGAGAGCTGCAGCAATAACACACACAAAAAAAGAAGATATCAGGAGTTAAAAACGGCCTGCCATGGATTTAACAGTTATTTCACACAGCCAGCCTGAAAGTGTGAAGGAAAATATGGCAGATACAAAGATGAGGTGACAGAAGATAAAATGCCTCTGCAGGTTTGTCTCCCTTTCTGTTTTGTGTTGTGGCAGCAGCTGGTGGAAATACAATTCGCAGAATCCGAGACAATACAGAGAGTAACTTCCAGAGTATTGGCTCGTTGCTCCCCTCCTCTTATTCCTGGTTTCCCTTCCTGTTATTCTGTCTCTCCTGTGAGCCTTTTCCTGTCACCTGATGGTCAGAGATAAAGCAATATGGAAAGTAAGTTAGGGGGATCAGTAAAGAGCATTTTGTTTCTTTTTTACAGTATTTAACTAGGAACAAATCTATTATGATATGTATGATGATCCACAGTCACCTCATATCCTTTAACAGAAGCTGACCTTGCAAAAAAATCCCATGAATTGTACGTTTCACAAATCAAATTCCTTCATTCTCATTAGCACACAACTGATACAGCTACCAAAAGCCTCAGATAAACCAGAGTCATGTGCACCTCGAACCGTGAAAAACAAATGCTTGTCCGTATCAAATAACTGCTTACTCACCCAAGCTTTAAAGATAGGCCAGTGGGTGGATACAGATACATTTCATTGCCTCTGGCCTGTGCCAGGACGGAGCTAATGGCTGAGTCATGTTGGCCCAATGTCGAGACACAGAGCTGATGAATAGGCACAGCTGGACGTGAGGCACAAGAACGGCAAGGGACAATCATGATGTGGTGGCAATGTCAAAAATCCCCAACCACATGAGACTGCTTGGTTACCTCCAACAGATGTTCTGATGGTGTTCTCAGAGCACAGCGGCGCATCCAGAAGCCACACAACAGTCCATGTACGGTGCTCAGACAAGATCCGCGGCTAAAAGCAGCACCAGAGGTGGACACAAACACTGATAAGGCAAATCAGGAATACGTGACTCGGCTGAGACACTGAACAATGGGACACATAGCAGACAGAGGAGTTGTGGTTATGGGGGCAATGCTGAAAGTGATGTCGGGGAAAGGGGAGAACGTGAATGATGACTGGAATCTTAAGTGGTGTTTGGGGCTCATGTGTGATTGTAAAGAGGATCTGATCTGAAAGAGACAGCTGCTGATTCTTGTTTAAAGATACTAGACAGGCACAGCTTCTTGAATGTTTTTAATAAAAACAGGAAAATATAAATAAAGTGTATTTGGAGGTATTTACATTGACATTATGATGGCTAATAATAAACATGACATTACAAAGTCCACCTCTTTCATATATCTGTGCCAAGTCCCTGACTGACAAGCTTTCACCACTACTAGCAGCTATAAAAGTTGCAGTAAACGCCCAAACGTCACTCATCAACAAGGAGGTTGATGAGGGCAGTCCTTGGGGACAGGATGGCTCGCTTGATGCTGCGCTCGCCTAGAAGCTTCTGTCCTATGGGGCTCTCCAAGACCAGCTGTTGCACCCGATTGGTGTCCTTGGACACCTGCAAAGGCACCGTCACTGTGCCACAGGCCTTGTTGTTTATCTGAGGGGCAGAAAAAGAAGGCAAGAGACAAATTTCTTCTGTCAGACATTTTCCATTCAGCTAGTTTCCATCTGACAAAAGTGCTGCCATGTGAAGCTGTACCTAAACTCCTTCCTGGCACAAAAATCCCAAAATAACAGACTCCATCTACATATACAGTAAACCATTTAAAACACATAGTTAGTGGTAGGTATGGGAAGGGCACCCAGTGTTGTATGTTTAGAAGCAAGTGTATGTGTGTACACGGTGAATGTGATCCTGTCTCTGGAAGTGGATGCAAATTAATGATGTGTGTGTGTGTGTGTGTCTGTGTGTGAGTGTGTGTGTGAGTGTGTGTCTGAGGCCACTCAGCCTTGGCCTCCATTCTGGGACAAACCCAAGTGCATGATTAGAGGACAGAGGGAGCGAGGAAGCCCACAACAGAGAGCTCAGTCTGCATGAAAACCGACATCATCATCACTGAGCACTGGGAGCTCAAATATATGTACTGCTTGTGTTCGAGTGTGTCTGTGTGTTTGAGTGTGTGTGTGTGTGTGTTAAAAAAAACTGCAAACAAAATGCAGAAATGTGTAAAGAGTATTTTTTCACTTACAGCAAGCATGAGCATGTAGATTACAAATGTATACATACACATTCATGTTTCTATTCAGAGGCATTACAGGGACTTGCATTCACTTCCAGGACACTCAAACCTTGTTTATACTCCCTTGTTGTGGTGCACACGGACAACTGCCAACACCACTGATGTACAGTTGTTATTACACTACTTTTCTAGTCTGCTGGAATCCACTTGGAGGACTCTGCTCTGTATATGCACAGTAGGTTTTATCTGTGTATTTTGCACATGCACACTACTGCTGAGCATTGCCATTGTTGCATAGTCATTGTGCAGATACAAATTTTGGTTGGATGTGAATTAAAGTGGATGAGGAAATTTACTCGGGTGTATTCTTGCAAACTCTTGTAGACACATGGGCACAGAAAAAAATGAACTGGTCTTAACCCTGATCTAACACTAGAGCCATCCTATACCACAACTACCATTTCCCTCATCTTAAGGCTGGTGTTAAACTTTTCGAACATGAAAGGGTCAACAAAATGTAAATTTAAGCTAGAGTTTCAATTTCTAGGATCTACTAGGGTTTGCATGATGTAGATTTTACCATCTGCCCGTGAGCTCTGTGGACCTCCCAAAGAACATCTGTGTGCAGCCCAAAATTTGTGCCTACTCCACTACAGGGGCAATGGCTCACATGCTCGAAAATAAGTGTGCTTGTGTGAAATACGAAGATCCTGCGCATGTATGCAATTGGGTTTTCCAAGTGGACTAATACAAACGAGCATCTGTAGGTGTCCACAGATGTCAGCAGCTGTCTGTTTGCACATTTGCAAGGGAGTGAAATCAAGGCGTTATACTTTCCACATCTGCAAGGATCCGCGTAATGTAAATTTAGGAGGTTTTTAGGGTCTGCATGATGCAAATTTTGTCACCTGCCGAAGTCCATGACAGTGATGTGGACGACTGCACAGATGTCCATGTGTAGCAGAAAAATTTGTATGTGCATAGCAGCTCAGTAGTATGGAATATGTAGATGCCACATGTATGGAACAGAGTCCTCTAAACTGACTACAAGTGGACTAGAAAGGAAGTAGAATAACAACAAGCATGTGTCTGGTGTCAGCAGCTACCCATGCGTGCATCTGCAAGGGAATTTAATCGAGGATGTAGTCATCTCCCCAAGTCTACAAGAATCCACGTGGACCCCTCTGCATGCAGCCCAGAATTTTTGCATGTGCAGTAACTATATTACAAGGACAGTCGTGTATTTTCTGCAGAATACATAGATACAGGCTGCTGCACAGTGGACTGGAAAGTAGTATAAGGCCAGAGTGATACTTTCCATGTCTGTGTGCATGTGAGGGTCCATGTGACATAATTTTATCACCTCCCCAAGTCTGTGAGAGACGTGTGCAGCTTAATATCTGTGATGGAGACTACACTTCAAGGGCAATAGTGTACACGCTCTGAAGAAATGTGCATGCCTGCAATATGTAGATATGTAGGTATATATGATATAACTACTGTGCATGTATGCAACAGAGTCCTTCAAGCAGACTGGAAAAGTAGTATAATTGCAATAATTAAGACTCTGCAGCTGATCATGTGCACATCCTCAAGGGAGTACACTTAAGGCTTAAGCTCTAACCATAACCACCACTTTACTAATGCTAACCTTTACCCTGAAATTCAATTACTCCCCAGAATGTGAGTGTGTAAACAGATACAGTACATGTTCCCCCAACACCAGTAATAAACCTACACACACTCAGAGCCTCCAGGTTTCTGTTCTTTCTTTCAGTTAATGACAGGTGCTGTTATTCAGCTGACAGTGTTTGCTGTCATCACACATCACACGTGTGTGTGTGAGAGTGTATGTGTGTGTGTGTGTGTGTGTGTGTGTGATGGGATTACTCAGGAGATTCAGCTCTCTACTGAGAAAGTAGTCAGATTAGAGCAGTTTGAGCTTTTATCTATTAGCTCAGTTGATGTTCAGGGCAGCGTGAACACTGACATGTGCATGTGTGTGTGTTCTTGTGTGTATTTGTGTGCATTCATGTGCCGGCATTAATGTGTGTGATGCTTGGATCTGATCCAAGTTGTTTTTTCTGAACCAATTTATCACAGCTGGATATTCCCTCTGATTGTCTGTATGCCTTTGAAATGCGCACGCACACACACGCTCACACTAATTCTCGATGATGACATATGCTGCCAAACTGAGGGCTTTCACTGGTTGTGAGCTCACAGGCAGGAAAAAAAGCACACTGTGAGAGAGTAAGTCAGGAATAACACAGCGGCTCTTGACTTTTAATTATTGACCAGCTTGTCTATTTAGCTTGGAGCACACCACTTGACATGCCGACACATAAACACCCACAGGTACACGCACACATGTGCAGATGTACACACACACAGGCTAATCATAGTCCCTCTTGAAAATTACAGACTCTGAATGTAATCATGGACCTGAGAGTTTAGTTAAAGTGAAAATGCTAGACGATGCAAGAATAAAGATGCACACTTCCCCATTATTTAAGTTGTGTATAAAAAATGAGCAAAGATCTGCTGTTGAGGGAAAATTTGTTATCTTTAAAACTAAAAAACTCACTGTTAGGCAGGACTTTCATTCAGCTGCAGATGTCTGAGAGTGTGCATTTATATAATCCTACCAGCACAGAAAGCTCCACAAAGTCAGGGACCTCCAGATACTCAGGGTCCACAGTCGGCCAGGACTGCTGCAGGACGTCTCCGCCCCCAAGGAGAAGGGGACTGAGGGGGTTTTTCACCTGGCAAAGACCTGGAAGAGACCCGAGAGGATATAGAAGATCATCAGTGACCGAAACATGCCATCACACTGAATAAATGAAGCTACAGCAGCTTTAAAAATTGGGCTTACATGGTGCTTTTTCAAACAACAACAACAACAAAACACAAGAAAAGACATTCTAATGCTGGTTTGTACAGGTGGGTTTATACTGAGTCACTAACTCTGCTGTTCTGACAGTAAGAGGGATTTGTTCCAGAGCTGACCCCCAAATCTCGGCAGAGGTTTAAAAGGAATCAACAGAATCTAAATTAAATTCTATAACAAATGGGATAGTAATTTGTTCCCTGTGTCGAGTGTTTGTGAGCAGTCTTGCTGGCAACTGCTGCATTGTTTAGCCAAGGGAATAATGAGCTGCAGTAGTCCATTGCAGGAGAAAACAAGTGCGGATATGTTGTTCAACTACATTTTGGGGGAGCATTGGTTTGACTTTGGCCATGTTTTTGATTTGCAGATAGCAGGAATGAACAAAATTCCTAATATGCTGATTGAGGCTGAGGTATTGATCAAAAACATCTCCCAAGTTTCTAGCCGACTGCTTCATGCTTCATGCTAGAAATATGATCAGAACCAATAACTAGGCATTTAGTCTTGTTTGTGTTCAGTTGCAAAGAATCATAAGCATTTGGTCTTTAATGGAAGCAGGCAGTAAAGCACAGGAGCCACATTGCCAAGATCTTCAGGGGTAAATATGATGTAAAACTGGGAGTAATCGGCATAAGTGCAGTGGGAAACGGGTAAAATAGTGGGTAGCATGGCCACAAGGCAACGGTTATAAACTCGATGAAATAAGGTCAAGGACTGAGCTCAGTGGGACGCCACTTGACTTAAACACAGTTAAACAACTCAAGTAACTTTGAATAAACCAGTACAGAGCAACATAACCTCGGACAACCCAGTTCTCGTGTCTGTTGAGGAGGATCTTATAATTTACCATTTCCAAAGCTGCACTCAGGTCCAGCAGAACACTGACATTACCACAGTTTGCATTCACTGAAGTGTCATTTGTTACTCTACATAGTGTGATTTCTGTACTGTAAAGAAAAATATGCTTAGTTTCTTTCAAATAGTTGTTACAACATTTTAGCCAAAGAGTAGGGAGAAAACTATTGCTTGAAAACAGATCAGAACAAAGTAAAGCTATTGTGCTTTAGCAAAGAAGAACAAAAATAGCTGAGAATGTCTTTTGTGTTGCTGTTATTTGTCGTCCTTTATGCTGAGAAAAATATCTCGATGAAGGGTCAAAAAACAACCCAGCTACCCGACTGCCTCCTGTCCTGACTCTCGGTTAAACCAGCGAGTTTACATCCTACTGGAGGCCCAAGGGAAGGATGTGAACTTCCTCTATCCTGCACTGTGTGTGTAAAATTACAAAGTGAAAAGTGCAGCGTGACTGAGTGCAGCAGAGGTCACATGTCACTCACTTGTATGTCCTGTTTACGAGACTATACATATACGAATGCTAACAAAATGCACCCAGTCACTCATTAAAATATCATCTGTCAGGTTTTCCTGACTCTGGCTATCAGCTGTGTTTGTCCGGAACCTCTTTTCTCTCGGCTGTGTGCAGAAAGCTTGTGTACGTGTGTCGCCGACAATAAAGGGATGTCCTTCAGGCCAGTGCGAGGGCAAGCTTCCACATGAGGCACGGAAAGTGACGTTTTCTATTGTTTGTTTGCAACAAAAGGCCTCGCAGCGCGGCTTTTCAGTTTTGTTAGATGGATAGTTAACGTGTTTGAGAAAAATGTACTGCAGATTTGTTTAGTAGACTGAAAAAAGGCTCAATGTCACATTTTTCTTACTGATTTATTGGCTGTTACTTCACTGCTGGGTGTTCACTGGTGTTAGATAAGATGCCGTGTCAACATTATGCTCATCAGGTGACACACCCTCTTACAGACATCAAAAATAACATCATTTCACCACAGACTTCACACACTTTTGTCAATGTGTTGGTCTAACATTTCACTCACACAGAAATGATGCTAGTGAGATTGAAAAACATCAATGGACATTAAGCGTAAGACAGGCCATCTCCATTCTCTGCCATTAATTTTCATTCCTACCAATGATTTTAATATTATATATGTACATATGTGGGCCATTTATTGTTTACGAACAATTTGATTTTCACCAACCTGCCCAAAGTTCAGAAGCCAAGTGAGGAGCCATAGGCGCCGTCATCAGGACCAGTGCAGCCAGAGCTTCCTCAAACTCCACACTGTGCTGCAACAATCTGACTGTTGCACTCTAAACACACACATGCATTGGTCAAAATGCGATTTCCTGTGTCTTAAATTTAAATGGTGATTGTCATATATGTATTTTAAGCTACCAAAGGGCGCACTCACATTCAGCGTGTTGGTGAGCCCCATTAAACGAGACATGGCTGCATTAAAGAGGAAGTCCTCTGTGAAGTGAGCTGTCACCTGAAAATACCAACACAAGAAAGGTGACACAGTTAGTAAAAATGTCTGAGGATTTACATTCTGTTTTTGGTTACTGGACATATAGACATTGCCAGATGGTTTGACTGTACCGTGACGAATGATGAGAAAACAATGCCCCTCCCTTATCGTCATGTGCACCAGCTGAAGGCACACAGTGTGTCAGCATTCCCCTGCTTAGCCTTCTGGGAAGAAGAACCCATTTGGGAAGGTCCTTAGGGAGGAGGAGGTTGATCAGCGGGGCTTTTCTGAGGGACACATCAAAGGACGGCCTCGGCTTTGAGGGCTTATAGCAAACAGCCTGAGGTCCTTTAAAAGCACTGGGGAATCAAACCTGGCAGTCAAAGGGGGTTATTTATAAAGTGTGAAAGGAGGCGGAGTGGATTTAAAATCAATTTTCATCCCCTTCTGCTATTACTCTGTACACTGGGGGTTTTAGGTTGCAAGGGAAGTTTAGGGTTGGATGGAAATGCTGGGACACTGGACTATGTACTGTTGGACTGTAATGAGTGATGTATTACTTGCATGCGTTCATAAAGTACCTTTTAACTGAGAAAAGACATTCTACCACGCCTTTCACTGTGCAACTTATTAGAATGTCAAAAGCTGAAAAGAAACCAATTAACCCATTGAACCCCAAATCCCACTGGCAGCTTTCACAAAGCCTCATGTTTTAACAAAATTGCCACAATCTCACCATTTATCAGAGTCAGAAACTGTTAAAATGGAGATGATTGTCTGATTTTTTGCCGATGGCCCTTCTTCTACTCAACTGTTCGGTCGGGAAAAGTTCAAAATTATGGTATTTCATCAAAGTGACTTTATTTACAAATTTCATATGTCCTGTTTAAACCAGATTCTACAAAAAACAAAAAATTCTACGCTCCTCGGCACACTTGGGAAGCTGTTGGTCATTAAGCTGCAACCAACAGCCACATGACTAAAATTCAGGGAATTTTAGGCTGAACTGCAGGCTGTGTTTTCACAGATACAGAGGAAACAAGTATAGAAGCCAATTAAAAAACGTAAGCAGTAAAATATCCATAGTATTTAGTCACCTTTTCCCCCCAGCATTGGTAACATCTGTAGGCACTTAGGAAATTGCTGTACATGTTGATTCTAGGTTTTCAGTGAAATAAATAATGAAAGAAATTCAACTTTTGTAGTTTAATTTTTTTCTGATTTATGGCATTACAACTGTGTCATACTGCACAAAAGACATTCTTGAGTTCTTTCTACTTTTAGCCATGGTTGTGCTGTTTCCATAGCAGTGCAGGACTTTATAGTGCAATATAAAATGGGCCTACAGTGAGTAAATATGGGACAGGAGAAGAAAACGCCCAGAAACTTGCTTGCTGTTCATAGGGGTTAGTACCAGACCTTAAAAAACATGACCACAGAAAATTCAGTCATTCAAAATAGACCAAGATGACGGATGCAGTATCTAATTGAGGGTAGATGAACATTAGCTTTCTGTGGAGCTCTTAGATTAGTGCCCATAACTGACCCCTGCTGGTAACAACTGTCGCAATACGTCAGTGTTAAATAACGTCATCATGAGACATTTTCAGCCAATTATCCGAGATCACAGCCAGTCGAAGGCTATAAAACAGCTACCTCTTGGATTGCGTAGTTCTTGTTGTCCCAGATCTTCTTGGCCTCTGCCAGCTCTTTCTTTTTCAGCACGGAGGGGTTGGGGACGTCTCCGAGTTGCCGCGCTGCTCTCAGTTTGGTGACCAGCTGCCAGAGTCGAGACTGCCATCGCAAAACCCCCGGAAGAGCATCGGCTGGGGACACAGAGTAAAATGACATTAGGCATTAGATTTGCTCCTTTGAAAACAACTTCTCTCCTTTAAGAAACAAAGTTGACTCTCTCCAAACCAGCATCATTACTAATTTACTGAATAACTTAAGGTGTCTGTGTGATTTTGCAGCACTGTCTCGGCTCACTTTTGACATTCCAGAGGATGTCCTGTTCAGGCGGTGCGGCGTAAAGGATGTAAAGTCGAACTGTGTCCACGCCGTACTGCTGCACCACCTCTTGGGGGTCCAGTCCGTTGTGTTTAGACTTGCTCATCTTCTCCCAGGTCACCTCAATACGGCCACCGCTCAGCGCCACTGGTTCCTTATCTAGAAGAAGCAGGCGAGAAACAGAGGTCAGAAATAGCTGAGACAGAGAGACTTTTCTGTTTCTAAAAGCCACCAAGTATCTCCTCTTTATCCTGTTGCCAAGCAATAAATAAAAGCTAAAAATCCTTGGGCGTGATGCCAATTATCAGAGAGCTCTCAGGTCTCTTCAAGGGATTTCATCTGATTTGATTTTTGTCAACACCGGCTGGCTACCTTGTCGTTCAATTAGGAAAAGCAATAAAGCAGAAAACAGAGAGGGATGGCTATTAGCAGCGCGAAAGGGATGAGGCTGAATATTGGTGTCACAACAAACTACAATAAAAACAAGGAAAGAGATGTTTTGACTCCTTGCACGGAAGCCCTCCCTTGTCCTAGCTGTTACAAATGTGTGACATTACCAAACACTCTACAGACTGAGGTAGTGTGTACCTGTGAAGTCTATTTCTTCTCTCATCAGGTACTGGCCGCTGTCTGCCAGTTTAAAAGTCTGGCCCTTGATCAGACCCTGGACGAGGAGCTTCCAAAAAGGCTCCCTGGAGGCCAGAAAGACGATTTACTGACACAAACACACAAAATGTACATTTACACCGAGAGCACATAAACTACAGTGTAATCCACCTGTGAGCCACGAGACCCTGATCCTTGCAGAAGTGACAGAGGAAGCGAGCGTAGTACAAGTGCATGACGGCGTGCTCCTTCCCTCCGATGTAGACGTCCACAGGCAGCCAGTGATCCGCGAGGTGACGCCCAAAAGGCCTGCAGAGTAAGAGCACAGTGAATTTATGAATTTAAAATGCTATCAAGTGGCAATGTTGAGTTGAGAAGCAATAATAAAAAGTGCAAACATGGGAGCTTTGAGGGTCTTTAACCCTCTGAACCCCAAAACCCAACAACAGGTATGTTGTTTCTCAAAAAACAACATGGTTTATCAGAGCCAGGAACTGTAGAAACAGAAAGGATCTTAAACTTTCCAACAGCTCTTCAATATATCACCCCTGGTATGTCGTTCAGTCAGGAAAATAAACCATCTCGAAGCTTAAAATCAGTACATTTTCATCAAAATCACTTTTCTCCAACACTTGTCAACCTAACCACATTCTGCAAAAAAACTAAAATTATGTCATCCTCGGTGTAAACATGAAGCCATTAGTGACTCAGCTGCAACCAACAGTCACATGACAAAAATTCAGTGTTTTTTGTTTTGGTTTGGGTTTTTCGGTTGAACTGCAGGATGTGTTTGCACAGGGCAGAGACGAAACAAGCACGGAAACAAATAAAAAATCTCAGTATTAAAACATCTATAGTGTGTAGAGTCACCATTTTTTCCAGAGCTGTTAACACTTGTGGGCACATGAAAAAATGTTGTGCATGTTGATTCTAGTTTTTTTTATTTTTTTTTAAGAAATTCAACATCTGTTTTTTCTTCTTTTATGATTTATGGCATTGTAACCTTCTTATGTTGCATAGAAGACATTTTTGAGTTCTCTCTTCTTCTAGTCATGGTTGTGTCGTTTCCATAAAGGTGCAGGACTTTATATTGCAGTGAAAAATGAGCCCACAGTGACTAAAAATGTGACAGGAAACTGTGCAAAAGAGCTAAGAGGGCGAACGCTAAGTAAAGTAGTCAGTTCTGTCTTTTTCCCTCCCTGGAGGGTTAGGGTCTCCCTGGATTTGCTGTTGACAGGTTATGCAGAGGTTGTGTTTTCTTTTTTTATATACTTCTTACGTTAACTGCTATTAGCTTTATTTTTCCATTTCTATTATGATAAATGGCAAATGGTCTGCACTTACAGAGCGCCTTTCTCAGTACTCAAAGTGCTTTACAGTGTGTTTCGCATTCACCCATTCACACACCAATGGCGACAGAGCGTCCATGCAAGGTGCCTGACTGCCATTGGGAACAACTTGGGTTTCAGTGTCTTGCCCAAGGACACTTTGGCATGCGGAGGGCCCGGGGATTGAACCGCCAACCTTGCGATTAGTGGACAACCCGCTCCACCACCTGAGCCTCAGCTGCCCTTCATGTATATAATAACTATTCATCTCACTCCTTTTTATTCTTATTTTATTGTGGTTTATTTAATGTCTATGCTGTTGTCTGATCTTTTATTTGCTCCATGTACTTGTGACACTGAAATTAAGTTCAGGGTAAAGCTCTGTGGAACTTTGGAATTATAGCAAAAAAAAAAGGCAGACTTTTGCTTGTGTAAAATCTCACAGCATAGTCCTACAAAACATTTGTCACTTGTTATATGCTACCTCAGACATGCACACCTTCTCCTCAAGGGGGCAGGCTAAATCTGACACACCAGAATCCAGGGATGAAGCAAACAGAAGCATCCCAAAACCTCACTGGCTTCTCACTCACAGGGGAAAAAAAGTGAGGTCTGTATGAAATTTGTCTCGAAAGACTTCCTCTGTATTCACCTTCACATGTTAACAGTAAAGCTGAAAAAACCCATCCGTTTCTTTAGGATCTGGACGGCTGCATGTGGTGACGGTCAGCAGTAATGATGCTTTTTAGCGGTCGACTGCTATCTCAGAGTGTCACCTTTCACACCAGCCATTACTCTCCTGCACACCTCTCTGGCTGATGGCGTCTCTGGATAATTGAACCGAGGAGCTGGAGAAAAAAAAAGTTATGAACTCCCGATGCTGAAAATAATTTAGCCCTGTTTGCTGGCATCAGGCCAAGGAACTCCAATACATAACCACACGCACACTCACTCAACACCCTCTCCCTTCCTCCTTCCTCTTTCTTGCGACTTTCAACATCTCTTGCTTCCTATTTTCATCGCTCTCCCCCCCAACCCCCCTGCCTGTGCGCATGAGGCTCAGCAGGGCCAAGTGAAATGCACAAATAGTGTAATTGCTTTTTCTGTTGTGCCATAATCTGTCCAGCTAAGAAAAGTGATGGAGAGAGCAGTCCCCCTCCCTTTTAAAGCAGCTTTACTGCTAGGTCAGGGCACTGGGAAATTAATCTCTTTTGTTAAGCTCAGGGTATCGCCACCATCCCAGCAGGTGACAGCCGTGCCTCCATAATCTGTATTGGCAGAGAATGCAACTTTCACGAAAATGTGTGTGTGTTTGTGTTTTGTGTGTGTGTGTGTTTGTGCGCGCTGTATATGCATGCTTGAAGCGAGTAAGTGGGAGAAAGAGTGGGTGATCTTACAGTGAGCTTAATTATGTGTTTCAGTATAACTTTCACAGAAGGCGCCTATAGGACAAAGAGTGTGAGTGGACGTGCAATGTGTGTGTGTGTGTGTGTGAGGCATCTAGCTTGTTTATACATAGCAGCGATTACAAAGAGAAAAAGCCACTTTTTGTTAATCTAAACAAATGTTTATCCGCCCACTGCTGGAGAACCTTGTGCAAGATTTCATTTCGTTTTCATTTGAACAAACAGGATGAAAATAGGATCCATGCCATTTGTGCTAAAATCTGTCACAGTGTGAGGAAAAAAAAGATGTAAAAGTAAATAAATAAGTTTTATAGCTTCACTGAGACAAGAGTGGATACGAGGCAGCAAAAAGGAATCTCAGGAGGCGGATGTCCATACCTGCTTGGGTTATGAGGGTCTGTGTATCTGAAGTAATACCAGGCCGAGTCCACAAACGTGTCCATGGTGTCCGTCTCCCTCCTCGCTGGGCCTTTACATCTGACAGAAAGAGACAAAGAGAGAGTTGGCAGAGGTGGCAGAAAAATTAATATGGAGCTGATAAATTAGGACGCGGACAAATGAACGACCCCTGTCTGTGTGCTCAGAGAGGTGGTTTGTATTTATGTGCGAGTGTAAAGCTCTGCTCCATCTGGCTGTGGGGGTCACGTCCCTGCAGAGCAACACAGCTGAAGCCAGACTGGCACCGCAGCTCTGTTCCTGTGCCCTTACTAACAGGCTGTGCTAACAGGGAACGAACTGGCAGGCCTGCACACATGATCATGTGTTTGTGTTGGAAATGCCACCTCGTGCCCCTTTCTATCCAAGCCAAACAGCACTCGGGTACGTGATGCGAATCTGCCAGCTACACTTTCACAGTGCAGGAGAGGACGTCCGCAAAGACACGGGAGACATTGGAGAGTGTTTTCTTGTTTCCGATATAAAGCATTTAATGGAACAGTGAAAGCGTCTGCCTTTTACTTTATAATGAGTCTCAAAAGATTTAAAATCAGTGTCCCAGAAACATAAACAGAGAAACAGCTCTGAGCCTTGTTACAGTATGTGGAACAGAGTCTGTATCGTTTCCTGGACCTTGTGGGATGTCTCTGTTTTGTTTCCACTTGTCGAACATTTTCTTTCACACAAACATTCATCTCACAGTCAAATTTTCAATCACACACTCACCAAGTGACACACACACAGAGAGGCGAAAACTCCTCGACCACCTACCATACCAGTCTATAATAAGGCTGTGATGATGAGGTAAGAGCTGGAGGTTGCCTAGCAACAAGGCTAAGGTGTAGCAAGGTTAATATTTGGAAGCCAGGTGTTATTTCATATGATGAAAACCCGGCAATATAACGAAGCTCCCTTCCATCACAAAAGGATCCAAAAATGGAAACCTTTCAAAATGGAGAAAGAAAATTATGCAAAAAAGTCACTCTTGCTTCAGATTGGCCAATCAGAGGCCAGATTGTGGTTATCTGACAGACAGCTGGTACCAGCCACAGTCCTCAGGATCAGATTAGACGACTCACACCGGTACTCTGTGAAGAGAGCCATGAAAAGAGCTTAACAACCAAACTAGGTAACTAAATCTGAAGCAACCTGTGTGCATGTGTGTGTAAAGTGTGAGTGTGTGTTTAGAGGATGAGCCAGCAAGAGCCAAAAGGCTCTCAAACAGATGCGGCAAGGGAGGCAGCTGCCCACTCCATGAGGGCTCTTCCCAAAGAAAACAGCCCCTCCATCTGCTGTGCGTCTGTGTGACTGCCGACCACTGTGTGTGTGTGTGTGTGTGTGTGTGTGTGTGTGTGTGTGTGTGTGTGTGTGTGTGTGTGTGTGTGTGTGTGTGTGTGTGTGTGTGTGTGTGCACGCTAACTAGGTGGTCCTTTTTTTTTACCTGTGAATCCAAAGAACAAAACACACTTGCATGCACACCTTCCTAATCGAGCTAAGCCGAGGCAGGGTTCAGTTGGCAGGCCAATTTACAGTGCTGCAGAGGGTCGGAGACGAGATGAGCGTGCAGGAAATGACTTCCTCAAGGACAGATAAAACTCCATTTTTGCCGCCCATCTCTCATCACCCTGCTCGTCTGTGTTCCACTCAAACTTTAATTGGACATGGTCGACGAGTGAAGAGAACAGATTTCGACAGACACTTAACAACGGAGGGGAGATGGGAAGAGAGGAGATAACGGCGTCTTTGCGATTATAGCCATCAATCATCGCCAATGGGAGGAATTTCGGAAGATTTGTGGAAGTGAGTGAACACAATCTGATGACTGGTGCCATCTGCGACTGAGTGGGCCTTTGTTTTAATCAACATGGTGCCATGACGGTGATTAGTCTTATTCAGAGAGGAATCCCCATGTCAGCGAAGGGACTCTGTAGATGCCAGTTGAGTAGTCATTCTGCACTCACTGAGATGAGTTGCTGAGTAGCGCGCGCGCGTGTGTGTGTGTGTGTTTCCGCCTGTGTACGAAAGGTAAATGAGCGTGCACGTGCATGTACAGTGTTTGTGTGTCTCTCCGGAGACACAGCAGGCTTATGTAACCTCCATCATCATCTCATGTTGCTCCTGTCACAGATGTCGCTCATTACATAACCCCATCTCAACATAGATATTAATCACACAATTTGCAGGCTCGCTGTTGATGCTCAATGTTCTTGTAAAGCTGTCAGTCCTGCCGGCACACATGACAGCGGGTTCATTTTGTCGGTGCTGGTCTCCTGACAAAAACAGAAAGCATGGAGGAGCGGCAGTCTGTGGAGAGGGTGTACACGTAATTCAATTCTCACCCAGCAAAACACCATAACGGACTGGATCATTTCCCCAACTGCGCATGTTGTGCCAGGTACAAATAACACTGTATCCCATTTACAACATCACACTGTTGAATGGGGCCACAGATGTGCTAATGCAAACCAGTGTTACCGGAGATGTTGGTGACTCAGCCACTTACTCATGGGGTGGTTTTGCTCACTGTGCAAATAATGACTTTGTGGGTATGAGTAGATGAAATTATTAAGAGGTACTCATGCTCATCTGGACTTGACTTTCAAAATGCTTTTAGGACTTTACTGAGTGAAATTTTTAAAAATGGTACAGGAAACCCCAGTCTCTGCTTTTTGCAGATGATGTAATTCTGTTCGTTTCATTAGACTGAGGCCTTTAGCTCACACCAGGAGGGGCAGCTGAGCATGAAGAGCTCGGGATTAGAGTCAGCACCTCTGAGTCTGGTTGTCTACTGGAAACCAGTAAATTGCTCCCTCTGGGTTGGAGATGAGTTGCTGCTCCTAGCAAAAGAGTTAAAGTATCTTATGATCTTGTTCACAGGTGACAGGTAAATGGAGTAGGAAATGGACAGATGGATTGGGGCAACATTAATATTAGTAATATATTAATAAGTAGTAATAGCAGCAATAGTAATGTGAACCATTTTGGTGACGACACACATGAGACGGAAGACAAAGCTCTCAATATGCCAGTCGTTCTACGTTCCAACTCCCATTCATAGTCATGAGTTCTTGGCAGCGTCCAAAAAAAAGAGATCGTGGATACAAGCAGTCGAAAATGGTTTCCTCTTTAGGTTGTCTTCAAGATAAGGTGAGGAGGTCAGACATCCAGAAGGAGCTCAGAGTAGAGTCACTCCTTTGCACCAAAAGCAACTAAGGTGGGTTGGGCATTTCATTAGGAAAGCCCCTGGGCACCTTCTATGGAGGTTAACCGAGAACGTCCAAGTGGGAGGAGATACCGGGGTAGAACCAGAACTCATTTGAGGAATTATATATCTCATCTGGCCTGGGAACACCATGGGATCCCCCATGAGGAACTGAAAAAAAGGTGCTAGGGAGAGGGACATCTGGAATGACCACGGATGGATGGATGGGCAACACAGATGTCATTATTTTGAATTTAAATAATTTCTTTAGGTGAGAGATGCATAATCTTCGATTTACGACCCCTTTAGATCAAGAAATGTCTTCTTGTGACTATTTATCAGGTTACATATGCCTGAGTTGGGACAAGATCCACCAAAGAGTGATGATGCATTCTAATAATAATAAATGTTTGTATTGTACGTTTTGTTCTCTTTGGTGACAGCTGTGGCGATAAGCAGTAATTGCAGGTGTGTTTTTGATCTTCACTTCCCCGAGATCCAATCTGTGTGCCCAGTGTGAAGTCATTCAGTTGGCGGTTGGCATCTGGGCCACACTTCTATAACAATTCGAGCTTGCCACACATGAAAGTCAAATGGGAATAGCGTCTTCTGAAACAGTAATTCTGACACTTATTTTCCAAGGGAGCATCTTCACAGACACCCAGTTTGTTACACTGTCAATGCAAGAACTTTAATAATATTTTATCAGTGGGTCATTTCCACAATCGCAAACATGTTACCTCACTAGGCGATCAATAGGGACTTAACAGGCATTTATCTCAATAAAGTGAAGATAAATAAAAAGGTACAACCAAAATAAAAGTCCTCACTGCCACCACTGTTGTGACAGTGTGTGTGAGTATGAAAGATTGAATGAGAAACACATTGCAAAGTGTTTCGAAAATTACAGGTTTACCATAAACATGCAAAATATCGATTTGCGTCGAGTTGTGATTGTACAAATCCCAGAATTAACATATTTGAGGGCTGAACACACCACGCAGTTCAGCTGAAATTCATTAGAAGCGCTACTTGTAGCTACAATCATTAGAAGTGGTGCTTGTTGAAACAAATCAATCAACAACAATAGTACATGAGAGTTTTGTTTACATAAGTATCCAGCTATAGAATGTCACATGCAGTCTTTTCAAAAGAAATACTGGTAAATAAAAAGGATTATTCTTCTAACTGTAGTATATGTTCTCTCAATTTTACATACAAACAATAGCTTCACACGATACCTTTTCTGGCAGTAGTTCATTATCTCAGAGATTCACAATGCGTTTGATCTCAAGAGACTTCCAACGTGAATAAAAATACATTATGGAGACTTTGTTCTCAGGTAATAAGCCGCTGCCGACAAGCAGAAGCTGCTGCCATGGTATATATGTAATTACATATAAATAAATCATTTCCAAGCAATTTTTACCCTATTCACTTACATTAGATTGTGTGTTCTATAAGAGCAGGAGACAATCAGTCAGTAAACTTCTGACAACAGACTCAGCAGCTACTGGCCGTTAGTCTTTCATGTGTCTGATGTGCATTGTTTTCTTAGGCGCTTTTCCTACCCAATTCATTTGATTATTGGGTAGGAATATAAGACCCTGTCAGCATTGCTAGAAAACAGTACAGAGAGCCATGTTTAGATAATGCAGGGAATTTAAATACACTGGTTATTAGCATCTGCGCTTTTTATTTCTTTATACTTGTTCAAAAAGGTGAGATTCACCTTAATTTCTAGAGAGAAGAAATTTTGCTGAGAGAGAATGAACTGAAAGAGTCCTCCATCACTATGAGTCACAAAATAAGTGATACTGACATTGAATGCATGCAGTTTTTCATATTTTAATCTGAAGGATAAACACTGAACAACATAAATATGTATCAAGGACCTTCTCACTCTCTCCTTTTCGCCTGCTTTTTCAATATCAGCTGTGCAATAAAGGCAAAAAAGCTGATGTGATATTGTAGATGAACAACTAACTGCTTTCAAATCAAAATTGCAACTTGAAAAAATTAAATTACCTTATTTCAAATGCTGAAATTTAGGATGTACTTTATGCAGCACATCTGACCCAGAGTTTACAATGTCATGTTTATAATTTTATAAATTCATGGCATCTTTCTTGAGTTACAGAGAAACGATTGTATCTCATGTGAAAATGATTTCTTCAAATTATTCAAATCAGTTACACATTGAATACTACACAAAAGCTTGCCTTTAGAAGATCAGATCGGAAATCAAATCAAAATATCTGTGAGAAAAATTGCAATTACATCTTCTCCACAAGATGTTCCCAAATGTTAACTAACAAATAGGAACATTTTGAGAAAAGTTTGCTTGCAAAGTAAAAAATGTGTCTTAACCAAGCTAAAAACAAATCCTGCATTGCCTACTTGTGAAAATTTTTTAACACAAGACGTAATATACACCGATCAGGCATAACATTATGACCACCTGCCTAATATTGTGTTGGTCCCCCTTATGTGCTCAAAAATACTCTGAACCATTGGGCATGGACAAGAGGACCTCTCAGGGTGTCCTATGGGGTCTGTAACCAAGACATTGGCACTGGATCCTTTGGGTACTCTGGCTTGTGCAGTGGGGCCTCTGTCAATCAAACTTGTTCCACAGTATCATGTTGATACTTGATAAGAATGGGGTGTAGGAAGTTTGGAGGTCAAATCAACATGTTGGGCCATTGTCATGTTCCTCAACATGTTCCTGATTGGTTGATGTTTTTTCCATGTGGTGGGGTGCATTTTCCTGCGGGGATAGGCCAGTGATATTTGGGATTTCCATTTGCATGAGGGAGTGTGCTTGTTGTGGGACAATGTTTATTTGGGTGTGTAAGTTTCATCAGCACGAATGTTAAAATCCAAGGTTTTCCAGCAGAACACCACATAGTACCAATATGATCAGTGTTATTAACTTCACCTGCCAGTGGTCATAATGTTGTGACTTATCAGTGTAAACAACTGTACTTTCAACTAAGGCTAAGCAACAGCCAACCTGTTCATTATGTAATCGATGTGACCAATATATAATGTAGAATCAAAATGTATACATTCTGATGGACTGTCAGCTAGCTCGTTAGCAAGAGCAGCCTAAGATATTAAAACAATTGCATTGGATTTTACGGAATCTAATAACAATATAGTGACTTACAGGACAGTGCTGCTTGCTAAGGTCGTTCCCACTGTTTCCTTTCTCTTTAATCTTGGATCTTATGTTGTTTTGGGTTGTTGTAAATTGACTACTGCACTTTTTTTCAATGCTGCAAACCTTGATTGTTGAAGACCATTTAAAGAAATGTTTTCTCATCTGAGCTATTATGTCCCCACCACTTTTATCAAGAAATCACATTCGGACATAATACAAAATAAATCTGTGTACATTCTCAGCATTCTCACCTTGGACATTTACAGTTGACCCAGTCGTGTGCAGCTCCTAGAGGTGAGGCACCTTTTCCAGTGAGAGATGGCAGCTTTGGCAGAGTGACCGGTAACTCCTCCACAGGGACCGCGACAGGACCGCAAGAACCACAATGCACCACGGGGATGGGTGTGCCCCAGTACCGCTGTCTGGATATCAACCAGTCCCTGAGCTTGGAGCTGGTGAGGTGGCCTCCAACCTTCTGCTCTCTGGCCTTCTGGGTAATGGAGTCAAAGGCCTGCTCTCTGGTGAGGCCCGAGAACTACATGGAGAAGAGGATGGAAGAAGAGAACGAAAGGCAAAGACAAGGTGTACTAAGTTAATAATCATGAATTGTTGGTATTTTATTAGAGGGATCCTCATTATCATCATCACTGCTGACCTCCTTTGAGTTGATCAGAGTTTGTGTCCCATCTTCGTGGGTTTCCAGCACATTGCTCCACCTCAGATTCAGGGCTTTGGCTACAGATAAATCCTCCTCACTGCAGTCTGGGACACCTGTCACAATAAAGTGCAGTATTAACACAGTAAAGAAAACATCGACTCAAACATGGATACAATACCTGATCTCTCTCCAGAGAGAGTAAAAAAAAAACTCTCCCTGTGGTGATGTTGAGCATGTTGTGATGTAACTAATCATTAACAGTCCCTTGGGTTCCAGCTCCACTCTGTGACACAAACACCCACTGGTGTCACTTTATTATGGCATTACTGCTGTTCAAAATGTAAGAAACACTGGAGCAGTCCCTTTTGCACCATCACAATTCCTCCTAATTTGTGTAATAAGGATTCTTACCTGTTTTCTCCCTGTCAGCTGAACGGACAAAGACGTCCATTATGTGCCAGATATGTCTTTTTGCTTTTTCTGAGCAACACAAGAATTTCCTTTGAGATCAATAAAGTCTTATCTCATCTATTCTGTTTATAGTATCAGATCAGGGGTGACAGCTACAATTTGCAGGTGAATAGGACACCCACTCGCCCACACAGATACCAATAACTCACCGAGCACAGTGTCCAGATAGCCATCAAACTCCTCCTTGTGTGAGATGACCAGGGGAACCTCGTGGCCGGTGAACAGGCTGTGAGCTGTGACCTCTGTGAGCGAGTCTGCAGAGCAAAGATCGGGAGGTGCGAGTGAGGCAGTGCTGCTTTCCCCTGGTAGCTCATTATCAACAACCGCCCGCCGTTGAGCCTTCTTCAAGGGGAATCCCAATTAACGTACACTAAGTCCGCCGCAGCTTCTACAACCACGTCTCCATAGCACGATAGTTAAAAAAGCGTATTTACATGAGCAATATATGAATATACGAAGACAAGCGCAGCACACATCTTTAATGATACGCCTAAAACATGCAGTTCCATCCTCAAACAAGCACTGACATTTCACTGTTCAGACACTTCTTTTAATTAGGCACTGCTTACTAAAGAACACACAATATGCAAAGAATTCCAACCTTTTGCTAAGAGCCTTTTCTAGTTCTGACAACTTGTGGGTGTAGAGGAGTGAGCTATCTTATCTTGGAACAGTAATGAATTATGCTGCTGACAGGGAAACATCTAAATTGGGAAAAAAAAAAGCTTCTTTCCCGACTTCAAAAGCAGGCAAACATATGCTTTTGACAGACAGCCTAAACACAGGGTGGCGTAACTATGGATAAAGGCTCACCTCTGCCTGGCTGAAAGGCTTTTTGCAGGGCAGAGCGGACCGAGCTGCTGCCATGCAGGAGTCTGTGGGAGGGCAGGATGGACAGGTAAGCCGCTCCGAAGACCATCTCTGGGGAGGAGCTGTAGGCTGACAGGGTCTCCCCCGTCTCCTCCCCGTTCACCTAGGAGATAAAAGAAGAAACGTGGGAACCTTCACAGCGGTACAAAAGCTTGAGTTAATGAAGGGAACCTGCTGGCTGTCATGTTACACTTTGATTCCTGTACTACATTTGTTAAAGGTCCAATATTGTGCCCCTTTAAAGCAAATTAATGACAGTCTCACATGTCCCCCAAATGTGTTTTTCAATATTTCAGCTCAAAATATGAAAATACAGAGATGGTTAATTTCACAACCCCAGATTTTAATCAGACTCGAAACAGGCTGTCTCAGTGTCTGTTGCTTTAAATGGGGAAAAAAATGCTGCTGCTGCATATGTCAGTAAGAAGACTCTCTCTGTGACTGTGATTGACAGCACAAAGCAAAACAGTTGACCTCACAGCAACTGACAAAGACATGAATGAGCGCGTGAGTGACTCATTTTGCACGGAAATATCACCAAATTCCCTGCCCAGCTGTGTTTTTTTTAACTCACGTTTATGGTGAGTTTGTCAGAGGACACTGTGGTTACAAAATTAGTAGTTTAGCGTTTCAGAGTGGCAGCTTGGCGAAGAGCTCGGAAGTGACTGCTGGTTAACATGTAGTCCTAATGGGCTGCGCTTCACTCACTATTTCACACTTGTTCTGTTGTCTGACACCAGAAACAGAACATGTGTAAATGAGAACAGCTTTATTGGTAATTTGTCTGTATTGAAATATATGTGAGCACAGAGAGCAGGAGAGAAGCAAACAGATAAAGGTAAGGTAAATATAATACCAAAGCACAGAAGATGACATTAAAACACAGTAACCCACATTCCTTGTTTATTGGTTTCAAATCTGTCTGAAAGTTTCCACCATTTCTAATTGTCTCTTTACAGTTTCCAGAGTTTTGAACTAACAGTGATGTTAGCCACATTGTTGTGGGGATATTGCCAGCAAAAATAAACGTAATCCACTGGGTCTTCAGGTCCTCAGATGCCGGGGAGTGCATAAACTCTCTTGTGCTCACTCTTGCAGCTTTCACCAGGACATTTAAAGTACTTTGCTCATCGCTGAGATGATTTTAAGTTAGCAGAAGCAGCTCTAGAAAGTAAATAAGCCTGACAAACTGTGAGGTAGGTGCTCATTCCGGATGGTTCACCGGGACACAGGGGGAAGGAAAAGTGCAGGATTTTGCACATTTTTAGCTCAGCGATGATTGGTTACCCAATTTCTACGTAGCAACTGGATGCAATTCTTACTAGCTTGTAAAGTTGGGAGAATATCTAGTAGTAGGTAGGCTTGAGGAATGGCAAAAAGTAAACATCTTCATATTCTCACAGCTTTTATTTTACACCTCCAAGTTTAAGACATAGCAAAAAAAATAAATAAACATGAGTTTTCACCATATGTGACCTTTAAAGCATTTCACTGCTATAACAATCCACTCATCAACCATCTGGCAAATTCTTCAAATATTTGAGAAGTGTGCCATCTTAAATTCAAAGATCAGCTTCTTTTATGCTGTTGGATTGAAGGCTTTGGTGTGTTGTGAGAGGCAGATCTTA
Organism: Dascyllus trimaculatus; assembly: GCA_024666655.1. Lineage (NCBI taxonomy): Eukaryota > Metazoa > Chordata > Actinopteri > Pomacentridae > Dascyllus > Dascyllus trimaculatus. The sequence goes on along the minus strand of CM045451.1, from coordinate 10,768,064 downwards.
TAATTTGACAATTTCTATTAAATAAACAATTAACGAACAAACCGTCATTGAAGCTGTCGACTGAAAAGTATATGCGATATGTGCAGCATGTAGCTCTTTGATATATAAGAGGGCTGCAATGTATAGTTCAATCCTATATTGTAGATGCCACATTCATATTCATATAGGGAGTTGTAATTATTAATTAGTAAACATCATGTTGCAGAGATGCTAATACACATCTTCGGTCCTCTGGGGAGATAATTCAGCAAACGCTTCCTGTGACACTGAATTATGATGTCAGATAAGATAAGCAGCAATTAATTTAATAACCCGTGGTTTTAACTTTAATTTCTATGCTACAGGAGAAAACCCTTCAATATACAGAGGAAAAAAAGCATAAAAACACAAACGCACTCTCACATCCTCTTTACTCTAAGAATATGAAGATTTTTTAAATTATGGCACTGACTTGGCAACACACAAGGACAGCAGTTTCATAATAGCAGTCACAGGGCGATCTGTGGGCTTTTTGCTGCCTCTCAGCTTGAAACAACAGGCATGTGAAGAACTGTAAATATGGCTCTCAGAAGAGTCAATAGAAACTAATCTGTGACATCATCTGTTTGGGTAAATTGCCACTTGCAGATGGATGCACCCTTTGAAAGCGAGCGATAAAGTGAGGATGTTTTGGTGCATGATTTTTAATAGAAATACATAAATAAACAGAGGCGCCAGGGAATCTTAAATAAAGCGAGCAATCAGCGCTCGGGGTAAAAGAGGCGAAAAACAGCGACAGGGAACCACTCGGTGGAATAAGAGATGAGAGACTGAAACAGAATGATGAATGATTAAAATGTGAGCGAGGGAACAAATGAGCTGAGATTCACCTTGAGTTTGAAATCGAAGTAGCAGCCGGTGCATTCTCCGATCCAGTTCGCCTGCATGGCTTTGACCCCGTACCACTCTGGGAGATCCTCCAGGGCGTCCAGGAGAGGCTGGAGGAGCAACAAAGACACAAGTTTACCACTTTGTACTAGTTTGGAAAGAGCTAATTTTCCACCTCGGTGTGGAAAAGAGATATTCTGCTAAGTATGTGGCTGTCTAGGATAATGAAATTGACTCCCAACTGTGTGTGCTCTCTTTCAAAGCATAGCCAATTTATTTTGACAAAACAGCAGAGCCGACCAGGTCACATTATGCAGACAAAAAGGGATTTTCAAGAATTCTGACCTCCACTCGCCCTACTTTTTTTGGTATCACAAAGCAATCGCCTATACAGTGTGCACACTCCCTCTCTCTCACACACACACAGCTACATACACAACAGTCATTCAGCCTGATTAAAGGAAGCTATGCATATAAACGAGGCTCAGGCCAAAAAGCCACAGCTGGTCCGAGGCCGGAGATGTTATAATTCTCTATTTCCTTTTCATTCTGTCACAATCTATTACCCACAATCCCCCCTTCAGGGTGCCGCTCAGCATGCAGCACCTCATCATGGAGTTATCAATACAAACCTAAACACTGGCTGCAGTCATCACTAGCATGGCTGCGGAGTGTGTCAGTTATGGATTTGCTCCAGAGTGGGAGAAAAAGAAGACACAAATCCGGACGACTCTGTGTCAGCATGACTGAGCGACTCTTGGCAGAGACGCAGCAAAACAAAGATGCTACCGGCAGCGAAGGAAAAACTGAAAAAGCTGTGACAGATAACCATTGATGGCTTTAAAGTGAGAGGCAGTCTGTGTTTTTACTTTCCTGGACTGGGAACTATAGTTTGGCACAGACGCAGGAGTAATTGAAATATGTACAGCAAGGACAGGAGTCTCCATGGCAACTAAGGAAAGCTTGAAAGAAAAAGCATGGTATTGCAATAACCAAGGATCGGGGTGTGAGAAAGACACGTCAAGTACACTTCTGACAAAAAAAAATAGGACAATGTAGCAACAAAAAAATCGATGCACTATCCATGCAGAAGATTTTGAAGCAGCCTCCCTGAAACCACAAGCAGTTTGTGGTCAATTTACCATAAATGACAGACAAAAAAACACATTTCTGGGAGCTATGCATATATTTGAGCAATGCTGCAGGAGAACAATGCACTGAGCTCTCAGTTTGTGAATCATTTAGATGTCAGTGTGGTGTAATAGGCGGGCAGCATTTGTCTGACTGCAACAAGTGTGATTGTGCATGAAATTGAAAACTCCGCTACTGCCACATGATAATTTAGCATCCTGCGCGCTCCACATCAAAAAAAAATCCATCTTAGTAATAATACACAGCCACTGTGCAATGTGGAACTACTCGACAGCTAAACAGAATAAATATTGTCTGAAGTTAATGTTGTCTAACAGAGTCAAACACGTGTAGAGGCCAGCAGACAAAAACGCTCATGCAGGAAATCACAGTCCAATTACTTTTTATTTTCCTCTTTCTGGCACGCTCTGGTTCGACACGGTCCTCCTTTCTCTCCATCTGTCTTTCTCACTTTTTTCCTTTAACACCTTCCTCTTCCTTCCTTCCCACTTCTCTGTTCGTCAGAGAAAATTAGAAATGCAGGAACACATTGTCACAGTAGGCTGCTTCCACCTCCACTCACACCTCTGACAGGGGCGGACTTCGGCTGAAACGGAGTGACGCCTGACGGTGGACAAGATGAGTTTTTCAATCAAAATGACAAAACTGACAAAGGACTTAATAAATCCTCAGAGGGGAAACGAGTGTTTACTGCAAGTTTTGAGCCATTCATTGGTAATCGCATGTATTTTGCCTTACTGGCAACCGTTTTTCAATGCATAAAAGCATTGTGTCTTTTTAATTTCACACCTCCCAGGCATTGGTTTCTATTTTATTTCAGTATGATATGAAATAGACTTACAGAAACTTCTAAGTTGTTGATGCTATAACTTGCACTGCCCATCCTTCTCAACATCTAAGTTTGTCTAAATATTCTGAAACAGAGATGGAACAATTAATCGATTAATGAATCTCCAACTATTAGGATAGTCAATTGATGGGTTTAGGAAAGGTTTCACGAAAATAAAGTCTAAACTCTCAGATTCAAGCTGTTTAAATTGTAATAATTTTTGGTTTCTTTACTGCTTTTGTGACAGTTAATCTTTGTTTTGTCGACAAAACAGGATATTTGAGGATGTCATCTTTGGCTTCGTAAAACACTGATCAACATTTTTTACAAATTATTTACATTTTTTACACCAAACAACTGATGGATTAACCGAGAAAATAGTTGACAATGCAAATAGTTGTTAGTTGCAGCTCTAGTTTTACGGAAACAAGTGAAGCTGAAATCATTTTTTAAGCAGAACTGTCAAAGTCTCTTTGGTTTTAGCTCTTCAAAAAGGACAATTTGTTCCTTTTTTGTGCCACATTTTGGGGTTTTGGACTGCTAGTTAGACAAAAAGAGGCATTTGGAGACATCACCATGGGCTGACATAGTGATGAGCCATTATTTACTATTTTCTACAGTTTTGTAGATCAAAAAAATATCAACAGATTAAATGATCATTGAAATACTCCTTAGTTGGAGCCCTAGAAAGAAGATTAACCTAGTCTTTCTACACTCAACTGAACTTTAGATGATGGAAAGTCAAAGGTCTGAGAAAATGTGCTAAATCTATGTAGCTAAGTGCCTTCCCCATCCACCTAAAACACACCACCACACATCTAACAGTGCACATGCATGTGCTGCATGTAAAATGCATGACCCGTCTTTCTTGTGGGTGATTCATGAGTCTAGAGGGGCGAGTTTCAGCCTGCAGCAGGCCTGTTCGCCCCTGCACTGAAAGGTGGAGGCTCTTCATCAGTCAGCCCGGCCACCTGGTGGTCTCTTTTTGCCTGGCATTGAGACGCCAGGCTACAAATGACGGTCTCCAGGGGTCTGATTGCAGAACCAGAGAGGAAGGGCTGCAGCTGCTGCTACTGAAGTGTCAGCCATGATTGTTATCAGATGGATCCGCTGCTCATTTCTGCTCATATGAAGCTGCCGGCCAGCCATTCAGACGCCACTTGTCTCACACACACACACACACACACGCATTCAGGGCTAACACTCACACACACACACTCACACACATAACAGCCATACCTTGGCATAGTTTGTTGTCTTGATGAACCATTGTGTGAGAAGCTTCTGCTCCACCTGCGCGCCAGACCTCCAGGAGCGACCATTTTCATCCACCTGCTCATCCGCCAGCACTGTCTGATCTACAGGGTCCCAGTTCACCACAGCCTGAGTAACACACAAGCACACATATACAGACGAACACTCACACACTTGATAATATGAAAAAAGGAGAGCTTAGGAAGAGGCTTGGATTTAATAGACACACCGGAGCCTTATTTGAAGGTCGTCCCATTTCATTACACATAATCAAAAGGCTTCTACCAAGCTCTCTTCATTTCAATTCATTCATTTTCTTCAAAGAGTAACGGATGAGCTGCCTCAATCATTTCTTTAACTGTCAGCTACCACAGACCTAAGCCAATCATATGACTCCTTCCAAAAGGAAAACAGGATAAGCTTCAAGTGCAGAGGCCGTTCCTACCTCTTTCTGATACGCCAATCCTGCTTCAAAGAGCTTGATGAACAGATACTGCGTCCACTTGTAGTAGTCAGGGAGACAGGTGGTCACTTCCTGCCAGGAGAAGCCATAGTAAGGTTAACAGTGCCAAGTGTCACAAACCCTTAAAAGAGCGCAAATCAGGCTAAAAGCTGCCACAGTTCAGCTCTTCGTCAGTTCCTACTCACCCGGTCCCAGTTGAAGCAAAGCCCGAGGCTGTCCAGCTGCTCCCGCATGGACTGAATGTTACTGAGGGGGAGAAAGAACAGCAAAGTTAGGGAGCAGAATATAAACGGTGGATGAGAACGGATGGAAGCGAATGTACCTTTTAGTCCATTCCTCTGGATCGAGTCCTCGTTCTATAGCTGCATTCTCAGCTGGAAGTCCAAAAGCATCCCAACCCATCGGATTCAACACCTGTGGACACAGTTAGCGGCTCCGTATTAGTGATCATTAGTGAATAAATCATTTAACTTTTGTGCTATGGTGCAAAAAATACCAAACATTCTCAGTTTCAGCTCCTCAGATGTGAAGATTTGCTGTGTTTTTGTGTTTGTGACGATTTAAAACAGCAAAACAAGCTATTTCAAGCCTCCTTTAGCTCTAAGAAATTGTGATGAGCATTTATTCACATTTTTTTTGACATTTCTTACATTATAAATAACCTGTTCAGAATAAAAAAATGTGTTTGATAAACAGACTGCACGTAAAAGATGGATGTAGCACCCGGAAAAGTGAAGCTAATGTGGAATCACCTTCAACCTGCATTCTTTCTCACAGCCAGCAGAGGGCGACTCCAATAGTTGCAAAAAGAGGTTTGATGGTACAGAAGTCTATAGAAAATGACCCTACTTCTCACTTGATTTGTTACCTCAGTAAACCTAATAGGTTTACGGTCTCAATCACTAGTTTCAAGTCTCCTTCAATATAGCATGATGTTCTTTTTGTAATTTATGGCCCCATTTAGAGTTAAATAAAAGATAAAACTGGGCATGCAAGTGGCTGTATGGTTGTGCAAAATGCCCTCGAGTTCTTAGTCAGATCCACCTCTCAGTCGTCATGTCTGAATTGAAAAAAGACAACATGGAAACAGCCAAAACACAAAGGTTTTCAAAACGGTAGTCCACAAACCAATAAGTGACATTGCTGTGGCTTCGTACTTATTTAATATACAGTCTATGATCTGTTATGGTTTTCCCACCAAAAAGGTGAACTTAAAGACTCTTCGAAAAACGTTCTCTCCGTTACTGAAAATGTATGAAAATGCGAATACTTGTCATTTCAAAGCTTAAGATGTTTCTGACGTGGGGCTGCCACAATATGAAGCAATGCAATTACCAAATCACAAAAGATGCAATTTAGGGAATACTTTATGCATTGTGTCTTACCCATACTTTGTTTTTGTTATTTATTCAGTTTGATTACTTAATATTTAATATTTCTGAGCTGAAAGTGAATGGCCTACTTAATTTAATGCTTTCAGTTTGTAGAAAAGTAAAACTATTTTCTTATTGGCATTGCAATTACATTACTTAATACAATTGCAACTTTTGTGATATGCGCTTTATGCCTGATTGTTCTATGCCAATTAAAAAAAAACAATAAGTCTGCCCACATATCTCACTGAATTAAGGAATTGCCATATAGGTTGCCATCTATAGCGGTCATGGGTTCCGAGTCCAGCTCACAACCCTTTGCTACATGTCTCTCTCTCCCTGTCTATTCACAGTCTCTTCCCAATGCGTGTGCACTGAAAGTTTCAGCATCAAACTTGTCTTAGTCACATATTAGACCAAGCAGAGAAAACAAATATGAAAACAGTTTTGTAGAGTCAAACTCTGCACAAACATCATTTTGCATGTTAAAGTCAAGTAACAACAAGCAAAACTCATTTTTTAAGAGAAAGGGGATTTTATAAATATTTCATTTTAGCTCATTGCTTGTTTAAATTGATATATGGCAGGATGATTTCTGCAAATACTAACAAGAAAATAAATAATCTGCCATTGTAGGTGGTAATTTATTCAACAAAACAGTGTTGCGTCCCCCGAACATGCAGCACACATTGACCCCTGTATGCTAATGTGCTGTTTCCTGCTGAGATTTCAGCTCCATTATACATTGTGTTTAATGTATGAGCACTGACTGCCATGTAACTGCAGCTGTTACATAATGTAAATGCATGTAAAGAGGAAGGCAAGGTTAAGCTCACAATGGAACACCAGGACGCAACAGCTTTGTAGCAGCTTGCATGATGTTAATTACCAAAGTTGGTTCCTACACACTTTCTCCTACATGGCATCACTGTCACTTTTTCTATAGATATGTGTTCTTCCTCTGTCCTCCCCTTACATATACCGTCCTTGAGAAACACTGAAGAAGACGTCTCTTTTGCTCATCATTTTGCCCTTCGGTTGTGTTTTTCAGCTCACTGAGAGAGAAATGAGTTGAGAGCACGGGAGTAGAAGGCGTGAGTGAAGTAGAGGAGAAGCAGAGGGACAAGGAGTTGAGGGCTGGAGAGGATCACTGTACAGACTCTAACGGGTCTGATGTTTCAGACGAATTGGTATCCTTGGTAACTGCATGGGCCTCATTTGTAAAGCCGAGTGCTGGATGGTATTTGGCTAAGGGAGCTCAGCAGACCACTGTGCCTGCTCAGGAGGGATATAGGCACACGGAGAGCAAAGCACCTGTATAGATAGTCAAAGTACATACCAAAGCAGAGAAAACATGCACCTCTGCTACGGTGTTTATTCAGCCTAATACTTAAAGTCAGACTGTATTCATGGGATGCTGTTAAAGGGAGCTGCTGTGATGGACAGGCTGTGTTAGTGGGCTAAATTCTCAAAGTTCAAATGGAGTGGGAGAGGCAAATTATTTTTCCATTGATAATAGCTCCACTTATCCCATATATGACCGACTCTTTACAAACCTGTTATCAAGGAGTAGTTTTTGACATTTCATACATTTTAATTAACATTTTATAAGCACAGACTACATATAAAAGATGGACATAGATCCCGGGTCTGGAAATTGAAGCCAATGCGAATATGCCTTCAGCCTGCATTCTTGCCAAGAGCCAGCAGGGGGTGACTCCTCTGGTTGAAAAAGAAGGCTGATTGTACAGAAATCTATGAGAAATTGTCCCTACATTTCTCATAGATTTGTTACCACAGGAAAAAATATCCTAATGACATTATGCTCTTAATCACTAGCTTTAAGACTTTTTAAAGACAACAGAAAGAAAATTATTGTCTGATTTCAAACAGACGATAAAGCAGGGCATGCCTGAGGTCTAAACACCTGCCTAAGACAACCTACGTAAATAACAAAGCAGAATATAATAAAACATGCATTTAATAAATTCTACTAAGTACAAAAAGACAAACTATTTTTCCACTGACAATACCTCCACTTAATAATAACTTCACTTATCCTTATGTCCACACACAATGTGAGTCAAGGAGTCAGTGCATTTATTAATATTCTGACAATTTGAACATTATAAATAACTTCATAATGCTAATAATCTATGTTTGGTACACAGACTGCATATAAAGATGGACGTAGCTCCCAGTCTGCAAAGTGAAGCCAATCTGAATGTGCCTTCAACCTGCATTCTTTCTAACGACCACAGGGGGGCGACTCCCCTGGTTGCAAAAACAAGTCTGATTGTACAGAAGTCTATGAGAAAATTATATTTCTCACTTGATTTCTTACTTCAGTAAAAATTTTCCCAATGAGATTATGATCTCAGTCACTAGTTTCAATTCTCTTTCAATACGGCATGATATTCTTTTTGTAATTTACGGTCCCATTTAGAGTAAAATAGATGATAAAGCAGGCTATGCAAGTGGCTGTATGGCTGTGCATAGTGTCCTCGAGTTATTCAGATCCACCTCTCATGCATCATGTTTAGTTTCAAGAAAAAAAGATATAAAAGATGCATATAAAAGATGGACATAGTTCCCGGGTGTGGAAAGTGAAATTCAATGCAAATGTGCCTTCAACCTGCATTCTCTCTAACAGCCAGCAGGTGGAGACTCCATTGGTTGCAAAAAGTCTGATTGTATAGAAGTCTATGAGAAAAATATATTTCTCATTTGATTTATTACCTCAGTAAACACTTTTCCTACTTACATTATGGTCTCAACCACTAGTTTTAAGACTGTCTGAATACAGCAGGATGTTCAATTTGAAAATTATTGTCCAATTTAGAGTAAAATAGACAATAAAACAGGACATGCTTCAGATAGAAACACCTGCCTAAGACAGTCTATGTAAACAACAAAGCAGAAAAAACATGCACCTCTACCGTGATGTTTAGTCAGCGTAGATACTTAGAGTGGGACATATTCATGAGATGCTAATGAATCATAATAGCCCCACTTATCCCTATGTCCACACATAGCACGAGTGAGGCTCTTCACAAACCCGTTACTAGGGAGTCGGTGCATTTCAGAGCATGAGTGACAAGAGGCAGCGGAAGATGGACGTGGGAGACAGTGAGGACTGATTTTATGACAATCTGTCCACTGCAATGTGAAACAAGTCGGTGCCAGCCGGAGACGGATACATGCATCCACAGCTCAGGGAGGAAAGGGGAGCTGGGAATGTGGAGCCACGCTGTTACATTCATGTGTCCACCCACACAGCTCCAGCCAGAAGCTCCGATCCATCTGTGGGAGCTTGGAAATGCAACTTCAGAAACTGTATGTTTGAAATGTAACTCTTGTTATTGTTTCGGGATTCATGTCTTCTGTCTTGACAAACTGGATGAAGTCCATTACCACACAACTTTTCCGTTTGAGGTGCACTATTTTACACAACCGTCCATGTGCAGAGGCGACTACACAGCAGCAGTCAGTGTTATTTAGCTTAGAAGTGCAACAAATAATCAACTAATTAAATAGCTGTGAACTATCAAAGTAATTGCCATCTGTGTGTATAATTGATTAAACATTTTGACAGATTTTTTGAGAAAAAAAAGAATCAAAATTCTCTGATTCCAGCTTCTAAATGTGTAATTTTCTGGTTTCTTTCCTTCTCTATGACAGTAAACTGAACATCTTTGGGTTGTGGACAAAGCAAGACTTTTTTTCCTAACCACTTTCTGACATTTTAGAGACCACAACCAATCAGTTAATCAAGAAAACAATCAATAGAGCAGCATCCTTAATTTAGCCAGGCAGATAGATAGTTAAATAGTTAGATAGTTTTGGTTTAAAGGAACAGTATTTTGTATTCTGTTTCTCAGTGACAATTTGACGAAAAGAATGTTAATGATATTCTAGTTTTTTCTGTTTGGTAATTTTGCAGTTAGTTTCAGCAGCTGGTTATCTTAGCAAAGCATAAATTAAAACTTATGAGTTATTAAAATTATGAGTTCAAAGAAAAATTAAAGAAATTGTTGGGCATAGTGGGAAATAAGCTCATTACTGTCATGTAAATATGGAGCAGATGCCGAGAGACCAGCTTAGCTTAGCCTTTGATCAAAAGTAACAAAACTTAAAACAAGTTTTTACATGTTTTAATGTGGTTTTACGGAGGATTATGTGCAAGATGAGGTGCGGTAATTACTTAAATGACTTATTAAATGACTTATTATTAACCTAAATTAAATGATTATTTTGCCTTTTGGAGGAAAATTAATCGTTTAGATTAATCGATTAAAAAAAAACAGTCGATAGTGGCAACCCCGAGGAAGATTTTCTTTAATTTCTCTAATGCTGAAAATAAAATTGCCTCCACTCCAGAACAACAGAGGTAATCAGACTTTTGTTTGTCATTTTCACACTATTAAAATCTTAGTTGTCAACAGGAACATGTGTGGATGAGATTTTGGTAACAACCCTTTGATATGATGAACACACAGGAACACTGGGTCCTGCTGTAACTGAGGGTGAAAAAAAATCGCCTTTTTTACACATGAAATAGTCTTTAACATCCAGAAAATGGCTTTCGGGTGTTACCATTGACAGAGAGTAGCTTTCTTAATTAACTACTGACAAGTGTAGACCGTGTGCATACAGCGGAACAGGATTCGTTTTCTGACAGATGCCGAGAGAAAGAAAAACACTCCTGGGCTGGAAGTAGTTACCAGCCAAGTAGAACCATGTTTCTGTTCGGGGAGAAACCAGACGGAAGACGAAAAAAAAGTCCACCTGGAGCAGAAAACACAGAGGAAGGGAGAGAGACTTGTTGAACACCAACTTTTCATCTGGGTAAAGACTGGTAGGGGATGGATGGAAGCAAAGAACTGAGCAGAAGATGTTTGTGTCCCTGCAGGAGTGTGGGCCATCTGACAGACTCTGGCCACAACCGTTTAGAGGAATCAAAGAGAGAGACGAATATCGATTGCAACGCTTTGAACCAAGTCCAGTCAATACCACACTACGGTGGTTAAGATCAAGAGCGCAGATTTTGGTTTATTTACACTTAATTCTAACCATTAAAGGGATCCTGATTGGGAGGTTCACAATCACCACTAAACCTTCTATTTTATCCAATTATCAGCTTCCAAGAAAGAGGAAAACACCTCCTTGCTTCATTTGTGAGTTTATTTCACAAACCTCTAGCCTCATGAGCCCTGGCAATTTCAAGGTAATTTCTCTACCTTTACTTTTAAGCTTTTATCTTGGTATGTAAGGGACAGCCACACACTCAGTATCTCACTTTTTCAGGACAGTCCAGGCTACCAAGATCTATCATTATTCAATAATATAAAACTTGCAGATTTATTAAATATTAGCCTTTATTTTAAGGGAAAAAACATTTTCATTATCACTATAAAATGCCGGCAGTGGAGATATGTATTCAAAATTGTGCAAGGGAGATCGTCTGGAACGTGGCAATATGAGAACCATGATGATGGGATACTGTGTGGCTTAGAAATTGGGAAAAACATGTACTTTTCTTCCCTGAACAGTCCACATCCAGTAGCCTACTTACAGTGGATTTACTGCATTTGTCTGATTTAGGTTTACCTAATGAACTGGCAGTTGAGTGCTGCGTTCAAATGAGCACCATATAGGAAGCAGGCAGACGGCCACGCGGCAGAAATTCAAGCATGTGTACAACAAATACAGAAGAATTTAATTACATGCTCTCAGGGAAGTGTAAACTTTGGCCATCTAATTGAAAGACAGTGGTGTAGGGGAGTATTGTTACGCTTCTAGTGGCGCTCGTATTGATGCGATAGTTAGCACAACATATTATGTACACTGTATAAGCATAACACGTGTAAACAGATATGGAGCGTCACAGTTCAGACACATAATGCAAACAGGGGGGTGCAGCGATGTAATCACAGCTGATATTAATTGTATTCTGAATAAACCGAGGTACACACAACATGGATCTGAATAATAAGCCAATTGACTGTTCTTATATTTCATGGTGTACCAGAGACATTATTAAGGTGGCAGACATGGGAGTCGACTGGTTCATATAGTGCCATCCAACCAAATACTCAGTGGTCAGACAATCGTTGGCGTTACTTCATTGGGAGAAAAGCACTATGTCATTGATCTTCCAAGGATTAATCTATTATTTTTGGTGGAAGGAAACAAACCACCTGGGAATACCTCCTTTCTTTCACAACTACGAACTGGCCCGCCCTAATGGAGACTGCTAGGTCTAACTTATTTAACGTTTACTTGGAATCAGCTCCAAACTAATTTACGTCACGTCAAAGAAGCCATCACTGTGGTTGAATTTTGCTCAAAACGACAGACAAAAACAGCAAGTTTCTATATCACAGCTCAACATACCATGATGGCAGATCATCAGGCGAACTTGTCTGTATTATATTCCCTAATAGTTCTTGGGCTGGGACCACTAGTTTACACACACTGAACAGCCACAACATTATGACCACTGACAGGTGAAGTGAATAACATTGATCGTATTGGTACTGGGTGGTGTTCTGATGGAAAAACTTGGATTTGGACACTCCCTCATGCAAATGACAATCCCAAATGTTACTGGCCTACCCCTGCAGGAAAATGCACCCCACCACGTGGAAAGAACTTCCAACAATCAGGAACATGTTGAGGAACATGACAATGGCCCAACATGTTGATTTGACCTCCAAACTTCCTACACCCCATTGTGATCAATCATATAATTCTTTTCATCTGAATGTGGTGTGTGTTGTTCTGCTGAGAGTCTGTTTATTGTTCTGCACATACTACCTTTATGTGTTTATTTATATTTAATGTAGGCTAATAGGGCTAGCAGGTAGAGTGAACTCAGTGCACTGTGGCCTTTTTAGCTCATCCAGAAATAAAATGCAGATGTTTTTTTTTTTGTTTCTTGTGACCAATTGATTGGTTGAATAGTTGGTACAATTTCATTCGACCAAAATGTACTAAGTTGACTACAACCCTGAACATTACGAAAGTCTGTGTAAATGAAATACAATTTTTTTTTAAAAATGCTGAAAATTTGTGTTTGGATAGTGAACCATGCTGTGCTGAATTGAGGAGGTAGACCATTAAACTGTTATTATCATTTTTGTGTTGAGTTTTCTGAGGTAGGCCCCTTAACATTTTAAAAGCTAGATTGTATTTTCATCAGTGGTTCTCACACACTCAGGTCAGTTTGCACGGTTAGTTCGGTTAATTTGTTCTGGTGTGAAAGCTGTCAATCAGTGCCCTCAGCGAGTTGCTGACACCCTTTCAGAGGAAAGAACATTTGTTATTATTTCACACTTTAAGATATAATTTTATACACTTGCCAATTTTCCTTTGTGGTTAATAACAGTTTTCTGTGGTGTGACAAAGTCAGAACACATTTTTTCTGCTTTAGATGGGGCATTAAACAACAGCCAAATCAAATTAACCTCAACCGGAAAGTGCAAGTCTCACAATCATCCTAGTTTGCTTCAATAAATATGCACGTCAAAGTACTTTGAGGGAGGCACATCCTTTGTAATTTTTTGTTTTGGAATAAGAGCATTTTAGCATATTGTGTGTCAGAACAAAAACAGGGACAGTCACAGAAAGAGACTTGTGGCGAGCAGAAGATAAACAATAAACGAAACCCAAGCGTGTAATAAAAGTTAAAAGCTTTGAGTCACAACTGACTCAGTCTTAGAGGCAGACACCTGCTGTCAGAAGTTATGTGTTTCTTGAGTCCGGAAAACAGTTCTTAAATTTGCGATATCACCGGTCCACAGTCAAATCACTTCCTGTTTGTCAGCTCCTGATTTCACATTTTACATCCGAGAATCATCACAACGTAAACATTCACTTCTCTATTTGGTTTCAGGATAAAGTTGCAAGAAAATTCTGAAAAAGCTGTGCACTTTTAGTCTCATGAGAGGGTTCCATTAGTAACTCAATGAATATTTACAGTAGTTTAAAGCTTCCCCACGCAGGTGTTACTAAAAACACTGGCTCCCCTCTACATGTCCCAGTAAGACAGTGAGTTTTAATGCACAACAGCAGCTCCCTGGAACACGAAGCAGCTAAATGGAATTCAGCTGCTGGGTGAGCACAGTGTGTCGACCTTGCTTGTTTTAGGGAGGACAGTGGGATCGGTGAAAACACATTTACTAAAAGCACACATACCTGATGGCCTCTCATTCTCTGGAAGTGGCCGATGGTGTCACTGATGGTATACACTCGCACGTGGCCCATATGCAGTCGCCCCGACGGATACGGAAACATGGAGAGGACATAAAACTTCTTCCTGTTGGCACTCTGAGACAAGAAACAAGAGCCCATTATAATAATGAATTTTATTTATTTATATGTGATCATAAAGCTTGATTTTAACCCTGAAAGACCACAGTAGAAGAGTGAGGTGTAAAGATCTCCTTTCTATTACCTGTCTTGCTTCTGAATGAGTCGCGTATTAAAGAGGATGCATTGAACTGATGAGGTCAGGACAGGAATAATAACCCATCACATACAGAGCTGCAGCGCTGAGTGACTTCTGCTGTATTACTGTATGAGGCTCTAACAGCGGCTGATTATAGTGTCAGAATCTAAATGGTTGCAGATTATGGATGGCTTACAGTCACAACACTGGTCACCACGGCAACGCAGTAAGTGCCGGTTACACCCGGCTATACGTGATTACAGGAAACCTGAGTCATGAATTTTTCAATAAATTAATTAGGACCGAGGTCCCGTCATAAATGCACTTAATCAATGTCAGACCGTCGCAGACGACCACACACTCAGACCATTAGGACATATAATCAGCCGGAGCTCCGACTCGGAGATGAGCCAGTGCCAGTAATAGCTGAGAGGATCATTTGGAAGGATGCATAACAACCGATTAAGGCATTAATCTAAAAAACAAAAAGAAAAAAAGCTAAAGGTCCCTCAAATGTATACAGTATATAACAGAAGTCAGTACAACAATATTAGTCAAATAATTTTAGAATGTATCACCTTACAGTAATCTGATTACTTCTAAGTTGAACAGTAGGGCATTTACATATTAGCATATAAAACAGTTTAGATTTACTGTATTACAAATACAAATATTACTAAATGCAACAAAAGTCAGTACACATTTAATTCCTGAAATTCAAATCAAATTCAAACCAGTGTTACACAAATTTCTGAAGGATGTGTTGCTCTATCGTTCTCTTTAAAATACACTAAATGTGCCCTGTAGGATTCAAGTCAGGCGACATAGTTGGTGACATCACAGCTTTTACTTTTTCCTTCTTTAGAAACAGTGTGCTTTGGATCGTTATTATGCTGGAATAAAGTGGTCTCTTTTCTATTGCGAGGGTTAGGTTCCAGTCCAGAACCTCCCGCGATAGGCGAACATCCAAGAAGTATCTTATCTGACCAAAGAATGTGCTCCCAACATTCACCAGGCTTCTTTTCTTGTCCTTAATCAAAGTTTTATCTGGTTTGGTACGAAAAAGCAAACAAGGTTTTTTTCTGTGTAGACACTGCCTAGCGAGGTTGATCTTATGCAGCGTCATTCACACTGTCTGAGCTGTCACAGAAACTCTCATTTGAATTTACAATATCTACACGAAGTCTGAAACACTTTTGAAATATGTTTTTCATAGCTGGACTGTACAAGTAGTCGACTGTCCGTGGCATGATTTTCAGAGCCACTGCAGCTCTGATTAGTGGTATTATGACTCATTCAACTCCTCTTGAATACTGCTGCAGCTGTGTTTCCTCTGGTTTTTACTTAGTGACTTAGTTTCTATATCCTCATCCATATTTTTATAGGCTCACAGTAAGAGTTTTAATTTCCTCTGGTAATTCTTTTCGATGTGGAGCCATGATGCAGACATGTAGACACATCCAATGGGTTCAAAACTGAGAATGTTCATGCAGTCAGGCTAATGGGAAATCAGAAGTGTACTCATACATATTTAGTTTCAGTGATCACAGGTGTAGTCAGTTTTGTTACATTGAGTTTCTACACTGGGACCTGTATTTTCAATATAGTCTTGTGGTACAAAGTGGTACAATTCTTACTGATTTGACAATTAAATGATATTGTATAGGGTGTACTCTACATGTTCGGACTTGTCCAAACAGACAGATGCAGTCTCTCTGCAGACTCTGTTGCTCCCAGGAGCACACTTGGCAGAGAATAGACCTTTTCCACAGCAGACATTCTGACTTGTCACAGCAGGAAAGGCATGGGTGAAACAAATTCCATTAGCAGCGGCTCTGTTCCGGTGTCCCAGTAAACCAGTGAACCGGCATGCACAAGCCGCACATCGTTTATAATATTATCAATTACATCTATACTTTTCCTGCAATAACAGGTCAAAGGGACGGCTGTGAAAAAGGCCTATTGGTCAATGAAACCGTGGTTGGAAATCTTCAATTTTCACTCATTCAGCAGCATTAACGGTTGTTTTATAGCAGAATATGTGTGCACAGGTTTGGAGATATGACATTTAGGTGGAGCACAAGAAACCTGGTGATTTGTCTCAGTGTATACATGATGGTCTGTGTGCAGATATGCAGGTATGTATTCATTCCTGATCATGTCAGCAACTCATTTCTGTATCTAATGATGTACCTCAACAGCTGATATTGAATTCTTCTGCAGGATCAAAAGCAACAGATTCATCTTTAGCTGTTATAATAATTGTCTAAGGGTTTTGGGTTTTTTTAACAGACATGCCACACATTTCCTGGTTTCAGTTTCTCAAATGTGAGGGTTTGCTGTTGTACTCCATTTCATATTGTGAACTGAACATTGGAAATTAGGTAAACAACATAAATAAAATACTTAATTTTTAATTTGGGGGGATTTTTAGGACACTCACTGAATGTTAGGCTGTACTTTTGTTTTTCCAATGCAGTGTGGGAGGTAATTCTCAGTCTTTTTATAAAAATGGGCTGGTCCGACAGTTTCAAAGGGAGGCACTCACATGCATTAACGTACACTAGCATACACAAACATGCATGGCAAAGCTCAGATTACAACACACACATACAGTGTGACTTCACTTACTCCACTATGCATGGCTGATAGTTGTTTGCTGCTATATTCATGCTATTGCTATGTTATTAAAAAAAATTGCAGATTGATCTAGAGCGCTACAAATCAGAAACATGAACAAGATGCCACAGTATCAATGTTTCTACTGATGTCCTCCAGTTAGCATATTCAAGCACTTTTAGACTATTTCAGCTTCATTTTTCTCTACATTATCTCATCGTCACCAGGTTAGAGACTGTATGAAGACATGTATTAAAGCTCCTCTTACCTCCTCCACTGCATCCTTCTGCCACTGCGCCATAATCCGTGGGTGCCACCATTCCTCCACTTTGCGTCTGGTCTCAGTTCGATAGTCCTTCTCCCAGACTCCTGTATCGCTGAACAGGGTGCGGGTGCTGGGGGACAGGAGGCGAAGCACCGGCCTCAGGAGAGCAGCCCTGCTTTGACCGGGCCAGGCTGCACACAGGGGATACAGAGCCAGCCTTCTGATGGACACCTGCATGATTGTGTCTCCTAAGAGAGAGACGGACACAGTAAACGGACAGGCAGGTGGTGGGAGTGTTGAAATACTGAAGTTTCTATTCCACAGAGATTCCACTGCTAAATACTTTAACACAGATGTCATGTTTACTTTAAAAGCACTGAAAACTGGCAAATGTGGGCAAAAATCACATAGAAAAGGATCTAACTGACGCAATACTGAGAAGATTAGTTGATTAATCAGATTTTGTTAGTAAAAGCAGCAAGTTCTGTCTTCTCAAATCAAAGAATTTATTGGCTCTTGCTTTTTTATATCACAGTGAACACTCAATCAATTACCCAAAGAGTTTCTGTCACGTTAATCAACAAAGAAAATGCTCTTCTTTTAACTTTCCATGCCTGTAAAACAAAAGCTTAAACCATTTCTTTTGGTTAGTTTGAACAAAATAACTGTAGTGATACCAATTCTGACACTAACAACAGGTTTATGACAGTGCAAAAACTTTTATTCTGAAAACTTCTGCAGTAGAATGAAATAGAATTTGATATTGGTAAAGCCCTTTCGAACACAAATCTGAGTGCACATTTTACAAAAGTGCCTTCATTGTTGCATTAAACCTTACGTATGCATACAGGACTCGGGCCTTCCAAAGAAAATAACTCAAACTTTATAAGCAGATCTGTGTCGTTCACCTGTCCCACAAGGAAAAAAAAACAGATACAGAACAGAAAACCTTCATACAATGCCAGCTTTCATTAGGAAGTCTGGGTGTTTATCATTTCTCCTTCCATGCAGACAGATGCAGGTTTCTAATTTGCAAGTGTGAGAGCACAAGAGGAGCATGAAAGCCAAAGAGCGCTTCACAGGAGCAAAGAGCAACTTTGATCTAGTGGTCTCTGCACACCAAGATCAAATTGGCCTTCTGACCTGCATACTGAAAGGGAACACAAGGCACATTAACATCATGTATAGCTGATATATTACCACAGGAGCAGAAAATACGCATGTTTCCACCCAGAATCAGTTGGAATTTTAATCAAACCACTTACAGTTAATGAGAAACATCTTCACACCCATAACAGGTTTTGATTTATAGTGAAATTTCTTGGCTAAATATGACATTGTTTTTGAGATGTTAATGGTAAATGTCAATGCTATGTCCAAGCCTATTAAAACCCCTTGAAATTAGAAATCTAGCTTCTATATCACTCCAAATTGTGCTTTTATTTTCAACATCATGTTCCAGAGCATTCGAATGCACTAAAAATTGAGAACAGTTGATGCAATACTTGTCTATTCATGTGCAAGTCATGGCCCACTTCGGCGGACACTGCAAGGCCAGTCTCCATGGACGCCAACCAAGGATGATTGCACTTCTCCAAAAGTGCCTCACAAAAGCTCACCTAGTGTTTGCTAAAGCTCACTAGGACAAAGAGGCAACCTTTTGGTTATCAGTTCTGTGGTCGGATGAGATGAAAATGTTTGGACCCAGAGACCTGGCTGTGATTTTGGAAAAAGAAAGGAGAAGCACTCAAGCCCCAAGAACACCATCCCTACGGTCAAACATGGTGGTGGGAATAAGATGTTTTTCAGTTAATGAACCAGGAAGCCTAGACAGAGTAAACAGTATCATGAGAAAAGAGGGCGACCTGAAGATTGTCGAGGAAAACATCAGGCAGTCTGCAGAAAAAAAATTCCTTGGGCATCATTGGGCCTTCCAAGAAGACAATTATCTGAAAAATCTTAGGAGGAAACTGAAGACCAGAGTCTCATAGACCTGGAAATCATCACAAAGAGGAACAAAAACCCAGTGGAGACATGCAGAAAGACTGTTAGCGATTATAAGTATCATATTATTAATGTGAAGACAAAAAAGACTTTGTAATAGATTAATGAATGATTTTGGACATGGCATTTTAAGTAAAAACATCAAATAAAAGATCAAAACATCTTTTGTCAATTGGTTATGTCTTTTTCAAACAGAAGAAATCTATTGGTCGATTATAAATTTACTATAAATTAAGAATTTTTGCATGGGCATGAATGATTTTCGGCGTCACAGTCAGTACAACCATTCAACTATTGAAGAGTTGTCTGTTTTTTTCCACATTTTGACATTGTGGGTGCGATTTTCCTCGTCTTCTTCAAAATACTTTGAACTGAAAAAAGTTCAAAAAAGATAATTTTTTCCTTCACTATCATTTTACATAACAAAACTGGTGTCCACAAGGCTGATAAAGTTACCACATGGTGTAAAAACACATGAAAAAGTTCATCCCGTGTCAGTACATATGGGATCAGATGGTTTGGATCAACATGACGGAGCAGCGCATGAGTCCACTTGTTGTGAACAGACTGAGTGACGGCTCTGCTCTGAAGCCCCCGCCCCGGAGTGACTTTTTTTCTCACCGCTGCTGTTTCACAGTCTGTGTTCTTCGCGCCATGTCACTCACACAACAGCAGGAGTTTGTGAAATAAGACGTTTATTCAGCGCGATGTGATTTTGGCTCTGCCTTGCTGTGAAGCTCTGGACAGGTTGTTCTTATTTAAGCCGCCCGCCAGCTCAGATGTGAGAACGATAATTGCAGTAAACCAACTGGAAATGGCACACTGATGTCTCTACTTTAAATCTGCCCTGAAGTTTTACACTTTTGGTGTAGCACTACAGGAGGTTAAGTGCACCCACTGCCTCAGGTTGCGGCTTCTGTCTAAGTTTGGTAATTGCTTGTAGTTCAAAATACTAGTTTCGAGAAATATCAGAAACAGGATTTTTCTTGACAACAAATTAAAAGTTGACCAGTCCCACAACTAACAACTTGGAAGAATAAAAACTGATTTTCTGCCGATACTTCAGAAGCCTTTCACTGTCTTTCATGGGAGGATAAACATCCCCAGGGCTTAATGTAGGTCAGACAGTCCACTGCATGTAAGAAAAAAAAATCCATTTGACCTAAATTTGATTTTACACAACACAACCACACACACAGGCATGTATATCAACACAGTTTCCAAGGAAACCTGAGACATTCATACTGTCTCTGCATCCTTGGCAGCGGAGGACAACTGCTGCTAACCTGGCCTGTCAGGGGAATGTTTTCACAGCAGTGACGCATCTGGATCTCAGACAGTGAGACCTTTGTAGATCAAAAAGAGAAGAAGTGATAATGTGCACTCTCTGACACCACACTGGGATAAATATGTAAATGAGGTGAACAGAAATTATGGCTGTTTATGTAAAAGCTGTGGAGGAATCTGTGAAAAGGTTATCTTATATTCTATAATGTTATGAAAATACAAGATTACTATAGAGAGAGAAAGCTCAAACAAATCAGCAAAAAGGATCAAAAACATGATTTTAGTAATAACACAGCAGATTGTTTAGCTTAGACTTCAAGAAAACAGGAGTTTTTGAAGAGCTTGCAGGGAGGTGAAATCTCTTGGGGATAACTGGGCTTTGTCAACCAAGATGTGAGTGAAAAAAACTGTCCTCTCCTCCACCCACCTGCTTGTGGGTATGTTTTTTTTTTAACAAATTCTCTCGAGTATAAGCTAAGCACCACAGCAGCCAACACTCCTCCCTCAGGCTGAGGCTGGGAGAGCCGAGCACTCGAGCCTCTGTGCATCTCTGCCGGTGTGAGTGAGTGGGCTGAGGCGAGAGACTGAGATAATGTTTCTATGGTGACTGGGCTCGTCCATTCGGGTGTCTCCTTTGACGAGTGACTGAAAACTTCTGCAAACAGCCCCTGACTCAGCTGTGCATTCTGCATGACAGAGCAAGACTATGCCTGATCAGATGTTAATGTAATTATCATGTGCCAACCTTAAATAGCTTTTGGGGACCAACTGAAATGTGTTTCTGGCAGTAAGACCTAGAGTTGGGATCAGTGTTTGATCACATTTCTATCCATCCACTTATCCTTTAATCCCATATTTACTTCTTAAAACAGAAATTGTGATCATTGTAATCATTAATTTTTATTTGGGCAAACTCCATCATATTTTTTTGAAATACATTTGTTAAATATTTGGAAATGCTACTATGTAGAAAAACTTTTTTTCTTAAAACTGAATTCTTGGAAAGGCTGAGCAGCTTGCAAATTGATGAAATCTATTATGTGATTAGATAATGTCTGGAATTCAGGGTGAAATAAACACCAAACAAGGGCGGAATTACATGCAAAAAAGTTTTTTTTTTTTAAAATGAATATCAATAATACCAAATAAATATTTCAATTTTGATCGAGTAGTGAGAATTGTAATTTTAGCATTTGTTTTCCACCAGGAAAAAAATATAAAAATGATGTTAAATTTACTGCAATGTGATATTCCTTCACTTCCGGAGGGTATTTAATAGACCGGGGCATCTCCATAGCACCACAATGTTACATTTAAACTGTACATAGAGACAAATTTTACATTTATCAAAAAAAAAAAAACTGCACCACCTGTGATGCAGGTCATGCTGTCATATTGCAATTTTAATAGTATTTTCATTTTTTGTTCAGCTCTGCAACAAATATCCAAGGAATACTCCTGTTGCTACTAATTCATCCTTAAATATCTGTTAAATATTGTTAGAATACTAAAAGCCATTATCAAAATATCAAAGCATTAATGCACATCTAGTTTGGCCCTGAAGTCTCCAGACTGCATCCTCAAATGTAACACACCAAACCTGTAATCACTCCCAGCACCTCTGTGACTTGTTTGCTTGTGTGTGAACGTGTGAACGTGTGAAACTGTAAAACTGTTTGGATAAAACCGCAGTATAAATGCAGGTTTGAGTTTTGGCTCTTTGTATACTTGTAACAGTTAAACCTGTCCACTAGGTTAATATTAGGACTTAATTATTCTACATGTTGTCAAAATTGCAATATGATATTGCAATATTGTGCTGCTGCAGAGATGCCCTCGCCTTCATATCATAATCTCCAGACTTAAGGGAGCATGTTTTTTGGTACAGACTAAAGGATACTCAGGATTTATTACTGTTTGCAGGGTCAGGAGATAATGTCCAGCTCAATCACTGCAGCACAAGATAGAAACTAAAAAACAGTAAACAGACGTGTGAAATGATGTAAATTCAAAAATAAAAAGAATTGTTTTAGTCTAAATGCAATATTTAAAGTTGTGAAACACGTCAAAAATACAAATAAGCTAATTACCTATTTAATTAATGTAGCACACATTGCACTGATCAACATGTGACTTTGTACTGGGACAGAGCAACGTTATGTAGGTTAAACAGTATATTTTAAACTGTTTATGGAAATGCATTCCATTCATATTAAACCTGTCCGTTTATCCACACAGCAGAGCAACTGTTTCTCTTTTACCAACAAATAAAACATTATCCAAACTCCTCTTTACATCAGCTTCTGCTTGTACAGCTACTTTATTCAATGCCTTGTTTCCTGTAGAGCTGGTTCTGTCACACTGAAGGATGAAGTTGAGGCTGTCAAATGACAAAAAACGTATTTTTAAAAGCTACTTACTGTTTTAATTCTAGGTGTGTTGTTTCCGCGTTATTGTTGCAAACACATAACTCCAATAACCCATGTCAAAAATGTCACGCCCCGCTTATAAAAACGCTGTAAATGACCTGCTTCCCTGCATCACGACAACATTGTAGGCGCCGCCATCTTGGATTTGAATAACCTTTATCAACACTACGGACGTGGACAAAAACACACTGGTGTCGGTTGCAGAGGCGTTGCTGGGATACTGACACACTGAGGTCTCAGAACTGCGTTTATTAAACTTTTTGCTGATGATTGCAACATGTTTTACATTTTTCTCTATATTATTATTACTATTATCATCATCATCATCATCATCATTACTGCAATTATTATAAATGTGAGATACTGCAGTGTTGTTCTCTGTGGTGTAAAGTTCTCCCACTTTCTTTCTGTTTTTTTCTTATTTATGAGGATTTACAGAGGTACAATCACACGTAAATGTGTTCCTTGGAGAATACTTGTTTCCATCAGCATTATTAAATAGTATTTTAGGTTTCTGGCCCTTTAAATAATCCAGGAAAAGAAGAAGCAGGTGCCAAAAAGTTTGCCCATAAAGCTCCATAACACAACACCCTAAATAACTAAAAACTTACAAAATAACTATCATTGACCTTTTTTTTAAACTACAGCAACTTATGAAAAATGTGTTTTCATTGTTACTCAGCTACCTGTTACCATACTGTGCTATTTAATTATACAGAGGTCACATTCTACATGTAGCTATAAGAAGCACCCACACAAACAATAATGTTATAGATGCAGAAATCCTGCTTTGAGACAGAAATGTGAAAATCTTGACACAATGCAAAATTTGTTGACTTTATTGAACAGATGAGAGTTTTACGAACAGTAAAATGATGCGTCAACATTTTTGAACAACTATATCATAATGATTTTAAAGACTCTTCAGCACATAATTAGACTGACATGAGGGCTATATTTTTAAATTCTTTATACTTTTAGGAAAAAAACAAGCAGCAAAAACAGAGATTCAGGGCTCCTCATTAAACTTTCAAGCCAAAAATGTTTCTGTCTGATAATGTAAGTAATTTTAGTACATCAGCAGCTGAATTTAGATCCTCTTTGCTCCATTGCACTGAACAATGCTGTTTGTTTTACTCATCCTTTCCTCTCCTGTATGAATAACGTTTGATTGTGGTGTTGGTGTCGCTGCCTGCATGTGTGTGTGTGTACATAAATATCTGATTGCCATGGCTTCATGGCTGATTCCATTGAGTGATGGCTCTGTTTGTTTCTGTAGCAACCAGGTAATCTCCTTTACTTTTATTAATATTTTTTCATTTTAAAAAAATCCAGTGTGTGTTTTTCCTTTTTTCTTTTTACTCCAGTGTCCCCTCCAGAAAGAGAAAATTGGTTTCGGTGGCTGAAATGTCTCCATTTGACAAAACAAATGACTTTTATTGTTTTATTTGTTATTTTATTATGGTACCACGTTCTCATAGAGAGGCCTTCATAATGGCTCCATAGGTTACAACTAGCCTGCTGGCTTTATCAATGGTAAAATGATCATTTAATCATTTCTAACATAATGTTCCAGGGGGAAGTGGAGGGGATTAGAGGAGAACTGGGACATGTTGTTGTATTTGTTCTGTAAAGCACTTTTTGTTGCATTTTATTTGTATGAAACATCCTGTACAAATAAAGTCTGACTGATTTTTTTTAAAGAATTCAATTTGAGGAATGAATGAGTTATATTGTTTATATAACTATATAAATATATATTAAGTACCTGGAAATTACTTATTTGCCATTCATGAAGCCATTTGTAAAAAAAAAAAAAAAAATCTAGTCTGTTTTCAGAGGGTGTCTTGTCACCTGTGTAATTCTTGTTTGATCCTCCATTGAAGCCCACAGGGAAAAACGATTATTAACCCTCTGAACCCAAAGCAATTTCTGAGCTTTTTTTCTGTCCTGTCACTGTGGGCTCATTTTTAACAGCAATATAAAGACCTCTATGGAAACAACACAACCGTGGCTAGAAGTACAGAAACACTCTAAAATATATTCTGCACAGTAAAACACCGTTATATTGGCATAAATCATTTTTTAAAAGTGTCTGCAGGTGTTTCCAAAACTGAAAAAGATGGGTCAACGTACCAAGCCCTATATATATTTAATTATCATTCTTATTGCTTCTACAAACTAGACATTTTTCTATCTACTTTGCGCATCAGCTCTAAAAGAGATGTTTCACCATGTAGAATGTATCTTCCAACAACTTGCTCCCCTTTACACTGTTTGTTTGTATGTATTAATTTGATGCTCTGTATAAACACTGCCTGCAGTTCAACTGAAAACGCTCTGAATTTTTGTCCCATGACTGTTGGTTTCAAAAATGGTGGGCTCTGATAAGTGGCATATTTTTGTCATTTTTGTTTTTACTTAAGATAACATGCTTTCCAAACCGCCTGCCAAATTACTGGGTTCAGCGGGTTAAAGACCCTCCTCTGAGAAAATGAGTTTTTTTGCCTTTTTAATATACACAAATCAGCCACAACATTCTGACCACTGACAGGTGAAGTGAATAACATTGATCATATTGGTACTATGTGCTGTTCTGCTGGAAAACCCTGGATTTTGACATCTGTGTTGATGAGACTTAGACACCCAAATAAACATTGTCCCACAACAAGCACACTCCCTATAGCAAATGGAAATCCCAAATGTCACTGGCCTATCACCACATGGAAAATGCACCCCATCACATGGAAAAAACATCAACCAATCAGGAACATGTTGAGGAACATGACAATGGCCCAAAATGTTGATTTGACCTCCAAACTTCCTACACCCCATTGTGATCAAGCATCAACAGGATGCAGTGGAACAAGTTTGATTGAAAGAGGTCCCACTGCACAAGCCAGAATACCCAAAGGATCCAGTGCCAGTGTCCTGGTTCCAGACCCCATAGGACACCCTGAGAGGTCCTCTTGTCCATGCCCAATGGTTCAGAGCATTTCTGAGCACATAAGGGGAACCAACACAATATTAGGCAGGTGGTCGTAATGTTATGCCTGATTGGTGTATCTTTATGGCTGCACATTTCCACCTTGAAGATGTAATTTACCAATGGCAGTCTCAAAACATAAGATATGTTGTGGGTTTCATATGTAAGAAGCAGTCAGTTTGCATGGTCAGGCTTTCTATATTAGTATTCGTTTTCAGAATCAGTTTCCGGTTTTGGACATGTGTAGCTGATTTACTCCAATATCGCAACGTGTCACTGTGCAGCTGTAGAGTAGCTTTACAGCGTTTTAGCAGCATTATGAACTGGTGTGCCCAGGCTGCAGCGAGTAGCAGAGATGTGTATGGAGAGGTAAGCAGAGACTTCATAGATCTGCAAAATTTCATGGAAGCAAGAGTGTAGAGTTACATCTAAGCCATTTTAAGGCATGAAGGGATTTTTTTTCCTGGACCAAACTTCTGAATATGTAAGTGATACACTGAAATTAGTTTTAGGGGTTTAATTAATGACCAGACAGGAACTTTTTAAAAGGTCTTTAAGGGCCACAGGAAAAGCTTTTTGAAAGTGCTTTCTTGTTTCTTGTTTTATCTTCTCCTATGTAACTCAAGTCAAAGTAATACAACTCAAATCCATCTCCATATAAGCAGAAACCTGAGTGAAATAATTCCACGACACATTTTCTGCCAGCTGCTCTACAACTACAGTATCCTCAGGAGGGCCTTTCATGTCATTTTCTCAGAGAACCACGATTTCTTTGATGCCAGTTTCCAGCGTAAAGTGATTGCTGACTGAGAAACTCCCATCTTCATCACAGAGAGGCGTCGAGGAGGACGATGAGGAGGAGGAGGAGGAGGAGGCGTCTCATCAGCCTTTTTTTAAAGAGCTCTCACCTTTGATCTGATGTGCAGACAGAAGCAGCGAACGAAGGAAGAAGCGAGAGTCATTGAAAAGAAGAAGAAGGAGGGTAGGATATCATTAGCAGGAGATAAAGAAAGTTCCTCTGTGTGACGTCAGTGAGCTAAACCTGGGGCTTTGCTTGGGCCTGCAGTCGTATATCAGAGCTAAATGGTCGCCTCCGCCCAGGGCACAACAGGATGTGGCTGCAGAGGAGGAATGAGGGGGAAATGGATTTGTGGCAGAGTGGAGACGCTAACTCTCCTCATACAGCCACAGATCAGTCTGCAGATAAAGAGGGTCCCTGATGAATGAATCCCACTTCCTCGCCACTACAGGAGGACTGCAGGTGCTGCTGAATGGTGGTTTGTGCAAAAATTTTCTGCTGAAATCCTGAAATTTTTTTTGGGAAAATACGCTCCTTCATCTCGGTGTCATGTTAATGCTTTGGCTGTAAAATTTGTTTACTGCTCTGTTTTACGAGGAAAATATAACCACAGTGTATATAAAAGCACAAGATAGATGAAAAAGGTGCAATGGGGACAAAAGAAGCCCTTTTCTTGATCAGCCTGCTTAGAGTCAATACAGCTATTGACTCTGGCTCTGCTTTAGAACAGATTTAAAGCAGCTGAGCATGGAAGACAGTTTGAAAATGAAAATCCATCTATTTTTTATACCTGCTTGTCTTATGTCATGGTGATATAGGGTGACAACCAGGACACACCCCGGACAGATCGCCGGTCCATCACAGGACTAACACACAGAGAGACAGACAACCATGCATGCTCACACCTACAGCCAATTTAGAATCATTAGAGACCCTCTCATGCATGTCTTTGGACTGTGGGAGGAAGCCAGAGCCAGAAAAAAACCCACGCAAGCACAAGGAGAACATGCAAACTCCACTCAGAAAAAGGCCCAAGGCGATCCGGAGATACCATCACAGGAGCTTCTATCTGAAAATGAACACAATGTTACCTTTTCTCATCTGAATCTGAACTGCATAACAAAACGCAAATGTCACAAGAGTCAACTTTCTGAACCTCGAGCAATTTCTGCATGTTTTTGTCACATTTTTATTCAATGTAGGCTCAGTTTTCTCTGCAATATAAAGTCCTGCACCTCTATGGAAACAGCACAACCATGGCTAGAAGTAGTAGGAGCTCAAAATGTCTCTTGTGCCGTATGACATAGTTAAAATACCATAAATCATTAAAAAAAGAAGAAATTAAAGTTGCATTTCTGAGATTTTTTTTAAAGTGGACTAATGAACCCTTCAATCAATATGTACAACAGTTTCCAAGTTTCTACAGTTGGTACCCATAATGGGAAGTACTGTGGCTGTACATGCTATAGATACTTTACTATTTACATGTTTACAGTCTCTACAAACTAGGCGTTTTTCACATTACTCTGCACATCAACTTTAGTAAGATAATTGTTGTATCTTCCTACAGTTTGTTCCTCTGTATACTGATTTTGAACCATACTGCATTTATTTTATTTTATTCTCACTCTCTTAATTGTTTCTGTACTCGTGTCCTCTCCTAACACTGCCTACAGTTCAACCGAATAGTCCCTGAATTTTTTTTTCATGTGACTGTGAGTGACGTTTGATTCATTCATGGCTTTTTTATTTTGTTTTATTTGTTAACAGGATCTGGTGAGTGAAAATGGTTTATTTGGGGGGAATTGTGGTTTTCATGAAAAATCGCAATTTTAAGGTTAGATTTGCTTATTTTTCCTGATGGAACCACATGTCACACATGATTACTTCAAAGAGCATTAGAAAATCTGAAAATCCAACAATTTTTTTCTGTTTGTATAGTTTCTGGCTCTGATGAAAATGTAATTTTAGTGATTTTTTAAAAAGCGAATATGCCTTTTAAAGCCCTTGGTAGTTGTTGTTCAGAAGGTTAATTGCCCAACACACTTTGTTCCACTCACACAGGTATTTTTTTTTCCTATTTTGCCTGAATTAACCCTCTCTGACAGCACAGTCTGATTATAATTAAGCTTCCCATTTATTACTATGTCAAACCAGGGTGAAACACACAACTCATAACCATTAACTTCTGGTCTCAAACTGACCCACCTCCTTAGCTTCTGACTGAGTTTTAACACAGTGGCTGTAGAAAGTCCAAGACTGAGTGAATAAAAACAAGCAGAAGAGGAAAGAGACAGTAATTGCCTGTAGTTTGTTTGCAGACAATAAAATGCTGAGTAATTACCAACTTTGTAGACTGTTGTTGTGAATGAACTGGCAATGAATGCGCTTTCAGTTCATGTCTACAATCTGAGCCATGTTATTGCCGCATCCTCCTACTTTTGGATGCATCACACAAGTAAATTCACTTCAAATATTATGTGGGCTGGAAAAATGTGATTTACTGAAATCTATCTGACCCTTAGGTTTGATGCAATGTATAAATTAGGGATCCAGAATAAAGGAAGTCCCACGTTTGTAGGACATTAAAGAGAGAAAGAGCTTATTAGGAGTTAAAGTTTGCTTTGGCATTGAGCTAAATAAACATCATGACACATCCGTAACTGTCAGAGTTAGTTAGGTAAAAACTGACTCACATTTGGCCCCAGTGTTCAGGTCACAGCTTGACGAGGCCAATAAACCACGTCATCCACATAAAGCAGAGATGCGACTTTGAGGTTCTTCAACCAGACATCCTCATCATGCTGACTATGCTTTTAGTTCGTGCCTATGACTCTTATAAGGACAGGGATCACAGAGAAGCAGCAACTCTGTGTGTCTTGCTTGATGTAACACATGCAAAAAAATGAGACTTGAAAGAGGGTTTATGTCTATTTCTTGGCTTTTTCTTTGCCTGTTATGTCTCATGGTGATTGGCCAAGAAAATGTCCAGCATGTAACTCCTCTGCTATTTCTTGTTCTTTAGTTTTATGGGTCGGCAAATCTTCTTCTGGGATTTAAATAATACACTCTAACAAATTGTCCTGTAAAAACACAATAAACAACTGGCAGCGGTGGCCACTAAAATAACGCTTAAACCTTTTTTGTTATTATAGTTTTTAGCCCTAGCAGCCCTTTTTTCAATAGTCTTTATTGATCCCCTTTCTGCATTTGACTCATCCTATTCATAGTTGACTTTAACTAGTGGGCTGCCGCAGAGCAGCGTCGGGGGAGCAGTCAGGGGTTAAGGGCCTTGGTCAAGGGCCCACAGTGGTGGTGACTGGGACAAGTGGTCGCTCTCACTTTCCCATCTCAACCTCTTGCCAGTCCAGGGACTTGAAGTGGCTACCCAAACCACTAGGCCACCACTGCTCTGTCTATAACAGAAAATATCTGCAAACTAAAGATCATATGGTGATATTTAATCCTAGTAAAGCAGTCAAGAAATGTACAAATACATACAATTATGTGTTCAAATGCAGGTGAATCTATACGGTCAAAGAAACCTTAAGTAATATTAATTTTTACAGTGTATTTTACAGCATTTTTTTCAGTGTTATTGTTTATTTACAATGTTAATTATTATGAAATTCATTACTGTATTCTGTTGTAAAATATTTGTTACTGCATTCTATTGTAGAATATAAGGGTTACAGTGAAGTAGTGGCAGCTGTGGTCACCAGTATTTTAACTGTTTTTTATAGTGTTACAATTGTCATTTACTAAACAGTCAGTCACTCTATATCTTTCTACAGTACTCCACAGTGCAGTGTGAGTCCTACTGTATAATGCTGTAACTGTATTTACAAAGCATTGTCACTGTACTCAACATTAACTGTATCTGTAGTTGCTGCAAATTTAATTTATGAAATTGCAGAAATACACCAGTATTGTGTCTTTAATCTTTATGATCCAGAACTACTTTTTCAAAGAAAGAAAAACCCCAGTCCACTAGTTTTAGAACTTAATTTATCACAGTGTTTGTCTTCAGCTGTTGCCTGGCAACATCACAACTGTCATCGCATTTTGATTCAAATACCACAAAATCCTGCAGAGCGTGTGTTGGCCTGTTGATTAGGATGCGTCGCACAGAACTGCAATTTTCTAATCCGGTGGAGGACCTTTATTATTGCACACTGTAGCCCCTTTACACTCCCCTTACACTTACTGTCTGTATCTCTATTGTCACTATCAAATATCAAGTGAAATCCTGATTGGAGACCTAGAAAATGTGTTTACAGAGTCTTTAAGTGATGCTCGTGTTAGCATAAGAACTCATTAAATGTTATGTGGACTGTACCGGGTGATATTTGGTTGTTTTAGATGAATATTTTTAAAATAATGGTCTTCCAGCAGCGTGACATGTAGGAAAAAGGATAGTTAGGTATCATATAAGAGCAGCAGATGGAGGCTCGGTGTCCTCTGGGAGCCTCTGAGTGAACAAAGGCGGTTTATTGCTGGAAATCTGTGGAGAAAAGAAAAATAACACTGAAATAAAACATGGACTCAGTTCTGTGAAAGTCTCGTCCTCTCTCCAGTTGCCAGCTTTATCTCATTGCTCCACTTCTTTATATTTTTCCCTAATTACCGTAACAATTTTTTAAAACTGCATGGCGTCGTTCCTCAGTTTAATGGCAAAGTGCTTAAATGAGCTATATTTGGTTGAACTTGGACCGCCGCATAGAGTCCCAGGTACAAGCGGGCCTTCTGTTGTTTCTCAAACAAATCACTTTTGAAAGCAACCAATCATCCTCCTTTTTTCCACCCACAGCCGCCTCCTTGTTCCCACCGTGACAAACAACCCACGGTAATCACCCGCTCGCTCCCTGTTTTGGAGGACGATTGCATTTCACCAGCAGAGAACCAGATGACAAACGAGCACACGGAGCCGCCGGAGCAGTGACGTGTTCGCCGGAAAGCAGATGAGGGGAGTCGGGGGCTGACTTGTCTTTACCTGTCCAAGGTGACCTTTTAGGGGTGTGTTTGATTCACAATCCGCCCGGGTGAGGAGTGGGCCGGTGGTGCCACGGAGAAGCAATCTCACACCATCATCTTGAGGAGGAAGTCTGATGGGTCTCTGCACGCCGCTGCCCGAGGTTCAGGAAGCCCTGATAAGTGTGATGTTATTTTCAGGGCCTATTTCACATCGACGGCCTCACATGTCCTTCACTCATCTGTGTTCATGGAAGGCCTCAGACCGAACACGGTGGTGCAACAGGATCTAAAACAATCAGCTGGGAGCTCTCTGGCACCGTCACCATCCGTCTCCGTCGTTCTAATTTCCTCACGACTTTTTCCTCATCTGAGAGCTAAAACGCAGATTCTGCAACAGACAAGCTGTCGAACAAAACTACACATTTGTTAAATCTCTCTCTGGTTCCCCATCCACTTTGCCTGGTTTTCTCCTTAGTAATTAATGCTGCTAATTAGTGTACAACTTGTGCAGACCCAGATCCCTCTGCAGCCTCCTAGATGCACTCATACTTAGTAAGACGGGGACAGGAATCTGATTAAGACAGGAGCACAATGAGTTTCTAAATTGCCATCTTGTTATGTCCTCAAGTTAGAATTTAATTTCTGCATGTGTTCACGAGTACTTTGATTGCTTTAATTTGAAGGCTCACAGTGGGGTTGAGACTTTATGAAACTTTGAATGGAATAAATCACATCATATTATGAATAAAAATATGCAACATATGTACGTAGTATTCTGTTGAAAGTACAGAACGAAAGCACGATTTTAAAGTGATCACACTTTAAAAAAAAAATTAAACTACAACTCTGAGTCAAAAACTGAATTTTTTATTCTCTACATTTATTTGAATTGCTTCTGATTCAGTTAAATTTACTCAATAATCCACTCAGTACTGATTTGCAGAGAGTCCTGTGTACATTTATTAAAAACAATGAAACCATTACAACACACCTAACTACTGTAGCAGTCATGTTTAGTAGTTATGTTTTAGATTAAAGTCCTTATAAAGCAGATGATGATGATGCATAACTATGGATTCAACCAGTCTATTAATGTTTAATTTAGCTCCACAGTGATCGACTATACAATTAAAATGCTGCTAATGTAGTAACAAGAATTGAGTAATGTCACATAACACTGTAAAAAAAAAATATGTTAGCCTACATAATGTGTTTTTACTTCTTTACTTTTAGTACTTGGGTACTTAAAACTGATGAATGTCAATGTTTCATTTAATTAATTAGCTTTCCATTGTCATGTTTTTGTTTTTACTTAAAGGGGCTTAAAGTGACAGGTAATTTTGAAAGCATCACAGCAGGGTAAGTTGCTTTTACAAGCAAAGAAGTTTTAGTATCTCAGGATCTTGTTCACTGAGATACTGGAGCACTAAATAGACAGACAGATTAGTGCAGCATCAGCAAATGACATATTTTTGTAATTTGGGATTTTTTTTCTTGTATATTTGGACAATTTAGATTCATTTTGGACAAAATTTTAGTAAATTTGGACATGTTGTTATATCACTTTGACATTTTTTTTTAATTTGCAATTTTAAAATCATTTTTGTAATTTTTTTAAAATCATTTTAAACAAACTTTGAGTCATTTTGGACATTTTTTGTTATTTTAAGCATTTTTCAATAATTTTCTGGACAATTTTGTCATGTTGAGCACTGTTTCAATCATTTTCTGGATTTTTTTTTCTTTTTGACATTTTTTGTTTTTTTTTTTTTTTTTAATAATTTTTTTAAATTAATTTTGAATATTTTTTAATCTTCTGGACAAGTATAAAGCAATTTTGTACATTGTGGTCATGAACTCTGGGCAGTGACTAAAACAACGAGATACAAATGTTCAAAATGAGTTTGCTCCATAGGGTGGCTGGGCTCAACTTTAGATATTTAGATTTACAGAGGAAGCTTAGAGTAGAGCCTCTGTTTTGTAACATTGAAAGGAGGTAGCTGGGGTGGTCTTAAAGCAGGTTGCCTCCTGGGCTGCGTCTATTGTAGGTTTTTCTTAGGAAGAAAATGGATGGATGGATGGATGGATGGATGGATGGATGGATGGATGGATGGATGGATGGATGGATGGACGGACAGACGGACAGATGATGGATGGATGGATGGATGGATGGACGGACGGACAGATGATGGATGGATGGATGGATGGATGGATGGATGGATGGACGGACAGATGACGGATGGATGGATGGATGGATGGATGGATGGATGGATGGATGGACGGATAGATGGATGGATGGATGGATGGATGGATGGATGGATGGATGGATGGATGGATGGATGGACGGACAGATGACGGATGGATGGATGGATGGATGGATGGATGGATGGATGGATGGATGGATAGATGGATGGATGATGGATGGATGGATGGATGGATGGATGGATGGATGGATGGATGGATGGATGGATGGATGGGCTTTTACTCCCTAATTTGGATTGGAATACTATAGTTCCCATAATGCAGCTCAGTAGCATTTTTTGTTCCCCACTTGATAAATGCTAGCATCTGTAATACACTTTCTGTTAAAAATCCTATCTTAGTTCAAATCCAGCTTTCACAGGTTGAGTAAAACCCCTTCTGATGAGTAAATAAAGGATGGAACTACTGTATGGAAACAACATACAGTATATATATAGAGACAGATTTACTTATTCTTTTTAAAATGTTTGATGTACTTTGATTCAGAGCCTGAATTTAATACAACACACCCAGTACTGTCTCTTCTGATCATGTTGTGCTACAGTGCTGCCTGGATGTTACAGTTTGCCTCCAACTCTTTGCCGATCACCAGTGTTTCCCACCTGAGCATTCTGCTTCCGACCAGAATTGCTTCTTCAAAGGAGAAATGAGAGATGAGGAAACTCTCTGCTGCGGCTGTGTGATACAATCTGCCCCGTGGATTGCTTTTCCCTGAACACAACATGAATATTTGCGACTTTTCTGATCGCCTGCCATTCTGACAGCACATGACAACACTCACAATGATGTTGTGACTTTCATTATCATTACCAACTAAACAGGCTGTGTAGCTCTTTGTCAGCGGACATCCCTCCACTTCCCTGCTTCTAGGGAAACCGCTGTTTTGTTGCCGTGGTGATAAGGCCTGGCAGTGATTGGTGGTATGACGGGACCAGAGCAGACAGACAGGGGGATTCACCAGGCTCAGATGTAAAACAAGAGCTTTAACACTGTGGCTATGAGGATGCATGCAGCCAATCCCCAACTTCTAATTAAGTCAGTTGTGTGTGAGAGTCGGTGGGTTAGAGTAACAGCGTCTGATCCAACAGGGAGCTGATGAAGGCCAGCCAGGAGCCTCCGCTTGGTTTCCTGCATTTTGAGAAAATGAATCTTTCATACAATTTCCTTTAGCAGAAGAGACTTTTATCTTAGTCCATTTGCATTTTTGTCGCCAAAGCAATTTACATTTTTATAGCATAATTAATGAACAAGAAAGTCATTTACATTTTATTGCTCCGTTCGCCACTCCATTGTCTGGAGCGTATCTGATGCGGAGGGACCAGCATTTGGAAACGTGTGGGAGTGTTTGCGAGCACCGGAGAGATGTCTGAGTGTACAAGAAGGGAACAAACTAAATGATTGTTTTAAAGCAGAAAGGTTGAGTCGAAACGAGCAGTCGTAATTAAAAAAGAGGACAAGAGGACAGGGTGCTTTCAGGTGCAAATCGGGGCCAAAGCGTCTTTCACTTCAGCCGGCCCTCACATCAAATTCATGGAGGCAGGCCTTCGAGAGCAAATTACACCATTTAAACAGCCCAGAAGAAAGTGATTCATACAAGTGGCATTCATGTTCCCCAGCCGGCAGAGATGAAACGGAATAATTCATCACGATTTTGCTTCTGGTCACTGACCGCATTCTGTCAATAGCTTATTATCTTTTTCTGATGCATTATATATAAGACATTAGGCAGAGTACACTGTGGGAAAGCATAATTAATTCCTCTGTCAGTGCCATATCACCCCTTAATAAAATGGTCACAGAGGCAGGATGCATGGAAGGTTAAGTGACTGAGAAATGGAGATGATTCCCCTTTTCTGCAGCCTCTTCAGGATGAGAGCCGCATCTCTAGAAAACATATAATGACTCTGTACCTTTATGAAGCTTTGAGTGTCTAGAAAGGGTCAGAGAGCTGATTATACAGAGCTTTTATTTTTCATGCTGTTGCATTTAAATGTATTATATTGTTGAATTCCACTGTCCAATCGAGTTACACATTTAGAAGGTTTTTTTTCCATGGAAATAATCCCTTCCTACCTTTAAAATAGCTGACATGTAACTAGAAAGGGTCGATGTTTTTTCCTCTAGAAGTTCCCACTCACGGCAACTTGAACACACCAGCTCACCTCCTCTCTAGGAATTAGGAGCACCTAAAGAAACCCTGGGGGTATTCAAGGAACCTTGTTTGCTTGCAGGTATCCTAATGGACCCTTTATAGCTCAATTCCAAGATCGAGGTCTTTTTTTTTTTACATGAATATAACAGAATCCGTTTGGTAACTTTATGACAAAGGAACATCAAGGTTGATACTATCAGAATGCTAAAACTGTTGTGTTGCTGCTGCAGCAGGGATTGTCTTTTCAAAACACAAAGAAGTCCTTATTCATGTCACGGAGTGCAGGCACAAACACGGCAGGCAGGTTGAAGAAGAAATTTTATTCAAACAAAGGTTACCTACAAAGGTGGGGAGCAAACACAGGAAGGCATGAGGGCAAACAAAATAATCAGTCCAGGAAAAAACAAAAACTAAACTAAAAAAGTAACTAATCCAGAGAAAACAAAAAATCTAAATGCAAAAAACACAAACCACCTAAGAAAACTTTAAAAATCCAAAACAGAAACAGCTGAGGAGACTCAAACAAATCAGCATGAGGTGGACAAACAGGCCAAACTGGCACAAGACAAGAGAAAGACCTAATTATTTATACAGGAAGAAGCAACTGGTGAGACAAGACACAAGTGAAATCAGTCAGGCCAATCTAAAAAGGAGGGGAAATGCAGACAAAGGAGGAAGTAAAATAATAAGAAGAAACACACAAGGACAGGGAATGTCAAAATAAAACAGGAACTAAACAGAACAAAAGAGCATGATAATTTAAAGTGTTTCACAAGTTAGAACCATTCCTTCATCACTGCAAAGGTTAAAAATAAGACTGAGAAATTATTTTTGATTAAAGGATTTTTTTACATTAAATTACGGAGCTTATTTGAGCGATACTGGAGCTATAAATGCAAAGGTTTATAGGCTGGTTTTGTATATCTGGGAAAACTGAGATTTTGTATGACTTTCTGCTGAGAGAAATGACTCTCAACGGAAATTGTAAGGTCTCAGTTTGCCAAAATGTTTTTAGAAAGTGTCTCCATTTTATTTAGTCGCACGTATTCTTGGCATGTAATCTCTGCTGCATTTTTAACTCAAAAGGTTCCTCAGCAGCAATGGGGAGGAACCCCAAAAGGTTCCTGAGTGGTTCTGAGTGTACAACTCTGCACAAACACCGTAAAATTATTCTCAGCTACGCAAGTTCTATTATTTGAGTAATGCAGTCATGCATGTTCAAACCAGAAACCAATTGGTTCCTCAGGTTTGCTACAGATAAAACCCCAGAAGAATGAATCAGTGTTTTTGAGGTAAGGTCTCTATTTGCCAAAATAGAGTTTATTTATTGGTTTACAGTGGAAATGCTCAGTCATGATGTTTTCTAGCATATTAAAAAAACAGCATATGGACACGTTGGCAAGGTAAAAAACTTGAGGGGGTCTTTGAATTTTTCAAAAAATGGCATAAATATCATACTAACTCTGACACTGCAGCTAAACACACCCACCAGAGAAAAAACATACAATTTATTATAGTTTATATCAGGATATTCTTCAAAATGAAAAGTGGAACAACTTCAACACCATTATACAAAAGTTATGTGTAAAACAAGAATTATTTGAACACTCTTTGAAGGGTAAAAGGATGAGAAAGGTCACTTCTGGCCTCATCAGGTTGAATCCAGTTCAACTCTGAGTTGCATAAACATCATTTTTTTGGACTCAGTGTGATTTGAGCCACAGCCACAACCCGGCAAGCTCCTCGCCAAAAACTGACCAGGTGTTCAACCACTTGTCCTAATATTTAAATTATTATTGGAGCCCTGCAACAATGAGATTAACCACAGCTGTGTCCCCGGCTGCAATTGTAATCAGATTTGCTGTTTGCGAAAAAGCATCTGGATCCAAAACACAGAGAGGGCAGGGCAGGGGAGTGGTGGGAGGGGGTGATTGTGTCCTCTTCGGCTTCGGATGCTGCAGCCAGGTGATGCACACCGAAACCTCCCGCTGCTGCCGCACAGCAGAGGCACATGTTTATTGATGTGTCTGGCTTCCCCTGGGTGCACAATATGGTGGAGAGAAACAACATACAGAAAGCTCGCAGAGCGGAGAGCAGATGAACAAACAAGTGGAGAGATTATGGGCTGTTGGGTTTACCTTTTCCTAAATAGATGCTATAAACACACAAGAAATTAAAACAAACACATGCTATATATATTTTTTAAACAACTGCAACCAAACCAGATTCTTTGTTCTTGTAAGACTGTCTAGTCTAGATGGTGACACACTTGGAGTGAAAGAATCTGGAAACAGAAAGTGATATAAGCTAAACAGTTCAATAGATAATTTGACTTCAGCACTCAGAAGCTTTTAGTTCTGAACCTCGGTGGGCTGAATTGCAGGCGCTGCCATGTAATTACATTACAGAACAGAGCTAACAGTCATTTCTGCTCACTTACAATGCATCACTCTAGGTAACTATAGTAACTAGTCTCATATATGGCGTGCAGAATATCTAATTTTATGACTGAAATGGAAAAAGATGGCTAATGAATGGTAGTGTTTTGCATGGGAACATTTTGTCTGAAACTTGGCCTTTATTGTTGCAGAGAAAGCTGTGACACCACCAGCAATCTGGGAGCCTCATCACTGAATGGAAGGGAATATTTTTAAATGACCAATGAACTTTTAGCACTTTCCAAGAATTACAATTCTTGGTGAGGAAGTAAGAGACCGGCGCTTGTTTTTACATTTTCAAAACAGATGAGGTGCTTTCGAGCAAGGCACTGGCACCCCTGATGTTCCAATGACCCTTTACCCTCACCCTGACTGGTCAAGGCAGACGTCTGCCCTCCCTGGGTTTGGTTCTGCTGGAGGTTCCACCCCCCTAGCTTACTCAAGGAGAATCTTGGGGTTTGTTAAGTTTCTCTCTATAATATAATATTGTAAAGGCTTCATCTTACTATGTGAAGCACCCTTGATATAATTAATACTGTGAATGGGTGCAATGAATTAAATCTAAAACTGAATTGAATTAAACTGAACTGGTCACAATTCAGACTGAATTTGTTTAATCTGTTCTGAATAAATAACGGTTCAGAAGTTAATCTCTCCTGCATGGGTTGCAGATTAACTTCTTATCTTTTAGCTCGAATGAAGCATCAGTCAAAGTCATTGGTGTGACCTTATTGTAATGCTGGCTGCCTTTGTCACCTGAAATCCAATCATGTGTCTCAGCTTAGTGGCCTTTACAGACATCGAAGACTTATCAAACATGCAAAAATTAAATAATAAAATAAACTGTGCATTATTTTCAGCAGCAAACAACTCATCTGTATACACAGATCAGCCACAACATTATGTCCACTGACAGGTGAAGTGAATAACATTGATCATATTGGTACTATGTGGTGTTCTGCTGGAAAACTTTGGATTTTGACATCTGTGTTGATGAGACTTAGACACCCAAATATACATTGTCCCACAACAAGCACACTCCCTCATGCAAATGGAAAATTTAATGGCAATCAGCCCAACATTTGTTGAGATATTTCACTCTAAACCTAAATTAATCTAATTATTTAGCCTGAATTAATTATTATTTTATGTTTTGTTAAAAACAAACATTCTGATTACTAAATAACTTTAGTTGTGTGTATTTTTTAGCTATATGAAATGATCATGCCAAGCAAAGATAACTCAGAATGTCTCTCAGGGAGGGGAGGGGCAGACACCATTTACTTGCTTACGCCAAGAATGTTTCTGCACATTTAACTCCAATAATGCAGTTAAGGCCCACTTGTTTAACACTCCTGATATTGGCATGAATGGCTTATGACTTGGACTGTTCAACAGAGAGAGCTTTGTGCTGGCAGCGACAAGCAGCGCAACCTGAGTAGTAACTTACCTCTGATACTGACATCTTGAGTATCGAAAATAATTACTGACCATCAAATTTAGTGATTGAATGAGAGTATTGAGAGGCCCATACAGTACAAGTAGAGTGCAAAGGAAACAGCTTGAGCAATTCAGATCAGCTTTGATTTCTCCCTTCATGCTGCTGCCCCAAGCCACAGTGTTATGTAGTATTGAAACACGATATGCTGTATTTTTCAGGTTTACATGGAGTTCAACAGGACTGTAGGCAAGAACCCCAAGCAAGAATTCTACAAAAGTATCGATGGGCACAGTTTTTGTCTTATCGAGACGTTTTGATCGAAGAGAGGGAACCTTGGACAGCACATGGGTGTATGAATGTGTGTATGAATGGGTGAATAAGAAGCACATTGTAAATTGCTTTGTGTACCACTAAGGTAAAGAGGCGGTATATAAGTGCAGACCATTTACAGCTGTTGAAACGGCTTTCACAACAGACCACAATTGGGTCACGTCCATCATACACTTGTTTGCATTGTTTTTCAAATGAAATGCCATGTCGCAGAAGGTTTTACTGTGCAGCTTGTGCAGTACAATCAATAATGTAACTTGTGTTGTCATTTTACTCCACAAAAGACTAAAGAGCCAACTCATATTTGGTAACTGGTGCTCTGAGAGCTTCCTATGCTCCTTGGTGACAAATCTTCAGACTTCTACAAAGCATGATTTGTCAGTGACTACTTACTTTTTTAGGGTATTAAAAAGGACCATAGCTCATAATCTTGAATTTTCACTATTATTATAATCTGTCTATCCACTTATTTTATTTGGTGTTTAAGGATTTTATGAGTCCACCCTGACATGATCTTTCTCATTTCCCAACAGTACAATGAAGTTGGACAGGTGTTCGTTTGTGGAGCTCATACTGTTAAAAAATCACACAAGGAAAACTTGATAGCAACAACTCTTTCCAACTCCTTTGGGTGAACAGTTTGTTTAATCTATTCCAGCATTCATAACCACTTCACACCTCCACTCATGGTCCGACTCTCCCATTGCTGGACGTCATTGATGACTATTAAATGAGAAATCCCATGATTGTGCTCTCATGTTGTAGGAGTCTGATGATGATGACTCATTCTGCACCTTGACATGGGATCCTCCTTGTTAAGCATGAAGGTGCTGTGCTCTCATCTTCGCTCCATCTCAGTCCAGCCTCATTGAAGGTCATCGCTGAGGTAGAAATCATGATGAACAACATTCAGCTTTCACCTGATAACAGCCATGTGCATTCTCTTTGGACTTGCTTCAGCACTGCATCTCAAATATACCAGGTTTATGAAGAACACACTCAAGTTCATCCAACAGGTACTTCTCTCATTGGGGCACAGTGAAATAAAATTGAGGTTACAAACAAAAAAGTATTACTAGATTATTGTTTTGGTAGCATTAATTATTAACTACAACCTCGTGCCTCTGTATTCACCAAATTGGTCTTGTTCCCTTTTGGCCTAAAAGCCATTTCAAATCTTTGCAAGGTTCATAAAATGCAACACAAATGCCTCATGTTGTTTCATTTCCTGTGTCACCCATGTTAGCAAATGTTGAACAGGCGTTTTTGTAGTATTTCATAGTACGTAGGAAGTGATTTTTTTTCGGTCACTTGTGTTTTATACTACAAGATTTGGAAGTGCATGCTCTGGACTACACTTTAGTGCTCAGTTGATATATTGTTAACACAGTTCATGTGTCCTTCACCAGTCAAGCTGAAGGTTTTAGAGGCTTGTATGCAGTTTCAATGCATCCAGTCATTCACAATGAAACAGCAGATGCTGTTGAGTGCAGAGTGTTCATATTCTTTCTCCAGACAAGCTGGAATTGTTACCAAGCTGTTACCCTGCCTGTTTTTTAACTTGTCTAGTAGAAAAGCTTGTTGCTGCTGCTGTACAACAATTGAAGTGTTAACTTGCAACGTTTTGTCAGCAATAAAATGTTGTTTTGTCTAATTGCTTTCCTTCCCAATTTGTTGCTTTCGTAGACATGGAATTTAATAAGCCAATGCCCTGCCTGTTTTGTAACTTGTCTAGTAGAAAAGCTTGTTGCTGCTGCTGTACAACAATTGGAGTGTTAACTTGCAACGTTTTGTCAGCAATAAAATGTTGTTTTGTCTAATTGCTTTCCTTCCCAATTTGTTGCCGTAGAATATATTTAATACCAATGTCAAAATAAAAATAGTATAATCAATTGACAAGGCATTAATTATATTAACTAATGATTTTGAATAGTCACAGATGATGTTATTTGTTATTTAAGTTTTTTTTAAGTATAACCTAAAATAATTAGTTGATATAACTTGGTTCTAGTTTTGTTAACTGGTAATTTTGAGTAAGACTACTAATGCCTGTCCCCAGCATACAGCTGAGGTTCTATGTTAGGGCAACTTAAATGGTTTAAAGCAATCGGTTTCCATGCACTTTTCTAGTAATGTCAACTTAATTTGGGTATACAGGATGATCACTGGAGTCGGTGGGAGTCATCCTCTGGGTACCATGAATGTATAACATGAGCTTTTATTAATCCCACAGTGGGGAAATTGCAGTGTTATAGCAGCAAAAGGGATAGTGCAAAAATGTAGGGACATGAGTAGAAAAGCTAAAAGACAAGAAATATAAAAATGTGCTGTGGATGT
This sequence comes from Dascyllus trimaculatus, assembly GCA_024666655.1. Taxonomy (NCBI): domain Eukaryota; kingdom Metazoa; phylum Chordata; class Actinopteri; family Pomacentridae; genus Dascyllus; species Dascyllus trimaculatus. The sequence goes on along the minus strand of CM045451.1, from coordinate 10,725,351 downwards.
TCTACAGATATAGCCCAGATCTTTCCATTAGGTGGAAACAGTGATATTGCACAGATTCTAGGACATGTATAAATAAATGACAATGCAGAGTTTTTTAAATGTGCAAAAAATTCATAATGCACAGGTTTAAATGCATTGATGTTGCACCAGAATGAAGTATAACAGCAACAGCTTTTCTACGTGTAGTCTACTGCAGTCAGTGCTGTGAGTGTGCAAGCTTTCATGGTACCCAGTATAGGTGCTGGTACCAACCTATCAGCACCTATTCCCACACAATGGCTTGAAATAATGTGTATTCACTGGGTGATCATGATGTTCGTTTCAGTATATTTAAACTTGACTAATTGTTAGGCAGCAAAAATAAACTAATAGACAAAGGATCCACTGCGTCCCCCAGCAGAATTACATTATTGGCTCTGCAGAGAAGCTTTGTAAGCATTCAGCATTTGTAATAGGAAGCTTTGTTCACAGAAAAATGTGTATTTTTTGTTATAAATGGGATTTTACAAATACTCAGATCACGAGTCCAAGGTATTTTAAATGGGCTTTTGTGAGGCAACATTTTCAGTTTCAGAAATAATGAATATCCAAACTATTCAAATAAATCTTGGAGCATTTCTATTTAGTAAGTGATCAGAATGACCTCAGTGGAGACATGAAGCTGCACCAGGGGACCTTCTGACCTCTCTGTTTCTGAAATCCTGGTTGTGGCTTTGCTCATGAGAGACGGATAGAAAAACTGACCACAGATTGCATGGACAGGATTCTCTCTGCAACCTCGGACTACAACCTGTAACGTATTTTCTTCTCCACAGGTAGAAACTGGTTGAAAGAAGACAGTTTCATATCAGCAGACAGCCAGGCCAAGACTGTACTGGATGTTCTTCCAAAACTGTGATCATTTGGGCATCATGTCTGTTGAGAAAGTTTTACTGAGCATGTGCAAGTCAGTATTATCGACTGGGAGATGTGTCTTCTGTCCCTGCGCACTGGAGACTCTCCCCTCACTACTCCTCTGTGTTTGGTCTCTCTACACCTGAAGTGGCGGAGCGTCAGTGGAGCTCGGAGCTGTGAGCGCACAGCTGAGCGCAGCTCAGCTCCTCCTGTACGGCGACCACAGGGCACATTTGGAGAACAAGACGGGAGGAAAGCATCCAGAGGGAGGGAGGAGAGAGATGCGCACATGTGACAGGCGTTGGACGTTTCCATTTCTACCAGGCGGGCAGGGAATTGAATCTCTCAACGGGGAGCTGCGTTTTTAAAATCACCAGCGACTGACGTTTTCAAACATTGCATCGCGGATCGTCTCAGCACCATGCGAGCAGGAGAGACGCGCCCTGTGCCATGCTGAACAACTCCACGACTCTCCTGCTGGCTCTGACCGCGGCGGCCGCACTTCTCCCGCGATGCCAGGGCTGGAGCGACGATGACCTGCTGCTGCCGCCCATCAACTCCTCCAACAGGTTCCTGGCCAACCTGGAGGTGGACGTGCGCTTCTCCAAGAGGTCCGTGGAGGAGAGCGACGCCTCGGCCGACGCCTCCTCCCTGCAGACTCTGTCCCAGTGCAACGTGAGCGTCCAGCGGCTGCTGCCCACCTCGCTGGTGGCGCATTGGGACAGCAGCTTCGGCTTCCAGTGCGACGTGCTCATCTACACCACCAACAACCACGGAAGGGCTTTTTTCTCCGCCTCGTTCAACCGGGCGATCTCCCCGGTGGTCATCGAGCACCTCGGGGTCACCGGGGGTCAGCAGGAGCTGCGGCTGTGCGTCGGCTGCGGGATGTCCCGGTACCGGAGGTTCGGTCAGGGCCGGCTGCGGGGCCAGCAGAGCGGGGATCAGGTCACTTTCTGCTGCGTGGATTTCAGCCTCGACGAGCTGAAGGGGGACAAAAGTTGGAGGCTGAACAGAAAACCCATCGAGTCGACACTTGTGGCTTGTTTCATGACTTTGGTCATCATTGTGTGGAGTGTTGCTGCTCTCATATGGCCAGTACCGATCATTGCAGGATTTCTGCCTAACGGGATGGAGCAGAGGAGACCCAGATAATTGAAATAATCATCATAATTATAGCCTGTGCTGCCTATACTATAATTGTAGCCATTCAATTGTTCACATGAATGAATGATTGCGGAGAACTTTTTGATCAGACGCTTTAGTTTGGGGTGTTCTTTGACCCTTCCTCAAGGTAAAGTATGAAGGATTCCTCTACTAGCCAATCTATACTGGGACCAATGTGTTTTGTATACCCGTGTAGGCCTTCCTATAGATTATGTCAGCGTAAACTGTGCAAAACTTTTCTCTATTTAAACAGTGTTTGTATAGTTTTTAATCTTTATAGAAAGTTTTTTGCCTTATCCCATGTGTAGGACTTTTTGCACTGAGAACGGTGCGTAAATTGTGCCGTCACATCCAGTATCCAGTATCTAACCTGTAGTCATGCTCATATAGAAGTCAGTGTAATAGGGGTTTTTTCCAATAAATTCTGACAAGTAGATGTTGTTTATGACTGATATAGAGAGAATTTCAATACTTATATTGTTAGATTTCTACTGTCAAGTCCAATATAAGTGTTTATTTGTATTAATGTTCCAACGGTTTAAATGGAAATAAAAATCGATTATTAGATCAGATTCTCTCTGACCTGTTCTCTGTAGCATTAATCAGTTTACTTCAGACTTTATTTGAAACAACACCTTGAGCTCACGCTGTCAAACTGATTTTGACAAGATGATTTGCATCTTTAGGAAGAGCTTCTGTGGATCCATCACTGTTTATGCTCAGTTTGAAGGAGACTGTGGACATAATTGCAGTAAAGCTCAGTGTAACTGTTCCCACCACTAAATTAAATGCATCTTTGCAGGATAAAAATCAGAATTACTGATTTGGGTAGAGCCTTTAAGCTGCAAACATTAATAATATTGCATCAACTTAAGATTAAGTGAAATTTAAACTCAAACTTCTGCTTTAGTTGATTTTAAGCTAAATCAAGTTGAGGTAATTTACTAAAATTGGCTTGATAATGTCATTTTTTCTTTACTTTGAGTTCAGGATTTCACCTCCTTTTTCTTACATACATGCAAAAACAGTCAAGCCTTCAAATTAAAAATACATTTGACAGTGTAAGAAAGCTAATTCCTCTAACTGCACTCTACTATAATTTGTTGGTTAAACATAATTTAATTAGAAGTTGTAATAATGGAAATAGATTGATGCAAACTGCTACATAAATGTCATTTAAAATTGTAGCATATTTTTGTTAAGTGCATTCTGAATAAATCTCTAGCTGTATAATAATTTTATAATTTTCCTAATTTCTTTTTCTGAGGTGAACGTATAGAATTATTGTCAGTAAAACACTCCTATATCTTAATATAGCCCTGTTAATGGTGTTAAATTATTGATGCACACATATATAATGAGCAGAATTTTAACCCTGTAGCAGGTCCAGCTACTTTAAATACTGACAGGCAGTTTTATTAAGCCGAATGCATTCATTGCCAATCTTGTTTTCTTACCAGTGTAAATAAGAATGACTCCTCTCAGGCCTGACAATGTTCTGCTGATCTCGTCTCAGTGTGTGAACAGTAGCAGGACTTTTCAGTGCAAATCGCTGTGGCAAGCCCAGGCAGGAGAGACTTTGTCAGCCTGATCTGAAAGTGTTTAGCTGCTGCTGAGCTGAGTGGCCTGTTTGAGATGTTGACGAGCTGGAAAAGTGACATTCAAGCCTTGAAATTCATATATTAAGTTTAAAAAAAAGCAATGAGGGAGGATGTAATCTCTAAAATTAATCTGCAGACAGGTTAAAAATGATTAGCATTCCGTGGAGAAGAGACAAACATTCCTGTAATATATCCATCCTAGAAATCATCATGTAATCATGTCACCATCTCCCATGTCATCAGATATAGTACATAATACACACTATGTTTGATCTTTGAGCCTTAACTTCATTTTTAATCGCATTTTTTAATTGTAAGCAACTTTATTCGCTGATTCTGTTTCCAGGATTTTATTTTCAGCATGGAGGAGTTTGTACCTGGCAAAATGGCCGTCCTGACCACGCCTTTTTTTTCTTACCTGAGGTCAGCACTTCCTTGCTGCTGACACACATTCGCGCATTAGGAAGTGAAGGAGCTGCTGCGTCTCAACAACTCCGAGCTGAGCTTCGCGTTAAAAATCCAGAGACGATAAAAAAAAAAAAGTGGCGCACGACGGTTCCAGCTCTGGATGAGAAGAAATGAACTGTGCGCTGGTCTCCGCCGAATTCCCCCAGGATCTAAGTTAGAAGAAAAAAAAACCTACACAGTGGGGCAGCATGTTATTATTAAGAGCCTCTCCGCTGTTTTTACTCCTTTTATTCCTCGTCTCCAACGTCTCAGGTGAGTTAAAGCTTAATTGTTAACCATCAGGAGAGATTTCCTTTAAGCTGGTTGTGCTGTTTGAATATTTACACTGATTGTTCCTCAAATTAAACGTGTAGATCTCATTGATTATTTATTGGACCCTGGAAAGGCTTTAATGTGAATAAATGGAGTCATAAGGCAGATCAGTGGTGATATAGTCGAATTTTTGTTGTTGTAAATGACCAAACTGAATGTTTTTTCTATTGCTAATTCAACAAAAGATGGTGATTCTCCAACAGATCTGCATAGTAAATCTCATGTGTGATGTGTCAGGTGATAGGTTGTGTGGGGATATGTACAGATATTTCTGGAAAGAGAGCGTAAACCAGGATATGTGCGACAACAGGGAGCTGATAGGAGCAGCACATTAGTTGGTGCTGTGTGTGAACATGACTGTGTTTGCTCAGCGAAGGCCTGCTTAGTCATAGAAGGAGTAAAGCCGAGCTGGCGGCAGTTAGTCACTTAAACTTTGTTACCAGCAAATAAAACCACATATTCAACCAGACTTATTCTGTTTTTCCAAGCGGTGATATTTCCAAATATCTCCCAGGAAAGGACATGTTTTTTTTTTCTTTAAATCCCATTTCTCGTTATTAGATTGTCTCACACTCTCTCTGCTCTTTTGCCAGGAGTCCTGAAGTTGACTGTTACTCCTGATCGTGGCACAAGCCTCAACATCAGCAATCCTCAGGGCAAAGGTTGCAAAGTGTGCACGGGGTCAAAGAAATGTAGCACCTCTGTTTCGTTACAAGACAGTAAATCTGTCAAGCTGGAGTTTGATTGCTCCAAACCTCAAGATGTTTTTAACGTGGAAATTGTGAGAAATATAGGTGAGTCTCGGCATCACTGTCTATTAAATAAAACTAGATGTCTTGCTGAACTAGCTAAGTATGGGTGGATTTGTTTGTTGGAATTAACAAATATTAAATATCACTTCTTCCCCCTCAGAATGCACTTCAAAGTCGTGCAACGGCCACATCATCCAAGCCGACTCCCAACTTTTGCTGGATTTTAACCGCAGGTTCACTTGGAATCTAAAGGCCTTGGGGCTCAATGCTTTCAAATTAGACTTTGCCAACACGGGTCTGAGACAGATTAATCCGTCTGATAGATGTCCCGACAGACACACCTACAGCCTCCAGGCCCAGCAGGCAACAGGGAACGTGGCCTTGGGGAAATACTGCAGAAGGGGCACTATCAGCAGTGTTGAGATACTGAATCAGGGCAGCTTTTCTCTGGATGTCCCAGCAGGCCAGAAGCTCCAAAATGACCAGTTTGATGCATCAGTAGGGGAAGAAATCAAGTGTAAGTTTCATTTCTCGTCCCTGAACAGTTCACTCCCTTGTGTGTGTGTTTCAAAGTTCTCAGTTTCATTTATTTTTCTCTCTTCCAGCTCTTGCCAAAATTTCTCTGACGCTACCGAAAGGGGCCTCGTCCTCAGAGCTGCTCTCGCCGAACTACCCGGACAGTTTTCCCGACGACGACGTGGTGGAGTGGTACTTCCAGGTCCCGGACAAACACAAGGCGGCCGTCCAGTTTGGAAACCTCACGGAGCCGCGGTGTTTGAAGAAGGAGACGGCCGTGGAGTACCACAGCAAAATGAGAGGGGCGCTGGTTCTGAGCCTGAGGGACGCCCAGCCGGTCCAGAATCAGGGAAGCTTCTCACTGATACTGAGGAACTGTGAGATGGACAGAAGACGAGCTGGTTCTCCAGGACTCTCTTTACACTTAAAAGTGTTGGCTTCAACCACAAGTTCACCAGGTTTGTCACTTTATTAATACAGTTTGGGTTTGGTTGGATTGTGGATTTGGCTGTAAATGTGCTTGTCTGAGATGGTACACTCCCTTAAAGTGTCTCAAATATTTATCTTTGTTCATAATCTTTACATAAGGTGGTCAGATAGACTTTGAATCAGAGATACACTTTGATTTTGGACATGATCTGGACCATACCCGTGATTTCTAAGGCTGGTTTAAAGTCTTAAAAGTTGAGCAATGGGAATTTAAAGCTCCTATAATCTGTGATTTTATGTGTACAGTGAATCATGTGTAATGTGAAAGATGTGGCTTTTAGTGATGAGCATAGCGATCTATCATCTGACTCCTCAACTCTATAAAGCATTTTAGCATCTTAGCGTATTAATTTCATTTATTTTTTAGGATCTGCAACTTTAATGTTTTGTTGTCGTCATTTTTAGACTTAGAAGGTAGCTGTTTTGAGCTAAAAGACTCTAAAAAACAAAGACACACATAGTTAGTGACTAGCTGGTGGACAAAAGTGGATGAATTAGCATGTAAACAGACAGATATTTCATTCAGGAGCTGGTGGAGACCAAAACAGAGCTAAAAGGAGGGTGAATATTAATGTTAGATTAGTCAGATGGCCAGAAATATGACTCTTAATTAATGTTAAAGTTGCTTTATGTCTGCTAGATGTTTTACTTAGCAATTATTTTTGCCCTCTCAGTGTTATATGGTCATAATATGTTAGTGTATTAGTGCTTTTGTGTCTCTAAGTGGTTAAACAGTCATATGTTGTTACTTTAAAGTACCACATCAGATAAATTACAGTGCCTGTAGAGAGTATTCAACCCCGCATTGACCACAATGGACAATTTAATTCGGCTTTTTTGACAAGAATTTACAAAAAGACTCCTTCCTGTCAAAATGAAAACAGATTCTTGTATCCATTACCTAACTTGTGCTTTTCAGTAACCTGTTCCAAAAGTTGCCTGGCTTGTTTTTTGGGTTTTTACGGTGTAGTTATATCTGGGAGTACTGATTCACCAGTGACTGGACCTTCACGATACAGGTGCATTTACGCTACAATGACTTAAGACACATTCACTACACTCAGGTGACCTAAATTTCACTAATTATGTAACTTTTAGCAGCAACTGGCTGGACCTGTGTTGAATTAGATGTGTCACTAGTTCAAGTAGGTGAATACTTATGTAATCATTTAATTTACATTTTTAATTAATTGACGTTACTTTGTAAAAATCTGTTTTCACTTTGACATGAAAGAGCCTTTTTCTTGTAAATTCTCATCAAAAAAGCCAAATTAAATTGCCTATGTGGGAAAACAATAAAAGGGGAAAACTTCCAAGGGGAATGAAAACACCAGTGTTTTTCCTAAAATTTCTTAGTCTGATAGTGTCAAATGTTTATTTCATAACTTTAGAGACAATTATAGAGTGTTACAGCTGCAAATATTTTCTGTGTGATGTTATTGCTGTTAGAGAAGTAGTGTAAACGTGACGGATGTCTCGTCTACATGTTGCAGCAGGTATATGTATTCAGATCTTGCCCCCGTGCTCGTCATAGTTACAGCAAAGGTGCAGTTTCATTAGTCAGGGTTCCCATTTTTCTGTCATTGTCTATGAGAAACCGTGAAGTGGAGCATGGGCCCCGCGTCCTCTCCGAGCCCTCACGTCTTCGGGGCAGCTTCATTATCAGGGTTCCCATTTTTCTGTCATTGTCTATGAGAAACCGTGAAGTGGAGCATGGGCCCCGCGTCCTCTCCGAGCCCTCACGTCTTCGGGGAGCTCGCGGATTGCTTCATCTCTGAGTCATGAATGACGGAACTACCAGGAAACTGTTCCTTTAATAATCATGGAATCATGTCTGTCGGTGACGCCCACGCATTAGTGTGATCGTGTTTGAGATCGAAAGAGAAAGAGATGAAAAAGTCACGTTTTATTCTGCTGTTTCCTCCCCAGTGACGTGTGATGTGGATCTCAGCAGGACAGATGGCCTTTCGCTTCACATTGACAAGGTGAAACCGGCCTCTGACTGCGAGATGAAGATGGGCTCAGTGACGAAGGAGAAGATCACGATCACATCAAGAAGTAAACTGTCTTTCCAGGACTGTCTTCCTGAAGACGTACAAATCACAGCTACAGGAGTCATAGGTAAATCCAGATTTGAGTCTCTGGGCCTGGAAAAATACACTTTCATGATTCTTACATTAGAATTTAAAGGCTCCAATGTAGATTTCCATTGACATAGTAGCTGTAATCACTGTTAAATAGTATTTTAATGGTCACTTCAGGCACAACAGGCCTCAAGTAGAGGATTTAAATGCTGTACTTATCTGACAGTGGAATCTTTGATAATATTTAAGCCAACAATTTTCATAGAGTAAGCTTTTTTTATAGGTGAAAGTTAGTTCCAGTTGGATTGTTCACAAAAATGTGCTTGACTTTATAAAAAAAATGGTCTTTTCTCTGGTTTGAAAACAGCCTGCTTGGCTTTTTATTAGTGGGTGACACTTGAACACCCCCATTTAGTTTTTATAAGTAATGTGTAAACAGTTGAAGATGTGGATTATTAATCATTTAGAGGTTTATTACAGTTTGTTTAAGTACCAGGGCGCACTTTTGTTGCAGCAGCTAATCTGTGTGGCAACTTTTTATACATTACTCAACTTTTGACCACATGAAGGAGTCGTCATGTCCCAACTCATTTATTTACAAAAAGAACAGCTTAATGCTCCCGTCTAAAGGATTTCATCCATTTTATCCCACTATGTTGATGTTAGTCAAAGACTATAAATGGCAGAGCAACGATTAAGCCATTTTTGTAAATAAATCCGACTTTAAAAGGCGACACAGATGAAAATGAAGTTTACAGAAATAAATAGGGGCTTAATTATGTTTTTGTATTGTAATATCGTTACCTTTATAGCTGTTCCAAAAAACAAAACAAACATTTTGCTGGATTTTCATCTTTAGTAATTACCTTAAGGACAACTTTTAAGGTGGAATGTTTTCTTGCATGTTGCTCTGTGCATGAGCTGACATGAATCAATCAATGCACCTTAAATAGTTGAGCTTATGTTTTTAATGGCTCTCCTATGCAAAGTGCAAATATTCTGTTTCCTAGTTTTAAGGAGTGTCGGAGGGCCATTCCAGTGCTCTGCAGCAGCACTATAGCTTTAATTATAATATTGTGCAATATAGTACTTTCAAATACATTTTAGGTGTTCATTAATGTGCCATATTTCCAGTAGTTATTATGTTAAGCAGCTATATTTTGTATTATTTCAGCTGTGTTTTACTATCTTATCATTCATTACCAGTCAAACCAGCCTCAATGTTGGAATCTCATAGTATTTACAAAATACATTCATACTTACATCCACTTATAGCTGCATTTTGGCGTTTTTTAGGCAATTTATTATATGTTTACCCTACTAAAAGTGTGAATTGCTTCTTTTTTAATTTTAGTGAAGTGACCCTTTACTTGCTCAGTCTCATTTCTGAATTAATTTCTTAATTCCTATCAGGGTGCAGTCATCTCAAGGACTGCCCGAAGACTGCCGTCCCTCTGTTGGTGCCTATTCTGCCGTCCTGCCTCCCCTCCTCGCTGAGCAACGTCACCTGGACCCTCCGTCCTGGTCAGCATGGCACCGTACTGCTGACCTCCCCCAGCGGACCCCTCAAACAGGCCCTACCTGGGCAGCCGTGCAACGGCAGCATCTTTATCAAAATGACTGAAGAAGATGGAACCACTATTGGACACTTCTGTCCTCGTGGAGCCATTCAGCAAGTCCAAATTCACACCAATGTGTCTGTCACCTGGACGCCCAGCTTCCAGGGAGTAGCTCTGAGGTCCTATTACAAGCATGTGCTAAGTGCCAGTTTTGAAAAGGAGATATCAGGTAATAAACAGCTCCAATTGAGTTCAATTTATAAATGAATAAATGCTTATTTTTGCAGTAAGTTTACCTTCTTTTCTTTCTCACTGACATCCAGAAAGATACATATTCACTGTAACTCCATCGAAGGACGCCCCTGTCCTTGTGGCTACTCCTGGCTGGCCGGTAGGAATGAAACCCTCCTCCACCGTCACCTGGATTGTCGAAGTCCCCCCAAAGTTGGACGCAAGTCTGATGTTTGCCAACCTCACCCGACCCAAGTGCAGAGAACGTCATGCCAACATCAAGGTGCAAAGAGTCGGCAGCCCCGAGGAGGACTACAGCCGCCGGGAGGACGAGGAGGCCGAGAGCGAGATCACCGTCACTGAGAGCTTCTACCTCAACATGTCCAGCTGCGTGCCTGAGAGAGGAGAGTTCAGCGTGATCACCAAGATCACCCTGCAGAAGGCCAAGAGTAAGAGGAAGTTTTACAGATTTACATCACAGTTTTGTAACGCAATTTTGCATAATTTCTACATGGATGTTGTGGTTTTATCTATGTTAGTGGCTTCATCATGACTGAAATATTCCAACAATTATTGGAGGAATGACAAGAATTTTCGTTTGTCTGAAGCTAAAGACCAAGTACCTGCAAAACATTTCAAACAGCCCGAGTTGTTCTTTGTGGTTACTGCAACTTTGCAAATTCTCGTATGCTAAACTAAAATTGTGAACATGGTAAGTTGTCTTTTTTTGAGTGGATTTATGTATGGAAAAAATTGATGCTCATCGTCTTAAAGTGCTTCTTGGGTTTAAGACAAGACTTCACAGCATCCTCAGGCCTCCAAGGCTCTATTGTTGTTCTGATATTTTCATGAACTGCTCCAGATCTTACACTACTTCATTGCAATATCAACTAACACCCTGAAGTACCAGCCTAGGTGGGTCTTGTGATCACATGGTACTGAAATAAAGATTAAATTGCTACAATAGGGACCCAACAGAACCCAGGTTACCCAGTAGTCTCCCAATACATTAATCTAGTCCTGAATTACTGTGAGCTCGACCATTTCTTTGCATTTGAAAAGCTCTAAAAGCACATCAGTCATGTCTCTGTGGCTGTACTGGATGAAACACTGCCCTTTGTTTTTGAGGAAAACTATTAAGATTTTCTTACACAAGCATTTTTCCTGCTCTGAGGAGAAAAAGGGTTGTTGTTTTATCTATTTTTTTTACTTGAATAATAGAACAATGAGAGAGTTAAATTAGGAGATGCGTGACTAATAATTGCAGAATGATGTGCAGTAAAGGAAATTAGGAGTTGAGGAGAATCACTGCTGACAGCATTTCTGCCCATGTGGTATGCACTCTACCTACTCGGATTGGCACTCTGACAGGTCACCCAGTGCCTGTATTTTCAACATGCATGAACATGTTACCAACATAATGGCAAACATGTTCAAGTGCTGATCATTTAGCTCAACACAGCATTGTGCTGAATCAAGCCCTCATACAGAGCATCGAGTGTTGCTGTAGACTATTTGTGTTCTTTTATACAACAGAGAAAGGCTTAATTATTTTTCCCAAATTGTTATTTAGATAGCTGTTAGATTAGATAACATGCATTGCGTTGTTGGAGAAGTAGCTTGTGATTATGAAGAGCAGTGTCTCTAATTTGTTCAAAACAAGCAGTGACTCAGCCTTTTGGCTCGCATACACTGTGTGTTAAAGATGGACTTAACCACAGTGAAGTCACCCACTGGTTTGTGGACTGCTGTTCTAAAGCCTCGAGACTGGTATTTTGGTCGTCACCGTCTTGCTCTTCTGAAACATGATGTAACAAGTGAAAGGTGGATCTAAGAAGTGGATGTGAGGTCTTGAGGACACGACACATGGCGATACAGTAACAACTTGTCAGTCACAAGGTAGCCCCACCCTAGAACATACCCTGCTTTATCATCTGTCAGTCTCAAAATGGGACCATCATTTACAAAACAGACAACATTTTGTATTTTGAAAGTCTTGAAACTTGTGAGTGAGACCATAAACTCCTCAGGAAAACATTTACTAAGGTAGCAAATCAAAGAGAAGTAGGGTCATTATCTAATAGACTTCTTTCTTTACAATCTTTCTTCTTTCTGCAACCAAAGGAGTCGCCCCCTGCTGGCCATTAGTAAGAATGTCGGCTTAAAGCACTTCTGCATTTGCTTGACATTTCCGACTCAGAGGCTACGTTCATCTTTAATACACAATTTATGGCTTTATGAGGTGTCCTGTTGTGTCTGACACTGGGAAGTTGGCAACGGATCCTTGGGTCCTGTGGGTTGCAGGGCAGGGTCTTTATAGATTGGGGTGGTTCGGATGCAACCCATGGATGCTCGATCAGGTTTGGTTGCTGGAAGTTGAAAGGCTGGGTCAGCTCTTTGTTGTGTTCCTCGTGTTCTTAGCTGTTTTTGAGGTGTGTCGGGAGACGTCACTGGTGTTGGGGAGTGCTGTTGCAATTCAGAGACGTGTGCTTTGTCTGGAGAAATGTTTAGTGGGGTTGCCTTCACCTCCTGCTGATGCATGATTTCTAGGACTCAAGGTTTTCCAGCAGAACATGAGAACAAGAGATGATCAATGTTATTCACTTCACCTGTCAGTAGTGTAAATGTTGAGGCCATTGGAGCACATCACCTTATAAACATTAGTAGTTTAAAGCACCACTAAGCCTCAATACGGCCTCAAAGAGCTGCTTGCATCACTGTTTTGTGACTTTTCATTTACATTTTAAAACGTTTGTTGAACAATTGTGACTTAAACTCAAATATTCTTACATAAAATATCTCCCTTATACCCTTTTTTGGTGATATTATCATTTTCCTTATACACATTTGGGTAAGAATGACAGAAAATGTTAACAAAAGATGATATTTGTTCTTCTCTCTCATTCAGACCTTCTTCTGACCATCATCCTGAGCGTGGTGGCTGCTCTGCTTGTCATTTTTGCCATAGTGCTGGCGGTGGTCTGTGTGGTGGTTCGGTGAGTGGATCTGCTTTGTGTTTTCCCTCTGTTCTTTGCAACTAGGCGTTTTTGCCTTTTCAAATTGCTCACCGGGTTTCCCTGTGTATAACTCTGAAACTCCCATTTTTTCGTGCCAAACAGGAAGAAGAAGAAGAAGCTCGAGCAGCAAGTGTCCATCTACAATCCAAATGGCACCAACTTCCTGCCGGGATACAACGGATTCCCAAAAAGAGCTGAGGACAGCGAGTCCCATGTTTATGCCTCCATCGAGGACACGCTGGTCTACACACACCTGCTCAAAAAGGGCACAGAGATCGGCATCTACGGAGACTTTGACACTTACCAGCCCTTCACCAGACAAACAGACTCCCAAAAGCCGCTGGTGTCTAAAGACGCTGGTTCCGACAACATGGAGAAAGGCGTTTATCGGTCTTTCCAGTACCCGTCCCAACAAGCTCCTCCTCTTCCCAACAGGCCTCCGAGTCACGTCCAGCCGATGGTGGACAATGAGATTTACCAGACGGAAGACCAAAGCGAGGAGGAACGTTCTTCGAGTCCGGGCCTTCGGATGGAGCCGGAGGGAGGGAACTGAGCAGGAGATTGGATTCAGCTTTGTGATTTTCACTTGACCTACTTGAACTTTGTGATATTCATTCCCTGGCTTCTGTGTGATTGCCTGCTCTTCAGCCTTGCAAGAGGCCTTTTTTTTTATCTGGAGTGTAGCTTCTGCACCAAACCGAGGCACACAGAATAATCGTGTTGGAACCTGCCCGCAGCTGTTACCGTGTTTTATCTCAGATGAAGGCGCTTTTGTTTTGAAAGCAGAACTTAATCAGTCCCTTTGTACAAGTCGAAGCCACTATAAAGGCTTCTTCTGTTGCTCTTAGGCAACCAGCATTTTGCATTTAAGATATGTATGTATTTAGATATGTATATGTACTTTTGTACATATTATGGCTGATTTTTATAGGAGCTGCTGTGTGCTGTTTACATTGTGAGTATTTCATTTTTATTATTGCAGGAAAAGAGGCTGTTGCAATCACTGCATTTTTATAGCCTCATCGGAACATTATGGCCTGTTCAGCAGTGGAGTAGCAGTAAATGTGTGCAGAGTGTCGTCTTTCTATTGTTTATCGCTGCTTTTGCACCAGCTTTCTTTTAGATGCAACATCATTACACCATAAATGTGTCCTACAAAGAGGTCAAAACACTCCTGCTGATCGGGTTTAGGATTTCAGAATTGTTTTAAAGTATTTGAATGAAATAAAAGATTGTGACCCAAATGTGGGAATCTCAAGACTGATCTAGAACAAGCTAAGGGTTCATACGGAGACCTTTCTGTTTTATTTCTGTGTATCATAATCATATTTTACTGTTTGTTGTGAGAACGACAGCCTGCTTCTTCTGCATTATAAAGGCATGTTACAAAGATCCTTGTACATCCTTTATTGTAGTTGCTGAGCAAAGCTAGATCTAAAATTCCGGCATTTTTGTTAGAAAACAAACTTTTTAGAGCTTTACTTTAACACAGGTGTGGTGCAGAGTTGAGTTGTGCGTTCTGCAATGAGCCGAAACAAACTGATCTACTCCCACGATTAGGTTCGTCTGAAATTGAATGCAATTTTACAAAACTTCTGCCATTAGGACCCAACTTATCAGGACTAAAGTGAAGATACTTACATATAAAGTCAATCAGATTGTCGTTGCTCAATGTGATTTAATGATTTTTTTGTTTAAGAGTTAACAACATAGATCAGCACAAAAGGAGGTACAGAAGGCGGTGGATGCTTAAATAACAAAAAATACTAACAAAGAGGATAATTAAACTCTTTAAGTTATAATTTGCTTATCTGAGCTATATCAACAACAAAAGAGCTCAATATTAAGCCCTGTGCTGACCTACCAACACTACAAAATTACAGGTGGGAGTGTCGCCCCAAAGACCTTGTGCCGAAGCAATGCCTAAACTGCAATTTAACAAGACTGTGATGAAACCCTGAAACCAGCCTCTGAACACTGGAACAAAACAATGCACTTTCAAAGTCTTCAGTGAACAAAGCACATCCTCGGCACATCCACTGTCTCTCTAGGAACCAGAAACACCAGAC
The DNA here is from genome assembly GCA_024666655.1 of Dascyllus trimaculatus. NCBI lineage: Eukaryota > Metazoa > Chordata > Actinopteri > Pomacentridae > Dascyllus > Dascyllus trimaculatus. The sequence goes on along the minus strand of CM045451.1, from coordinate 10,710,195 downwards.
AAACAGACACCGAGACGAGCCGGAAATCCCAGCCATCCAGAGTGGTTTAAGGCAGCTTGATTGTAGTGCAGCGTTCAGGTATTGGTTCAATCAGTCACGGCAGGAGGCAGGACGAGCAGTCAGAGTGAAGTTGAAATGCAAGAACCAGCCCAGAAAAGGAGCTTGTAGATATTAATTTACACACAGAACAAGGACAAGGTTGATTTCATATAAAAGGAAAAGAGGCAGAACACTACATTTTCAGTTTTTTCTGTCAAAAAAGGTGGTGATTGAAGTTTGTTGTCAAGGTCAAAGTGGGTGGTTGCGGTTCACAGGACTGCATTACATTTCTGATTTCTGATGTTTTGGCCACTCCATTAAAGAACATAAAGGGGGAAAATATATGAATCATTTTCTGACATGGACACTTTCAAGAAAGAGAACAGAATCCCATGTTGTTCTGGACTTTTGTAAACCCATGTTTCCTCCTGCAGTTCAGAAAATAACTAGCAGAGGGAGACATAGTCCTAAGCTGCAACAAACCCATTAAAAGTGTCCTCTGGCTCACTTTAATTCTGTAAATGTGACTGAAATCGCTTTGATTTAGAGTTGTGAGTTACGTCCAGTAATGCTTTGCAGTTCCATTGACTCACAGTGATTATTTAAAGGATGGAGAGAGGACACGCTCTCTAAAATCATCGAATTTCCATGGAGATGTCCAAACATGTTGATGTGATGTAAGCTCTATTCGGGTGACTAAGGTACTGTGAGAGCCAACGCAGGGATGGATTTATATGATGATGAAATTGTGTGTGCGGGTGGAGGCACAGTGGCTCCCGCGCAGATGTTTCTAGAAGTTCAAGTCTTCTGAAATGCTTTTTCTGATTTCATTTCATTTTGTTTCCTATCTACACAATATAAAATATAAGCTCCTGCGATACGGAACAACTGTCTTGCTCACACACACAGCCCCAGGGCCCCAAAGGCTCTGTTGTTTTGGTATTTTAATGAATTGCGCAAGAACTTGGCCCACTTAATTCTGTAATCTTATTTTTTTATGAGCCTTTTTTTCCTACTGTGAGGGGCAAAAATTTTTACCATATATCTGCTGATTCTTTTTTGTTTGTTTGTTTGTTTGAGAGAGAAGACAATGAGAGGGTCACATGAGGAGATACATGTTTATTATTATCACCGTATAATGAAATGTAAGCAGCATAACTTGACATTTAAAAAGGCACACATGATAATTGTTCTTGAGGCAAAAAAAACAAACAAAGACAAGCCATCCGGTGTTTAGCTCGATGAATATCTAAGATGCTGTAAGACATGGTAGAGAACACAGAGCTATTGACTGTACAGTAAGGCCCTGAATAATGATTTTTTTGTATGCCCAACAGGCTTTTTCTGGTTTGAAATGGCATAAACAAGTGAGAAAAGACAGAAAGACATTGTATTAGAGATGTTATTGATGAAATGAAACCATTTCAATTTAAAAAAAAACATTTTACTGAATTCATGTGTACTAAATTATTTAAATATTTACTTGTATATTATGGCCTTTCCCATATTGTGAGTAGCCAGAATGTGCAGCTCTATCACAGTGATGGACCCTAAAACATGCCATCTAATAGTAGTTAGTAGAGTAGTAGAGTAGTAATTAACTAGAGAACTACTGTCCCAGCTGTTCAAGGACATGGTAAAAATTACCAGGACTATTTATGATGGTGTAGAAAAGGTGGAATTTTTAGTAAAAATGTGAAAACCAACATGGAAATAGCTGAAATTCATCATTAACATCTGTAACACAGTGCTTTACTATCTTTTGTCACTTGTTTATGTCATTTCCAGTCAGAAGAAACCTATTGGGTAAATAAAAATTGACTATAAATCAAAACTCTGCATGCATATGAATAATTTGGGGCCTTAACTCGATGTAAAATACAATGTTCCAGTGAGTTTAGCTTATACAATGACATACTGTATCCCTGACCACGGTGTGAAATCTCTTTGCTCTGGACTGACATCTGGATGAAAAGGAAAAGATGCAGCACATTAGTTCTCAATGTATTGCATGAATTGTCCTGATAGCATCTTCATTCTTTGCAGCAAGCGGCGCTTAATGTTCATAATGCTGTCAGAGATTTATAAACTCTCAGACGATGTTGAACTCGCACACAGAGGCCTTCTCGGCCCTGCAGCTCTCGTCGAACCACTTCCCGTTGGCCGTGGTGGACAGGATGGCACAGTTCTGACTGCGCCCCCCGTCCGGCTGCAGGGTGATCTCCGTCTCCCAGTTCTTGAAGCGAACGCTGGAGCCCGACTGGTCCACCCAGTGGCCGTCGGTCACCATGTCGTTGATGCCCAGCCAGATGTGCTCATCCGGGCCGATGCTCTGGCGGACGTAGCTGTAGAGCTGGTCGTTCTCATCCCCGGTCAGTGGGGTGCTCAGGCTGCCTCCCTTGGCGATGCAGTCGTCGCTGGCTGCGTGGAAGTTCTTCTTTGTCGGATTAGCCAGGAAACACTTGCGGAGGACTTTTGTGCCTCTCAGACAAACTGCATGGAAAAGTTAATGCAAAGAGGCACAGATAATCTTTGTTGTCTGGTTTGATTGTCATCACTGGAGCACAAAATACGACATGCAGCCTGCAATCTGATACACACAGATAAGGCCAAAATTATGATATCAATGCAAATTTTGATTTATAGTGAATTTTTATTCAACTAACAGGTTTTTCCGACTGGAAATGACATCAACAAGTGACAAATATGGTAGGACACTGTGCCAGAGATGCTTTTCTTTTCATTTTTACTAAAAATGCTACGTCCAAAGATATTCATGCATCTTGAAGTTGTTGCAGATTTTTCAGAAAATGCAGCTTCTACACCACTCCAAATGGTTTGGGTAATTGTTACCATGTTAAAGACCATTTTTAATACACTATAAACTGAGAACAGCTGATGCAGTAGTTTTCTAGTTACCAGGTAATTGGAAGTCATGGTTAAAACTAAAGAGTTCAGTGAGCTTACTATTAGGGTCCATCACTTAGAGGACTGCACATTGTGGCTGCTCACAAGACGAGGGAAAGGCTACAGAGTTTCCAGTGGTCACAATACAAAGTATAATCAAATAATAGGAGTCTCAAAGGTCTTTGGTAGGAAGCCATAAGTGACCCCTGCACTGGCAAGAATACTCATGGGAGTAGTCAAGAAGAATTCAAGCATCAGCAACAAGACCATCGTGATGAATCTGAGCAGTTCTGGTACCAACATGTCAAAGCAGACACCAAGAACAAGGCTGGTCTCCATGAATGCTGACCAAAGAGGACTCCACTTCTCCAAGGCAGACACATAAAACCTCAGTTGGACAGCTTTTGGTCATTAACTTTGCAGTTTAATGAGATGAAAGTAGAGTTGTTCTCAGACACAGAGATGTGGCTTTTGTTTGGCAAAATGGTTCAAGTCAATGGTTCAGCCGACATTGTCAAGGGAAACAGCATCATGAGAAACGAGAACAACATCAAGATTGTGAAGGAAAACATCAGACAGTCTGAAGAAAAGCTTGACTCTGGGCAGCCTTGGAGCTTCAAACAAGATAATGATCTGAAGCTTACAGTCAACTGGGTCAAGTAACAGTTAACAGAAAACAATGAGAAGATGTTGGATCCAACCACAATCTGTGGAGAAACTGAAGACAAGGGTGATGGAGAGGAATCCCTCAGCCTCAAAGAGCTGGAGATCGTCACAAAGAGGAACAAAATCCCAGTGGAGACATGCAGGAAGACTGTTAGTGGTTATAAGAACTGTTTGATTGTGATGTTTTCTGAGTAAAAACAAAGAAATAGTTAAAAATAGCCTTTAAAACATCTTTTTTTGCCATCTTCTGCCACTTGTCTATGTCATTTCCAGCTATAATTAAACTTTCTGCTCACATATAAAGTCACCATAAATCAAAGTTTGAGGCTTAACTGTATCCATGTGTGGCAGCTACATAATCCCTCCCAGGAAAGTCTAATTCTTTAACATCTATGAAACATTTTATGTTGGAAGAATACCTGTCTGTAAAGCTTGCTGCTCTTTCAACAAGTTCAGCTCCTGAAAAATGTCATTAATCTGTTTCTTCAGCTCCTCAATGGCAGCATTGGTCGCAGAGTCTGTTCAAAAGACCAGAAATCAAAGCTGAAGCATAGCAGAGTTGTTATTCACAGAGCAAGTGAGGACATTGTTTTCATTTCCAGTTAATATCAGGTCCTACCTTTCTTTCCGTTTCTTTTCTTGGAGGACGTCTGCTGCAGCGAACGGTGTGCCAGCAGCAGGAGGCAAAACATCAAGCAAACCCCTCTGACATCCATCATATCTGAAGAAACACGGGAATCCCACAGTAAAGAAGCTGTTTCGCACCAGAAAAAGCTCCTCGCAGCTCCGAGCCAGACAGCAGACTGTTGTGTTTTACAAGCTCGGCGTGGAGGCAAACAGTTGAATGAGGAAATCTTATCTGAGAGAGAACAAATGTTTTACAGATGTTTGTGTTGCTTTTAAAGAGATGGATGGAGAGCAGGGCTTTTGTGGTGTTTAACAGCGTTCAGACAAGCATGACGCGGGTTCCACATGTTTGTAGGTGACATTAAATTACAGGAAAAGCGTGGGTTAGGTCCTTTAAACAGAAATATTGACATTTTGAAGAAGATATTTCATCAAATCCCTGCTTCATTTAACATTGTTTTCCATGTTCCTTATCATAGTTGCTGCTTCTTGAGCTGTGGATTTAATCTTTTGTCTTCCTGTCAAAGGGCCTCCTCTCAGGGCTCCTACAGGCCAGAGGTTGGATGTTTTCGGGGTTTTTCTCCCAAAGCCTACATCTGGATCTCCTCAGTGAGCTGGACGAGGTGCAGCTGACACGTGGCAACGACTTATATAATCAACAATTGCTCTTGTGAAATTAATTTGGGTTTGAGATTGTTGAGATTTTAGAGAATTTCCGCGACCTCAGCCAGGAATGAGAGCTGTCCAAGGATCTAAATAATCAGTGCACATCCCACATTTCACTCTCTGAATACACACGACTCACGGCCAAATAACACATTAAAGTGATGCAATTCAAAATTCAACTTGTGAGCACATGCACTCAAGAGAGACAAAGAGCTCGACCACACAGGGTGTATTGTATTTTTAGTAGAATTTATTTAAACGTTTACTGTCTCCACCTACAGTCTAAAATCTAAAATTATCAGTATCCACAAAATATAATATTTTAATTTATAGTAAATTTGTCTACTTTGAGATGCTGATGCAGAAATGCCCAGATTCATCAGGATGGTCTGGGTGGGGATCTTTGGATTTCTGCAGTACAGGGGTCTCTTTTGGGTTCATACTGGGGCCTTTGAGATTTTCCACAGTTTGAAATCCCTTTTTAATTCTGCTTTGCATTTGTGGCCACTAGTACTTAGAAACACCTGAGTGAGACTTTATAGTCTTTCCCCATCTTCTGAGCAGCCACAAAATGCAGCTCTCTTTCAGTATTGAACCTGAATGGAAAGCTCACGGAGCTCTTTGGTTTAAGTCATGATTATTAGTTGACTTGTAACTGATTAGAGAACTACTGCATTAGCTGTTCTCAGATTATATTGTATTAGGGACACTTTTGAACGGGGGGGGGCAATCCTGGTCTTCGAGGGCCACTATCCTGCATGTTTTAGACATTTCCCTCTTCCAACACACCTGATTCAAATGATCAGCTCATCATCAAGCTCTGCAGAAGCCTGATAACGATCCTGATCATTTGAATCAGGTGTGTTGGAAGAGGGAACCATTTAAAACATGCAGGCTAGTGGCCCTCGGAGACCAGGATTGCCCACCCCTGCTCTAGAACATGGTATAAATTATGAAAAGCATTTGGAATAATATAAAAGCTGCAATTTCTTAACAATTGTGACAGTTTCATGGAGTAAAAATAATTTTGGACCAAAAGATCTACCGACAAAAACCCCCAACAACTGAAAAAGAGAAATACTCATAATTCATCATCAACATCTCTAACACAGTGTCTTGTTGTCTTTTGTAACTTGTTTATGTCATTTCCAGCTAGAAGAAACTTACTGATGATTTTTTTTTTTTTTTTACAGTAAATCAAAATTTGGTATGGGTATGAATAATTTAGTTTTTTAACCATAGATACTTTGTCATAGTTCTTGCTGTGTTATTAAATCTGCCTGGGAAGGCATCTCAGCAGAGAATATATATTTGAATCTTTACTATAAGTTGGCAGCCTTTCCTTGTTTATCTTGTAAATTATAAAGAGTGGGAAAAGCTTTGTTGCCAGTAAGGATGTGATGCAAGTTCATGATGCCAAATGTGTGTATGATGAACCTTTTAGAATTTTGGAGAGGTTATGCTGGACTTATTTAAAACCACATCTTGCCTGACATCAGAAGTCCTTTGTCTGTAGGAATGGCTAATTATTTGAAACAATTCTAGCATAATGGAGAGGAGGGTGTTATCTTATTCACTTTTTTGTGCATGACATAACTTGATAACTTTGCGTGTGATTAGGATTTAAAGTACAAAACACTGACTGAGCATGTTTTTTGTTGATGTCTGAAATGAAATTGAGGCACAGAGGACGAGGTTTTATCAATATATTTGAAATACAGTATTTACAAAATAAATACACAGTGAAGCATGTTCTCAAAGTCGTCCAGTCATATGACATTCATCGAAAATAAGTCTTTTATAATGTACAAAAGTTCAGGCAAAGGCAAAGGCAGCTTGTATAAAGTCATACATAGAGAGAAACAATGCCCATCGTGGTGTTCGCTGCCCTGTAGGCACGTCGAGGCTCTGATTCAGAGCTCCAGTCACAAAGTCCAGACAGTGCTTGGGTCACAATTCAAATGCATAGTTAGTTGTTGGTTCATACGAGCCCAGAGTGCATCAGTACAGACATCAGCTCATTATCCTCCATTAAATAATAATGATGGTGTGTTCAGGGCACCGCTGAGATGAGAGCGGATGGTTTGTCTGCAGCTACAAGGAAAGCTGTGGATTAAATCACGGTTTTATATGTTGTTTATGCACACTGGTTTAAGGTAACTAACTGATGTATTTGTTGTTATTGCTGTTGTAATACTTTCTTTAATCTTAAAGCACTTTTCTGTTTATGATTTACATGACTTGACTCGTCAGAAACTCTCATTAGAACCCTCTAATACTGCAACTTCTGTCATTACGTGCATTTCGCCGCTTTGCTCGTCGCTCATCGTCAAGCACTTCCTGATAAACGCAAAGCCCTTCGCACTTCGGCTCTGCTCGATGACCGCCTCGGCTTTAAAGTACATTTTCACAGTGGGAGAAAATCAAAAACGCACCAAAAAAAAAAAAAGAGTCACAGGAATCGTCGACACGAGGTTTGCAAATCACAATATCTCAAAAATAAATACAGCTGGATGGAAATCAGAACACACCCAAAAAAAAGACACACAGAGGTAAAAACATGCAGGAATAAATTAAGTGTGCTTCATGTTTTGCGAAGAAATACAATGAGTCCTCTTGATCTGGTCATCTTGGTAAACTTTCTGCAGACTGTTAGGCACCGTCCCTCTGGTCTACGTTGGGCAAAGCACTGGAATAACAGCAGAGAAGGAAGTTATTAAATAAAGGGATAAGGCCTGATGCATGGAGAATACAAAGTAGGAGATAAAGAAAAGGGAAGGCAAAAGGAAAAATGCAAATTTAATCAGATGCAGGTTGGGTGAGACAAAGGTTTGCAAGTGCAGTGCTTCAAAACTAATAATCACAAAGAGGTGTTAAGTGCAGAGTAAGCAGTCGTGAGTCACCGTCTGTGAGTCTGGACACTAAGTTCGCTGTGCAGGAGAAGGAGGAGAAGTGAGGAGGACAGCATCGGGAGGGTCAGACTGCACTACACTTCACCAGCAGAGAGGGGGCCCCCTCCCATCACAGTGAGTTACAACACCACAACAGTGCACATCAACGTGTGTCACAAACCTCTCGGGTCCGTCGCTCACACCAGAGCTGGCACGAGTGAAATTACGCAGAGCAGAGTGACGGAAGCAGAGAAAGAAACGATAAAAGGGGAATGAAAACAGGATGTGAGATGTGAAAGAAAGGACACAGAAAAGATAGAAGCTGTAAATGATGATCGAGGAGCTGATTTCAACACAGTAGGAAAGTCAGTTTGAAGTTCATTTATATGTGATGCATTTACTTCTGCACTGTTACAAACTGACTGTACCTTTATTAAACTTGTCTTCATGTTTATTCACTTAATTTAAATCAACTTTTTTTCCATTTTGTCTTCCAATTTATCTCTTACATGCTTTCATTTTTTCAATTTCTTGTATTTCTTTGGCCGTTTTAGTCAGTTTGATTTGTTTTATAAATTTGCATTTTTCATTCAAATTGTCAGAACAGTTTTTGATTAAATTAGTTAAATCGTTTATTTTTTATTCATGTAACCTTGTGTATAATAAGGTGATATATGCTTGCTCAAGAACCTTTATGCAAGCTCGTCTTGTTGACGAGTTGGAGGAAATTTCATGCAAGTTCATTGACATTTAAGATCTCAGAGTCATCCGCTTAACATTTAACAGAACCAAACCAAATTATGATTTTCATAGCATCCTAATTTGTTTCTCCACAGCTTCTAAATGGAATACTTGAAGCTCGCTTGGTCACAAAAGACCAATTTCCAATGTAGGAACTTGCATAACTTTGTTTTATGGGCAACCCAAGCCTGCCAGTGCAGAACCTTTTTAACCTTATACTGCAGTGGATATCATATTTGATACATACATTTCTGAGACTTATTGCGCCATCATATGGTAAATCTTTGTATAACGACTTACAAAGACACAGATGTTATAGATGTAAGATTTTGTTATTGCCCGAATTGCATGCAATGACCGATGCATCAAATATGATACAGAAAAAACATATATGCAAATAATTTTTGCTTATTTTTTTTACATTTTATATTTTACATATTACATTTAAAGGGCCAAATAAAGACTACAGATTCCAACTTTCTGTCAATTATTTCTTGGGTGAGGCATTAACAGGTTTAAGGCCATTTTTGGGAGACAAAAAATACCTATTCCAAGGTATGTGCTTCTGCCCTGTTCATGTCCTTGTCAAACAGCAGTCTTCTCTCTAACATCACCTGCTCCAGTGTAAAGTTCACCATACAGGTTAACATAACGAACCTCCCCTGTTCCATTTCCCACATGCTGAAAGAACTGAAATCATGTCTAGTAGCAGCTGTTTGTCATTGTTTTGGTGCATGAGGAGTTAATGTAACTGTCAGAGCTGTTCACAATGGGAAAAAGGAAAGCTGAAAAGCCCAAACATAGAAGCATCCCTGTACAAGTTTGCCACCTCACCCCTGCCTCGAGTTCCTGCAGTGGAAAGCTGCCTAATAATACACTTTTACTACACAAATATCATGGCCGAAAAAATTTACAGTAACAATATTACTGGGATGTATATAGAAAATATTTAAAACAGATCATCAATATTCAAGTTCAAGTTTGTCAACTTCATCTTTAACTTTCTTTATTTTGCTTTTTGACTTCTTTTTATAATGAATTACACTTAAAACATGAGTGTCAGGAGGTTTAGAGACAGTCTATAACCATAAATGTTCAGTATGATGTTCCTGTGTTGGTGTCAAACAGATAATTACTGATGTTAAATTATTCATGATGGTACCACTGTGTATGACTTACATTATAACAACATCTTATTTATTAAATATCAAAGTTTTTGGCAATACTGGTATATTATTACGCCTGTACTTGTCGCAAAGAATAAAATTTATTATTTTGTTGTGTCCTTGAATGCATCGAAATGAAATGATTTCAAGGCAGCACCTGCTCCAAATGCAAAAGAAAGCAAGAGCAGGAACATAACTTCACAATTTTGACAAACTAGACTGAAAGAATAAAGGCAGAGGCATGTTCACAGTTATAAATTGCTGATATCAAACACTTTTCAAATAACTTCTCTAGGATTTCGTCATAAACTGAAATCGATGCTGCATGTGATGTAGGAAATACATTATAAGATGTGATAAAATGAGAAAAAGTAACATCAAGCATTAAAGAGTTACAGTAAAGGCTTGCAACCCGCTGGTGTGGCTTTAACTTAACGTCCTCAGCACAGTGACACAGCATCGATCATTATTGATCCTCTGGTTGCACAGCACAGAAACACTGCCAGCGTGTCACGTCATCGACCTCCACAGAGCATCAACACAAAAAGAGGAAGAGCTCACCTTTGAGAATATAGTCTGTTAAGAGACTGGGCACCTTGTCGCTGTCGTCCCTCATCGCTTGTAAAACTGGAAAGTGAATAAATAAGTCAGTAATTCAGCCTAGAGATAGCAAACTTTACAGATTGGCAGATGAAGAAACTTACTTTTGGTCAGGATCTGGAGGTCTTCAATCGATGGAGGATGTCCTTTTTTCTCATAAGGGATGACTGTGGTCAAATACTGTAACCCAGCAACACAGACAGGAGGAGAAGAATTTAAAAGATGGATGCTGGAGAAAACAGCACAATTAGTTTTAATTGAAAGTATGAGATTTAGCTGGAAAATGGAGAGAGCTGAGATTGTGGTGCTGAAGAGGCTATTTCTATTCTAGAGTAGGAATCCAGAAAGATAAGGTTCAGCAGGTTAAAGAGAAAAGAAATGGAAAATAACCTGTCTTTCACTGCACCCACTCCCAAAAGTTTGCCGGAAGCTGTTTTGAATAACAGAGGAGAGTCCCTCCATGCTGAAGCGCTGAGGAGGAAGGAAGAAAAGCGAAGAAACTTAAGAAAAAAGACCAAAGAGAGTGAAAGATTTAAAGAAAATACAACAAGGGCAGCAACAGATACAGCAAACAGTGCAAAAGATCCTGCAACATGAAGGTAGCATCACTCATATCAGGAGATCAATAGTAGATTAAAACAAGCTTGATTCCTTAATAACAAAGTACTGACTGATCCGAGTGTTTTCTCCGCGAGGCTCTGCGATGTCCCGGCCCCGCCTTTCAGCTTCTTCTTCTTCTTCAGCGACTCCCGGTGCTCCTTCTGCCGGTTTTGCACGTCGATGAGCGCCGAGATGAAACTGTTCTTCACCTCTTTCTCAAAGTCCAGCTCGTCCCTGAGCGCCAGCTGCTGCACCAGCTCCTCCGAAAACCTCCTGATGTTCGCCTCCGTCTCCTCCAGGCGCTCGTTCAGCTCTGCGACGCTCAGGCTCCTCACCCCTGGACCACCGAAACACACAGAGGCAAGCAAAGCATAAGACACTGACAAGAAGAGGATCCATCCTTGAGTTCTGATCTGTGGACACTCACTCTCCTCGTAGTCGGGGTTGCTGCTGGACCGCTGGACGTCCACTGAGAGCATCGACAGGTCCGACTGCGACGGATTGTGGGCTGCCTCCATGTCCGGAGAGTCCTGCATCATTTCCTCGATCTCCTCGATAACCTGCATCAGAGAGGCAGCTCTCAAAATAGCTCAGCGGGCATCAGCAATTAAATATGCGTGGGAAACAGATGGACTTCAGCCGTGTTAAGCTGCTGCCCTGCATTTAAGAGCTTTGACACAATGCGGCTGCGTCTGGAGCCGACTAAGCTGGAAGTGGATGTTTCTACCTGCTCGGCTGTGAAAAGAGGCTCCTCGGCGAGGCAGGAGACGATGATGGAGTGCATGTCCAGCTGCTCCCTCAGCTCCTCATCGTCCGAAAGCTCCGCCGCGACATCTGCCTTCCTCTGTAGTTGGGAACAGGAACAAGGGGATGAGGGGGAGGGAATTTAATCAAAGCACTAAACCCTGGCACAATGAATATTTGAGATTTGCGAGATGAACGGAGAAGAGATTTGGCGGGGGGTGGAGGGGGGGATGAAGGGAAAGTGGGGCAGAGATGGGAGGGGAGGGGAGGTGAGGAGAGGCGAGAGAGGTGGATGCACTCACAGGTTTCTCCTCCAGGTTGGGGAGGTGGAGGGAGCATGTTCGCGACTGTTTCCAGTCCACCGGCATCACGTGTCCAAAGTTTCTCGTTAAAGTGTTCCAGATCCTGCGGGGGGACAACAGAAGATCACGTTACAAACCATGTGCTCTGCAAAAGGGACTGTCCGGAAGCTCTACATGTAAAGTTAATCAAGTTCATTCAAACTTGAGAACATTTAAAGTACAAGTGGGTGGGATTTAGTGGCATTTAGAAGAAAGGTTGGAGATTACAACCAACCGAAGACACGTAGAAACACAAAACGTTCTTTCAGTGGAAGAAAACCAACATCCTTTGTAGATATTAAGGTGTTTCAGATTTACAGATGATTGCACACAAATGAAAACATAATCATGACTACAATACTCAATTTCCTCTAACAGATGTCACTTATTCTCATCTATCCAGACCTACTGCGCTGTGTCAAGCTGGAAAATGGTCTGACTGCACCTCTCTCTATTAAGCCAAAGAATAGAAAAAAGGTATCTTTATTGTCATTGTTAAACAACATCAAAAGCCAGTTTAGCAGCTCTTTGTGTTAGCAGCATACAACAGAATAGCACCCATCTCGGGTGGTGCTAAGCCCAGGATGTAGGGATGGTGCCCCTGCAAATTAGCGATGGGGGAATTGCTTTGGTGGAGCATTTGCACACTAATTTGTTGAGAAAAGATCAAGCCGAGCTGCCTTATTTCATGATCCAAATCTACTTTAAAACCTGCCAGCACAGTGACACAGCATCGACCACGGCGTTGGAAATGGTTTGCACAGACGCCTCTTCTGGGCTCAAACCTGCTGGGGTTAGGGTTAGGGTTAGAGCTTGCATGTTCTTCCTGTGCCTGTATGAGTTTTCCCAGCTTCCTCCAGCAGTACAAAGACATGCATGGTAGGTTAATAGGTTATTTGATTCTAAATTGGACAGGAGTGTCAGCTGGGATACACTCCAGCCCCATTGAGCCTCTTCAGGATAAAACGGGTACAGATAACATAGGGACGGAAGAGAAAAATCAGGATATCTTAACCTCTGCTTCAGCTTTTCCCACTGTGTTGTAAAATACTTGTTTAATTTTCCAGTTTTGACCATCAACAGTGGCAGAAAAGGTACAGAAGGAGAAAGGATATCATGCAACAGAGGCTCAAATCAAACCAGAGATGCTGGAAAAAACTCCAGTCGGATACCCTCTGTCCACTCTTTCCATCCACTCTTTTGTCTTGCGGCATTTAAGATCATCACTGGAATGCAAATGTGCTTCATCATTTTAGTAAATTTGCTACCAAACAAACCCATATCAGCTGTACAGACGCTGGTAGCGACTGCCACAGAGATACTGACATCACATCCAAAAATATAACAATCAGCTTAAACAGTTGCGACGCCAAGGTTAAAAGTATAATCCCCAACGCAGCTTATCAAGTTGAAAAACGCCACGGATGATGACGTTTGAAAACAGCACTTAAACCCAAAGCTGCAGCATGATGAGTCCTGATGGATGCTGAAGTCATGGTTAAAGCTAACAATAACGTTCCTTTTTTTCAATATTAAAGATGATCGACTGAGTCAGGGACTTTTGCTGTTTGACTCCGGCACCCACTGCTTAACTGGTGGGCTCAGTTTCCCAAACATGGATTAAACCTAGTTACAGTAACAACATTTGTCAATACAGAACTCCCTTGATTTTTTTTTAATTCTAGGAATGCAGCTCATCAGTGTCTGAGAAAATGCTTGTAAATGTCTTACGGGTTAAAATAATACGATACTAGTAAGCAAAGCTGTGTGATATTTCAATTAAACAAGACACTGGTGGCTTAAACCCAAATATAAAATGACAAGTCCTCACATTTGGGAAGCTTTAACAAGAAAATGTCTGGTGATTTTTGCCTGATGATGCACATCTATCAATTTCAGCTCTTAATGTCCTGATACAGACTACAGGATGATTCAAAATTGCATCACCTCTCAATAATTTCATAATTTCTAAGCTGACAAGTAGAGCATTTCCTCTTAAATACTTTAGAAAGACAATATTGGAAATACAGGCCCCAAAGTAGAAACTCAATACAACAAAAGTGAATCCACCTGTGATCACTGGGCACCTCTGTAGTTTCCATTAGCCTAACAGCATGAACATGGTTAGAAAATGACTTAAGCTGTGTCTAGCTACATGTATTCATAATGGCTCCACATGGAAAAGAATCACCAGAAGAACTGAAATGGTTATGAGACTTCACAAAGATGGAAAATGATACAGGAAGATCTTCCCAATTACTGATCCTGCAGTAATCAGCAGGAACAGAAGGAGCCTTAGTACCACTAATCAGGGCTGCAGAGGTCATCCATCTAAAATGACACAAACCTGTTCGAAACAACACTGCAAGATGAAACTTTGCTAAGGAACTCTGATGAATACTGGCAGACCATTCTCTGGTTAGATATATTAGATAAATTAGTGCAGCTCAAATGGGGTCCAACATGTTTGACCCTGAACCAGGACTACCACAGTGAATGCACAGTCCTGACAGTGAAGCATAGAGGTGGGAACATGTTGAAATGGGGCTGCCTGAGTTCAAAATGTGTCACGGAGATCACATTTATAGATGACACCATGAACGTATGTGGATGAACCAAAATACTGACGACTTCTAGTCTGCAGAAATGTGGCACAAGAGGAATATTCCAGCATGATAACCATCCAAAGCACATCACCAAAAACACACTGGAGTTTCTGAGGAAGGACAAAGTGAAACTACGTGTCCTGACTTGGATCCAATAGAACTCCTCTGTGGTATTTTAAAGGAGAAAGTTAGAGCTCTCTATGGAAATGTGTGCAACTCTGGTATCCTCCATGCTGAACAGGACTGAGTCTAGCATCAAAAACAAAGATGGGCATATGAAATATTGAAAAAGTTGCATTGAGGCCTGTATTTTTGATAGAGTCAGTCTTCAATGTTTACATCCTGCTGTTCAACTTAGTAATGGAAGGGCCATAAGGTGATGCAGCTTTGAATCATTTGACATTCAGGTCATATTGCACAGAAGTATACTCAATTCTGTTATTTGCCTTAAGAATGATGATGAATATCAGATAAATTTTCTATCACTTTCAGTTCTAAATATCATAATATAGCTAAGCAGGGTGCTTTCTGCAATAGATTCTGCAACATGATCATATGATGCAGTGTTAAACCAACAAAATATGATACAAGTGTTCAAAATATTGGCTCTAAAATATAAATAACAATTGTCAGGCGACTCATATCGGCCTCTATCGGCTGTTAAAGCCATCTAAGGACAGATACAGATACTGTGCCGATATCAGAGCACCTGTCAGGTTAATCTGCTACAGGAATAACTGTTTACATTTAAAGAGACTGTTGTTACAGTCGATAACAGCAGATTTATATCCTGGGTTTTCATGGTTTGACAGAAACCGCCACTGCAGCTCATCACATCATTCAAACACTGCAACAATTAATTGAAATAAATGTCCTACAGCAGGTAACATGTATTTGTAGGCTTTGGTTTCCAGAATAGGACCAGCAGCAGTAGCAGCAGGAGGCTCCACAGGCCAAACAAACACTCACTCGTCTTTCTCCAGCAGCGCGTCCTCGCTGATCTCACTCACTGGAGCGATGCTGTCCGTCTCCGCGTCAAAATTTCGGAAGCACACAGACAACTTCTCGTCAAAATCGTTCACCAGATCCTCCATTGACCTGAAGCCGCCGCCGTCCCCCGGGGAGAAGCCGCCGTCGTGCAGCTCCGGAAGATCATCATCGTCCAGGAGGAGCTGCGGCGGAGCTTCCCCTGCGGCGGCGGCGGCGGCGGAGCGGCCTTTCTGCGGCAGCCGCTCCTCGGAAACCATGTTTACTGCACCCAGGGTCGGCCAGTCCTCGTCGAAATGTGCGATCGGTGCAGCCATAGCCCGGACCAGGCTAATCGCCCCGGGGAAATAACGGCGGATGTGCGGCTGTAGGGCTGGAAGGCCTCCGCATCCTCTCTGTGTGGCTCCCCGCTCAACGCTGCACCGGACACACCGGCGGCACCGGGCCGACTAGTGGCCGCACACAGGATTTAACGGACTGTAAGCCAGCAGAGAGGAGAGGAGACAGCTATTTATAGGCCCTAATTAAGAAAAGCATTTCCCAGAAGCGATAAAATCACTGAAAATTCCGGTAATTTCGTGATTTGCTCCCATTTAAAGATAGTTTTTATGGCTTCTTGGGCAAAATGCCAACTTTACGCACACATGCAAACGTGTTTATGGATGTCGTGAGAGAAAAATTCAGATACTTAGAATTAAAATCCATTTATTGAAAATGTGAAGTAGGTGTAAAACCAGAAAGATGTGATGTATTTAAAGTAATCAATGGAGAAAAGGGCTACTGCCATAGATGTTGTATTAATGTGCAAACAGCATTTCACTGTTAGAGCTGACTGAGGTGGAGCAATTAATACTCAAAACAGGATCAATCAGATGATTATTTTCCTAATTAATCAATAGAAACTGCCATCACAGTTACCAAAAGCCCAAAGTAACACCATCAGCTGCAAAACAAATAAGTAAAAATAGACAAATACTGAAATAATTAAAAGGAAATGCAGCAAAGTCTCACGTTTTAGACTAGAATCATGATATTTAGGGTGTTTTACTTGCAGGGCATGATCCAAATTGTTGTAAGGTTGCTTCTAATTACTGTTGAGTAATTTAATTTATGATAAATCATCATATTTTATAGAACTTTATACGTTTTATATGCAAAAAAACCTGCCAAATCAATTCAGTGAGCAAGAAAGTGCAATATTTCTCTCTGAAATGCTTGGAATATAATTTTAATGTAATATAAAATAAGTATGTCAAGACTAAATATAGCACTTACATTAAATATGTGGAAGAGAGAGAACAGCGACCTCCTGCGGATGAATCAGGAATCCTGCAGGTTTCAGCTCCTTCAGATCAGCTGCTCGCTGTTGCCACTAGCAACGGACTCCAAACAAACTGAGAGAAACACGGGGAATCCCTCTGAACACGTCTCCACCGGAACATCACAGCAGTCTGGGAGATTCAGCAGCTGGACTGACAGGGGGGGAAAACATGAGCTCACCTCTGTCGATGCTGAAGAAAACCAGGCGGCTTCCTCTGCAGGCTCCTGTGGATGAACAAAGGTAGGTGAAAGGCTGAGCACTCCTTTGTTGAGCAACTGTGGAGTGAACGTGAACGCCTCACATCATCCAGCTGTGTTTGTCCTGCAGGAGCAAACAAAAGGTGCCTTTCAGGAGGAATGTGATCAAAGGTGAGCCTCAGGTCACTGACAGTCACACCCTAATTCATCATATTATGCATGAATTATTAAAAAAAACAGAGGGACTTTTTCTCCCCAAAGTTTTTTAATGCTTCTAAACAAAACCTAAGGCATGTTCATTTGGACTTTTTTTTGGCATCTATTATTCTTAGCTGTCAACTGTAGTGGGAACCAAACATCAACTTTTATAAAATAGACAAAATAAAACAGGTGAATAGAATAAAAATGTAACAAATTTAACTATAAAATTAGCAGATCACCATGAAACTTCTCCAGATGATTGCCCACATTAAGGTATTTTTGTATTCCAAGTTTTCTGAAATTGTATGTTTAAATGTGCAAATAAGGTCAGATTAAACATGCAGTCATTTGCACACAGTTTCAAGTGAGAAATCTAAACAATGAATGAAGCCAGGTTTAAAATTCTTATTTCGCTTTATGGCGTATTCGAGGTTTTCTCTTTTATTCACTCTGCAAATCAGAAAACACAGAAATCAACTTTTGCCATGTTTTTGTGAATCACATGTTCTGGAAATCAGGCTGTGAATCACAGATGAACAAATCCCTCTCTGAAAACCATCAGTTTATAAATAGGAACTGGAAAGTTGTGTTTAGGTGTTACTAAAGTGAAGATTTCTACACTTTATGTTTAATCTGCACACTTTCTCTCCACCACTCGGCTGTTTTCGAGTCATTTTTTGCGACGGTGTGGTTTCAGTTGAATTTTAGTTTTAATCACGACAAGAAAAAAAAGCAGAAAGTTCTCCCACTGGACAAATCCAATTAAGTTTCCATCAACAAAATAACTGATTATTCAACTAATTGTTAATTGTATGTACTGCGGGATGGTCACATTTAATACGTTTTATTTTTTGCACATAAATTTTTAATTTGTAACGTAACTGTCTGGTAGTTGAAGTGGAGTAACAAGTAAAAGTAAGTTTCTCTATCAAGTTTAAAGTGGCGCAAAAAGACAAGATAATAAACTGCTTTTACTTGTACTTGGTAAATCATGAGTGCGTTCACTGACTTATTTTTAATTTCTAGAATTCCAGGAAGCTTTAGCAGCCGATGACTCCTCTGATCCTAACAATCCTCTTCCCTCTGGAACTCCTTCCAGTGCCGCCTCCACTTCAAAATCCAAAGCTTCCTTAAAGAAAGGTATAAACTAATGCATCCTCCTTTTTCTCCAATGTCAAGGACACTAATTGTTCTTTTATTTATCAATATATGGACTAAAATCTGACTTAAATCTGTCTGTAATCCCACTGAGGCTTGCTTTTTTAATCTTACTATATCAAATTAATCAATATTAAGAAATACATGGATGTTTTTCGTACATAAATCAGCTCCTCCAAGCGACTTTGAGCTCATGACCACCATGGCTCAGCGAGTGATCGAGCTGGAGAAGGTAGTGAAGAGCCAAACGCAGGAGATCAAACGCAAGGTGAGAACACGCACATCCTCCTCCAGATGGATATTAAACCAGTCAGACTGCAGCTTTCCAACAGCTCTCACTTTGTGTTTTCTTCACTCCTCTGAAGGATAAAAGGATTTCAGCTTTAGAGGAGCAGCTAAGGCTTCAGGATGAATCAGGTACAACATGTTTGATCACAGTTCAGTCTTTAATTGAAGTGGTTCTGACTCGGCGTGTGTGTGTGGATTTAGGCAGAGCTGATGTTGAAAGAAGGTGCCAACAGCTGCAAAATCAAGTAAATGAAATGGAGGTAAGATGAGATAATAAAACGTGATTATGTTTGAGGCGATGTGGATATTTGCTGTAGTTTAGCTGTTCTTTATGTTGCAGAACTTTCTCGGCGACTATGGTTTGATCTGGGTGGGAGATCAGGAGGCCAGAGATGCAGCTGGACATGAGGAGACACACAGCTCAGGTAGAAACCTTCATCTCATTTTCGAAGGCTCTAAACTTCTCTACAAACCTTCCTCTCCATCCTCCTGATTCCGCTGCAGACACGTCTGTCGGCAGCAGCTTCCGCATCAACTTCGACCTCGTGCTGCAGAGGATCAGGGACCTGAACATCCTCACAGGGGAAGGAGAGTCATTTGTGCAGACGACGTCGACCGGAGCTCAGCTGGCGAAGAAGGATCCCATTCAACTGAGGCTCTACAGCAACGGCATCGTCATGTTCGACGGTCCGTTCCGCTCGTATCAGGAGCACAGCACCCAGGTTTGCCTCCTAAACCTGCAGAAAACACATTCAGTTTCTAATCTTTGTCAGCTGAAACTCTCATTTTTTCTTTTGCAGCAATGTATGCAAGATCTGATGGACGGTTATTTCCCATCCGAGCTTCAAGACAGATTCCCAGATGGTGTCCCGTTTGAGGCGAGTCTCTGCTGCTTTGTTTTTTGGAGCAAAAAATATGCAACTGTACGTCTTATTAGGAATTCTTTGTGCAGGTTCATGACAGGCGAGATGAGGAGTTTGTGTTCAGGCTGCCCTGGGAAGCTTTTCCTGGGGAAGGACAGACTATTCGTGGGATGAAAGCCGAACCAGCCGGCTCTCAGTTACCAGGTCTGTTCTGCAAACGTCACTCCTTAGTGCAAATCCTCCATCTTTGTTCTTATTTTTCTGTTTTCCTCTAATCCACAGGTAAGAAGCTGACCACGGATCAGTTCCTAAACAAGCTGCCAAAGTTGGTGGTGAAAGCCGGTCGAGTGATTGACGTCAGAGACTCACTGAGGGCGACTCTGCAGGTGAGCAGGAGCAGGAGAACCATCTGTGAAGGACTCCTACTGTAGAGATGATGACACATTCACATTTTCCATTTCGCCAGGGTTCATCAGCTGATACTCAGAGCAGCTCAATGATCCTCATAGACACACCAGCACTACAAGCAATGACAGAGAGGTAAACAAAATGTCCTTATGTATGAAAACTGTGATTTTACTCAAATCGGTAACTGTAAAAACTGCTACTTTCTTCTACTTTTTAATGACCCAAATCTAAGCTTAATATTGTGACATTTCATCCTGCATGTCAAAAATACATACAGTATACTAACCAGACTGTAAAAAATCATTATAGCTGTAATATAGTCCACAGGATTAATGAATAGAAGAATTAAACAACCGAATAAAAGACTGAAATTGTCACTTCAGTATCGTTACAGACACCAAACTTTCCAGAAGGGTTTGTACATACTCTATATCAGCTACAGCCTGGTTTATAGAACATTTATTTCCAAAAATAAGGTTTTAATAGATTTTTTCTGGCTGTTTATGTATTTTCAGAATTACAGAGTGACTCAAAGGGACACCCAAATACCCTTCTGTAAAAAAAAAACATTTGACTATAATATATGAACAAAATTAAACAAAAGTTTTGAACCTGACTTTATCCAGTGATCAGATTTCTGTTCTGGAAATTTATACTAGTGATTTATACGAATAATTAGAGCATGTTGAACGAGATAACACCTCATTTGCATGTTTAAACATAAAATTTCTGAACATTTGTAATGAGAAAGAAAACTGTCTTAATGTAAGTAATCACCTGAGGAAGTTTCATGTTGATATGTATTAGTTAAAATGTGGATCCTATTCACCTGCCATATTGCCCTGTGGTTGTATATAATTAGATATTAGAAAAAAAATCCAATTTGGTATGTTTTAAGTGTTGTGTGGCAGAACTAAAATACTTTCCTCACTTAGTGTGTTTTTGATTTAAATATAATTCATGCATTAAAGGGCTAGACTGACAATTATTTGTCTTACCAGAGGGGGTCAGTCATTACAAGCTCATCTTGTGCACACAAACCTCATCCAGATCCACTAAAATGAGCTTCAATTTGCAAAAGTTGTTCCAAAGTTTCTCAATATGCAAAATATATCAGGGTGGATTTTAGGTAAATGTGTACAAAAGGATGTAACTGAGATCTGTTTTGCATCTGTGGTTAAATATCTACCATATATGAGATGCCAAACATCGTGCAAATCATTTGTCACCTTTAAAACAACATACAAATGAGAAGGATAAACAGGGTTTAAGGGGTTAAAGGAATACTTGATGTAAATCCTGATTTGGCAATGATGACTGTTGGTTGAGATTGAGATTATTGTATGTGCTGATCTGAAAAATAAAACAAGCCACCACATACATTGATTAGGCCTAACATTATGACCACCTGCCTATTATTGTACTGGAGGGAGTGTGTTTGTTCTGGGATGATGTTTAGTAGGTGTCTAAGTCTCATCAACATGGATGCCAAAATCCAAGGTTTTCCATCAGAACACCACATAGTACCAACATAATCAATGCTATTAACTTCACCTGTCAGTGGTCAGAATGTTGTGGCTGATCAGTGTACAGCATTAGCTTGTGAGGGTTTTGCTACACATAACTACTGATGAATCATGAGACAAATATTTCAGTTTTAACTCAACTTTTCCCACATTTTTGTGCTTTGTTGCTTTCACTAGACCACAAACATCCAACGCTGTCCAGCCGCCATCTCCTCATGACGTCATCACGCTCAAGGTGAGGTCAGAAGATGGGAGTCGCACCTACATAGTGAAAATATGCTCTTCGGAAACAGTCGGTCACCTGCGGACGTATCTGGACAAACACAGGTGGGACTTAATCCTCCTTCACTGTTTGTTAGCTTCTGTTGTTGTTACCATCATGTGACCTCGGCTGCTTGTCTGAACCACAGAGGTGCTGGTTTACCTTGTTACGACATCATCAGCGTGCACCCGCAGCGTTGCTACGACGATGACAGCCAGACGCTTCGATCGTGTGGAGTCACAACAAATGCAAATCTGCTGCTGCGAAAGAGGCGGCAGTGATCCAGTAACTGAAGATAATAAACCTGTAGAGGTTCAAGTGTGACCTGCTGATCTTCACAGCAACCAATAGGGTTTATTTCATGTGTGTTCTTAATTACTAATCACCACAAAGACTCATAAAACATATTTGGACACATTTGTGGTAAAAGTTGATATCTAAGTGTCAAAATACTCCCACAAAACTTCATTGAAATGCCTTTATTTATGTTTTACATGTCTAATTAAAGGTCTACTTTTAATTATTAGGCGTCTTTCCACTGCAGGAACTTGGGGTAGGCCCAACATAGCACCAAAATGTACTTCATTTCAGCCTCTCTGTCTACGTCGTAGTAAAAGATCCCTCAGCAACATCCACTTTGAGCGCTAAAACAATGGCAAATAGAAGATACTGGACATAATTTCACTTCTATGAGCACGTAGGAAATAAAACTATGGCAGTCTATGCTGGCCTATGGGGTGAATTTTACTTTCTGGATGGTGAGGCTAGAGAAGAAAGTTTAGCCAATCAGCATTTTGACCTGTACAGTAGTATTTTAGGGATGTTTTAGAGAATAGGAACTTTCTTCTCTCCTAAAAACATCCCTGAAATAACATTTTCCCCTGCAGTCATAAGATCCTGCAGTGGAAAATGGCCTAATTATCCTTCAGCATGTATTGGATAGAACTTGTAACCTGTAACCAATCAGTAGCGCTGTGGGTGGGACATTGCAGCTGCATCAGATTCATGAATTTTAAAGGTAATTTAGTTTATCAGGACTTTGTAATGATATAATCAGAAAAATGCATCTGTTTATCAGTCAAACCCTCGCAAACATTCTAACTTGTCATAATAGGAAAAGCTCAGGTGTTACTAGTAGTTTGGCTGTAACCCTTTGTTAATCCCAGTACTTATGCCTGTGCTTTTCCTGCTGTGACAGAACAAGATATTTTGGTGCAAAAGGCTCATCAGTGTCTTAAGACTTGAGAACTTTTTCTAACTGATACAGAACACGGATCCAATTCAAGTGCTTCTCCTGCCACAACTCGTCAGGATCATTTTTATATAACATGAGAGACTGCTGCGGCCCCAAATACATGAATAAATAAAGCTGATGGTTGAATAAATACATCTGACAGTGACAACACTAACAATATGTTATGTGGATCTGTCGTGTCACGCTTGACACCCAATCCAATTAATAAGTTCCACAGTCGATACCAATCTGATGAAAACTGGTGCATCCCTACAGGGTATTTCCTGTCTCACAATGGGCCTTTGGGGACTGACTAAGAATGACAGTAAGCTTAATGAGTCTGTATTTGACAGAAGTCTCCTGTTGTTTCTGACTTTGAACAAAAAGTCTTTGTTTTTGCCTCTTTGTGGGGCTTCAAAAATGATTTATGCATGAGGAAACCTGCTTAAACTACAGAAAACTGGCACTGGATTCAATGAAAATATTGCAGATAAAAATCGATCAAAATGAAATAAAGCTTGAAGCAAATTAAAACAAAACCAAATGTTGGAAATCTTTATTTCTAAAATATGCAAATACAAACAAGGACAAAAGTATGAAAATATAAACGTCTTTTTCCCTTTTGCAAAACATTTGAGATGTTAAGGCATGCAGAGCCTGACTTTTCAAAGATAAATCTTGTGCTACTTCAGTTTAAAGGTCCCATGAAATGAGAAATGGCTTGTGTGTCCCTGGGTGTTTTGTTGCATATTTGTATGTTAGAATCCCTTTCTCGTCCTGTAAAGTGTCAAGTTTTTTTTTTAATGGCTTTTCCTACAAATATAAAATTCCATCCAGTACAATGTGACGTGTGATTTCGGGGTGATCCAGCCGACCCCTCCAATCATCATCATCATCATCACCACGTGGGATTAAAACACCTGAAGAAAGTCGGCTCTTCCCAGACATCCAACATCATATCAAACACACCAAACCACAGAAGAAGATTACAATCTAGACGCCACTTCATGGGACCTTTACACATAGTTTGCTCAAAACACGTTAGCACATTATTACAGCAACACATCAGGAGGACCCAGAAAGCTTTCACACTGAGTTGTCAATGCAAACAAAAAAATAAATAATACTGACGATTAATACTGTTCTCAGTCATACATTTGTCAAACAGTTAACCACTCTGTCGAATGCGAGTCAGCCATTATCAACAGGAAATGAAATCTACACAGAGGAAATACAACAGACTTACGAGTTTTACTTATTTATATATTAGGAACAAAAAAAAAAAACACGTCGGGGCCTCCACAAGCTTGGTGACACGGCCTGAACTTTTACTACATTCAGAGTCAGGGAATGTATTGGCTATCCTACTGGTTGATACGCTGAGAGAATATTGGAAGAGCCAGCTGCAAACAGCCCTTTGTGGTTGGTCTGAAATGAATCGTAGTTGCAAACGTGTCAGGAAGGCACATGTCGGTGTTCATTCAGGCCTGCAGCAGAGAGGAGCGTTCACAAACATTCACAGACTTGCACAACTGCTTCGACCAGAGTTTCTTTGGTATTAAAAACTGTTGTAGGCCTGTTGGTGTGAGAAGCTGATTTGGTAGCTGTTATGTCCTATACCTCACAGCAGAGTCTAATATTACAGTGTTCACCATTTTAAAATAATGGCGCGTTAGTAATATTTCCTTGCGAATTCAGTTAAAAGCACAGGTTAAAGTATTTTCAGTTGATTGTCAACCACTTCTAGGATAATTCCCCTAAAGAGGGAAATAAGGATTTAAATAAATTAAATTTGTGGGACTTCTACACAAAGAGTTTATCCACTAGAGTGGAACGAAAAGCGTAAGACTGTTTGGTAACCGACAGTATCATGTCATTATTAAAAAACACACACACACACAATGCTTAAGGATCAAGTATTAGAGGTAAGTTATTTTCTGTTAGCCCTTGGACTGAAATAGATGAACTCACCGGGGGGATGGGAGGATTCTGAGCTACAGGCAGGCTGGAGACTCGACGTTCAGTCAGTCGAGAGAAGTAGAAGCTAAACCATTTGGGCTTTCCTTTGTCCTCATTTCAAGAAAATTAAAATCCAGTCCTCTTTCTGACATTCAGTAACGAGGCTTGAAAGACAAGCCAGTTAGATGCGTCAGAGGTGAAGAGGAGCTTCTGCAAGTTTCCTTCATCACCCGAGTGCGAAGGTCATTGAGTTATGCAGTTCTCTCCCATGTCCTGCGCGTAACGGTCCAGTATTACGTTACGTAGTTCCTCGACGTCGCGGCGGAGCTGTTGGGCTTCGACCAGCTTCTTCTGCAGCACCTCAGGATTCATCCAGTCCTCGTCCTGCTCTGCCACTGTTGGAGGTGCTGAAGAAACAAGACAAAGATTCAAGTTTTCTAACCATTCTTTGTTTTGTTAACTTTTAACCCTCCGAATGCCATAATTTGTGAGTGGATTTGTAGGAATCTCCAAAATAAAGCCAAAAACTATCAAAAAGAAATGATTGTTGGGTTTTCAATTTTCCAATGGTCCTTGAAATATTATGTGTGATGTGTGGTTCCACCAGGAAAATCAACCAAATCCAAGTTTAAAATCATGAAATTCTACGTGCTTCATTTAATGATTCACCAAAAAAGAAACAGATTAAATCAGACTATGTAAAAAAAGAAAACAAGAAAAATAAATAAATAAATAAATAAAATCTGTGCTCCTAAGTTCAAAAGAGAAGCCAGAATTAACTCAGTTGCTATCTACAGTCATGTGACAAGCATTTAGGGACTCTTCGGCTGAACTGCAGGCTTTGTTTACACACAGCAGAGAGGAGACAAGCATGGAAACAAATAAAAAATGTAAGTAGTAAAATATCTAGAGTATGTAGAGACACACACAGTACTAATAACACTTAATAAATTAACTTAATAACACATTCAATCATTCAGGTTTTTTCCATGTTTGGAAAGAAATTAATTAAAGAAATTTTGCTTTGTTTTTTCAGTTGTTGTATTTTAATATTTAGCACTGAAGTCACTTTTGAGCCTTATCTACTTCTAGTTATGGTTGTGCTGTTGTGTTCCATAGAAAGGCAGGACTTTATATTGCGGTGAATAACAGTATATAAAATGTAAAGGATTAATCATATTAAATTTTTTTTTTAAAAAGTATCAGTGAAACTAAAGCAGGGCTTACAAGTGAGACCCAGCAACAGGGAGAGGTTGGGGTCTTGTCCTTGGGCTCGCTGGGTCAGAATGCTGCACAGCGAGCGCAGATCACTGAGGCAGGAAGCAATCTCCACGTGAAGCCTTTGTGTGAGTCGAGCTCCAGCTGGCTGCAGGACAGAAGAGGCCTGGTTGCTGCTCCTCTGCTCCGGATCACTCATCTGCTCCTGCAGCGTCAGATTCTGCTCCATCAGTTCCTGGTTCTGGGCCGACAGCTGCAACACAGTCATCAGCACTTATGTTAGGAATGATGCAGTCAAGCGTTATGAAGGACTCAGAGCTTCTCTCTGCATCAGACTAAGAAACTGAATGCTTTTTTCCAGATTCGTCCACCTCACCTCCTTCATGGCTGTATGGAGCTCTAACATATTCTGCTCTTTGGCCAACACCTCCTCTCTGAGAGCCTGGGAGCTGCTCTCTTCCTGAGATATCTGCTCCTCCAAAGCCTGCAGACAACCATTGAAATGCAATTGTTTATCAACTATACAAAAGGACAGAAAACACATGATCATTTAGAATCACTGTGATTAGAGAATCACCTGAATCTGAGAGCCAAGCTGTTCCATCATTCGGTGTTGCTTCTCAATGACCTGCAAAGAGAAGAACTGACCTTTAAAACAATGTCTTTTGATATCAGCCTTCACTAAAGAGGCTGTACTGGACCTTTTTGTATTTTATTTGTCTAACTCCAATTACAATCTGCACTGATAACATCTACAGTAAATACTTTGAATGCATACCTCACAGACAGTATCACACCTGCACTCTGTCAGTAGGGCTAGGAATTAAACACAATTTCACTGAGGAGCCGCATTTAATGTTTCCACAGTGAAACCTGCACCTGTTGGTTAATTCTGTTTTCTTAACTCTTTTAATATCTTTTTTTTTTTAACTTTTTCCTCCCTGCTCTGTTGGGACAGTAAGATGGCAACTGAACTTTGTGAGAGTAACGTCTGTCTATGACCAGGAGCATTTACTTTGCAGGTGAAGCACACATCAGCACAGCGAGCGTGGTAACCACTACAGAGAACATGCTTTAACCACATTACACTATCACTTTCAAGAGAAACGAGCACTTCTCTGTAAGTTGAACTCAACTGAGCACACACTTCCTCTAAGCTTGAAGCTGGAGTCATTTGAGGTAAACGCAAAAACTAAATTATAGATATGGTGTCAACAGTTTATGCATTTCAATTTGGCATAAGGATTACAATAAATTCACACACAAAAGGAATTAGGTCTCTCTAGGTCAACAGGTTCAACCTGTTACACTCTAATCCAGCATTTGTGCAATGCTTTGGTCCCACATGGTAAAATTGTGTTGTCTACCCACAGTATGCAACAGATAAAAACAGTTGCTCTGCTATTAAAATATCAGGTGTACCCCAGAGCATAGAAACCCCCATCTCCCCAAAATCACACTTAAGCAACATGCCTTTTTGAGTCTCTGCTGCTCCTCTCTCAAAGTGTTGTTCTCTACCCTAAGCTTCTCGATATCCAGAGAAGGCAGTCTGGCTCCGTCCTCAAGGCCCTGCTGCACCCGCTGCTGCATACTGATGAACCCAAAAATAAGAACACAGAACGCTCATTATGCAGAGTTATTACTGTCTCTTTGTACACAGAGAGTGCAGAGAATCAACACGCCACAGAGAAGACAGCACACTGTGTACATACTCTGTAATGGTGGTCAGCAGGTCTCTCTCCCGGCGTTTCTGCTCCTCCAGCTGTGCGTCTTTCTCCCGTAGCTGTGAGCGTGTCGTGTCCACACAGGCCTCCAGTTCTTTTACTTTCTCTTGAAGCTCAGCTGCCTGGTGTTCAGCCTCCAAAAGCTGATGGAAAAGAACACGCACATGTCCCGGTTAAAAAAGTGAGCCGAGTAAAACAGGAAAGACGCAACCAAAAGGACTGAAACTGCACAACTGTCCTAACCTGCTTGTTCTGGCTCTGGTAGTCCTCCAGGGTGGGCAGGTCAGCCAGATAACGCTCCAGAGTCTCAATACGCTGCTGGTTCTCTCTCTTCAGCTCTGCCTCCTTCTGACACTTCTTCTTCAGGTTGTTGATGTGCTTGTCTCGACTGCGGATCTGCACACGTAAGCATGCGTGGTAAGTGGATGCTCCAAATGTAATGAGTAATAAGTCACTTGTAGCACACCACATCCCAGTGCAAAGACTGATGCAGACTTTGAATGTGGATGTGTACAACTCTTCTCATACAATAATTTCTCTGCTACGTTGATCGCACTGGCTCTCATAATGAACACAGACAAATACACAGGGCTCCCGTGCATGATCCCATTATTGAATTACAACTTTTCAATGAAGAATTATGAAAGGTGTGACAAAAAAACTCCTCACACATCCTCTTCGCATAACAAGTATTTGTTTTGAGCACCATTTGTTCCCTGGCATACGATGCAATTCGTTTGCACTATGTACAGTCCAGCTGGTCAGAAATTTTGGGCTGCACACAGACATCAGCAAAGGGATCCATGTGCAAACTCATGATTTTAAAGAGATGACAACATTTCCGTAATGTGGGCGCTTGCAGACATGGAAAGCATGAATTGTCCATTAGCACCTTTTTGACATCTTGCTTAGCATGAATTAGCTCCTTGCTGAAGCTGACAGTTAAACATAATATATCTACTGATGCCCTAGGGTTGAAAGTCATTTAATTTACATCTTTGTTCCTGTGAGAAGTCAAAGGTATCCTGTGCTAAAGGAAGTCAAATATTTTATTTGGAACTGTTGGGGCAGAACTTCAGACAGCATTTAAATGCAGTTTTCAATCCACTAATGCAACTAAAACAGAAGTAAAGCTCATCATCATCATTTAAACCTGTCTTTTCGTTCATGTCATTTTGTGACTGTATTGCTCACAACACTGTTAGGAAGAGGTGTTAGGTAAGCACTAACCCTCTCTTCCTGTTTCTTCATCTCCTCCGCATGTCTCTCGCAGGCTTCCTTCAGACTGTCGGTTAGTCGGCGCGTCTCGGCCTCAACTGCTCCCAGTCTGCGCTCTGCCTCCGCTTTCTCCAGGGCAACACAGTCAGTCCGCTCAGTAAACTGCGCCCGCAGGAATGCATTCTCCCTCTGAGCCTCCTGCAATGACACCCATTGATATGAAAGATTTAATTGAGTTTTTTTTAGGGGTGAATAGTCTGTCAAGATGGCAGCAGTACCATACAGGGTTCTCAGAGATGTTTGTGGGAACCAGAGCATGTTTTTACTAACCTGGAGACGCAGCATGCACATATCCCCATAAGAAGCCCCTCGGCCCAGAAGGGCTCCGTGAACTTGCAGCTCGCTTTCCCTCAGACGTTGCTCCAATTGGGTCATATGCTGCTTTTGTCTGCATCAAGACCAGATCCAACCATCATTCACACAAGAAGTTACACTTAAATTCAAAAAATCGTCATTTAAAAATGTAATATTACCAAAGCATCAAATCCATGTTTATCTAATTTCATTATTATGGTGACACGGCAATTCCCTTCCTACAATGTCCCAATGTGAGCAGGAAAACTAGAAACACTTGCCTTTCAATGATAAGCTCCTTCTCCTTCAGCAGACTCTCACTGGCTTTAACCAGAGCGTCCCACTTGCCAGAGTCTGAGTGAACTGGCGTCGAGTACAAAGATGGGTACTGCCCCACTCCTGCACTCATTAACTGTAACAAACAGGACAGAAACATAGAAACACGTCATCATATCATATAGAGAAAATATGCAAAGGTGAAAAGGGATGCACAAGTATGATCCTTAATGCAAACTGTGCACATGGCTGACAGCTTTCCACCTTATCTTAGGACAGGGCCCAGCATACACAAATACAAGGGTTGCAACAGCAAAACTAAAGATAGTTCAAAGCACAAAACAAGACACAAACAGCTCATGAATTACCTCCAGCCTTGGCTACCCTTCCTCGTGGCCACATGATCCAATTATTTTTATAACCGACAACAGAGCAACAGATTGTTCTGTCAATAACAGCTGGTCAATTTCAAATGGCTATCAGCTATTCAGAGTAATAAAACTGGAGGATTAGTATTCAGCAGTGCCAGTTTCTTTTAAAAACTGAGTGTCACTCCTTGGGCTGAACACTGGCATTGATCTTCTGAGCTGTTTAGCTTTTCATTACCAAAGTCTGTGGACTCCACTGGTTTCCATTAATTTCAATACAGATCATAATGTTTCAGTCACATGACATGAATACCAACGTTGCATAAACCACTCCTAAGAATTTATGGAAATGTGTTTCACTTTCAGCATTGTTTCATTAATTATAAAATCATATAACTTGTAAATACATCATAAACACTTTTTTTGTATGTGTGTGAACCACTTCTATAACAGTGTCTTTTAAAAAGTGCGATATAAATAAAACCTCATTTATTTACATTTTCTGTTGACAAATGATTTTGTTTTATACGCAAATGCAACAAAGACTAAAACATGACTTATTTACATTTTCAGACAAAACAACTAAACAATAATGAAAAAGATCAGCATCACCTACACAGGAAGCATCCTTCAGTATATTCCATCCATCCTTTATCTATACACCGCTTAACCTTCTGTAGGGTCGCAGGGGGGCCGAAGCCTATCCCAGCCAACTCGGACGAAGGCAGGGGACACCCTGGACAGGTCTCATTAAGTATACTTCAAAACATACAGCTACCCAACAACTGTCAGCACCAGATTTAGACACCCACTTTAATGATCACTTTGAGAACACACACTTTGAGTCTGATATCCGAAAAAGGCTGGCTAGCAAACATTAGCAACCCAACAGGAACAGACTGAATAAAATCGAGTTCACACACTGTTCCCTCTGTAGTCCTTTTTTTGAAACCTTCTTGTAAATAAAATCTCTGGATTGACTAGAGTCTAGAGATTCACATCACAGTTTATGGGACTGTCATGATTCAATGTGGCTAACATAGCTAGCCGTCATCTACTTCATTTTTTTTTTTACTTAAAATAACTTGTCTGTTGTAAAAACTGGATTTTCACAAAGTCGCTGTAACTGAACCACTTACAAATATCCACTGCACATACATAACATTTAGCACAGATGTAACTTTACTGAAAAGAGGTATAGAGAATTAACACTGAATCATTCCAAAATAACAAAAAAGCGGAAAAAAACACGTCCTCCATCAATTCATGACTGCAGCGCTTGAATCACAGCTTTAAGAACATTTCACATTTAAATAAGCAGCTAAAATATCTAAAATATACAAGAAGCTGTCCAGTTTCTTTACACAGTAAAATCACATATGGGTCCAGTCAGATTTTGCACTTGAAATTCTGTCAAGTGTCAGGATCTCAACTAAGTAAAAACTCAGTAAAATTTGTGCCTAAGTGATAAAGTGCCAGTTGATGTATCAGCACAATATATATGGAAGTTGCAACAGTCACTTGAGTAGCACTCAGTCAGCATCTGCCATAAAACGAATGACAGCATTTCTGAAATGTGCTGTTGAGCAACAGCTTTCTACATTTGACAGCTTTTTCCTGACTGAAAAAAGGAAGCAGGGACAAGCAGTCTAACGCTAACAAAAAGCAGGATTTTTCTAATTTAACATGTAATGAAAATGATCTGACAGACAGCACAAAATCCTTTGAAGTTCTTGTGATTTTAATTTGGCTGATTGATTTGACAAATCCTCCTTTAAAATAGGACACGTTGTCTGTATGCCTGCAGGCCTTGCTCAGTGGAACGTCACTTTGCCAGCATTGACCTATATACAGTGTGTGTACAGGAAACAAATTTATGGCCAAATTTCAATGCCCACAAATGACCAACTGCCCCACATGTCTATGCCAACGGTCTTTGCTTTTCTTCAGAGAATGCACTTTAACCTATTCAAAGCAGTCAAAACAAGTTTGTTTTACCATGCAGCAGCACTAGTATGTGAATAGGTAACATCAACGTCTAGCCTCTTTACTATGATCCATAAAGAGCTGTTACAGTTGTGAAACACATTCTGAAACAAGTGAAACAGCGTCTACATTCGCAAGTTTGTTTTCCCTGACCATTAATTTAGTGGAATTTTCTAATGAGGATAAACACTTACCTGCATTTGTTCCACTTGCAGGCGTAAACTCTCCAGTTGTTGCTTCTGCTGCTGCTGCTGCTGCCAGCTTGAAAGTTCACTACATCTGTCCTGCCGCAATGGCTCATAACCCTTGGAGCCAGCATGCTCCCTCAGCAGAGCCTGCGTCTGCATGCTGAGAGGGCTTGTATAAACTCCAGCAGATCCGGCTGCACCAGGCTGACCGCCCCTCTGATTAGAGGCTTCTGCTGTGCCAGGAACGCCTGGCCTCGCTTCAGGCAGAACCTTATAGCTGTGCTCCATAACTCCTCTGTAGGCCTCAGACACACAGTCTGGGGTGTCTCTAATCCCGGTTGCCTGTAATCGGAGTCTGACATCAGGGCATAGCCCCCCCAGCAGCACCGACTGATTTAGTGTAGGTTCCACAGCAGGAGTGTCAAACCTCTGGCCATCATCCATTCGGGTGTGATCTGTGGGGAAAAGCGAGTGGTCCAGCCCATTGACAAGGCTGCGGTAGCGGCTCAGGCAGTCTGGCTTGGGTCCCACAAGATCACCTCCCAAACCAACCTGAGCGTCCAAGTTGGGCGAAGATGCTGATTTGGAGAGGGAGGAAGACTTCGAAGTGGTGCCACTTGGGGTTCTGGAGCCTGAGGAAGACCTGTGACCATCAAGTGAGGATAGGGAGTCCTCCTGGACACATGCCTGGGGCTTCGAGGCCGGGGCTCCGGCCGTGGATGGCATGACATGTGCAGTGGGTATGGGGATCTGACTGCGGATGGGCTGGAAAGAAGGGCTGCTGCTTGAACTGCAGAAATCTAAAAGAAGAATGTCATTAAAATTTACATTAGGTGTTATTCAGTCACTGTTCAATATACAAATGTGCCTTGTTAAATCAGTGCAGAGAATCTAGAGCACGACTGCAGGCCATTTCCACTATTTTCAGTCAGCGATGTAAAGTAGATGCAGCAGGGTTTATGGGTGGCCTACTTTGATGATGAGGTGTCACCACTGAAAGAATTAACTGGCTCTGACTGACTCAACCCAGGGAATAGGCTTATAATAGACTTAAACCAACGCACTGAATAAAAGCTCTGCATTACAAGATAAACAAATATGTCATGCGTTTGCTGTCTTAACAAAGCTGGTACTACCTGCCATGTAAAACAATTATAATCCACAGTAGAATTCTGTAAAAACAAAATAGCAACCTCTAAAGGGTCTTCCTTTTTAATTAGTATGATGATAGTTATTCCCTTGAGAACATACACAGATTAGTGCCCTTGGATTACTTCACAGAATACACACTGAACTCCCTGTATTAAGCATGCAAAAAAAGGTCACTTAACTTCATTTGGAACCCTCAGAGATCCCACAAGCTCACAAAGAATTCCAGCAAGATCTCAAAAACCAACCCCCAAACATCTTCACAAGCCTCAACAAAATTTCAAGTTGCATAACTGTCTTCAGCAGCATTACAAACCTGAGAGACTTGTTGAAATGTGGAAACCAGGCAATCACTCGAGCGCAGCAAACATGTTATTAGCTGTGGCATTTTTTCTAAAGCCGAACCGAGGCGAGTAGAGCTGCAAAACGCTTTAAATCAAAATAGAAAACGGTCTTCTGCATTTCCGGGAAGTGCCGAAACAACTTCTGAAGCGAAGACTGACAGCTGCGCAGCAAGCAGGCCTGGTGCCCAAAGCTGTATTGTCCTCGAACAGCAAAACCAGCCAGTACCGAGCACTGAGCAAACACATACAAACAGGCATACACAGGAAAGGTTAGGGGTATTTATAGCCCACCTCTCAAGTTACAGAGTGATCTGTGGGTGCCGCTTATTTAAGCACCTTGCCTCCTCCCACTGTAACACACATCACACGTGTACATCCAAAGTCAGAGACTGAATGGGATATGGTTTCCCTGCCCAGTTCAATCCGCAACTTCATTAAATCATAAATCCTCCACGATCACAGTGGAAAATAGTGATGAGCAATAAGGAAAAAATATAATGGAAGCAACATTAAGTTTTCAAGAACATAAAACTTCAAATTTAAAACAAGCCTGCGGGCTCCACTGATTCATGGCTGGCTAGAACAAGTCTAAACTACTCTGTCAGAAGAACATTTGCTAGATGTTTGCTTAACAGACATTCCTACCTTTGGGAGGTGAATAAAATAACAAGAAATACCCAAAGCCTATTTGTTCTCATTTGTTTTTTTTATATAGCTGATTACCGTGTTACTTTATACAGTGTTCTTTACAGAAGTCATTATTATGAATAGACTTGGGGTTAACAGTCAGTCTAAGCGCCTGGCCAAAGCCAGTAGTAATTATGGCCATTTCTACATTGCCGAGTTTTTCATACATAAAGGATTTTTTTGCACCCCCAAAGAGGTTTACGAGATTGTCAGAAGAGAATTACCAGTGGTGAAATGGTAAAAATTGACATTGTTTCAAAAATGCATACTTTTATTCCAGTTTTGTTAACTGAGGCTTCATTTAGTTTAGCATAGCAGACACTTTTGCTCATCAAATAGTCAAAAATAATAAGAAAATACCTAGTTTTCTGTCAAAAAAGTTAATAAACACTCATGGCGTTTACTGTATGCAGACTGATCAGACCCATTTTGACCTAGGAAAACCCCACATTAAGACAACAGCTATAAAGGAAATATATTTGAAGAACAAATCAGAATGGACAAAAACAGAATGAGGATTGCACAAAAACATGCAAACCTAGCAATAAAGCTATCCAAAGTATCTAATAACAACCTTAGCAACCATGTGCTTGAATGCAACTTCGATCCTTCCAGGAATGCTGCCTTACCAGCCATGAACTCAGTGATCACTGTGTTCAGAGCTTGTAAACCTCAAGAATAACTGCTTTCAGTTCTTTGGAAGATATTTATCCATCAACACTACTAATTGTTCTCCACTCCCTCTGTTTAAGGTTCAGTGATTGGAGGTGAGCAGCGGACAAAGTTTATTCACCATAGTGATAAAGGAAGTACGAAAACACACAT
The DNA here is from genome assembly GCA_024666655.1 of Dascyllus trimaculatus. Classification (NCBI taxonomy): domain Eukaryota; kingdom Metazoa; phylum Chordata; class Actinopteri; family Pomacentridae; genus Dascyllus; species Dascyllus trimaculatus. The sequence goes on along the minus strand of CM045451.1, from coordinate 10,674,860 downwards.
TAGTTTATGGAGAGTGTGCACTGGGGCGGCATCGTCTGACAAACATTTTTGTGAGGTTCTATAAAGTTTCCTGGCAGTCCTCTTATAAACACCAGCTTTGTAAAGCTCAAACCCTACAGTGCAGACACCCTCTTGATAAACTTTCAGCTTATTATTTCATAGCGTTTCCTGTGGAAACAGGGACCACCCATCCCAGCGGACCATTTATTACATGGAACCTTTGAGTCTATCATTTTTTTCCACTCATCGTGAACATGTACAAATACAACACAAACACTAATGCACCATCCCTTCTGGGATGTTCCCATTTGAAGCACAATACCATTTAAAAAACACAGTGAATGTGACATTCCACATCACAGGCAAGGTCCTTTCCCCATTTAGCCATCTACTCCTGGCATCCCAACACATCATCCTCTCAATTAGCCTGAACACCAGAGTGGTGAAGTAGCGCCTTGGGTCATTTTTCGCTGTAACTCTAATCTATCGCACCTCTGTAAATCTCCCAAGCACCCACACCAGATCATGAACATTTTCTTGCTCTATAAATAGGGTAAGAAAGAACACTACAAACATAAGGTCTTTCCAGCTTCAGCACAAAAAAGGTGTGGAGGCCAAAGGCTATGCATCACCTCTCACTGCATTAAACACAATAAAACTTCAACTCAACTCGGCTTGAAACCCAACCTTAAAGTACAGAGGTTTAACGGTAAACAAACATGTTGTAAAGCAAATATTATGTAAAGTTCGTGTGTTCAGCAGGCTACAAAACACAAAAAGCAAACTGGAGCTCCACCGCTCACAGGCAGTCTTCAAAACAATGTTACACAACACGTTTCAGGCAGAGGAAGAGCAAGCAAAAGTCATCACCTTCTGTGCTGTCAGATGCTGAGGTGCCAAGACCAGTGTCCCCGCTGTCCGATGTTCCAGGCCGGTGGCCAAAACGGCTTTGGAACTTCTCCGACACAGCTGGCGTCTGCCACTCCATGTCAGCAAACCGAGCTAATGTATATTTGCAAAAACGGACAATGGCAGCAGAGCAGTATATCAGTATCAGTGCACAAGGAACTGACACACAGTTAATGCATTTTGGCAGCAGAGTGTCAACTTACCGGCTGGTTTGGATCCAATATATCTCTGTGAGGTTGTCATTCCATACAAGACAAAGTCACCTGACAGAAATAAGTAAAAAGGCATTGCTGTATGGTACAGACACACTGAATATATAGCTTAATGTGTTGTTAGGTTTCCCAAAGCCAGAGATGATGTCCTCAAATGTCCTGTTTTGCCAACAACGCATAACATTCTTGTAGATTTGCTATAATTGATGACTTATTTGTCAACTATTAAATCAATCAACAACTAGTTTGGTAATTGACTAAACAATTACAGTAATAAAACTTTAAAAAGGCAAAAAAATCTATCACTCTAGCTCTACAAACTTGAATATTTTTTCCCTTTCTTTGCTCCATTGTGACAATAAACTGAAGATCTGTGAACTACGGACAAAACAAGACACTGGAGGATGTCACTTTGGGATTTGGGAACATTGCTCAACATTGTTCTTTATTTTCTGACATTTTATTTACCAACCAACAACATAATTAACTAGAAAAGTAATCAACAGACTAACTGACAATAAACACAACCATTAGTTGCAGCAGTAATATTCAGTTTACAGTCATAGAGAGGTAAAGAAACAACAAAACATTCAAATTAAGGAAGCTGGATCCAGAGAATTGTCACTTTATCTCTCATTTATGTAATTTGTGACCACTGATTGGTCACCACCCAAAGAGGCTGCAGCTTTTATCTTAATGTAGGTCAGTTAAGTTGACCTCTCAGCCACTTTAACTACTAAGTGAATGTCTGAAAACCTATCCATAACATTTAGTTGACTGAGAAAACCAGAAATTGAATCAGACCACTGACGAAAACCTTCTTTCTTGCTTTCAGTGCATTATGAACTGGGTGTCCTTGAACTCAGCAGCTGCTAGCTATTGACTGACTTGCTCACCTATCAAATTCATCTGCCCCTCAACAAGCACGACAGACTTATCTGGGTACCAACGAAAATAACAACATGAGCACATGTACAACTGTTACATAATGTCTTACACAAACATGTACATTCCAAAGAGGCTGCAGGAAGCTGTACAATATTAGAGGCAAGCCAATAAAATGATTAATGATGGAGACAAGGAGGCTGAGATGCAGCCAGGACGTTTAGAACTAATCCTGTTCACATGCTAATTCATAAAGGAAATGACTCGTTAACCCGCTTTAAGCTAAACACTAACCGCTAAACAGATTTAGTTAAAAGAATTTTAATGGCAGCTGAAAGCCAGAATTATTCCTATTTGGATGTTTGTTGGGTTTAAAGCGGCAACTTCTTTTTAAAAAAATCCTCGTTCACATTTGTTGTACTGCGATGCTCCGTTAACCATTTTAGCTAATCCATGACAAATCCGTTTCCGTCGAACAAGCTAGCTAACAGCTAACACAACGTTGCGCTTTGCTGCTGGAGTTAACGTAAACGGCGCATATGTCAGTTAGCTTTGCGGCTAACGTTGTCGCAAATAAACCGGCTCTCGGTGCTCACAAAACGGCTACTTTACCTTTTGTTTCACATGAACGCTGAACACAGTAACAAATCTCGGTTTCGGGCTCCGAATCTGTACCATCCGCTGCTGCTGCTGCTGCTGCTGTTGTTCCGCTAGCCAACTGATCCCCTCTGATGATGGCAGACAACCCACAGAACGCACAGTGGAACGCTTGTTCTGTAGCACAGCGCCGCCCGCCAAACACTGGACGTACACTCAACACACTGATGACAGGGTTATTCTGTCATGTGACCAAATGCAAGTGCGGTAGCACAAAACGAACGAACCTAACTGAAATACGTTGAGAAGACAAGAATAACCCAGAAAGAAGACTTGAAGGGTTCAGATGTGTCTAAACCTATTACGCAATTTAAAATACATTTATTTCGATCACAAAATATCGATTGACATTGAATACTAAAAGCTTAAACGCTAAAATGTGTGTAACTGCTATTGCAGATGTGGCATATTACACCAATCTACGATTTGAAATACAGTTTGTTTGTCGTTAGGTACCACACATGTTAAACATATTCCACTAATCCTGTTCGCTCAGTTTAAACACATAAAATTGGATGAATGAAGCAGGTGCAGGACAAATGAGGAATTGAAAATAAGACAAATGGTGAATTTAGTTTGTCATAGGAAATTGGGACATTTAACATCTGTATTATCCAATCTCTACCATACAGAGAGATGTCCTGCCAAGCAAGATTTATTTTTTATTTTTGTATTTTTTCAGCAGATTCCACACAATTATTGTTTTTAATTTTTTTTTTATTTTTTTAAATATATTTTAAAGCATGTTAGGTATTTGTTTTCACGTTTCCATGAAAACTTTTCTATTTAGACAAGATATATTTAATTTATGAAACAAATAATTGGATAGACTGTATTTTTATGCTTTAATTGCTTGTATTTGTTTTTTTTTTATAAATGTGTATGATTTTGTATATTAATTATATTTTATTTGATTTTATATTGATTTATTTTTTGAAGTCTGTTAGGTATTTGTTAGCATGTATTTATTTAAAAATGTTTGACTGCTAAATAAATCACTATATAAAATGCATTTTCACTGCTTGATTGCTTGCATTTGCTTTTTTATGTGTGTTATATTTTATGTGATTTTTTTTTATTTTTCTAGAAATATGTTCAGTATTTATTAGCATGTTTTTTATTTAAATGACAGAAATTTATTTCTAAATAAGAAATTGCACAGACTGCGTTTTTACAGCTCAATTGCTTGCATTTGCTTTTTTATGTGTACTTTTTGAGTATTTTGGTGCAGATAAATGCTGCATAAATGCTGACATAAGCTGCAGGAAGTTTGGACATCAATGAAAACATTTGTAATACCCAGCCTCCTCCATACTCTGACATGTGCAGCAAATCTGTATTTTTCCAAGAGATTTGTGACGTTATTCTGTGTTTTCTACTTGCAATGACGGTATGATTACTAACTGATACTTTGTTATACTTTCTTGTATATACTCTTGCTGTACACCCAAACACTGTTACCCACATAACTTTACAAAAGGTTTCTAATAAAATATCTTAAATGGAAATTATAAATGGAAAGTGTGCATTAGGGAGTTTAAACACAGTGTAAAACATACCAAAGTCTTTATGATAAGTGTGACAGTAGCATGAGAACACTTTTTTCTGTCCTCACCAGCATCAGTTTCTGTATTGCTTAAACCCTAAAAACTAATGTGAATATGAATTTTCTTAATGTCTATAAGTCTCTAGATGGTCTGAGCCCAAATCAGAGATATGTTTTCCTGAAGCCTAGAAAGTCTCTCAGATCTGCAGGGATTTGTTAGTTAGTGATACCCAGAGCTGAGACCAGACACAGTGAAGTTAAGTTGAGTCATTATACTGCCCACTGCTGGAACCAGCTCCCATTAGAAGTTAGATCTGGCCCAATGCAGCCATTTATTAAGTAAGCTAAGTGAGTTAATTTCCCCACTGCGTTGATTTAATCAGTTTCATTTTCTACAGTCTGGTCTAAAATGACAGTACTTTTACTTTGATTGCTTTTAATTTTGCTCACTTATTTTAATTTATTTATTTATTTTTCTGCAGCCACATTTTCTTTTAGATGTTTTTATTTATTTATTTTTTAATATTTTGCTGTTTGAGTCAATTAGTTTTAAATATTTAATTAAATCTGTGTCCACTTTATTTAACTTGAAATAATTGTTTGATAAATTCAATTTAATTTATTCAATTCTATTCTTCTATATTTTGTATTTTATCCTCTTCTGTGTATATTAAGGTGCTACATGAACACATTTGCCTGCTTTAATAGTGTGACAGTAGTATGAAAACACTTTTTTCTGTCCTCACCAGCATCAGTTTCTGTATTGCTGAATCTCTGAGTACTAATGTGTCATCAGTGATGTAGGACATGTGATGAAACAATAAAATTTCACAGAGATTAGTTCTAGAAGGACACACCTCAGACAACATGTGTTTGACCTTTGGCTGTTAGTGAAATAACACAAACACAGAGATGTGTTGCAGGGTGTAACATCAGCAATACATACATGATATGAAAACAAGTATTTCTAAGGCTCATCGTTACATATTTTTATAGCTATGTATATCGTTTAAGTACAACTGATTTCAAGGTTTGGGTGATAGACAGAAAGTAGCTTACTTTGCAGTGTCAGTAGATTGTATTTTTACAGTTTAATTGCTTGCATTTGCTTTTTTCTGTGTATTAATGTGTATATTTTGTTTATTTTTCATTTTATGTCAATTTTATTTTTTTTAAAAGTATGTCATATACTTATTAGCACATCCCTATTTTAACAAGAGATATTCTTTATTTAATAAATTACTGTATTGACTGTAATCTTACTATTTAATTGGTTGTTTTTGCTTTTTTGATTTGTATCCTTTTTTGCGTATTTTTGTTATTTTTTATTTTATGTAATTTTTTATTTATAATATTTTTAAAATATGTTAGTTATTTATTGGGATGTTTGTATTTCAATAAAACATAATTACTATTAAATAAATCATCGTATAGACTACATTTTGACAGTTTAGTTGCTTGCACGGGCTCTTTGATGAGTCTTATTTTGTGTATTTTCTTATTTTTTTTAATTTAATGTTATTTTTTATAAATGTATTTTATTTTTCAAAGTATGTCAGATTCTTATTTAAACAATAATATATATTTACTATTCAATAAATTACTGTATAGACTGTATTTATACAGTTTAATTGCTCACATTTGCCCTATTTGTGCTTCAGTCTGAAATTCTTGTTATTGTCATACGCAACTTTTGGGGCTCTTATTGTGAAATGCACAGTCCGTGGTTTTAGCTGCGGAGCGAAGTTGCGTGATGATGTCCAGAGGGAGGAGGGTTGTGTTCAAGTCACAGAAGGTATTAGCGAGAATCCTGTCAACAAACTCACGCAGAGTGCAATTTATCACTTTTTGTAAATGGACACCTCTTGACAGACGCCTCTTTAGTTCGAGGAAAGCGGTGAGACTCTTTTAGCGGTCGCGAATTGTGGTTGAAGCGCTGCGAATGTGAAGTGGACGTTTTGTTTAGCTAGCAAGGTAACGGCAGCACGCTAACGCCAGCTACTTGGTAAACGACAGGTCCCTTAAAGGCCCGATGCAAAGGTGGCTAACGCTGCTGGTAGGCTAACAGCGCTGTAACGTTTAAATAATAGTCAGTGTTTCATCAAATAGCCGGCTGTTTGGCTGACAGAGCTGCATTGCTAATATTAGCTAGTTAGCTGATGAGCTCGCCTTGCTGGTTGACGGGAGCAAACAGTCTGTCTTTGGCACTGAGTGAGCAAAGTCTGCACACCAGCTAACGTTATATTCTGTGGCTGTTAATCAGCTGTTTAAAGAGCTCATACTTAGTTAACAAGTCAGATGCATGCTAACCACTTAGCCCTTATCCTAGCTATTTAACTGACATTAGCATAATATCACCCAGTATTCTGCTTTAATCTGTTCAACAGCTTAGCCACAAGAGAAAAAAGAGTAAATGTCATCTGAGCTCTGACCCCTGGAAACCTCCAGCCCAGAACCTAATTTATGTTTTGCGGTGAGGCCATGAGCACTGTCAACATCACCAGAGATATCCTGCAAAGGCAGATCAGAGTAAGTAAACAAAGGCCAGGGCATGACCTGAATGTACCAGCCAATATAAAATGTGGTACAAAAGTCTGATGTGGATGTTGATTCATGTCTTCAGGACAAGAGAGCATCAGGCTTCCAAAGGTTCTATCATGTGACTGACCCCTTCATCAAGAGACTTGGACTGGAGGCCGAGCTTCAGGTCATTGATAACATGGAGTATTAGGAGGAGGGCATGGCAGAATACGTCTTTGTGTTATCTTGTTCTGACAGTTTGTACCAACTGTTTCTACAGGGCCATACAGGCTGTGTGAACTGTTTGGAATGGAATGAACGAGGAGAGTAAGTGTAAAATTTAACTACATTAAATACATGTACAGTTAAGGCATATTATATATGTGATACGTGTCCAGATTGATTCCTTTCATGATTTTGTTCTGTATTTAAGTCATTAATTTGCCTCACTCTTAGCACCTTCAGTGTTCAATCAGGCACAGACTTTAGTCAACAAAATAGTTTAAATAAAGTGAGAAAAAAAACAGAAGTTGGCAAAAAGAATCCACCAGCTCATTACAGCTCCATTAATCCTAATGCCTAACCCCAAGGCCTGTAAACAATAACTGTACTGTACACAATTAAACCCCAATGTAGGATTTTAAGTGGTATTACTAGCGAAGCAAATGTAAAAAAAATGTTGCTCAACTCATCCTGGTAATATTTTGTGTCTTCAGTCTCTTGGCTTCAGGTTCTGATGATCAACATGCCATCATCTGGGATCCATTCAGACACAAGAAGCTTACAACTATGCACACAGGCCATGCAGCAAATATATTCTCTGTCAAGGTGAGGAGGACCGACTGTCAGGTGGATGTATTGAGTTGTACAGCACAATGTGGGCTGCATTTACAGTGATAATGTTGATATGTAAGACAGCATGGCATTCAGATCACTATTATGCTTCAGTGACGAGTCCTTTGTGAAACCTCGTGTCCGTGCTTCGCTGTTCATTCTGGTGTTTTCTGTCTGTCCACTGCAGTTCCTCCCTCACTCTGGGGACAGGATTTTGGTCACAGGTGCAGCTGACACAAAGGTCCATGTGCACGACCTGACGGTGAAGGAAACCATCCATATGTTTTCTGATCACACTAACAGAGTGAAACGCATTGCCACGGCACCCATGTGGCCCAACACCTTCTGGAGTGCTGCAGAGGATGGTATCATCAGGTTAGTTTGTTGTTTTTCTTTAATCTAATCTTTATTTAACCCTCTGAACCCCAAGGAATTCTTTGCTCCTATCACATCATGGCTCAACTGTCATTGCAATATAAAGTCTTGCACCTCTATAGTAACAGCACAACCAGGGCTAGGAGAACTCAAAAATCCCTTTTGTTGCATTATAAACTATATAAGTCATAATGCCATAGATCATTATGATTATTAATTTTACAAAAAATAAATAATTTGTATTAATAATATGATAATAATTTGCATTCAACATGTATAACATTTTTGTAAGTGCCCACAGTTGTTACCAATATTGAAAAATGGTGACTCTACATACTTGAAATATTTTACTACTATTATTTTGAATTTGTCTCCACACTTGTCTCCTATCTGCTCTGTGTAAATACAGCCTGCAGGTCATTGCTTTTTTGTTTATTTTTGCCAAGTGACTGCTATTCAAAGTGGGGTCGCTAATAGTTTTGTGGTTGCACCAAGGAGTGTAAAATATTTTGTCCACAATTACTGCATGGTTAACTAGCGTTTTTTTTTTAGTAAATTCTTTAATTGGTACATGTGAAATAAAGTAATTTTGATGTAATATTCAGATTATTGTGGATTTGGGTCTTTTTCCTGACAAAACAAAACATCAGGCATGTGTAGTTTAAGGACCGGCTGAAAGTTTAAAATCAGAACGTTTTTCATGTTTTTGTACAGTCTTGCTATGAAAAATAATGTAATTTTGGCAGTTTTTAAAAATGATGACATGCCTTCCATCTGCTTTTTCTCGGTTTCAAAGCTTTAACCAGGTAAAAGGGTCACTGAGATTAAGAATATTTTTTGCAAGAGCTACCAGGCCAAGACAGGCAGCAGCTTTAGTTAAGATATTCCAGATATACAGACATAAAACAATAAATATCAGACTGACATAAAGATAACAGTGCCATAAAATCCCCAAAAAGCATGTCACAAGTCAATGATGATGACCAGGCAGGGCCCTTTTAAGTCAGGTCTGCCTACAAGTCCTGTAAAGAAGTTTATTTAGTGAGATCAGCTCTTTAATATTTAAGCAATTTTGTAACTAAATCCAAGCAAGGAGGACAGCATGACTAAACTCTGTCTTCCCCAACAGATAGCAGGAATAAATCCAGGGAGCGGCAACAGCTTTTTGTACTGTTTTGGTTGATTTAGATCCATAGATATGATGGAAGCAGACTACGAATTGCTTTATAAATAAAGAACATGCCGCTTTCTTGCTATGGGTGGACAAGACAGACCATCCACTTCAAACATATAACATAAGATAACTTAACCAAAGATTTGTAATAAACCTCAGTGCTCCGTGATAGACTGTATCCGATGCATGTAAACATTTGGAGGATCCCAGAGATCAGAAATGACGATAGATTAAGACAGATCAGTGGCTAATTTTGTTACAGGTAAATTGTTTACTGTCTTCTTGTTCTCTCCAGACAATACGACTTGAGGGAGAGCAGTAAACACTCCGAGGTGCTGATCGACCTGACGGAGTTCTGTGGTCAGCTGGTTGAGGCCAAATGTCTGGCTGTGAACCCGCGAGACAACAACTACCTGGCTGTGGGAGCCAACGGGCCTTTTGTTCGCCTCTATGACATCAGGATGATTCACAACTACAGGTTAATTGGGGTTTAATGCCCTTCTGTAGTAACAACAAGTCAACAGTTGCTCAAGCTTTGTACATGTATCCAGTTTATGACATACTTTTTTTGTTCCTCACACAGGAAATCTATGAGTCAGGGCACTTCAGCAGCTGTGCACACGTTCTGTGATAGGCAGAAACCTATTCCAGATGGAGCTGGGCAGTATTATGTTGCAGGTGTGTGAGTGGCTAAATTGTTTGCTATCAAATTAATTTAATGGGCGCATTTGTATTCTAATTACACCCTACAGCTATGGCATCAGGAGAGTTGGCTGTGAAGGATGTCATTGAATAACATCACATTCTGTCTGAATTTATCAGGTCACTTGCCAGTGAAACTCCCAGACTACAATAACCGCCTGAGGGTCCTGGTGGCCACCTATGTTACTTTCAGTCCAGATGGCACTGAGCTGCTTGTTAACATGGGTGGGGAACAGGTAATGTGTCTTAGAACAAACAAGGGATGCCGAGAGGAGAAATTAATTTCTGATTACAGTGACATTCTCCTTCTGTCCTTCACACTCTGCTGCAGCGGTGTCGTAATGTTTGCTCTGTTCTTGTAGGTGTATCTGTTCGACCTGACATTTAAACAGAGGCCATATACTTTCTTCCTTCAAAAAAAATGCCAGTCATCAACAGGTACATCTAAGCCCTCCACATAAACAAAACAATACTGAATGGCACCTTGCACTGATGTGTTTTTAATTTCTGAATCTTTGTCTTTCAAGGAGACGTGCAGAATGGAAAGACGACCAACGGCGTCTCCAATGGTATTCACTTGCCAGCCAGCCACATATGCTTCGCTGGAAGCAAAATGCACTCTAGGTAATGTTCTTTTCATCTCACACCACGGTAGATGGGCACCAAACCTGGTATTACAAAGCTCCTGATGACAAATTATTTAAGCCTGGAGGATCAATAAGCTCACTGGCACGAGACGAAACTAAGAAAAGAGAGAACCTATTTATTATTGCTACATAAACATTAAAGTGCACATTTTATCTCACCATCAGTTTTTAATTCATCTGTGTTGCATTTTCTCTTTGCCCGGAAGAACATGCTTTTTATCAGAGCTTGTGTGTAAGGGATGGGACTGGCTCTGTTTACATGTTCAGAAGTGTTTTTAAAGATTGCACTGTCAGTTTTTTGTTGCTACAAGTGCAACGTAAGGGCAGAAACACGATTTTTTTGGAATATCCAGCTAAAATTCTTAATAAACAGGCAGGGAAATGCGCATTTTGCACATTGCCCCAGGTTATGCCCATATTATGTATTCTAGCAGCCCAGAGTTCATACATGGAGTTAGCTAATTATATGACATAATGTTTAAAAGTAGCCTTTAGCTAGCTGATTGTTTAGCTGTGTCTCCATTAATCAGTTCTCAGTTTGAAATGGTCAGAGCGTCATCTAAAATGAATGCAGACAGATTCGGTCTTGCTTTGTTTCGACCCTTTTTCTAACTGAGTTTTGGCTGTGTAGAATAAATGTTCTGTTTGGTTAAGTAAAACCATTTATACCGCATGTAAACACTACTTTAAAGAATCAAGTTCTGCATTCATTTTAGTGTGAAAAATGGAAAACAGAAAATTTAAAAAGACAAAATGTTAATTCTGTCCTTAATTTGCTTCATGTTTTCTCTTAAAAATGGCAAAAAGAACCAATAAGAGTACAATTAAAGTAGAGATCAAGAGGATCTCATGTGTAAAGTTCTTTAAAATATGTCTTGTTCTTTCATTTCTTTAGTTCTACTGATCTCCCTCCTCACTTGGAAAAGATAAAGCAACAAGCTAATGATGCCTTCGCCCGGCAGCAGTGGACTCAGGCCATCCAGCTGTACAGTTTAGGTATTCACCAGGCCAGCTGCAACGCCATGCTGTATGGGAACCGGGCTGCAGCCTACATGAAACGCAAGTGGTAGGTGTCGTTTTATTATTGCGGAGAGATGATTCATTTTCTTTCCCTGGAGGCTTTGGAAACGGTGATTAAGTGTTTATGCTTGCATGTGTGATTTCCAGGGATGGAGACCATTATGATGCCCTCAGGGACTGTCTGAAGGCTCTGACTCTGAACCCCGGCCATCTGAAAGCACATTTCCGGCTGGCACGGTGTCTGTTTGAGTTGAAGTATGTGGCTGAGGCTCTGGAGTGTCTGGATGATTTCAAAGGAAAGTTTCCAGAGCAGGCGCTCAGCAGTGCCTGTGATGCCTTAGATAAAGACATCAAGGCGGCTCTTTTCTCCAAGACAGAATCAGGTGGGAAAGAGTGAAGTGGTGCTTTGGTGGTTTGCTGTAGCTGTCAGTTGTTGAACAAGTATTTACAGTTGGATCTTGCAGTAAACATGGAAACCACACTGCCATTGGATACGTTTGTGTGTACAGTTAGCATTAGATTGTTATACTAGTTAAAACAAATGTAAGAAACTGTGTTGTAAATGCCACTTAATGCATATATATGTTAGCTTTACATTTCAGCTGTAACAAACAGTCCTTTTTTTTGGGAAAATGTGTTTGAATGACTCTTGTAAAAAGTATAATTTGTTTGTCCTCCCCAGCAGAAGATAAGAAAGCCAACAGCTCCATTCGATTCCACTCATTCAGTCGGAAGGAGTCCATTCCTGAAGACGAGCTGGTGTTGAGAGAGCGCAGCTTCGACTACAAGCACAGATACTGTGGTCACTGCAACACCACCACGGATATCAAAGAGGCCAACTTCTTTGGAAGGTCAGTAGGGGGCAGTGTTCAGCTTCTTCTTTTCAGTCACAGTCACTGCAAAATGTGATTTAACTAATAGCACATAGCCTAACATGTCTTTAATGAACATTCCCACTAAATAACACAGTCCTTTAGCAGCAATAGCCTTTCTGGTAGCTGCAGATCAAACCTGCATAGCTTTCAGGATGAACTGAGAACCACTGTTCTCCACAGATTTGCTTAATCTCAATCATATTCTAAAAATGTGAACGTATCTCTTGATGTCATTCCACAGTATTTCTGTCAAATTCAGGTCTTGGCTCTTCTTCAAATATCTGAACAGATTGTATTCCTTCCTTTTTTGAGTTTTAAGTCCTATTACAAATTGTTGAAACTGTGTCTTTTTGCCCCTTTTTGTGTGTGTTTTTTTTTCTTTTGGCGTTATCTATCTTGTGCGCTCAACAACACTTCTTTTGGTTTTTACACATCCTTACAACTAGACAAGCGTTTCTTGTGAATAATGTACAAGAAACATTGTAGTGTTGTCCCTGCTTTCACAAGATATTAATATACAGAAGGGGTGTAGTAGAGGACTGCATTGGAACTGGGATTCCATGTGTCCCACGGGACCCAATGAAGCTCTTGCTGGAGCAGGTGGTAAAAAGAAACTGCGATTCCTGGGATTTACCACAACAAGAAAGATGGGGTCAACAAAAGCAGTTGAAAGGAAGATTAAAACTTTTTTTAAAATAGAGAGCACAGCAAGGCAAGTGTGACATGTGGCTATATTTCTTAGTTGTAACTGACAAAGATGGAGAAGAATTGGACTTTTTTGTGCCAGTTATGCAAAGTATTGATCTACAGCAGGCTCAGATTTGGCACCTCTGGGTTGAGGCAACACCTGCTCTGTTCTCCTAAGTCAAACTAAGCACTCCTTCAGAGATAAAGCACTTCTTCCTTTATACATATTAAACAAAAATAATAGAGAGATATAATGAAATATGGACTTACTGCCTTGGAACAGCAAATTTTTCTGAATGTAATTGTAACTTTCCTGTTTTACTGACACCTACATGCCTTTATTAATAGTTCCCTGTAAAATAATGTGTTTCCTCTGCAGCACAGGAGGAGACACGAACTCTATACACACATATTGCAAAAGCATGTAGCAATAGCTTGGAATCCAGTAGAAGTGGAATTAAGAAAATAGTCCCACACAGGGCTTTAGGCTGGCGTCAAACTAATTGACACCATGTCAAAGAAGTTGTCAGTTTGCATATCACAGCTCAAGAAAGCATGTGACACATATTTTAAAAACAGTAGGCCAACATGTCTGTGGTGGGATGCTTGAAGCTTTGAGTGTGAACATATCAGAATTGGCATATTTTAATATGTTTGGTGTAATAATAATTTTATAATATTACCAATTGATTTGTTTAAGGGTAAATATGATTTAAATTGACCAAGATTTTCTTTGCTGCTTATAGCTCTAGAATACAGTTATTAATAGTGAATAAATATTGTGATGTGGAGTTTACTAATTGTTAGATTACATAGGCCAAATGAGGGATGTTATGGTACAAAATCACACTTTACTGTTGATAGCCTTTACATCATCAGGGGACAGGAATATAGTAATAACTAAAACCACTGTCTCGGTTAATATTGAATCTTGTATACCTGCTGAGTTACCTTTCATACCCCACATCTGTACACTGAAGTAAATAGATTTTATGGGAAAGAATTTGAATACAAAATGGTTGAATTTGGCTCATAAGGCAGGTCTGAAAGGTTTCTTTTTCTCTACAGCAAAGGCCAGTACATTGTCAGCGGCTCAGATGACGGCTCGTTCTTTATCTGGGAAAAGGAGACGACTAATCTGGTGAGGATCCTGCAGGGAGATGAGTCCATAGTCAACTGCCTGCAGCCTCACCCCAGCTACTGCTTCCTCGCTACTAGTGGTATTGACCCTGTGGTTCGATTATGGAATCCCAGACCAGAGGTAAGAGCTGAGGGGATATTTTACAGTCATCAGACTCAGACTGAGTCATGCATAGCTTAGTTAAAAGAGGCATTGTAATGATATTCATGCTGTGTTTTCTTGTGCTGCAGTCTGACAACGAGAACGGACGCGTCGTGGAGGACATGGAGGGAGCTGCTCAGGCAAATCAGCGGCGTATGAACGCTGACCCACTGGAAGTCATGCTGCTTAACATGGGCTATCGCATCACAGGCCTGCGTGGTGTTGGCCCAGATGGTTCGGACGATGAAGACAGCTCAGAGGGACAAGTGCAGTGCAGGCCAAGCTAAACAAACAGCCATCCATTCTGTGGAATGGATTTAGGAAGCAAAGCGCTCTCCCAGCTCCTGTTTGAATCTTAATTCCCCCTCCCTGTCTGACAGAACATTGAGTGAATGTCATGTCACATCTCTGCACTATGCATCGCCCTCCCCTGTCCTGTGTGAGGACCGGTGGAGACCACTTTGGGGAGAGGAATTCATGGAGGGTAGAGACGACACCCTTCTCGCCCCTTCAAAGCACCAACAAACACCTCAGCCTGTCCCTACATCCTGCAGGGGGACACCTTTGAGGAGAGCACCTTCCACGTCACTCCCCCGGTTTCTCACGAAGAAGGAGGAGTTCAGCACTTATCCCTCCTCAGGTTTATGTTGGAGAGAGACACACAACACTGAGAAGGAGAAGGCTGCAGTCGAGCAACCTATTTTCAGGTCGGCGCGGCCTCGCGGTCGCGGTGTTCTCCGCAGAGGATCAGATCACAGACCAGAAAACGGTGCTTTGTTGCATCTCCTGTCTGCTCTCCAGATGGAGCAAATTGTCACAGTGTCATCTCGGAAAGGCTGCACACCGAGTCATCGATTCTAAGTTCGACTTGATCCTGTTTTCAGTTGGAGTTTGGGTCGCAGGAAGCCTAGAATTAATTGTCGCTCTTCAGTGCGTCGACAGTGTTGCTCAGATGAAATGTATTTATAAGCTTTGTTTAGTTTACAACTGTCAGGAAAAACAAGGGGTTTCTTCTGCCAAAGGTTGCCATCTACCATTTCAACAGCCAAGGATTAATGTTTGAGTTCTGTTTCATTGAAACACTAGTTTGGCTCCTTTAAGTTAAGGTTTTAATATAATAGATTATTGACAATTCAACAAGAAATCAACCAAGAAATGTTTGTAAAAAAAACAAAACTTTCTGATACTGTTTTGTTTTTGTTTTTTGTCCCATCGATTGCACATGTCATTTGAGATGTCGGTGTCAAACTTTTGTTGGGTATAAGTGGGACACAGATGCTAATTTGTGGTATATGACAACTGGGCGCAAAGTATTTGGTGGCTGATAGGGTTCCTGCCTACTAGCTGCGTGGCTCTAGCATTAGTTCTCTGCTGCGGTCAGGTGTTCAGTCCTGCTTGCATGAGGCTTCTCTGACCATAGTTGTGGGCAAAAGAAAAAAAACCAACTCAACCACATCCCATCCGCTGCTCAGAGAACAGCTCTTTGGGTCTTCTAAATGTTAATGAAAGGTTCCTCATGCGTCACTAGGCTTCCATGCGTTTTACTTTATTCATGAATTTGTTTTTCTTCGAGGAATCCTGTAATAACCTTTGTTGCAAACAAAACAAAGAATAAAATTATTGAACACCTTCTCGTCCGTATAGTTGATTTGTTTACTCTTTTCAGTGTAACAGTTACACAACAGATCCAGCTGTACTGACTCAATGCAATGTAGGTTAGGAAGATATACTGCAGGTGAGGCTACGGTGTGAACTCTCGGCTCATTCATCAGTGTCTGCTCGACTCTGCTTTTGCTGACTATCGGACTACAAATGTGGGAACACTACATCACAAGCATGAGTAGTTAGGGGGGAGAATCTCATGCTCCAAATACTGTACGGTAATGAGGTGACCCAGCTCGAGGAGCGGTGGAGGTTACATTACATTGACTGTAGCTGCCAAATAGGCCTGGAAGATAAATCTGTTCCCAAGGCTGGAAAAACGAGCCTTTTCGCAGATGTTTCATGAATGTATTGATTTAAACGACACGGTAAGACATCATGAAGTTGTCATTTTTTTACGGTAAATGAGACAAACTACATCCATTCTGTGTGTAATAATTGCCTGTCTTTGGACCAACTTGTAGATTGCTGTCACAGTAGTCACACAACAGATAAAAACAGGTTTAAAATTAATATAAATGAGGAAAAAATACATAATTTTGCTGCTGTATCATGGAAACTGTGATGACAAGTGTTGTGGAATTGCAATTATCCTTGTAGCTCTGTATTACTTTACCTGCTCTGTGCCCTCGATTATAACTAGTCCAGTTCTTTTCATTGGTTAAAATAGCTTTAAAGGACCAATTCAGCTCATATAATGCCGTTTTCCTGCAAAAAAGTGACTGCAACCCCTTTATTGTGAAGTGAAATGACTTAATTTCACACAACGGTTGTGTTTAATAGAACATAGCTCATAGGAAAATTGCAAAACAGATCTTTTTTTTAAAATTTGAATTATATAAAACTCATCTGTAAAAAAATGTTAATTATAATTAGTTTCCAAATATAAACCAGGATATTAGACATGCCTAAACATCTGAACTTGTGCTACACTTTTGCCCATAGTTATTGCAATGTCATGCCTGATTACACTATAAACTGCAAACACACTTTTGGTCACAATTATCTGGTTACGAGAAACATTAAAGCTTCACAAAGGCATACCTTAGTTATCACCGCAGAGATAAAGTTAAATGTATTTGCACATTATGACTGTTTGACCAGATAACAGCAGCTGCAGAGTTAAGCCTAAAATTCATATTCACACTAATGCCACATTTGGACTTCTGGTTAGGCAAGTAATAAAGATTAATACACAAGCAGTAAAACACAGCTGACTTAGAGGTGGCAATGAGGAGTTTCTATATTGGTTTGTTTTACTAAAAAAACACCATGTCCAAAGTTATTCATACCGTTTCTCAGTAATCTGTTTGACCAGGAGGATGGCGCTCTTTAAGTTTAATGCTTCTCCTTTCATTCAGTAAATAACAGTCTCATCTTTGTGTCCAAACAACTCAATTTTTGTCTCATCCACCACAGAACTAACACCACCTCGTCCAGGTGGGCTTAGGTAAACTAACTCAAGAACTACTGCATCTGCTGTTCTCAGTTTATAGTGTATTAGAACACTCTACAATACAATAGAAATTACCATAACAACTTTGAATGATTACAGTTGACTTTTTTTTACAACCATTTCAACAGGTATGAATAATTTAGACATGGCATTTTTAGTAAAAATTAGGAGATAATTAAAACTAACATCTCTAACACAGTGTCTCATCATCTTTTGTCACGTATTTGCGTCATTTCCTGTCATAAGAAATCTACTGGTCAAATAAAAAATCACTATAAATCAAAATACTTTGGCATGGGTATGAATAATAGCAGTCAAAATTTATCATTTTGTCACTTCTATGTCATTTCTAGCCACAAGTAAACTATTAGTCACGTAAGAAAATAACTGTATATAAGAATTTGTCATGGGTGTGAATAATGTTGTAAATTACCTATATATAAATTGTATAAAATACGTTTTTGACACCTGAACCCTGCGGCGCATGGGAAATCCCAGCCGCTGACGGTCCGCAAACACTGCATTCTACGCACTACCGAACGGCGTGCTGCGTTCAGGGACCGACCGTCGGTTCCGTCGACTGCGTGCCCACGACGCCTGGCCAGGCTGTGCGTCACTGTCATCTCCGGCTGTCACTCCGGGCTGTGATGGCGGAGGCGGACGATACCGACGTAATGATGAACTACCACGGCGATTTCTCGAAAAGCGACCGAAAAAGCAGCCGCTACCCCTACTGCATCGTCTGGACGCCCATTCCCATTTTATCGTAAGAAGCTAACGTCGATGTTTATGCTAATGCTAGCTTAGCGCTAACTGTGGCAGCTTATGGCTCGGCTCGGGCTGCTGCTTGTTACTTAGCAGATCAAATAAAGCAGGCTTATCTTTATCTATTTAATTCTAATACATTAATTATTCTGTATAATTTGTGTTCTGATACACAATCAAACGTACGTAGACTGACTCAGAAGCATCTGTTTCTGTGCGTCCTGCAGGTGGGTGCTCCCCTTCATTGGGCACATGGGCATCTGCACTTCTGCTGGCATCATACGAGATTTTGCAGGATCTTACTTTGTCTCGGTGAGCATTGATGTTGCACCAAATTCACCACCTCATGCACCAGAATGATTCATACCCATGCTCAAATGTGATTTATAGTGAGTGTTTATGTGACCAATAAGCTTCTTCTAGCTATAAATGACATAAACAAGTGACCAAAGGTGGTAAGACATTGTGTTAGAGATGTTAGTGCTACACTTTTTTACTATATTGATATGTTTCATTCATTTTACTAAAAATGCCATGTCTACAATTATTCATACCTTTGAAATTCTTGCAGATCCATTAGAAAAAGCAAATTTTATATCATTCCAAATAGTTCTTTTGTGTTCTTTTATGTTCTAGAGCATTCTAATACACTATGAACTGAGAACAGCTGATGCAGTAGTCAGTTACTAGTCAACTGCAAGTCATAGCTGAAATTGTAGAGCCTATTAAGCTGCTATTGAGGTCCATCACTCTGAGAGAGAGAGTTGTGGCTGCTTCACAAGACAGGAAAAGGCCATTAAGTGTTTCCAAGTGCCAGTAGCCACAGTGCAAAGAATTAAAAAAAAGTACACAAAGTCCCACAGTGAAAAATCTCAGAGGTTCTCGGAGGAAGCCAAAAGTGATCCCTACATTGGAAAGAATGGTACTGCAAGAGGTCAAGAAGGATTCTAGGATCAGCAGCAAGAACATCCTGATGAATCTGAGTGATTCTGGTACCAACATCTGAAGGCAAACGAGGCTGGTCTGCATGGATGCCAACCAAGGAGGACTCTACTCCTCCCAGAAATACACAGAAAAACTCACCTGGACAAAGAAGAAAGCATTTGGTTGTAAATCCTGGGGTCAGATGGGACAAAAATTAAGTTGCTTGAACACAGGGACATGGCTTTGTTTTGGTAAAAGGAAAGAGAAGCATTCAACCCCAAGTCTGACAGTGTGCGGAAAACTTCTCCTTGGGAAGCGTTGGGCCTTTCAACAAGACAATAATCTGAAACATACAGCTAAAGAGATCAAGAAATGGTTAACAGAAAGCAATGTGTAGATGTTAATGCAGCACACCTAGGGTCCAGACCTGAATCCATCCAGAATCTGTGGAGGAACCAAAGACCAGAGTGATGGAGAGGAAGCCTTCAACCTTAAAGAGCTGGAGATCGTCACAAAGAGGAACAAAATCCCAGTGGAGACATGCAAAAAGACTGTGTGGTGGCAAATAAAGGCTTAATGCTGATTACAGAGAAGGGGTATGAATATTTTTGGACATTGTATCCTCATTAAAAAATGTAAAAAACAAATAGAGACAGTTAAAATCCATGACTATCATCTCTAGCACAAGGTCTTACCATCATCATTTCCAGTTATAAGAAACCCGTTAGTCAAAAATATACTCACTAAAATCTACATTCTGCTTGGCTATGAATATTTTTACACTTAACTCTAACAACTCATCACTGTGTAATTGCACCACAGTAGCTAAGATTGAAATTAAAATGCAAATCTTTAATGTGATTCTGCTTGCAGATTAAAGCTGCTGAATATGCTGTACTTTCTGTGATGTACACCCTCAGTTCTGCAGTAAATTAAAGCATAAGGTCTCACTGGAGGATGTATGTTTTTCAAATGTGACTTTTTCTTCCCAGGAGGACAACATGGGCTTCGGTAGACCAACAAAGTGAGCTTATTAATCAAAATATTATTGGTTTAATCGTATTTCAATAAGCAGGTCACACATATTTAACACTTGGATTGATTGTTAACTATTATCGCAGGTATTGGAAGCTCGATGTGGACAAAGTCTGCGGTAGCGGTCCAGCTACGTGGGACAAAGCAGTGCACGATGCATCTGAGGAATACAAATGCAGGCCGGTAGGACAGTATTTAATTATTATTTTATTTTATTACACATTTCTGCATAATTACGGATAGGTTAACATTTTTTTTCCCTTTTCGTTGGTAGCACAATCTATGCTTTGATAACTGCCATTCCCACGTCGCGATGGCCCTCAACCTCATGCGCTACGAAAACAGCACATCGTGGAACATGGTGAACCTGTGTGCGCTGTCTCTCATTCATGGAAAGCATGTGAGGTCAGTATCTCAGACTCATTCAGCCACTTGTTTTAGCATTGTAAGTACAACAAGTGCAGGGGTGCTTGAAAGTTTGTCAACCGTTTTCAAAATTTTCTACACATCTGCAAAAATATGGCCTAAAACATCGGCAGATTTTCACACAATGGGTGAAAGTAGATGAAGAGAACTTTTTGGTTGAAATTAGTAGGGCTGGTCCGAATAGCAATTTCTGTGCTTCGGATATTTGGGTCCAATTAATGACAAATGTCTGAATATTCGGCCGAAGCGGCGGACGGGGAGGGGTGTGCACAAGTATTCGGATCTCAGAATTATTATCCTGATACCACCACATTCGAATATTCGAGTCCAGCCCTAGAAATTAGATACATAATGTTTGGAGAAAGTAAAACACTGAAATCCAGCACAGGAACCTCCCTCCATCTGTGAAGCATGGTGGTGGCAGCATCATTCAACAATTCGTAAGGCTTCATAAACTTTCAAACAGCACTTTTTGTGGTTTTCAGTGACCATCTGCTCCACGGTCCCCTAACTCCCATTGTTTAAAAGTTTGTGAACAATTTTAGACTTTTTTATATACCGGTATATATTTTTTTGAAAAAGTATGACCTGACACATCACCACACAGTGCTTAAATTTTGATAAAAAAAAGAATCCAAGTAAACACATCAGACACAAACATTACACTTTCCTTTTTTACGGTCAGGGATGCAGTCTTGCTCATCTGTGAGTGGTAAAAGTATGCAAACCTGAAGGAGTAGCAGCTAATTTAAAGGTGAAATTACAACCAGGCGAAGGAAGAGAAGGGAGAAACACTGCAATCCAGTATAAGCATCAAACTGAATCTGTGAAACATGGTGGTGGCAGCATTATTCGAAAAAGGCTTCATAAACTTTCAAGCACCACTCTATATGAAGGTAAAGCCTACCTTGCTTTTCAGTGACCATCTGCTCCATGTTCCTTCAGTTCCCAGTATTTTTTCTTCCATATAGGGTCTTTTTGTTTTCATGGAAAATTCTAAACTGGCTTACTTTCACCGAGGAGACACAATGATTAATGTCCTTGTATTTACAGCTGTACATTGCGTATATTTGGTGGATCCTTTAGTCTAAGTCAAGGGCACCTAAGGACAGAAACAGCTGGGATCCAATTGCCTTCCCAACCCCCAACTCATTCTACCACTTAGCTTATATCTGCCTCATTGGGACACATCTGTGTTACATCCTTGATTGTAAATGAGAAAATTGAGAAACAAGATTTTTTTTCTGGTTTGTTTATGCCAATCTCATTGATTTAAAAAACCCAAGTAATGTTGTTTTCATACCTCACGTCCACTTCCTTTGACATTTATAAACCATATTTTTCACAATAATTCCCCCGAACCAGCAGGGAACAATCAAAGTTTAATCCGTATGGCTTTGGAGTGAATGAATCAGTGGTTATATTCTGCTCATCAGGCGTCCTGAGTGTCAATTTAGGGGGAAAAAAACATGAGGTAAATGCATATTGTGGTGTAATTATTATCTGATAACATACTTATTTATTTCTAAATAGTGGTTTCCAATAGAAATGTATGGAAATTATATATTTTTAAAAACTATTAGCCAGAAATCTCCAGAGTTTGTAAATGCATCAGTTTCAGCCTGATTTATTAAACATTTCATTCCTAAAAACATATTCAAAATACTTTTCCCCAGCTGTTGACATTATTTTCAGATTTATGGAGTGATAAAAAGAGATCAAAATCCCCCTCCTTAAAAACCTTCGTCTCTAATATGTGAACAAGATTAAACAATCATTTTCAAACTGACTTTATCCAATGTTCAGATTTCTGTTCTGGAAATGTATGCAATTTTTTTTTGTCTTTTCGGTGAGATAGACCTCATTTGCATATTTAATTAACTTAATGTAAGTAATGAACTGAGGAAGTTCCAGTGTGATATCTAGTAGCTAAGTAGTTTATACTGCATTTACTTGCAGTATTTTGTCTTAAAGCGCATTTTAAACTGCTGATTGCATCACCTACAGCTAGGAGTTGTAAACCTCACTCAAAGTAATAGATATCAAATACATTTTTAAAAATAATTCACGCATGAGAGGGTTACATAGCCTGAAACTTGTGTGGGTTTAACAATCTGCACAACATATGACACCCATATGTCCTCAGATCCCCGTGTAGGAGCTGGAAGAAGAGAGCACCACAGAAGGAATTCCTTTTCTAAAATAGACATGCAGTGAGGATCTGATTTGCTGTAGTAGAATTTTAGGGAAACTGACTTTCTCATAGCACTGGGTCAAACACACATGAAGCATTTTCACCACAAACACATTCTGCTGCTGAAATGCTCGTTGCTTTAAGAGACATATGGCTCAGAGAACCCCCTTCATTATTCTCCGCTGACCCACATAGCGAACGCTTGCGTCACACTTTGTGCTGCCTCTGCGCGAGTCTTTTAGGCAGAAGGGGAGTCGTGTAATTCATCACTGACAGCAGCACTCCCCTCTGTGTCACCACTGGAGGTCACCTCTCTGCTGGGGCTCCCTGCACCGGCTGAGGACAGTAGGACACAGACTGAGGTGTAGCTGTGGGGCCTCTGGGAGTAAAGACACCGCGCCGTGCGATACCTCACCTCATGCGTCCTTGTCTGTCCAGAATACACCCAGAAAAGGTGTTTTATTTACCCTCCCTGCCACGCAGTCACCAGGTGTTGACGATTCCTCTAACACACATTACCCTCTTTCTATCCTTCAGCTGGGCCGCATTCCTCAAGACCTGGCTGCCCTTCCTCATGCTGTGCGGAGTCCTCGCCACGTTCATCCTCACGTTCAACCTGCAGTAGAGCGGCGCAATTAGATGACTCACAGACCTGGCTTATACTTTATACGTTGTCACTGAATGATGTGTTTTGACGGGACACGTGTTAGTACAGAAAATACCGAGTGAAGGACCGCATTGTCTGTCGTGATCTCTAGGGATCTAGCGTAGGAGGACGTTTAAGGACGATCTGTTGGTTAGCTGTGAATTAAGTAATTATTTATGTTTCAACAGTGGATTTTTTTTCCTTACTGAGTATTATTTTAGCAAACTCACCTTAAAATATTCAGTTTTTCACATGGTGGCTTCTGTGTTTCATGGGAAAAGATGATCTCCTTCAGATTAGAGCAATGCATCTGGGATGTATTTTTCATGAATGGCCATGATGAATGTGTTTCCAGACTGGCTAATGTACATTTCGGTGATGAATCGCCGCGAAATGGATCACGAAATCTTAATGCTGGAAGTATTCATCAATTATTTGTCTAAGAGATATGAGCCACTACCAAAGATAGAATGATGGAAGACCCACGTGTGAAAAATTGTGGCGTTGTCCTCCTTTCAAGTCCATTTTCCCTTTTGTGTGTACAGACAGATGTGTTAAGTTTATTCTCATTATT
The DNA here is from genome assembly GCA_024666655.1 of Dascyllus trimaculatus. Taxonomy (NCBI): domain Eukaryota; kingdom Metazoa; phylum Chordata; class Actinopteri; family Pomacentridae; genus Dascyllus; species Dascyllus trimaculatus. Next base: position 10,650,853 of record CM045451.1, on the reverse strand, counting down.
TGCTCCAGACAGAAGTTGAATGCTGTCTAATTGCACTCTCATGCTGGAAAGTTAACATAACCCTGCTGTATTACACTAATTACGAGCAATACCACATTTCATTTTTATGCATTGTGTATTTATTGGTTTGTTTTTGAAGCTGTTTACTTAAATAAGCATTATTTATTATTGTATATGTTCATTTTTGTACCTTTATTTTGCATTTGCTGTATGCACAACCTTTTCCAGTCTCCCCTGGCAGACTGTTGTGTAGGTCACAAGCTGTGGATGCCCTATTCGTCCTCTGTACCTTTAAGGGAACCACGCACCTCTTTCATCCAGCAGATTCTGCGTGATACGAACTACCATCAATTTACGGGACCCTTTATTCCCACAGTGGAGCAGCAGATGAGGAGGGACTGGAACTGGGGCTGTAGTATTTGATTAGTTTAAAGCGAACAAAAGGTTTGATTTATTAGTGCACATGGAATCACCTTTTTCTCCGCTGTAATTCTCGTGTGTTAAGATTTTCTTCTTTGTTTTGTTTTTTTTTCTTTAAATTTGCTATGATTTAGAGATGTGTATTTTTCCGGTCCTTGCGTTTTTGGGAATTTTTCTTTGTGCGCCGCACCAGTGCTTGGAGTGTCCTTCTGGCTGTGAGTGTTTCACCGTCACCCGCACAGTGAAATGTGTTTCTAAGGCTCTGCTCTCGGTGCCACAAAACATCCCGGGATACGCCAGGACTGTCATCGTCACAGGGAACAACATACACCACATTGGACCCGATTCGTTTACAGAGCTGGAGAATGTCACTAACATCATTTTAAGCAATAACAGGTGAGAATGTGTGTTCTGTTTCACTCACGTATCTGAAGCCATATTTGGATAATGTGACTAACTTTCTTGATGTGTACATAATAAATAAATAATGCTGACTTCTGGGTATGTGGTTTTTACTTGCTAGTTTTGACAGTTGTAGTTTCCCAGCATGAGAATGATATGAAATGTCCAAAAGCATATGTTAAAGTACTAAGTCGTCTCTTCAGGATCACAGAGATGGCTTCCCACACCTTCTCCGCCCTGGTCAACCTCCGCTTCCTCGACCTCAGCGGCAACCAGCTGGCCCTCATCCATCCGGAGGCTCTCCACATCCCCGGCAGCCCCCTCCAGGAACTCAACCTGAGCCGCTCCCTGCACAACTTCACCGCCCTCACTGACCTGACCACAGCTCTGCGCTGGGGCGGCCTCGGGGGGCTCCTCCGCCTCGATCTCTCCGGGAACCACCTCGCCCTGCTGCCCCCTGGGATGTTCTCCCACCTCCCCGAGCTGCAGCAGCTCTTCCTCACCAACAACTCCCTGGTGGCCGTCTACAGCGGGACCTTCTCCGGCATGAACCACCTGGAGGTGCTGGACCTGACGCGCAACGCCTTCAGGACGTTCCGGGCTGACGCTCTGGAGGAGCTGGAGAAGTTGGGGAACGTCAGGATCCTCCTCGGGAACAACCCCTATGCCTGCACTTGCGAGATCCATGATTTCGTCATGTGGCTGAACAAAACAAAAGCTCGGGTGGACATGGAAGCTGTGAGATGCTCCTCACCGAGTCGGTTAACTGACACCCAGCTGCGAGGGCTCAGCGTCAAGGCCATCGGGTGTGTGGTTCCAGTCCTTGCGGAGGTGACCGACCTCACCCTGCAGACCTCCTATGTCTTCCTGGGGCTGGTGCTGGGGTTCGTGGGCATGGTGTTCCTCTTTGTGCTCTACCTGAACCGCAAAGGCATGAAGAAGTGGATCAATGACATGAGAGACGCGTGCCGGGACGTCCTGGAGGGTTATCACTACCGCTACGAGATAGACTCGGACCCTCGGCTCGGCCACGTCTCGGCGGACAGCAGCAGAGCTCAGAGGCATTTAGCATTAGCCTTATCGCAACAGCTGCCAAGTGACACCTGCATTGTCCAGGTTCCCACAGACACACAAGTCAACCAGGTGACCACCTCCCCACGCGTGTTAAACTTATGATCTTTAACTAGAATATGGCATGAATGTGAATAGTTTACTTCTCGAGATTTACAATTAGTTCTGTTTTTAGCTCCCTGTGCAGTTATAGACTATAAACCCCACCTTTAAAGTGCCTTTGTGTTACTGAGGCACGGCAGCATTGTATCTGTAAACTAGCATTGTGTTTTCATCATGCAATTTTATAAGAACATGATTCACAGGCTGTACTGGAATTTTGCTTTTTGGTCTTAGTATCACAACTTTTACTATCTTAACATACTACAGAAGACAGATAACAAGAAACTAATCCATAGACTAATGGTACACTTTAGAATAGGCCTTTATAGTATTATGTATGCTTCAATAAAATAAAGGAGGAAGAGCCCCTTAAAATTAACTAATTATACACTTTTATTGTCTTAGTTGTGTTCATATGTGACCTGTTTTATGATGTTCAAATGAGTAGATTTTTGAAGACAAAATCTCATATCAATCTTGTATTTACATTAATTATAAATAAATAAAATAAATGCTGTATCTAATTGTCCTGTGCTGTGTTATTTTATTATACACCATGAGACACACACTCATATGTTTTCTCCAGGTGAGGCGGCTCTGCTGTTTTAGCGGGTGATTAAGTGTTTCCATACGGAGATAAATAGGGCAGAATGAAAGATATTATTTGGAAATACACCTGCTGGCTGTGCAGCTGTGCTCCCCTGTGTTCCTGTCAGGCCTAGGGTGTTATGTGCATGTTAACAGCATCTTTGTGAGTTAGAAAGTGCATTTATCACAATGTAACTGGCACTGTTGGTTATGTTTCATGACTATTAGCGGTGGAAGAAGCATACAGATTGTTTATTTAAGTAAAAGTAACAATACAGCTGTGTAAAAATACTCCATTAGAAGTAAAAGTCCTGCATGAAAAGTCTTACTGGAGTTAGCAAAATTCAAAGACATTAAAGTGAAAGTACTGGTTTGATCCCTCTGACTGATATATTATGATGCTGAACTATTACTGCTGAAGTAAAGGTGCATCCTGCTGCAGGTTTGAACTACTTAATATCTCATTTTATATATGGAGATTGGAGAAATGGATAAATCTGATTAATGGGAGAGCGAAGAAAAAAAGAAAAGACTAAGCTCTTTTTCTCCAGTCTTAAGTTTTATTATTTGTGGTGTCATTTACTGGAGCCCCCATGCATGCTTGGGTTTTCACCGGCTTCCCCCCACAGTCCCAAAACATGCTGAGGTTAAGTGATTTTTCTAAATTGTCCGTAGGTGTGAATGAGAGTGTGCTTGGTTGTCTGTCTCTCTGCGTAGCCCTGCGATAGACTGGCTATCTTTCCAGGCTTCCCCTGCCTTTGCCCGAGTGGGCTTTGATAGACTCCAGCCCCCCCATGACCCTAAGCAGTGTATAGATAATGGATAGATGGATGGATTTACTGGATAATTACAATTTTTTGTCTATACACTGGTCAAAAATAACAGGAAAATGCATGGATTTCAGTGTAATACGGTAACACAGATCTGTTATCTTCACTGTATGTGGACTCCAGGCTGGAAATGACTGGTTCAATCTTTGACGACAAGCTATATTAAAAGCTAACTAAAGCTGTCAGATAAATGTAGTGGAGCAGAAAGTATAGTATTTCCATCATATAAAGTAGCATACAATGGAAATACTTGAGTAAAGTACCTCAAAATTACATTAGTTTATATCTCAGTGTTTGGATTATGGTGACATATGATACATGCATGTCTCAGCTGTGTCTCTTGGACTCACTTTATGACTCTGCATTAACGTTTATTCCAGCTGATAATTACAATAGTTATCAGAGTGAGCTGTATGGAGAGGTTGGTTGGCCATCTCTTTCCATAGACACTTGTTTTATTTATTTAAAAAGGCCCTCACTGTTTTTTAAATGCTATACATTGCTGCTGTCTTTCAATGTGGGCTTTTACTATATGTGCTGCTATATTATACTGCAGGTGTTCTTTCCTAGTGTGGAAAATCCTCTCACTGTGCACCTGAAACCTGGAAAAACATAAAGAACTATCTAAAGCTTGACTCATTTTTATCCTAGGGGCAACTCAAGTTTCTAATATCATCTTGCTTTGCTTCTAGATGTTCTTGTTTTATCTGATACATTTGTTTTTAAAGTATCTATTTTATGCCCATTAATATTTTTGTTGTAACTGTTATCCAAGTTTCTTATTTGTGTGCCTACATATTTTAATCCCCTATTCAGCTAAACTAAAAATGATGTCTCCAATGCATTCCAAGTTTAAATAAAGACAATAAATGAACTTCTCAACCTTAATATTTAAATTGGTCAGGTTAATTTGTGTTTTATGTAGTTTTGTAGGGTTTAACTGCCATATTTAAATTACTGAAGTAAATACACAAAGCCTATTTAACAATACTGGACAATCCTAACTACCTAAATCAGTCAGATTAATTTGTTTTATATATTAAACTGTATGGTCTGAACCACAACATTTAATGTAGTCAGGTAAATTTGTATAAGTAGGCTAATAAGGTTGTCTTTAATCCCAACATTTCAACATTTAAATTGGTAGGATTAATTTGTATAATACATCATGTTTTAGGGCCTTTAGGGTAAATTCACAAAGCCTAAAAAATAATACTGTAAGATCTTAAACTTAATGTTGAAATCAGTCAGGTTAATTTGGATTATATGTAATATTATAGATACTTAATCTTAACGTTTAGGTTGGTTGGGTTAATTTGTATTATATATGAAACTGCAGACTCTCAACTGTAATTTAGTCAATTAAAATATTATAATATGTACCATAAAATATAGATTCAAGAGTTTTTATTTGTTACATGCCCATACAGCATGTGCTTTAAAATGCACGGTGACTGTTTCTCAAGGCTGTGCAAAAACAATAAAACATTAAAATATATATAATAATATTTTTATATAGCTTTGCAGGGTTTAACCGTAATATTTGAATCACTGCAGTAAATTCGCAAAGCCTGATAGGTAACGGTAAAAGATCTTACCCACAGTATTTAAATCAGTCATGTTAAATGCATCAAATATAATATTGTGGGGTCTTAACTCTAACATTGAAATTAGAAAATTTGTATTTTATTTAGTTTTGTAGGGTAATATTTGTGAAATTAAAGTAATTAAATTTAGTAAAGTAGTTTATTTATATTTATATTAACAGAATGTATTAATTATTCAGGTAAAAGCTACACAATAAATAACACTGTGATGTCTTCATCTTGATTAGTATCGCCAATGTTATTGCTTTACTGTGAAGCACTCTGACTCAACATGCTCTGTTTTGAATGCTTTAAGGGAATACCTGAGTTATTATACCGGGTTACTTTTTACTACAGACACTACAGTCTGATTATATATACAATTTAGAGGTTTGTTGTTGCACTTTTTGAGTATTTTCCATGTATTTCTGTGTTTTTACTCCCCCTCCTCTCTCCTCCTGGTTTCTGTCCGCCTCGTGTGACGTCACGGCTCACCTGTGGGTGGGAGCAGATCTGGGATTAGCTGTAGCCGCAGGTAATAGTCAAACACTGGGAGACTCGGCAACGCGACTTCTGTCAACTTTATCGAAACAAAGACGACACGAACGAGCCGAGTCGGTCCGTCTGGTCGAAGCGCAGGAATCCAAACTTTGAAGGCTTGCAAAAGTTAGGCTCCGAGTGGATTTAAAAATCACCTGCGCGCTCGAAATCCGCCTTCTTCCTCCGCTTTGAAGCTCAAAGTTTTCCGAGACTTCCGCGGTTCGCTCGCCGAACAAGTTACCAGGGAAAAAAAAAACAAAAAACCTCAACCACAACTGTCTCCTCTTATGCGGTAAGCGGAACTTTATTTTTTGGCAAGTTAAATTTAGAAACGGCGAAAAGTTGAATGAAGTTTGGTGGAGGCTGCTCTCCTGCGCACTGTGGCCCAAAAACACAGGGCGCGACGGAGTGGGACAAGTTATTATCGAGGCAGGAATCAGTTTTATTTACATTCTCAGAATTTCAGGGCAGCTTATTTTACTGGAAGTGTGAATGCAGGTCGTGTGGAATGGTGTGTTTACTGCTGCAAGCCTGTGTGGGAGCAGATTTATCAGGTTATTTTTTTTACTAAACATGCCTCCCCCCTCCCCTTTTACAGGTCCCAGGCGTTCTGAGCCATGCCTGGCCACAGCACAGGGGCTCCCCAGGCGTCCCGTCACCACAAGCACCATGGCTCCAGCTCCAGAGCGGAAAAGTACCGACAGACCCGGACGACATCCAGGGAGAGCTCGGCCAGCCAGGACTCCTACAAAGACCCTCATGGGGAGTATCTACGAGAGCACCACATCGACCACTCCCGCTATTCAGACAGCAAGTATAGTCGCGGCAGAGCCCACCCAAGGAACGGAAGGGGCTCAGAGACTATAGGATTCATCCCCGGGTCTGCAGACAACACGCCCACCAGCAGACATGCATGCGGCTCCTGCGCCTCCATGGGCTGGAGCAGCTGCAAGGCCCTCATCTGCTGCGTGCTCACCTGTGGGTTTTACGGCAGCCGAGAGCCCTGCCTGCCCGTAAACGAGAGCTCCACAGACCATCCCCCTAAAACAGTTGCCGAGCCTCACCCTCCCAATGGCATGGCTGTGCTCAACCCCACCTGTGGCATCCCCTTGGAGTCCAGCAAGCCCACCAAGGCCTCCAAGTTGCCCACCAGCGACAGCTTCCGTTACCAGGACGTGCGCATCGGAGGTCAGACGGTTAGGTACCCGGTTGCCGCCTCCAAACGCACCCGCACACCCGGCAAAGGGGAGAGCCAGCGGCCGGTGAGCAACACCAGCCTGCTGTCCCGCGAGGACTACGACCTGGACGACCTGAGCGACACGGGCACTGACATTGACTCGCTCATCACCAAGAAGCTGCTGGAGCTGTACGCCCTGCACCAGATTGACCAGCTGGCCAAGTGCACCTCGGACTCGTCGTTCTCCCGCAAGACCAACGAGATCAGCGAGCTCATCTACAACATCGCTCAGGACTACAACCTGGAGGAGCAGGAGGCCGAGTGCAAGCTGGTGCACGGCGTCATCCGCATCAGCACCCGCAAGGGCAAGAGGAACAAGAGCCACCAGTCGACAGGGCAGCGGCCCAACGGCAGGAGCGACGGGACACTGCCGGACAGCGGCAACGAGACCATGACCAACACCTTCATGAGCAGCGACTGTAAGATTGATACTATCTACATATTCCTGATACTGTCATTTCCACCTGACTGCAGCATACCAAATATAACAATCATCTGTGTTCCTTGAGTGACTCATAGTGTCTGTTGGAACGCTGCTGGAGCTCTTTTGTTTGTATGCCAGACATTTAACAGGTAGTGGCCTAATAACAATTGGTTAATCTGGGGCAGGTTCAAACAGGTGCACGGCGTCTGGTGACCGGATTGATTGTAAAATGCTCTTTTAAGATGCGTGTTGTTGATTTTGTTCTTTCTTCTCTGCTGCAGTTCCAGAGGTGAAAGTGTCGGAGCAGACGCAGTCGGACGAGCTGGCCAGGAAAATGAGGCACTACAGCGGGAGAAGTGAGTCCAGCACAGACCCCTTTTTGTGTGGATGGAGGCATTAAAATGCGTCAGATATCATGATATTAGGTTTAATCGCCGCCCTGCTGTGTGAATCAGCGGCTCCGTCTTTGTGCCTGCTGCAGCTGTAGGCGCTTTCTCACCTTCTCCTCCACTTTCCAGCAGCATACCACTCTTTCAAACAGGCGAAAGCCCCACATTCCTGCCCTTTTCTCTGCATATTACAATCCCTCGCTCATTACAGGGCCACCTAACACCATCAAACCCCCTCTCCCTCCGGCTCAGTGGTCATGCAACACCACCTACCAGAGCAGCAGATCGAGTCGCATTAAACATACGCCTGATTTATTATGTCATTTTCGTGCACAACTTGGGTTACAGGTGGATTACAGTGCAGCAGCAGGAGGCTCTTTTTTCTTGTGTTGTTCTGCAAAGAGGCTGTTTAAAAAAGAGCGGGTGTCCTGTTACATGTCTTTTGTGTTTCCACAACTTTCACATCACGGCAGCCTGGGAATGTGTTAAACTCCGTGGCTGATGTATACCAGTTTTTCTACTGTAATAATGTGTTTTTTGGTTTTTCTTGCAGCGTACACCTCCAGCACCGCCACCCCCTACTCGGCCTACCACCACGACACCGAAACAGACTCTTCCGGTGCTCCTCTGCTCTCTCTCTGAAGGGCTACACACAAACTATTTACAAAGGATGTCGCCGGATACATGGACGCCTTCATCCTTCTTTCTGTTACTGAGCGGAGCACCTTTTTTTTTTTAACATGGGGCGGTTGTACTTTTAGAGCGTCTTTTAAATTCAACGAAAATCTTTCCAGGAAATGACCCACTGAGAAGACTTCTTTCTTGCAGGGTTTTAAGTCCTAGAGGAATCTGTGCGCAGTGTTTTAAAGTTGTTTTCAGAAAATGGAAAAACTCGATACAGTATAAGCAGCAACAGCAGCAGCCAGGAGGCCACAGGATAGAGACTGATGGTAGAAACGCAACCGTCCTCATTCTTGTCCTTGTTCTTGTTTATGCAAGCCATTGTGCATGTGTGTGTGTGTGTTTGAGCTTACTGACTCCTGCCATTTCTTCACACTTCTGTGATGCATGTTTTGACCTGACAGCTGTATTTGTTAAGCCATATGTAGATGTAAATATTCTCAAGTCAATGTTATTTTGCAGTTTTATGAACCATTTGTGGCCATTTTTTTATTAGCCAGTCTTATTTTTAACAAAATAAAAGTCTCAATGCCTGTTGATGCCTTTTTTTAACGTGCAATCAATAAGTAAATGTGCCGCTTAAGTCTCATCTCATATTTGCGCAGCTTTTCTGCCAGCCTTTATGCTTTCTGTTCATTAAGTATGAATTTAAGCGACTCAATTTGTTTTGTAGCAAGTTATTCATCCCCGTATATCAACAGGTCCTTTCCTTCACAAGGGTTTCTCTGCCGCTGTGTCTTTAGCCTACTTTTCCTCTTTATCTCTCAGGATTATTGTTGTCAAGCTCATCTCCCTGAGGTCACCGTGATGTGGCAGGCAGGCTTTTTCCGCCCTCAGCAAAAGAAGGAACCCGTTTGGCTGGTTCTGACAAAAAGGAAATAAAATCCCGGGGTTTGTCTTTCTTTGTCATTTATTGGAAAGGGGGAAAAGCGGTGCAGAAAACCAGACCGATTTCCGAAACCTGTTGTCAAGTCCAGCTTTGGGCCAAACAAAAAAGAGTTTTAAGTGTTGTGCCTTTAGCTTGCAGGTCTGTGGCTGCAGCTGCCAACAGAAATATGTAATCATAGACAAATGCACACTAAAGATAACTTAAGAAATATGTTAAGGATTATCATTACTAGTTGGCCTACTGACATACATCTTCTGTGACTAAAAATTACAGTTTTTGTGTTCAACTTGTCTGAAACTGCAAATTAATTCAGATAGCTATACACGCATAAAAAAAAAACAGTGCAAGTGGTTTGATTTCTATTACAAACAGATGAAAAGATCTCACTTTTTCACCCCATTGTGCAGAAAAATAACAATCCCCACTCAGCAAAGCCTTAAAAAAAAAACAGCAAATCACACATTCGTCTGTGTTCTTTGGCCTTTGTCGGCTTGCCTGTTTTGTTTGTGGTGTGTTGCAGTTGCCCTGTGTAACCCCGTTTCCTCTGGCTCTCTGCCCCCACCAGCACATTCCTGTTTTACCTGTATGAGGTGTCATGTAAAAGGCTCACTCTTTCACAACTAACATACCACAGCGTAGGACGAATCAAAAGGACCTGCTCCGTATTAAAGTCAGCCCGCAGATTGTCAAGAGGAACCTTGGATTTTCACAGCACACTTGATTTAACCGCTACACATACTTTTTATACTTACATTTGTGTATTAAAAAACATTATAATTGCTTTCTCTGGGGCTTTTACATGGTTAGGTGTTTGCGTATGTAACAAAAATGGCAGTTTAAGTCTTATATTAATATGTCTGTGAAGTGTTTGTTGGAGTAAGTATGTGATTCCACAGTTTTCCATGAGAGGGAGACAAAGTTCCATTAAAAACAACACTGCATACTGTAATGCTTCAACGTTTAATCGAGAGCAGTGTTGCTTTCTTAGCTGCATTTAACCGTTTCAGTGTGTATTGATGTGGCATGATACTACTTTAATGTGACAGTTACAGTTCAGTGAGTTTTGCAGCATTTTATGCAACATTTCACCATGTCAGTATTCGATGAAAAATACGTTATTTGTCACTGAAATGTGACAGCAGACCAGTAATACTGCTTTTTCTGAGGTCAGAGCACAGGTTAGCCATGATACCTGCAGTGTATGGGTTATTGACCTCACTCAAGGGCCTAACAGAAACAAAACAAAAGAAAAACCTCCAGCTTTCTGATCAGTAACACCAAGCCTTAACCATTTAGCCACAATTTCTATGATAAATATATACATACTATGCAATTTTAAATATGGTCTGGGTTGGATAAAGTATTCCAATCCTTTATTTAAGTAAAAGCACCAGTACAAAGATGTAAAAAATACCCCATTGCAAGAAACAGTTCTGTATGAAAAATCCTACTCAAGTAAATGTACTTCTACTTGAGTAGGATGGTATTAGCAGCAAAATGCACTTGAAGTATTGGAGTAAAAGTACTGGTTTGGCCCCTACTGGATGATATATCGTGGTATTGGATCATTATTAGTGAAGCATCAGTGTGTGAGCGGCGTGTTGCTGTTGTAGCTGCTGCAGGTGGAGCCAGTTAAACTACTTTATATCCAGTTTTATATACAGAGACATGATAAATCTTAGGGCTCATCACATGATTCATGGTAGAAGAAAGAATAAAAAAGCACATTTTTGATCTACAAATCTGTTTTCAGGTTTTAGAATTTTTCTGTAATCTTAGATTTTTGCTCAGATATATTGGATAACTGAAAAATTCACTCAAATTCAATCATGTGAGGACTTCAGAGGGAGAAATCACTGTGCCTGATGGAGCGGATAACAACTAAAAGACATCTGAAATTTGACCCCAACTACACACTGCTTTTTGTAAGGTATCAGAAGTCAGGGTTTTTCCCGAATTGAGGAATTTTTGGCATCCTTCAAAGAGATCTTAGCCAGAGGGAAAGGAAAATCACCAGTGCTGAAAATACAAGAACTGAGAATTAACCAGTTTTACCAATTTAGATTTAATTTACTTGAGTATATAAGACATTTTTTGTTTAACTTATGGTCAGAAATAACCGGAAAATGCTTAGACTTCTGTCTAATAAGGTAACACCAACTCACTGTCTTCGCTGTACGTGGACGGATCATGCTTCCTGTCATGCATAGTCACACCCTCGGCAGCATATTCTGAGCCAGGAAAAACCCTGGAAGCCAAAAAGGTTTGAAAATGACGCTTTAACCTTTAATAATGTGTTAAATTTTAGAAGCGTGTAATATCATCTGCTGTGTAAAATCATTATCTTAAAAATAACTAAAGCAGTAAGTTTAAAAAAGTATAAAGTACAGTATTTCCTTTTGAAATGTGGTGCAGTGAAAAGATAAAGCAGCATAAACTTGGAACTACTCATGCAAAGTACCTCAAAATTGCACTCGAGTACAGTACTTGAATAAATGTACTTTCCTGTATGATAGACTGGCTGCTTACTGCTTAATTTTTAATATCAAGTTGCCTCAAAGTTGGAGAAGATGTGCTAGCATACTGTCAGAATGTGTTTTTTGCTTCCAATCCTTCCAAATGTACTGGAAAAGTCTACTTTAAAGCTAAATCAGCGTATATTCAGGGCTTCATCTTATAAAAAAAAGCCCTTATAAATCAATTTTAGACACATTTTCTAGGCCTTGGAAACACCAGCATCAGCAAGAATTTAAAAATAAACGCACTTGAGCAACACTCGGCCGCGTGACATGTCAGTGATGACGGATCTGCCAAACGAAGTGAAGCTTGAAGATGTTCATTTCAGTTCTCCAGCATAAAACAGTGTGTCAGGTTTCACTTGCTGTGAGTGAAAGACTGAGACGGAACTTCGCTGTTAGGTTCATGTACAAAAATATATTTATTTGAAATCTTCTGTAAATGCAGACAACGCTTAGTTACAACAATGACACAAACAGAAAGGATCAAGTATCTCAACAGTCAAATCTTTCCACTTCCGTGGATTTTCAGACTGGGTTAAAGTGACCTCAGCTTCAGTGGAAATGCAAGCAGTTTTCATCATCCCATGTTCACCACTTCACAGTTTCTCGCCGGCGTCTCTAAGTGCCTTTTAGAGCAGCCTGCTGTTAGGGAAAAGTTCAAACACAACACTCAGTTTTCTCCAGCAATGTCCAACCTCCTCTATCTGTAGAAGAGCATGTCGACCAGCAGCTCCAGCAGGTCCGCCTGTCCTATGACGGGCCTGAAGAAGAGTTCGGTGATGAGGCTGGGCGTGATGCTCTGCAGCATGGAGGCAGTGAGGAGGATCCGGGCAAAGCGATCCTGGTCCCCCGGGTGAAGAGGCTGGACCACCTCGCTCAGGGCGTGCTGAGCCTCCTGCTGCAGGCCTTCGACAAACAGGGCCGCCTTCAAATCTGGAACATCTGTTGATGGCAAAAAGTAGGAAAAGTAGGGTTACACATATGCCAAATTGGGATGATTTCTTTTATAATGAAGCTAAGTCTGATTAATACACACCTGGATTGAATATTGTGGTCCCTTTGAGGTACGCGTACTCCTTTGGGCTCAAATCCAAACTCCAAAACTTTTTCAGGCAACCCTTGAGTTTGCTGACGCCGGCCATGGTGGGCTGCTCCCGCTCCACCTCTGAACTCTCCTGTCGGTTCAGGAGAATCTTCTTCAGCATGCTGTCGGTGGGAACGTCCATCACCTCAAAGTCTAGGTGCTCCTGAGCCAGACCCAGGATGAAGAGCGGCGCCCAGCAGCTCCTGAGAAGTGCGAACTGGTCGTTGGGCGGCAGCTGGTTAAAAGCGGGTAGGTTCTTCATGAAGTGGAGGGTTTTAACCAGAACCGCCGAGGCTTCTTTGCAAATCTCAGACGGCATTTTCAAGCACACAGTCCGTCGCACCTCGCAGTTGCATCTGTGAGGTACTGAGATATAGTCTTGGCTCGGTTTGCTGCTATCCATTCGACTGAGGATGTTGTAGAGGATAGGGTTTGAGAGCCTATCGCTGCTGTTTGAACAACGACATTCCATTTTATTTGATTTGTAGTTACACACTCGACGTATGTGTCCTCTCACAGGATGGGCTCTTCGTGAGCTTGCGAACACTGCTGCTGCTCACCTCCAGCGTCCCCGCATTTATAAGGCCAACCCACCCTGCTCAGTGGACCTTGACTTGTCAATACGCTCCCTGTGAAAAACAACCGTGTGCTCTGCCAGGTGACTAATGGAACAACCCTGGGAATCCGATAAGCTTTTCTCAATGAAAACGAGCTGCCGGAGTAACGCCTGGGTATCAGGAGGAGGGTTGGGCCTTATCTCGTTGCCGGTGTCGTTAACCCAGGCAGTACCAAGCTACCAAGGACTGCGGAGGTAATCAGCCCCACTGTGGCCCTGCACTCTGCCAGCTCACACCTGTAGAGCTGGAAAGAGGCCAGGGCAGAAGATAGGGCATTGACCTAGAAGTTAAGTCCTCATGAGGTGTAGTTGTTTTTAAATCAATGCATCTAGTCCTGGAACAGTAAGAGATTTCTGAAAGTCTAATTTGGTGGAAACTGGTTGTATAATATTTTTCACAATAATTGTTTTGCTTTGACATTGACAAAATCAACCAACATGGATTTTTCAATGCACATGTGTAGCAAGGATTATATAAATAACGAGATCATTAGTTTCCCAGTTTTCAGACTAGAAATAAATCAACTTACGCTAATTGTTAATTATTCTTTCTTCTTTTAGCCTGATTATGCTTGTGGCCCACTGCATATTGTGTCTGCCTGCAAATGGACTTTATATTAGGATGACATAATACAAATAAAACTGTATTTTCTAGAGAGAGTACAAAGCATCCTTGTTTGCAGTTGTCATGTCAACAGTTTTGTAGGTGTCATTTATTTAATGCTGTTCTCTGGAGAAAGTGCTTTTTGTGCTGTGGGGAATTTCTTTCTTTTTTTGCAGTGATGCAATATAATTGGCAGCATGGCTGAGTGGTGGCACACCATCCAGATGTCAGTTGCTTTAATGCAAGTCTACAGTCATGCTAGCAGCTCTGTGAGGCTGCACCATGGATGTGGAAATATTTAATATATAAAATATACTTACATGGATCATTTATTGAAATAAGCCATTTTTAGGTGGCTAACTTATGTCTTGTCTTCAACTCTGTCCACATCACTTTACTCCTTAGCAAGTAATACACCGACTATAATGTTCCTTATGTAAACCCACTATAAAAAGTCCAAATGAACACTTTAAGATGAGAGTGGGAAAAAAGAGACACAGCAATAACTGCTGGTTATAGCTCACTGGTCCTGGGTGCTGGTTTGTAACTGACAGAATTTATAGTCACGCAGGAGGTGCATGAAAATTCAAGAAAGCAGGTCATATGATGGGAAATTTACACCTCAGAGTGCAGGAAGAATCGGCACCATTTTATTTGTGATCGTTTTTGAGAAAATGTAAAACTGTAACATTAAGAAAACCTACAAAATTACTGTTTTTTTCATTTTTTGGAAATTAAAATCAAGTGTGTGTCCCAGTAGACCATTTTCTCTATGCGTTTACTTATATTTAGTAGATACGCTGGAATATACAGTAATAGCAGCTAAAATATATTGATAGTAACTATTAAGCAGAGTAAAAAGGAAACTAATAAAGCACACTGATGCTGTATATAAGAAAAGGTCATATGGGTCAGTTTGTCCTAATAATGGTGATAAATTAAATGTTCAGTATGTGAAGTCTGAAAAGAAGCTTTGATAAGGATGTTCTATGAATCCTCCTTGTATCACTGGTAGGATCCATTCTGTCAACATTCAGACAGCATGTACCGAAAGCAAAGAGTAGATTGAAAATCCCCAACTCTGCTTCTACTTTGTTTGGTGTTAGAGTAATGTCATGGAGTGTGGTAGTCAGATTGGTATATATGTGGCATATATATGTGACACCTCCTACAACTCTCAATTTTTCTTCTATGGAATCATTGAAACACATGCATTTTGGTTCTTTCATGGATTTATTATAGGTCTACATAGGAAATATAGGAAATATGATAAAATCTGCAGGGTCAAAAATATACATACAGCAACTTGAAATATCAGTTTTGGTGATGTACAAAGTTGCGGTAACCAAATTTTCTTCCAGGCATGGTCTCTTAAATTCTTGTGAGCAGTTTGCACTGGCTACAATGTCTGACTTCTCCGAGCCAATTTAATTACGATGATTCATCAGACTAAGCCATAAACACTACAGTGGGAAGTCTAAGGATCTGAGTATAGACCTGAAAAAGCAAATCATTGACTTGAATAAGTTGGGAATGTCACTTGGAGCCATTTCAAACCAGCTACAGATCCCAAATCATCTTTGCAAACAATTTTGTGTTATGTATGAAGTACATGGTAGAGTTGTGTTGCTGCCACTATCAGGGAGAAAACAAACGATCACCTGCTGCTGAGAGACGGTTGGTGAGGAAGGTCAAGAGTCAACCAAGAATCACCAGAAAGCAGGTCTGCAATGATTTAGAAGCTGCTGGATCACAGATGTTGGTGTCTACAGTGTTTAAAATCACCATGAGCTGAGAGGCTGCCATGTAAGAAGGAAGTCCTTCCTCTAGAAACGGCACCTCAAGGCTGGACTGAAGTTTGCTGCTGATCACATGGACAAAGAAAAAGCCTACTGGAGTAAGGTTCTGTGGTCAGATGAAACAAAAACTAATCTAGTTGGTCACAATGAGCAGAAAATTGTTTGGAGGAGAGAAGGTGAGGCCTTTGACCCCAAGAACACCAAACCTACCATCAAGCATGGGGGTGGCAGTATTATGCTCTGGGGCTGTTTTGGTGCCAGTGGATCTGACGTTTTATACAAAGTAAATACAATGAAGAACGAAAATTTCTCCACATTCTTTGGGAAAACCTAAACTCATCAGACAGAAGGTTGACTCTTGGATGTAGTTGGGCGTTTCAACAACATAATGACTCCAAACACATCAAAATAGATAAACAAATGGCTAAATCAGGCCAGAGTTAGGTTTTCGACTGGTGCACCCTCCAAATTCCCTTCCATCAAGAACCTGTGGACTGATGAAGAAACAAGTCTGTGTCAGAAAGCCAACAAAGTTAGTTCAACTTCACCAATTCTGTCAAGAGGAGTCAAAAATACAACCAGAACCTTGTGGATGGCAACCAAAGCACCTCGGTGAGGTGGTGGCCAAAGGACATTAAACCAGGTATTAAAATTGCTGTATTTGTATTTTTGACCCAGCAGATTGTCGTATTTCCAGAAGACCTTTAATAAATCTACGAAAGAACCAAAATGCACAATTGTTTTTTTGTGTGTGTGTGTGACAAAGACACGTTTTTCAATCGTTTATTCATAGAAAATCAAGAATCGTAGGACTCACTAGAAATTAATGACTACCATGATATACATGGCATTTACAATTACAATAAAACAAAGTATTTTAAAGATAAAATAAGCAAGATAAACTGTAAAGGCAGATGTACCCCAACACTACAAAATTTCTTTCAGAAG
This sequence comes from Dascyllus trimaculatus, assembly GCA_024666655.1. Classification (NCBI taxonomy): domain Eukaryota; kingdom Metazoa; phylum Chordata; class Actinopteri; family Pomacentridae; genus Dascyllus; species Dascyllus trimaculatus. Next base: position 10,634,124 of record CM045451.1, on the reverse strand, counting down.
TTATGAGAGGTTGTACCACTGTGAAGGCTTGTCTTTGTCAGTTCTTTGATAAAAACCCAGTTCTTGTAATGCATTTACCATTTGTATGGCTGCAGTTTTTTAAGCACTATTTTTTGCAGCAATAATGTTTGCAGTTTTTGTTTTCTAGTTCTTTTCTCATAAAAATGTTTAAAAAGAACAATCTAAAAAACCAACATTTGCTTCGGCCAATGCTAATGTAAAATCCAAATTTCTTGCTATTTATTTGTGAGGCTGATCTTTATAACATCTGTGCCTCCAAACAGACATATAAATATTTTCGTTCTGCTTCATCCAGACTTTGGGGAAAGCCTGCCAACAAAATTACAAAATTCCACTTTACTGTGTCCCACTTGTCATTAAGATGATTTCATCCTATCTCCCCTGTGCCTGGCACCGAGGCTTGACACTGATAAGCAAATTGCTTTATTATTGTCACACATAAACAAACAGCTCAGTGGTGAGCTCCTTTGGTCTGGACATCCAGCTTCCTAACAGTAAAATGTTTACCACGTTCCAAAGTCACAGCCGACACAATATAAAATTTACTGTACTTTTTATTTTTGATGGAACACCGGCCAAAAGGCTTAAAACCATTAACACAATGGGAGTTCCAGAGACCAGATCTCAACCTGAGAGCAGTGGAGTCAAGGTCAGTTCATAGGGCCGATGGCTGCAATAAAGAGATTACATGCAGACACAACTGGCAGCACCAGTCACCGAGTGTTTGCTTTACCTCATCGCTCTCTTTACTCATTCCTTGAAAGAATAATCGAGAATATTTTCCACACATGTTGTAATCTCATCATGACACACTGCGATTATTCATCCTAGATGAGATGTCAACCCTCACAGAGGCTAAATCCTAACAGACCACAATTTCAAAACACGATAAACCTCGTTAAGTTATGTCCAAGAACGCCTTCCTCTCAGCAGAGTGACCTGTAGTGCACCTGGTGGGCCTCAGGCTTCGTGAAGCATGCTGACAGTTGTAAAAGCCTGTGATAAGGCCTGTGTTTATAGAGCTAGGAGCAGGCAGAGACGGGCACGGAGGACAGACGATTATCTCCAGGAGGACAGTAAAAATAAAATGTCCTTCGTTCTATAAGTGGAACAACTGCTGTATTCTGAGATCAAGGAAGCGAAACAGTCTGCTGGAGCATGATGTAATGACTGACGAATACAACCAAGCCTGTTTTTTTCATTATTATGAAATTTAAAATACATCCTTGAATACAAATTTGACTAATCTATTAATGCATATAACTCCAACTGCAACAATCATTTAGAAAATTTCAAAATTTCTCACTTTGCTTTCCTTAAAAAGCTTCCCTCCAATATTGACCTCCACCTGACTTCACTTCCTTTGGTTTGAGGTTTCCCAGGTCACTGACCGCTCAGCGCGACCTCATGTGTGTGCGTGATGGACATGACGGCTGGAACATGACACTTGGCCTTGACCTACTGTTAATATAGCAGAGGTTCATTTGCCTGCTGCTCTCTCTCTCTCTCTCTCTCTCCCTCTTTCTCTCTCTCTCTCGCTCTCTATTTAACAGGGTCATCAACCCAAAGATCACTTTTACAGTGTGTGCTCATTGGAAACACTGGTGGGGGGAACCATTCAAATGCCCTGGAATTCACTCACCTGTGAAATGTAATGCTGTCCAGTACATGAGTTCTATCATTAATTCTGTTTAAACGAAGCTTCTTCATTTTCAGTTTGTAATGATTTATTGTATGACTTATTGATTTATTGTAAGTTAATGTGTTTAGTTCATTGTGATGCAGTCATGTACACCATCACAACCTTCTCTGACCTCATTAATAAACGTAAAGTAGAATTGCTATTCCTTTAAGACAACATCAGCAGAAACTAAATATTGAGAAGCTTTGTAAAAGTGGAAGCAGGAGTGGAGCTGTTGTATTGGATTAGTTTTTCACAGGTGTACCTAATAAAGTGGCCAGTTAGTGTATATGCTCAAGCATACATCAGTGCCGAACATGTTATATCTTGCAAAGCATAAACTAGGATAAATCTGAATTTTAATGCCTTTTAGATACTAACAAAAAGGGTTGTAGCAATTTAGTTACTCTACAAGTGAAAAAAGTGTGAAAATCATAAACTGTAAATTCCCAGATGAGGGATCAATAAACGTTATAATAGCTCTATCAACAGGAGTGCCAGAGAAAATATGTAAAAACAAAATCGTAATAAAAACAATTTTGTGAAGTGAAGGTAACGGCAAATATCTGTAAAATAATGGGTTTTAAAAAAAAGATTTAAATATGGTAAAACTGTCTAATTGATGGTGAAACACTGTAATAAATGAATTTGTAAAAATACTGATTTTTGATGTAAATATTATGTATAGTTTTGGCCTGTTTATTGATTTATTGATTGATTCATTGACAGTCAGCATGCAAATGAATCCTTCTTCCTGATTTTGCCAGAGTACTGTTTAAAAAATATTTATTATTTTTTTAATCCTTAAAATTCACAATTGTTCTTTCAAATATCTGGCAAATATCTGTAAAATGATATGATTTTTAGCTGATTTAAATATAGTTTGTAAAAATGCAGACTTTTAACGTTGACATTATTTACAGGTTTGGACTGTATTTTTTATGTTAAACCTGTCAATTCAAACTCTTAATAACTGTTAAAAAGAACTTGATGACCACTAAGCAACTAGTCTTGGTTAAATGTATCTGTTTGTTTATGTCTTTGCCTACTTCAGCTCTGATAAAGCACCCCAGAAACAATGATCTGTTGGCACAATAAAAGCCTGTGAATTAAGCAGTGTGCTCCAGCCCCCTTCTTAATCTGCTGTGGAAATTTTCTGATGAAGCCGAGAAGAACTGGTTTCAGCTCTGTTTGGCTAGAAGATGCACAAAAAAACCAACTGATGCACTTGAGAAGCAAATTTTCTCCAATAAAAATAAAATCTACAGTCCTCAATAACAAGTATCAGAAAGGTAATGTCATTGTACTGTCACAGGTATCAAATATTTTTTGACAATAATGGATTTAATTGCACAGCTTTATCCTTATTTTATTAATGTTGCAAATTCCAAAAGCCCGTTACACTGTATTTTTGTTGATAAATATCATAGTATTCCTGATTATGGAGAAACACCTTCTCTTCCAAGCTCACTAGCTATTGTTATAGTTGTTTGTTTTGTTTGTTAGTATGTTTTGCTGCACAGACAGATATATTTGTTGTGTGCATTTATGTAATACACTGCATTATGTATTCATGAGACCTCAGTTAAAGCTTTAATTCTTTCACAGATCTAGTTTAGTTATGGTCAATGGTCTGCACTTATATAGCACCTTTTTCTACCTAAGTGGGAACCAAAGCGCTTTACAATGTGTTTCGTATTCACCCATTCATGCACAGATGGTGACTGAGCTGCCATGCAAAGCGCTATAGCCTGCCATTGGGAGCAACTTGTGGTTCAGTGTCTTGCCCAAGGACACTCTGGCTTGCAGAGGGCCTGGGGATCAAACCGCCAACCTTGTGATCAGTGGACAACCTGCTCTTCCACCTGAGCCACAGCCGCCTCATAGTTAGTATTTTGCCTCTAAAATCAAGGTCGAATTTCTGATTTTTTCTGGATGATTCTGTCAGTGAGGTCACCTTAGTTCATTACGTGTAAAGCATGACACTTCCAAGGATTACTATGAGCTTCCATAAACCAGGATTGCTACTGACTATTGCACAGTACGTGAGTAATGTGATGTGTAAAGTGATGTCAGGGTCCAGACACCGAAGCCTAGTTTTACTGCCTATTATTATCAAAATACTATGATAAAAGCTGAGGTGAAGGACAAATGAGGAGTTAGCCTCTGGGTTAATGAACTCTCACCCAACTATTTCTTAGTTGCTTCTGTTAAATAGGTTAAAAACACGCGTTAATGTGAAAGATTAGAAATGTTTTTGTTTTATTTGCCTTTTTCAGTGAACTTTATGTGTCTAATTCAAGTGTTTAAATCAATAAATAGCTGTATGAACTTAAAACTGACCCAGAATCCTGTTTCTGTTTTCGTCTCCCTGCATTTTTACATTGACTGGAAGCAGAACTGACCACTAACAGTGTCCTGGTGAGTGTGTTGTTGCTGTTTTACATTCATTTTATATTTATTGTCTGTATTTTATGTCTTATGTTCAAAACTACTCTAAGTAAAAGTTATTGTATTTTGACCCTTGCAATATTATGATTATTTTTTTCTGGGACATCATGACTATTGGGGAAAATAAACTTGAATCACATATTTTAATCTTTAACATAATGGTAGGGTGTTATTTTATACATTCATATTATTATCAAAAGAGAAAGAAAGAAAGAAAGAAAGAAAGAAAGAAAGAAAGAAAGAAAGAAAGAAAGAAAGAAAGAAAGAAAGAGTTGCAGTTCATATATTAAAATCTGGACCCTCACAACTCTGACACCATTAAATTTGTATTTAATTTTTATTTTATTTGAATTTATTTAGTTTCATTTTAACGACTCTTGCCTAGATTAAATGTTTGCATGTATTGTGAGCTAGAAACCTTCTCCAAGTCTCCGGAACTTAGCATTATTCTTCCAAAAGGTCTCTCAGAACAACTTTATATTTATTTGCAGTGACTTTTTCCCCCTAAAGACAAGTGGACCTGAACTATTGCAGCAAAGCACCATTGCAGAGTCACCAGATCTCTTCATTGCAGAGGCTGTAAGTTTAGTTTTAAATAAGTAATGTTTTATAAATAGTATATACAATTAAACCCCCCCAAAAATGTATTTATTGTGATTTTTTATTTGACCAATAGGGGTTTTTTTCTGACTCCTTGACAGAAGCTTGTGGCAAAGAATGGTAAAAACTTCTTTCTATTTTTATTTTGTTGTTGTTGTTTTTTACTTATTTGTAAAAGATACGCTATGTCAAGACTTATCCCTACATTTCCTCAGTCATCAATGGCCTTTATTTGCCATCATAGCAATTAAACAGTTCTTCTAAATGCTCGCAAGACCTCTGCATGTCTCCAATGGGATTTTGTTTTACTCCTCCTTGAGATGCTCTCCAGGTCTTTGAGGTTGGAAGGCATCTTTTCCATCACTCTGGTTGTGGGTTCCCTCCACAGCTTTTGAGTATCTGTCTTGTTTCAGTGGAGTCCTCTTTGGTGGGCATCCATGGAGACCAGCCTTGTTCCATGTCTGCGGGAGTGTCAGCTTCAAAATGTTGGTACCAGAACTGCTCAGATTCATCCAGATGGGGCTGGTGTCGATCTGGATTCTTCTTGGTCTCTCTCACTACCATTTTTGCCAGTTCAGGGTCACCTTTGGCTTCCTACCATGACCTTTGAAACTTTTCAGTGCGGAACACTTTGTACTTTTTGATGATGTGGCCATTGGCACATGCAAATATTTGGCTTAACAGCCTTTTGCTGTTTTGTGAGCTGCCAAAATGTGCTACCCTTTCAGTGATTGACCCAAGTAGCAAACTCACCGAGCTACGTCCTTGTAGTCATGATTAGCTTTTGCCTAGTAACTGACTAGAGAACTACTGCATCAGCTTTTCTCAGTATATAGTGTGTTAGAATGCTGTAGAACACGGTAGAAATTACCAGAACAAGTTGGAATAGTGTGGAGGCCGCATTTTCTTGAAAATTTGAGACAATTTCATCGGGTATGAATAATTTTGGACTTGGTATTTTAAATAAAATGAAAATAATTAAAAAAATAATATTCGCTTGGGCCACATATATAATTCACAGTACATGTATGTAGTATATATATTGTCATATGAAGTTTTTTTTTTAATTCTTACCGTATGCGGAAGTGTCAATGACGTCTATTATGGTCGACGATCTGATGACGTTCGCTGCTCACTTAAACAAACATGGCGGACGGTGAAGCCGAAGCTCCTGTGTATTTCGCGATTAGCAACATTCCTGTAGCTTTTCGCTCGGCGGACCTGAGAAACTATTTCAGCCAGTTCATAGAAAGCGGCGGTTTTCACTGTTTTCACTTTCGCCACCGGCCGGAGGTTCTCAGGGAGTCCGAGGGCTCCGAAACCACCGTGTGTGGGGACCCAGGCGAGGGGGACAAACCGTCCACATCTACCGACACCGACGAGGTAGCGGAAAACGGTACCCAGTCGAAGCAGGCGGTGAAGACCTGCTGTTGTATCGTCTCAGTTCGGACGAAAGATGCGGACAGGTTCGTGAGGATGTATTCGGGGAATCACTGGATTGACTCGAAGGGAAACTGGTTGTCCAGACGTTGTGTTATCAGGAGAGTTAAAGTTTCACATAACAAAGGTCAGTAATACAGTATATATGTGTTATATTGAAGTGACACGATGTCTATTTTACACAATAGTCTTTTTACAGGTCAAGGGAAGTGTGAGAACGGTTGTCCTGCCTTAGAAATATAAAATAGAAAGTATGCTTACACATACATTGATATGTTTTTCTTTGCTCTCAAAGTACTTACACAAACGACATTTGCAACAGGTTAAAGACAGTAAAATGAGTGTTCACCTACCATGTATATCAGTAAACATGTGAAAGAGCATGTTTGAAGTGAACCAAAAGTTTAGTGAAAGTTTTGCAGCTTCTGATGATGGGAATACATTTGCAACATAGCTGTTATTAACAGTTTAAAAATATAGAGCAGCAATGATTAATCGATTTATTTTCAGATATTAAATGAACCCACGTTGATAATCGTTTAATCAATTTTAATAATTTTCCTATTTTAAAAAGTCTAAATTCTGTGATTGCAGCTTCTAAAATTTGAATATTTTCAGGTTTCTTTACTCCTCTATGGCAGTTAGCTTAATATGTTTGGGTTGTAGGCAAAATACGACACTTGAAGGTGTCATTTTGAGCTTTAGGAAAAACAGGTCGACATTTTTCATCATTTTCTAACATTTTACATGTCAAACAACTAAACGGTTAATTGAGAATATAATTAACAGATTGATGGATGTGAAAGTAATCATTAGCTGCCGTTCTACTTCGAAAACATTACAATGCAAAGCATTAATTATAAACGGGTGTTGTGCTGGGTTGGTGTTTGGTCTGAACATTAATCAAAATCACAGCTTGAAATAGTTCAATCAGTTAAAATCAAAGGCTGCTATTATTGATTTATATTCAGCAGCATGTCCGAACCAGAGTTTAAACTGTCCTGTCAATAGTTTCACAAATTAATGTTGTCCTCTTTGTTTAACAGTTGTAATTTTAATGGTGTGTAATATGATTGTTCCATCACATGTTTTACATTTACTACACAGTCAATAATAAACTGAAGCAGAACTTACATCAAAAATCCAATTGCAATATCTCCTCAAATCAGATATTTTCCCTAAATCATTGAGCCCTAGTCAGTATAGGTTAGTGTTATTGCTAATTATTGGATATGTACAGTCATTTAACATGTTTATTTGTGACATGACATGTTATTAGTGTTTGTACATCATTTCTTTCTTTTATCTTTTCAGATGATGGGTCATTCCCTTATAAAACAAAGTATGAGCAGCGGCATCGTGTTTCCTTAACAGAGTGTTTCACAGAGGCTGACCTCAAAAGCTTATCCGAGTTAAATCCACCAGCTCTGATGCAGAATGGGAATGTGGGAACACCGGTCAAAGTGTTCCTCCAGCTCATCCAGGCCTGCCGCCTTCCCCCGCGTCTCATTCGGAAGTTGGGCCTCACTTTTCCCAAGACCAGCTCCAACCGTCGATACGGGAACGTACCTTTTGAGTATTACAACACTTGCACACTTCCAGCCACGGAAGAAACTGTATTAACAGCTGCTGGACATGAAATATCAGGACCAGGGTCTTTGCCTGCTTCAAAATCACGACCAAGACGACCAGCTGATCACACAGAAACCACAGAGACTGATGAGGCAGAGGAAGAAGAGCAAGAGGAGGATGCACAGTCAAATGCAGATGATGTAGGTTGAGGTTCAGATCCATCAATACATGCTGTATGTTGCTGTTAGCATGTGTAGGCTGCGATTTACTGCTGGCTGTATTGTCATCATCACTTCACTATGTTTTACCAAATATTCATTTGCTTGGTTTTAGGATGATGACTGCTGTGAGGAGTGGGAGCGCCATGAGGCTTTGCATGAAGACGTGACGAGTCAGGAGCGAAGCAAAGAGAGATTGTATGAAGAAGAGATTGAGCTGAAGTGGGAGAAAGGGGGCTCAGGCCTGGTTTTCTATACTGACGCTCAGTACTGGCAGGAGGAAGAAGGAGGTGAGCAACAAATACACTACTAATCGTACATTTTTCCACACTTCAGAGGAAGCACCTTTAGTTAATATATATGAGGCCAAGTTGAATCTCTGAAGGAGTAGTTTTTTCTGGTGTTATTTAGTATTTCAGAAATATTTTGGTTGAGATGTGACATTTTTTTTTGTAATGTTAAATTACACTGGAAAAATCCACTTTATTCCAGTCTCACAATAAAAAGGCAGTTGTTGATTTATTTCTAAATGCTTGTAAAAGTTGGTTTGATCTGAACATATCCAAATGTGAGGTATTTAGTTATGTGATTTGTTGTTTTTTGTTTTCCAGTCACTGCTACTTTTGATAAGAACTTTAAAAAACAAAAAAAATCGTTACATTTATGTCTCTTTCTGTCCGTTTTTCAGATTTTGACGAACAAACAGCAGATGACTGGGACGTCGACATGAGTGTTTACTACGACAAAGGTAAGTCAAACTTGTTTTACATCTGTAATTACCTTGATTGACTAAAACCACCAATCTGTATTATCCCTGCAGAGTCAGATTTTTTAAAATCCATTCTTTCCTCTCACAGATGGAGGTGACATGGATGCTCGCGACTACGTCCGAATGCGATATGAAAAAAGGCTGAGGGAGGGTCTTGAAGATGGCTCGGGACACAATCAGTCTATAGGCAGCTTTGAGAGATACACGAAGGTGAAGATGTTGCTGCAGTGCTTTGTAAGGTTTAATCTTTTGTAATATTGTGTATTAAGAATTTCTTCACATGTTTTTCTGGATTAGGGTGTCGGCCGCCGTGTCATGGAGAAGCAGGGCTGGAAGGATGGTGAAGGTCTGGGAAACAGTCAGGCTGGGATTCCTGAAGCTCTTGAGAATGAGGGCCAACATCCCCGCTGCAAAAGAGGCTTTGGGTGAGCTTGAACACTCAAATAGAACAACATTGAATGTACACCGAGCAAAAATACAAGTGCAACGTGTATTTATTTATTTATTTAAATGTAAGTATTAGTTGTTTCAACACATGGCAAATCTACAATAGAATAAAGTTCATGAAACAACAAAGTATGCAGTATATTGGAAATGAATGGCAGATTGAGAGTGGGGTCACAGACATAGTATCACAATGCAGTAATGAGTCAGACTTTTGAATCAACCTGCATTTTCAGGCAGCCTTTTATAGTCGCTTGTCAAAGAAGAGTCTGTTTGCTGGTCAAACTATCTGATCATTGTCTTTTAAAGCCACACCTGATGAGGATGTGGATCAACTCAGTGGTCTAGAATTTGGCACCAGTTACACAGCTCAAAGCCTTTCGATGCACAGTTGTCTAAATTCACCCCATTTCTAACAACAATAGAAATTACATTTTTATCTTTTTCTCCAACTCAGAAAAAAAGACCATTTTCATGCTGCATTTATAATTTTAATTGTACAAAATGTCTTGGCATGTGAGTGAGTAGACAGTGATGCTATTGTTTTTCTGAGTGCAAAAAAAGAAGGGCTGGAGCGCACTGCTGAGTTTACAGCCTTTTATTGTGTACATAGACTCGTGTTTCAGCAGCACTCTGCTTTCATCATAGTCCAACTGGACAAAGACATGAGGCAAACACATAAACCAGGTGTACACTTATCCTAACTGAATAAAAACATGGCAAAATAATCAATTGTTTGATATCAGAAAGGGGATATACTGTAAGAGATATAATTAATCCCTCGTAATGTTACAAGGATAAAAGGTACAGAAGTGCAGCTCTAGGGATTTGTGTAGTAAGACAACTTAGACGAACATGAGAAATTCAGTTCTTCATTTATGCCAAAGGGCTCCACTGTGTTTAAAGTGTGGTTCTAATATGCTTCTCTGCAGAGAAATGAGTTTATAATGAGGATTTTTTTCTATGTCCCAGAACTTCACTGATGCTGCAGAGTCATGGTTAGCCTGTAAATAATGTTGGACAATAGCACAATTTATGTTTTGTGTGAATGCATTGCTGTCTTGTGTTCAGATATGCAGGTCTTTAATGCCACAATGTGTTTCTTATCTGCAGGTATCATGGAGAGAAATTGCTTTTACATCCTGTGAAAAAGGCAAGAACGGATCATCATATATCTACAGTGTATGATAAACCCAAAGACATAGATGGAGGTGACACCTTGCTGAGACGCCAACCAAACACCAGTATGAAATACAGAGGATGGCAACCAGGTGGCAGCATTGGGCCACGAAGATGACTTTTAAAAACTGTATATATTTAAAAAGTACACTGCAGTGTTATTTGCATATTGACTAGTTTTGATATTAAAACGTTTTTCAAGCCATGCAGTCCATTCGTGCTTATTTTTCCTTTTTATTAGCTTGTCTTAAATTGCTCACTCACTATCCAACTATACTGGTTTTCCTATATTATCTTTACATTTCTAATAATGTACTTAAGACATAATGCCCTAATGTATGAGCTTGGCTTAAAGAATACATTTAGGAGATATCATGGAGGGCTATGAAGTTCAGTGGTGCGCTTCATTTTTGACGAAAAGTAGCGGCTTTTATTTTGAGAGCTCTGTGGCTTGACCCGGATGTACTTTCGATTAGCTTTAGCCTGTTAGCGAATACCGTGCGAACGCAAACATAACGGCGGCAAACGGTGATTATCCATCAATATTTACGCATTTTACAATAGAATGACCCTATATATTAACAGAAACTGTAGCTAGGTTCAGTTACATTTCTTTGTGGCACGTAAACGTATAATTTTGTACATTTAGTAAGTTTTATCCATCAACTTACCGAAGTATATTGATGATTCCAAGAGTTACGTATTGCCTATGACAGTTAAATTTAGTAGTTAATGTCAGAAAAGCTAAACTTCTTTCTCTTTTACACTAAAATGAGAAACTTCTACCCTGCCAGGTGACACCCCAAGGGGATGTTGAAACCCTCCACAGGAGATCCACCCATGTGGCCCCTCTGACATCCAGGTCCCATCTGACTTGAGACCCTCCTGAAACCATGTCCAACCAGTCAGGAGTGAAACCCTCTCTCCGCTTCGGCCAGGTGGTTATTGGACCCCCAGGCTCAGGTAAAACCACCTACTGCCAAGGAATGCAAGAGTTCCTGACTCACCTGGGGCGCAAGGTGGTTGTAGTGAACATGGACCCTGCCAATGAGGGAATCCCATATTCCTGTGCAGTGGATATCTCAGAGCTGGTCACCCTAGACGATGTCATGGATGGCATGAAGCTGGGGCCCAACGGTGGGCTTCTCTATTGTATGGAGTATGTGGAAGCAAATCTGGACTGGTTGGAGAACAAGCTTAAGCAGTACAGTGACTATTACTTCCTGTTTGACTGTCCTGGACAGGTGGAGCTCTATACCCACCAGAGCTCAGTGAAGAACATATTCTCACAGCTGGCCAAGTGGAATTTTAGGGTGAGTTTCCTCAGCATTCAGGCCACCTAATGCTTTACCCAAACAGACATCATGTACCCTAAATAAAACAGGAGTATTTTAAGAAAAGTATTTACACCTTTAGCCTAGTGCTAAGTAACAAATACTTTCATTGTCAATTAATCTGTATATTATTTTTTGTCATAAAATGGTAAGAAATGTCAAGCAGTCAAGATCACATCCACAAATGTCTTGTCCACAACCCACAGATACTCAGTATACTGTCACAAAATAGTGATGAAACCAGAAAGTATTCACTTTAAGAAGCTGGAATCAGAGAATTTAAAAAATGACTCAAACGACAGCTGATCAATAAATCACTGCAGCGCTACTTTGGTTTCCATTTACATTTTGTGATAATCATTTTCCAACACTCTCTTTTAGTTGACAGCAGTGCACCTTGTGGACTCTCATTACTGTGCTGATCCAGCCAAGTTCATCTCTGTTCTATGCACCTCTCTATCCACAATGCTACACGTGGAGCTTCCCCACGTCAACGTCCTCTCCAAGATGGACTTGATTGAGCAGTACGGCAAACTTGGTAAGTTAAGGCTGTTGGCTTCATGCCCTGTAAATATTAAAAATGAGGAGAGAGGATATTACTCCAGTATACAACAGTAATTTTACAACTTTAACAGAAATTGGTTTATGCCCAAAGTATTGAATTTTATCATCCTAAGTGCTCCAATAGAAGACATCCAGACACCTTATCCATCAGATGCAGGTGGACAGCTGAGTCTTGTCCTGAGGAGCTGGTTCTCCTGCTTGTAGAGCAGTTGTTTAGTTTCCTTTATATACAAGTCGGTGCACTCCTCACTGCATTGGATGACAGAGAAAACATTGCGCAGCCTGTGTTTGGGTGTTTTAATAAAACATTATCCAGTTACAGAACTCAAGAGGCCTCCTGGATGATAGGATAGGTCAAACCCTCTTCAAGAACCTATAAGAGAAGTCCAGTTGATTTCCACTGAAGCACCTAGGATTACAATGGCCAGGATAACTGAGAATCTACATAGACTTGTTGAATTTTGTACTTCACCAGCAATGGTAACATTTTTCCTCTCTGTAATCTTTACAGCCTTCAACCTCGACTTCTACACAGAGGTCATGGACCTGACGTATCTCCTCGATCACCTGGCTGCAGACCCCTTCTTTAAAAAATTCCGCCATCTCAATGAAAAGCTGGCAGAGGTCATACAAGATTACAGCCTCGTCTCCTTTGTGCCTCTTAACGTACAGGTATTAATTCTGTTTTTGAAACAGTTTCTGGTGCATTCTCACCAGTAGGATCTAATACGGCTGTAAATCCAGTGAATTACAGCAGGCTTTAGTTGATTAAATGGGTTGTAGAAACACTCCTTCCATTGAAAATCAAGTTTTTTTTAACTTGTTAACATACCCATATGGTATTTTTGTTAAATGTTGGAAGACGTATCATTGGAAAAAATGAGCAGCCGATGCCATGACTGTACATTTTCACCTTGAAACTCCAGTGTACCAATGACAGTCTCAAAATAATGGATTCAGACTTCCAGGGTTTCATACGCAACGAACTAAAGAAAGAAAGAAATCCTGTCAACTTGGAGTATTATGTATCATTATTCTTTTTCAGAATCGGTTTACAGTTCAAACATGTATGATTGAACTACTCCAATAATGTAACTTGCCATTGTTTAGCATAGAGCTGGTGTGTTCAAGAATTCTAGAGGAAGCAACGGTGTAAAGTTAAAACTAAGCCATGTGAAGGCAGTAAGGAATTATCATCATTGACAAAACTACAAAATATGTTACTCTAAAACACAGAGATGAGTTTTTAAGGGTAAACCAATGACCAGAGAGTAACTTCAAGTAGCCAGAGAGCAGCCACACTGAGCAGAAGTGGCCTGAACATTCAACATTAATTCACCTCGGCCCTTCCAAGGATTTCGTGGAACTTCACCTCATATTTCATTGTTTGAACAGGTAAATCATAAATCACTTTCAGCTTTTCAAATTGAAGACTGGATTGATTTTCTGCAGATGGATTGGACTGCTGAAAGGGCTGCCTGCACGCTGTATTCGTTCCCTGACATTGCTTCTTTATGGAGAATGATTTGATCCCGTTTGCGTCCAGAGACAAGAGTCTAGACCAGGGGTGCTCAATCCTGGTCCTCGAGAGCCACTATCCAGCATGTTTTATATGTTTCCCTCTTCCTCTTCAAATGATCAGGATGGTTATCAGGCTTCTGCAGAGCTTGATGATGAGCTCATCATTTGAATCAGGTGTGTTGGAAGAGAGAAACATCTAAAACATGCTGGATAGGGGCTCTCTTGGACCAGGATTGAGCACCCCTGGTCTAGACCATCACGGCATATGGGACTAGTTATTCAACTGAAAAGGAAGGGTTGTGTTCATGTTCCCAACATGGTGAAAGTGCAGCCTTGATGCAGTTCTGTGTTTTCTTATTTAGGCAACCCCTTGTTACCTTGGTTACCTATGGTACTTAACATAGCCGTTTTAACAAGCAAAACACAACACTTCTGACCTTCAGAGAGACAAAGTGCTCAACTGTGTTTTTTGGAGGTCAATGAAGTTTGGGGTTTTATGGCTTTGTGTGCATCTGTTGCTTATCTCACAAAGCCAAACCTTGATTTAAAAAAAAAACAACAACGCAAGGCTGAAGAAGAAGCCGGTGAGCACATTTTCAAGAAGGCTTTAAATCTTTTTAAGGTCCCTTCATGCAGCAGATCTGAATCTGTATCAGGTACAACCAGATGGGATACTGACTTTATGCCTTGTTATTCTTTTAAACTGCATATTTTTTAGGGTTTTACCAAGAATTTTTCTGTCGCAGTTCATGTGGGTAGTTTCACAGAATGTCTACGGGAAAACCCCAGATAAAATGCTTCTCCTTTTTTTTTGTTCCCAGGACAAAGAGAGCATGATTCAGGTCTTACGAGCAGTCGACAAGGCCAACGGCTACTGCTTTGGAGACCTGGAAGAGAGGAATCTGCAGGCCATGATGTCAGCTGCTGTGGGGGCAGACTTCCAGTTCAACTCGTATCCTTTCCTAATCACTGCGGTGACTCACGGTGACTCATCTGGTTTAAAATCGAACCTAAACATTACTGGAAATGGCCGCCAAACTAAATAATACCCTGGTGTTTGTAATGATATAGGATTAATTATGCTGAAAGTAATCTGAAACCTACGTATAAATGTGTATGTTTTGTCATGTTTTCCTTGATTTTTAACCCTCCAGTACTCTCGGTCTGCAAGAGAGGTACGTGGAAACCGGCGGAAAGACAGTGGAGGACGAAATGATGGAGCTGTAAATTGAAAAGGCAAAATAAAAGGACTGGAGTGGTCGCTTCTTAAGCGCCGGTGTACCAGGGGAGTCTTGGCAACATCCATCTCACTTGGCCTGATTTCTCTCTACAAAAGCAGTGGAAAGACAGGAACTGAATGTGGGTGCTGGAGATGCTTTAAGGTTGCGCCACTCCTCAGAAAAAGCGAATGCAGAAGTTTTCTCCAGTTATAAATAATGTATCGTCTTATTCATGTTTTTTGATGTTTTCTTTGTAACTGGGCAACAAAAAAAATTCCTAATAAATTTGAATACATTTTCTAAAAATGTCTAAAAAGCAAAACCCTTGATTTCCCTCTTTGTTTGAGTATGATGGATGTTTGTGACCGTCACATTTCATGTAAAGCATCCAGGTCTTTATAGTCATGTTCATTCTGAAACAATAAAAAACCCCACTTGTTTGAATATTTGCATTATTTAATTGAGTTTTTTTTGCTGTTGCCTACAGTAAAATCAGTTCAAGATCAACTGACTTAGAAAAGGCAAATCACTTGTTATTCATTAAATGGAAAAGAAAAACTGGAATAAGAAACTACTAAATATATGTCCTTTTTCATACATTTCTTGCTGCTTATTTTAGATGATTGTTGCATGAATTCTAGTCTAAAAAGGTGTTCTTGTGTGTGTGTTTTTCCGATTATTTAATGAATTATGTAAAAAATTAGGCAGTGGATTTTGCCCATGTGTGCATGTGCCTTTATTAGTGAGGAAGACGTCTCAGAATGATGCAGAAAATGGTGGAATATCAGAGAATTTGATACTCTGCAGTGCCTCGCAACATTTACCGTGCTCTCTGTTCTGCAAAAAGGGGGTTCTGTGCAACATTTAGGGTAAAAAGGAAAAGGCGAGTATAATGCTGTGAATCTAAAGCATTGATGTCCATAGATGAGGTGAATCAGAACTAGTAGTGTGACTTTGTCCAAGAGTGAGTCCTCCTTTGCTGGGTGTAATATTCGTCCAGCAGATGGCACATGTGCTTGCAAATCCTCCTCCCACATCCACGAAAGTCTGCTCCACTTCTTTCCTGCAGCCGGAGCAGAAAAATTAAGTCAGGCGGGGAGAGGAAGCCACATTAAATCTGTGTTTCTGCACAACTGGCCCTGTGTCTGGTCTCTGGGATGGAAGATCCTCTGCCTTTCTAAATGCAACTAAAACTCTCCCTCTTTGCTCTCACCGTACCCCTCTGCTGGCCCTGTGCTCCCTTTCCAATGCCAAATGTGTAAAAAAATCACATTTGAATCATGCTTCTGACATTAAAACTGAGTCCAGACACACGCCTAGTTGAACACGAGGCTTCATGTGCGTGCATGCGGGGCTGTAGTCAGACTAAAATACAGCGTGATCCACTTTGCGAGCTCGCACTGATGTGGGAAATCACATTAACCCTGTGCGGTGTGATGTGGCTGTGAAATTAAACGTGCACAGCCTCGTTGCCTGCAGAAGCTTCTCTGTGCATTAGGGGGGTGTGTCAGGCAGAATGTTAAATTGTGTTTCGATGTTTGTACATGTGATCAAGTATGCCTTCTCATTGGTACTTCCTGCCTTTTTTCCCCCTCTCCCCCCTATAAGCCCCCTAGAGGTAGATGTGTGTGCGTTAGCGTGCATGAAAGAGACAGTTTGTGTGTCGAGAGTGAGAAAAGAAACCAAAAGGCGCCCCACTTACACCCAGAATGTGAATTTCAACCAGCACACAATCGGATTATTAAACGTTTTAACATGTATTTGCACACAGTTATCCCACATGAAACTCCCCCCCCCAGCTTTGCACACACACTTTTTCATTACCATCCCACCCCTCAATGCTGTGCGCAAAAACCCTGTGCGTTTTGGGGATGCCAAAAAATGTCTGCTCCATTTGACTGAAGAGAGAGGAAGACAAATGCTCCATTTTTTTCCTAATTGTTGGGAGACTTTGAAACTGTCCGTGCATCCTCACCCATTCTCTCTCTCTCTCTCTACCTCTTTGGTAGATAAGGTTTTTTCCCCCCCTCTCCTCTTTCTGTACGGTGTAGTTCAATGTTAGTAGGGTGAGAGAGAGCTGCGCGCCCATCCCCCCACACTCAGCAGAGAGTGTTTCTGCTGGAGTGAGAGACAGACAGAGAGGAGAGGGGGTGGTAGAAGAGAGCCGAGCGAGCAGGCAGGCAGGCAGGCAGGCAGGGGAGGGAATAAGAGGGAATGTGCATTGGTAGTCTCGTTTGCTGCAAGGCTTCCTCCTTCTGCTCTGGAAAAACCTGTGTTGCCTAAATACCACTCAGAAACACTGGTGGCAAAGTGCACAGAGGCGCATGTATGAGCTCTTCACACATCTATGTGCAAAAAAATACAACTCAGTAACAATTTTCCTGCATTCATATTTCATATAATATGCATATTAGAGCGTGCACATCTGCATGCATGTAAAAAAAAATACACATTTCATGAATTAATCAACTCCCCCCCGCAGTGATCACTCGTGAAATCCACCATGCATGCACTTTTTTTCCGCCCCTCATATTGGCGCCTGATTTAAAGTGCATTGTTTATGAGTTCATCAAGACTCACATCGTGTGCAGAAATTATTCCACCTATAGGGGAGGGGAAAAAACGACAACGTGAGGTTTACACTTAAAAAAAAAAAAGAAGTCCAGTCCGCGTTGGAGCGCGTCCAGCCCGTGTTTTGCAGCCATCCGTGCGGCTCAGTAAAATGGCTGTATCTAGCGGAGCCTCGTGTTGGTTGGGTTCGCTCCCTGCCTCTACCCGGGCTCAGTAACACAACTCCCACAACAATTTCTGTCGCTTTTTTACGCATTGTATGGAGCCTCCATCATCTCTCTAACCCGTTTGCGGAGCTGGAGCCGCGGGGATGGCGGCCGGATTCGGTCCGGTGTGAGGGGTGGGAATGAATCGGCACAAGGATAAATGGTTCTAAACAATTATTTATATTCAATGCTAGCTTTTGATTGTGACTGACTCGCCGAGAGAGGGAGAGAGAGGTGGGGGGGTATATCATGGCCGCTCAGGTCGCCAGCGCCGCCACTCTTAACACTAGCCCGCCTTCCGAACTCAAAAAGCTGGATCGAGACCCCAAGGAAGACTCGGCTCCGGGGGAGAAGCAGTCGGACAAAAAGCAGCCGGGCTTGGACAGCGGATCGCCGGGCCGGGGGGATCTGCAGGACGGGGCCGACGGTGGAAATGCAGGGGGAGGAGGGGAACCTGAGATGAAGAACGGGAATGGGAACCCGCCCAGGGCTAACAATAATACCCAGAATGACTCTGTCGGACCGGAGGGAAATAACCACCCCGGTTTGGTGCATCACCACGGCCCCGCTTTTCCTCCACCTTCGTACGGATACAGTCAGCACTACGGTCGGGCCCCTTTTCATCAACATGGCGGACAACAAAGCCCTGGCATGGCAGCTGCTGCGGGTCCGGTCGTGCAGTCGAGCAACATGATGGACCCGTATCAACCCAATTCGCACGACCATGGCTTTTCCAACCACCAGTTTAACAATTACAACCCATTCCCGAACAGGACTCCCTATCCCGGCCAAGCGTACGCCATGAACTCCCCTCGCAGCGCCCAGGCGCCGACAGCTGGGGGGCAGCCAGCTAAGCAGCAGCCACCAGCGGGAGGACCCACGGCGATGGCTGGATCTTTCAGTACCCAGAGATATAACATTGGAAACCCCCAGCCTACATCCACACCGACACTCAACAAGCTCCTAACGTCCCCCAGCTCAACGCGGGGCTACCAGAACTACCCGGCTAGCGACTACAGTAGCCAAGAAGGAGCTAGTAAGGGACCAGCAGACATGGGCAGTAGCGGTCAGTATGGAGGGAGCAACCCGGGCTGGCAACAAAGAAGCCATCACCCGTCGCCCATGAGCCCGGGAAGCGCCGGGCAGCCGCTAGGTAGAAACCAGGTAAAAGCACATTAACACAGGGACAAGATGTGGGCTTTAGCACGTCTCCTTCCCTCCTGCTAGCTAGTTCACAACGTAGCAGGCCAGCCATTGTCTGATACTAGTTCGCAAAGACTCTAAAATGGCTGCCTCTCGTGTGTGTTTTTTTCCCTTTACACCACACCATTAAATAAGTGTTGCTTTTGATATGTTTATGTCGACATGTAGGGATAGAAGAGGCCCCCTCGAAGCAGATATAAGTTGTCGAAATGCTCTAAGGACGTTCAGGGAGTCAAGAAGGCCCGACTTTGAAAAGGGGCGAAAATACTCGCTGAAGAGCGCTCGGCTAGTTTTTTCGCTTTAGCTTCGCTTTACTTCATTTAAACGCCGATTTTCCCACTGTATTTCGACATAAATATAACCGTACTACACGTGTATAGAAAGGACAACGTGTTCTTGAACGTTTTACTTCGTGTTGGCTGCTTTTGCTCGCATGTTTGTTGTTTTCTTGCCCGATAATGTGTAATTTTGTGGCCATGACGGAAGGAATGTGCTGTACCGAACGAGCCTCCAACGGTCGGTTAAAAGGCTCGTGTACGTCCTGTTTAAATCACTTAAATGTCTTGTAAAATGCAAAAGAAAGAGTGTAAATTCGTATATTTTGATTCTATGTCGATTAAACGAGTTTCCGTGTGGCGAAAAGCTGGCCGAGCTTCCCATGCATGCAGCCTGTAAACAGTGAGCTGTGCTTTATGAGGGGCTGAGTGCAGCCTGCAGGATTGCAGTTTGCACTGGGATTTGAATTGTGGAGGTAAAATCCTACTGTCAAAGCCAGGAGATAGTTGGTCTTGGGTTGACATGCTAGCTCAAATCTGATTGGCTCCTCATGCGCTGCTCATGGCCATTTATAATTACATGTGATGCAAGGCAACAGTTGCTGATAAGAACACACAGCATTAGCTCATCACAGGGTCACCAGGGGTATTAGTGCTCCTCTCACTTCCACTTTTACATGCAAAAAACATGCAGCACATGGATAAAGCGTGGGTACATCTTTTGTCAAATATTTACCAAAATGTAGAAACGCTAATTAGCAGCTGTCTGTTCTAACATGGGTGCAGCTTTGTTCTATTAATTCCTCCAGATCTGGTTCCTGTATGTGCACTCAAGTGATGGCTGCAATCTGCATCATTGCATGCGAGTATTGTTTGCATCAGATCCAAATTAACCCACATAGCAGCATTGCAGTAGCCATTAAATGTTTACAACATAATGGCATAACAACACCTACTGTCCTATTTTCCACCTTGTCTGTCCTCCTAGATGTTCCCAAGTACAGTTGTAAACTCACAGACGTCTTTTCACGTTGTGGTTCAACAATAGGAAAAACAAAAATCTGCCTGTGAGGATGTGTGTGTGCGTTGCCGCTGCTGCTGTGTCTGGTATGCCACACAAGTTTGACTGTGTGACTGCAAAGAATTTCCCCCCAATCCTCCCCCCAAGCCAATCAGAAGGCAGTCCACCATCTCTCACCCACCAAGGGAGTTTCCTCTCTGTCTTATGCAGATTAGCCATGTGCTGCACTTATTTATTTCACTTCATTATCTTGGATCTGTGAAATGTCACATAAGGCATTTGGCGTGCTATTTCATGGAGGGATTGTTGCTGAGCTGAGGGCGCTCTCCTCAGCAAAGTGCACACATGGGAATTAAAATAATACGAGGGCCTGCTTTTATTTTTAAGTAGATCTTCTTTTGTTGAAATTATCACAGAATGCCTGACCTTTTTATGTGAAGCAGTTTTGTTAAGAGATAAAGAAGTGAGAGGAACCTTAATGCATGGCGTTAGCGTAGTGTAGCTGTGAGCTGAAGAGTTTCTACCTGAATTGAGTTTCTATACCTGCTGGGTTATAGAATGAATATGCTCTTGTACATGTTTTCATTCTCTCCCGCTGTTGTGAAAGTACTTCCTTCATTTCTGGTGTCATTCATCCAGAGCCAAACTGCCTTCTCTGGGGGAGAAAAAAAACGCTACTTGGACCAGGCTCAAAACAGGAGCACAGCTGGGATATGTTTAAGATTGGGCAGACTGCCCTCCATTCGAAAGTAGATATATATAGCTCTGTTGACTTCTGAAACTATGGCAAAGTGAGGTGAAAAAAAATCAGGGTAATGACCGTGGGAAATAAGGTGAAACAAGCACAATTTCCTCATTCATTCGAGTTTGTTTTCAGGCTTTCAGGTAATAAAATATTACACACTGCAGCAGAATATCTTACGGCCTTTGAAATAAAACGTTGTAATGGCATAATTATAAATGTGTGACCATGGCTGTTTGTAAGTGGTAGCATTTGCTATTTCAGGATTACCATGTAATCCTGAAATAATGACTGAATTTATTTTCTTGTGTTCTTGCCTCTCCCAGCCACCTGGCCCAATGGACCCGATGGGAAAAATGAGGAGCCAGCCATATGGAACAGGCAGTCCATACGGTCAGCAGTCACAACAAGGGCCTCCTACAGGTCCACAACCGGGGCCTGGATACCCTGGCCAGGGTTATGGCCCACCAGGCCCCCAGCGATATCCAGTGGGAATGCAAGGACGTACCCCTGGAGGCATGGGTGGCATGCCGTATGGTCCACAGGTACTCTATCTTATTCAGAGTTATTATTTTGTCTTTAATCAGTGTGTTTAAAGTCCTAATGTGTCTGTGTGTTCTGTTTAGATGGGATCTTACGGACAGCAGGGACCAGGAGGCTATGGCTCTCAGGGCCAAGCACCATATTACAGTCAGCCAGGCCAGGCTCCTCACCCAAGTCAGCAGCAAACCCCTTACTCCCAGCCCCCACCGGGACAGCCTGGTGGCCAGACACCTTACCCAGGGCAACCCCACCCTCCGCCAACTTCTGGTCCACACACCCAGGGAGGACCGCCCTATCAGCAGCCCCACATGCCCCCGCAATCCCAGGGGCCACTGCCAGGCCCATCCCAAGGGCCCCCACAGTCCCAGCCACCGTATTCTCAAGCCTCCGCCGCACAGTCTGGCCAGTCTCCCTACGCCCAGCAGCAGGGTCCTCCCAGTCAGGCCCCACAGCAGCCAAGTTCCCAGGCTACCCCTGGATCACAGGGCCAGTCCAGCTACCCTGGTTCCACACAGGGGCCTCAGCAGCCCCCCTCGCAGCAACAACAGTCGCAGTCTCATCCACAGCAGCCACCAGGACACAGCCAACACCCACAGGGCCAGCCTGCAGCTTACCCACAGAACCCTCAACAGCAGCAGCAGCAAGCACAACAGTCACCTTATCAGCGCTTTCCTCCTCCACAACAGCAGGTACGACCCTCAGTCTTGGATCAAATTCATCTTGCTTAATTATTTTTTCTCCGTGTGTTTGTGTATCTCTGGCAGTAAGCATGTGTTCTGTTGTTTATTAGGAGGTATCCCAGGACTCATTTCAGTCCAACGCCCCTCCATCCACGCAGCCTAAATCTGGCCCAGAGGACAGTCAAGGCCGCCCCTCCAGCCTTCCGGTCAGTTATGCTTGTTATATCACTGCTGGAACATTAAAAAAGCCTTTTTCATGCTGTATTTATTATGCTAATGTAAAACGGTTAGTTTCCATTTTTGCCTTTGATTTTCCTACTGTATTAAAACATAAAATAATGTGGTTAATTGCATTTAAAGTTTACTTTTTGTCACATTGAATGTCAGGTATTAATGTTTTAAAAGCTTTTTGTGTTTGCTCATGTTGCCGCTGCTGTGCTCTCCGTCCCTCAGTGATTTTAGACTGTGTGTGGTTGTTGAGGCACTGCTGTGTGGACGATGCTTGTGGAGAAGGTGCTGTTGTAAATGAGGTGGTGCGTTGGGGCCGATGAGAAATCTGACAGTTGTATGCTGGAGCAGATGAAACAAGTGAACCGAGACCATTTGAAAATATGATTTCAGTCCAGCGCCAAGCAGACTCGTTTGTGGTGTGAAGGACCAAACACGGCATTAGAATTTTACCATAAATTCAAAAGCTAAGGGACAGTTCTTGAAGTGTTTAGGAAGCAGCCTTATAATCGATCCGTATAAGTAATGTAAATCATTTGGTAACACATATGCATGCGAAGCTGCATCTAAGCTGTGGTCTGGTTTATTTGCATCCTCTGTGTCGTGTGTCAGTTCTGTGGGATCATCAGAAAGACAGAGCGACCCCACATTAGTCAATCCAAAATATTTCTGTAGACGATGTCTCATCTTTTCTCTGTTTCTATTTGTCATTAGTCAGTTGATTTGCAGTTTAGCGTAATGTCCTACAGATAGTATTCCTAGGTAGTTATTCCTTTATGAGCTTAATGTGCCTCCACAGAACACAAATATAATAGAGCTGCACCAATTAATTGAATAATCGATTAGTTCTCAACTATTTAAAACATCGTCAGCTAGTTTGATGATCAGTTTGAATCCTTTTTCATTGAAAAAACTCTAAATTTTCCAATTCCAGCTTCTTAACTTGGAGCATTTTCCATTTTCTTTCCTCCTCTATGGCAGTAAACTAAATATATTTGGTTCATCTACAAAACAAGGCATTTTGAGACGTCATCTTTAGCTTCAGTATTTCAGAGACCAAACAACTAACAGATTAATTGAGAAAATGATCAGCAGTGAAAATAATGGTTAGCTGCGATCCTAAAATATACAAATAGAAAGCAATACCGTGCAAATCGACCTGTCAGTCACCAGAATTTGCTTTTCCCACGTGAGTGTTGATGATGTAGGATGACATCATTCTGAATGACTTGCTGTTATACAGACTATGGCTCATTTGTAAAAAGTAGGAATGTGTATGAATCCGGGCCCAAATTAAAATGCAGAAATGTATTGTGTGTTTGGTTCCCGATTGAACTACGTGCCTAAATTTGCTCTAAGCTTGAGATGAATACGAGAGTTTGTTTGTGTATTGAAATCACATGGCAGGGCTGGCGCTACATGCTGACTCGGCTTGCATCCTACAAACCTTGGTAACCATGACAACCCCTGGCACTAATGCACACTCACTTTTTTTTCTTTGAAAAAGATAAATAAGGACAAAGGCCTCCGGGTGTGTGCGTGTGTGTAGTATTTGTATCTCTGCCACTCGTGTCTTAAGAGGGAAGGAATTGCAACGTGCTGACAACAGAGCTAATACTTGAAGTAAACATTACAGTATTATGAGAAGTTAACATGAATGTGTTGGCAAGCCAAGAGAATACATAGCCTGTGTCAAAATGCACAAAAAGTAAACCTTTTGGAGTCATAAATTCAAATTGTTTCACTGCTTTTTTTAAATTTACAGGACCTGTCAGGGTCCATCGATGACCTGCCCACAGGTACAGAGGGTGCCCTGAGTCCTGGTGTGAGCACGCCAGGTGTATCAAGCAGCCAGGGCGAGCAGAGTAACCCCGCTCAGTCGCCCTTCTCGCCTCACACGTCTCCCCACCTGCCAGGCATCCGAGGGCCTTCACCTTCCCCAGCTGGCTCCCCGGCTAGCGCCAGCACACCCCGCACAGGACCGCTGTCACCCGCCAACATGCCAGGTGGGCTGATCCTTCACAGTGAAATGAGGCATATGATCGGTGACAGACTTCTGACATTTGTGATCAATAATGTGATAACACTATCCACAGTCTGTAGATTTTTCAGTATTTTGCCAGATGGCTGCTGCTTTGCTATGAAGTGCATCAATGCACAACACAATGTCCTATTTCAGTTCTATCAATAGGTTCTTGGATTTTGTTTCCACATGTAATTTAGAACACCAGTGAGAGCTAAAAATATTTTGCATTTTTACACATAGCTGACATTTAAAGTCTTAACTCCAAGCTTTAAAGATAGTGAAAGATATTGCTAAAGTGTGTGCAACTGTTTTTTCCTTTATTTTTGTAAAACTTTATAGAAGCTATATAATTCTCTCTATATAGAGCCTGCAGTAATTGGCAGCATTAAAGATGGTCTGTAATCACACTTTTCCTCAAAAACTCAGCCTTTGGTTTCCTCTGGCACCTCCAGCGCTTGGCTGGACTCTAAAATATTTGAGTTTTCGTGTTTGTTGAACAATGCTTGTTCACAAAATATACATTTGTCAGGAGTGACAGAGTGCGTCTGGCAGAGTTAAAGCTGTTAAATATGGCTTTAGGGGCAGTGGGAGGTTCAAAGTTTGAACTATCTTGTATGGTATCTTGGAAAAGTTTGCAATTGTAGCGTGTTTTCATGTTGGCCAAAGTAGTGTTTTTGTCAAGCCACTGCAGTCGGAAGCAAGTGAGAAAAGGGGTCGCTACATTTTACCTTGTTTTCCGCTAAAATAATGTAATACCTGTTAAAGAGCTAGTAGGATGCACATTCCTTCACTGGTGTTCTAGTTTTGTTGATTGCGTGTCTCCTTCCACTTAAAAAAAAACTTTTTAGGCCAGTGTTACTTCTCCTGGATGTTTGACCTTTACTGTGCAGAAGAATGTGTGCTCAGAGTTTGTTACTAGAAAGCAGTTGTCAAATCTTTCTGCTGAAAGTTAAAGATTACTGTGAGCTCACTTAAAATCTGAGTTTTGCTATAACTATTTTTGAATGCTTTTCTGGATTTGGAAAGTTGAAGCGTGCGTTGCACACGTTAAGAATGGACTTTTGTGATGCAGGAGACATTTTGCATCAGTAGCTTGAAATTAAAAAGTAACTAATTATGAATTTTTCAATGGAGAAAAAGGCGCTATGTCATTTTCAGATTTTCTAACCACATAGAAACATTATTATCAAAACGTGGCCCTGTTTTTATGTATCTTTAAGAACGAAAAACAGTGCATCCTCATCAGAATAACATCAGTAGCCTGTCATCTTATCTTTCTAAAGCTCTAACTAACTTAATTATTACTGTTTAGGGACCCAGATGCCTCCCAGGCCGTCAAGTGTCCAGTCAGATGGGAGCCTCCATCCTGCAATGAGCCAGTCCCCTATGGCCCAGGATAGAGGTATGTTACTGTTACACAGAGATTAACATGTCAAGAGTGTTTAATGTAGCACCCAAGTCTGAGCACTGACTCCTACTTCTGTCCTCTTTTAGGGTTTATGCAGAGGAACCCTCAGATGCCCCCTTACGGCTCCCCCCAGTCAGCCTCTGCACTGTCGCCACGCCAGTCGTCTGGGGGACAGATTCATCCTGGGATGGCCCCGTACCCGCAGAACAACTCCATGGGTGGCTACGGGCAGCAGGGAGGACAGTATGGCCCCCAAGGTTCGTACTTTTCAGATTCTCTCTTGTCTGGGATTGACTAGAAGGGAAAGCTTTATTTGGTTTTGAAACACTCTTATGTTACTTTAAGGCTTAAATTTAGATTTATAGAGGTTTTCCACTTAATATAGTATCTGTTTGTGAAGTTTGCTCATGTACATATGCCATTAGACAGACCTATGGAATATATCTTGCTGCCTCATAAGAATACCATGCTATCGCTGGTCCCTCCCTCTGACTCTGTTGCAGCTATTTATAGCGGTGAAGCAGAGAGTCAGCTGACGTAGCAGAGCCTCCTGTCAGTAGAGCTGAAACTGTGACAAAGGCTTGTTGCTCAGGGTGCACAGCTCTTTCAGCTAGCAGACTGAAAGAAAAAAAAAGTCTGTCTCTCACAGCTCTTTAGGAAAAGACTCTGTTGAGAGGACACTTTTATTTGTAAAGACAATTAAACTTCTGGGCACTGCAGTGATTTTTGCCAGCCAGTGTTCGGTTACAGCTGAAGTGTAAGAAATTAACAAATTTTTATTCTCTATAATGTCATCCTTAGGTTATCCCCGGCAACCTGGCTACAGCAACATGCCCAATGCCAATTACCCCGGGCCAGGCATGGGCTCGATGAACCCCATGGCAGGACAGGGTGGAGGACCACCGTATGCTGGCATGCCTCCAGGAAGGATGCCTCCTAATCAAATGGGGGCCCGCCCCTACGGCCCCAACATGGGTCCCAACATGGGCCCCAACATGGGTCCAAACATGCCTCCTAACATGGGCAACATGCCACCTCAGGTAGGCTCAGGAATGTGTCCTCCTCCAGGAATGAACAGAAAGCCCCAGGATCCCACAGCCATGCAACACCCTGCCACCAACTCCATGCACAACAGGTTGGTTCACAACGGAGCCTCGAGTGCATTTAATTACGGCACATAACATTACTGGCTGATTTCTTGCATATGCTTAACCTTCTTGAACCCTTCTGAAAAGTTTTTGGGTGTTTTGCTATTATCACATGTTCACTCACTGTAGACTCATTTTTCACTGCAGTATAAAGTCTTACACCTCTATGGAAGCAGCACAACCATAACTAGATTGTCTTTTGTCCAGTATGACAGTTATAATGTCACAAATCTTAAACTTATAGAAAGTAAAATCTGACTGTAATGTCTGATTTAACAGTTTCCGGCTCTGATAAATGGTGTAATTTTAGCAATTCTTTTAGATAACATGCCCTTCATTCATCTGCAGATTGTGGGGTTCAGAGGGTTGAATATGAAATAGGTTTACAATACTTGCATCACAGTTCTACATACTTGATTCTCATATATTTCCCCCCTGTCCAGGATGCCTGGTTACCCCAACATGTCTCCTGGCATGATGGGCTCCGGCCCACCATACGGCCCTCCCATGAACAACATGCCTGGAATGATGAACACTCCTGGTGGATCACCTTATCCTATGGGGCCAAACATGGCCAATAACACAAGTGGTGAGTTGTACAGTGATGCCTGCACCTGGCTTTGTTCGCTTTGTAATGCGGCAATTTCACACCTAAGTCCAATCCCTGTCACTGTGTCTAGGTATGGCCTCGAGTCCAGAGATGAACAATAAGATGAATAATAAAGTAGATGGAAGTGTAACGCCCAAGCCAGAGCCCAAGTCTAAGGTAATAACAGTATTTTTTTTAAAGAATTTTTTTTAAGTCTGAGCACCTCGCAGGTCTTTGATGTTCTGTAGAATTTCCACTGTGTTTTAAAAGTGGTTTCTCATTTCTCTTTCACAAAACAGAAGTCCAACTCTTCCACCACAACCAGTGAAAAGATAGTACGCCTGTACGAGTTGGGACCGGAGCCGGACAGAAAGGTGTGGGTGGACCGATATTTGGCCTTCATTGAAGAGAAAGCAATGGGCATGACCAACCTGCCAGCTGTAGGACGCAAACCCCTCGATCTTTTCCGGCTATATATGTCGGTTAAAGAAATTGGAGGCATGACGCAGGTTAGTGTGGCTTCTATAAACAACAATTAATTCAAAAAGTACATATATTACTTGCTCTCCTTTGTTTTTCTTTTCTAATTGCATCTCGTGTGTCTCAGGTGAATAAAAATAAGAAATGGCGCGATTTGGCCACGTCCCTGAATGTGGGTACATCGAGCAGCGCTGCCAGCTCTTTGAAGAAACAGTACATCCAGTGTCTTTATGCGTTTGAGTGCAAAATTGAGCGTGGTGAAGACCCTCCTCCTGAGATTTTTACAGACAACAAAAAGAACCAACCTGCTAAAGTCCAGCCCCCATCTCCAGGTGAGAGCTCGTGTTATATTTTCAAATGAACATGCATTTCAGTGACCTACATACATACACAACAAAAATACATAAATTGCCGTGTTGCAGTGCCACTAAACTCCTGTACCTTGTCTCTCTGCTTCTCTTGTGTTCAATCTGAAGCGTCCCTCTGCTCCACAGCTGGGTCAGGCTCTCTGCAGGGGCCTCAGACACCCCAGTCCACCAGCAGCTCCATGGCTGAGGGTGGAGACCTCAAACCTCCCACCCCGGCCTCCACTCCTCATACCCAAATGCCCCCCATGCCACCAGGTTCCAGGTGAGTCCCGTTTAAGATTTTACCAATGGATCCTCTGAAAGACATTATGATTAGTGAAACTAATTTCTGTCTGCCTTTCCCTTTGTCTCTCTTCCTTCTAATTTCCCTCTCCTTCCCTTTGCCTCCCTTGTAGGAGCAGCGTTAACCTCCAGGACCCTTTCTCCGAAGGAAGCGACCCTGCTTTCCCCAGGAAGAACATGACACCCAACTCCACATATCAGCCCGGCATGAACACACCGGACATGCAAGGTCGAATGGGCCCCTACGAGCCCAACAAGGACCCATTCACCAACATGCGGAAAGGTGGGCACGCTGAATCGACAAGATCTGAATGAAACTCACTATCGTAGAAGCTCAGTTAATCTCGGCTAATTAACCAGTCGAGGTAATAAGTTCTGAATGTGTTGAATTTATTTGCAGTCGGGGAGCAGTTTCTACCTGCTAACCAGGGCCCTAACAGTGGGGTGGGGGACCAGCAGCAGCAGCAGCCGCCTCAACAGCAGCAGCAGCAACAGCAGCAGCCTCCATTCAACAGAGGACCGCCTGGGGCCATGGGCACGATGCCAATGGGGCCCCGACAGCAGTATCCTTATGGACCAGGCTACGACAGGAGGTAAGAATCATTGAATGGAAGACAGCTTTTTTCAAGATCATTGATAAGAAGAGCCAAATGATATGCATATTAAGTTTATTTTGTAAGATATGGCTTTACGAGTCTTCCACTGAAATATATAGAGATATAAAGTTGTGTGATTTTTGCAGTACCAAACAAGCACATTCTCTCACATCTGGAGAGTATGATCTATTGACCAGGCATCTTTGTAACATCACAATGCTTCATTCATGGTCGTCGTATGTTGTGACATATTTTACTTTGATCAAGAAGCTGCAGCTCATGTGATTTGGATATTTTTGATAATATTTCAGTTAATTCCTCAGATCTGTTGAACACTTCTAAATTCTAACCATCCATTTTTATCATCAGTTGCACTTAAAAAACCCCAATCAGGTCAGAAAAAGTACATCGAAAGAATAAATTCCAAAACTGAATTTGTTTATCTGTGATTTGACTTCAAAAGATGCCCAATAATTGACTGGCTGGCTTCTTACGCACTTAACTAGTCATTGAGTTTGTTGTTCTGCCAGGGGTTTACATAGTTTCACTGCAGACCTTAGAACCAAATTCAGTCTTCAAATTTAAACACATCTGAGGAAAATGTCATTTTTTTTATTTTTGAAAAGAAAGATGTGTTTGGACTACTGTGCTTGTGCTATGTTGTTGTGAGTGATCTGCTCTCCTCCGTTGTTTTTGAAATGGCTATTATAAATGAAATCCAGCATATTCTTTCCTTTTAATCACCCACTAATTTATTTATTTGGATTTTTTAAGTTTCTATAATTATAATTTAACTTAATATGGCTTACAGGCAAGAGGGTGCTGATATTCTGATATAGTGCTGCTCTGAAAAATAAATCAGCAGAAATGATAAATTAGAAAATTAAATCTTTTTGTCTGCATTTGGCATTTCAGTTTAGACAAGATTGAAACTCTTCATGTCTAAGCAACACAAGTACTTTATCTTGAATGAGCCAAGTCAGGGCTTGATTTTAATGGGTACTCAGGCTGCAACTAACAATTGTTTTCATTGATGATTTGTCGATTATTTTCTCGATCGATTAGTTGTTTAGTATAGAAAATGTCCGAAAATAGTGGAATGTGTGGAAATCGGTGTTTCCCAAAGCCAAATAGAACATCCTCAATTCTCTGGTTTTGTCCACAACTTAAAGATACCAATTTACTGGCAGAAGAGTAAAAAAAATCAAATAATATTCTGGTCTAAGAAGCTGAAATCAGTCTTTTTTTCTGAAAGATTGTTGGTGACTCATTTAATAGCTAATTAAGTAATGTACTGGTCTTTGCAGCTGTAATTGGTACACAGCAGTCATAAGCGATAATTTATTTTAATAACAACAAATGGTGAAATCTCAGTTTGCATTTCTTGGAGTTTTTCATGGTATTGGCCACTTCCTGACATGCAGCCCTGAAACTTTATATTAGAACCAATTAGTGTTTTTCTCTCCTGATTGTTATGATGTTCTGAACATCACTAATGCCACTTTTAAGTCTCTTAAAACAGTGTTTTGCCATCAAAAGCTACTTACTGTTATAGTGACAGCCTCAGGAGTCACATAGTATTTGTGTTGCCATGTGATTGTAACATTAGTTGTCCGTTTTCTTTTTTTGATGTGGCTTGGCATAATTTATATGAAGCAAAAATATGAAATAAGAAACATACCTTGTGTATTGTCCTACTTTTCCCAGATCGGAGCAAGGGATGGGCCCAGAGGGCAACATGGGATCCGGTGCTCCTCAGCCAAACACTATGATGCCTGCCAACGCCGACACGGGGATGTATTCGCCAAATCGCTTCCCACCACAGCAGCCACGGTCAGTTCACATGGCACTGGTTTGGCACGTCTCTGTGGTTTGATCAGTTTCCATTGAGAGTAGCTTCATTCTTCATAAAAGACAAATACATTGCTTTTGTGACTCTTAATGTGTTAATCTGTGACTTCAATTCGTCTCATTACAAGATACCGTGTTATTTCCAGTTGTGCAGTGTAATTTAAAAAAAAAATAATTTCAGATTAATTTAACATCAATATTTTTGCCATACATTTACTGGAATATGATCCTCTCATGAAAATAAGATTTTTTTTTTTGCCTTCCTTTGTGGTTAAAATATTGACTTTGAATTTTACTAAACGTTCACAAATCTTTGGTTTGAGTTAAGAAACAGATTTGCACTGGTTGAAATATACTTTGACTTAGAAAAGTATGAATCCCATTTATTTGTCTTGTTGGTTAACAAAAAGAGATTTCCATTTGCTGTTTATTTTATACATTGACAGTTTTATAGGTGAAATTAATCCTACTAGAAAACTGAGACAAGTACGGTGAAGATTAAGTATAATTTAACTGAGCAAATGCAAAGGAACTCCTGCAGCTGGATGTCTTTTTCTTGGGTTGTAAATTCATCACTATATACCTTGATGTTGACTGTGTGTCTGTCTATGCATGTGTAACAGTCGGGCTTGCCCCAGCTTGGTGAGAGATGCAATATTTTCATGGTCAAACTGACAAGGCATGATGTTTGCAGGCATGATTCCTATGGTAATCAGTATCCTGGACAGGGAACGCCCCCTACTGGCTCTTACCCAAATCAGCAGCCTGGAATGTACCCACAACAACAGGTAAATGATCCATCTGCACTGCACTACACTAACTCCAGCTATCTTCAGTATGCTGTAATCAAATAATATCCAAGTGTTATTTTTTACTTAAGTATTTTTTCTTCTCTGATGGAGCTGCTTTCATATGGTTTTATTTTGAAAACTGTGTTGTGAACTAGTTGATTCATTTTCTGTTCTGTTGAAAGGTTGAGTAGTAAATTCATCTCTCTGTGCCTTGTTACCTGCAGAGTTACAAGCGTCCTGTGGAAGGGGGTTACCCTCCATCAAAACGCCATGAACCGGAGTACAGTGGACCTTTCCCTGGTGGACAACAAGCACCGCAGCAGCAACAACAGCAAGGAGGCGCCTCTGCACCCTCTTCAGGACAGCAGGAGTCGTACAATCAGTACAGCGGCAGCGGGCCCTACCCGGGCTCTGATCGCCGTCCACCTGGCCCCGGCAATCAGTTCCCCTTCCCCTTTGGCCGTGAACGGATGCAGGGAGCGACAGGGCCCAATGCTCAGCCTAACATGCCCCCTCAGATGATGCAGTCCGGCCCTGAGGGACCTCAGGGAGGCATGTGGCAGGGACCTCGAGACATAAACTATCAGAACTACCCTAGCAGACAGGGTGGCCCTGGAGGCCCACCACAGGGACCCGGTTATCCTGGCATGAACCGCTCAGAGGAGATGATGTCATCTGAACAGCGCATGAATCATGACGGCCAGTGGGGAGGTCAGATGGGCCCTCGACAGCCTCCCTACGGTCCAGCTGGGCCTGGCCAACCCATGCCTCGATCAGTCCAGTCCAACTACCAGCCCCCTCAGGGTGTGCAGAACCACATTCCACAGGTGTCCAGCCCAGCCTCCATGCCCCGCCCCATGGAGAGCAGGACATCACCCAGTAAATCTCCTTATATGCACGTAATGAAAATGCAGAAAGCTGGCCCCCCAGTGCCTGCATCTCACATAGTGCCCCCTCCAGTGCAGTCGCCTTTAATAAGGCGAGACATGCCTTTTCCCCCGGGCTCTATAGAAGCTACGCATCCTGTCCTGAAACCACGTCGAAGACTCACCGTAAAAGATATTGGTACGACCATAAATAATAAATATTGAAACCATCTTATGATATTGACTGTCTTTATTATTGATAGGACTTGTCTAATGTTACTTAGTCCACCTATATTGCCCTCGGCTCCGAGTTATTGCCCAGCGATACTTTGTACCAATTTAATTTTTTTGTCTTGATTTTTTTAGGAACCCCAGAGGCCTGGAGAGTCATGATGTCATTAAAGTCAGGCTTATTGGCTGAAAGTACGTGGGCCTTAGATACCATCAATATTCTCCTGTATGATGACAGCAGTATTTCCACTTTCGATCTCAACACGGTAAGACTCAATTTTGAGCACTTAATGCTTTAGCAGATTTCATGGTGATTATGTCTAACATTTTCTGTTTTCTGTTCTTTCTTTAGTTGCCTGGCCTGCTAGAGTTGGTGGTTGAGTATTTCAGACGTTGCCTCATTGAAATCTTTGGTATTCTGCGGGAGTATGAAGTCGGGGACCCTGGCCAGAGAACACTACTTGATCCTGATGCCTTGAAGCGAGACTGGGACAGCACAGAAGAGGACGAACCACGGGCGGAGGATATGGAACAAGAGGAGGAAGATGACGAAGAAGAGGAGGAACAAGAAACTGAGGGGCCAGCTCATGTGAAAGAGGAGGAGGATCAAGTGCAGTGTTCTCGGGGTAGAGATGAGAAGGCAGGACATGAGAAGGAGGAGGAGAAGAAGAGCAAAGGTCCTTCTTCTGAACAGACAGGCTTATCTCAGTCCTTACCTGCCAACGAGAGGCCCAGACAGGCCAGCAAGTTTGACAAGTTTCCCCTAAAGGTGGTACGAAAGAAAGACCCATTTGTGGCTGCGCAGGCAAATAATCACGGCAAGCTTCAAGAGTTTGACAGTGGGTTACTTCACTGGAGTGCTGGAGGGGGAGACTCAACAGAGCACATCCAGACTCACTTTGAACCACGTAAAGACTTCTTGGAACCACGAGAAAGAATACCTGTGCCCCCAGTTTTACTGAAGCGAAGAGTTCTAGAAGAAGAAATACGGGAAAATTGTTTGCCTACTGAGGAGGATAAAAGGAAGCATCAAGATGAAGACGAAAGGCCAAAAGAATCATCTTCCTCAGAGAAGGCAGCAGTCTCAGAGAAGACCGGCTCCTCCCCGAGCACTGAGGAGGAAAAGAAAACCAACTCTGAGACAAAGGCAGTTGAGAAAGGCTCTAAAAGTCACCAGGAGAACAACAGACCCATTCCTTCCTCCGTCAGTATTTTTGCCCAGAAAGCAAAGCAAACTGGCACCATCCTGGAGGATGAACCTCACAGTAAAGACGAGGGGCCGCTCATTGCACTGGCTAACTGGCAGGACTCTTTAGCCCGGCGCTGCATTTGTGTTTCAAACATTGTCCGCAGCCTCTCCTTTGTGCCAGGGAATGACCACGAGATGTCCAAACATCCAGGACTGCTGCTGCTACTGGGACGCCTCATCCTGCTCCACCACCGACACCCGGAGCGCAAACAGGCCCCGCTCACGTACGAGAAAGACGAGGATTCAGACGAGGGAATGGGCCAAAGGGATGAATGGTGGTGGGACTGCTTGGAGCTCCTGAGGGAGAACACATTGGTCACTTTGGCAAACATTTCAGGCCAGCTGGACCTCTCCATCTACCCCGAGAGCATCTGCTTGCCTCTGTTGGATGGTCTTCTCCACTGGGCCGTCTGCCCCTCAGCAGAGGCCCAGGACCCCTTCCCCACACTGGGCCCCCACAGTGCTTTGTCACCTCAGAGACTGGTCCTGGAGACGCTAAGCAAACTGAGCATCCAAGACAACAATGTGGACCTCATCTTGGCCACTCCGCCATTCAGTCGGTTGGAGAAGCTATACGGGAACCTGGTGCGGCTAATTGGAGACAGGAAGGTTGCAGTCTGCAGGGAGATGGCCGTGGTCCTACTGGCCAACCTGGCCCAGGGTGATACTATGGCAGCCCGAGCAATCGCTGTTCAGAAGGGCAGCGTGGGCAACTTGCTGGGCTTCCTGGAGGACAGTCTGGCTGCCACACAGCTTCAGCAGAGTCAGAGCTCTCTACTACACCTGCAGGGGATGCATTTTGAGCCCACAAGCCCGGACATGATGCGGCGAGCTGCCCGGGCTCTGCACGCCTTAGCTAAGGTGGAGGAGAACCACTCGGAGTTCACACTACATGAGTCCCGACTCCTCGACCTTTCAGTGTCTCCCCTAATGAACTCGCTGGTTTCTCATGTTATCTGTGATGTACTCTTTTTGATCGGCCAGTCATGACAGCTGTAGGGAGCCGTGGCTCCACTTTTTGGGGGTTTTATCCCCAATCCCCTCCTCCCTGGTAACCTGGCTTGTGTGTGTAACAGGGCAAGGAAGGTTCAAGTGACTGTCTTTAATTTATGAAAATCTTTCAGATTCCATTCTCTGTGCCCTCCCCAGGCCAACCTCGCTCGAGGAGGGTAATCACAGAGCTGTGGTGGATTACAAAACCAGAGAGATGCCGACAAAGTGACACTACTTGCAACACGAATGCCAACTGGATGACACAGAGCAGAGCACCACAGTTGGGAGACTGTTCTGCACTTGGGGGGAAAAGTACTTTTTAATAAAGATAAATAAATGAATAAATAAATAGCTGAAAAACAAAAACTGTAACCAAAGTTGCTGTCTCGTTTACAGTGAGTTTGGGAGACACAGTATGCCCTAGCTCTCCCCTCGAGGGCACGATGAGTCTGTAACTGGTTGACGTTCAGAGGTGAAGCAGACTGACAAGTGGCCTACTGGTTGTAGTTGCTGTAGTTGGATTCTCACCAGTCAGCCCGACAGTAGACAAAGTGCTGTCAATAGACACCTTCACCAGGGAGGCCTGTGCAGTGTGCAGTAGATTGTAGGACATTTTCTGTACCGTACTGCTCTTGAGTGTAAGCATTCTGTAACACACGTTTCACACAGAAGCTGACAATGCAGCTCCTCTAGAGTTTTGAGGTCATTTTAGTTTGGTGTTAAACAGAAAATGGCTTTCTTCCCCAAAGTATCAAGAACCTACAACACCCTTACCTCCTCTTATCCCTTGATTGTATGAATACCCTTATGAAAAGAAATCACCTCTTAGGACTGGTTTTCAACTTCAAATACAGCTTTGCTGTGGTGTATATATAATGTTGTACATTATACTTCCTTTCTCTGTGTCTGTCTCTGTCTGTGTCACTATTCTCACACTTGTTATTGGTGCGGGATGCAGGCTGACATTTGAGTTTGGTCCGTGACCTCCAGTCCCCACCGATTAGACCCACTCCTCTGGTCTCTCCACAGCTCCGTAGTATGGCAGACACGGCTCAAACTTGTTATCTCCTGGTACAACGAAAATAAACTAGATGAAGTACACATTTGACAAATTTTCTCCAGTCATGGATTCTGCATATTTGTATTTCAGACTATGTAGCTAAGACAACATGTAAATTCCTCCCTTTCCCTTTTTTGGCTCAATGAATATCATTTATTCAGTATGAAATCTTTATACTATATGTTCCACGTGGTAAGAATAAATGTACATTAAATCTTCGTAAGCTGTTTGATGGTTTTATTTTTTTGCACAGAGAAATGTGTGAATTCACAAGACACTTGGTTAACTGCTGAATCTCATAGGAGACGTGGTCCTAGTCAGTAGACTCACAGTTTGCTTTAACTTCAGTATTGTTTCTGGTTTTAGTCAAATTATTGCATAAATGAAAAAAGAAGCACTACAGCTATCAGTTGGTTCTTTCACTTTGAGGCAAAAAACTTGACTTTGGAGGACCGAACATAGGCTTTTCTCTGTATTAATGAAATATTAATGCAAGTCAAGTCCCTGTTATTTAGATACCACATAGATAAAGTGCATTTCTGCTGAGAAATATAAATTTACCTGGCAAGTTTAAATATAGGGATAAAACCCTATAGTATAAATAATGATTTGAATTTACCTGTGTAAACTGCATGTTAATCAATAAAACCCTTCAAAAGTTATTGAAATTAAAACTTCAAGAAAAAATGAGGCTAAGACCCTACAGTGTTGTTAATTTAGGAGATTAAACTAACTGATTTAAGTGTTATGGCTGAGACCCTGTGGTGTTATTAATAATGGAGATGAGCCTAACTTACTGAAATATTATAGCTGAGACCATACAGTGTTATTTACGGAGATTAAGCTAATAAATTTAAATATAAGGCTAAAACACTACAGTTTTATAAATAATGTAGATTAACATAAGTGATTTATATATTACAGCTGAGACCCTATGGTATTATTAACGAAGGAGTTTAACCTAACTGATTTAAATATTAGGGGTAAGACCCCTCAGCAATAATAATAAAGGAGGTTAACCTGATTAACCAAACAAAAGACATTAATATACATGAAAACAGTTTTACAGGTCATCAAACCATGATATTCTCGCTTGCACCTTAATCAGACAATAAAATAATGACAATACATCTCTTTATATGCATTTAATATATGCCAAATAACAAAAGCACATTCTTTTAAACCCATATGATACTATAATATATATATATATTCACAGAGGTATGAGTAATAAACTTGCACCACTTGAAAAACCAGCTCCATGAGGCAGCATGGAACGCCACCTGCTGGAGAGGAAATGTACTTACAATATATATATTTTTAGAACGTTGCAATGCCACTGAAATTGATGTATGGTTGCAAATTTTAGGCTACTGAATGCTTAACTAGTTTTCATAATTGTTTAAGATTTGCCGAATATATTTTTAGTGTGGTGTGTGTGTGGGAAAAACTAGTGCTGTCGTTTGACTCAAGCGCCTTTATTTTGAAATGAGGTCCGCGGCGACACCGGAAGTTAAAAGTGCCATTCGAACCGAGGTTGCTGCAGGGGGAAGATATCAGGACAAAGCGACAAACATACGCTGCTCGTAGGATGGTAGCCATATAATTAAATCAGTATTCACCATTTTTTTTATATCTGTGGAACCAGTTTTAACCGAGAAACCTCCGAAAACTGTTTAGCCGATCGTGTTTTCCCTCCTAGCTAGCTATGTTGTACGGAAAACACGACGGCGAGCGTCAGTTAGCAGCGGCAGGGCTCATGTCTGTCACAACCGGCTTCCTCACGTTTAGTCCGGTGCACCAGTGACCATGGATGTCCGAGCAGTGCTGGAGTTCGCCACAGTCACCAGAGGTCTCTCTCTGTTTCTGCAGGTGGGTATTAAAGCTGGCGGTTTGCTCGTTAGCATCCGTAGTTCACAGGTCATTGTCCTTCATTTTCCGTGATGTGTCGGTTAAGCCCCAATTGTTAGCTCTAACGACAAATTCTGTTTCATAATGTTTTTTTATTTGAGTAAAGGATTTTTTCTTGCTGAAAATGACATAAGCAAGTGACAAATGATGGCAATACATTGTGTTGGAGATGCTAAAGATGAATTTTATATATATATCTGTGCTTTTATTTACTAACAATGTCCATGTCCAAAATTATTCATATTCATCTTAGTAATCAGTGTTAAAAACAAATCAGATATTGAAATCACTAACTGTCTTTCTACATGTTTCACCTGGGATTTTGTTCCTCTTTTGTGACGATCTTGAGGCTACCTTCCCATCACACTGATCTGAAGTTTCTTCCACAGATTTCTTGATCACATGGACTGTATGTTTCAGATCATTGTCTTGATGAAAGAGTCGGTGCTGCCCAGGGCTAGGTTTTTCTGCAGAATGCCTGATGTTTTCCTTCTTAGTCTTAATGTCATCCTCTTTTCTCATGATGCCATTTACTTCAACTAGGTTGTCTGGCCCATCAAGTAACTGACTAGAGAGTCTTTTTGCCACTTGTTTATGTCATTTCCAACCAGAAGGAACCTATCAGTCAAATACAAATTCACTTTAAATTAAGTTTGGTATGGGTATGAATACTTCTGGGCTTAGCCGTTTGTGTCGCCTCTTGCAGTAACATGTTTCTGAGTGTTAACTATTGAGTAGTGTACAGAGGAATACATAACGTGTAACATAGGAAACAGACCACATGACTGTACAGCTGAAAGATATACAGATACAGTCTAGCAGGATTGATTTTAATAATGCAAAATATTTCTCTCCAGGCTGTCTTGAATGCTGCCATCCCTGACCATGAAGCTGATGCATTCAGGCCCCCTCGGACAGAGGAACCTCTCTACTTGGACTCAGTGGTGGAGTGGTTGCTGGGCGGCCTCTCTCACTGGGACGCTGAGCACTTCCTCTTCATCGCTGAAAAAGGATACCTCTATGAGCACAACTTTGCATTTTTCCCCCTCTTCCCCATCGTCCTCCGAGGCCTGGCGGAGACACTGCTGTGGCCCCTGAGCAGCTGGCTGAGCGTTCGTGGGCGGCTGCTGGTGGCCGTGGCTCTGGCCAACAGCGCCCTCTTCCTGCTGAGTGTGGTCGCCCTGTACGCGCTCAGTAGACTAGTTCTGCAGGACAGACGCCTCGCTCTGCTCTCAAGCCTGCTCTACTGCATCACACCCGCCAATGTTTTCATGACTGCTGGATACTCTGAGAGCCTGTTCGCTGCTCTCACTTTTGGCGGCCTGTTCCTCCTGGAGAAAGGATTCACCTTCCGAGCCTGCCTGGCCCTCAGCATCGCCACTGCAGCCCGATCTAACGGACTTGTCAACATTGGGTTTCTACTGTATCTTCCATCACTGCACGCCATTTCCCAGATTCGTGTATATCGTGCAACGACAAAAGGCCACACTAAAATCTTCCACTATATCTGGGTCATCATCTGTCTCCTGCTCACCTCTCTCTTGGGAACTGCAATTATTGCGCTCCCCTTCTGTGCTTTCCAGTACTATGGGTACAGGACGTTTTGCACACCGTCCACCTCTTTGGAGCGGATATCTCCTGCTCTTCTGTCGCTGGCTGAACGGAAGGGCTACCGGGTTCCAGATGAAAATGGTCCGCCACCCCTCTGGTGTATGAGACCTCTGCCGCTGCTTTATTCTCATATCCAGGATGTGTACTGGGACGTGGGCTTCCTCCGTTACTTTGAGCTGAAGCAGATACCAAACTTTATCCTGGCTCTGCCTATGGCCACCCTTGGCATAATGGCTGCTTATGCATATTTTCAAGCTAATCCAGAACTGTGCATGAGACTTGGACTTTGGGAGACAAATTCAAACAGAGGACTTGACAAACCCATGCCGGGATTCTTTAACCCCAGAGTGTTTGTGTATGTCGTACATTCTGCGGTACTCCTGGTGTTTGGAACACTGTGCATGCATGTGCAGGTAAGAAAAGCTTAAAATCTTCTTTATCTAACTTTTCAAAAGAAACAGCTATACTTATACATCTTTTTAATCTACATTTCCAGGTTCTGACCAGATTCATGGCCTCTTCGTCTCCCGTCCCCTTCTGGATAAGTGCTCACCTGCTCCTCCTCAATGAGCCGCTTCTTCATCGAAGGAAAACGTCGAATCCCAATGTACAGCTACAGAGCCATTCCAGAAACGGTTGCAAGCACACACCTCAAAACCCCATCATTGCACTGCTGCCACACTTTAAAGCCTGTTCTCCGACCACCCAGAGCATCCTGGGATACTTCCTCTCCTACTGGGTACTTGGCCTGGCACTGCATTGCAATTTCTTGCCATGGACTTAAAATAAGACACTACTCTGAGGTTTAAATGCCATATTTTTATGTAGGACTGGGCTATATACCATCACTTTTGAAATTGTATAGTAAGATCTTTTCATAACCCCATCAGTTTCTCTTATTACAGTAATAATTAACTCTTAATTACAATAAAAACACAAAGAACTTGCCATTGAAATAACTGTAAACATGAATGCATCACTTCTTCTTCATTAAAAAATATTAAACTCACTACTGGGGAAAAACAAATCCAAAGCAAAGTACAAAAACAATGCAGTTTCTCTTACTCTATTATTGCCCAATCCTACATAGACTTTATCGTAACAGGATTACATTTTTGAAGCTGATTTATTCACAAGGAGTGAACAAGTTTGATTTGTACATTTTAGTCAGACGTGTTTGTTGTCATTTGAGAACAAACTCAAATGAACACCTGAAACACTGCTCAACTCTGTTCGTTTGTAAATTTTGAGAAAGTTATGGTTGTACTTGAAAAAAACAAAATCTGAATATTTTTATTTATTGCGGAAGCTTTACATTTTTATTTACTCACTTTTACTGCACTGCACTGCATGTTTGAAGAAAAAAAAATATTCCAAGTTATAGCTTGGGACTTTTAAATGAGAATGAAAAAAATGAATAAATAAAAGAACCTCAAAGAACCTCAATTTTTTTCCTCAACTTTTTGTTTTTTTATGTAAAGATAATTGTACTTTCTTGAGGCACTGATGTAAATCTTCTATATTGTGTTTCGTTGTAAAGGAAGTTTGTTGCCAAAGTTGAAATGGCAAGTCAGGCTTGAATTTCAAATAAAAGAAGACGTCAAGTAAAGTGAAGTCACGGTTATTTATTCAGCACATTCAAAGTTTAAATATTAAAGTTGACATCCTACAGTGTTATTTCATACATTTATTTAAGTAGTTTTAATATTACGATCCTGTCCATGTGATAAATCTACCTAAAAAGGACTTCAAACATGTAGTTAAAAATTTCTGCTGAGATCTTTTTGTCTTCTTTCTGGGTTCACTTACAGAATACATCCTCCACTGCTCTGCAGGTTTTACCTTATGTCGCTTGCAGCTGTGTGTTTAAAACCACTAGAGGTTGCTGTTACTCATTAAACAGCGTGGTGCACCATTTAATCTAACACTTGAATGTTTCTCTGTGCATGCTTCTATGGAAAAATCCGCTCTCAGAACACCAAAATCAACAAGTTAATTGAACTTGATTGGCTATTTGTGCAGTTTCTAAACAGATTTTGAATACAACTATAACAGTAATGACTTAATGCCTTTCACAGCTGAATAATGTAATTAGTTTAAGATGTTACAGAATTACTTCTCAGGCCTGTGTAAACAGTGATTTTAATGCAAACAATTGTCTACGGCCAAAAAGTAAAGAATGCCTGCAGTGGCTCAGATTTCCCATCCGTTAAGCAGAGTAAATGGACTCCAAATGTAATCAACTAAACATGAACACATTTAACCCTTAACGAGGTCCAAATGTGGCGAGAACTTCCTAGCAGCATAACAAGCCTGGAGAAGCACTGAATTATGTTGCAGCATGCTGGCCTTGTACTCTAAAGCACCTCAACCAGTAAGCTCATCACCTGTTTACCATCACAAGGCCACAAAGTGTTTAACATAATTATAAGTGCGCTGCGGCCCCCTCAAGTCTTAATTCTCAGCAGGTGTTGGTTCAAGCTCTGGAGAATAAGTCAGTGCACAGACACATGGAAAATATTCAGACTTTCAGCTTTTATCAAACATGTGCATTCAAGTACATACAATTAAGGATTTATTACCACTTTGTAATATTAGCAAAACTGAAACTAGCCTACTGCTACTAATTTTAAAGCAACATGAGTATTAATGTCTCTTAGATTGTTTGCAAAAAGTATATAAGATGTTTCACGATTGGTAAATTAACATTATATGTCATTTTTAGCCCAAGTGCATTTACTAATTTATTTACACACTAACACAGCCACCATAGAAAGTCCAACTGGGGACATTTGGGGTTCAATGTCTTGCTGAAGGACTCTTTGATGAATGGATGGGAGGAGGTGAACTTTCTTTTTCTGCACTACCTCAAATGTCCTTCATAGTTTACAGGTAAATGTCACAGAGACGTCCTCGTGTCCCCAGGCATGGACAAAGTCAGTGATGCCCTCGTAGCAATGCTTTTCTCTGTTTTGCACAGATGTTCCAAGTTCAGCAGGAGTCCTCCCGTAACCCAATCGTTTCAAAACTGAAATTTATATGAGGCTAAAACTATGATGAAAGTGACTTTTTGGAGTGCTCAGTGTACACAAGATCTGTTATTAGCCAGTGCATTTATAAATTAAATAAAATGACACATTATATGAGAACATTTGAGTAAAATAAAACGTTCTAATAAGTTTATAGAATACCCACCATGTTCATGCTTTTACGTGTAGAACAGAAATTCTCTGCAGGTTGTTAAAGAGTAGACAGAGTAAGCAGCTTCCAAAAAAGTGAGATTTGTCCAAAATTTCTGACTCAAAAAATACATGAAATGTCCATGCCTATAGTAGTTACATAATTTAGTTTTATTCTTTCTTTTTTTGCATAGGTAATGTACCTGCACCAGAATCACTTTGTCTGAACTGTCACCCAAATTACTTTTAAACAAAAATGATTATTAAAAATGAAGATGAGCATTAATAACCTGTAAGATATACCATTCTGTTTCCAGCTGGTAGCAAAAAAATGCGACTCTTGTCCAGCTCAGTGGCCCTCAAATGTTTGCATATAATTATAGTTATTAAAAGCATATAAATAAGACTAATTCCAAGGCACAAAGTCTGAGAACTACTGCTCTAGATAGCTTGCACTCACTGTGATTTTAATGTGAAACATGAGCTGAGAAAGAAAGTGGAATTAATGTGACTTATATTTTACTTAATTTTTAAACTTATTTATAACTTTAAAAGGGTGCAATTATCAGGTTAAAATCTAAACATCTATCGACTTACTGTTTCAGGATCTTAACAGCCCCCCTGCTGATGAAATTTTAATTATTTAAGTCAATTAAATAGGCTTTATTGGCACGACTATCATAATCCTGTTGTCTGATCTGTAAAAACCAGCACACATGTCAAGACGTGTGTGCTTGCGTGCTTACGTCAATGTCACGCAATGACGTACATAGGCTGACGGCAAAAGAAAAAGGAAATGTGAACTGCTGCTAGAAGCCTGAGCCGAAGCTCATCAGTTTGGGTTGAATTTTTGGTAAAAGACGGGTTAATTTAGCCAAATGACTACCCATATGTATACGTGGCTTTAATTTAACTACCAAAGATGGTAGTTAACCCCGAGTCAGGCCGGGAACTGATTCAGCTCGTAAAACTGAAATACGGAGAGGAATGCCTTTGTTGGTTCGCTAGCTAGCTAGAGTTAGCTTTCAGGATGGGCGATAGCCGAACCACCGAAATCTAAATGTCTAGCGACTGAATCTTGAGAGGACCCTCTCTCGGCGAGAAAAGGGAGCTCTGTGTGTGTGCCTTCAGCTACCTCCCAACCGCGTTGACACTGTTTACACGATGAAGAACTGCGAGTACCAGCAGATCGACCCGCGGGCTCTGTCAGTGTCGCCGCTGTCGGCACAGAACCACACCGAGAAGAAGGAGCAGCGTCCCCGGAGGAAGTGGGAAGTGTTCCCGGGGAAGAACAGGTTTTTCTGCGACGGACGGATCATCCTAGCCAGACAGAGCGGTGTCCTTCCTCTGACACTGGGCCTTATTGTTGTCACTTGTGGCCTTTTCTTTGCATTCGAGTGAGTATGTTTCATTGCAGGGGGGTTCATGAATACAACACGAGAGGTCTTTGCTAATGTGGAAGCTGTAAAATCCTTACACTTCATTTTTTATCCATGTCAGTACAGTTGAGGATTAAATGTGGTTTCTTTTATAGTTGCCCATTCCTGGTGGAGCATCTGACCGTCTTCATACCTGTGATCGGTGGGGTGCTTTTTGTGTTTGTGGTCACCTCCCTGCTGAGAACCAGCTTTACAGATCCAGGCATTTTACCCAGGGCCACCCCAGATGAAGCTGCAGACATAGAGAGGCAGATAGGTAAGGCCCATGCTGGCAGTGCACACCAACTGTGGGACAGATGGGGTAAAAGAGCTTTGCCATATGGGGGATCTCTGAGGGAGATGGTTGTTGTTGAACTGCAGACCTAAGCTGCTTACTGTTTGTCATGGCTGAAGAGCACAAAAGCCAAACATAAGTTGAT
The DNA here is from genome assembly GCA_024666655.1 of Dascyllus trimaculatus. NCBI lineage: Eukaryota > Metazoa > Chordata > Actinopteri > Pomacentridae > Dascyllus > Dascyllus trimaculatus. The sequence continues at coordinate 10,589,144 of CM045451.1, read as the reverse complement.
TTATGTTTTTATTTATCCCTTATTTTATCATGTGTGTGTGTCATGGTCAAAACTGTTTTGATCAAAAGTCCCTTCCCTTGTACTTTTCTATTTTAAGATACCTCAGGATCCTCTACGTATCGCCCCCCTCCGCGGACCAAGGAGATCCTTATCAACCAGCAGGTGGTGAAGCTCAAATACTGCTTCACTTGTAAAATGTTCCGGCCTCCTCGGACCTCCCACTGCAGCCTGTGTGACAACTGTGTGGGTAAGGATGTGGTGGGAAGTTACCACTTATTCCATCTGTAATAATTTAACTTTCCACCATTGCTAGGTGGAACGTGCTGTACTGCTTGGCTCAGGGATTTTTTGTAATGACTCACTCTAGTTAAAATCAAGTTTTTTACTTTGTCAACATGTCCTTGTGGTGTTTTTTATATGCTAGAAGATTTGTCATTAGCTGAATAGGTAGTCAATGCCACATCTGAGCCTTTCCACTTTGAAACTGCAGTATACTGATGACAGTCTCAAAGACAGAGGTTTAAACTTTTTTGGTTTCTTGTGTAACAAACCTTGGTAATCAGTCCTGTTGGACATACATGGCTGAATTGCTCCAATTTAACTACTTGTTACTGGTTAACGTACAGTAGTTTAACAGTGTTTGAGCAGAATCATAGGTGAGCTGGTGTGCTGAGCTGCAGCAAGAAGGGAAGTGGCATCAGGAGAGAGGCAGGGACCTTATAGAGCCACTTTAATACTTGAAAGGATTATTTTCATGGAAAAAACTTGTAATTATTTTACTTTGACACACAAAGGAGTCAATGACTGGAGAGGGACTTCAGCTTTTCTTTAACAGTCCACTTTTCTGTATTAATCTCCTGATTTATATATTGAATGTAAGATGCATAAATGTTTCAATATTGCAGTATGCACAAACACTTGATCTTTCAACTGAAACCTCAAGTCCGCCTCACAACCTGCCAAAATTTTAAATAAAAATAAAACTGGGTGACTGACTGGGTAGGCAAGACAGAGTTAAATGCTCATCATTAATCTTTCTTATTAAAGGTCAGATTTCCATTTTCTAAGTGTGTCTTAAAACAATACTCACATGTCCGTATGATTTTTAAAATAGTTTTTGTTTTTCTGTAGTACAGAGCTGAATGATTTGGGGGAAATATCTAACTCTAACTTTTATGGCAGAGATTGTGATTTTTTTTTATGCAGTATACCTTTTTCTTCAGTTTGACATACACTGAGTAATAGATTTAAAACATGTGACAGAGCATTACCTCATAAGAAACTATCAAATGCGTAACTGTGATACTAGGCTACATGACCTTGTAAAAACCACTGAGATGACCGTTTAAACCCTGGATCAGAAGCAGCACAAATTATGCATCCTAAGTTTCAGATTTTGCAGATTGTTAAGCCTTCTCCTGTTTCCACTGACTGGTAAAAGATCCTGACCAAAACTACTTCTAATTGAAGACATGATGAAAATAGTTGTGTTTCTTCCAAGGTTACAGTATTTTTAATAGGGAATTTCCTTGTGTTTTCCCTGATGCTGTGATTCACTGGAGGGTTCACAACACAAAGAGGCAATTTACTACTAAAAGTTCTGTCAATTTGAACTTTGTATCCACTCGATTAGTCAGACTCAGCCTCACATGGGCTTCAGTTCAACTTTCAAATTCACTTTGAATGTGAAGGACTTTGTTCCCCATCACTTGCACTGAAATTGCATTAGAGGGGATTTTTTAATTTGTGGGCCACCATGAACAGGGTGAATGACTGCAGCAAGCAAAACATATTTCAGTGTTCAAATGACTTCTCTGCTGTTGTTTTAAGACTTAGAGACTTTGGAATTTTTTTGAAAAGTATAATAGGTTCAGGATGAAAGTGATTTAGGTATTAGTAAGGTGCTGCTGTAGACTAGGATTTACATTATTACCCCCAAACACCACCAAAAAAGTAGCAGATACAGATCCATTAAAAGGTGCCTAGACTGCTTCATATTCTGTCAGTTGGCTTAGGAAATTGTTACTCTCTTTTCCTCAGTAATTTAATTTGTTTTGTATTAACCTTTTTCAAACTGCTGTAAACCTGCCTCTAATCTCTGGTATGCATACTGTTCTTTCACCCTCAGAGCGGTTTGACCACCACTGTCCGTGGGTAGGAAACTGTGTGGGAAAACGCAATTACCGCTTTTTCTACAGCTTCATCATCTCTCTGTCTTTTCTGACGTCTTTCATATTTGGCTGTGTCATCACACACATTACCCTACGTGAGTATTCTCCCTCAAATGGCCTTAATGATTCTCCTGTCATGTTGTCAGAAACCACTTTAAGATGTTTTCTGTTTCGTTTTGTTTTTCTCCAGGTTCTCAAGCAGGTGAAAGCCTTGTTCAAGCCATTCAAAAGAGCCCTGCGAGATATCCTTTTGTTTATTCCGAATGTTAACATTATCAGCCTTAAATGTCTATGCGATTAATGTGATGTTTTTGAAATTGCGACCAATTTGTGCCAAGAAGGAACAGAAGTTATGCTGTTGACAAGGCATTTCCCGCTGCTTCTCAGCCTAAGCCCACACTTAATAGGATCAGAGAGTTAGAACCCAGCAAAGCAGTGCTTTTAGGCAGATGGCTTTCCAGTAGTAGGTTTGCTGCCTCATGTCCTTGTGAGATGATGTCAGTGGCTCGACAAATATAGACTTGTGTGACTACAGGGTTGTTCAATTTGTTGTTCCCGAAGAGAGCGTGGACTAATTTCCTCATGCAGTGGATGAAATGCAGGATGTTATGTTATTGTGGTCAGAGTATATATAGAATGTTGTTTCCTATCTGTCATGTCATGGTGCAGATGATATAACTAGATATTTTTTGCAACTTATTACATCAGTTTTCACGTTGCGGTTAATTTAGGAATCTTCTGTGACAGTTTAAAAACCATAACTGCATTTTCTTGGCATTAACTTGTCTGATTCAACAATCTTATTTGCCTTTTGCATACATGTTAATTATGGCACTCTAACTGTCGTGTGCTAAGTGATTATTGATGACGGTGATGTTATGCCTTGACTCTTCTGTGTGCACTGTGGTGGAGTTGGTGATTTGTTTCTTCTCCATCTGGTCTATTCTGGGCCTCTCAGGCTTCCATACCTACTTAGTAGCCTCCAACCTCACCACAAATGAAGATGTAAGTAGCGATATCTTAATATGACAACACCAATTCATGTTCAGTTCATGTGAGAATACACATGAGCTTCTGACAGCTGTTGAACTGATGGCTTATTTTTCATATTCATTGTGCAGATAAAGGGATCCTGGTCAAGTAAAAGAGGTGCAGAGGATTCAGGGAACCCATACAGTTACAACAGCATCATAACCAACTGCTGCGTGACGTTATGTGGCCCCATGCCCCCAAGGTGAGTAAGGATGTCAGGAATTCTTATCATCACCCTCGCACATTTAACACATTTAAAGTTCACTCATCACCTCAGCAGCTTAGTGTGTTGAAGCGTCACCTCTGTTCCCTGCCAGTGAAAATGCATCATGAGTATTGCTGTGGCGACAGCATCACTTGGAGTTACACTTGCAGTTAGTGTTGGGCTTTGAGAACCAGTTTCAGGATTCAATTTCCAAAGAAATAATTGAGGAATTGTAATTTCAACTCTGCTTATTGGTGCCTAAACAATTTTTTTTTTTAAATGTTGTACTGCAAATACATCCCACAGAGTAATTAGTAACTCCAGTTTAATGCATGCATGTCTTCCCTTTTTGTAAACAATACACTGGGGCCAGTTGGGTTACTTTCATGTCGCCTTTTGCGCTTCAATGCAGCCTAAACTCAGCTGGTATCAGCCATTTACATCTGTTTGCTTCTCTCATGAGTTCTGGGCTCACAAACTGCGTGTTAATACAGCTGATTAGAGAGAGATTCATATCAGCTGCTTTGTGGTCACCTGTTTTGCACTGCTAATCACGGATGCAGGGAGAGTTTTCTTCCTGAAGGGAGCAGGAACAGCAGTAGCTTAGCTTCATTTAAAGCTACAGACACATAAGCCATCTGTTTAGAACAATGCTAAAACCAGCAGCTATGTAGTCATCATTAAAGGAACCATCTTTGTCTTTGGAAAGACACATTCTAAGGACATATGTAGTTTCATTTATTTGCTGAAAAAGGGACAATATGCAACCTTTAAGTGACAGACAAAGATGGGCAGTAGTGCAAGAAGTACTCAGTTATGAACATACTATTGATTAAAGTACTGCATTAAAAGTCTTACTTTAGGAAAAATTATGTGAGGAAAACGTACTTTGTTATTAGAAGTTAGTGTTCAATGCACAAAAAAGGTTCCTGTGACTGTTTTACTATAAAACTGTACATTGTCAGATTATTAGTACTTGTACATTGCTTGCACATTAATGTCGAACCAGATTTTAAGTATTGTAGTAATGAGAATCAAGACTCATAAAGAACCTAAATTGATCTGCAGAATTGGAATCAGGATTGTTAAAATATAAAAAAACACCCAATCCCATGTGCAGTCAATGCTTACGTGCACCCTAACCTAATCCTCTGTTGTGTTCTCTAGCCTGATTGACAGAAGAGGTTTCGTTCCTCCCGATGAGGCGATACCTGCTGCTTCTGCCTCAGAGATCGAGCTGCCTCCCTTCACGACCAAGAATGACGCAAACATGGTAGGATAAAACAGCTTGTCCCGACTGTCCCCTAGCTCCTGTGTTGCTGTTGTTAGCCTGCCCCCCAGTGTGTGCCTTCCCCACCCAGTGTGTCCCGTCTTTGATCCTCCAGACACCAGCTTCAGTCCAAGCAGAGTTGGCCTCCTGCAGTTCCATTAACGTGTTTTCATCACTCTGACAGTGGCATATTTTTTGTATGTACTATCTCTGAATTTAGAAAGAACATCATGTATTTCTGTAACAGTTAATGGCCTACTGAGTAGTCTGACAGGACTAGAACGACCTCACCGGGGCTCTGGTTGGGTGGCTTGGAACCGACACACAATATAAAGCCAAACATTCACAGTACAAGAGATCCATCTGGCTAATAAGAGCTAGCACTGAACAAAAAAAACTCAGCTGAAGAGGTAATTTATCACCTGTGTTCTTTGAGCTTGAGAACAAAATGTCTTGGACGTCACTTGTTGCGCTGTTTGGCATCATTGAGCAGTTAAAAACGCGAGAAAAGTGGGCAGAGAGTTTGAAGAGTGTTTACTGCCAGAGAAGCAACCATTTGTTACGCGAGTTCTCTGTCACCCTACTGCAGATTTATGACGATCATTGTGTGCTGCTGGGCAGTAAACGCTTTCAACTGTTGCACATTTTGATATTTGTTTTGCTTAGACTTTTAGGAATCCATCGTGTTGCTGTGTCTACCTCCTTGTTTATCTACTACTGAGTTTGCTTGTATGTTGATGTGAAGGTTAATGTACACAAAGGATTTAATTCCTGACTTTTATTATAACATGCAAATGTGTTGGAGTTAGCAGCACTTTATCTCAAATCATTTGTCACTTGCCTTGAATACAAGGGGTCGACCAGTTGTCGATTTGGGCGATTATTGGATCTGACATCCAGCACTTTTACGATTATTGTTACTTGTCATTAAACCGATTTTCACGATGTTTTACTTTAGCTCTGTTGCAGCTGCTTCTTTCTGTTGTTACCAGAGTAATGTTCCTGCTAGAGCACTGTCTGATTGGTTATGAATCACAAATAATAGTCGGTCAGACACTTATATGTGAGAAATGTGTCATTAAATTAAACATATGGAAAAGACCAATAAACAAAGGCATTTTAAAGAAGCTCTTGGATTTTTGACACCAAGATTTTTATTTTTACTGCAAATGTAAAGCTCTAAAATATCATTTATCAGTCTCCCTTGTCACTAATGATCAGTAACAACATCGGCCCTGAAAGAAACACATTGGTCGACCCCTTTTGAATACATTTGTCTCAATTTTGTCAACATATCAAATATCTTTTATTAGCTACATTGCTTTATTTTCTTAGAACTATTTCTATTTTAACACTTACACAAGTGTTCTTTTATGTGTGAAATAAACATTATTTTTGTATTTTGAGATTTTGGTCTCTGTTTTGAGTTTTACATCTTCATGTGTCTAACATTTGGGGAACAAGCTGTATTGCCCATGTTAATGAACAAAAGGGGTTTATGTAAAAGGAATATTTGTATGTCTGAAACTGCTAGATGAAAGATTTGACGCTCCGTGTTGTGCTGTATCCATTCCACCCTGCTAGGAGGAGAACTGTCAGGATTTTTCTTTGTCCTGCACAGCCTGAAGGGCGCTGCTGCATGTAGACGGTTGATGGTAAGAGTAGGGTCGAACATTAAACCAATCACAACGTCGCTTCACTTGCCATTCACCGTGTCCTCTGTCATGTCATTTTTGCAGTAGCTGTCACCTCTCTAACGGTTATTTGTTTTCTGAGATGTATTAATTTTCCGCGGTCGGGGCAGATCTTGTGATTGGTTCGTGGTGATGGTGTGGATTACTTGTGAATCATGTGAATGTGCATGCTTCACTACCATTCATTCATCCTCTCATTAACCATGTGCTCACTCACTCAGTGCTGGATGGAGCTTGTTGTTTTAAAGGCTGATGATCTTCTTTGTTCTTCTAGTTAACATGAGTTTTTGTCTTGGTTTGGGCGTTTTTATGCATGCATAGTGACACAGCAAATACATAAACTGTATCTCCTTTTCTTTGTTTGAGCCAGAAGAGATGCAAGACGAAGCAGCGTCTTCTCACACACATCTAAATCTTTCTGTGTTTTATATCGTTCTAATTGCATCGTCTGCATCTAACTCACTTCCTCCATGCTTTTCCATTTGAATCTTTTTCACAGTTTTCACCAGAGCTCTCATTGCTTTCACTGTGCTTTTTTTAAAATTCCAAACTAATCCTCTAAATCACATTGCAGAATTTTCTATGCTCTGTTTTTACTGTACTGTCACTGCAGCTCGGCCTCTCGTAACCCCCTCATGCTCTTCCTTTTTTCTTGATTTCCTCTGTTCTTTCCTCTTCACACAGTGCACTCAGAGCACAAAGGACGTGCTGGAGAGGATGATCCACTCCTCCTCTGAATTAAATGGCCTGTGCCCCCCTGGTACCCCAAAGACCACCCCTCTGGTCCTGGAGGTCTCCAGCACCGCCGCACCAACCGCAGAGCCTTCACCCCCCGCCGGCTGCTCGCGTCAGCACCCCCGCCGGCCCGCTCCGTGCCCCCTGTTCAGCAGAAGCAACAAGAGCGACTCGCTTCACTCGATCAATCCAGCCTTCCGCCTGGCCTCCCCCTCACCGTCGCTAAGCCGCACGACCCTGATTCTGGGTGACACACCTGATATCGGCTTCAACACGCTGCACTGAGAGCAGCAGAAGGAGCCATAGTGAACTTATCCTGCTGCACACAAAAACCGCTGCTCTGCTCATTTTTGGAACCTCCTTCCCTTCGTGGCGGTCGTGATGCATGTTGCGTTTCTCAAGGTGTCATTGTGAGAAGCTGATTAAGTTAAATCACCAAGTCCTGCTGTGTGTCCTTCAGAACGGAGGTAAATCTTAGTAACACTTGGAAGCACAAAATAGAGATATTTTTTTAAAAACACCTTTTTTTAAGACGCCCAGAACATGCCTCCACACCTTCCGCAGAACCTCAAGTGTTTAAGTTCCGGCTATTGTCTTATGCAAACAGGTATTTAAATCTGGGAATATTTTGACTGTGGATGCAAGAACAAAAGTTTTGATTTCCTGAACTGGCAGTGCTCTGGATAGCAAGCCACTTCAGGGTTATTGACTCAAGAGTTAGCCTTACGTCCTGTCATCTCCAGTTATCAATCCACATCATCTCAGTGTCGCCGGGTGGATCCATCACAGTGATAATCAGAGTTAAAACATGGAGGGCGAAGTGCAGTTTTAATTTAAACGTCTTCATGTCGAGGTTTTTGCTGTATTTTGTAATCAGTTCTGCATGTCTTGTACATCAGATGTTCTTAGAATGGCAAATATCTTGTTTTTTTGTGACGTGTTTCACTTTAGGAAATTGAAAGAAGATATTTTAAAACAGGTTAAATGGATTGCTCAGACTTTTCCATGTATGTGAAATGTGTAGCATTTCAGAAATAGCCACATATTTTATGTCGACTTTGTTTCATAATCTCGTGTTTTTGACATCAAAACAAAGTATTTAAATCAAATGTGCTGCTCGGATTCAGCAGTATTTATCACTGACACACACTGTTTACTGTTAATGTAAGCTACTGGGATGTTTCGAGTACGCGCGAGCATCTGCTTTATCTTTGCCTAAAGGCACACCGACTGTACATTACCCGTCATGTGTGTGTTTGTGGTTCCAGGCTCGACGTATGGACCGTCTCAAGGAGAATAACGTTTCAGGATTGTTGATGAGGCCTCTTTCGTGGCTGTGACCTTTTCCTACTCTTACAGCATGAAACTCAATCTCCCCTTATGTGATGGTGGAGTACAATTTCTAGTGAGAGTAAAAGGCAGGGGTTGATTTGTGCCACTAGGGGGCAGGATGTGAATATTGATTGCAGTCTAGTCTGACAGCGATTTTAGTAATGTGAAACCCATTAGAGGAGAAAGGCCTTTTGATGTTTTATTTATTTTTCATTACCGAGCTTTGAAGCTGTACAGAGGTTGTGAGTCTGTGAAGAGCCATAGTCAGCGGGTCGATCATTTATCAGTCTGCATCGAGACCCCATAGGTTGTGTAGACAATTACAAGCAGTGCTTGTATGAAAAACTTGTTTGTATTTTGTAGGGTGTAACAGTGGAACTGTAACATTTGGTCAATAAATATGATCAGTTTTGTTGACTTTTTCGTTGTGACGTTTTTTTTCTCTCTTCATTTTCCACATTTTGACCTGAACAGAAAAGGGCATTAATTGCAAAAATCATGTGTTCACTTACTTTAAACAGAGCCATGTCAAAACATAATGCAGCACATACACGGTTCATTCTTTCTGACGGCTCCCTCATGGAAACAATGAGGAGATGCATGTTAGCCACATGTGCTTGGACAGGCAGACATCCAGTAATAAAAAGAGTGTGTGAGGTGAATTCATCAGATACAGCAGCAGACACAAACCTGCAGGTCAAGAATTCACATGCACTGATTTGTCTCTGGCGTGGAGTTACAACAAGGTGACTGAGGAATCAGTGGAAGATCTGTGGTTGTTCTTACACCACATTAGTTTATTAGTTTATGTATATTCCAGCAGAAGGCAAAAATTAAAGCAATATTCGTTTGAAAGGACTCCTCACTGCTCTGAGATGCTCTCCCATCAAATGTGATTACGTCTTTTGAACTGCAGTTTAGAGATTCTTCTTCTTGTAAATGGCACCATGAGTGTTTTCCTGGCACTGCTGACCACCAGATGTTTACTCTGTGCCCAGCGTGGTGCTTTTTAAGATGATGTTCTGCCTGAACTTATTGAAATTGATAACTGGAGAAAGTCAGCCCGAAGGCCGGTGTTCACAATGGATGGAAACAGCAGCTGAGGCTGAAGGCCGACTGCACACAGCTGTCACTGCTGTGTACAGAAAAGTGAGAATGTTGCTTTAAGGCTTTCCAAAAAACATTTTGGAGGTTTTTTGTGTTTGTTTTTGTGAAGGGGCGTCTGCATGCGACAGCTGGTGCCTCCTGTTACTCACCTTTCAGACGATGCGGTGAGAAAAATGTAAAAGAAAGTTAGTTTTGGAGGCAGTTTCGGCACATTTTTGAGTGTAACTTATAATAAAGGGGTGAAAATCGTAGAAATAAGATGGCTGAAGACATGAACTCACATAAAGGATCATAAAGGTCGTAAAGGTCATGCTTGCACGGTACAGACCTTCACACAACCGAACAACATCTTTACAGTGAAATATGACAATTTTAATGGATTTCTTACATTTTTATAAATACATATGAGCTCATTTGACTTCAAAAGACTCTGGCATGTCAGTATGGCAACCTGTATATCTTTAGCTAACATGAAACAGATGGTCAGACCTTTGGCTCGGTGTCTCTTGGAGGGAAAAAGCCAAAGCATCACTACCTCAGCAGCTGTGTTGCATTTTCACCGCAGCCCGGCGGAATAAAAAACTGTTTGCAGGAGACGAAGAAGTTTCGCAAATTGCGTTTCGGCATTTAACAAAGCCAGTGGAGGTCATCAGTGTGTAGCCGGTTTATTTGTATACAGCGTTCACATGAGGATTATTTGCTGGCTGCAGGTGATTATTCGCTTGCTGGAGTGTATCATGCTCTTTAACCCCAACTGGTGTGGCACAGAGGCAGAGCAGGCCACCCAGTCAGCAGGGGAGAGTTTCCTGCTTCACTGCTGGTTTTTGTGAATGAGAGCGTGTATTTTAATAGAAAAATGGCTTTATTTTACTTCATAAAAGGACTAAACTTAATGTCTCATTTGAAGGCTGATACTGTGTCTTTTCTTGGAGTGCATGAGCAACATACAGTAACCGGACAGCAGGGAAAGCCAGCTCTTTTCACTTCAAACTAATAAATTCCAGCTCCTCCAAAGAAATTATCCACCACCAATTTACCTCTGGCCGTCATCCACCATGTGATTCACCGTGCGCTTCGTTCCTCTTCGCCTGAGCCATGTTTGGCTCTGCTGTCATGTGTGCAGCCGTGTGTCACACTCTCACAAGTCTTTTCCTCATCGCTCGCTCTGGTCTGAGCCGAGCAGAAGTGAAGGACCTCTGTGAGCAAAACAGGTGACTCACAGTCAGGGCAGCTGTCAGCATCACTGCTGAGCTAAAAGCGCGTCTCTATGCCGGCCAGTGAAGCTGGATATAATTAACCCTGTGCTGAGCAGAACAAACCAGCCTGCTCTGGGGAGGTGGGGTGGACTTGCAGCTGCCAGTGAGCCGAGTTTGTTGCCACTGCCAGTGAAACATGAAACAACCGAATCCGGTTCCTGACGTGCACATGCTGGCGGTTAAAATTTTCTGAATCCTGGATGCTGAACTGTAATACAAACAAACTATTCTTGCAAAAATAAAATGTGGATGCTGTGTATGCTGCAAAATTTCCTCAGCAAAACCACACATCCTAAAGAGTCTCCAAGCACATTAACATTTTGCAACCCCAGCTGTCGCTAAACGCAGTAAAGATTTCCTCATACGATATATGAGGCTGGGTGTCTACGTGTGTGCTCAGGGCTTATACATATATTTGTGCTGTGCTTTTCTGGGGATTCGTTTGGGTGTAACAGTGGTGGATTTGATTATCTGTGTGTTTGGGCACGGTGGCTTGTGTCAGCTTCACCTCGAAGCCTTGTTCAAAGACTAGAGCAGGGTCAAACGGTCAGAGCAGGCCTGCAGATCTGACAACAATAAACAGGTTATTCTAGGTTGTAACACAAAGATAAATTCATGCCATTTATTTTATATTGGTATTTAATTCCTGTGCTATGTATCAGTCTGGCACAGTGACACAAAAGCTGCTATCACTGTTGTAGTAAATGGAGCACGTACACAGTTCAAAGTCTTGGTCTTGATGCGTGACTCTCCTCATATCTCGCAAACAATCGTGAAAATAATTTCCACTTTCCCAAGATACCATATGTTTCAAACTGCAGCATTCTTTATTTTATTCACTGTACCGATTAGATAAGCCAATAAGCAAAAAGACGTGAGATATCATCGGTTCTTGCAGTGGAAAAACATCGGCTTGGTGCGACCAAGTGGAAAGCGCTCCCCATGGTAACCTGAATATGTGCCATGGAGCTGGATTAGTGTTGCAGGGTACCACAGGGTCAGACCTTATCACAGCAGCCATTATCATCAAGACTGTTTGATATGGCCTCAATCAATCTGCTAAGAAATACTCTGGTTACTCACGAGTCGTGTTTTTTCATAAAACTCATTTGCCAGAAGATAAACCTGTTTTTTTTTTTACACCCCACTTTTTAAAAATAATATTCACGTCCATACCTTACTGACATTGTATAACACAAAAGAAAAATGACTTGACTTATGTAACAGACAGACATCTCTATGTACATTTTTCTCTGTAACATACACAAACATCTGTGTCAACATTATTCTGTGAACGTCTATTCACTAACAGGCCTGTAATGGCACATAGCACAGGAATCATAGCGATCCCAATGTTATCTTTAGCACTGAACATGTTTGCTCCTGGTAGAGCAAGAGCATGGAAACTGGGAATAACCACTTTAAATGCTCTGTTCTTCTGCCTGGGAGAATTAAAATGCATTTTCAGATATTAAAATTTTCAGGTGAAGGTGAGTCTACTTATATTTTGCAATGATGAAACTGCAAACTGCACAAGAAAATGATTTAAACAACATAATTACAGATGTATATTCATCTATGTGAGTGTGCTATAGTGCGTTTTGATATTTGGCACCTTTACTGCTCCAGTATACACCAAGTAGCCACAATATTAGGCTGTTTTCGACTGCAGGGACTTGCAAGTCATTTTAGGGCAACCTTATACCTTTGTGCATGTTCCAAACACAGAACCTGCCCCAGGAGAACCTCTTTCAGCCCTGTTTTTGTGGTAGTAAAAAGTACCCCTGCCTCTGACAAACTGCTCAAAGGTCTTGACACTGCTTGCTCAAACTCGGAGATGACAGCTAGCACCAGTTTTTTGTTCTCTTGATGTCCTTGTCAAGTAGAAAACATCGCCAACCACAAAATTAACGATGTAGGCTAACAAAAGTAACCCTCCATTGCTCTATTTCTTACATAGAACTGGAGTCACATCCATCAACCACTATCAGGTGGAGTTTTGGTGACTTGGAGTTTACGTAGCAGTTGAAGCTGTCAGATCCCACACTGCAATGGCAGAACGGCAGGCGGCAATGCACATTATAAATCCGATTCCACCCTTTCCAAAGCTTCAGTCTTTGGTTTCAGTGAGCAATGATCAGCTCACCAAGCTGCGAAACCGGATCTACCCATTTAAAAAACCTCAGTTTTGCACCCCTACATAGAATCAGATCACTTGCATGGACAGTGGGGTGTGTTCATATAGTTCTGCAAAACAAGAAAGAAAAAATTAAAAAGGCAGACTTATGACTGTTTTCAAGAACATGTTAATTATTCTCCATACATGGGAGCGACTGCTAGCTTTGGCAATCAGCAGCTGCCTGAATGCAGCTCTGACCCCACGCCAAATATTTTTAATCCCAGTAACAGTCAGTATTATGCTGACCAAACACAACAGCCTACAAGTGATGAATAGAAACCATACAGCCTCAAGTCTTCTGGCAGTAATTATAAGGTTAAAATGGTTAGTAAAGCCACGTCTCTTCCACATTTTGCAATAATCCTCTTGTACAATGCAATGCTTTACTGGGAAACCTTGCACCAGCACTCTACAACAGCAGTGGCCTCCCCTAGCAGGACAATGCACCCCACGAAACCTCAAAAGCATCTCATGAACGACTTACGGAACATGACCAAGAGCCCAAGATGTTGACCAGCCTGCAGACTCTCCAGATCCTCATCCATTGAAGCATCCATGGAATCACTGGAACAACCCCGATCCACAACTGACAGTACCAGAATGTCTTCACCACTAAAGTCTTGGAGTCTCATCACAGAGCTGAGCACATGTTGACCACCATAATGGACTCGAGGTTGGTTCAATAATCCTTCTACAGAAGATTTATGTTTTTTGAATTATTTTAATATGTATTTTAAATATAAAATTTAAGTTAATGCTTCTATACTTTAGGAAACATTAAAAGTCTACTTACATGTACAGGTTAGCAATAATAATCATCTAAAAGCATAATATATAACTGCAAAAGTGTGTATTAACTGCTTTTACTTGACAAAATTTTGCCTGTAACACTTTTCTTGAAGTCACATTTTGAACACAGGGTTTAATCTTATACAGTCGTGAACTAAAGTTTGCATACACTTGTAAAGACAATTATCATGGCAGTCATAAGCTTCCACTGACTCCTATAACTCTGAATTTTTTATGATGGAATTTTTGAAACACGTGTTTTTGTCACAATAAAACAATCGTGCATTTTGGTTCTTTCATAGATTCATTAAAGGTCTTCTGGAAATATATAAAAAATATACATACAGCAATGCTAATATTTTGTTAAACATCCCTTAGCCATTTTCACCTCTTTTGGTTGCCGTCCACAAGCTTCTTATTGTATCTTTGACCGTCCTCTTGACAGAACTGATACATAAACTTGTTGGCTTTCTGATACAGACTTGTTTCTTCAGCCCAATCTGCAGGTTCTTGATGAGCTTTAGGTCAGGACTTTGGGAAGACCAATCTAAAACCTTAATTCTAGTCTGATTCAGCCATTTCTTTACCACTTTTGATTTCTATTTGGGGCCATTGTCTTGTTTGAACATCCAACTGCATCCGAGATCCAACCTTCTTTCTGTTGATTTTATATTTTCCTGAAAGTGGAGCTAATCTCTCCTTTTTAATTACTGCATTTACTTTGTGTAAAGCACCTGCTCCACTGCGATACTGCAGAAATACACAAAGACCCTGGTTACATACAGATGACAGTTATGTAATGATCAATAAAGGCCAATGAACTTCATGTACTTGGTCATGGCCTAGGTTTACAGTATGTAGCAATGACAATAAAGTGCGAGAGGGAAAAAGAGGTGGGGCGAGGTGACACTGATAGGTAGTGGATGCTGAGTCACTGAAGGGCATGACCAGACATATTCACAGCATGTTTGACTTGTAGCAAAGGGCAGTACGACTTCGTGAGGAAAGAACGGGTTAAATGCTCCAAATTGCTTATCAGGTTTATCAGTGTTGCTTAAAGAGGAGTTGTGTAATGGGGGAAAGGTTGCAAAAAGTCACAGAGGAATAATAATTATGCATTACTTATGCTGTGTAGCACCTTGGAGATCAGACGTCACAAAGTGCCTCTTAATGAAAACTAAAAGCAAATACGAGACAGAGCACCAGACATTGAATCTATATACCCTGATAAAAACATGGGATAAGAAAACAAATTTAAACAAACTAATGGGACTTAATCTGCTTTTTAAAAGTGTCCACAGGCCATAAGTCCATAGTGATCTCTGTTTGTCTTGACCCTAGCAAGGAACCACCAATAAACCCTAATCAGTGAATCTCAGATTCTTATTGGTATTATATGGCTGTAGCTGTTGTTTAATATTGGCAGAAATCGGTGCCATAAAGTAAGTTCAACACACCCTAGGCATATTATCGTCGTCTGGTTTTACCAAATCCAATCCAACAACCAAAGTCACGCTCACACAAAGCTGGTTGTCAACTTGTTTAGTTGAGTTCCGTCCACTAAGGATCTCTTACATCAGTGCTCTGCAACAAAAGATCATGGTTTATACAGGCTTTAAAAGCTCTTGACCTCGTTGAGCTTACTGTCTACACATTGAGCTCCACGGGATCTTCTACGAATGGTCATGACGTCTCCAAGAGGACTGACTCATCGGTAGATTGTGCTTTCATGCATGTTGGTTTTTTATTTTGAGCATAACCTGCTCCAGACCAGGTTAGGTGTACAGCATAAGTTATAATGGGTGGACCCCAATAATAAGCAAACCACCGCCGTAGCCCTTAAAACCCAGGGTTAAACTTGACGTTATCTCACTAACCCTAAATCCTGTTTCATAGTGCAGACCTCAGGTGCCACGTAAGGCTCTGGACATAATCACAAGAATCTTGAACTAAGTAACTGCGTAAAGAAATAAGGATTTCATGAGACCTTCTGGGTTGACTTGGTCATAGGCTTGGCAGCAGCAGTTTGGGCCACTTGTGAGAAGTTCAGGAATGCATCAATAACACAACTGAAAAGAGAGCAAGTCGAGTCATCAGACATTGAGTCAAAGTGCTTTCTAATAGGCAAATTAGATGACCAAGTCCTGCAATGGACTGGAGATCTGTCAAGGGTGTACCCTGTCACCCGTCCACAGTCAGTTGGGATCCTCTACTCTCATTTACTTTTCATGCATTTATATCCCACTATTGCATGTGATGAACTTTTTGTTGTGTTTTGGCTTCTTCTTGCACGTTTCTGACCTGAGGTTTCAAGCCTCACCAACCTCTCCAGACTTTATCATTTTCTGATGAGTTTGTGGTCTGTTTCTTTCAGCTGTAACCCTCACCCCAACCAGTCAAGGCAGACAAATGGCCCCCAAGTTTCTGCAGTAAACAACAGCTTGACATTGTGGCTACATGGTATGTATTGGCACAGTAAAGGTGTCAAATATCAAATTGCATTATGACACACAGTCACATATGGATGTACATCTGTAATCATGTCATTTAAATTAACTTAGTCGTGCAGTTTGCAGCTTCATTTTTGCAAAATGGAATAAAGAAACAGACTCAGACACACCTCCAAAAAGAGAGAAAATTCACCTTTATCTGAGATTTGTTGCACTGACAGAAGATCATAGCATTTACAGGGGTTATTCTCAGTTCCCATGGTCTCTTGTTTTGGAAGGAACAAGCATTTTTAGTGCTAAAGATAACATTGGGCTTGGTACGATTCCTGTGCTATGTGTCATTATGGGATTTGTTGACTCAGCAAAGGTTGTGTATGTTATAGAAAAATGTACACATAGTTGTCTGGCTGTTACATAAGTTAAGTCATTTTTCTTTCATGTAAAGCAATGTCAGTAAGGTGTGGATGTAAAGAATGAGTCATCAGAATATTATTTTAAAATGTCTGCCAAGTTAATCTGCTTTCAAGTGAGCTTTTTGAAATGGCCAACCAGTCGAGGCAGATGACTGCTCTCCCTGAACCTGGTTCTGCCAGAGAATTTTTTTCTACCCACTGTCACCAGAGAGCTTTGTTGAGTTTCTCTCTTTAATATAACATTGAAGGCTCTTGACATTGCTAAGTGAAGTGCCCCGAGATGACTTATATTGTAAATTGGCAGTGAGTTGAAAGAAATCACATAAAACTTGAATACAAATACATTTTACGACAACCATATGAAGTGGAGCATATTGGTGGTTAAAGGCAGGAGGAAATAAATGCATGAATAATCATCGTCATCTCAGCTATGGACACGATGAGCCTGAGTTTAGGAAAGTTTCTCATCTGGTAGAAACAGAAGTGAACTATCCAATTTACATGCTTATCAAGAGTCAGAGTTTGGCCCATAGAGACTCCTAGATATGAAGCGTAACAGAAGAAGATAAAGAGCAAAGACTTTCCATCACCTTTGGGACCAAACCAATGAGAACTTGTGTTTTGTGAGTTTTTAACTGTAGAAAATGATCTGCCATTTAATCTTTTATGGAGCTGAGGCAGCTTGTATAGTAACTAATGCCACAAGGGTTTTAAGTGTGCAGTTTTGCGACTGTTTGTTGGCCTCAAACACGGAACACAATGTCTGCGCTCCAGTCACCCTACAGCATGTAACCCGGAGCAGCTTTCGGCCATGTGTGCAAGATAACAGCCTCCTGCATGCTTTTACTTACAACACTACATAAATCTCAACCCTGCAGCAGAAAACCTCACGTTAATCAGGAACCTATAGTAAAAAAAAAGTCAGGTTTGTTTGTCTTCTAAAGCTTGTTGTGTCAACATTCATAACACCTCCTAATCCGGGAAGCAAATTTTGTCATAAAATATCTCATCACTCTTGAATCATACAACTCGGCCTTTCTCAGACCTGAAGCAAGATTGGATATATTTTTGCCTGATCCTGTAATCCCTCCAGGAGGAAGATTTAAAAGGTTTGGATGATGATCTGAGAAACCGCCACTGACATGTTTTTGTTAGCCGCACGTTTTGCTTGGTTTTAACCTGAGCGAGTGGCTGGACAAAACCGGCTATAATCACGACCTTCTGCTACATATCTCTGCTTCTCTTTGCCCCTAAGATGTCCAGAAAATCGACCCGATCGCTCTCTGATTCTTTCTTTTTGTCTTTGTCTCTCTCCTCAGGCAGAGATTTTCTGTCGGCTACTGGATGGGGGTCGAGGAGCAGGATTTCTGGGAATGAAATCAGAGCTCACTGCTAAATAGGGGTTCCCTCTCACTTCTGGTAAACGCTCCTTGGAGCCAAAGCGGCCAGTTTTCTTTTTCCCTCTGGTAGCTTCTAATATAAAATGTCCACACCAGGCACATGTGTTGAGAAAATTACAGAACATGTTTATTTTATACGCTTTTTATGGTTAGGCGTGTTGACTCAGCAGTATCTGCACATTGTCGGCAGCTGTCAACTTGTTTCCCTGCAGTGCAGTTCGATTGGCGAGGAAATAACACGAAAGGGGGTTAGTTTTCTTTTTGTGTTGTGTTTTAAGGAACATTTGCAACATTTAGGCAGCATACGGCGGGTGTAGAGCCAACGTGATTTAAGCTGCAGTTAAGCTACGATGTCCCAGACGTACAGAAGGAGTTGAGGGTATTTTATTACGAGGCCCAAACATTCCTCTCTTATACATGGGCTCCTCTATAAGTCACGTGCATGGCGATATCCATGTGCTTGGCTGAGAGTTTTAAAAAATAAGATATCCAAGAGTAAGTTTCTATATTTCATTTCTCACATGAGCCAGGAAGTTGATTTACTGGGGAAATCTTTCTGTAAAGGAATTTCTTATCTTGGCTTTATTGTGCGCCTTTGTATAGATCAATGTACCTAAACACTCAGACGTTGTTTGATTTAGATTTCTAGTTTCTAAAACACCCTGAACATTCCACTTCAGTGTGAGTCAATTTTTTCCCCCCTTTCCACCCATTCAAAGAGTAAAGTGACACGAGCCTTACATAATAGGCAGCCGAAGACTATATTTGACCGTTGAGCTTCGGAGCACTTCAACTATGCAATGACCTCCCTGCTCCCGAGCTACTGCCAGGACTGTGGCCTCACTATGGGGCTGCATGATGCGTTCAAAAACTGACAGAATGTACAGCTGCAGTGTATAACTTTAAAAACAGATCATCCTAAATCCATGAGAATACAATAAGAAAGCAGCAATCAATTCTGTCAGTGATTCTGGCTTCTGTTAGTTAAGCCATTGGTAACATTCTTAGGTTTGCTTAAGAACAATGCAACATAAGTCATACTTTAACGTCAGTTTAAGAATAGCAACAAAGCTTACACCAGATTAAGTGTAAAAAGCATGTGTTTGCTTTGTCACAATAGAGTTTTTTAAAATTTGACTGTGCAGGTGTGTACAGAGCTGGGCGCATATCTACAGCATGATGCCACTTAAATCTCCAGTGTGTTTTGGTGTGTTTGTTTTTTCCATCCACTACTGTAATCAATCAAGCAGGCAGCAGAGGGAGTCTGACGTCAGTAGCATGGCTGCTTGCGCAACCCCTTCGCTTCATGGTCCCATAGATTTGTCATATGGAGCAATCCGGAAAAGTAAACGTAGCCTTATCGCAGGGTGGTAGGCCCCCGGTGTCCAGGCTGACTGGTCAGCTCAACCCCGATTGTATAGAACACGGTTATCTGCTGCGGTGGCACACTGAGCTTGAAAAACAACAAAAAAAACTTGGTTGAATTCATTCACAAAGTAGATTCTGATTCTAAATTAAACATGCAGTGTCATAACAGCAGCTGCATCACTATTTTAGCAATGCCAGCACTGTCCAGAGTTACACATGATGCACACTCTAATTATAGCAAACACTTCTTGTATAACTCGGCTGAATGTGCTTCAGTGTCAAATGAGGGACGTCTTTTTGGGAAAATAATTCACTCAAACTGCAGGAGCCCTGACAGACGACTAAGAAAAAAGAGCTCTACAACTCATCCAGCGTGACAGACGGAGTCTTATCTGTCTTCGCACAATTGATCATTGTGACACTTTTGTGCTTGTTGTTTGGCAACATCAATTTTCTGCCACACTTTTACAACATGTTGTGACGTCCAATAACGTCCATGCACTTGCAGGCTTCACCGCTTTGTTCCTCTTCTTATCGCTGCCAACAAGGCAAAGACTGATAGAGACATTTGACAACAGCAACAATAAAAATCACAGTCTGATGTCTTTTATCTTTTATCCGCTGAACTCCGATACAAAAGTAAAACAATGTCTTTATGTTATGTTTTTACAGTTGCTTCGCCATGTTTGATCATGGTTAGAGCTGGAACATACGCCTGTCTAATGCATCATTTGTTTAAGGTGTGTTCAAATACTGGCTACCTCACCACGCCTACAAGACTCACAGTCTCAGTTGTCATGGCTCCAGCAGGATGTCAAGTCAGGCATAAACAGAGGATTCAGTAACGCTAAAATAAATTAACAAAAGGTGGAATGAAACACTAACCTGTTGTACAAATCCAGGCGTTGTGTCCTAATTCTGTTAACTGCTTTTGTCCCGCTGCATTAATGTCTTGCCTCCACATCCAAGTGGCTTCCTCCAACGTGAGGGAACCTGAGAATGTCAGGTGGACTGACATTTATCTGCCATCATTGTTCCCTCATCCCTGAGTGTTTCACATTCAGGTAAATGCTGGCTCCGCTCCCGGGATGCACAGCTGCCACATGGTGGGTTTATTAATAGCCTTATGACGCAGATGTCTCACATCGCTACCTGGCAGGACCCTCAGCTGGAGACGCCTCTGCCCAGCTGCCAGACAACCAGCGGATGCTGTTGCCACAGAAACAGGATTATGTTGACATCACAGGATTTGAGCTGATCTTCCAGTGGGGAACTGAACCCAAACCACCGGCTGACCTTTCAGGAGGTTTGCGAGATGTTGTCGACCTCCAGCTGTGGGTTTGTTGACAAAGAGACATGCTTGGAGGAGATGTGATGATGACTGTGTTGGAGCACATGTTTCTAAAAAAACCCCACAGGTCAATCATGAAATGAACTTTACTCTCTTGTAAACATTTTACAGGTGCACAAACATGCTGCGTCAACAGGTATGAGGAGTGTGGGATTTTTATAAATGATGATACATCTTAAGAGAGGAAATTACTCAACTTTTCCTCTTTATTGTTCACCGGCAAATTATATACCGAAAGGGCTTCTCATCACAAAAGGAGTAACGTCTGCTATTGTGAGTAATGTCTGTGTGAGCTCCGTCATTAAGCGATAGTTAGTGCTTTTAAACACAAAGCAGGCTGAACAGAACAGGATAAAGACAACGGTAGTCTGATCATAGTCCACTCCTGTGTGAACCAGAAGATTCTGGTAATTCAGAGTAAATATCTTCACCAATTTACAGGCCATCTTACATTAACTATACAGTACACGGAATAAAAACCAAATAACACCCTGTTCAGACCAGAGGAATGTCTTCGTATCTGCACCAAAACAAATAAAAACACAATCGGCCCCACAGATAAGGAGGCAGAGTGGAAAACAATGGCAGCGAGGTATCTGAAAACGTAAATGGAAAGCTAAACAGGCCATCGCAGGTTATCTGAGCCGTTTTATTAACCCACCGACTTAATCGTGAGCAAATTAAACGAACGTGTGGTTGTGGGCTTAAATTTTCCACTCGATGTATGATCAAACAGCTCAAAGGTAGCAGTTCTCCACTTTAAACATCCATTCAGAATGATAAAGACATAAAGTGTGATTAGAAAGCAACACTTTACAGTCTTAATAGCCCGCTATCACAGTTCAAATACTGTCAAGCAGCTTCTAGAGTTCAGCAAAATAGATGATGGATTGTCAGAATGTTTTATGGAGATTATTTTTTTATGTAGCAGATAACAGCTGCAAACATGTTCTCTTGAATTATTAACAAAACAGTGTAGTTTTAAAAAACACACGCAAAGGAAAACCAAACCTTGCTTGTCACTTTATTAGGTACACCTTGCTAGTAACTGCTCAGACCCCCTTTTCCCTTCAAACTGCATGAATTCTTCATGGCATAGATTCATCAAGTTGCAGGAAACCTTTTTCAGAATGCACAAGTGAACAATAAGCACTAAGGAGGTTGGCGAGGCCAGAAGCTGGAGATCAGAAATGTACAGCTCAGAAACCATAGATACCTGCAGATAGGACAAAACACAAACTAGTGGCAGGCAGTACTGGGATTTAAATGCATTGAGAGAGTAAAGTAGAGGTGCTCACTGCATCATGGGAAGTTACCCAGCACCCTGGGCCAATAGCAGCATAACTAAGGGATGAACTAAAAGCTTTCTTGAAAATAGAAAGAGTGTCTACCTCCTTGGAAACTCTAGGAACCACAAATAAGCCTGCACTCTCAAAGTGAAGTGCTCTGTTGGGATACTATGGAGCTATAAGGTCTTTAAGATACAATGGAGCTTGGCCATCAAGGGCTTTGGAAGCACGGTAGCGTCATTCGCTGCAGGTTTGAGGGCAACACCTTCATGATGCCAATCTTCCGCTCCCCCACATCCCAAAGGTGCTCAGCTGGGTTGAGATGCGATGCTGTGGAGGACATTTGAGTCATGTTCAAGCAACTAGTCAGAGATGATGTGAGCTTCTGTGTCATGGTGGGTAATCCCACTAAAGGTAGCCATTAGAAGATGGGTACACTGTGGCCATAAAGGGATGGACATGGTCAGCAAGGGTATCCAGGTGTTAAACAATGCTTAATTGGTACAAAAGGGCCAAAAATGTGCCAACCAACTTGAGCCATTTGTCCATTTTCTTCTGCTTATCCAGAGTTGGGTCAAAGTGGCAGCAGGCTATGCAGGTTTTTCCTGACAACCCTCTACCAAGCGATGTTTTCCAGTTCCTCCAAGTGCATCGCGGGGTGTTCCTAGGCCAGGAACACCCTGAGACGAACACCTAATTCTCATAATCTCAGAATTATGAAATGTCATCCCTCCAACAAGTTCTGGGATTTCCTCCCAACAGGTTGTGCCCAGAAAACCTTTAAAAAGATGCCAACCAGGAGACGCCCTAATGAGATGTTGAGCCATCTCAGCTGGATCCTTTCGACATGACGGAGCACAAACTCAGATCCAAGCTCCCTCCGGATGTCCGAGCTTATCACTATCTCTAAGACCAAGACCAGCCACCCTACAGAAGAAACTCATTTCACTTGCTAGCATCTGTGATCTCATTCTTTGGGTCAATACCTAGAACTCATAACCACAGGTGAGTAATCAGATGAATTGACTGGAAAATCAAGAACTTTGCTTTCTGGCTCAGCTCCATCATCCCCAAAATGGTCTGGTACAACACCCACATTACTGCTGGTGCTTCACTAATCCATCGCTAAGTTTTAGATTTATTTTCCCATCACTCGTGAACAAGATTTCAAAAAAACTTAAACTCCTCTGTTTGGGGAAGCAGGTCACCACCAACAAAGAAGGAGCAATTCACTGGACTGTAGGTGTTGGGTGGAAGACAAAGGTAGGCACCTAGTCGTACTGACCTGTGGTTCTAGGGATACAGAAAGCTAAGACAGTCTTGCCTAAAGATAACTTACCCACTAATTATGGTTTCCTGTAATAAAAAAGTATTTTTATGTACCAGTGTCTTAATGATTACATTTCTAACAAAACATGAAAAAAGTATTAGCTAAACCTTATTATCACAGAAAAAGGAAAACAAAGTCTGCTAAAAGCTAACTAGCCTAGCTTAGCAGATTAGCAAAAACTGCTGTCTCCGGAGCTTCTAAGTTAACTCCTGTAAAAATGGCGTTTTTAAAATATTGTTAAAGTAAGTTTAAATCACTTAATTAATGTATTTAGGTAAACAATAATCTATTAAAGTATCTTGACATCATTCAAATGGACAAGAAAGCTGAAGAAGAAATGAGAACATACTTTGTTTGGAGACACTGTGCCCTTTAGATTGTTGCATATCTAATTTACTGTTTCATGTTAATGATTACTAATCAGCCAAGAAAGTCATAAAACTCAGGTTTTACTTTGTAAAAATGTTAAGCAGTTTGGATCCTTCAAACTTCCACCCTACCTTCCTCCACCTGCTTTCTCAATGTTCTCAATGCTACAAAGTGTATAAAGAGAGAAAAGATAAGAAAGATAAGTAACAAATAGAGCTATCCTAGGGCCTTGGTTTCCAACTGCAGCCAGGAAGCAAGAAAAAGCAGAATAAACAATTTGGCTGCATAGAATATTGTTCCTTTTGATTTACCTTGATTATCTGTATTACTCCCTTTGACTCACTGGTTATTTTTTCCTGTGCAAGTCTATAAATGATATAATGAAAGAGCCAAAAGGGTTTTATGTCAAGTAGAGTGTGAAATGCAGGCCAGGAGGTTAGTAAACTGATTTTACAAGTCCAAAGTCACACATTGCTGTTGCCATCAGTGCAGATTTCAGGGCGGACGCAAGGGAGACTTCCTCCTCAATATCTATAACACATGTATTTTCCCCCCATCAATAAAAACAAGAAAGAAGCAAAGGACTTGTATTTATAAAAAACTGCTATAAAGTTTATTCATAGATGTAGCAATTACTCCATCAGAGGCGTTTCTTTTTTTCTTCAGCATGCTGAACAAAGATTGTGGGTCAGTCTGTGTCAATTCAGACAAAATTAAGATTTTACTTATTTATTATTTGGGACTAAAATTTAAGTTCTGTAAAATATTTCAGCGTAATTGAAGACTTTTGCATGTTTTCAGACCTGGGAACTTTTGCATTTGAACCCTCAAAAAAAAAACATCTTCCCTGGAAAGACGTTTTAAGGGTTCAGCATCTCCAGAAATATAACTCTTGCAGGAATCCAATTTGGTAAGGACTCAAACAAAATAGTTTCCAGCAGATCCAAATGATTTAATGGCTCCAGTGGAGGCCAAATTTTCAAGTATTTGCCTTTTGAAATGGGATAAAGTGCAGGATTTTCAAACAAAGGTCGTATTGGGTCCCCAGAAAGTTCCTTTAAGTGTTTACATCTGGATGTATCCGTAATTCCCACTAAAAACACAGTGTTTGGTCGATATTTTACCAACTTTTGAAGTCTATTATATCAGTAGAAATTGATATGCGGCAAGTATTGCAAGCCAAGGTTCCAGTTTGTGCTTACTGACACGCCAAAATGATGATGTGGATTTAGTCATAGGACCACATAAACTGGTGTGCATAGAGTTCTATATATGATCATTATATGTGCAAAGTTACAAGCTGCTTCCATGTTGTGTTCACGCTGGAATCTAAAAACACATAAGGCTAGTATTTCTGTTCGAACGTTGTAAGTGAAACAAAGATTGCCAGATCTGAAAACACAAAAGTGAAAGTCTCAGAATTAAGCAGACATTTTTTTTCCGAACTCAGTTTTCGGTCTGAACTCTGAACGTTAAACGCCAAATAAAATCTGATATGGTGGAGCAGCACCGCTATCTCAAAGGAAGTTTCAAACACGAGCATAAATCTTGCTGTCGTCATTGCTGTGAAAAGGTGCCACATGCACATGTAGAGGTCAGAGGTCATTTCTCCAAACACAAAGACACAAATGAAGACAAAAGAGTAAATCCTGCCTATTGTGCAGCTTTGGAAATAAATATTAAACCACTGTGGCCACATGCTACGTTGAGTCATAATTTAGTTTGGATTAGGCGTTGGCTTTACAGCTTATGAACAAAATAATGGTGATGCTAAAAATTCTTTCGCCCTCTGGTGTGAATTGAGAAATTTTTACAGTATTAATACATCATATTTTAAAACATAATGTATTGCATGTATTGAGCTATTATGTAACTCTTTAGAAGATGCTGTAATTATGCAGGTATGAGAAAATTCAAAACAAAGTCATCAATATTAAAGGCCTGCTATGTTTGTTGACTTTGTAAGAGGAAACAAAAAGTGGTCTGATAATTACTCCAAAACTGTATACATGGGTAATATTAAATGAGAAAAACTGATCTACAGGAGAATAAATAATAGACTAAAGACATTTTCTCCATAAATTAATGCAGAAAAGGCACAAAGTGTTCCACAGGAGCAGCTTTTTCCCCCAACATGCCTTACATCAACACTTTAAAATAGGAGTTTTATCATTTTTTGCACATTCTAAGGCGATTTTTCTGCACATTCCTGCGCACTGGAAGCATTTCTATTACTTTTCATGACTTTTAGCGCCTTCATTGCACTTGATCTACATGTTAGTGTTCACTGTTACGCACTAAAAACACCAAATCTGCTTTAACTGTTTCTGATTCTGACCAAAAAAAAAGTAAATTTCCTCAAAAACCTGATTTTCTTCCAATCACTCTGCATTATTTACAAATTGTATGCAGGATGTTGCAGGAAAAAAAAACACCCTGCATGTTCTGCAAACACTTTTGCTTGCACTAACAAAGACATGCATCATAAATTAGAAGCTCGCACAGCTGCAGCCTGCCTCCTCGTCAGTCAGACACGAATGATGAGTTATTTCTGATGGGTGATGCAGTACTGGGGGTAGTGAAGCCTGTCTGAAGGAAAACCCAGTGAGGCTGCAGAGCGGAGGAGGCTGTTCCTGCAGACAGGGCGTCCATAATCAATGACCAAACTGAGCAGCCAATCACAGCCCTCATGCTAATACGGAGCCTTTAAACCCTCTGGACCTTCCTTATGAATCGCTTCTTTGCAGACTGACCGGATTTCAGCGGCGCACACCGGAGGAGGAAGCTGCAGATCCCAACTTGAAACTTTTATTAATACTTTGATTATTATTTTCCTTCAACGATCAACACCCAGGACCTTCTCTCTCTCTCTCTCTCTCTCCGCTGCCTCTCAGGAATATCTGCCTTTTTGTTTTTCCTCTTTTTATTTCTGAGTCGAAGACAGAAGATCCAGAGCTGCGCTGAATCAGGAGAACAGTCAATCGTCTTTCTACTCGTTTTCTACTTATTCTTTTGGGGAGGGGGGTATATATATATATTTTTGTAACTTGACATCATCGCCATGTCTGGGGATCGGAGATTCTGCGTGTTGTCTTGGGATCAGGTGCAGCGCCTGGACTCGATCCTGGGGGAGGCTGTTCCCATCCACGGCCGCGGAAACTTCCCCACTCTGTCCGTGCAGCCCCGGCAGATAGTCCAGGTACAACCCAGCACCGAAAAACACTCAAACTCTCCTCTCACTCCAGGATTTCACGTTTTTCTCTCAAATGCATCTTCAGAAATTCTTAACAATGTTGTCCTTTAACGCACATTTAACTATCACCCCTATAGATGGGGAATCTGGGGAGATTTCCTCACTCTAAAGACCAAAATTCAGCATTAATTTCCATTTCTTGAACTCCCTGGAAACCCCTCAACGACCTCTGCTGGTCTCCGAATCTCACTTTTATTGCTTTATTCAGGATTTACCCTCCATATATTCCTTTAATCTTTCCTTATTTAACTATTTCCATGACACATCCATAATAATTTAGTTTTCTCTGTTTGATTGAGCTTGATTCTTGTCTCATATCTTCTCCAAAACTTTGATATCTACGGGTTTAACGTGTAAAACTTGGTTGCAATCTAAAGTCACAAGCTCAAAATGGAAAGGCATTCTTCCTGTTTGTCCATCCCCGCATCCACCATTATTCAAAAACCAGACTGGAGAAAAAACATAGCGAGGAATTTACTGCCCTGTACGGCTCCCCTGGTTTGACCTGCAATATACATGAAACACACAGATGCCACAGTCCCTCCACAACTCCAGCCTTCTTTTCTGTGCATCGTGGCCGGGTCGCATTTCACTTCCCCCTGCGGTGTCCCTGGATAGTTGGCTGTGCATTAAAGTGCAAAGAAAATGGCATGTTACGATTTCCAAATGCTCACACATACACCAGCCTGTGCGGGACTTTTCCATTTCATTTACACACTGACAAGTTGCAAGCAATGTGTAGGCCCAAGGGTTTGTGGAAAGATGAACGCTCCATTGAACTTCCTATGTTTCCTCAGGATTTGTGGAAATCCTGTGTATTTTTTTTTTCTTATTTCGCTCAAATCAGCCATCTGCCACACAGACTCATTTAATGGAAGGATGAACATCGATCGCTAATAAATCTCCCCACCGTGATGGTTGTATTGAGTTTTGCTGACGTCGCTCTGCGTTGTGAATCGCAGGAGTTGCGAGTGAGAGTGCGGTTCAGAGGGATAAACGGCCTGCGAGCATCCCCTGCTGCATCACCAAGCACTGCAGTCCAACAGGTTACGGTGCTGTAACCTCAGATTAAGATAACGGCAACCTGCCATCCTCAACTGCTTCACAGCTCAGACCTCGGAGCTCATGAATGAAGCAGTTACACAAGTCCCTTATTGCCTTATATCCATATTTTAGCTCAACAAAGAAGACTGGATGAGGCTGGAGTCTTGACAGAGACGTGACATGAGGTGTTCAATGCAGATTTGGCCGTAAACGTTGCCACACCACCTCAAAAACCACATTAGTGCTGCTGCTGCTGATTGGAATTTGAACCCAATCTGCAGCACTTTATGGCTCAGTGATTACAAGGCTCTCCCTGCCCAAATTATAATTTTGTTCCTGCACTAGAGTTGACTCAAATGTTTGCTCGTCCATAGACCTGACCCAGTATGTATAAATAGAGCCGTCATGTTATCTGATCACCATGGGAGAGCGAGTTAACGGACGCTAATCTGACAGGTCAGTGCCAGTAGGCAGATTTAGGATTGGCGCGAGTGTGTAAGGACTCATTTGTGCTGCCGGGTTTTACCGTTTCAATTGTCTGGAGTTTGGATTTGCTCAGTGGAAACGCTTTCGGGCACAAATTCACAGCCTGCTGCAGCTGACAGGCACTGAAATAACATGACAAACTGCTCAAATGACCTGCCAGATATGAGAGCTAGTAGGTTCCACTAAAGTTCGTTTTCATGTCACATCTCCCTTCAGCTAAATTTATCTTCAACGTCTTATTTCAGGGCTCAGACGTGCTTCTTTTTGCACTTAATACCAGTGATGTGTCCAATTGTAGATCATTCTGAGACTAGATTCCTGTGTTTAAACATTTTGCGGGTCACTGGAACAGAGGAAGGGGAACTCTAGTGACCCTTAGTGACCTGAGGTTGCGCCTTTCAGCCTCAAGTTTTTTTAGTGATCCTGGACGGACTTAGTTACAGATCAGCAGTTAAAATCTTGTGACTTTGATGAGATAAGACAACCTGACGCAGAGGGAGATGGACCTGGAGCGCAGACTTGTCATCTCTGCAGCTATTTTTGGACTCTTGAGGTTTCATTCAGACTGATGCTGATGATGATGAAATGGACTTTAGTGAGCAGCGGTATTGATCGTGCCTTCACAGACTATTGATTTCCACTAGGCCCATGTGGAACTTGTTTGGACATATTTCAACTGACTTGAGACGTGTATCATTTCTGCAGCATAATCTTCTTAAAAGAAAACCCTTATACATATGTAAATATATATATGTGTGTGTGTCCTTCTTGTCCAGGTTGTGCGAGCGAGGCTGGAGGAGCGAGGCATTTGCGTGAAGGACGTGAGGCTGAACGGTTCAGCTGCCAGCCACGTGCTCCATCAGGACACTGGACTCGGCTACAAGGACCTGGACCTGATCTTCGGTGTGTCGCTGAAAGACGACCAGGCCTTCCGTCTGGTGAAAGACGTCGTGCTGGACTGCCTGTTGGACTTCTTGCCGGTCGGGGTCTCGAAGGAGCGCATCACGGCGCTGACCCTGAAAGAGGCCTACGTACAGAAACTGGTGAAAGTCTGTAATGACACGGACCGCTGGAGCCTCATCTCGCTGTCCAACAACACGGGAAAGAATGTGGAGCTTAAGTTTGTGGACTCTTTACGGCGGCAGTTTGAATTCAGCGTGGACTCCTTCCAGATCTGTCTCGACTCTCTGCTCCTGTTCGACCGCTGCTCAGAGACACCCATGTCCGAGAGCTTCCACCCCACTGTGATCGGGGAGAGCGTGTACGGGGACTTCAGGGAGGCTATGGAGCACCTGTGTCAGAGGACCATAGCGACACGCAGCCCAGAAGAGATCAGAGGGGGCGGCTTGTTGAAGTACTGCCACCTGCTGGTCCGAGGGTTCAGGCCCTCCTCGGATGCGGACATGAAGCAGATGCAGCGCTACATGTGCTCGCGCTTCTTCATTGACTTCCCTGACATCGGCGAGCAGCAGAGGAAGCTGGAGGCGTACTTGCAGAACCACTTTGCCGGCATGGAGCACAAACGGTACGAGTGCCTGATGACTCTGCACCACGTAGTGAACGAGAGCACCGTGTGTCTGATGGGCCACGAGCGGCGCCAGACGCTCAGCCTCATCTCCATGCTGGCACTGAAGGTGCTGGCCGAGCAGAACGCCATCCCCAATGTCACGAATGTCACGTGTTACTACCAGCCAGCGCCGTACGTGCAGGACATCAACTTCAGTAATTACTATATTGCGCACGTGCAGGCGCCGCAGGTGTCGCCGTGCAGCGCTTCATATCAGACGTGGCTGCCCTGTAGCTGAAGAGAAGGGCAGAGGTCGGTGTGTCTCCATCACTCTTTCAATAGAAAATGGACTGAAAGCACACGAGAAAGAAACCCATGTTTGCCAAATGTGACTTGACTGAAACAATCCTGTACTGCTGTACATCTGATTGAGCCGACACATTAATTTTTCTCACTCTCTTGCAAAAACATCTACAAGATTGCTGGTCATTTCGAGATGTAGCGATAGTATCTTATTTAAGTATTAAAAAAAAGAAGAAGTCTTTAAACACTTTATATATGTCAGAAATACATTTTTGAGGAAACAAACATTGAAGCTGGTGTTATTTTCATACTCTGGCTTTATTTTTTTAAAATTACATGCTGGACCAAAGATGTATTTTGTTGTTCAGAAAGGGAATGTTGTCATAATTCCAAGTGCCTAAAATGAACCACGAAACGTTCTAAAAACATCTGTAAAGTGAGAACTGTGCATTCAGTGTTTTCTAGATTACTCTGTCTCTCTTTTCAGGAACAGAAGCATTCATTTTTGTGAGATTAAAAAAAGGAAAAACCCCAGTTTTTTTGTATTGTGGTTATTTTATGTTAACTTTGGCCTATAATGATTGTTGACATTTTAATCTCTGGTTCTAAGGGCTGCAGTTTAGTTCAAAGTGGTCATTATCTGAGCTGCTTCAACATTCGCACACTCAGAGTTGTGTCTTGTCACGTGGCCACTGTAAACTGCACGCTTTCATTAAATGTGAGAAGCTTTGGCTAAAATACTGACACATACATTGGCTCAGATTTTTCTCCTCTGTATGGATGGGATGGATGTTTTGTTGGTCCCATACTTGATGACAACAAGTGGGTTCATTTCCAGTAACCAGCCCTATTGAAATGCATATACTGCTGCCTGGAGTGAGTTGCATTTGTAAAACCGGGCCTGAGGATCCATTACAAACTGAGGACATGAACCATAAGGAGGCTTTTCTAAAGCACAATGGCTTCTCTCTCCTCTGTGATACTAAAGCTTTTTAACAAAGGCTGGCTTGTTCTCCCACCCATGTTACCACTGGAAACCCAGCCCTGTATGCTTGACTGATACTATATCCATGTCATTTTGTCTGAGTCCAAATCAAAAATCTTTACAGACATGCCCACAATGCTGAAGTCTGTGAAAAGGCAGAGATTGGGAACGACACGGCTCATACAGATTATGAGCAGATCTTGGAGCTGGTGCTGGTCGTATTGGGGCCAATAATTACATCTGCTCTGAAAACTGAGAACAAAAAAATACAGCTCATTTTGCCACATGTGACTCACTCATTAATTCCGTCTGAACTCTCCACTCTGATGTTGAATGACAGCGTCAGAACTGTGGTATTATTGAAGGCTATAAACGTACCGCCCTATCTGTGCATAAATCTGTTAAATGCAGGGTGCCGGTGTCGGTCGCAGTGTCAGCTCACTGGAGGAACAGTGTCGGAGCCAATATAGAGTTTCTAAAACAAAATTCTTTTACTTTCATCATATTCTCTTGCACACATGGGCCCCAGAACTCCCCCACTGCCCTCGGAGAGACGTGTCCAAAACCTCTAACCTCTGATTTAAGTCCAGTGCAGCCTGGTATTTGTATTAGTCAGAAGTTATTAGATTATTAAAAAAAATCAACTGATAATATGGAAAAGAAAGTACTTGTGAGTTGCAACCCTGCTGGATAATAAATCAAACTGACCTTAAGGACATTCACACCAACAGAAAAAGTATTGTCGGTTTTACGACTTTCTGAGGGTCCTTGAACTAATCGTTTTCGGTGTGCGGTTCCACCTAGAAAATTAGTAAAATACAAGTTTAAAATTGTGCAGTTTCATTAAAATTGCTTTATTCCATATGTCTCATTTAAAAGTACACCAAGACAAACATTTACTTAATTCATGTCAGATGAACTGCAGGCAGTGTTTATGCAGAGCAGAGAGGAGAAAAGTATGGAAACAAATTAGACAGAGAGAGAGAGAGAAAAATAAAACATACCTGATCAATGAAATAAATGCACAATGGCTCAAAAACATACAGTGTAGTAAAATGTGTTGGAAGATACATTCAGCATGCTGAAACATCTTTCTACAGCTGATGTGCAGAGTCGTGTGAAAATCATCTAGTATGTTCAGGTTGTAGAACTGCAAAAAGCAAAAAACTCTACAGTATGTGCAGCCCGTATTTTTGTAATAGTGGTAACACCTAGAAGTACTTATAAAAATGTTCTACATATTGATTTTAGATGTTTAAAATTTTGTATTTTTTATGAAATGTGAAACCAGTGTTTAGAGGGTTCAACACGACTTTATTAGGAATGTGAACAATACACTAGAGAAAAGTATAACAGTACTTCTTAACAATAACATGCTAATATTGCATCCAACTTTGGAAACTGTGCTTATTTTATACAATATTTTTATATTGTGCTTCAGGGGTAAAAATTCCTGAACAAATTGGCTGTTGGACAAATTAAAAACCAAGTTCATGCAGTGAAGCACCTTGGCTTTCTAGCCTTGTTTCCTACAGTAACATTAGTCACTGTTTGAAGATGGTTCAATCCGATTCATAATAGTGGATATGATGCAGTGTTTTCCATAATTGCAGCTCCTTGAGGGTGAACAGATATAATAGCCCAGCAAACTACAAAGATGCCATGTGAGGGTTCGGGGTCGCTACCTCTTCATGGTGCTGGATTCACAAGTGTAATTGACACCTAATGAGCTAATTTTCCTGCCTCTGCTGTGATTTGCAGGATAGTTAATGGAAACTTTGAGCACTGGTTATTCATTGTCTTTTTAGGTGTTCATCCCTACATAATCATAATCATCCTTTCTTCCACTCTTCAACAAAGGCTAAAACTGCTTGAGAAACAATGAGATGAAATGAGCTGAGGGCCTCTTCTGGGTGTAACTTATCAGCAAGCAGACTGAAAATAATTTCTAGCAGGTCCGAACCCAGTTTTGAAGAGAAGCTTTGACTGTAACATCCTGGTTAATCGATCATAATCACTGGCTCTGTTTGCACTGGAACACTGTGTGTGTTTTTCCGCTGCTAGTGTTTATCAAAAGGTACCAAAATTATTCCAGGGTGCTCACTGTGTTTGCACAACAGTCAAACTGAAACTCAATCATTTTTGTGGTTTTTTGGTCAATATTAATTGCTAGACCAACATGGTTTGATTGGCTCTGAGCGGAAACCCTGATCTATTTATGCTCATTAAAAAAAACATTAGATTTCAAAGTAATGTCACTCTGCACTGCTGATAGATTTCACAGAAAACCAAGCAGCAGTAGGCGAACAAAGAGCTGATTTCAATGATTTTTATCAACTGCCATGTCTCGAAGACTGAGGTGGAAATTTTATCCGAGGTATAATACTGTGAAATCTCTGAGACATTTAATTCGGGCTTTAATTTGGTGTATGTGTGTGGGCTGAGGTTCAGTGCACACGTCTGTGTGAAACCAGGGTGATGACAGGACAGAGACGCAGTAATGACAGAGATTTCACAAATTTCTTGCCACAACACAAATCTAACTCACCCTGGACTGGTATGTATGCTATTACCTCTCCTGGGAGATGCTTTATTCACCCAAGGGAGCGATTATAATGTCCCACTCACCCATTATCTGGGGGGAGTTTATCACTCTGTGCCTCTGTTTGTTGTGTATTCTCTCTGTCTTGTCTCCCCTGATGCGAGGCAAACCTTTAAATCCTGATCACACTGGCCTGAGTCAGGATGCAGACATGTTTTAAATTAAGCTGTACTTGGGAAGCACATGACTGTGTGGATGTGACATCATCCTGAGGGTGCAAAAGGGAAACACATGTCTTTGTTGAACTGCGTGATTGGAGCAAGCTGACGGTGCAGCTTCAGCTGGTGGAGATGTGTGCTGCTGCTTTCTGTGTGTTGATGTGTTGCCGGGGTGCAGCGCTGAGAAATGTGCACAAGTTCATCACAAGTTCGCCATGAGAGGAAAGACTCCGAACAGCTGTAGGCATAGCAACCTCTGCAGTGTTTGCAGTAAAACCTGTTGGGACTTTAAAGGTCCCACGTTGTGCCCCTTTTCAGCAAATTAACAAATGTCTCAGAATGTATCTTTCTGATTTTTAGCTCAAAATACTGCAAAGATGGCTCACTTCACTCTGACTGTGCAACTCCTGGTTTCTCTAAATGGGCTGTTTCGGTGTCTGTATCTCTAAATACAGCTGACCTACTAACCACACCCCCTTCAGGAAGAAGACTCTCTCTGCATCTGTGATTGACAGCACAGAGTAAAACAGCTGACAACATGGCAGCTGACCCAGATGTGAATGAGTCACAGCAGTTGTTTTTGATTTGTGTGTATGCTGAGTTATAAACATCTTCATACTGAAACAGCTTTGTCTTTACACCTCCAAGTTTATAACGACCATTAAACACAATAAAAACTGATTGCCAGCCTACAGGGTGTTTATCAAGTTGTTAATGCTGAGTGATAATCGCGTATCTACGAAACAACAACTCTCGGGCCCTGTGACATAGAAATCTAATATGGATAATTAAGGGCAGTGGTGACGCAACAGGTTGAGCCCTGGGTTGCTGACCTGAAGGTCGGTGGATCCAACCCCCACTGCAGCCACTGTTGGGCCCTGAACAAGGCTCCCTGGGCCCTGCACCGCCCAGCCTTCTGCAGAAGATGCAGAAGATGAATTTCCCCACGGGGATTAATAAAGGTTAAATTATGATGAATCATTATTATTAATATTAAATGGAGAATTTGCCAAATGGGTGGTTGTACGTCACATTTCAAAAACCCTCCCCTCAAAAACCCAATCGTCTGCTTTGCAACAGCCAAACAATCATCCAATCCCATTGAGGAAATGCAAAAAAGAAATATAACCTCGGAAAAAAAACTTTAAAACCTTATTTTGGGGTGAAGTTACCAAACTTTTAAAGCAGTTTTCATCATAGTCCACTGGTGACACTCTACATGCCGTTTTTATGTCCCGGTGACTATTGAAATTGCAGTTCTGGTTCTCTCCCCATTCATTTACATGGTCTTGTTAACCCAAAATAACTGCCCGGGGGCTTTACAAAGATGGCTGGCGAGTGGCAAAACTTGCCTTTAAGGAGTTTGGACATTATCCACTTTGCTTCAAAATGGGTTTTATGAGCGTATGGGTTTAAGTTTTTTGTTTACATACCAAAAAAAGCTTAACTTAGCTGAAAACATGGAAATTCCCAAAGCTGGACACATGATAGCGATGAAAACATGGAAATGTGGACAGCAGAACTGTAATAAATGTTGTTTGGCCTTATCCCCTTGAGTTAGATAGATGTATGTGTTGGCCTATATATATATACAGGCTGCATGCAGTATATGTGCATTCTGTTTTTGCTTCAAAACATCGTTAATCTTTTTTAAGACCCCAAAAAACTGACTGTCACAGGAGCTCAGCAGGACTCGGATGCAGCTGGACACTGGTTTAATCAACGCTGTGAATCATCAGACTGGTGTGTGTGTGTGTTCAAGTGTGCTCATTTAGAAAGTGATGTCATGATATCCAGATGGAACATGCTAGAAAATGCCAGTGGAGAGTGTAGATTGAAGCCCACCGGGTGAGGTGGAAAGGCTAAAGGGCGGGGAAATCTGAAATGTGCATCGAGGTACCAAGATAGCTTGCAGGAGGGGAAACAGAATCTGTTATTTCAGTTCAGGGAGCGCAGGGTGTCACCGCAGATGCAAACTGCTGCAAGAGAGGCAAAAGTGTGAGAGACACTCGTACACAGGGGGAGCAAGCGCTGAGCATTCCTGGCATTACAGCCCGCTGACAAACAATCCTAACTTTATCCAGTGAGCCGGGCCAACTGAATGGCTGCAGTGTGTAGAGTTTACCCACTGAGGGGGGCACTGCCCGGCCCGATCCTCCACTCTGTCCCCAACCAAACACTATAATGTCTGAGGTGGGACTCAGTTTATCACCATCCTTCAATCAATACAGCAGTTATTCACTAAAACCTTATTGAAAATCTTTAGTGTTTGCAACCAACCTTCCATCTGATTGTTGTTCCCATTGTAGCAGCAACAGCAGATGGTTGCGGTTTCAAGATTTATACTCCAAAGCATGCTCCGCTGCCCAGATTCATGAGCACAAATGTTTGCTTCTATAAATAAAATCTGAAAAATCTGTCAGCCAGAATTAAAAAGATTTGAAAGCACAAATTATCATCCGCCTCAATCGGCCATAAAACTGATTTTATGAGAACACAACAGCTCGACACCCTCCACTCTGTGGCAAAGATCAAACTGTTGCCTGTTATTTTATCATCACACACCCACGCAGACACACATGAATAAACTCTACACTGCGACCATGCCACATAATTCACATTGATGTGAGGATAAAATTAATGTAATTACAGAGCGTGGCGCTTTCAATGAAGAGGCCGCCTCCTGCTGCGCCGACTAAAGCATTTGTTGTGCTTCATTTCTGTTGCATCCGATCTGGAAGAGTCGCAGCAGAGAATTTTTAGAAAAGATTCAACAAGATAAATGTTTGCTGAGGCTGTTCACTATCTAATTTACAGTTTTGATTCAGCAGAAGTAGAAATGCCAGTTTTTCAGCTTTCACTCTGGCCTAGTGCTGGAGACGTAGAGACTTTGACCAGTCTTAAGCCAGTGTTGTACTTTCTGCATCCACAATTATGCGAGGGTCCCAGTGACATAAAATTAATCTCCCCAAGTCTGTGCAGATTCCACCATGTGACTGGAACGTCATTAATGTATAAAAATGACCTAATTTATTTAATGAGGGTTATATTTTAAAGCTTATACCCCATAGAAAGTTTGGAAAATCGATTTCTTTATTTTATATACGAAACCTACCCGTAAACCACATTAATTTTCAGTCTGGTTTCCAAATATAAACGAGGATAGTAGACATGCCAAAGACATACAGCATAAACATTGGAAATATTACTATAGACTTGCCTTTAATCATAAATGTCATGTGTGATGACTCTGTACTTCCAATGTTTCTTTGGTCACAAGTATTTGGTATAAAGTTAAGTGTATTTCAACAATAGGACTGTTTGACCAGAGAAAAACAGCTGCAGACATATATAATCTGAGCGATATGAACCACTCTCCAATGGATTCAATCACTTCTTGACACGTTTTGGCACAACAGCTCAGTTTATTGAAAATACAGAAACTTCTATGCCGATGACACATAGTTTTACTTTTCTTAAAACCAGGACGTGAAGCCAGTTCTTTTTGTGGCTTTTGCTATTTTCAGGATTTTTTTTTTGTGTAGGAGCTCGACTCCTCACTAGTACCAAGAACAAACCACATACTGGCCTCTATCTACTGGTTACCAGGGAAATAAAAAAATATTGTATTTATTTGCCAATCTGTACTTTATACCCTGATCATCTGCTTAATTTTAATCCCCCCAAGTCTGCGGAAATGCTAACATGTGCAGCCCAAAAATCAAGTCCAGCAGGGACTACACTTTATGTTCTGCGACTGTGTGAATGCATGAAATATGCTCATAAATACAGCTTACTGCACATGTATGGAACAAAGTCCACCCAGCAGACTCCAAACGGACCATAAAGAAGTGTAAGGCCATTGTTAAGCCTTCATTATCCTCTCTTACGGATGTGCACACAGATGGCTTGGGACACCCACGGACGTAGTTGTTGTCAATATACTACTTTTAATCCGCTGGAGTCTGCTTAGACTCTGTTACATACATGTGCAGGAGATTATGTCTTAGTCCGACTCTCTGGATGTAAGCTGTGGATATACACCAATCAGGCATAGCATTATGACCACCTGCCTAATATTGTGTGCCATTGGACATGGACAAGAGGACCTCTCAGGGTGTCCTACGGGGTCTGGAACCAGGACGTTGGCACTGGATCCTTTGGGTATTCTGGCTTGTTCAGTGGGGCCTCTGTCAGTCAGACTTGTTCCACTGCATCCTGTTGATGCTTGATCAGAATGGGGTGTAGGAAGTTTGGAGGTCAAATCAACATGTTGGGCCATTGTCATGTTCCTCAACATGTTCCTGATTGATTGATGTTTTTTCCATGTGGTGGGGTGCATTTTCCTGCAGGGGTAGGCCAGTGACATTTGGGATTTCCATTTGCATGAGGGAGTGTGCTTGTTGTGGGACAATGTTTATTTGGGTGTCTAAGTCTCATCAACACGGATGCTAAAATCCAAGATTTTCCATCAGAACACCACAGAGTACCAATATGATCAATGTTATTCACTTCACCTGTCAGTGGTCAGAATGTTGTGACTGATTGGTGAATAAACTTGCCATTGGCAGATCAATTCAGTTGCCCCCCTTCCCCCTAGTTGTATCTATACAGCCCGCACTAAGGAAATTTGTATTACATGGATCTAAAACTACAAAATTAGTGCACATGCGCAGAATATGTAGATATGACTTACTTTGCATGTTTGAAACAAGAGTCCTTCAAGCAAACATTTGCAAACTAGAAAAGTAGTTACATCAGCAACTGTGCATTTGTAGCGTCTGCAAGTGTCCATATATACATTCGCAAGGGACTATATAATCAAGGTTTTTTACTTTCAGTGTCTGCAAATATGTAAGTGTCCGCTAGTGTTGAAGTCACTTAAATTTCGTCATCTCCCCAAGTTTGCGAGAATCTGTGTGGTCCCCTACGCACATGTTTGCGTGCAGCCCTTAATTTAGATAGCCTGTGCAGCAATTACGTTACAAAAGCAGTAGTATGTATGTACGACATATGTAGATATCACTTAATGTGCATATATGGAACAGAATCCTCCTAGATACCCATTAAAATGATATAAGGACTGTGTTGCATGCTCATGTGACATAAAGTCTGCGTGGACCCCAGAATCTGTGTCCGTGTGGAAACTATACTACAAAAGCAGTAGCGTGTATGGATATGTAGATAAAATTTACGGCACATGTGTAAAATAGGGTGCTCTCAGCAGACGCCAAGCACGCCACAATGCAGTATAACAGGAACAACGACGCATCCGTGGTGTCCACAACTGTCCATGTGGGACAAGGAGTAAAATCAAGACTGTATTTTATTGCATTTCAAAATTCTCCTAAGTGCCACTCACCCATCGAGTCAATGGTTGTTACAACAAAATATAACCCACCGTTTTCTCTTTATAGCTCTTCCAGATCAACAACAAAACATGACACTGTTCTCTTACAGGTCTATTTTCTCGATAACTTTTCGACTGCAGTAACAGAAATGTGACACTACTGTTCTATATAAAAATACAAATCTTAATACCGTGTGTTTCCTTCAGTTCAGTACATTCTCCATCCACATGTACATTTATTTTTCCTCATCTGTACAGGTGCTGTTTAAGGTATACATTAGTTCTTATTCCAGCTTGTGTTTTTAGCCTTATTGTACTTTATGCTTGTTTTGGCCTCATATTTTTGCAGCTGTTAATGACTTAATTTTGGAACTCTTTTCTAAAGTTGAAATTTAAAAAAATAGGCTCAGGAATAGGAGTTAATGTGCAGAGGAAAAAATGCAAGTTTCGTAACAGCTGGTCAGACTCTCATGTCCTGTGGGGAATCATATGATCAGACCATCAGCTCCAGAAGAGCCACTAAATGAGCCGTGTGATGATGTTGCTTTTGTCATATAAAATACAATGTTTTACTTCTAAGATTGCTCCTGAGGTCATCTGAAGCTTCTTTTTTGTCAGAAGTGAGCTCGAGTGATGGTTACCATGTGAGATCGCCTTGCCCTCCTACCAGTCGGATGTCATGTGGAGTCCATCAAGAAGACTCCTTTCACTGGTGTCCCCCTTCCTGCATTCCTGGGACGAGACAGGAAGCGCAGTGTTGAGAGAAGGGCTTGGCTGTGCTCTTCATCAACACCAGCGGGGAGGAGGATTGTTGAGGGTCTCCATGTGGGGTTTTCAGGAGACGGATGACTCATGCGCGAGGACCTGGGCCCAATCTGATGTGGGTTTGTTTACTCAGGGCTCAGTAAAAGTCATTGTTCCACATTTCAAGTTTTCCACATGTCTCAGAGCAGCTCTTCATCCCCACCGCCGCCACCGCCGCTGTCTGGCTGCTCAACCCCCACAATCTGCCTCCCGCTGCGAGTGACTGGGGTTATTGGCTACCAGTCTGCTGAGCACACCAGCTCGATCTGGTTATAATAACCTCATGGCTTCGTGTCGATATTAATCTGAGAGAAATCATTAAACGCTCCGTGTCTTGATGTTGTTCCAAGGTCATTGGAGAGCTTTTTGAAGATGGCAGTTTCCCCACTCAAAACCAACATTTCTATCAAACTGCATTTCTTCTGTGTCTGAGCCTCTGATCAGATGGAAAATGAGGCCTCGTCAAAGCACATAAATCAGTGATTTGTTTTGCCAGTGTATGTTTCACTTCTGAAGCATATGGTTTTCGCTCCAAGCCATGTCCATCTGCAACATGTATCAACATCAACTATCAGGAAATTATCAAAAATATTGTGGCAGCCTCAACAAAGCCTTTCACTTGTAGTTTTTCTCCATTTTGACGTGTCAGAGCGCCGTAGTATAATTCAGTGTAACATGCCCTCTCACTGCTAACAGCGTTTGAAACTTTATTGTATATACTGTCGACAGACTATCTCCTGTGTGGGAATTTAGCAGCATATTTCTTATTAAAACATAAAAATACATCTACATTTACTACAGGCGAGTTATGACTGCCAGAGATCGTCTGCAGAAGAATTGATTCCAGGTGCGTTTCGGGAATCACATAATTCACTTGAACTGATTTTTAAAAAATAATGTGATTATGAAACCAAATCAGATGTTTAACCTTAGGAAATATATTTCTGTTTTTCTGCATGTAATAATGATTCCCAAGACAAAACTTTTCTGGTCCAGAGCATGAACACAATGGATTTTCTAATTTATTACTTGAATGCATTTCCAGCCATTAAACCACACTTTTTAAGCAGCCAGGGCCACTGATTTATGAGCATGTAATTACCGTCGTGTGTTCCAGCTGTTTTGTTGATAATTTTAATTCTTGTACTGTCAGTCAGTTTTTATAGTGAGATATAAAAGTGTGCAGTTCCCTTTCTCATGAAATCATTTTGTCCCTAGACCAAAAACTTTAAAGTTTATTGTTAAAAGCTGCGGCGCAGGCGGGACAACCCCAAGGAAAATACTTGAAAAAAGTCATTTTCCTTTATGTGATAGCTTCTGTTACTTATCATTAGATGTTATTTCAAATTCCCAGCTGATGCGGTCTTTTCTTATTAATAAAAGGATTTTATTTTGGAGTTATCCATCATGGTGTGTTGACTTTGGCCGGTCGGCTGTATGCTTTGCACACTATCTTTTCCAGTCACTGGTTTTATCCTGACTGGATGAAGTGCAGGAGCAGAATGTGCAGATTTGGAACAACCTGAATCATCCAATTGTGTCGGCCTACATCAGATATGAGCGTCTACTTTTCCAGAGAATAAAATTATCAGGTCTTAGAGTGAGGACACAGGGTGCATGAGGCTTCAGTCTGCATCGACATAGTCAACCCTTTAAAATTAGCTCTCTCATTTTAAAATATTGAACTGTTTTCTCAAATAACTGGCTTGATTTTAATGGGAAAGTGACAGAATAAAAAACTGACTCTAGTGGTGTTCAACAAGGCTTCATGTTAGGCCAAATTCAATTTGCTTCTAAGAGGCTCATCTGTTGGCCTAAAAAGTGATCATCTGCCAAACCTGATGCTGCCTATTAAAGCTATAGTGCCTAGTTTTTATCTATTTATACAGCTACTTTGATCTGGGTTATATAGTCAAAGAAATTTCCCCTTTTGCGATTATCCTGATATCTCAATTTTCAAGCTCTTTGCCCTTCATTATGGCAGTCCAGATTTTTTTAAACAGTTACACTAGCTTTAAATGACCATTTAACTCCTATAATGCAGTTTTCCAGCTCGCCAAATGGTGATTTTAGCTTCTGCAGTGTGACTTGAATGTCATTAATGTATAAAAATGACCTAACTTCAATCATGAGGGTTATATTTTAAAGTTTGTAACTTATAGGAAGATTGTAAAATAGATTCCTTTGTTTTATACGTATAAAATCTATCTGTAAATCACATTAATTTCTGTCTGGTTTCCAAATATAAACAAGGACAGTAGACATGCCAAAGACATACTGCATAAACATTGGAAACAATAGTATAGACTTGCCCCTCATCCTAAATGTCATGCCTGATGACTCTTTACTGCAAACAATTCTTTGGTCAAAATTATTCAA
This sequence comes from Dascyllus trimaculatus, assembly GCA_024666655.1. Taxonomy (NCBI): domain Eukaryota; kingdom Metazoa; phylum Chordata; class Actinopteri; family Pomacentridae; genus Dascyllus; species Dascyllus trimaculatus. The sequence continues at coordinate 10,546,533 of CM045451.1, read as the reverse complement.
TTGTACAAAGTTATGTGTACTTGCACATTATGACTGTTTGACCAGAGAAAAGCAGCTATAGAAGTATATAAACTGAGCGATATGAACCACTCTCCAATGGATTCAATCAATTTTTAACAGACAGTCATGTTTTGGCACAACAGTTCTGTTTATAGAAAAAACATTAACTTCTATGCTGACGACACGCAGGTTTACTTCCCTTAAAAACAGGTTGTTAAGCCAGTTTTTTGGGGGCTTTTGCTCTTTTGAGGATTATTTGCTGAAACTCAACTCCTCACTAGTAGCAGGAAGAAACCATATCTATCATGTACTGGCCTCTCTACAGTGGTTACCAGGGAAATATAGAAATGATTGTACTTCATTGGCAAACTATACTCTAGATCCTCTGTTTAACTGTTCCCATTCATAATAAAAAATTCCTAGTTAAAATCTAGAAGTAACTGATCCTTTCTCCAGACTGTGGGACAGTTTCCCCCTTACTGTCAGATCTTCCTCATCTATCACCACTTCTAACCCCTGTAAAAACCCACCTTTGCATAGTTCTGTTACACTTATTTACCATGTTTTTTAGTGTTTTAGTTCTATTTGACATTTCCTTTTAAAGCAAGATAGCCATCATGTATTGTTTTTCAAATGTGCTCTTTAAATCAACTGACTCCGGTGTCGATGTGCCTAACTAAACAAAACTACATTTACACTAAAAACTTCAACACCTGCTAACCTCAGTTAGAGCCACAGAGGAGTGATCCAGCCCTGCTCAAGTATAGTGTGGCAGCCGATTGTGACCTGTGGCCCTCAGCCAAGTGATGTAACACAATAACCCGATTTCCACAGCTCGGCAGGCACAGATACATTAATTATTTGATTGGATAACATTGCTTTTCCTCATCTTTATAATCTTTTTGTTGTGTTCCTGCTTCTCTTGTTTCCTCCTGAAGACAGACAGATGTCCTATATGTATTTTTTTTCAGCTATTCAAAGCAAGCTACATATTATCTGTCAGAAATTAAATAAATAGATGTTGGAAGGGTAGAAATTTAAAACGTAAAACACACATAGTTGTCATGTGATCCGTTTGCAGGAAGCAAATGAATGAAGGCATCCTGTCCCGGTTGGAGACACCGCCTCTGCTCTGAGACTCTTTGACTTCCTCAACCCCACATAGACAGGAGTGCGTTTGTGTGCCGTCGGTGAACCGAAACAGAAACAAACACACACATCAGCCATCCCACCTCCCACTGAAAGATGCAGCAGCTCCCCCACAGCACACATTTACCCTCTTTAACACGTGCAGACATTAGTCTATATCCTGACATCATCACTGGAGACCTCTTGGTCATGACATCACCCACACTATAGCAAGTCAGCTTGTGTTGACCTTGGGGTGACCTCCAAGGCCATCAGGACATTTTTTTCCCTTCATCGCTGCTCTTGGACAGGATTCCCTTTCCTTTGGGCCATTCAAGTCTCATGTGGTAGTAATAAATCCACCACAAACTTGAAACAAGCACAGCTGAAAGATGTTTGGATGGCCAAGCTCGTTTTGGTGTGTTTTTTTCCCCTCCTATCCTAACCTGATTTTCTTTCTTTTGGATGTTTGTTTTTGTTTTGTGCCAGATTTGTCTGTTTTGGTTCCTCCCACATGGACCCAGTTGAGAGAAGGAGAATACATTCAATGGTCAAAGTGGAGACAATCTATTGTGATGGGTGTTTTGTTGGACGAAGCCCAGAGCCTTTATGGCGAGAAGCTGGATCAAAGCACAGCCTTTTGCTTCCAGAATAATTTTAGTCACTACTGTGCAAAGTTTCAATTCATCAGATAAAAGCAAGGAAATGTCATAAAACACTAGCAGCAACAGGTGACTGAAAGCCACTGGCTGCAGCTCAAAGAAACCAGATTTATAAGACAGTTAAGGTCGAAGTGACAACAACTGGAAGACAAAACAAGATGATAAACTGTCAGACAAACATCCAATAAAAAAAACTCCACACAACCAGTGGTGAAGCCTGTTAGTGGGCTCTGTATGCTCACAGAACTGGAGTTACATGCAGTAACTACTATTTTTCAGGCAAACCTTTTCTGCGCAACCATTTTTCTGCAGCCATTGTTCCAATACTGATGTATTTTAACAGCGCTATCACCACCCATTCACCTACATACAGCTGTAATTTCAGATTATTGTCAATGAAAAGTGCAAAAACGGTATTTAAATGGATTTGTTTTTCAATGTAAATGAACAATCTGTACATGTTTCCATTAGTTACAGTGTGTACAATTTAGGTTTTAGAGTTCTGGAAACAAGCAGTGCATTCTAATGCAATTTTAACCCAGAAACTGCATCCAAAAGAAAGAAACAGAAGGCTGAACGGACACAGTTTGATGTCTCTCTTAGCATTTGTAAATGCCCAAGAAGGACACTGCTGCCCAAATTGCAATCATCTTATGCGCTTTAACAACAATTAAAGATACAGAACTTTAGCAACTTCAGCAGGATTACATCAAAACAGGCTCTTGTGTGCATTCTCGCCTGCATTAGCAAATGATAATCACTATTTGATCTACAGCGGTTTGTTGAAATGAAAATAATGAGATATTGCACCACCCCAATGACTAATGGTTGCTCATTGCATATGTGGCCCTACGTTAATCTGAGAACAGATTCTTAAACCTCCTTATGAAGACAAAAATTTAAATACAGGCTTAAATAATCAAATTAATAATTACTTTCTAATAAAACATTTTAGCCGGTCTAAGATTGCAACAGTTGATAACTACACTTCGATGCTGCACAATATGATCACATCTTTATTTTTCTCTGCTGGACCACACCACATGATGATAACAATAGTCATTAGTAATTAAACGCTTCACTCCATAAAGTTGGGAGAAACACATGTTCAGACAATACTGGCACCTATAATTCTTACTATGATAGTTTCTTTTCATCTCATCCCAGAGATTTTATAGAACATACACTCAGTTTATAGTGATAACACTTGTGGATAGTTTTGTTGTAGCAACCCCTCAATACATCAGCTGTGTATTTACAGCTGTTTTCCACAGGTTTACCCAACATGACCTTGTTATGTTAAAGAACAAAAGTGCGATGTTCTGCTTTAAAAGGGAACATATGCAACAAGACAGTACCTGATAAGCTGTAATGCCGCAGTGCAAACTACAGTGAACCTGTGATAAAGCCGATAGGGGGGTGATGTGACAGTATTTCAGCCTCTCAAAGGTCCTTTCACCGAAGATAATGAGAGGTCAGAGGAAGCGTTACGGTCCAGACATCAGTGAATTCACCCAGATTATTGCTGAGGAACCTTTTATTGCATGGATCATCTGGTAGAAGTCTGTTGTTTCACAAGACACGTGTGAACAATGTACGTCATGAGTGTTCAGAACTTGTAAATGTATGACAGGGGGAGGCATTATCCTTTTTCCCCTCTTGAGGTCTGGTTTTAATTTGGTTTATTGACTGTATTCTTTAAAAGAATCACATTGATGACTAATATTTCAGAGCTTTCATGGACATGCAGTGTTGAAGCCAGACCATTTTACTATTTTTTTGGTTACTCACTCTTAGCATTTTGCTTATGCAGGCAAGACTGCCATGTAGATTATATGAGTTTTCACATACATCATATTAAGCTTTTATGTAACCCTTAATTGAATACAAATCTAGAATATTTGTGCTTTTTTAATTGGTGAAAACAACCTATAATGGTTTAATTTATGCTATATATGTCAGAATCTGGGCTGCTCAGTGGCTCAGTGGTTAGCAGCGTCACCTCACAGCTAGAAGGTCCCTCGTGCGCGTCCCGGTTAGGACACCTGGGATCTTTCTGTGTGGAGTTTGCATGTTCTCCCTGTGCATGCCTGGGTTTTCGCCGGGTACTCCGACTTCCTCCCACAGTCCAAAAACATGCTGAGGTTAATTAATGATTCTAAATTGTCTGTGGGTGTGAATGAGAGTGTGCTTGGTAGTCTGTCTCTATGTAGCCCTGTGATAGGCTGGCGACCTGTTCAGGATGTCCCCTGCCTTCGCCCGAGTCGGCTGGGATAGGCTCCAGCCCCCCTGCAACCCTACAGAGGATTAAGCGGTGTACAGATAATGGATGGATGGATGGATGTAAGAATCTTATGTTGAAAGTGTCATTGTTTGGCTCAGGACACCTTGCTAATATTTAATTTATTGTGTATCAAGTCTTTTTGTTTCTTTCTTTTGGCTGCAGATTCTGGGTAACTATTGCACTGATCTGCAGTTTGAACTGCTTGTTTCCAGAGTTCTTCAAAGTGCATCCCCACAGTCTTTATAAGTCTCTAGAAGAGCTTCAACTAGGTCCACAGCTTAACTTAAATTATGCACATTTACCAAATAAAAGTATATATTGATTGACAGAGGCCCCACTGCACAAGTCAGAGTACCTAAAGGACCAACTGCCAAGGTCCTGGTTCCAGACCCCATAGGACACCCTGAGAGGTCCTCTTGTCCATGCCCAATGGTTCAGAGCATTTTTGAGCACATAAGGGGGACCAACAAAATATTAGGCAGGTTGTCAGAATGTTATGCCTGATCAGTGTATAAAATATTGCTCCTCTTAAAAGCTATTGTTTTTTTGTAATTTTGTTTTGTAATTAGAACAGAAAGGCAGAATAATGGCTACTTTAAGACTTTGGCCACCCTGGGCCACCTGTTAGCTCTGCCCCTGCTGGGAGGTTTGACTCTTCATTATCTTGTTTTGTCTTCCAGTTGTTGTCACCTCGAGCTTAATTGTCTTAAATCTGCACCCACGGTAGCTTCAGGCTGCCCTTGTTGCTTTCAGTCACCTGTTGCTGCTATCGTTTTATGAGATTTCTTATCTTAAACTGAAAAATTGACTTTACACTTCTTCCCTCAACTGGATCCATGCAGGAGGAATTTCCAACAGATCCCAAGTTAAATCTTAGCTAAAGCTATAATAAACTGTGACTGTGTGTGACTATGGATTCAGATGCCCTTTGTACAGTATGCACAATGTTTATTTGGCACTTGCAGTCTAATTCATGCTTCCCTTGAATCACAACAGTTCGTCTGCAGGAAGGGATTCCCACAGAAAACATTGCAAAAGCTGCCAACACAGTGGGAGGAAAAAGGTGCACTAGATGTCGCAGGTTCTGAACTCTGGTGCCCTGACTGGATTAGTGGGCCATTGAAAAGGAAATCAGACTAAGAGGGGATTTACACACTAACACAATTTTAGCCCATTAGCATGGGAACTATCCTGCGTCCATTAACACAGTTTGATCGGAAGGGCTCGTCCAATGTGGTGTTTGTACACAGCTGGATTATATCACAATCAGCGCAACCACTGAATCCTATTAAGAGCTTTTGTATCAAGAGTTATCCGGCTTGATAGCACTGAAACACCAGACTGCTGCATTCCTCTTACGTTCACGACAGGCTGATTTGTTTCTTTATTTTGAAGGATGCTTACCCCCTCCCTCTCTTTCAGTCTCAAACCAAAGGGGTTATGCACTTGTTTGTCAGCATAAAGCCGAAGCTCAAACGAAAAGAGCTCAGAGATCAAATCGCAGCCTTGGGAAGAACCACAGGATCTTTTTGCAGACACACTATACAAATGACTCAGTGTCTGTCCAGTGTGCCAGTGTGTAATTGACGGTTGTGGATAAGTTATAGTACATATTTTATATATCCCTTTCCAGCCTTCTGCTGACTTTAAAGGCATCTTTGGGGTATCCGCCGTTCAGCTATAGAGTGAATCATTTTCTCTCTCTCACTTCTTCACGATGTGACGCGCAGCAATGGTACTTCTGTAGTCAGGAATGGATGTTAAACACCTCCTGCTCAGTGCATAATTCAGATTTAGTTCACTTAGTCATTTAGTTATTTTGGTTGGATTGTGTCTAACAGTGGCACCACCAGTTATTTTGGTCAAAGGTAGCCTAAAACGGTGGCACCGCCAGAATAGTGTTGGATATGGCAGATTTGGTGTGCGTATGTGTGTGTGTGTGGTGGTAAATAGAGACTTAGACACAGCTGAAGGTACAAGGATGTTCTTAAAGTCTTTGGGTGGTCCAACCTCTCCGGGAGCTTCAGCCTGCTTTTTTGCAAGCGCCGGCAGCGAACAGTGGTCATTATTAACAGACGAACCAACCCCACCAGCCTGGGATTACCTTCCAGCCAACTGCAGATGTGAACGTCTAAACAATTCTCCCACTCTGTTTTGACATGTTCTATTATAGGTTCTGCATCCTACACCAGATCCAGAGAGAAAAAATTGACAGCTAAATGAAATCATTCATTTTCTGGTCTGATGTCATCCAAAAATTGCCATAATTGCGCGGGCCTGGCGTCTCTGGTCTGTGACTGGCAGAGACACCGGCAGCTCTGGGCGAGGTGCGCCGAGAGGAGAGTCGACTGGTGGATGTTCCCTGCTGGATCTTTGTCTATTCCAACACGAGGCATGCAGAGTACAGTAAAGGGACGCAGGAGCACTTTCTTTCCGTCTGCTTGACCAGCCTTTAACTTTCTACTGCGCTCACAAACAAAGACAAGATAGGACTTGATGTGGTCAGACCCGAGAGACTAATGATAGACTCTGAAACCCAGCAGCAGAGGCTCAGGGTGCTTCAGTGCAGCATATGGGAATGCACACAGATGCATAGTTATGCAACTATGTAAAGCCTGAGAGCCACCAGGAATCTGGAGTGAGGGACGCTCGCTGAAAACAACAACTAAATCTACAGGAGCTTGTTTATTTATGCAAAAGGAATGAAATCTTTTTTGCTTTATTTTTTACATGCATCATTTTTTTTGCTTTCATCTCCTCTGTGGCGATGGGAGATGTACTAAGATGCTTTTCTTATAGCAATATCACAAATACACATGTGTAGTTTGACAATTGTGGAAAATAACTTGTTGAGAACCACTGAATATGAAGCTGCACCAAACAAGCACTTAACAAACTGCAAAAAGAGAAACAGCAAATCCTGAAGCTCACTGCATGAACAAATTATGCTTTTTGTATCATCAATTTTAAAAACTGTGCACGTTGTGGTTTCACTGGAGGTTTTGTGTGCATCTGTTTGTTGTTTTGTGTGCCATAGCTTAGCACTGAGCCGCCCAAACAATTCCCAAATTCAGCCCGTATCAGCTGCAAAACTGTGAGGCTAAACTGAACAACCTTGAGCTCCATGGATCAGGGAGGCAACTAGTGATTATCGCCACTGTTGGTTAATCTATTGATTATTTTCCTGATCAATTGATTAGTTGTTGGTCTACAAAATGTCAAAAAATGATGATAAATGTTGATCAGTGTTTCCCAAAGCATAATATGACGTTGTTAAATGTTTTATTTTGGTTTGCAACCCAAAAATATTCAGCTTACTGAAGGAGGAGCAAAGAAACTAGAAATGATTGACATTTAAGAAGCTGGAATCACAGAATTGTGACTTCTTTTGTGAAAAATTATTCAAACCAGTAGTTGATTATTAAAGTTGTTGGTGATTGATTTAATAGTTGACTACTAATTAATTATTCAGATAGCCATTAGCCAGCAAATAGCCAGTTCTACTATAGATTTGAGACACTTGGTAAACATTGGAAGTCTCTTTGTTCACGTCAGCAGGCCAGAGAGATCTGAAAAACTCCAACAAAAATGATCAATTAAATTCCTCCTCGTAATTATCATTACTATAACAATAAGTCAAAAAACATAAAAAAAAACTTAAAAAAAAACTCAGTTGCAAAATCTAACACATTCTGGCCTGGGATCCCATAGGAGGAAGTGGAAAGTGTTGCTGGAGAGAGGTTTGTTGGGAATCCCTGCTTAGCCTGCTGCCACATTGACCCTGGATAAGAGGAAGTTAACGGATGAATGAATGGATCAACTGCAAATCCAGCAAATCTGACATAACAGAAATGAAACACAGGAATGCCACACCTATTTTAATCATAGCAGTACCATAAACTTTGATATATGGTGGCAGGTTACATGGTATAGAATAGAATAGAATGGAATAAAATGGAATAGAATATGTTTATTTGTCATTGTACATGTGCAGTGAAATTTTACACAAACCCATTCAACTGCAAACAGTAAAGTGAATCAGTTTATTATAAATTATTACAAAAAAATGCTTCTAAGCAAACTATAAAAACATTCATACAAATACAGTCTGGTCCTCATACAGGGACCTCCAGGTTGTAAAGGGTTAACAGACAGATCCTCTAATTATTTGAAAAACTAAAACTCTAATCTATAAATGAATCATAGAGGTGTACAAAGTGCAGTATTTGCCCAAATTGTTGTGAAATAGAAGTCTAAAGTAACATTAAATGGTGAAACCCCATCATTGCACATAGTTTTATCACCCCTGGTCCTCTGTATAGTTTGAAGGGAAAGTCAGTGATTCCTAATATTAGTGCATCTGCCTAATTTGAGATTTCAGAACAGGGTTATTGGAACAAGTTGTCAACGGAGTCCATTACCTAAGAATGAAGAGATCAGACAGTTTATTAAGTCTGAGAGGCTGGGAAAGGGGTCAGAGGTTACAGTAGAGCCTTAGCTTATTTTTTTTTCCCACCTCATCCTCCGCTTTTCCCCAACCCAAACGGTTTAAGCACACAGTGTTAAAGGATGTCGCGGGCTGATCTCGATTAACCGCTTCCCTTCCTCTTGTCCCGCTTCCTCTCTTACCTCACAGCGAGGTCGCCCCACTTCTGGGGCTCTCCAACCCGCCAGACACGCCGGTGTTTCTTCGAGGCGGCTCCAGGGGGAGGTTTGTACGCTCAGCCTGTTGCGTAAGGGCGTTGTGAGGAGATAATACGCTTTGCTCTGAGCCTGTACTTTCACCTGCTGTCATTAACACAGTTATCTTTCAAATCCCCGCGCTGCAAACAAGAGCGTCGCAGTTTGCTTTGGGATTAATGGGCCTTGCTTCATATTTCAGGGCTTTAAATTTGAGCACAAAAAAATCCTGAATGCTTACACTTTACCTTTAGGGCAGACATTTAACTTTTCCAACCAATACTGTTCTGTAATGATATACAATTAAGTCGGGGAGCATTGCTGCCTACATAAACTGTGCCCATATAAACTGTTGGGTACATTTCTAGACAAGAGAGATTCAGCCTCTTCGTCATGTGATCAAAAACTAACTCCCACTGCAGAAAATCGAGCAGCAGGAACGTCTCTAGGATGTGAACTGTGTCGGGGGGCCTCGGCTCCTGGTGGACTGTGGGAGTAAAAGCTGTGCCTTTTAAACTGTGGGAGTGTGTTTCCCTCTGGAGGAGGTTTTATTATGAAAACAGCCTGTGAGCGAGTGTTTCCAAGAAGCTGTCAGAGATGAGATACAAACACATTTTTACGAGGATACAAAGGGCCTCGCAGAAAACACTTGCTCACGTAATTTTGAGTCATTTTATTCCCTGAATGTTTGCTTGAACTGACCTCGGCTAAGTCATGGGACTCAAACGTTGAGAGTGGGTGCAAATACAGCCTCAAGTCATGTGAAATAATATAATTTCAGATCAATATTAAGATAATATGTCATTAGCCTTGAATGTATGATAAGATAAGATAGACTTTATTGATCCCTCACTGGGGAAATTCACAATGTGTTTCGATATGACGAGCCTTTATTAATCGCACAGTGGGGAGGGGATAGTGCAAACATTTAAGCAATATCAGTAAAAATGAATAAATAATTAAAAACAAACCAAAAATATACAACGATCAGCCACAACATTATGACCACTGACAGGTAAAGGTAGATACTATGTGGTTTTCTGATTGAAAACCTTGGATTTTGCCATCCCTGTTGATGAGACTTAGACACCCAAATAAGCATTGTCCCACAACGAGCACACTCCCTCATGCTAATGGAAATCCCAAATGTCACTGACCTACCCCTGCAGGAAAATGCACCCCACCACATGGAAACAACATCCAACAATCAGGAACATGTTGAGGAACATGACAATGGCCCAACATGTTGATTTGACGTCCAAACTTCCTACACCCCATTGTGATCAAGCATCAACAGGATGCAGTGGAACAAGTTTAATTGACAGAGGCCCAACTAAACAGCCCAGAGCACCCAAAGGATCCAGTGCCAACGTCCTGGTTCCAGACTCCTATGAGAGGACCTCATAGGACACCCTGAGAGGTCCTCTTGTCCATGTCCAATGGTTCAGAGCATTTTTGAGCACATAAGGGGGACCAACACAATATTAGGCAGGTGGTCATAATGTTATGCCTGATCATGTACATGTATTCCTTCAAAATAAGATGCAATTATTGTTGAAAAGACTCAGCTGATAGATCCTGCACTGCACAAGTTTCCAGTTTTGTTAGGAGCAATGACAGTCTGAGTGTAATTGACTTACATTACAGCGCCCTCTGGTGGCAAACACGTCTAAACAACTCCAGGAGCTTTTTTTTTCTTTTTAAACAACATTAACTTTATTCTGTAACGTGAAAAAAAATCAACAATCCTGGTTTGATTCACATGAAATTGGCATCTTATTTTCTGTACTTGTGTGTGAGATACTAAACAGGTGGTAAACTGATCCAGGGCCAGGCTGCCTTTTGGCACAGCAGCTGCAGCTCGTGCTGGTGTGCAAATAAGTGGAGTGCACAGTGCGCGCTGCCTTCTCTCTGGAAAGATTAATCATTAGACAGTGACCTGGTTTGAGTGGAGAATCTTAAACACCAGGTGATACAATGCAGCCAGAATATAGAGGAATAAAACAGACAATAAGATCAGAGATAGAAAAGCTGAATTTATTGATTTCCTGATTGATTTAAGGAAATGAAGGAGGAGTTTCGCGGGTTTAACACACGGTTTTTACACATAAATCACCGTTGAGTGCAGCTGTTTGTGTTGTCCATACGTCTACTACAACGGCTATATTTAGTTGTTGTCATATGTCGCGCTGGTCAGCTGGGATCCTGCAGCAGGACACGCCTCTGGGGCTGAATGGAGTGCGCCGTGCGTAAAGTCCGACCTGCAGCGGATCCAAACTTTTCTGTCTGATCGTCGCTTTTTAAGAAGTTCCAGTTCGACGTTACTGATTGGTTTAAAGTGGATTAAATGCAGCGATGACTCGGGAGGAAGATCTCATCCGGATTGCAAAGAAACTGGACAAGATGGTGTCTAGAAATAACACGGTGAGAGACTATATTTTGACACCCACAGGTGGCGCGTTGTCCTGCAACCTCGTGCTGCGCAGAAGGCCCCAGTCAAAGTGAAATAAGCTCGCTCAAGGTTTCGATTGGGTTCTACGTGACTTTGTGCGTTTGGAAAGTTGGCCCAAGCGTAATAGGAGCCCGTACTGTGCTGTAACAAACGCTCAACAGGTGTTTGGCGCAGGGTGGGGGGTTTGCGTATTTTTTTCTCTCGCATGATCTCCCAGCTCCAAGTGTTGCAGGTCGAGTTTATTTGGCCAAAACGTCCCTCTGGTTGCCGTATTTGAGGAGTAATTCGTGGTGTGCGACGGAAAGTAAACAACGCGGCCTGGGAGTGAGGTCGTGCGTGTGTTGTGACTAAATCTGCAAACACGGCAGAGTTTCATGGCGCTCCTGCACAGCCCGGTTAGCGGGCTGCACAGCAGAACGCCCGCTGCGGTAACTTCTAGTTTGTTGTCGTGGGAAAGGGGTGTGCTGTGATGCATGTTTTTGAATTCTGCAGATGAGGTCAGTATTGCAGAAGTGAAACTGTTGCTTCCTTCTGCAGAATGCACACTTGCATGCTGCCAAATGCGCATTTTAAACTGTTACTACACATTCCTAAATGAACACATTCAATGATGGCACATTACAAGTAACATTGGCTTGTATTTCATGTGTGCAGGAGGGAGCTATGGACCTCCTGAAAGAACTCAAAGGCTTCAATATGACACTCAAACTTCTCCAGGTGTGTTCCAGTTTTACCATTTCTACTCAAAGTCTTACACCAACATGACAACTGACATAAATGCACAATCACTAAAGCTCACAATGTGCTTTTTGTGTGCAATGTTTTGTCAGGAAACAAGAATCGGCATGTCTGTGAATGGTATCAGGAAGCACTGCACAGACGAAGAAGTTATTGCCCTGGCAAAGGTCCTCATAAAAGACTGGAAAAGGCTTCTGGGTACTGATTTACTGATTTACATACACAAGGATTTACAGAAGTTTGATAGTTGTTTGTGCAGTAAATACATTTGCAGATGGAATGATTTGCTGCTATGTCTGTGTAGATTCTCTGTCATAGTAAGTTAAACTTTAGTAGAAGGTGGCTGGACTTCTTTTTCGGTTCCTGCAGACATTTCACTTCTCATTGAAAAAGTTTCTAACTTCTTCAATGGGAGTTCAGGTATTTCGCCTCACCCCAAAATCAGAAGACTCACAGATTGCTCTCGGTCTGAAAAGTGACAACAGCTTTGTCAAAAAGTGCTTAAAGTAAGTACAAAATCAAACAAAATGTCAAAGCAATTTCCTCCCTGGAGGTTAGAGTGAAGCAATTTTTAACCGTTTAAGGACGAAGACACTTGTTTCTGCACCGCAGCAGCTTTTAAGAAGTTACCTTTTTACTTCTTTGTCGTTTAATTGCATCATCATTTTGAAAAAGTACAGTTTTCTACCTGCTGACAGCTGCAGGGAGACTGATGTCATTTTTTTTTTGCCTGCAAGGTTACTCCACGTGGGAAAAGAAAGACTTGCATGACTCAACAGGTGTTAATAGTTGTAAAACTGCCTGGGGAGACATCTCAAGACTGTGCTATAAATATCTGATAAATATTGATAAGTATTGTAGACCCTCTTTTAGTTAAATGTAGATAAGTGTCCCTTGTCCTTTAGATGCATTCTAAAGCTGTCTCTCCTATTTTGTGCTGTGTTAATGGTCCCTATATATAGAAATGTTCACTCCTTGTTGCATATATACGGGATATATATACTAGTTTATGTATATATACTAGTACATACACCGATCAGCCACAACATTATGACCACTGACAGGTGAAGTGAAAACATTGGTCATATTGGTACTATGTGGTGTTCTGATGGAAAACCTTGGATTTTGACATCCATGTCGATGAGACTTAGATACCCAAATATATACTGTCCCACAACAAACACACTCCCTCATGCAAATGGAAATCCCAAATGTCACTGGCCTACCCCTGCAGGAAAATGCACCCCACCACACGGAAAATAATCAAACAATCAGGAACATGTAGAGGAACAGGACAATCATCCAAGATGTTGATTTGACCTCCAAACTTCCTACACCCCATTGTGATCAAGCATCAACAGGATGCAGTGGAACAAGTTTGATTGACAGAGGCCCCACTGCATAAGCCAGAGCACCCAAAGGATCCAGTGGCAACGTCCTGGTTCCAGACCCCATAGGACACCCTGAGAGGTCCTTTTGTCCATGCCCAAAGGTTCAGAGCATTTTTGAGCACATAAAGGGGACCAACACAATATTATGCCGGTGGTCATAATGTTATGCTTGATTGGTCTCTCAAAGACTCGGTAGTCTGCCTGCATCCAACAGATAAGACATACTACTGAGGACAACAACGTTCACTTTCTGGACAGAGCAGACAGATAGTTTAAGAAAGGAGTGAAGTCTAGGACACCACTAATCTCTCCAGTTCTGCACCACATAATGTTCCAGTTGCATCATACTATCATTTTGCTACAGGGTAAAAACACTCTGACTTGTTTGTATTTCTTTAAACCAATCACAGTTGTCATGGGCGGGGCTAAGCAAAGGATGCAGCTTTGGTGTTCACTCTAAAAAGTGTTGGGTGGAATAGTTGTGGTGGAACATTTGCATGCAGAGCTATAAGCAGTGTAATCAAAATGGACAATCCACCAAAAAATCATTGGCGAAACTTGAAATTTTCAGTGTGTTAGGTCACTGCTAGGAGGTTGTTGTTGTTGTTTCCCATCCTGAAGAAAACAGTAACACACAGATAGCAGAAGGAAGGACAAAACTGACTCAAATGAGCAGACTGGAGTGTCAGACCAGAACACCACTTGCCAGGTACTTATAATGCAGAGATCCCTCACAGTCATGTGAGTCTTTGGTCACAAATCAGCCCTGAGTCACTTGATTTGGTATTGAGAATAAATACCTGGTCACTTAGAATGGAGTAAGCCTCTTGAATGAAGGAGAAACATATACAAGAACCAAAAAAAGTCCAGTTGCCTTCTGCTGAAGCCCTTCAGATGATTCACTGATATGATTCTACCCCCTACACGCACTCACGCAGACTCTGGCAGTTCTAACTCTGAGAAACCGACTGACATGAAGAACGGTTTGGACTCCAGCAAAACGGCAGCATCTCCCAACAGCTCCCCCTCGGAGAGACACAGCAGGTCAGTGGTTCCACAGCTGCTGCCCAGACACATGCATGACGTTTCATACACAGCACATGCATCACAACATTAAATCCTACATGCAATGCAATGTCCGTTTAGTCAGACCCAGAGTGGTGACTTAACATTTCACCAGGCTTTTAGGCGGCACTTCTGCATATTCATACCAATACTGGCCTTGAGGAAAAAGCTTAGCCTCTGAAGCGACGGCAGCTTTGTGGAAAAGCACTTAAAACAATTAGAAAACCAAAGAAACTGTCAAGGCAGATCGCTCCCCGGAGGTTAGAATGTAGCAATCCTTAACTGTTTAAGGATGATGCAAAAATAATAAGCAAAATAATTTGTTTCTGCGCCGTGGCAGCTTTTAAGACGTCGTGTTTTCACTTCTTTGTTGTTTGATTGCATCACCGTTTTGAAAAAGTGCAGGTTTTCTACCCTCTGACGGCTGCAGGTAGACTGATGTCTCAAAGAAACAGAAACAAAGAAACCTTAGGTAAAAGTAGGATATTAAATTTGTCTTGTTCTGTCATTCAGGCTGCAATGTTAAGTAAAAATTAAAAAACAGAAACAGAATTTGACATCAGCATCTCCAACAGATTTTCTTAACTTTAGATCATAAAAGTCATGAAATTAGTGTTTTTTGTCCTGTAAAACCTCGTTTACACTCAATTTGTTTCCTGTAGGGGAGTTTGACTAATGTTAATATTACTTGTGCTGGTTAGAAAATTACAGAATATGTGATTTAAAAAAAAAAATCAATCTTGTCTGAATGGGGCAGACAAAAAACAGGTAAAGGCTTCACTCTTGATCAGAGGTACGCATTATTCTTTCTTCTTCCCTCTGCTAGTCACAGGAGACTGGATGTCAAACCCAAACCCGACTCAGATTCTGACAAAAAGCCCTCTGACAGAAAAGAAAAACACAACGACGAACACAAAAAGAGACACACAGACGACCCCAGGGACGAAAAGCACCGAGAGGACCTGCAAAATGAGAAACATCTACCAGAAAACGGAAAGGAGAAACCTGCGGAAAGTCCCAAACCGGAGACGGATAACAAGAAGCAGAAGCACGCGCAGGACCAGCAGAGCGAAAAACACAAGTCCGAACAGAGGAAAGAAAGGCCGCTGGAGGAACCGAAAAAGATGAAACACGTGGAAGAGCTCAGGAAAGAGAAACACCCGGGGGAGCTGAAGAAGCACAGCAGTGCAGATGACATGAAGAAGGACAGAAGCAGGGAAGAGAGTCGACACGAGAGGCCGAACAACAGCGAGAAGCATACTGATGCTCACAGACCGATATTTGAAAGGTGAGGATGTAGTGACTCAAAGAGTGACAATTACACATCCTGGAGTTGCAGCGGAGCTTCAGATTGAATCATTTATTCCAGGAGAGGAGTGTTGGACAGCAGTATTCTGTATCCCACCCGCTACCCGTCTCCTCGACCCACTCGGCCTCCTCTTCCCATCAAACGCCCAGCTTTGGATGTGAAAAAGGAAAGGTCAGGACTCCCTGAGTCGAAGAGCATGACGGAGTGAAATGTAGCTGCTGCTACTGCATGACGTAAATCTCACTGAGTTACTCACATGTGCTGACATTTGCTCCTGCAGTTTTACAACCAAAGTCGTGGCCTAACAGGACGCCCGCTGTGCACGGTGCATGCTGTGATGAGTCGGTCAGGTGTGTGTTTATGTGCTCCGGCAGCTGCATGATGCATCGTGTGGGACTCTGATCTGTGCTGTTGTGACATGTGTTCAGGAAGGACGGGAAAGACTCGTCCTCCCGACATCCTCGTCCCCTTCGACCCGGCTCCCCGCAGCCCAAGCGGCCTTCGGTGGAAATAAAGAAAGAGAGGTCAGGAGTAGAGATCGACCGATATGGGTGTTTTTTCTTTTTAGGGCGGATATCAATGCCGATTATTGGTAATTAAGAAGACCGATAACCAATATTTGGAACTGATATACATAACATACACAGATCGGCCACAATATTATGACCACTGAAAGGTGAAGTAAATCACATTGAACATGTTGGTACTATGTGCTGTTCTGCTGGAAAACCTTGGATTTTGACATCCATGTTGATTAAAATTAGACAACCAAATAAACATTGTCCCAGAACAGCACACTCCCTCATTCAAATGGAAATCCCACATGTCGCCGGCCTACCCCCACAGGAAAATGCACCCCACCACATGGAAACAACATCAAACAATCAGGAACATGTAGAAGAAGATGACAGTGGCCCAACATGTTGATTTGACCTCCAAACTTCCTACACCCCATTGTGATCAAACATCAACAGGATGCAGTGGAACAAGTTTGATTGACAGAGGCCCCACTGCACAAGCCAGAGTACCCAAAGGATCCACTGCCAGCGTCCTGGTTCCAGACCCCATAGGACACCCTGAGAGGTCCTCTTGTCTGTACCCAATGGTTCAGAGCATTTTTGAGCACATAAGGGGGACCAAGACAATATTATGCTGGTGGTCATAATGTTATGCCTGATTGGTGTATAATGAATTAGCAACATGAGATTGCAGGGAACCTTTATATCACTAATAAGGGTGACTACAACTGAAAATGTAAAATAGTGGGATCCACTGTGATTGATCAGTTTGTCTCCTGCAGTTCTTTTTTTATTTTCTTAATCTTTCACTATTGTCTCAATTTTATTGCCCACTAAGGTCCAGATCTTAAATAATTATGAATTATTCCAGACTCTGTTTCAGGGCAATCTGTGGCCTTCTAACTTAGCCGCTAGCCACTAGCATAGCCTTAGCCACTGTGATAGTAGCTAACTTCCTGGTGTGTGGCAATGGTTTGTGTTTCTGGTTCAGTTCTTGCAGAGACATTTCTGAGGACACAGAGTAACAACAGACAGAGAGAGGAGGCTGCATCAAACCTGAAGTAGCACATTTAATTAATCAATAATCGGCCAATAAAAATACATCAGAAAAACACCAAATATCAGCCACGATAACTGGTCCATCCCCACTGTGGTGCATGATTTTTTTTTAGATTGTGCCCAAAAAAAGAAAGTCAAACAAATGCTGAATTTTCACATCAGGAAAGCGCCGCCGGACCCAAACGCTCCGATCGCTCCTCTTCCTTTTCACCTTCATCCTCCTCCGCCAAGGTCAGGCCCTGCATGCCCACTCATCACTGTGACGTTTCGCTCGCTCTCATTGTGAAGTTACTCAAAGGCGTATTTTCATTCAGAAAAGAGCCTCCTGACCCCAACGCTCCTCTTCCTCCGCTCCCTCTTCACCTTCACCCTCCTCCTCCACCTCCGACGATGAAGCGCTCCTCGCTGGATGGGAAGAAGGAAAAAGACAGGTCTGGATCGGATGAGCTCTCTGCATGTAGTGTCCTGAGAGGGAGTAGTTTGGACAAAAATAACCCGTAATTACATTTGGAGTCCTCTGCTCTGCATTGAATCCTTGTGTTGTTTGCTGCAGCAGGAAGGCGTCGACGGACTCAAAGCCTCCCCCGCAGAAAAAGACATCAGACCACATGAAGAAAGACAGGTCCGCGATCTGGGAGTTATTCTGTCTCTCATTCATCTGTAAAAATTAAGTTTGCTGTTATGTCTGGAGGAGCAGTGACCTCAGACTGTATTCTCCATTGTGCTTTTGTTTTACATTTAAAAACTCCAGTATTCTATTAGCATGGCCACGTATTACTGGGAGCCCTCTGGTCACTGGCGCTTTTAGCCGGTGTCTGATGGTTTTCTGTTGCTTCTCTTGTTGCAGGAAAGACTCAGTGGATAGCAAAGTGTCTAAAAAGCACTCAGATGAAGCCAAGAGAGAAAGGTTGGCAAGTCATGAGTGTAAAAAAATCCTGTTAAACTGCAGGTTTCGTACTGTCTGTAATGGTTTTGTGGTTCTGGAAACACATTCAGTGCATGAGGAGATGAGTTTATTGTAGTTTTTACTCTCGGCGGCTGGATTTGGTGCGAAATCACACACAAATGTTTCCTTTTGTCAGGAAAGATTCGTCTGACTCTAAACCGCCTCCTCCCAAAAAGCCCAGTTTGGAGGTGAAAAAAGAAAAGCACAGGTGTGGGAATAAGAGTCCAACATAAACCCAAGTGTGAGGTTTTTTTGTACAAAATTGGTTGGCCAGTGTCACATCGTTGTGTTTCTTTTGTTGCAGGAAGGATTCCAGCGACTCAAAGTCCGGCCAACCTGTGAAACGCCATTCAACGGAGTCCAAGCCTGACAGGTAGGACTGATATGCACAACCAGCAGTCTCAATCACACTTGGAAATAAAACATTACATCTAGATTAAACCCAGATTTACTGAAAATGTCTCATATCTTAGACGGGAATCCACTGATTCAAAGAAAAGCAGCTCACCACCAGCCAAGAAGCTAACGGCTGAAAGGTAAATTAAGCCAGTTTCACCTGCTTTCATCTACATATCATATCAAAAATGAATTTGTGGATCTCCTACAAGTGGAAAAATGACATAAGTGACTCTGGTTTTGCATTCAAGGAGAGAGTCTCATGGCTCCAAACCTCTTCAGCCTGGACCTCCACAGAGGAAGCCGTCTACTGACAGCATCGACAGGTATTTTAATAGTCTTTTCTACTACTGATCAGTGGTTAAATTGGACCAAAGCCTACCAGAGCCGACCTCCTCTTGCCACACTTCAACTCCATCTCCTCCATCATCACCAGCTCGGATACAAATCTTGAAATCTGCTGTCAGACTTTCCTTTCTCTAACTTCATCAAAGCAGCCTTTCCAAACAGCAGCCGACTCCAGGCTAAGAGAGGGGCTGCGTGTAGTTGATGTATTTGGCACAGCAGCGGTAACTTCATTAATAATTTACCTCTTCTGGCGTGCCGTTAATCATACGCAGCCTTATTATCCTAAATGCTTTACTGCAAGCAGATAGTTGAGCTGTTGTGCACAGACTCACAGCTTCTGTAGTAAAACCATTTGAACAACGTGTTTAGGGTGAATCCAGCACAGTTTGTTTTCAGTTTTGTTGCTGAAATGCAATAAGACTTGCAGTGGTGGCGTTACTAAATAAGGCAACAGACACTCAGTGTAATACAGAAACTGGAGTTTATTCTACTGTATTCATGTATTTAACAACTGGATCAGTACAAAGTTATGTCTATTTTTATGTACTGCAGGAATATTGATGTTTCTGAACCATGAATTAAATGCAAATATTGATAATAACTTCTATTAAATATGTAGACATTAGGAAAAATGTCTGCAGTGTATTTGAGTCCAGGTCTGTATATATGGGATGCTGTATTATTGTCCTTTGGGACTTCAGAATGTTGCTTCACTCAGATTACTAAAAGGTACAGAAAGTAACGTATTAAAATCAAATAAAATGAGAATCTTAAAATATATGACAATGAAATTTGCCTGATACAATGAAGGTGGGTGAAATTTAGTTGCTTAGTTTAAAAAAGGCCTTTAGAAACCACAGTGTTTCCTGGAGCTACTTTTTACTGAAGTAATTGTCAGTTTTTCTTATGTCTGATTTGGATCACTGACCTCACAAATCCCAGTTTAGCCCTTGCTGCATGTCTTCATGACAGTTTTATTTTCAATCTAGCTCATAAAAAAACAAACTATGGCACCTACAAAGCTTTAGAAATGCCTCCTCTTTCAATCAGATGTTACCCCTTTGTTGGCATTTTTAAGAAAAATCTGAAGACGTGGATGTTTTCAATGTTAGTTGGTTTGCTTAGTGGTCTCAACATGATAGAATTTTACATTTATTTCATTTTACAGACTCATCTTACAAGTTTTATCTTGTTTTCTGTCTTGCTTTTTTGATTTTCTCTCATTGCCTGTATAAATTAAACCTTATTGAATTTTGATTTCATCTTAAGCCAGTAAACTGGGTGTTACTGTTGGGCAACTAGTTGGTGGCAACACTCAGCAGATGGCAAGAAACAACTCCAAACAAACACAAAAAAACTAAATAAAATAAAAAATAAAATAATATATAAATAATGCATCACTGAATTTTAGGAGGGGTGCTCTGTATGATGGAAGATGATAAATAATTGAAAAGTGCTCACAGCAATCTTTAATTAAGTGATACTAGACATAAAACCAATATTTTTGTGTTGATTTCTACAGAAAGGGCAAAATCGAAGCCCCTAAGACTCCCACCACCCCGACCAGCCCGATGTCGCCCGGCTTCAGCTCTTCCGGGGGTCCGCTGTCCCCTCACCTCTCCACCGGAGACTCCGTCAGAGACAAGTGCATTGAGATGATTTCGGCTGCTCTGCGCACAGACAGTGAGGCTGCACTTTGTCACTGACAGCAGCAGCTAATATCCTAATATGCATATTTTAAAAGACTGCAGAGTAGAACTTAACAGCGAATGGCTGCACGTGATATGAAAGGAGTCGGCTGATTAACACGAATTATGTTCTCTGCTCTTCACAGATGACTACAAAGACTTTGGAGCCAACTGTGACGGGATGGCAGCGGAGATTGAAGATCATATCCTTCAGTTTAATGAATTGTGTGCAGCTACAGCTGGTTTGACGTATCTGTTTGATTTCAGTGATGTGTCTGTTTGATATGAGTCAGACATGCTCCACAGTGGAATTAACAGGCCCTTGACTGTGTGATCGCACATATCTACCAGGAGACAAGGGCCACTGATATGAAATATAAGAACAGAGTGCGGAGTCGCATCAGCAACCTGAAGGACCCCAAGAACCCTGGGCTTCGCAGAAATGTACTCGCAGGAAGCATCGATTTACGCCGCATCGCCACCATGTCTGCTGAGGTGCAATGAAGACGCAACTTCAACTTTGCTCCTTGATGAACTCCTCTTTCTGTTTTTGTGCATGATAACGCCTTACATACCTGTCTCCTTCTCCCATTGCTCCCTTGACGTTTGTGTAGGAAATGGCCAGCGATGAGCTGAAACAGCTGAGGAACGTTCTCACCCAGGAGGCCATCAGGGAGCACCAGATGGCCAAAACTGGAGGCACCTCCACTGACATGCTGCAGTGCGGCAAGTGCAAGAAGAAGAACTGCACCTACAACCAGGTGAGCAGACAGAAAGGCTCATGCAAACTAACACTCTCAAGTGAGATGAAGTTTAGCTCTAATTAGGGCTTTTCAAAATAAGAGTTTTCAGCAGGTCATGTCATTTCCTTTTTGTAGTGGAATTTTTAAATATTTGAACCAGAATAACAAATTTAATGATTGAATGTAACAAATTAGAAAAAGATCAGCAAGAGAGAGAGTGGTAAATGCCTTTACATAAATATGATGTGTGTGAGAAACTGGTATTTATTATAGATTTGGAGTGGACACTATAACATAGGGCTGTGAGATTTTATATGGTGCTTCCCTCCATCGGAAATTTACATACACTTACAAAAGAAATCAAATAGCATTGTTTTGTAGTAATATTAATTTGGCATTACTTTACATTTGAATCACTGTGAGCTTTTCCATTTTAAGAGTTAATAGTAATAACTTGTTTTAATTGAAGGTACATTTTTTCCTAATTTTGTGGTGTCCCCTGGAGGCCACGGCACCCTTAGCATTTGCCTGTATTGCTTAATGGGCCAGTCGGCTCTGGGCTGCATGATACAGGAAAAAACTGGCATAGCGGCGTTTAGTCTTTCTGTAATAATACATACACTGATCAGCCACAACATTCTGACCATTGACAGGTCAAGTGAATAACATTGATCATATTGGTCCTATGTGCTGTTCTGCTGGAAAACCTTGGATTTTAACATCCGTGTTGATGAGACTTAGACACCCAAATAAACATTGTCCCACAACAAACACAATCCCTCATGCAAATGGAAATCCCAAATGTCACTGGCCTACCCCCGCAGGAAAATGCACCCCACCACATGGAAAAAAAACATTCAACAATCGGGAACATGTAGAGGAACAAGGAACAATGGCCCAACATGTTTATTTGACCTCCAAACTTCCTACACCCCATTCTGATCAAGCATCAACAGGATGCAGTGGAACAAGTTGGATTGACAGAGGCCCCACTGCACAAGCCAAAGTACCCAAAGGATCCAGGGCCAACATCCTGGTTCCAGACCCCATAGGACACCCTGAGAGGTCCTCTTGTCCATGCCCAATGGTTCAGAGCATTTTTGACCACTTAAGGGTGACCAACACAACATTAGAAAAACCAAAAAGTTTAAGGGACCACTTAAATCACTGATATACACTGTGTAATTTATTGAGAACAAAATTGCGTATGAATGGATAGTGGAAACCAAAATCATTAACCCACTGAGGGTGGGGTTCACAATCACTTAAGCTTCCTAACTGGACAGATCAATATCCCAGGAGTTTAGTTTAATTGGTTTTACACTGTGATGAGAAGGTGTTACGTTATTTTTTGGGGCGGTGCATTTATTGCAATATGAAAAAAGTCACCAGTTGGTTTGAATAACTCTATTTGGAAAAGAATGAATCATTCTAGAATGATTGGGGGATTTTTGCAGGAAAGTGCGTCTATATCGAAAAAAACACAATTAGAAAAAGCAGTTTGGAACCCTGATTATGTGGTTTAACTCTGGCATAGGCATAAAACAAGTTTTTTGGCTTTGGTTGGCATTCAGATCTTTTTGATGCTGATTTAAATGGTCAAACAAATTATTCGTCCCGCTTCGTGTGGTGCCAACGATTCTAGGACGCCGCCAACAAAGTAGACATCATCTTTTCTGTCGCCAAAGTATTTCCACAAAACTGATGTGTTGCATTTCTTATTACAATCAAATCTTCCTTTGCAGTGTTTCTCTTCCCTTTTTCGCTCTTTTTGCTGTGCACATGTGGAGCCTGCATGTCAGCAAACTCTGTATCTTGTCAATAAAGTTCTCAAAAACAGCCAAGAAACCCCAAATCAAATTAAATTCTCTTCTAACAGAAAGAATTGTCTTGTAGGTTGGTTATGGAAATGAGCAATGTGAGGTTTCTTTTTATATCAAGCAGCAAAAAAAGTCATAGCATGATGTGTTTGAGTTAATTTGCCTTTTGACCATTACACAGATCACTATTCTAAAAGGATATCTTGTGCTGTCCAAGTATAATAGTGCAGTTTTTCAGCAGCTGTTTGCCTTTACTTAAAGAATATCAATGAGAAGTCCTTTACAGTTGCAAAAACCAGAAACTAAACTAAACCAGTTGATTAGTAATATCTGTGTGAATGTGCAGCTATGAGAAGCCAGCACTGTACTGACATATTCAATAAATACTCCCAGCTGATTGTGTTTCATCTGTATTCAGTTCTGGATTGTATCAGCTGCTTCAGTGTAGTGTTCTGCTCACAGCAAACCTCCCATGTGTGTTTGTTTTAGGTGCAGACACGCAGCGCTGACGAGCCAATGACCACATTTGTTCTGTGCAATGAATGTGGCAACCGCTGGAAGGTAGGTTCTTCTCAACTCGTCTGTGTTTTGTTGAAATTTTTTTTTTTTAAAGAAAAAAATATAATGCGTTATATTTGTTTCTGTTTTTCCAGTTCTGCTGATGCCTTCGAGGTGAAACCAAGTCTTTTTTCTGAGCATATTGACCTGCTTATTTTCTATAATGGGAGGGAAGGGATGTTTTTGAATAATTGCAGCTAGTGATTTCAACAGATTTACGGTGTTCCAACAATTTTTACTTGAAATTTTTGAGATTTCTAAGCATGTGCCAATAATCAAGAGTTTGCTGTATGTGGATTTGAAGACTGAGCATGAATGTCAGTTTGATGACTGTGTCATTAAATCAGCCCAGTTGTAAACTCATCAATAATGACAATGGTGCTGTCACAACAGAGACACTCGCGATCCATTTAATACGCTGTGTCATGTTACAGCTGTTCACTTTGTAAATATCCAATTCCAATAAAACTGCAGAAATTGTCAATGTGGTTGATTTTTAAACTGTAGTTTGATAATAAAGTTAATGTTGGACACTTTAATATTATGGCACCTTCATCGTGATAAGGATGGTGTCAAGATGCAGCAATTCTATGAACTTGATATATTTGAAGACAATCATCCACCATAATCTGCTTTCTGGACCAGAGACTGAAAAATGGGTTTTAAGTTAATGCTGGCATAATAATATATCGTTTTTAGCCTATTTAGATATGTATTTTGAAATTGCAACTCTACTAATAATCCCATTTTTTTAATCTGACTGCTTTTTTTCTGTAAATTTTTTTGCAATTCTATGTATTCTGTTAATCCTAAATCCACCGTCACGCCCACTGACAGCACAATGCAGTGAATAAATACGTAATTCTTCCTTTTTGCCTTTTTTCGGGTTATTTTTCTTAAGTTACACGAACGAATATTGTGATGTATCATAAATTATTCCTTTTCAGTGTATTGCAGAAGCGATCTGTCATGATACAATCCTTGTAATGGGAAGTATACACTGATCAGACAACATTATGACCACCTGTCTAATGTTGTGTTGGTCACCCTTAAGTGGTCAAAAATGCTCTGAACCATTGGGCATGGACAAGAGGACCTCTCAGGGTGTCCTATGGGGTCTGGAACCAGGACGTTGGCAGTGGATCCTTTGGGTACTCTGGCTTGTGCAGTGGGGCCTCTGTCAATCAAACTTGTTCCACTGCATCCTGTTGATGCTTGATCACAATGGGGTGTAGGAAGTTTGGAGGTCAAATCAACATGTTGGGCCATTGTCATGTTCCTCAACATGTTCCTGATTGTTTGATGTTTTTTCCATGTGGTGGGGTGCATTTTCCTGCGGGGGTAGGCCAGTGACATTTGGGATTTCCATTTGCATGAGGGAGTGTGTTTGTTGTGGGACAATGTTTATGTGGGTGTCTAAGTCTCATCAACATGGATGTTAAAATCCAAGGTTTTCCATCAGAACACCACATAGGACCAATATGATCAATGTTATTCACTTCACCTGTCAGTGGTCATATTTGCATTGTATCATGAGTATAATCTCTATAATAGGCTCCTATAATTGTCTTTTTAAACTAAGACGGTCAAACTGAATGTTGTTTAAACTCTTTACACTCACTATTGTCAGGACTAAAGAACAGAAGGATTAAACTTTTAAAACTCTACACAACCTGCAGCAACAGACATAATATTATGAAGTCTAGTCTGGGTTTTCAGGTACTGGGATTTCTGTAAATTCACCATTGACTTCTCACCTGAGCAGTCGATGATGTTGTTAATGCTTTCGCTGGAAAGTTGACCATCAAAACATATGTGCAGATGTGACACTTTCTTTGTTAGCGTGTTTGGTTTGGGAAACATGACGTGAAGCAAAATAGCTCACACAAAGCATTTTTGCAGTGGCTCCATTTCTTTCCAAGTGTACCAAGTTTCCTACTTCAATGAAAAAATGAACATGTCATCTCAAATTTGGCACACATCACCTGGACTACAAGACCACGTGACATGATATATTACCATATTGATATTTCGTTCCACCTCTATTGACAATTAGTCTAAATCAGACTCTCTGCTCTAAGCTTTTGACCATCAAAGTATTGGTTACTGTCTATCAAAATATGGTTTATACATGCATTATATTTGTTGCAGTTTTATTCACTGTATTTGTAACTTCTGACATTTATTAGTTCTAAATAAGGTTCTAACAACCAAATAGAGTCCACAACTTAACCACAGCATAGAATATAAAAGGATAGCATTTCCAAACTTTGCATTGCATGTACAGTCTGCCAATATTCCAACATACAACAGACATAACTGTGAATATCACTGCAGTCTTATTCCTGTGTACATGCAGATAAATGCAACACTTCATTAGACTTTTAATGAGAAATGGGATCTTTTCTGTTGCACCACTGACAGCGTCCAGGAGATGGCAACAATTCGTTAGAACTCCAAACACAGGCAGCATCAGTTCCCGCAATTAAATTTCACTCTTCATAGGTTACTGACCAGGAATTACACGTTTGCTCGTTAGTGTCGGTCTAACAGGCTGCTGGAGCCAGAGGGAGGTGCTGCTGGAGCTTCAAATGTGACGATAATAACACCATTCAGCAGTATTTATCACCAGGAAACAAGTCGACTTCCTGATGATAAATATGCTTGTGCCTTGAGCAATGTGCAAATCACACTCCATCCGTCTTCTGTATTTAAAGACATTCCTGCATACAGCTAATGCGTCAAAATTTGTTGGTAATGTCAGAAACTCAGTCTGTGTTACAGCAGAAGAAAGAAATAAGGGAAAAGCTTCCCAGCTGCCCTCTGGCTCAGTATCCGCCATCTGGTTTCCTGTGAGTTTAAACTGCATTCATTCTGTCTTCTGCATCATTTCCACCATTAAAAGTCCTCTGCTGATGCACAGGCAAAGCTCAGGAAGCATAAAAACAGATTGTGTTAGTCTGCAGTGGTATCAACGTCCCTCTTTGAGCCTAAAATCTACACCCAAGGCAGAAAATGTCAATTGCGGATTCACATAAACAGGGATGCAAACAAAAAAATGCAACATTGACTTCATTAACACGCATGTTATTCTGGAAATTCATTCCCAAGCAAGTAAAATCTGTAAAGACCAAATTATCTCTCTGTTATAATTTGTTAATGGATTCTGCAACATAATTCCCCATATTTTTCACGTAGTGGCAGCTGTTCGGCTCCATGACCTCTGCATCCCCAACAGTTGGTGAATTTTGATGTGAATAAATAAAAGCTGTTGGAACAATCTCCGATCTGTGGGAATTTCTCTCTTATTACAACAAAGCCCCTTTTTCCCCCAACACTGACTATACACAACACAAGAGTAGTTTTAAGTCAGACTTTGTAGCTTGTAGGGAGATCAATCCGATGGGGGTCACTGTAACAATAGATGACATATAAAAGACCACAAGTACTTCAGCCTTTAATCTGAAGAAGAAAAACAAGACTTCAAACACTACATTAAAACCAACTGCATTGATATGTTGATAGTCTGTCAGTTTTTTTGTTTCTTTGCTAAATATTTAATGCCAATGATCTTCAAAAGGCTGTCAAAAATGTTGACATGTTAAGATGAAGAACTGTATAAGAACTGAAGAACTCTATGAAATGTATGCAGCAAATCATCTCAAGGCTTTAGTGTACATATGCTCCAAACAGTTTCTGACGTCTGGAGACTTTTAAATTCATCAGCATAGGTTGATATATGGCGGGCATATAGCTGGCTAATAAAAAATTCTGCAGTAACACGCACTCTATAGTGCATGAAAATGCATTCAGACCTTCTGCAGATTTAATTTTAAATGAACAAAGCTGTCATTCTTGCCCACTTATTGCACTCAGTGACAAAGAGAAAACATATTTTTAGAAGTTTTATGCAAATTTTATAAAAAAAATCAAAAATTAAAATCTCTTACTTTCAATTCAGACCCTTTGATGAGCACTCCAGATTGCAGTCAGATGCTTCCTGTTTGCTTTAATTATCCTTGAGACCTGATTGTAATCTACCTGAGACAAACTGAATGAAGTGGAGAGAGTTTATAAAAGCACACAGTCCCACAATTCACACTGCATGTCAGGATACAAACCGAGCAATGAGGTCCAAAGAACTCTCTGTAGACCTCCACTACGAAATTGTGGTGCAGCATAGAGCAACGGCAATAATATAAAACTACATCTAAAGATTTGAGTGCTCCCAGGGTACAGTGGCCTTAATAATTGTGTAATGGAAAAGGTTTGAAACCACAATGATTCTAGAGTTGGCTGTCCGTCCAAACTGACTAACTGAGCACAAAACGTTTTGGTCAAGGAGGTGACCAGGGACCCAACTGTCACTCTAACCAAGCTTCAGAAGTTCACATCAGGGATGTGACAACCTGCCTAAAGGAAACTACCTCAACAGCACTCCATCAATCAGGCCTTTACAATAGAGCAGCAAGACAGAAGTCATCCTGAGTAAAAGGCAGCCTGCTTGGAGTTTGCCAAAAGGTGCTTAACAGACTTTAAGAGAACATGGAAAAAAGATGTTCTGGGCTGATGTGAGAAAAATGAAACTTTTTTTGGGCAGAACTCCAAGCACTACGTCTGATTAACGCCAGTCACTGCTCATCACCTCCTGAAGCATGGCAGCGGCATCATCATGGTATGGGATTGCATAGTGCTAATTCACAACATAAATCACCTCAGGACACTTTACATAGTAAGATAAAGACTATGCAACATGTTATAGAGAGAAATCTAACAAATCGGACTATTCTCTTTGAGTAAGCACTGTGGCAACAGTGGTAAGACTCCCCTTTAATAGGAAGAAACCTCCAGCAGCATCAGGCTCAGGGAAGACTGCTATCTTCCTGGACTGGTTGAGGTGAGAGTAAGAAGGCGAGAGAAAAGAATAACAGAATGAAACAACACATAAGAGAAAAATAAACAGTGGGGATTGGGTGAGGAAAGTAACCATAGATCAGGAACATGCAGCTTCCAAGGTAGAGATACCCACAAAGAAGACAAAATATAAACTAAAAGAGATGTCTACATCTCAGTGACAGCAGTCACTGTTGATCACTTTCCGATATCATTCCAACACTGAGGTATAGCAGTGGCATCATCATGCTAGGGGGCTACATAGTGTCAGTCACAGCATAAATCATCTCAGGACACTTGACATAGTGAGGTAAAGACTACACAATATTATGTTATAGAGAAGACCCAATAAATCCAACTGTTCCCCTTGAATAAGGACTTTGGTAACAGAGGCAAGTAAAAACTCCCCCTCAAGCAGGCTCAGAGAGGGGTGCTATCTGCCTTGACTGGCTGGGGTAAGCATAAAGCCATGAGAGAGGATACACAACGATCACTTCAATACCACAGAGAGGACAAAACATAAACCAGAAGAGAAGACAATACTACATCTAGTGAATGCTGGTTGTTGTTACTCACCTCCTGAAGCATGGTAGTGGCATCATCATGCTGTTGGCTTACATAGAGAGAAACCCAAAAAATCTAACTATTCCCTTTGACTAAGCAATTTGGAAACAGAGAGAAAACAACTTCAGCAGGAAGAAACCTTTAACAGACTCAGATAGGGCAGCCATCTGCCTTGACTGGTTGGGGTGAAGATAAAAAGAAGAGAGAAAAGTACAGCTGAGCTAAACAACACAAAAGAGAAAAATAGTCACTGGGGAATTCAGTGAGGAAAGTAACCGCATATCAAAAACATGCAGCTCCAGAGCTAGAGATGCCTGCAGAGAGGATAAAACACAAACTAGAATAGAAGAGAATATTACGTCTGGTGAATGCTGGCTACTGTTAATCAAATCCTGATACCGTTCCTACTTTGAGGCATGGCAGTGGCATCATCATGCTGCTGGGTTACATAGAGAGAAACCCAACAAATCTAACTATTCCCTTTGAGTAAGCAATTTGGAAGCAAAGGGACAAAACAGTTTCAGTAAAAAGAAACCTCCAGCAGGCTCAGATAGGGCAGCCATCTGCCTCTACTGGTTGGGGTGAAGATAAAAGGGTGAGAGAACAGGATAGCTGAGCTAAACAACACATAAGAGAAAAATAAGCACTGGGGAATTTGATAAGGAAAGTAACTGCAGATCAGAAACATGCAGCTCCAGAGCTAGAGACACCTGCAGAGATTACAAAATACAAACAAAGTTAGTGGCATGCAATGGCGGAATATAAATTCGTAGAGAGTGAAAGAGAGGAGAAGCACTCAGTTTATGCTAGAACTATGCAATTGTTAACTGAATGTGTTAATGTAGTCACTGTCTTTTATTATCTGACACAGTTTGTAGTGAGGTTTTGCTGTAATTCCTCTGCTCTCACACAGAAGTGATACACGAGTGGTTTGGTTGTGTCTTTCCTGCCGACGTGACCTATAATATAAATTTCTACATGTGCAGCTGCCACGACTTGTCAAGTAAATCAAAGGCACGCTGTGATGTAAACTCGGTATAAATGCTGCTCCTGGGAATATTTCTGCCAATCCATCCCTGCCAGCCAAATACAGACATCACCCAATCAGAAAACTCTGTGAGCTTCAAAACAACCAGACCTCAGGAGTTAAAGTGACTGTCAGTCAGGATGAATTTATTTCACTCGTCTGCAGAACATTATATCTCTGTCAGAGGAAAACAGACATTATTGGAATTTTTTAATATTAGCACTCAGTTATTTCTTCAGGCATGTCTCAATGAAAGGTTAAATGCCTTATAATGCAATCTGCTCCGTGCTGAAGAGGTTAAAACTGAAGCTTACACAGGAGAGTCACTGATTATTTATTCATTCCTCTTGTAATCATGTGGCGTGCACTGATTGTATTCTTGAGAGCTTGTTTCCTCGTTGAACTGCAGAAGTCTTCCTGCTCTGATGTTTTGCGCTGCAGTGTTTTGATGAGTTCACCTCTAATCGTCTTTTATTGAATGGCTCTCCAATTAGCATCTGGAACGTATTGCAGGTAGTTCATTTATTTTAGTCAAAAGAAACATTTCACATATTCACATTGTTTTTATTCCAAGGACAAGTCACAGTCGCCTTTTCCATTCATGTGTTTGGAGTTTCTCACTACAGATGTCTACAATTCAGCTGCATATACCTCCAAATGAATCGTGAATATCTGCATTTCTGACTAGCTGTAATTCCAGTTTCAAAAATCTACAGTTTGTCTACAGTGATGGCTTTTCAAACATACCTTTGTGCTGCTACCATAAATGGTTATATTAAGCCATTTTAACATCATGTCAGAGCAGCCTGAAGGTGAAGTTGGGGTAAATTTTGACCACAAGTCTCTAAGGAACAATGCTCTCGTTCTCCACAACTTAACTGCTTATAGCTCTTCCTATTTAATTAAATCTTCTAGTAATTTCATCCACCACAGCAACCACCATTACTAACTGCTAACACTGTTTAAATGCTTTCCTGAGCCACGATCCGATAGGAAGCCTCATATTGGCAGCATCACACATAAACATTTGGAGAAGCCATAGTGACATTATAAGATATCTGCAACTAATAGCCTATTTTAAACTGCTGATGCTATATTTATATTTTTAATTACGTGACATTTCATCATTAATCAATGTTTTTAAAAAAGCAATGAAAAGGGAGGAACTTTATTTTTGAAGCAACAGCAGTGAATTTTAATTCAAATCTACAAATAATGTACAAGTGGAAGAAGTATCTGGATGCTTTACTGAGGTAAAAATAGTAATACATCCTTGCAGAAATACTCCCTTACTAGTAAATTTATTGCTTTGAAAATGTTACCTATGTCAGAGTAAATATCAGTAGCAAAATCTACTTAAATTATCAAAGGTAAAAGCTCTGTGAAACTCGTACCATTATGTCATTAGATGAACATAACTGATGTATCAATATGTAAGCAGCTTTTACTGTTTGAGCTAATGATGGAGCCAATATCAACTCTTTATAATCTGTCACTTGTAGTTAGTAATAAATAACAATACAAGGTATTTGTTTCGGCCACTGGGATCAGTGGGCCGTATTTCTTTTGTAAGCCCAGCTGTGGCTGACCTGGGGAAGACTGCTCCAGAGCCCCAGCTGAAAACCATTTCGCCTGATTAGCTGAGCTGAGGACCTGCTCTGAAGCATCCAGTCTCCCTGCCTCCGGACCTGCCGGATTGGACCACCACTTGGCACCTTCCACCTCCAGCCAATCCGCCGTAGCCACTCTGCACCTGGAGACCTTAAAGCCTCCAACAAACCCTCAGTAATGGCGACAGGGATTTCATGTGACCTGTTCACCCTGGTGCCGCATGTTTGTGATTCTGTGTGTTTGTGTGTACTGTGCTCGGCAGGGGGTTAACTTTGTGACGAGCATTCGTTTGTCTTAGTGAAGACTTTTTGGTGGCCTCTGTTAACCCCTGCATTAGTTTAGGGACAGCATTAGCGTTTGCTGTGTGGAACTGACACTAGTGTTGTTTATGTGTTCTGTAGCCACATTGTGTGGTGATTCGTGTCCCGTGCTATGTTTTGTGATGTGTGTTCAGAGGAACCAGTTTTGGTTTAGTTTTGTGCACTGGGCACTTGTTTGTACTTTCTGTTTGGTGTGGTGTTGCTATTGTGTTTACGTTTGGCTAGGGAGTTTAGTTGTGTTTTGTTATTTAGTCTTAGTAAATTTTGAGTAACTCTGTTAGCCTTCGTTCGGTTTTATTCAGTTCTTTGTTACTTTATGAATGAATGAATAGTTTATTGAATGAATGAATAGTTTGAATGAATGAATAGTTTATTTTGGTTACAAAATTAAAGTACAATTATTATTATTATTTTTCTTTTTCTTTCATTTTGTGCATTCAGTTAAGAACAACACATAAAAAAAACAAAAAAACACAAAAAAACATATATATATATACACATATACCTACACACATATACATATATACATATACACATACACATATAAATTTTACATTCGTACAGGAAACTTTTCTTTCTCTCCCCCTTCCCTCCTCCCCCATCCCCTCCTCCCCTTCACAAAAAAAGAGAACAAAGAGGATGAAAAAGAAAAAGAAGAAGATAAAAAAGACAAAAATAAATAAATAAATCCCCAAAACCAAACAAAGAAACAAACAAAAAAAATCTATATTTTACAAGTTCTGTAACCGAAAAAGGAATAGGCAGAAGCCAAGGCTTGTTTTGCCTATCCTACATAAATCCATAGAATCACCCAGAATATCAATAATACAAGACATAAGTAAAAGACAAATAGAAAAAACAAAACAAGATTTTAGACTAAATTATTCTTCTTGGTCGTTTCAGATATCAGTCATTTTATAAAGTAATCCTTAATTATCTTGCCTTTCAATGCTTTTTTAAAGCTCAACAAAGATCTACACATTTTCAACTCATCACTCAGTTCATTCCATAATATAACTCCCAAATATGAAATACATCTTTATCACCTGTTTTATGTTAATTTCGTCACAAACCAATAAATTGCTTTATCTCACCTATAACACCTGGTTTTATTTTTGTTGCACCCAGCTACCCCTAGAGGCTGGGTCATAACAGTATTGAATAAGCTGGTCATATGTTTTGTATTCTAACTGATAATTGTAGCTGTTAGATAAATGTAGTGTAGTAAAAAGAAACATATTTTCCAATGGACTGTAGTGGAATAGAAGTAAATGGAAATACGAAATAAAAATTGTGGGGGAACAATGAGCCAAAATTTACTGAGGATAAATGTTACAAAGTAATATGGCCCTTCAAATATTATAGCATATATATTTCTTGAACACTGAGACACACAGCATGAGTTTGGAAGGAAATCTGCCACATACTTTTGGAAGCTGTGATGTAAGTTTTTCTCCCAGAATTTAGAACTGACTGAATGTGGTAGGAGCTCACGAAGTCAAAGAGTTCGAGCCCTGTGATCTGATTTTTTCCCCCTTGCCTCTGTAATGTACCTTAAAAGCAGTGGTGTCATGCCAGCCTGCTGCCAGGAAACATTATCTCACTGTGAAACCTTTCAATTTGAAACGTCTAAAGTCTCTAAAGTATCCAAACTGCCTTCACCCTTTAGAGTCGTGCCATTCCTGCACTCAAGCAACCGGGTGGAGTCTCCCGACCTCTGTGAGTGCCTGCAACTGATGCTCTCAAACATCAGATTTAAAAACTCCTTGATTGTTTTTGCGAAGATTACATGCTGCGTCATGTAATCTTCTTTTAGATGTGATGGCCTATTATGACAGTAGGCCAATACAAATAGGTATTTAAAAAAATGTGATTGCATCAGTTAAAATCTGCTCTTTAAGCCAATGGGAGACACATTTGCAGCAGTAAAAATTAAGAGCATTTCAGTAATTGTTTTGTAAATGTTTTGAGTCTTCATTAATAACCCCATGAGCTGGTGTAAAATATTAAATGTTCACATTTACGGCATCGTTGTTGAGACTATATAAATTACAGTAAATTGCAAGGAAAAGGTGCTGAGAATGATCTATGATTTGGGTCTCTGGTGGAGTGAAACTGCCTCAGTCACAGTCTCCCACTCTCACATAAGCAAATGTTTCACTGCCTTTGCTCCTGAGTGGTGGGATGAAATGCGATTGATGCTGAGAGCTGTCTGACTCAAGAGGGATGGACATTCATGTCTTGGATACACACCTGCTTCTTTGCTTTAAATCTCATTTTTTAAGGGAACGTAAAGTCTCCAAGCCTAGGTGCTGCTTTCAGATCTGCTGTACAGAGGGTAAATAACAGCTGTACAGTGCAGAGGAAAAAGCTCAGAGGTTATTAGCCAGGAGCTGTAGCTGCTGCTGAACCTGTCAAGAACTGACCAACCTCTTCTCAGGAGGTTTGAGTCAGGGAGTTATTGAATATGGTGTGACACCAGCAGTCTCCCATGTTGAAGTCCAGTTGTGTTGCTTCTTTGCTCTCCTCATAGTTTCTACAACCACTAGATGTACTGAGACTGTAAATACGCTATATACCAATCAGCCACAACATTAAAAGCACTGGCAGGTGAAGTAAATACAGTGTCTATTAAAAATAATCACCCCTTTTGGAGGGGTTCCTCTTTCATTGCTTTTCAATATTGAATCAGGGTCAGTTTCTTTTCCTCAACACAACATTCTCCTTCTTTTTCTACCATTTCTTTGTAGCTTTGGCTGTATGCTTTGGACAACTGTCTTCCTGGAAAAAAAATCTTCTAATAAGTTGCAGTTCTCTTGCATCTTGCTTTGCACTGCATCAGGTTGTTCTCAAATATTTTCCCTATACTTTGCTGCATTCAGTTTACCCTCTACCTTTACAAGCCTTCGAGGTCCTGCCGTCAAGAAGCATCCCAACATCATGATGCTGCCGCCACCATGCTTCACAGGAATGGTGTGTTTGTGATGATTTGCAATGTTCAGTGTCTGCCAAACATTGCATGTAGTCCAAGAGCCAAAAAGCTCAGTTTTGGTCTCATCGGGCTAATGAATCTTCAACTAGATGACTTCAGAGTCTCCCACATTCCTTCTGGGAAACTCATTGGATTTAATATGAGCTTGTAAGTGTAAGGAGCTGATCGATTTTGACAAAGGCTAAAAATTGTGGTCACTTGACAACTGGGTCAGAGCATCTCCAAATGGCAAGCCTTGTGGGGTGTTCCTGGTATGCAGTAGTTGTCAAAAGTGGTCAGTGGAAGGACAGCCGGTGAACTGGCGACAGGGACATGAGCGTTTCAAGACTCACTGATGCATGTGGTTAGTAAAGGTGGCACATATAGTCTGATCCTACAGAAAAACTACTGTAGCCTGAGGTGCTAAAAACCTTAATGGTGCTATGATCACAGTCACCGATCCCAGTACTCATGTTGACTCCACCCACCGCTAAAAGCACCTACAATTAACACATGAACGTCAGAAGTGGAACATGGAAGCAACAGAGGAAAGTGTCCTGGTCTAAAGAAACATGTTTTCTTTTACATGATGTGGATGGTTTGGTAAATGCTTATCATTTATGAGGAAGGAAGGTCGCAACGTGATGCTCTGGGTAATGTTCTGCTTGGAAACCTTCTGTCCTCGCATTCACGTGGATGTTACTTTACCACCCACTTAAACACAGTTGCAGACCATGTATTCTCCTTCATATCAGCAATATTTCCCAATGGCGTCTTTCAGCAGGATAATGCTCCCTGTCACACTGCAAACACTGTTCAGGAATGGTTTGAGGCTTGCCGTCAAAATTCCCCACATCCTAATCCAATCAAGCATTTGTGGGATGTGCTGGAAAAACAAGTCCATTGAGGCCTCACCTCACAACTTCCAGGCTTTGAAGGATCTTCTGCTAATATCTTAGTGCCCAATACAGGACACCTTCAGGGGTCTGTCGAGTTCATGTTTTGACTGGTCAGAGCTGTTTCGGCTGCAAAAGTGGAACCCACACAGCCTCGTACAAGTACCTGCATGTTGTTAGGTGATTGGAGTGAGTCATGTTTGTTGTTAAAGGGAGCCAGGGGGTTGGCGTTCAAGTAGTACAAGCTGTAATACGCATGATTGTTGGATGTTGTGTGAAATGACCTGAACCAGACAGAGTCACAGTGGTCTGCTACAGAGCATTTTAGGACAAGCTACAGAGTTTCATTTGGATCCTGCAAAATTTCTCCCTTTACTTCATGGCTGCCCTATAAATGACAGGGTCTTTTAAAGTACTGCGAATACAACATAATGTGACATCATGTGGGGTAACAGAGAACCTGCTGTGCCAACTTCATATTGTTTGTTTTAACCCGGCAGAGCCCAACAGAGACACAAAATAAGATCTTTGTAGCTTATGAAGCACGTTTGTTTTCTGTCTGCTTTCTTTACAACTATTAAGGGAGGACGTTGGGTAAAATCACTTTCACTTCATTAAAAAGCCTTCAGGCAAGCTGTCTGCAGTGGTACATAAAAGAGACTGTGCAAACAGCAGAGCTTAAAGTTGTTAACACTGACAAACTGAAGACTTAAAATACAATCAGCAACTGTCTGAAAGGAGCATCTAAAGAACTAAAGCATTCACCAGATAGTAAAGGAAGGAGTCAGGAGCTGTCACAACACACAGATGATGCAATAAACAATAAACACAGTTTGTCTATAGACATGTAGGTTAATTGAAGAAGTAATGTTGACAACAAGATAGTCCAAAGCCAAGTGAGCAACTGTCCCTCTTCTCATTCCTCAAGTCTGTACATCTTCAAGTCCTTTCCTCTCCACTTCTTAGTCCTACCAGAGGATTTGAGGAAGAGATGCGAGGGGAGAGGAGTCGAAGCAACAAGCATTCAACAAAATGAGAAATCCTTGTCTCGGAGCAGTTGTTTTAGAGTGACTTTAATTAAACATGACATATGACAGGGATGCATCATCTGTCTATTGTTTTTGTTGCAGCTGTAATTTATGATCTCTGTCAGATGAACACAACTGTTCATGACAAATTACATCATGTATATATATACTTTAAATTCCACTCACAACTTGGCATAGCGTGACAAGTATGTATGGATGTCATGCATTTTGGATTTCTCTATTTAACATGTGACACACTTACGAATACTGAACAAATGAGGAGTGACATATACGATGATTGAGTTATGTAACGTTTTATTTGTGTGTCAGGCCTCTTTTATGCATCACTATTGCCAAAAAAGACTTACAGTGACGAAGCAAGCCTCCTCTTTCCTCAAGATGCATTTTAGACGTCCTTGAAGATGACGAACTAAGAGTCATTTCCGCGTCACAGGCGGGACAGGGGTGGTGAGGAGGCTCTGGATAGAAAACGAGATAAGCCTGATATTGACATGCTCCGTTTAATAGGTTTAATGGTGCCATTCTCCAAGCCAATGCCTGCCTGCTAACAGGGTTCATCCTCAGGGAACTAGGGATATTTGTGCATAATTTTCTAGCAATCCATGCAACAGTTGAGGCATTTCAGTTGAGACCAAAGTGGTGGACTGACTGACAAAGTGCATGACCTTTGCAAGAGCACAGAACCTGCTTGGAAAAAATGAGAAACTTATTTGTAACTTAAATAACTGCACAAACAAAAGTCCTCTTGTTAGGTCGGTGCAGCTATTTGGTTCAAAACTATAATCAAACGAGCTCTTAAATACAATTACACATCCGTTGAGCAGTTGGCAATCTCTGCGGCCTTTCTGGGTGACGTTTTCATGTTTTCACCAGGTGCACCAACCTCCTCCGACAGTCTGAAGACATGTATGATAGTTTAACTAATCATTCTGAATTGGCTGTAGGTGTGAGGATATACGGTTGTCCATCTGTCTGTGTTGCCCTGTCTTTCACCCTGAGTCAGCTTGGACAGGCTCCATCCCCCTGTGACCCTCCACAGGATAAACCGGTGTATGGAAAATGAAAATAAACATTATCTGAATATGCAAATGCCCCTGAAGGATCACAAAAATGTCATATTCATTTCAGAGAGTCCTTTTCAGCACTATTATGAAGTGTAATGAGGTTGAAGCCATTTTCATGGAAATTTTGCTCCACTCAATGCTTCTGTTGGAAACGATTCAATGGGCCTTGTGGAGCCTCGAGAAGGTGGAAAACTGAAATAGACTTTAAATTAAAGCAGGAAAAGGGATGAAAAAAGGAGTGATCTCCATACAACTTGCCTATGTGAGAAAAACAGGACTTGAAACAGGCAGAAAGCTTACGTTTGTGTCTCACTTCTGTGTTGAAAAAACTGCTGAGACCTTCAAAATCAAACAAAAGCCTTGCTAATCACTGGTGAATTTTATTGTACTGCAGCAGGGAGAAAGGAAGAATCCTGCATCTCCTTTAAAGAGAAATATAAGAGAAATAGCTTTCTTTGAATGACACAAAACTCTTTTTCTACTGGCTTGTACTGAACATTTTGCCAAGGGTATCCTATGGAATTCGTATACACTTTCCACACATTGACAAGAAAGCTTCACGCTGTAACTCAAATCCTCATAAGAGCCTGAGGTCTCTGTTTTTGAATCTACTATTTGAATGTTACACGAGCTGGAAGCAGGGGTCAGCTTTAACCCAAGATGTACACCAATTAAACATAATATTATGACCACCTGCCTACTATTGTGTTGGTCCCCCTTAGTCCCCCCTGTTCTCAAAAATGCTCTGAACCTTCGGGCATGGACAAGAGGACCTCTCAGGGTGTCCTGTGGGGTCTGGAACCAGGACGTTGCCACTGGATCCTTTGGGTACTCTGGCTTGTGCAGTGGGGCCTCTGTCAATCAAACTTGTTCCACTGCATCCTGCTGATAGTTGATCAGAATTGGGTGTAGGAAGTTTGGAGGTCAAATCAACATGTTTGACCATTGTCATGTTCTTTAACATGTTCCTGATTGTTTGATGTTTTTTTCCATGTGGTGGGGTGCATTTTCCTGCAGGGATAGGCCAGTGACATTTAGGATTTCTATTTGCATGAGAGAGTGTGCTTGTTCTGGGACAATCCAAGGTTTTCCAGCAGAACACCACATAGCACCAATATGATCAATGTTATTCACTCCACCTGTCAGTGGTCAGAATGTTGTGGCTGGTCGGTGTAAGTAACATGGTTAACATGTAAATAAATGATAACTGAAGAGCTTACAACAGAGTTTTTTTTCCTCTTCTTTTATCTTGGAGAAATGAAGAAGGCGTGGGATACACTGTCATCAGTAAAAGGTAGATGTCCGCACTATCATTGCCCAAAAACATGCCTGTAGCTACATGTGGTTGGCATAATAATATCAGATTTCTACACGGAGGCTCACAACATCAGTCAATCCTACTTTTCTTTGTCCGCCCTTACAAGTGGGATTTATCCAAAGCCTTGGAACGTCCTTGTCTCTTTTGCCTTTCACAACAAAGTGAGTGTTCTCCATGTGATGTGATTTCTAATGACATAAGAGCTATTACGGTGGAGCTGATGCCGCGGCAAATCCTATTGGCAAGGCAGCGGTGATACAACCTTGTTTACAGCTCTGTCCCTACAATCGGACTGCAGTTGTGTGCAACCAACAGAGCTGTGATCCTTCTGCAGAGGCTGGTTGCACATGAGAAAACACAGTACCTCGCTGTCCTCGCTGTTATCGCAGGGACAAGCAGGAGGAACCAGCTGCCGGTGTTCACGCTCACTTCTGTTTTCTTGGCTGACTAATCTCACTGCAGTGTTTCTGGCTAACTCTGTCCAGTCTCTCAGAAAGACTCAAATGAGGGGTTTGGTCTGCAGTCGGCCTTCTCTCATTGAACACTGAAAACAGGAAGCTTCCAATTAGCTGCTCGACTGCCTGCTTTTAAATCATCATTTATTTACAATTTATTTCACTGCTATGTTACAATATAGACCTTTTCTGGATCACATAATATGCATGTAATCATCCTCCATAACCTTCTTTACATAATAGTTAATTTATTAATTTATCTCTTCAAATATAGAATTTATTTGTCACGTACATTTTTCAAGCCAGGGATTATTCATTTCATTTCACCCGTGTACATGTTGTGCCGTCAACACTGCTCAAATAAAATATTCATGTTTTTTTCGTGTATAATGTCACTCTCTGATATTGCAACAACCCAGTTTCTCCAGACTCATCATCAAAGTTTAATCTTATCATCTTATGTCTGGTCCCCTGAGAGGCTCTGTCAATCCTAGATTTGCAGAAACTCGATCACATAATCCCCTTTCGTCTCCCCGGAGTTTAACCCAGCTATATGTCACTCCGGTACTAGGAACTGCATCAGGCGTTCTCTAAATCTAATCCCCCCCACCACCATCCTATCTGGACCTTTCAGTCATTAGCCTGCAGGCTCTCTGATTGAAAGACATACGACTCTTGAATCAAACCTATTGAACTCAAAATGATCTTCAGAGATGGTTGAATTATTGCCAACGATGCAGCAGCACCGGTCGGTACGGTACATGTTTGTGTAAAGTCTTAAGTCTGCTGGTGTTTATTAAAGAGAGGCCGAATGCTGCTGTGGCGTTCAGGAAAATGTCAGCGGCCACCAGAAGCTACACAGACGCGGTTATTTATCGACAGTGTGAAGCAGTGAGGAACCGAAGCCCTCTGCATGGACAGCAACGGTTTAAATGGCAAAATTGATTTCATTTGTAATTGGCTCCCTTCTCTCGCTATCTCCTCTCCATTTAGGCTTTATCTTTCTCTCATCTACTGCTTTCTTGATGCCCCTCATCTTCAAGCGTCCTTTTGGCTCCTTAAGGTCACCGCTTTCTTTTCAGCTATTGTTTTGGTTCCAATCGATCACAGGTGTGAAGTGTGACTTAAATTCATCTCTGTCCTCTTTATGTACACTCAGGAATATTGATAACATGCTTGCATGGGGGCTGCTGTAGCCTAGCATCCACCCTATTGTCCTGTCAGTGCTGTATTGGCCTCTCCATCATCTTTTGTTGTCTGGTTTCCACTGAAGGATCATCACCATGGCAGTTGGTGGGCTTTCACTGACAAATTATTGAGTATAGTTGCATCATAATCACTATGGTGATTTTTGAAAAGTAATACATGTTAGTCACACCATTTCTCTACAGACACCAGAATTAAAAAGACTTTCCTTCTGTTCAGTGCATTGGTTGTAGTGTCTATTTGAACATTTTTAGCATTCTTCATTTAAGTCAAGAAGTTGTCATTAAATAAATGTATTTGCCTTTTTGCCGAGAGTTAGTTGAGATGATTGATCAATTATATCTGTAAAGTAAATATACTGAATGTCAATTTAACCTGTACATAAGATGTACAGGGGCTGCTTAGTTGTTAGCACCATCGCCTCACAGCTAGAAGATTCCCAGTTCGCATCCCAGTTAGGACACCTGGGATCTTTCTGTGAGGAGTTTACATGTTCTCCCTGTGCAGTGTTGTTTCTTACTGGGTACTCCGGCTTCCTCCCACAGTCTACAAACATGCTAAGGTTAGCTGATGATTCTAAGTTGTCCATAGGTGTGAATGTGAGTGTGTTTGGTTTTCTGTCTCTATGTGTAGCCCTGCGATAGACTGGCGACCTGGCCAGGGTGTCCCCTGCCCTCACCTGAGTCAGCTGGGATAGGCTCCAGCCCGCCCGTAACCCTACAGAAGATTAAGCGGTGTATAGATGAAGGATGGATGGACAAGAAGTACAGTGCCTATAAAAAAGTATTCACCCCTTTGAAAGTTTTCCATTGTTTTTCAGTGTTAAATCATTGGCAATAATTTGTGTTTTTTTGACAAAAAATGTAAAAAAAAACAGCGTTTCATCTCAAAGTGGAAGCAGATTTCTACAAAGCAATGTCACCTAATTAAAATGATGAAACATAAAGTGATTGATCCCTTTTAAATCACCATCAGATATTGAGTAGATGCTCCTTCAGTCCCAATTGCAGTATTGACCCTGTTTGTAAAGGTCTCAATCAGCCTTGCACATCTGGACATTGCGATTTTACCCCATTTCAATTTGTAAACCTGTTCAAGCTCTGTAAGACTGCACAGGGGTCATCAGTGAACAGCCCTTTTCAGGTTCATCCACAAATTCTTAATTGAATTGAGGTCTGGGCTCTGACACGGCCACTTTGGAGCATTTACCTTGTTGTCTTTAAACCATTTCTGTGTAGCTCTAGCTGTTTACTTCAGGCCATTGTCCTGCTGGAAAACAAATCTTCTCCCAAGTCTTAGTTCTCTGCATCATGATTTCCAAATTTCTCTATGCTCTATATATTGCTGCAGCATTTTACCCTCCAGCTTTACAAGCCTTCTCGTTCCTGCTGCCATAAAGCATCCCCACATCATGATGCTGCCACCTCCATGCTCCATGACGGGGATGGCGTGTTTTTGATGATGTGCAGTATTTGGTGTCCTCCAAACATAGTGTCTAATCCAAGGGCCAAAAAGCTTAGTTTTTGTCTCATCAGACCAAAGAACCATCTTCCAGTTGAAGATTCCAGTCTCACACATGCCATGGTGTAGTTATATCTAGGATTACTGATTCATCAGCGACTGGACCTTCCAGATGCAGGTGTCTTTATATTACAGTCACTGAGACACATTCGCTGCACTCAGATGATCTCCGTTTAACCAGCTGTGTGACTTTTAGCACTAACTGGCCGCACCTGTGTTGAATTAGAGTAGTCACTGTAAAGAAGGTGAATACTTACTTTACTTTTTATATTTTTAATTATCTGACATCATTTTGTAGAAATCTGTTTTCATTTTGCATCCTTTTTTGTTAGTCCTTGTCGAAAAGCAAAAATAAATTAGCCATGATTCAAAGCTGAAAAGCAATAAAAGGTGCAAATTTCCAAGTGGGGTGAATACTTTTTTATTGGCACTGTAATTGTGTCTATAAAAAGTATGTACCTCCAGTACATTTGCCAACGGAACTTGTACATTTGCAAATCTGCTTCTGTGACATCAAAAATGTCCTGTTCATTTTTGTGGATGGGAATGATGCACAACAAAGTAATTTGCTAAAAATACAGCTGACAAAATTATACCTAAAAAAATATATATTGAGAAATTTCACAGAGGCCAGGTGATTGCATCAAATTGCAGGGTTTGTGGATAAATACTGCTCCTTTCCAAACGTTTTAATTTGCAATCTCATTTTGTGAAGAGAACATAAA
This sequence comes from Dascyllus trimaculatus, assembly GCA_024666655.1. Taxonomy (NCBI): domain Eukaryota; kingdom Metazoa; phylum Chordata; class Actinopteri; family Pomacentridae; genus Dascyllus; species Dascyllus trimaculatus. The sequence goes on along the minus strand of CM045451.1, from coordinate 10,503,128 downwards.
GGCAGATAAAGGGCTAATTTAAGCCGACACAAAATAATGCCTTTCATTACTGATATTTCACATGAAATTTGCATCCCATCTGTCACCGCTAAAAGGATTAAATTGTCTTTAATTCATTTCTCAACTAAAATGAAGATTTATTAGTCTGCTAGAGAGCGAGCCTTTGCATTCTGAAATCCAAATCAGCTTCTATTCACTCAAGCAGCGTCTCTTATTAACAGATGGATCGGCAGAAATCAGCCCCGCTCGCTGTTTTCACTTATTACCTAGTTTAAAAAGTGTCTCTGTGGGCTAAAGACATTTCCTTTCATTTCATCATTTTGTTGAGGCAGCTCTCAGGTGGGTTTGAACTGCAGTTTCCATTTCGTCACATTCACAGTGCACTGTCCTTGCTGGCTGAATGCTGATGTAAACATCTCAGTGTGTGTCACTGGCCTCCAGATGTCACCGTCAGGACAGCAGGCCTCCTAGAGGATGGCAAAAGGCAGAATTAAAAAGTGCTCTCCTACACTCTTTCAGGCAGAATTCATATGGAGATTAGGGCCACTGTTTCCTTGACAACCACATTTTACCAACGTCAATTTTTTATTTTTTTATTTTTGGCCACACTTATCAGCCATGTCCTCCAATTCACACTTTTTATTCTCTCCTTTTCAGGTCGTGTAAATCCACTTTTCTGTCAATCTTCTTTAAACATCTGCGCTTAAATTCATCTGTTGTTGCTGTTTTTCATCTCTTCCTACCATCTGTTTCTTTTCTCAGCCCCCTTTTTTTCTTTCTGAATTCATTTGGTCCATCTGTCTTTGTCTGCTTGTCAGCTTGACCCAATCAATGTTTTTCCTTTGTTTGCTGCAAACACCCTATAATGATCTTTGGCCACATGTAACCTCACTGCCACAGCAGGTAGGAGACCTGGAGGCCAGTTATTCCCTTCCAAGGTACCTCGGCTGGTACTTTTGAAGTTTCCAAGATTGTGGAGTAGCTCAGCGAGAAATTATAAATGTTGAATACAATCCGCGTATTTATGCTTAGGAGGAAAATTAATTAAAATAATGGGGAAAAAACAAGTACATCACACAGAAATTGTGGACTTTTCACATATCTGAACAGAAAAACTTCTCCTTTGAAACAGTGCTCGCAAAAAAATTATCCAAAAAATAAATGATGCATAAAATTGACATTCTGCAGTCAATTTCACGATTTGAATAAATTAATCAAACAGAGCAGTCACATTTATTACACTTTCAAATGCATAAAATAAGAATGGGATTAGGTGGCAATAATTAGAAGCTCTTTAGGGGGTGGCAGATTAAACCTGGCTTATTTAAATCTCTGACATCAACTGTAGTCGGGTTTTATCTTTGCTGTTTGAGTGTATGGTGTCCAAATGCCAAGATCTACACATGCCTTTGAGTCTGGCAAGGGATTTAAAAAAGGTCTCCAAGTGAAATGAATCATTCCACAATGAAGAAAATCACCTACAAGTCGTATAGATTTCAAATGCTTGCCAGTTTGTCCAGGACTGAACACCTCGGCAAATGCAATCCAAGATCAGCCCGTTTGAAGCCCAAACCTTCATTTCAGGGGCTAGGAGAAAGCCTTTGGTGTACGCAGTTTGCACAGTGAAGATACAGGCAAAAAGCAGGTGCTGTAGAGTAATATGCTCTGGACAGATAAATTACAAACAGACCTGTTTGGTCACAGTAACGATAGACATGTTTGGTGCAGACCAAAGACACGTTTCATGAGCAAAACCTCAAACCAGCTGTGGAAGACAGCAGTTTGGGGCAGCTTCACAGCTTGCAGTCATTGATTTAACTATGAATTCTGCCTCACATCAGAAAGTGCTTGAGAATAATAAGGGGCCATCTGTCCCATAGTTGAACCAGAAGAGACACTACATGCAAGAAAATCTTTAAACATCTTGCATCTGAAAGGATTTTGCTTGGAAGAGCAGCCAAAAAGTTCAAGTTGCTGTCAGATGGTGGACAATTATGCAAAGTGCCTAAAAAGTTGTTGTTTTTTTTTTTTACTGAAGAGGGCAATAAGGTTAAGGGTCCACAGCAGAATATTATGTCTACTGATATTTTTATTGAATAAATGACTGAAAAAGTTATTTTTTCTTGTGGTTGCCTTCAAGTAGGCCTATACCACCTTTATCTTTAGGCCCTCTATCAGAGGATCAAGTGTGTGTTTTCCATGTGTTTAGTTACTTTTTCACATGACTGTACATTTTCAAATCAGTTTGAGGCCAATGTTTGGTATATTTACTGTTACCAGAACCAAATATGTACACGCTAAAATAGGCTGACTTCATATAACATGCCTCCGATCAACCCGAGACACACGGAGAAGTCAGTAAGTCACAAAATCTGTTTAAAAAAAACAGTAAAAATGGTGGAAAATATCTGTAAAATCCTTATATTTTTTAGCTGATTTAAATAAAGTAAAACTATGTAATATTACAGTCACACATTATACAAAACACATTAGTATTTGTAAAATAGCTGATTTTTATGGATATTATGTACAGTCAATATGTAAAATATAACTTTTCACTTTGATTTTATGCGTAATTTAACAAAATGGAAAAAATCTGTAAAATACCAAATTAAAAATGTTTTACCATTCTTCAGTCCTTATTATACATATTTTTACCTCTGCCAAGGAGGTTATGTGATGGCCGGCGTTGGTTTGTTTGTTTGTTAGTTTGTTAGTTTGTTAGTTACTTTCTTTGTTAGTTTATGTTCAAAATAACTTGAAAAGTTATGGACGGATTTGGATGAAATTTTCAGGAAATATGTTAAATGAGACAAAGAACAAATGATTCAATTTTGGGAGTGATCCGGATCACCGTCTGGATCCAGGATTTTTTTTTAATGTAAGTGTAACCGTGTGGACAATTAAATGCGGTTTACTCTAAAAGCCACCAGAGGGCACTCTTGTTTTTGGGGTAACTCCCTCTGACCACATGACATTTTGGGGCTCCACACAACAGACAGTGACAATGACGGTCTTCTCTTTCCTTCCTGAGCGACATACGCACATTCTTATCTCCGGTTGTCTAAGAAGCCGGGAGGCTGCTAGGAGCTGCCGCGCTACCTGTCCATTAGGTCGGATGGGGTGAATGTCGCATTGTTGGCAGGACATTTGAACTGTATGTAATTACATTTGTATATGTAACGTTCCATACAAAATATGTGAATTAGGAGATTGTGTTGGGGGTGGACTGAAGCTCCTTCGCGGAGGTATGCGGTCTCTGAGTGCTTTTCTAGTTTTATTTTTAATAACAGCAAATATTTGTAAAATAATGATATTTGTGCTAATTTTAAAACCATAAAAATAGAGCAATTTATTGTCAAACATGGTCAAAAAAGCATATTATCATTAATAAAAATACATATTTTTCTTACAGCGAACATATAGATTAACACCCTTTTTCTGACATTTTATCAGTTAATATCTGTAAATTAGTGAAAAAGAGAAAATTATGTAAGACAACAGTAAATTATTTGAAAAATGTACAGCTAAAAACTGTTTAAAAACAATTGTTTTCTTTAATAGTGTACATAGTTGAAACATCCAGCTTCTGGGAAACAGTGCAAGTAACATGATCCCAAACTTAACAGCTTATCTTGAAAATCTACTCATGCCTAAATGGTATATATTATGGACTTTTTATACCATTAAGAACGTCGTTTAAAATCCATTTACATCATCACATTTTGAGCTGCTCATCTGTTGCAGCTTTGGGGTTATGTCAGACAAAAAAGAAAACACTGCCCTACACCTCAGGTTTTACATATTTCTGCATACTGTGAAAATGTGAGAAAAAAACTTTTATAGGTTGGTGAACTGGCATTGAGGGACATTTTCACTCTTTTGGCTGATTTCCCTTTCAACAAGTCACAGAGAGAGCCGATGATCATCTGCCACTCCAACAGCCGTGTCTATAATTAGATGTGATCTTTGCCTGTTTGCAGTGTTACATAAGCCTTTACCACCTCGCTTGTTTTCTCATGTGAGTAGTAATTTTTAACTGGCTGTTTAGATAATTAAAATGTCTGTGCATTTTTCCACTCTCACTCTCCCTGTTCATGTAGCTGCATGTGTGTGGGCGCTGCTCGGGTACATTGTACTTCATTCCATCTCATTTGTGCCTGTCACCTGATTCCATATTCCACTGTCACTTTGAATTAGAGGAAATATCCGGTGACCCTGAAGGACAGTCTAGTGGCAATAATAAGGGCAGCTTCTGTGTCAGTGAGGTGAAACTGTCTGTATGCTGAGGCCTCTGAATGGATGACAAATATGCTGTGAAAAAAATTCAGGTAAAAAATACAAAGGAAAACACACAAATGTTGGGGAATTATATAAATATTTTCGGATTTTCTCTGTCATTCTGTATTTTTGTACAAGGGCGGTAAGTCTTAATGCGTTGTGTTTTGCAGATAAAGGTCTGTCTCACTGCCATTTGCTCTGCATGCTTCTTTCTGCTTTCTCCTCCCCTTCCATTATCTGTGCGTTTCTTTAAAATCCCCTCAACTATGGGAAAATGACAAGTATTGACAAAAATTTCGACCATATCATCACAAGGCCAGCTTAGTTTGTTTGGTAAATCATCAATTTTAATGAAAGTGCTTCAAATGTTTCACCAAAGTAATCACTTTTGTTGCAGAGGCACCATCACTGCATCCTGGGCTTAACGCCACCCAAGCATTTCTTTTCCCATTTATAGCAGAATATTAATGAGGTGCAGCCAGAACATTCTACAGCACTGACACAGTCCTGGCTATGCAAAACTAATAATAACAATAATAATAATGCATTGGTTTTATATAGCACTTTTAGGCACTCAAAGACACTTTATATTGCATTATTCATTCACTCCATAATCGATGGTGGTAAGCTATGTATGTAGCCACAGCTGCCCTGGGGTAGACTGACGGAGGAGAGGCTGCCAGTCTGTGCTATCGGCCCCTCCGACCACCACCAACCACTCACTCTCACACTGCATCCACCCAGGCTTCCTGGTGTTCCCTCACGGTCTCCCATCCAGGTACTGACCAGGCCCAACCTCGCTTAGCTTTCAAGATTTGGCGGGATCCACAAGGCGGTACAGCCAATGCAATTCTATTTCTGAAAAATTATGCTCCTATACTAATAAACTGCATTCTCAGTTACGCTTTAAATGAATTGTAATTTAATTTGGAAAGAAATGTTTTTTATTTTATTCTCACACTTAAGTTGTGTTTCCTCTTGCTGTTTGTTCAGGTTTTGGAAAATATCATGCTGTGGGTTCAGATATGACCTTTCCACAACAAGTTTAAAGCGTCTCCCAAGTTTTCTAGGTTACCATGGTGACCACAGTTTTTTTTTTATCAGTGCTGGAGAACGATCTGGTGGTACCACATTATTATTCCGCAAAAGTGGTGAAAACGCACTTTGTATTTATTTAAATGAGTCATAATCACTTGGATGGTGCTAAGCCAAGGATGCAGGGATGGTGCTCCTGAAGAATAGTAGTAGGGGAACTGTTTTTTTGGAATATTTGCAAGCATCGAGGTGAGCACCGTCATTAAAATGGCAAATTCTTTTGAAGAACCAAGCAAGCCTGACTTATCGCATGAACCAAATCTTCAGCAAAACTAGACTGCTGCTTGGAGGTTGCTGTTGTCTCAAATAGCGAGGGGGATTTAGAAAACATACAGACAGCAAAAGGGGAGGAGAAAGCTGATTTAAATGTGTGAAGGAGTAGTAGTAGTAGTGGCAGTAAGACTACCAGGGCGATGAGTCCTGCCTCATCTACATAATACATGATTGGTTGGTGGAAAAGGAGACAGGAAAGTGGTCCGATAAATGGCAAAGATAGGTTGATTTGATTTGTGATATCTCACAAACAAACATAATCAGGCAGTAAATATGTTTCCCTCAAAATGTAATTGAATTTTGATGTGGAGGAACATAATTTTTGGGAGACAGGACTGGTCCACCATGTAAATACTGTCCAATTACGAAGCAGCAGACTAATTATACAAGCGGCTTAAATCTCTTTACAGCTAGCTTGACCTTTTCAAAACAGACTGCCCAGAAATACTGCATTTGCTACAGCTGCAAAGGCATAGATTCTTGTTCTAGCTACTGTTGCTGGCAGAAACAGAGAACATACTACTTGACAAGAGATAAATTGGTTTTGTACGGGTCAAGGATAGAAGCTCTGCCACTGCAGATAACCCAAAGTGGATGACTAACTCTGCCCTTTGAGAAGAAGAACTGCCTCAGAATTTGACTTGAAAAAGAACGTTTAAAGAAAGTAAACATTGTTTAAAAAAGAGCAGATGTCAGTCTTTCCATATTGAAGGCTGTCTGCCTCCTCTCTGCTCGGCTTTGTTGCCTTCACTCAGGCATTACTTTCACAACATCTCTACCCCTCGAAAAGAAGCAACAAACAAAGCCTATTAGCTCTGCCAAAGCTTCACTTCTGAAGGCAGGAGTCTGCGAAAACTGTGTGCTCGTTTAATGACTGACACAATCTTCGTTGCAAACGTTTTCAATTAGCGCACGCTGCCTCTGCCTTGTCATCCCTAAACTGCGCTGGCTGCCTCCGCCATACGGAAATCAGGAAACTAATCAAGTCCTAGACCCACACAAATCGCTGTTGCATAACTAATTGTCAGCTGAAACTGCTGAACCTTCGCCCGTTACTGCAGGATACTGCTGTGAAGAAAGAAACCCCCACAAAGGCAGGAAAATAACATCTTCTGAGATTTTCATTTAGCCTCGACTGCTAGAGTAAATAACTGTCAGTCACAGCCACCATGCCAGGAGAGGTGTTCTGTAAGGAGTTCACAGTAATGATTTATTACTTCAATAATGTTAAGAAAGGAGAAAAAAGGCACTAAATGAATTTGATAAGCATCAGTAACTTTGCAATCAGAGGCAGAGGCGTTACAAATGTTCTTAGAAAGCATCCCCCCTATTAGTGTAAATAATTAGTTTCTAATAAACCACTCAGCCAACTCGAAATTAATTCTACATTGATATTATTCCACGAGGTGTTTACATTTAAATGTCAGTTTATCAGTCACTTTCCAGGTCTGAATTCATCAAAAAGGCCACAAATTGCAGTAGAGAGCCTAAATCTCTCCAAGGACACAAATAACAACATTCCAGTTTCCTCCAAAATGACTTCTATGTTGTGCTGACAACTCAGTAGTTTACAGACTCATAAAGGTCCAAGGACCCAACTTTGCCAGTTACACTCTCTCTAACCTTTACACTCTCCATTTATAATTACTAATACCTTGTGCAGCATCAGAAATACATCAGAGAGAAATATGTGTGAATGTTGTTCTCAAGTGAGAGATTGTATGAAGGTAAATGTAGCTGAGAGGGAGGCTGAATCCTAACTAATCTTAAATCTAAACAGTCCAGCAATACATTAATGGCTTCTGCAACATTATTAACCTTCTCCACCCTGCCCTTCTCTGCACTCGAAGGCCTTATCTGTAAAACACAATCCACCGTCCCTCTTAAAAGGGTGCCGAGAGGCGGCCTAGTACTACTGTGATTAAAATAGGTGTCGCATTCATTCTCTTTTGCGCTGACATCAGTAGAGTAGCTGCTTAGAGTCATAGAGCTTACTGACCCATTATCGTTATCGGAATAAATTTCACTCTCTAATTAAGAACTCTGAGTAGGCAGACAGAACATTTTACATTCTGACTCGAGTTTTTTTAGATCTTATGCCAACCTTTCGATGCAGACAAGGAGACTTACTGTATCTGAAAATTCTCTAATATTTCTCGTATTCACAGAGCCCAAGGTTGTTCAGTTGTGGAGCTGTTTCGGACTGAATGCAAATATTTATTCAGGCAGATTTTGCCAAAATAAACAAACAAACAAACAAACAAAAAACAATCCAGACGTTTTCATGCTTAGTTGCTTGATCAGGAAAGAAATGATGGTCTGTTCCAGTGTTGGTTTCCATTTACCAAAACTACTCTCTTAGAAGCCTCCACAATTTTGGGGGGCTCCTCACCTTTCCTTGTGGAACCCCTGCAGCAGAGGCTATGCAAAAAACCCCAACAAAAAACAGAAAGGTTATTCAAGTGTATATTTTTGCCTCCACACATGAGAAAAAAATATTAGACAATATTCGAGATGTTCTTAAATAAAATGAAGAGACTATTTACTTTTAAGCAAATAGGCACCTTGACATTAGTGTTGTAAGTGAGAAAAGATCCCAATTTGCCCCAAAATACCAAACCAGTCTCTAAAACTTGTATAACATTGTTCAAAAGAGCTGCATAATTTAATACTAAAAAAACATGACGTAAAATAATTCCTCAGTATGTGTTTTAAATATTAATGACGGAAAAAAACTCATTCTGACCTGCAATCCTCTTCAAATATTGACTTTCCTCTATTGTGTTTAAAAAGACAGCAACACTGAGCCCTGGGCCCCAGCAGAATATATAAAATTTAGAAAAAATAGTTTTATATTAAAGCATTATAATAAAACTGTCTATCTTGTTATTTCTTTATCATGAAATGATTCAGTGATTTATCATGATTCTATTATGCACATTGCAATATAGACAAAGCAGTAAAACTAAATTTATAAAATAAAATAGAAAAATAAAAAGCAACTGTAAAGGCAGATGTAAAGTGTCAGTTAGGCTCTTCAGAAACATCCTCCAGGAACACCTTTTGATGTGTTCCTGCAGTAACCTGTTCTCTGAACTGATCTCCAAAGGTTCCTTCAGGAGTCCTGCAAGCAAGCTAGGTTCCTTTAACATCTCAAGAGTTCCTTAAAGTACCTTAATCAAAATGTGCTTTTCTTGCACGGTTCTAATCGCAGTTTGGAGCGTGAGCCCCATGTCTGAGGTTCAGGTCCTGTGCCTTGTACGACCACCATCCATGCTCACCACACCCCCACTGTGACTTTGGCGTCTTACATAAATGCTATTGCCTCTGAACAACATTTACCACCACAGTGCAACTGGGAAAAGTTCTTTTCTAGGCCACAGGGTTGAAACACGAAATATGTATGACGGTAGCAAAGATACAGGAAAAGTGTACTCATGTGAAGAGATAAAGAAGTTGAAAAACCCTACGCCGCCCAAAGAAATGCAGATTCTCCCAAAAATTTGAGTACAAATGTAAAAATCTATAACCCTCCCCTTTATTCTGAGCCTCCTCCCTCCACTAATGATGTCCCTGAAGCCTAAATTTTAAACATATGTAGCCGCAACCAATATGTGCTGCAACCATACCGACAGCGTATTTATTATTAATACCCATGATTAAAAAAAAAGCAAACAAACACTTGTGCATGATGTAAAGATGCTGCAGTTCTCGAGTCGAAGATGCTTCAAAAACGATCTGTTTTGCCGTGTGCCTCTCTGCTCAAACAGAATAGATATCTTGGCGGGTGGGGCAGACTTGCGGGTCACAGCATGGTCCGCTCTGCTGTGCAACACGGCTGCATAATACCACAGCAGGGCTCCTGTGACTTCTCCACAGATTAATAATGCATAAGCGTACACACTGTCACTGACACGAGGAAATAGCTTTTTTTTTCTTTTTAAGCTGCTGATATAAAAAAGAAGGCTACACTGACATGATGTCTCCAGGCCGGTCGTCTTGTTTATCTCTATAGGGCTCTGCAGTTATCAGCTGTGGACTCCTCCCATACATGGTTTGCTTCACCATTGCATATTAAGTTTAACTAAATTCCGACTTCATTCAAAACCGAACAGGTGGCTGGCTGCTCAGTCTCTCTCAGGGCTGTGAACCAAAGCGAGCCCACGGACAGCTCCAGGGGGCTTATTGACTAACTCGTTCTCTATATTTTTGCTCCTTGCTCATTGAAAAGCATGCCTACAGGGAATATTGATCATACAAAGACATCTTCCATGCATTCATGGAGAATATGACCTGTAAAAAAACATATATGCCACGTCCACTGAGGACTACTGCACAGAAATCTGACCGCTTTAGAAAAACTAATATAACCATGAAGTCAGGTTGTCAGAGTTCATTTTACTGGCATCACTTTGACAGTTTGAGTCTGTGTAAATTGCAGTTTTGCACAGAGGAGCAACGATGACAGTGAAAGGTCAACCTTGCACTGCTATTGACTGACAATATGTTATCACTGTGGGGGAAAAATAACATAAATTCTCCGTGTGACGCCACATAGAAACTAGGGTTCGACTGATTATCGACCAGGACGATTATTGCATATGATACTCAGCATTTTCCTGAACATCTTGATAAATGTAATAACTTCACTCTACTGCACATTTTCCATTATCTGCATGCTATAATTTTTGAACTCCTCTTCACTTCAGGGAATAAAAACAATCTCTGAGCAGCAAACTATATGCTAAAATAAGTTCCGCTAAGGATGTCAGTTGTGCAATGAAGCAGGCTTACTTTAAACTTTACACCAAACAAACTACTTTGCAGGGACACTGTTGCTGCATCCCGGGTTTAGCACCATCCTCAAAGACTGTGTAAGAAGAAATTGATTAAACATATTTTAAAAATCTTGATAAACATACATGCATTTTAGCAATGTTTTGTGTCTGAGTTTGCATTTTTCTGAATTCTGTCACTGAGATTTTTAGTTTTTCAGAAAATCGTTGCTTTCTTCGGCATCAGAACTGGACCTGAAAAAAAAAAACACAGTGGTTGACCCTGTAGCAGAAATTTCTTGAACTTGAGTGTATCTATGGAAACTGAACTGTTTCTCCATACCACGAGTGAAGGTTGAACAGACAGACTGATGCACTGCACTTTGTGCAATTGCTAAGCGGCGATGCAATGTGACAGCAAGCAGAAGCTCAGCTCTCCACTCTGCTTCAGCTCCGACAGCTGCACAACAAACAGGTGACTTAAAGCATTACTGAACCGCTTCTGCTAATGTGTTTACTGCTACTTTGTCCTCCATATACAGCGGGGAAAATAAGTATTGAACACGTCAACATTTCTCTCAAAAAACATATTTCTAATCGAGCTATTGACATGAAATTTTCACCAGATGTCGGCATCAACCCAAGTAATGCACACATACAAAGAAATCCAAACATTTATGTCCATAAATTAAGTTATGTGTAATAAAGTGAAATGGCACAGGGAATAAGTATTGAACACATGAAGAAAAGGAGGGGTAAAAAGGTCTGGAAAGCCAAGAAAGCAGCTGGAGTTTGTCAGTATTTAGAAGGTTAACCTGTCCCCTATTAGTGCAAAGTAATATCAGCTGGTTTAGTCCTGATTAATGCCTTTTAAAAAGGTTTCTCACCAGCAAGGTGTTAGACAAGAAGCATTGCATGATGGGTAAAAGCAAAGAGCTGTCCAAAGACCTACGCAGCCTTATTGTTGCAAAACACACTGAAGGCATTGGTTACAGGCGCATTTCTAAACTTCTGAAAGTTCCAGTGAGTACCATTGGGGCCATCATCCGGAAGTGGAAAGAACACGGCATTACCATAAACCAGCCACGGCCAGGTGCTCCTCGCAAGATTTCAGACAGAGGAGTCAAAACAATCATCAGAAGGGTTCTCCAACAGCCCAGGACCACTCGTGGAGAGCTTCAGAAAGACCTGGAATCAGCAGGTACCGTTGTTTCAAAGAAAACAATAAGTAATGCACTCAACCGCCATGGCCTCCATGCACGCACACCACGCAAGACTCCATTTTTGAAGAGGAAGCATGTTGAAGCTCGTTTGGAGTTTGCGACACAACATTTGGATAAACCCATGACATTCTGGGAGAACATACTCTGGTCAGATGAGACCAAAATTGAACTCTTCGGATGTCATAAGACACAACATGTTTGGAGGAAAAATGGCACTGCACATCACCCCCAAAACACCATACCAACAGTCAAGTTTGGAGGTGGGAGCATCATGGCGTGGGGCTGTTTTTCAGCATGTGGTACTGGTAGACTTCATATCATTGAAGGAATAATGACTGGAGAAAAGTATCGAGACATTCTTGATCAGAATCTGCTGTCATCTGCCAGGCTGCTGAAGATGAAAAGAGGGTGGATCTTTCAGCAAGACAACGATCCCAAGCACACAGCCAAGGTAACACTCAACTGGTTGAAGAAAAAGAAAATAAAGCTGCTAGAATGGCCCAGTCAATCACCAGACTTGAATCCAATTGAAAATCTTTGGAAAGAACTGAAGATCCGGGTTCACAGAAGAGACCCCCGGAACCTTGAAGATTTGAAGGCAGTTTGTGTGGATGAATGGGCCAAAATCACACCTGAGCAATGTATTCGACTGGTTTCTCCATACAGGAGGCGTCTTGAGGCTGTAATCACCAACAAAGGTTTTTGCACTAAGTATTAAATAAATTTCAGTACGCGTGTTCAATACTTATTCCCTGTGCCATTTCACTTTATTACACATAACTTAATTTATGGACATAAATGTTTGGATTTCTTTGTATGTGTGCATTACTTGGGTTGATGCCGACATCTGGTGAAAATTTCATGTCAATAGCTCGATTAGAAATATGTTTTTTGAGAGAAATGTTGACGTGTTCAATACTTATTTTCCCCGCTGTAATACTGTAGCCATGGAAAGATTCTGGCAGTGTGAAGGAATAAAATGTCAATATAAAAAACGGCGTGCCTTCCTTTATTCTCTGACCTTTTAGGAGTTATGAAATGCACTTGCTGATATCAGAATTGCTTTTGCACTTGAGATATTGCAGCTTTGATGGCAAACATGACACACATCAACTCACAACAGCAAAAATATATAAAATGTGACAATGCAATTTGTAGAAGCCAATAAACCAGTCTGTTAAAATGATTCAGTGAGATGGAATCAGCAGCTGATGGTGCCTACTTGTCTGATGTGGTCATTAAAAGTCAAATATGCAACATCTACACTGTAATCTTATGCAAAAAAACCCAACAACAAGCCAGATTTTCACTCCCTGCTATGAATGTGGTGGGTTCGGGGAAGGAGCATAATGCTTCCCAAGGTTTCCATTGGGCTGATGAGTGATGCTGGTAATCACGCTGCCTGTACAGGCTAATCATGAGTGATTCTCCCCGCGGGCTGAGGAGAAAATATAAACACAACAGCAGCATTGTGTTCCTGCTGGCTACTGTATGTCTGGACCCATTTCTCTCTCTTTTACAACACATTTCCCACTCGCTCTGAAAATTGTGTACAGAGTGAAAAACCATGCTCGCTGAGCCTCCTGCCATTACAGAGAGCGCCTTGCCTGCACTCGTATATTATAGTATTTTTAGTCCTCTTCATTAGCCGAACAGATAGTCCTCTAATGTAACCCTGTACATCATCACGGCTCCTGCAGTAGAAGCAGGTGGTTTGCTGTTCTCCCACCCAGCAGTAGCAGAAATTAAACTGAGAGAATTGACGCTGTGAACTGCTGTGTAAGTCATTGCACGCCGGCGGGGTGAGCTGTCCCACTTGGACTATTGTTGTTGATACTGAACGTTGTGATCAGTGCTGTGGTTGTATACAAGCCTAGATAACTGTCAAGGCCACAATTTACAGCCGAGCCCTTAGGAAGGCTGAATTCAATGGAACATGCAGTATGTGAACGTCTGCTTGATAACCTCTGTGACCTCTCTGGCCCCTACTGCCTCCCTCCACTCATCCTAAACTCATTTAAAGAAACTTGCTCTTAAAAATTAAGAGAGATTTAGCATCAGCTCTCTAACAGAGAGCCACACATATACACTCTAAACTTTTTAAAGAGCCCCTCTGGTGAAAATGTAAGGCTTTTACCTTGTTATCGCGTCTGTGTGGGGTTTTTGAAATGTTGGAAGATATGTCATGAGGAAAATAAGCAGCCAGTGCCACTAATGAGCATTTCTACCTTGAAACTGGTGAAAGTCTAAAAGACATAAAATTAGAAACCTAAGGAATCAATCCTGTCAACTTGCAGAGTGGGACTGTATTTCTAGTTCTTCTTCAGAATTGGCTGAATTACTCCAATACTGCAACTTTTCGTCGTGTAACATAGAGCAGGTTGACAGTGTTTTAGCAGAGTGGTAGGTGAGCTGGTGTGCTCCAGCTGCAAGTTGGTGGAAAGGCAGGGAATTTATAGATCTGCACATTCTAGAGAAAGCAGTATTATGGAGTTACGACTTGACCATTTAAAGTTCGGGATCAGACTAAATAAAATACTATTTTTTCGTGCTGATACAGATCAATGAATTGTTTTAACTAAAAAGTATAGGCACGAGGAGAAACCCGATTATTGGTTTTCAATGCTGTCACTCATGTGTCATAAAGGGGGAGCACAATTTGTGGCAGGATGCTAGGAATGCAAAGGTTTGATAATTTCATTATTAGTCAGCAGTATGATTAGTCAATGATGAATTACCGATAACATATTCACAATATGACTATGACTACTATGATACTCTCTTGCCAAAGCGACTCCGCTACACATGCCAAAGAGATGCAAGACCACTGTCCTGGGTGGTCCCAGCTTGTCTTAAACATAAAAGCTTGTGGTCATTAAGTGTCTCAGAAGTCTTTGTCATGGTGTCCGTTGCTATCCTGCCAGTAGTCTTAGTGACCACTTTCTTGGGTTGCTACGATAATAAACATATGCACGTAATGCACATTATCCCAATCCCAACAATCACCGCTGAAGGATAAATGTTAATGTTCTTTTTAAATTGAATATATGTGAAACCTAAATAAACAAAGTTTTGTGTTGCAGTTTCTGCTATTTGAAATGGATAATTTGACACCAGGATTTTTATTTTTACTGCAAATGTATATCAGTTTTAAATAATGTGTAATCAATATCAGTCCTGAAAACACCACGTCGGTTGACCCTTCATATACAGTCTATGCAGCTGTTTTTGCATAATGCCCAAACTGCGTCCCTACAGCTTTCACATTCATTATGCGATGCACTTTGGCCCTAAGACTTTTACCCTTCTCACGTTATTAGACAAAGAGATGTTGTAAAACAGTGAATACAGTTTTCTGAGACACCACACACGATCCATTTCGATCGAAAGTGATTCAAGCAGATCTGTGAGACTGTACAGAGCCTCACCCTGAGCTAAACGCTAACATCAGTGTCAACTAAACATAAAGCTGACACTGAAATCTGAAATAATTTCCTGCTTACAATATGATTATCTTCTGTGGACCATGAATACCTACCAAATTTTATAGCAATCCAAAGATTGTTTGTATGCCAGCCTTGATATCCAACCAAACAAGTGACAGATTGACAGTGCCATCCACAGAGCCCTGCCTGCTGAGTCTAAAAGCTCATCCTCATAAAACATCTTGAGATTATGATCCCCTGTGGATTGTCACAAAGCTGAACAGATCCTTAAGACAAGTACACCCCTTTAATGAAAAAGACACGCGCTTGTGAATTCCCAAAATGAGTCAATGAGATAATTTTAATTACTGCTCTTCAACTTAGGGACACACGCACAATCTATATTTAGTAGGAACAGTAGAGAGGGAGACACCAGAGATTTGGTTCCCAACGCTGGCCCTATTCTTCCTGCTTTATGCTGCGCTGATGGTGGCTGCTTAAAGGGGGATTTGTAAAGGTCACTTTGCACAGTGGATAAAGACTGCTGCAGTTATGAACACTATAGACACAGCCAAGGGAGACGTTTAATCTGACTGTGTTGGAAAAACTGTTAACGCATGTCACACCTGCACATATGCGGCTGCTTGTTCCTTATGGTCTACAAGGTTCACGGTCATCAGCGATAAAAGGTGACTAAACAGATGCTTTCATGAAAAATGTAAGAAAACACATCTACTTGGCATTTAAAGTAAAAAAAAAAAAAAAAAAGTGCAATTACAGACTTACATTGTCACTCATAAGCCTGGAGGAAATAAGCACATTTAGAGCTTTCCAATCAAAATGGAACTTCGTGCATGGATAGAGCTGCAGTGTCAACTGTTTAACTAATTGCCAACTATTTTGATAGTCGATTGATCCATTTAAACAGTTTTTGAAGAAAAAAAAATATTTTAAATGATTCCAGCTTCTTAAATTTGTCTCTGGTTTGTTTATTCTTCTATGACAATTGATTTCTTCGGGTTGTGGACATCCTGGGACGTCGCCTTGTGCTTTGGGAAACACTGATCAATATCTTCTGACATTTTAGAGACCAAGCAACTAATTGATTCATTGAGAAAATACTCCACAGATCAATCAGTGAAAACAATCACTAGCTGGATTCCTGTCCAGGGATGAGAAATGTCCCGGATGAATTAAAATCAGAAAGATGAATATGTGTGGTTTTCAAATTACCATGTTCTCAGATGAATGTTTCTGCATGTTTGTACCTCTGCATCAGTGTGTTTGCTCATAAAGCTGTACTTGATAGCACACATTATTTAGATGGGCAGCCAATGTGAGGGTTAAGATGGCAATTTCCTATTGCTGGCAAGTAATTGCATCACTTCTGTGGTTTATTAAGATTTTTTTTTTTTTTTTTTTGTGGCGAAAGTGACTGGCTGCTGAAAACAGTCAGCCCTCTGATGGGGCTCTCCTGATGAAGAGCACAGGCCACGCAGAGTGGGAGAAGCTGTCAGGCTCTAAAAAAACGGGAGGAATGGCTCAATAAAGACGCGTCTAATTGGGCTCTGAAGCCACAAGGAGAGCTGCTCAGATCGGTTAAGACTGACAATGCTTGATGGGCTGCTTGGTGGCAGCTGGAGAAAGACGCTGTTGTTTTGGGTAAAGGGGAATCAAAAAACGCACGCGATGGAGCATTATTTGGGTGTTAGATGTAGCCTAATTACAGCACTTTGAAAAATGGCATGCCCTCAGGCATGAAGAGAGCCGGGAAGGGAAAGAGTCTCCTCACATCTCGCTTTGTGCGCCAGTGCGCTTCGCCAAACGGGGCGCGCAGTAGACGCGTAGAGACACTCAGAGGGAGGGAGAGAGAGGGGGGGGGGTAGAGAGGCAGAGAGAGAGAGAGAGAGAGAGAGAGAGAGAGAGAGAGAGAGAGAAGAGAGAGAGAGAGAGAGAGAGAGAGAGAGAGAGTGGCATCTCCTGTGCGCCTCGTTACCAATTTACTGTCCAGTCTCCGCGCTCTCCCGTGCACCTGCTTTGGAAATCTTCTCCCCGCGCAAAAAAATCTCTCTCCTTAAAATTGTTGAGATGGAGTTCCCCACTCTTCTCCCTCCTCTCGACGACTTTACGGAGCTTTATTTTGCGTCCGCAACTCCTTTCAACGTTACCTTCTCCGAGGAGCTGCTGCCTGCGCCCTCAAAAAGCAACGAGACCAGCAGGGTTGCGACCAGGGACGCCACGAGTCTCATCATCGCCGTTTGCATCACGGCGCTCTACTCGCTCATCTGTGTGGTGGGACTGCTGGGGAACGTGCTTGTAATGTACGGGGTGGTCAGGTAAGAGACAGATGATGCACCAAGAGCCATAAACCAATTAGAAAAAGAAAAATTAAATGTACAGTCTGCAACTTAGTTTGGTATGTCTTTATCAGTTACTGTTACCAAAAAGCAAAAAAATCAGTGTGAAAATGAGTTTTTACATCATCAGGAATTATTTTTACACAATCCAACTTATTGGCATACTGAATAGGAGTACAATATGTTCAGAAATAGCCAACACTTCCACTGCCATATGACTTCATTGGTGATGCTCCTTTGAAATTGCCCACAATTTCAGTGTGTCTGAGAGCCACTCTCCAACACAGCCACCAACGCACACACACACACACACACACACACACACACACACACACACAGACAGACACACATACCTCCTGCACACAAGAGAGGAGGGGAGGGGAGGGGAGGGAGGACCTCAGTCTATAGTTTATCACTGAAATGACTTCACTGCAGCTGGAATAGTGCTGTGAACTCGGCTGATTAATCTGCAAGTAACATAAGCAATAATAAACACCCTCATAAGCAATAATGTGCCTTAATAATTCAATGTTTTCATGGTTTTGATGAGCTTTTTTGGTAATTTGTTGTGCCACTAATGCAGCCCAGAATGAGTGAGCAGTGATGTGATGATCGCAGCGTCAGCCAGTCAGCTCACCCAACATGGAGTGATTTGTGAAATATGAGTTTCTCAGTTTTCAAACAAAGAGAATACAAAATGCACCACACTTCCTGCTAAAGCAATTACACTGGGAGTGAGATCAGCACGGTGTGTAATGTTATAAATCTCTTTCCACGGGGGAATAAGATAAAAGGAAAGGCACCCCTTTGTCTTCCTTTATCCTCACTGAGCTTGTTGCTTTTGTGATGTCTGACAGCAAAAAGCATTCGGGAAACACAGTTCAATTTAATGCGACCAGCTACTGTCATGTTGTGGAGTCATGTAGAGATGTCCGTCTTTTAACAGCAGGATGTCAGTTCAGCTGGTGGTCGGATGTGAGTAAAAGAGCGAAATAGTGTAAATCTGGAATCAAGGAGGAGTTCTTTTTTTGAAGGATTTTCAATTCAAATCAACAAACAGGTGGTTTAATTGAGGCTCAGTCTGTTAGAGCACAGGAGCTGTTGTGCATTTAGTGTACTGCCATAACAACATTACTAAAAATCTCTTTCATTAGGCTCGGTTCAATATTTTCTCGAGGGAGAGTAGCTGGAACGGATTTGATCAAACTATAAAATGAGTTCTAACCTTGAAACTTTTAATAGAAATTGTGAGTCAACCATGTGAGACATTGTCTTCGTGACACAGCAGTAGGCAGACCTTGAAAAAGAAAATTCAATCTCCTTCATATAACAGTCGTTCCCATCAACTGTGAATCAGGCTCTAATAAAAATTGCTCGCTGCTTTTCCTCCCAAATTCACCCCAGATACACCAAGATGAAGACGGCCACCAACATCTACATCTTCAACCTGGCTCTGGCCGACGCCCTCGCCACCAGCACCCTCCCCTTCCAGAGCGCCAAGTACCTGATGAGCACGTGGCCCTTTGGGGAGCTGCTGTGTAAAGTCGTCATCGCCATCGACTACTACAACATGTTCACCAGCATCTTCACGCTCACCATGATGAGCGTGGACCGCTACATTGCCGTGTGTCATCCCGTGAAGGCTCTGGACTTCCGCACGCCAACCAAAGCCAAGCTTATCAATGTCTGCATCTGGATCCTCTCGTCTGCCGTCGGAGTCCCCGTGATGGTCATGGCCGTTACCAAGGTGACAGATAAAGGTAAGGGGATTTAATTGTTGCTAAAAACACTGTGACGTACCATCATTGTGTAGAAACATCACTTCTTCACACTGGCCTTTTTTCACTTTCAGAGAGCTGACTTCAGGGAATCAGTGAGAAAACATTTGAGCTGGGTTATTAACTTAAATGAGTTTCTACACTTCTAATAAGCTTGTAATTGTTTTAACTCTTCAGGAAACACTGCCTGTACACTCAGGTTTCCAGAACCGGAGTGGTACTGGGACACAGTGACAAAAATCTGCGTGTTCATCTTCGCCTTCGTGGTGCCCGTCCTGGTCATCACCATCTGCTACGGTCTGATGATCCTGCGGCTGAAGAGTGTCCGCCTGCTCTCCGGCTCCAAAGAGAAGGACAGGAACCTGCGGCGGATCACCCGCATGGTCCTGGTGGTGGTGGCGGCTTTCATCATCTGCTGGACTCCCATCCACATCTTCATCATCGTCAAGACCATGGTGGATATTGACCACAAGAACCTGCTGGTGGTGGCCTGCTGGCACCTGTGCATCGCTCTGGGCTACACCAACAGCAGCCTGAACCCTGTGCTGTATGCCTTTTTGGACGAGAACTTTAAGAGGTGTTTCAGGGATTTCTGCCTGCCGTATCGCTCCCGCTTGGAGCAGAGCAGCTTCTCCAGAGCTCGAAACAGCACGAGGGAACCTGCGTCTGTTTGCAATCCGGCGACGAGAGAGAGGCCGCCTGCCTGACTAGGCATGGATCAGCTGGAGGTGAGAACAGTCCAGGATGATCTCCAGACTGAGGTCACGCAGTGCTTCACCACAGGAGTCTGAGTCTAAATCAACGATTGATTGTGTTCTTGGTTTCATTTATTGAAACATCTTTTGCCACACCTGGTTTGCATGTTCTTTAGGGATTGTCTATCAAGATGAACACAAACATACATATATACATGCAAAATGCCCCCATGTGGACAAACACTCACATAGAGGAGTCAAGAACATATTGAGAAAATTATGTTTTTCACTGTTTTGTCTCTACTTGAACACAATTAAACACGAAATAGAAAAATCTGAGGTTTTCACAACCATATTAGGTGAACAGCCTCAGACTTCTAATCCTATGTATACACAGTCCGTTAATGATGAGATTGCCAGGCAAGATGTTGCTGGCAAGCACACAGGCTGTGCCACCAAGGTGTCTTTTTATGGCCAAGCAGTGTCCAAGGTATGATTGGCTGAGATGGTCACCTGACCAACAGATCGAGTGTTTTCCTTGATGAAGACCAGACCGACTCAGACAATCCTTCGTGGCAGAAAGAAGTGATGATAGCTGCTGCACAGTGTCGGCAGAGGAGCATCGGGGAAAACACTGGCATCTGAAAACCTGTGGGTGCAGACTTCTACTGATTTGCAGCTTTATTTAGATGTGTGCAAGCTTGTAAAAATACTTTCTTTCCCTTAAATCGTGGGATAATTTACCATATAAGGGCTACACCTCTTAAACTGTTGATATGACACTCTTGAGTTAAAGCTGATGTCCAGTATTATCACTTTTGAAGTTGCCAACAGCTGCCTATTTACGCATCCAGCAGAATAAAACATTTAACACAGTTTATACTTCAACCTAGAAGATGATATTCCTCTATTCACTCTTCTATTAGCTCTGTTTTGATCTCCACCAACATCTCAGAAAAACATCTTAAGGTGGTAAATGCTTCACTATATTCAGCTGCTGTTGAGTGGAGTAGCAGCAGCTGAACCACTGTGGGTTTTTCACTCCAAACAAAGTCCTTTCATTACACATAAATTGCTCATGTAGTAATATTTTCATAACAGCTTTAAAGTTTAATTAGAGTACAGAGCCCACATGATGTAAAATGTGTCTGACAGTCTGGACTGTATATCTACACTGCTAATAGTTCTGTCACTCAGCCTCATTGGGGAGGTAATGAGAATTTAATCATGTGAAGGTTAAGTTCAGACTATAGTTTCATTGTCTCTGGATTTCAATTATAGGATGTATTCAGTTTGAGTCATACTCTTGTGATGATAAAAGGAGACGTGATTACAGATAAAGGCCACACATAATTAATTTCAAAAGAGGAGGAATGTTCTGTATGAAATAGAGCCATTTTTCAGTGGTATTTTGTCTACTTTTATTTACCAATATGTGCAAAAAACGTTATGAAAGACATCTGACATAACAGAAAAACACAGCCTTCATCATAAAACAGTCACAACTGTTCAGCTGACTCAGTGTTTCCGCTCCTGTGGCAGTTCAAGCTGCTGTGTTTTTGCAAACCAAATGTTCGACTGACAGTGAAGTGAGGAGCTGAAGGGGAAAGTGAGCTGCTGTTTCACCTCACAGTGAGGTGACTGAATGACCTCGAACTTGCATGGAGGAAAAAGCCTGGACTGTGTGAAGTGCATTAGCAAGCACCAAGAATCTCTCTATACTTATTAAAGCTAATGGACAATTTTCCACGGATGACTGCTGGACACTTAGAGGAGGAGATCTGGGCAGCGATTTCTTTTTTTTTAATACAGTGTGAGTCAGATTGAAGCCTCTCATTTTGCCATAGCAGCAATGCAGTTTTGTTTAAATAGGCATCTATACTGTATCAAATGTAAAGATAACATTGTTCTGTAAATGCATATTAGGTGATAATGTGACTCTTTTATTTCAATGTGCCGTCAAGCTGTTGTACCATTAAGCTTCACTTGTAACCAATTGGTAAAATCAAATGTTATATAGATATTTATACTAAGTATTATACTTGTCAGGCAAAGCATTCTAAATCTTGAAAGAAAATGTTCCTGTCACTCATCTGGACTATCTCTAACTTTTTAAAAATTTTCATCACTGTAAGAAGAGCATTTACAAAAGCCCAGTACGTTCAGCTGAATGAAAACGTGTACCGTAATGCCTTATTCAGCTTTGTGTCTCACTCGTTTTGCAAAAAGTGATTTATTTCGTACAGGAAAACAGTGCGTGATCTTTCAAAATGGCTTCACAGACGCTGTATATAAAGAACATAATTGTATAAATGTAATAACTGCTTTTTGTCTTTTGAAAACATTAAGAATGCTGTCTTATTGAAAAAGCTGCGTCTAAGTTGCATCCTGTGCTTTTATTTTGAAATATCTTTGTTGGTCATTCTCATTTTTAATACAATGTTTTGTTTTCTATGATCATACTACAAAGTATTTAATTGATCAGACATTGCAGATGCTGTTAACATTTCAAATGTTTGTGGGAGTTTCACATATAACTAGTTGGTAGCGTCAAGTATTGATTACTGATCAGGTCAGCAGAGACAGGAAGTAGGGGTCCCTGGTGGCCAGAGGGCTGCGGTCACAGGCATGAATATGACACAATATGAAATAAATCAGAGATGATATTGGAATTTCTGGTCCATTACTGGTCCAGTGTATCATTTAAAAGATAACAAGGTGTTGCCTCTAATAACCTAATGACTTTCACAGCTATGTAGACTTTAGTCAGATAGGAGTAAAGTGTGTATTTGTTGTCAGCTGCAACAATGTAGGTGGTATTGTTTTCAATTTTGTGAATCTGCATATGCCATCATGGCAAAATGTGTGCATGCATGGGGCCAGAACCGTGACAGTATAGTTTGGCATCAAAAATGTAATTTGGCATAGAAAAGAAAACCAGAACTGACCAGACAAATACACTGAAAAGAAACACAGACATAATGTTTTTTAGTTTTAATGTGCTTTTCAATGGCAAAGTTCTCATTTTTTCTTCATGTTCATCTTTTTCCAGTCATTTTTTTTAATACTGTCAGTATTTTGTAAGCGTTAGTTTCAACTTCGTATCACTTTTTTGGCCTTAAGGGGAGAAAAACATGTAATTTACGTATAATTTGCATACTGACGTGCTTCCAAACCTGCCAGTCGGAGCCTGACGTGAGTAACATTTGCTTTATTTCACAGTCTACAGTAACATGTACCACTGTGCCACACCATTTTCCATTGTGGCAGTACATTGGCCTATATGTCTGCCTGTCTGTCTCTGCAGAGATTTTGTCAACATGATAGCGTCACATTCGTGCAAGACGATGAGTCTGGTCTGACCCCTTAGCACTAAGTAGCTGCTTGTGTAATCACCTAAAAATGTGGTGCTGTCTGCCCAGCACTCACGGGTCAGAATGTCAGCATGTTGGCAGGTTTTGCAGCTGGTTGTGATCCCATTTTAGTGGCAGATTTCAACAGCAGGATAGTGGATGTGGAATCTACTTAAAGCAAACAACACAGATTTCCTGGTTCTTCATAATGATAGAATAAATCACCTGATACAGTGGTGTGTCTTTGATGGTTTTTGGATGACAATGGTGCTTACTGGTACAAAGGAATAAACTACATCAGGCTTTGTCTATGCTGACATAGTTTCTCATAGTCAGACCTTTTGTAAATTACCCTTATCATCATTCTACTGTAAGAAGAAAAAACACTCTGGCTTGTTTGTATTTCTTTGAACTAATCACTATTGCCTTGGGCGGTGCTAAGCCTGGGATGGAGTGATGGTGCCCCTGCAAAATAGCGACAGAAAAAAAAATGTTTTTGTGGAACATTTGCCTGCAGGGAGACATTTGCTGTCATTAAAATGGCAAATTCAACAAAAGAATGCTTACTTTATGCAAAATTTGCCATTTTTAGCATGTAGTTCGCTGCTCACTTTGCCGTTGTTGTATAATGCAGCAAAGGGTAACATGCAAATAACAGAAGAGGGCAGAAAGTCATGTCAAATCCAACCTGGGAATGGCAGGCTTATACTTGAAGCCTACATCTGTTGGTCAAACAATACTTGTAAGATCAATTAACTTGTTTACAGTAATATACTATACTACTGTAATTATACTAAAGACTATCTTGTGATGGGATCACACCAGCTGCAGCATGCATCTACATGGTGATGTTTCGACCCGTCAGAAATGACAATTCATTACTGTGTTTTTGCATGATTGCATGAGGATTAATTGTTCACCTCGTCTTCAAACTCTTCATTTAAATCCTACTGCACACCTGTAAAAGTTCATGACTGCATCTAATGTTTTTACAATGCTGTCAAATCTATCCATAGACAAACAGTCACATAAATAGCCTCCAGTCAAAGTCCTAAAAACTGCCTTTGCGGTAGCTCAACCTACAGTACGTGTATCCAAGATGACGTTTTGTCAGAAAGACTCCCAAGATAATATAAACACCAGCTACGCTATCACAGCAGGTAATCATTCAGATTGGCCACTTAAATCACTAATGACTTTTTTGCACACTTATCTCGGAGAATAAAAGAATCCAATTAACCACTGTGCTGTCTTTTAAACATAATTTAGGTCCTTGCTAAGCACAGGCAGCGTGGGTCACACTGGAATGTCAACAGAGAAGAAAACAAATCCTGAGTGAGAGACATTATTACAAACGCAGTTAACACTTAAATGAGACACGCTCGCTGTAAATGACAGTGAGGTGAGCAGAAGACGTAGGCTATTAAAGATGATGAATGCTTGGCTATTTCTTCATTATGGCTGATGGATATATTTGAATGGCTTTTTTTTTTTTTACATCTTGCACAATTCAAAATCTCTCTTTGCTCTGAATGACTGATGATCTTCCAGAGGATGGAAACCTTGATTAGATGGCATCAATCTTTCTCATTTCATTTTTCAGACTCCTGTGAATGCTGAAATATATCACTCAGATG
Source organism: Dascyllus trimaculatus (assembly GCA_024666655.1). NCBI lineage: Eukaryota > Metazoa > Chordata > Actinopteri > Pomacentridae > Dascyllus > Dascyllus trimaculatus. Next base: position 10,478,236 of record CM045451.1, on the reverse strand, counting down.
ATTGCAATGTGAGATTTTCATTCCAAATTTCTCAGAGGCTCCTATGTAAGACACCATAGCGCTCTCCCACCAGGACATCAGAACAGAGAGTGACAACTGTGATTGGGAAAATGAGGGGGATCAGGGCTTGCTGGAGATTTCCTCTGTGCCACCGAGCAGAGCAGAGCACACGCTATAGCATGTTTCCTATGAAATATACATGGCTCTGCCTATATGTTCACAGTGTAAAAGACAAAGCAACAGAATGAATAATTCAGTCAAACACTATGAGCTGGCTCCTGACATGGTTACACTTTATGTTGGGCTTTTTTAGAATATGAATACCAAAGTGCTTTACTCTACAGAGCAATCACATCTACAGTAGAGGCATATATGAAAACTAACTGTGATATATCCCCCTACCCCCACAGAAACAGCTTTGTTCTGGGTTTTGAAATCAATCTTTTTTTCTTTCTGAGCGCTTGGATTAGATAATTTGCTATGAAACATGTACAGTCACACGCAGCGATACGACAGACCAGCTGCAGAGTGACGCACAGATAATTAAATGCTTTTGTCTTTTGACCCTAACTAATGGTTTCTCATACACTCAAATTAACAGAAGCAAATGAGAACGCAGGGAATCTCACTGAAGCATTAATAACAGCTCTCTGCGCTGCTAGGATCAAACGCTCAGAGCAAACAGTAGTTTTAAAGCAAGATTTTCTTTGCTGTTTGACTGAGGCTGATTATCTGGGTTTGATCACTGTTATCATTTTCTGCAAACCTTTGGCCTTGTAGTTGATTATCCCTCCCAGAAGTGGTGACGCAGTGGTGACAATAGAGGTGGTGACGCAGTGAAGTGAGACTAGCTACATGGAAAATACAGGAAGGAACTCAATGCAGCAAAAGCCAACTTTTCCTACGGATAAATCTTTTATTTTTTCACTGCTCGTACAACACTGTAGGATATCAGGGTTGTGTAAAAGTCTCAAGAGATGTTCCTGTCATTCTTAAGCGGCTCTCTTCTGGAGGGGTCGTGTTACTCTTCCCTTCTTCTAAAAATACCCAAAAGATATTGTTTTGGATTCAGTTCAGGTGGCGTACTTGGCCTTGTCAGTTTTCTCCTTTTTGTTCTTCAGAAAACTTGTCTGGTTTTGGCAGCATGCTTTGGATTGTTATCATGCTGGAATACTCCTCTTCTGCCAAGCTTCTGCAGACTGGGAGTCGTCTTGTCAGACAACATTTTGGCATATCCACAGGCGTTCATGGTGCATCCATAAATGTCTACTCCCAACACTTTTTGCACTCATGCAGCTCCGTATCGTCACACCTCCACCTCCGTGCTTCACTGTCAGGACTATGCATTCACTGTGATAGTCCTGGTCAGGTTCAAATCAAACATGCTGAACCCCATCTGAGCTGGACAAATTCATCTTGGTCTCATCTCACGGAAGAACGTGCCCCCACTTTTAAGGTGAACAGTTGAGTATCTGCTCTTGTGTAAGATTACAACTTAGATTTAATATCATAAAAATACAAACCCAACAGTAGGAATTCAATGCAACAAAATTCATTATTACATTTTTTTGTTTGCTTTTTCAGTACTTTACATGTTCCCCTTTATTTTAAATGACATACTAAATCCTCAGCATGAATTATACCGTTTCATTTCAACTGCTCTTTGCTGGAAGGTTTTTTGCAGCTCTACCTTTCTCATTAAAATACCTCAAGGGTGTTCTGGTCGATTCAAGTCAGAGCACATACTTGGCCTGGTCGCTGTTTTCGATTTTTTTTTCTTTAGGAAGTCCTGTGTGATTTTGGCAGTGTGTTTTGAATCATTATCATGCTGGAAAATTTCTTTTCTGCCAAGTGTCTGCAGACTGGGAGTCATCTTGTCAGACGGTATCTTAGTATATCCACTGACATTCCTGTTGGTGTCTATAAATGCCATCTCCCTAACACGTTTTTCATTTATTCAGCCACGTATCATCATACTTCCACCTCTGTGCTTCACTGTCAGGACTATGCATTCACCGTCGTACTCCTGTCCAGATTCAAACTAAACATGCTGGACCCCATCTGACCAAAGAATATGCTCCAAATGTTCGTCAGGCTTCTTTTCATGACCTTTAGCAAAGTTTAACTTTGTAGATTTATACAGAAGAGCAAGCAAAGGTGTTTTTCTTGGACGCCATTCATAGAAGCTGATATCATCCAGTGTCCTTCCTCACAGAAACTCTAATATCTGTTGATAACCTCTGTGCCAAGTCTTAAGCAGCTCCCCATCAATTTTTCAGGGCTACATTGTGCAAGTAGCACACTATCTACGAAGATGGCCCCTACTGCTTCGATTAGCAGTCCCAAGTGCTATGGTTCGTTCTGTAACTCCTGATTACTGCTGCAGCTGTGCTTTGCTGAATCTTTAGTTCTTCACCAATCTCCCTGCATCCTTTTCCACCTTTTTGACATCTTACAATCTGAGTTTTCGGGCCCTATGGTGATTGTTTCCTATGCGGAGCCATGATGAAGACATGCAGATAGACACAGCATGTAAGTCCTGAACTGAGAAAGTTCTGGTATTTACAGCTTATTTAATAAGCATATTCATATACATGTGATAAGTATATTCACTTTTGCATTGAATTCCTACTTTGAGGCCTATATTTTCGACATAGTCTTTCTAAACTTTTGGGTTTAGATGTTCATAAGAGGAAACACTACTTGCCAAATGAAAATTAATGCAATTATTGAGATGTAATGCAATTTTGAATCGTATGAGAGATTAATGATGTTACACAGGGAGTACTCATTTCTACTGCATACTGTAATCTGGCTGTAGGGATAATTAACTGCATAATCAATGTTTTGCTGTCCTCTCTTTTTGAATAAAGTATAGCTTGAATAGGTCATCTGCATGAGTGTATATGAGGGAGGGAAGTGTCTTGGTCCTCAGTTTACAGTGAAGACGGATTTGTTGTTGACATGTTGAAACACAATTATCATATTTGGCTGCTTGGATAAAACCACAACTTGAGCTCTATTATACCACAATGCTGCAGCCATATAAATATTTCATAAAGGGCATCTTAGTACAGCTCACAGTAGACACCTACATAATGTCTCCACATGGCACCTCGTCTTGGCTGAAAGAGCACAACCTGTCACCACTGCTATATAACCCAAGACGAAGCATACACCCAACGCGAAAACAGCGATTATGCAGAAATTCTTTTCATCGATTTGACTCACTGCTTTGTGTGAGACATGCTTGGAATAAGACAGATCACCAGTCCATCAGACCTTCTTCTTCTGAATTGTTTACAAAATGCCAGAACTGCAAAACGCTGCGAGGCAATTTCGCTTTATGTTTCACGAATGCTTTTTTTCCCCCTGCTGTTGAAGAGCTGAGACAGGGATTGAAACTGGGTGTCATCTGCCAGCAGTCATAATGGACTGTTTGAAAAATGTCAAGGGAGGGACAGAGTAAAGGGGAGGCTGAATCTTATATTTCACTTTCTAAAAAAACAAGACCTTCCCCAGGGTTATAAATATGTCCTCTTGATTTATTAAAAAAAAAACTGCAATGCCCTCTTCCCTCCAGGTCAAAACTATAACATAATGATAAATTTGTGCAGCTTTTTAAATCATGTACCAGTTTAAATCTTAATATTTTTTAAATCAAACTTCTCATGTTACACAGTAAATGGGAAATATGCTGATTTTACTAAATGCTGTATAAAATCTTTTGTGACACAAGATTTGTTGCATCGCCTCAAGTGATCAAGTCAGCATCTGTTGGGAGCAAAGACCACAAGTTTGCAAATGAACAAACAGACCCTGGGGGTGTGGAGTCAGCTCGCTTCATCTCCGCTTGAAACCAGCGGCCCGTGTTTTTATTCGCTGCCTCTAGCAAAACACACCTGAATTCCTGACTTTACTGTCAGGGGCCAAGTTGCATCACTGGTTATGATGGGAACCAGCTTTGAAGAGAGAAGGAGAAAGAATGGAAAAAAGGATGATATCTGTGGTACCCCTGCACTGATGTTGATATTTACAAGTCTCTGTCAGGATTTAGAGCTTTACATAGGACAGGACTAGTGACTTCCATTTGGCAGCTGACAAGGACAAATTCTTTTAGACCGTACTGCAGCCTTAACACAGCACATCATTGCATTTTAATTGACCATCTAAAGCTTCCACTGTAAAAAAAAACCCCAAAACTTGTTATTCTGTTGAATTTGATCTTTTTTTTACAACTTTTTCAGTATTTTTGAAGTACATAAAATTACCTATAACACTACAGAAACATACTGTGAATTTACATGTCATGTAAAAAAATAAATGAATAAATAAAATTAACCCATAACCATAAATTTTCCATGTTTTTAACGATTTTTTTTAAACATAAGACATCTTCAAATTCATCATAATTTTAGAAATATTTTGTGAAAAAATTAAGGCTTTAAAATGAAGGCTACAGAATATATTTAATTACGGAAAATCACAGTATTTTTTGTTATTTTTTAATATTTTGCAGCCATTTTCTTTTGCAACCTGGCTGCTGAAATATTAGGGTGGTTTTTTTTGGAGTGTTTTATTGTTGTTTTTACAGTTTGTTTACAGTGTGAGCTGTCGTCAAGGACTCCAAACTGTTGGTTTTAGTCTTGCTTCCTTCAGTTTAGAGCCACCAAATATTGGAACTCCACAGGGATGTGTCCTCAGCCCCATCCTCTACACCCTGTTCACATATGACTGTGTCGCCTCCCACAAGGACAACATCATCCTGAAGTTCGCTGACGACACTGCAGTGATAGGACGCATCACTGCGGGGGACGAAGCGGCCTACAGGATGGAGGTGGCCGGTCTGGTGTCATGGTGCGAGGACAACAACCTCACCCTCAACACAGAAAAGACGAAGGAGATGATAGTGGACATGAGGAAGGAGAGGAGACCTCATCAGCCACTGTTTATCCGGGAGCTTGAAGTGGAGCGGGTGAGCAGCTTCAAATACCTTGGGGTCCACATCACTGAGGACTTCTCATGGACTTCCAACACCACACAGTTGGTCAGGAAAGCTCAACAACGGCTGTATTTCCTGAGGAAGCTGAGGAAGTTTGGCATGTCAGCCAGGATCCTCAGCAACTTCTACAGCTGCGTTGTGGAGAGCATCCTGACCAGCTGCATCACCGTGTGGTACGGCAGCACTACTGCTCTGGACCGCAAACGCCTGCAGAGAGTGGTCAGGACTGCTGGGAGGATCACCAGGACTCCACTGCCCTCTCTGCACAGCATCTACCACCGCAGAGTCCACAGGAGAGCTGCCAGCATCACCAAGGACACCACCCACCCACAACACGGACTGTTCACACTCCTGCTCTCAGGACGGAGGTACAGGAGTGTGAAATGCAGGACGACCCGCTTAAGAAACTCTTTTTATCCCACTGCCATCAGAATCCTCAACAGCTGACCGGATTCTACTAAAGACACTTTAAAAATCCATACACTTGAACTGCAATTATCTTCTGTTTACATTTTCTTGCACTACTTTGCACTAAAATACACTTTACTGTTCATATTTACATTGTTTTTTCTAAATACACTTTACTGTTCATATTTACATTGTTTTTTCTTATTTCTATTTTATTCTATTTTATTTGTATATACTATTTTTATACTTGTTGCTGTTTATCTGAGTGGACAGCAAAGTAAGAATTTCATTGTGCAGGGAAACGTGTTTCTTACTGTGCACTTGACAATAAAACTTTGAATCTTTGAATCTCTTTCTCCAGAGTTAAGCTGTTGTGTTCACACCCTGACCTGAAAAAAATGGTTTGTAAACTTATTGTCTCCAGGCTTGACTACTATACTATACTTCTCTCCATTGGCTCCCTGTTCATTTTAGAATTGGCTTTTAAGATTCCCTCAATCACTTCTAAAGCATGTCTGGGTCTGACTCCCAGCTGACCAATGTTGACCCGATATGAGCCAGCCTGCAGACTCAGATCCTCAGGTGGGGCGCTTCTGGCTGTTTGAGGCTTCAAAAACAACGTCAAAGTCAAATCTAAAGGTGACTTTTACCTTCAAGGTCCGTTGTTTTTGGAACAGCCTGCCTGAGGAGATAAAGCTCACAGAACCAGTTATATCTTTTTTTCAGTCTTGTTTTTATGAACTGTTATCTTTCATTGCTAAGTAAAGTTTTATAGCTTTTACATATTATTTGTATTTGCATTTTGTATATCTTTTGTCTTCTTGTTTTGACTTAATCCTGATATCATTTTCATTTTACAGTCCTTTATTTGGCCTTACTGTTGTTTCAGATTGTAGTGATCTCGATCTGTCAGAACACAACCTTTGTTTTGAAAGTGCTATTTAAATAAAGTTAGTACAATCATCATCGATATTTTACCTATTTTTATCACAGGTTAAAGCTGTTTTTGATCTAGCTACTTGTTCAAAAACAAAACATCCTCCCCTGCTTGACCAAAAATCCATCTCACTTTTTCCTTAGTTATTTTCAAACAACCCCTGAGATTCTGGGCAGGTGAATCCAGTTCCTTCACAGGATCAATCCTCTTGTATCAACTGTACCTAGCTGTACACCACAACTGTGTTTCCATCTCAGCTGCCGTCCACAAAGGTAATCTATACCTTCATAATCAACATGGGTGTCTTTAAGCAATTAGCAAGCAATCAATACGACAGAGGCATCATGGTCCAGCAAAGGGATGACTCACGCGCCATATGCTTCATTAACAGGCCTAATGCTTGCTGTTATCTGGTCAACATAACACATTTCAAAACACGCGTCACGTCACGACATCAGCCCTCCTTCAAGTCGCTGCACAGCTGTTGGTCCTCCACGAGAAGCCCCTCGAATCACTGGACAAGGGCTCCAATCTATCAAGGCAATCACCAGTAATTACAAGTCCGGTCCACAGGCGATTGAGTACCAACCGCTTAACAGCAAGAGAGATGTTCATTTGCTAATAATACCACGTTTGGTTTCCTGTGCACATACTAACAGAAAGTGCATGTTTTCTCAGGATAAGTAATTCTCTTATTTAAGCATTCAAGAGGCTGAAACAAAACAATATACTTGACTATGACACCAACAGAGTTTTTCATACATTCAGTGCTCCGTGCCTTACTTAAAGGACCAGTAGCATCAGGGGCATTTGTTGTGGTTTTGGCACAGCGTTGAGCGGCACAACAACTCTTCGTCGAGCAGGAAGGGTAATGGTGTAAACATGAATTTATTTCAATATAATGTCAACAGATCAGGTTTGTAATGCACCTTTACAGATCAATATTTCTCAGATACAACAGATGAATCTTAATATAGTAGAGTACAGTATACAACAGAGGTGAGTGCCCCCCTGTGAAATGGTATAATTTCATATATATATGATTTCATATTGTATCACCTCTCAATAACTGTATTATTTCTGAGTAGACAAGTTGAGTATTTCCTCCTATGAAAAATCAAAAACAAATACGTTAGAAAGACTGTAACAAAAATACAGGCCTCAAAGGACAAACATAATGCACGAAAATGAAAAACCTGTCACTAAAAACAAAACTGATTACACCTGTGATTTCCAATCAGATTGCCTGCATGAACATGGTTATAAAACAAGCTGCGGACGCCACAACATCCAGTTTTGGTTGCATGGGCTGTGTCTATCTGCACGTCTGCATCGTGGCTCCACATGAAAAAGAATTGAAAGAGGAACTGAAAAATCTGAGTGTAAGACTACAGAAAGATGGAGAATGATACAGGAAGATCAGTGATCAACTAAAAATCAGCTGAAACCCAGTTGCAGCAGTAAAAACGAGGCATAGAATGAGCCTCGGTACCACTAATCAGAGCTGTAGTGGTTGTCGTCCTGAAGTGATGCTGCAGACAGTGCGGTACTTTTACAATCTACCCCTGAAAAACAGATGGGCAAATGCTTCACACTTGGCACAGGGGTTATACACTGATCAGGCATAACATTATGACCACCTGCCTACTATTGTGTTTGTTCCCCTTACGTGTTCAAAAATGCAAGAAAACAACCTTGGGTTGCTCTTTGGCACTAAACCACATTCAATTTAGCTAAAAAGCATGAATTAAAGCCTGATGAAGCTGATTCTTTGGTCAGATGAGATCAAGATGAAACTGCATCAGGTGGGGTCAAGCATGTTTGCTGTAAATCTGGCTCTCACTTCTTGTGTATACCGTAGGATCATTTTCACCTGGAAAATACAAGCTGTAAACAATCACTGAAGTGGTTTTCTTTCTATATGGTGCGAGAAAAAGTGTGTCACACAAACAACCTGCCATTTCACTGCAGCAATGATAGAATGAAAAAGTGTTTTTGGAAGTGCTTTGTGTGTAAAAGCTTGACAAGTTTGATGCTACATTTCATATCGATCCATCTTTACACATTTTTTTTTTTGGTATTTTCTCCAAAACGTGTACAAACTGTGTGGAGCCGAGTACGAGGGGACTGATTTGGACAACAGCTTCCTGCCCCACCATTTTCTTTAGATTCCCACTATAATAGGCCAATTGATTGGGGGTGGGTGGGGGAGCGGGGCAGCCTCCCAAAGCATTAAAGTCATCAAAAACCCTAAGACATCTTGATTGAGACACACTTGAGAAACAACACTCAGTACAATTGGAAATGACAAGTTAATTAAACAAGCAGCAGGGTGACTCCGAGCTGCCACGTCCCAATCGATGCAGAGCTAAACAAGCTAAATTTGTGAGGCTGTAAATTTAATAGCATGTTGCTCCTGCTCATAAATGTATCATGCAGCCTCGTCGAGAGCCTGCTACACGTGAGCGACATGAATCCCACACAAAGACTGTGTTACCAAAACAAAAGACATGAAAGCCATATGAACACTTCTGTGAGCGAATGAGCCAGCTGCTGAGATTAATTTGGCTTTCTCTGTTATTAGAGCGAACAGCGCAGGTGCCCGAGACTCCTTCCTCCCCCCTGCTATTAGTTTAACGAGAAGGAGATTAGAGCCCACATGCATTATGAAGAATCCCGTTTTGCTTTCTGCGAGTGAAAGGAACTAATCGCAGGATGTCGATTCCTGTATGAACGCCTCTCTCTTTGTGCTGTATGCAAAGGTTTCAGAGCATTATCAGACTCTGAAAGCTCCAACGTGTGAAAACCGATAAAAGCATTCATCCTTGACATCTTTAAAACAAGCTAATAACCTCGGCGCATGAATCGGTCCCATTTAGGCCTACCTAGGTCTGCACAGAGAGTTTCTATTTTGGTCTTTAAAGGTCCCATATTGTGCTTCTTTTCAGCAAATTAATCAAAGTCTCACACGCCCCAACAGCTCATCTTTCAGCTCAACATGTCGCAAAGATGGCAGAAGTGCACGTCCTCATATCCTAACAGCCTTCAGTTTACACTTAAAGATTTCTAACAACCACAAAACACAATAGAAATAGATTTTCACCATATGGGATCTTTAAAAGAATTCAGTTTTATTGATTCAGAGGCTCTCAGGTTGCACCAATGCAACAGCAACTCTATATTCTAACAGATGTAAGAAATGGTATGTGGTTGAGGGGTTTTATAAATGTGTTCAAAATAAAGTTCCAGAATAATGATAAAATAACGTGAATGTGTGTAGCAACCAGTACCATAATACGGGCTGTTAACGTAATAACATTTTGCCAATAATGTAATAAGTTATTATGTCATTGGCTGGTTATTATGTAACAGACTGGCATTTTAAAAAATCCTTTAAAAACTGCAGCTGATAATGTAACGATGCATAAATAGGACTGCATTTCGTGAAAATAAAAGATTTTTTTTGCAGTTTTTGTGCAGTTTGCTCATCAAAAATAGGTATAGTGGATGGCATAGTCGTCATATTAATTCATCAAGGCAAGTTACTACATTATTGGCTTTATTACATTTAAAATAGCCCAAAATTATTAGGTTATTGTGTTATTAGTTGCTACACTCAATCAATCAATCAATCAATCAATCAACCTTTATTTATAAAGCGCTTTTCGTACAAAATGTAATTCAAAGTGCTTTACATATTAAAATCATAGACTCGTGTCTATAGATGTCATGTAAATGGAAATAGCACAGATAACAAAATGAGCATTTGTTGCGGTTTGACAAATAAACAGCTAATCAAAGAATTATGGCAACATCTCAGAAAAGAAATGTTTACAACTGAAGAAAGTATTGCAGAGGATGAGCATGAAGTGTAAAATAATATTTTTATATTGTTTTTTCAACTGTATTCTTTTTAAAAGCAATTTAGTTACTTTACAGATTTCCGTTCTGTTAAATCACAGATAATAGCTACTAAAATCACAGAATAAATATTTATAAACATGTTAACTGTTAATTTATATTCAAAATAGCAAAGAATTTAATTATTTTAAAGACCAACTATGTATATTAAGGACTGCAAAATTACAATTTGTAAACTGTTATTCTAGATTTTCTCTCTTTTGTTTAATTTCATATATCAAGTAAACTCACAGAAAAAAATATTCATTTACATGCTGTTAAAAAATTAAGTAATTTGTTCTTTTACAATGTTAAACCATAAACTGCACGGTTAAACTGCATTAAATCCTCTAAAAACATCATTATTTTATAGATATCTGCCGTTATTGTCACTGTTTTTACAGTTTTTGAATGCAGCAGTATTCCACTGTTTCTTAACAGATTTTTTCTGGCACCCTTGATGCCAGATTTTAGACCTTTTTATTTTTTACACTGTACACTAGTAAAGCCTTCACATTTCAACGGAAGAGTATTAGGCCACTCATGAGAAAAAAAATTATAGGAGGTAGATTATTTTTCATCATGCACTTCGAGAAAAAAGCCAAAATGTTGAGAATAAAGTTGAAATACAATGTCGAGAATAAAGCCGACCTAGTTTGGTAAAGTTGGAAAGATGTTCACAGATTCGGACTTCTGGCATCAATAACTCATTAGCGATATGCTGTCAAAACATAAACGATGCCTTTTTCCCATCGTTGTAAGTTAGACAATGTGTTACAAGCCCAGTTTTATTAAAGGTAGCTGTCTCGACATTTCGACTTTATTCTCGAAGTGCATGATTTTCTCATGAATGGCCCTAATACTCTTCCATACATTTCAGATAACTGTTGGTGAAATAATTGAGAAAACGTGACCCATTATGTCCTTGCAGAACAGTAAAACCTGTCTCAAAAGCATTTGTAGAGCACATACCACATATTGAAAGACGCTGCACTTCTTTTAAAACCCAGAACAATTTCAATTTTACCAAACAGAAGTATTGGAAACATTTAAGCTCACTTGTTTTTAAGACTCCTGCAGCCACTGTGCATCCATTACCAGCAGCAGTGAACCGTGGCCCCTAAAGTAGGCCTGACATTTCTTCTTTGTCACAAACAGCAGTAAGCAAAACAAACAAGGGAAGGGCCCACTCTGATCAATTAACTGCTTATGAAAGATACTTCAGCATTTCAAAGCTTTTCGAGAAGCTTTTTGCCACGAGGACTCAGCCCTTACACTTCATCTTCAGTCCCTTTGGTCAGATGAAAGGAAGATGAGACGAGCAAGGACCCGGCGCATTTCACCCCACATATAAAACAAAAGCGCGCGGCTTTGATGTGTGCACTTGTGCCATCATTTGCATCCTTAAGTGTTTCTGATTTACATTCATGACTCGATGCGTATGGAATGCGTTGTTTGCATTTATTATAGACATAAAGCAGCCAGGGTGCAACAGAGAGGCCCTTACACCATAATGGAAGTTTATGTTTGTGAAAGGCTGAAAGGGAAAGTGAAGGTGATGATTATGTACTTGCTTTGCTCTGCTGCACAGATGAAAGGCACTTTTTATAATCAGATGGGACTAAAATGCAACAATGCCAAATACAAATATATACGTATGTATTGTTTCTGTTTTACATAAACATACTCGCTTCCAGATTAACTACAGGTGTGCACTTCACCGCAGAAGACACAAGTTTTAAGTTATTTCTTTAAGGCACTGAAGTTTTGAAATACGAAATGTGCCCATATCCTCAAATGACCAACAGTTTCCATTTTTCACTTAAATAAGTTTTGCTGTAGCTGTCATTTATTACCAGATGTCTTCCAGACTCGCTAAAACATGAAATCATAAACAAATTTTTAAGTGTGGATTGTCCCCTCTGCGGGCATTTTAACAACTGTACAGCAGGGTCCAATGCACAACTTTTACAATGTGTCAGATCAATCAGACTCTTAAAAAGTCATCTCTGTGTATCAAATTTATATAATTAGAAGTTGTTTTGCATTAAAATAACCCCTTTGTCTTAAAATGCGTTAAATGTAACCCTCCTCAGCTGTTGAAGCTCGATCATACCAGCTCACCTACAACTCTGCTCAAACACTGAAATTACTCTTCACAGTTGTAATATTGGAGTAATTCTGCCACGCATGTGAGAAAGCCCGACAATGCAAGCTGCCAGGATTGGTTCCTTAGATTAGTTATGTACAAAACCCTAGAAATCTGAATCTGTATTTTTGAGACTCATCAGTGCGGTTTCGAGGTGAAAAATACAAGCGTATTAAAAAAAAGCACCATATAGTCATGTTAACAAAACTGATACACCTTTACCCTACATGTAGTCAAACAAGACTAAGAAATCCATTTCCAGAGCTGAAAGTGAGCATTCAAATTGCTTGTTGTCTGGCCAACAGCGTTAATGAAAGATTACTACCACATAAGCTGAAGAAAAACTGCAAAGCTTCAGATCTGGCATGCTGTAACCAGTCAATTGTTTGTGTGACTCATTCCAATTATACTTACAACATGACTGCTACTTATAATAAGAAAAGGCTTGAAAAACTAAAAAAAAAAGTTTATTTCAGACAAAATGCAGGGTACAGTATGATGTGTAAATGTCCAAATAGTCACAATTTCATGTGCAATTTTGTGGGTAAAATGAACAGTAGTCACACATGTTACACTCGCTGAGTAGAAGCGTCCTGTCTGAACCAAACTCAATCGAATTATTGCTTTAAAGTAAACATTAAAAATGCTATTGTTTTGGAAAGTCATTAAACAGCTTGCACTCTCATTTCCTTTATGTACATGCGCAGTCAGCATTCACAAACATCACGTATACCATCTTACAGTCATACAAATGACTTTTAATGAAAAGAACGCGAAAGGAACGTCAAAAACTAGATTTAAAAAAATAGTCTCTCATTTGTCATGATCTACCAAAAACTTCCATGAACAATTTCTTCATGCTAAGAACAGAGGAGTTCCCATAAAAGACGCTGAACCCTAAATCTCCCCTCCACACTCCCTTGGCTCAGCACAGGAAGTCACCCCGTCCCCAGATTTAGGCGCCCTAAAAAGGCCCCACTTTGAAGCAGATCCAAATACTCCCCATCACTCTCCATCAAGTAAGGACATCAGCTCTCCTGCTTGTCTTTGACTAAAAGGACTGTGTGCTGCCCTCCACTGGAGGCCATCAGTACTGCACGGTTCTCCAGCTGTTTGCCCGTCATCTTTACGGGGCTCCACTCGTCGTCCTCCTCTCCTGTGCCAAGCTGCAGGTTGGTGCCCATTCCCCAGGCGTACACCGATCCTGAGGTTTGCAAGAGTAAGTACAGCCAGTAGTGAGAAGAGCGAGAATCCTTTGTCACCCTTTAACTGTGCCACAACTATCGGTCAAGTTGTAGGTGTTTGTTGAACAGTGAGTGATGGCTCTAATAAAATTCTGGTTCACAGTCTGACTGTACAACATTCGTCTGAGGCATGTCACACAGTGCAATGAATTACGGCACTACAATGTAAAAAAATAAAAGCATATGAGAACAGAGACATCATCTCAAGTCATCTTGCTCCTACTTATTCTGTCTAAGTCACTTAAGGATCAAAATGTATCAGATATATTTACGGAGCACAAGTCCTCTGAGATCTGTGAGGACTAGTCAGTTAGTGGAATTTTAAAAGTTTAAAATTAGGCTCAAGACTGCCCCTTCTTCCATTGTTTTTCATTAAAAAGTTCCTATATTGTTCATCTTTTCAGCAAATTAATGCAAGTTTCACATGTCCCCACAATGTGTCTTCAGATTTTTAGGCTCAAAACATTGCAAAGATGGTTCAATGGTTCAGTTCACCATGACTGTATAACCTGTGATTTTAGGGTTGCTCTCAACAGACTGTTTTGCTCTGAAATGAGCCGTTTCTGTCCACGCCTCCTCTGTGTCTGACTGACAGCATGGAGCAAAACAACTGACTGCACAGCTGCTGACACCGAGAGACTGGGACAATCTATCGCTTCTAACTTTCTCTCTGTGTGATCATTTGACATGGAAACATTTCCAAATTCACAGCACAGCTGGTGTTTTTAACTTATATACATGGTGAGTTCGTCAGACAGCATTGCAGTTATAGTTGCAGTCAGTTGTTTAGTGCTGCAGAGGAGCAGCTTGAGAAATGGATATGAAGTGACTCCTGGTTAACATGTAGTGTTAATGGGCAGCATGCTACTATTTTATATCCATTCCATTATCTGTCAACAGAAATTCTGTAAATGAGAACAGCTATTTTGGGAATTCAGCTGTAATAAAATGCTGTTAATGTGCGTACAGAGAGCAGAAAGACAAACAGATCCAAAAACCAACTGAGTTTAGGTTGCAGTGCAGCACAACAATCAACAAGAAAACACAATAATCCACCCCATACTTGTTTATTGGTTTCAAACAAGTCTTAAAGTCTTAAAGCTTCCACTATCCCTGAATGTCCCTCTGAATGGCAAGATTAGTCGCATGCTAAGATTTTCTATTCTTGTGGCAGCATTACCATCAAAAACAGAAGCAATCCCCTTTGTCTTCAGCTCCTCATATGCTTGTGTTCACACTTGCAGCCAACAGCAGAACATTCAATGTGCTTTGCTTGTGGCTGAGACATATCAGAGTTAGCAGAAGCAGCTCTAGAAAGTAAACAGACCTGGTGGGTTGGGTTATATATAGGGCTGGGATATTAACGTGTTAATTTCGATTAATTAATTACAGACAACATAACACATTAATGGCACCTTTCCCAGTTCCCTCATTTCTGGCACACCGGTAACACTGATGCACACTCCAGCCAGGTAGGTGCCAGTAATGCACCTAAAGTTCATTTGCCAGCTGCGAAGAAGATGAACAAGATGCACATAATTCATAGGAATTATGTTCATAGGTCCGAATAGCAATTTCTGTGTGGCGGCACACGAGTATTCGGATCTCAAAATTATTATCTGATATCATCACAACGACTGAATATTTGGATATTCCGGTCCAGCCGTAATAATTCAAAAGAAAAGGGCAGCCTTGAGCTCTGAAAACGTAAACAGGCTAGTTTGTCTCAGTAGCTAGTTTAAAGAGAAAAAAATATCCCTAAAACTTTGCATATTGTGTCAAAATATTGCTAATTGATAAAAATGCGATTAATTAGTTGCAAAGCCTGTAATTAATTAGATTATTTTTTTAAATCACGGCCCACCACTAACATATATATATATATATATATATATATAAATATCAGAAGAAACAGCAATAAATTCCTCTGCTAACCCACGGAAAAGATTCCCTGGAGAACTTAAGAGCCACACGGAGGGCATAGTCAAAAAACCAATTTGTTGTCAAGGTATGGAGATTTGTTGCACTTCACTGCTTTAAAGCGAGCTATATAAGACTCTTAAGATGAGCCAGAAGCTGATCACTTAATCCTCTGCTGCATTTGCTTTGTTTCTCACCTTCTCTGGTGACTGCGTAGCTGACAGATGCTCCACATGACACTCCTCTTGCTGGCTCCATCCCCATCACGGGTGTGGGTTCACTCTTCTCTTCAGCTCCTTCACCCAGACCTAGACGGCCATACTCTGCTCTGCCCAGGCTATATACCTGCCCTAAAAGATGAGGAAAATTAAGAAAATATACCGTTAAGACCAACACTTGATTGCTAAAACATGACTTACAACATCAGCTGTATGTCAAACTAAATAAGTATGCTCATCAGAGTCTGTGAACCAAAAATGATTACAGCCACAAATTGTAATTCTGCACCAGAAACGTTCTGCTTACCTTCAGCATCGAGGCAGAGTGTGTGATGTTGTCCTCCAGAGAAATCCACCCAGGAGGTTGTAGAGTTCTTGAAGCATGTCAGTTTTACTGGGACAAAACACATCTTAGTGCTTTTTGTGCCTAGAAGAAAAAGACAGGAGAAAAAGAAATTGTGAGGTTGCAACCAATTACCTCATGATGTCTGATGCAATTAGCTCGGAGCAGCGTGTGAGAAACTGACACAGAGCTAAACACAAAGTAGTATCACATGTCAGTACAGGTAAAGCTATAAAGAAAATCAGGCCATATATATGATATCAGTGTAATTAAACACTGACAAGCCCCACTGACCCAGCTGGTGATAGTTGGAGAGGCCAAATCCATAAACATGCCCCTCTTTCGATACACCAAAGGTAAAGTACGCCCCACAGAAGGCATCATTGAAGTGGACTTTCCCTCTGACTTTTACCATCTGCGGCACCAGCAGCCGCTCTGAAATCACAGGACACAGTAAAAAAAAAAAGCACAGCAATATACCTTCGAGATAAAATATTTGAAGAAAAAGTACTGTTACTATAATCAGAGATTATTGTACATGTAAAATCTTTGGTTCCATTAAAAGGGATAAAGTACATACCGAGGCCTTTCCTGCCTCCTCTGTTTGAAAAATGCTCCGGCACTCTTCCCAGCTGCCCCTGCTCTGCTGTGCCAGATGTGTAAAGATTTCCCTCCTGTGTCACTAGTACCAGGTGATCATTACCTATTAAGATGTTCATGAAAATTAAACAGAAACACCATTAGAAGTTCATATAACGTGAACAAATAAAAACATAAGGCACTGAGAAAAACTGTTTCTTACCAGATGCAATTTTCACAACAGGTTCTGTCATGGGAATTTTGATTGGAACAGTAGATGGTTTCATGGGCTCCAGAAGACCAATAACACCATTGTTATCCTGGAAAGAGACGTTTCAGCATATTAAAAGTGGGCTGATTTCAAAAAGACAACTGCAGTAGAATATAGTGCACAGCTGAACACGAAAAAGAGAGATAAGAAGATACTATCGAATTCAGCAACTGAGAAAAAATTAGAGGCACAGCATTTGTCAAATGTTATCTGTTGCACATATATAAAACATTAAAAATGTATATATAACAGTAGAGAGGAAATAGGACTCTCTTGAAATATTTAGGGTTCAGATCCTATCAAACAGGTGACCCACTCGGACAAATTGTTGCGCACTATTTGCTATAAGAATGTTTTAGTGAAAGCAGGCAACAAGGGGCTTTTACAACATACTGAATTAAGGGTCTTAATACACTTAAAAGTGAGAGATTACAGTTTTTGATTTTTACATAATTTGCAAACATTTCACTCTTTTTTTCTCACTTCACTCATCATTGGTTATGGACTGTAGACTGACATTAAAAAATGGGATGGGATAGTGTTTATAGGTGAGGACGCATGAGGTGCTTTCTCAGTACCAGCAAAGAAAGGGGTTGGACTTAAATATACTTCCAAATGTTTGCAAGGCTGTAGAAGTTATACTGAGTACAGACAGAGAAGACCTGGAAATTATCAATATGCTCAGACTCAAGCTCCGGGCGTTAAGTGTTTAAATAGTCCGCAGGACATTATCTGTCAAGAGTCAAGAACAGCATATAACATATCTATGTAGGATCTATATTTATAAAGTGGCCTGCTAGGAAATGTGATTTCCAGAGCTGCTGAGCAAGAACAAATATTTAAAGTAGAATGAAAGAGATGAATATGGAAGAACGTAATAGAACAAAAAACACCACACAAATCTTTAGTTGTAGGGAAAATCTCTCTCACACACACACTTCCAAGCACAGAGCAAGGTGGTGAAAAAAAAGCAGGTAACTAACCCTGAAGGAACCCCAGATGTACACAGCTCCATCCTCGGTGAGTGCAGCTGTGTGGCTGTCTCCTGCAGAGACCTGAATCACTTTCTCCTCCAGTGCCACCTTTCCTGGAACCATCTCAGACCCCTCCTCTGATGTGTCTCGGCCAAGGGCTCCTTCGTCGTTACAGCCAAAAGTGTAAACCTAAAGCAAAAAGAAAGATATGGAAAACTCAGGACCTCTTAAAAAGTCAGCAGAAGTTAGTCATGCAATGTTAATTTTATAAAAGAAATAAATGACAAATGTTAACCTACATGGCCAGTGTCGCTGAGACAAACAGTGTGCATTCCTCCAGCGATCACTTGCACAGCTTTCTCTGGCAGGGACAGAAGGGCTGGCTTCTTCCTCTCAATGATGTCCTCACCTAAACCCAACTGTCCAACATCACCCTGGCCCAAAACAAGAACCTGACCCGCCTCTTTCAAATGACTCCTGTGGGAAACTGGTACAAATCACACCCATTACATACAAATTAATTTAATTTAATCGTAGATTTTGAGAGTCTTACAAGGCCAAACCTGACTTTGGCATGAAAAAAAATGCTACAGGACTTAAAATAACTACTTAAACTGTATAACATTTTTAAAAACAAATGCCTTCCTTCCTCTAAATCTGTGCTATTTCAACAGCAATTTAATTCTTCAAATTAGAAATTAATTTATAGTGTATGTTTAAATAGACAAAGTCGGTGATTTACCTTTTACTTTCTTGGAGTCTTTATCATCCTCCACGATCGCCTCCGACTTCCTCTTGGTGGTGGTCTTTTTAGCAGGCATGACAGCAGCACTGTCGAACATGAAGAGGAGACCATGGTGAATAATCTTACTTCAGATGAGGCAAATTTAGCGTCAGCTGTAAGTGACAGCTATTTAAAGGATGGCATAAGAGTTTTAAAGTTTTAAAAGCGAAAGAAGACTGAAAAAAACAAGCAGGATAGTTGCTAAATGCCACAGGACATATAGGCACAGTGTGACTGGTAACATGTGACGAACAGTAGCCTATCCTATCCCATCAACAGTGACGGATAAATATTGAAAAGTGTCTTTTAATTGAATATGTAAAACATAAAAAAGCATATTTTACAAGTTCAATGAAGTTTTCAGTTGAACTTGTAAAATATGGTTCAAATATTGGTTGTTGCTCTCAATCAGTACCAATATTTTTTATTGTACCTAAAAAAAAAGAATGATCTCTGATAAGAAACTATTTTTACTGGCTTACATTTCAATATTATACAGTAGAATAGAACACTGCACCACAATAACTTTTAGAAACAAATAAAAAGAAATTTGAGAAGACAAAAAATGTGAACTAAGCTACAGACATTTATGAACCATCACATTTTGTAGACGCTGATTGTCCCACACATAGTGATAAACAGTAAATTATGACAATATCTAAATTGCAATTTGGCCAAGTGCAGTAACCAAAAGGCAGGCGCTTCAACTTTCTGATAAGTGAAATGGGCCACAGCATGCCCATTAACAATGAAAGATACCCTGGCCTACAAATCATATTCTCCAGACATATGGGAAAATGCTTGTTTGGTAAAGACCACAGCAAAAATCAATTTGTTTATGTGGAAAATAACTGCAAGAATTCCCATTCACACAAAAATCGTGACTCTTATCACAATATCTGTCAAAATATTGCAATTGTTCTGGCACATAGTTCATCACAGGCCCAACTTCAGCCCACTACTGAGTCCATGCACAGGTCTGATGTGCAAGTGCTTGAATTCTGAAAGGACAGCATTGCAGGCACAAACGGCCTTCATTTTAGTCTTAGCCTTAACCAGGAGCTGCTGTGGTTCAACAGCTGTCGGAGCCTCATTTCAATGGCTGGCACAGTGTCAGGTTCTTTCAGCCCAGAGACAGTTGTGCTGCCATGCCGCAAAAAAGAGGGCATAAGTGCTGCAGTTTTAACTGGAGTGAAGCTTTCCTCTCAATTACACACTCAGACCGTATGATAAACGCTAAGATGTGCTACGGAAATGTCTGGAGAGTGCAGTCAGGGTTATCATTTAGCATAGACTGACAGTTTAAAATAAGCTGCGTGATCTAACGCTGGCAGCACCCATGTGTCCTTGCTAACATTCAGAGTTGGCTAGTTGTACATGGCTGAGGTTCAGTTTATATTTTGAAAGTACAAAAGGTGACACAATTAGCTGCTAAAACATTAAAAACGAAAGAAGCAAAACACACGATTTACAAATGAACCGGTGTCAGTAGGATTCTGTTAAAGTAAAGCTATTCTCATTAAACTAGCTAACTGTTTGCTAGCCAGCGGTAGCTAGCTAGCTAGCGGTGTTAGCGTGACATTTGGGAATGAATGAACCACAGTAACGTAATTCATTACATTAACTGCTCACACATCAGTGGCGTCGTGTGTTTTATCAGTTGTTTTACCGAATGGACAGTTCAAGAGGAGATAATTTACTGACCTGTGATATGTGAAAGTTTGTAGTTTGGCCAGAAGTGAACGTGCAGCGCCTGTTCCCGGTCTTCACCACACGCGAGACGTCACGTTCTTTCGAGACTGCGGAAGCCCCGCCTCCTTAAAGGGACAGTAACCCTCAGCTGCAGGTCAGCATTTATGGAGGTTTATCTCTGCAAAAATAATTCTGAGAGACATATTTTCTTTTACGTCTCAGTATAATATGTGCATTTGTCCAAACCTATAAATATTTATTGGATTTTTTTGTTTATTTTTCAAATGAGTCTGCACTGTGCACACCCATGCACTTGTCTATGTGAAGTGATCTGTAAATGCTGGTTTTCCTCATTATATTAATCTATATTTTAGAGTTGCTGTAAACATGCTTTGTCTTCCTTGATGCTGCTGCAACAACACAGCATCCTCACCTTACAGCAGCACCTCAGCACTGACAAAGGGTTGTGCATTTTAATGTGTTTTTATTTCACCAGCTTTAATTTTAAACTCCTATCTTGGTCATTATAAGGCCTTGCCATACATGCTGCATCTTGTTTTTTTTTCAGAACAGTCTAGGCTATCCAGATTTTTCATCATTTAATATGATAATAGATGCAGATTCTTTACATATTAGCCATTATATCATGGGAAATTTTTCATATTCTGAAATGGTTATGGTCTTACTTGCATTTTACCATAAAAAGCAGGCAGCAGATATATATTTTCAGAATTGTGTAGTGGACATTGTCTGGAATCTAGCAATATGAGAACTATGATGATGGGATACTGCATAACATAGACTTCGGTAAAAATGTGTGCTTAGTGCCTGGCGGAAATGTTTGTCATTTTTTTAATCACTGAAGAGTTTGCATACAGAAGCCTACTTGCAGAGGTGGAAAATCAGGCAAATGTTTAAGTTTACACAATAATTGTATTGCATTTATATAGACATATCTAGATATTAGCATAGTTATGCAATAACAAGGTTAAGTTTAGGAGTAACTTAAAGGGAAGTAATAGTAGATGGTGTGGGGATGCATGCACAGCTGTATGCAGGTTTTAAATCTGATTAAGTTTAATGTTAATTCTAAATTATTTTCCTATGCTTTATTGCACAGACAAGCAACTGGCATTTTTGGAATAATCAAGTTGTGCAGTTTCATTTGACATGCACAATAAATACTTCAAACTCAAACAAGAAGAAGGAATGTAAATTTGGACAAAATGTGTGTCAGTCCAGGATGTGATGCTTACAATATCAAATTTATTCTAATGATTTTATAGACTTATGCTGATATGTATGAAAACAATCTCCAGGTTTAGCTTCCAACAATGATAAAAAATGAACCTGCCACCAGGTGTTGCTGCAAACCTATATTCTTCCTTGAGAGGTCCCAGTTTAAATTTTCCCTACAAACCTCTACCTGAACACAATCATGACATAAGACAGGTCTGTTGAATAAAGAGTCAGGTGCAGAGACATTTCACAGAAGGCTCAAGGAATTATAAGTTTTTTAATTAGATCCAGATGTGACTATTTACAATTACAAAGAAAACCGTCAGCTCATACAATTCCACACTCAATTAAAAATGAACTTAGTTTTACAGAAAACTTTCATATTCCCGTTCTTGTAGCGTTTAATCATAAACTAATATTCTGTGCTTAAAAAAATAGCAACCTATAATACTTTTATATTTAAAATTTTCTTTTCAAATGAAAGGAAGACAAGATATACAGAAGCATCAGTTAAACCTATATTGACCTGTACACAGCATAGAGAACCCTGTAAGCTACTGGCCAGACAACAATACGAGATAAAACACTTTTGCAGTTTCAAAAGTTTTTCCAGCCAAATTGACTCCCTGTTGACCGTTTATACGTTTTCAGATTTTTTTGATAAATCCCTGATCTACACTCAACAGCAACTTACATTAAACTCTTAGTATAGACGCTATCGGCATGACCTTATTCAAAATGGCTACAGGATGCATTGCATGTTCGATCATTAAAGGGAAGTACAAAAACTCATAAAAAAGTATAAATGAAGAGAGATCGTCCAGCTCCGACGGCGCTGGGTTTGTGTGTTGGCTCATGCAGTGGATTGCACAAATCGGTGATATGAAAGACCAGAATCCTAGAGTCCTTTAGGTATGTTGGCACACTTAAAAAAAAAAACACCAAAAGCCTCCTGAGCGGCACCTTTTCTCTAATAACTAGTTTGATGCTTAAAAGGCCACCTCACATCACGACCACAAATACAGGCAAGCCGAATAAAATAAAAAAAAATAAAATAAAAAAGAAGGCTTAAATAAAAGCTGTCACTACTCATGTGATCAAAATTACAATATAAAACGTCTTGTGCATTACAGAATATTTCGCAATTAGATCTTTCCCAGTCTCGTTCTATGGTATCACAATAGCAGTCTGTACACAATTAATATAAAACACACAATATCCCAGAGAGTCCTAAAGTAGAATATCGCAGTCTTCACCCTCCAGCTCACTCCTGATGCAGCCTCTATTATCCTATTATTACTGTGTGAAGCGTTATTATTATTACCGTTATTATTTTATGCCGTTACGAGATGAGTTAGCTTTTCTATATACAGTAAAGAGGAGGGAAAAAAAGGCAACACAGAATGAGGCCGCGTTAAAGGTTGTAACTAGATCCAAGTCCCTGAGGGGTACCACACCACGGCAGGGCGAGAGTTAGCCCCGTCGGTCCTCCGCCGTCTTCTCCACTTCATTGGCACGTGGATCCCCCTGTCGTCTGGGAGAAATACTGCATCTGGTCCTCATCCACCAGCACCAACCACCAACCACCACCTCAGTTAAGTGAAAGCAATGCAGTGAGAGGGCGATGGAGGGCAAGCGAGAAGCGAGTCAGTTCCAGGCTTTCCCTGATAATCTGTACAGTACATTCTGGTAAGGAGGGGCGATGTGTCTGCAGAGGGAGCAGCTTCTTGCCACGGAGAACTTAAGTGCTTCCTTATCCCCGAGTTGGGACGCTAAGGCCGGTGAAACCTGTAACAAAAACAGACAGATCTCATGAGGCAATCCTTAAGCTTTTAATTGAATCACCATTTTAATATCATTTATGGAACCCATTTTTTTCCAGCAACAGCCATTCAGCAGCGTATTTATAGTTTTGTAATTAAATCTCTATATAATGGTTTCATTGTCAGTAGTGGAATCCGCAGTTCCAGGATTTAAATTGGCTTCACATGCACAAGGAATTCATTGGACACAATAACCGCATGTAATCGGGTGTTACAGTTTTTAACTCAATCTCACGGATACGAGCCTCGGTGTTTACTGTTCTCGCTCCCTGCCGGATCAAAGCCGCTGCTAATGTAAACCTCCGCTGCTGCTAATCCAAATTAGGTGAAACAGAGAGTGGCTTTTTTTCCTTGTGAGGCGCTCACAGAAAATGCACTGTATTTATTACAAAGGCGGGCCTCTGAGAGCAAAATGAAACGGATGCATTACTGAAACTGTGGCTGACGGGCAGAGTTGCAGCTTCTTGGCAGGATAATGAACTCCTTTTTGCAGCGCCCTACAGTTGTGTGAGAAATTACTCAAGACTGTGTGAGCCATGAAATCAGATAATGGAAAAAGAAGCACTTGGATTGCTTTATATCCCAACATGATCTCCATGACAGAGGAATATACACCAATCAGCAACAATACTATAAAGAACCTGCCTACTATTATGTAGATATGGACTCCACAAGATGTGCAAAGGTGTCCTGTGGCACCAAGATATTAGCAGCAGATCCTATAAGTCATAAACACCAATCAGGCATAACATTATGACCACCTGCATAATATTTTGTTGGTCCCCCTTATGTGCTCAAAAATACTCTGACCCATTGGGCATGGACAAGAGGACCTCTCAGGGTGTCCTATCTGGTCTGGAACCAGGACACTGGCACTGGATCCTTTGGGTACTCTGGCTTGTGCAGTGGGGCCTCTGTCAATCAAACTTGTTCCACTGTATCCTGTTGATGCTTGATCACAATGGGGTGTAGGAAGTTTGGAGGTCAAATCAACATGTTGGACCATTGTCATGTTCCTCAACATGTTCCTGATTGTTTGATTTTTTTTCCATGTGGTGTGGTGCATTTTCCTACGGGGGTATTTGGGATTTCCATTTGCATGAAGGAGTGTGCTTGCTGTGGGACAATGTTTATTCAGGTGTGCAAGTATCATCAACACAGATGTTAAAATCCAAGGTTTTCCAGCAGAACACCACATAGTACCAATATGATCAGTGTTATTCACTTCACCTGTCAGTGGTCATAATGTTGTGGCTGATCGGTGTAAGTTTCCTCCATGAATCAGAGTTGTTTTTGCAGTGCATTCCATGGATACGCAACTGGACTGCGATCTGGGGAACTGGAAGTCAAATCAATCGAGTGGCAGGGAGCATTATCCTTCTGAAAGAGGCTATAAGGGAATACTGTTGCAATGAAGGGATGTATGTGGTCTGCAGCAATGTTTGGTAGGTGTCAAAGTATCATTCACATGAATGCCAGGACCCAAGGTTTCCTTCTCTTCCTCAGGGAAACAACATGCATTCACTCACATCACATGAATCATCAGACTAGACCATCTTATTCCATTGTCCAAGGTCCAGTTTTGAGGCTCATGCGCTGATTGTTCGTGGACAGGAGTCAGCATGGGCACAACAACATTTACAACAAGCTGCAATGCTTTGGCACCTTTTTGTCATAGTCAGCATTAAGGTTAAACAACAATTTGTGCTGCAGTAGCTCTTCTGTGGGATCTCTGTTTCTTACATTTTTCCATTTTTCCTTCTTCGAAACCATCATATTATAATATACCGACATAATACCATGACCGCCTTACAGGTTTTGATGGGTGTATATGCCCACAGCAGTCATTAAAATGCAACCATAAGTTTGAAAGCATTATTTTCTCTTCATTAATATGCAAATTAATGCTGCAAGTCCCACTGAAACCTTAATCAGATATAATCCTTGTGAACATACCTGTGGTGCAAGTATCAGGTTGCTACAAAGTATTTTGCAGTGAATTCACATTTTAATAAGAATAATCAGTCCTCTGGTTAATTAACCTAATTAGTTCAACAATTAGCACCTATTTTTCAACCAAACATGCCTTCTATCTTTTGCATGTCACATATCGAACTTGTTAGCTTTAGGTGATAAGGAATGCAGGCTTTAAGCAATGCAAATATATGCAGAACGTTGCTCGGAAATGTAATCGTTTATTCAAGCAACATGACTGAGTGCTGAACAGATACGCGTGTTGCTTTTATGTTGCATTTCTAACACAGGCAGTATTTGCTGCAGTTTTAAACTGCACTTGCTGCCAGTCGTATCAAAGTACCATTCATTATGTACAGTACCATTAAGTACAGAAACAGTAAAAACAAGATGTACTGAAAGTAATAAAAGTCAAAACACTCGATGCCTGACATTTTACAGTTTATCATTAGGTGTTAATGCATCCTTGCATTAGCAGCATTTTACTGTTGCTACTGGCAAAAGTGGAGCAGTGCTTCAGGATGTTTCATCCCAGAGGGCTACAGATAAATCTATAGGGTGCTGAGATTATTTACACAAATTTGTGTTCTTCTTTTTGGGACCTTTCTCAAATCTTTGCCTTCTTTGCATGAATATTTCACCCTTTTTAAGGCTCAGACAAGCAAAATGCAACAATTTTAAGGAGTTAGGAGAAATTTCTCTTTGATATACCATCTCACCGTCACCACTGGTTTAATATTTAAAAATTTGCTGTACCTTAGGGGAAAATAGTGATGTGTAACTGTTAAACAAACGTATGGAAGTATAAATAATATCTTTCTCTGCAATGCATAAATGTGCAGAAGTATAAAGTAGCAGAAAACTGAAACACTCAAGTAACGTTCAAGTACCTCAAAACTGTACTTGAATAAAAACACGTAGTTACTGCTGTTTGTTTTGTCTGTAATCTGAAGGATTAAACCATAATGTTTCAAATGATGAAGGTATACCTCGTGTAAATTCTGCTCTCTTCATGAACCTCCATTTCAGTGCTCTTATAATCGTTGAGCTCCTTCCGGATGGCCGCCTAGACAAAAAAAAACAAACAAATATGAACTTAAAAGGAAACATCACACGTGGTGCTAATACAAAGTGTAACACAATTCACTATAGGAGAATCTGTTGGGTGCATTAATCAGGCTTGCTGGAGATTATTATTATGATCATTTTTACAAACAAATAGTTTTGTATATATCTGACAATGTTCTGAACATCTTGTGAAGTAATGTCAGCACAATACATACTTTTGATATACTGTAACTGAATGTTGTGCCAATAAAACCCATTTGAACAGAATTGAATACCTTGTCAGCTGGAGTCAGCTTGGTCCACGGCTTATCTGCCCTCCTATCATAGTCCTGGGCGTCTGTCACTTCCACATACTCGTGGAATCGCAGGATTTTTCTTGCCTGTAGTTCTGCAACTGTGGGTCTTTGACTCAGCTACAATAAGCAGAGAGTTCTTTTCACGTCAGTTTAATATCCGGCAAATACATGATCTGACACTGGGATGTCTGTAGTGGATGCTCTGCCTCACCTTTCTGGTCAGCCGCCGCTTGATCTCTCGAACCTCAGCTTGCCTGTCAGCCTGATTTTTGGCTGCAGAAAAGAACGAGGAAAGAACAACAGAGCTTAATTTAGACTCGGCTATGAAAGCTCGGTTTGATGTGCAGGAAAAGGCAGAGTGAAAAGCAGCTTCCAAAATTAGATGTAATCAGTGTTTCAAGTAACCTTTTCAGATGAAAATTCTGGCTGGTAATGCATGTGGAAATTACTGTTAGAAATGCAAAGACATGGCTAGAAAAATAAAATCTGGCTTTATCGTTCATAGACAAAAAGCATCAGACCGAGGAGTGGGGAAGACTTCTGCCAAAACCCAGAGGCAAACAAGTCAAGGAGCAGCTGATTCAAAGCAGCATCCCTCCTTTAGCATTCTTTGGTTCAGAAATTGAAAAAAAAGAGTTAATACTAACGCTGAAGGATGTTTCTTTGCTCGAGTTCCTCAGCAGTGGGTCTCTGGCTGAGTCGCCTGAAGCGGAAAAAAAAAGAAAAAAAAAGAAGCACTATTTTTACACAATTTCATCACCTTGTCGTTCAGGCAGGCAATAAGTAGGACAGAGATCTAAGAAGTGATTCTTCAGGAAATGCACATTCACCATTGTCAGTTTAAACAGAACAAAAGACAATGACAAACGCTGCTGTTACCTTGTGAGCGCAGTGCCGATTTGCGTGCGAATAGCCTCCCACTGCTCCCTGCTCTGCCAGGTGAGGCCCGTCTGTCCCGGAGGCTGGTCGTCTCTGTTGCACCTCTCCTGGGTAAACCGGTCCCTGTCGGGGGCCGAGGGGCGGCTGCTGAGCTTCAGAGCCAGAGTGTCCTTCCTCTTCACCCGGCTGGCCAGAGCACCTGGATAGAAGCCAAGCAGAGAAATGCAGTCAGGTGTGAAGGATGTGAAAGATGTTTGAACCCTTGAATCCCAAAACCAACCAAAAACGTCTGAAAGGCAGCTTTTCCAAAAAAAACCCCCACTAAAATTATACCATTTATCAGAGCCAGAAACTGCAAAAACAGAAAAAATCTTTGGATTTTCTCGTTCCCCACAGCACTTGAACTTATCATGTGTATCTTTTGGTTTCGTCCAGAAAATTAACCAGATCAAACCCTAAAATCATGATAATTCATCAGAATTGCCTTATTTTACGAGTCTCATTTTAAAAAATGCTGAAAACAAATCATGTGTGCAATCCACATTCTGTGAAAAACAAAAAATTCAGCACTCCACAACACAAACGGGAAGCCCTGGAGGACTCGGCTGCAATTAACAGTCACAAGACAAAAATCCTGTAAAAATTCAGTTTAACCGGCCTAAACTGCAGCCTGTGTTTACTCAGAGTAGATAGGAATCAAATCAACAAATTAAACTAGCTGAAAATGTAAAATATTTATAGTATGGAGAGCCAACTGTGGGCTCTTGAAAGATGTTTTGTGTGCAAATGTTTTTTTCAACTTTCTAAAATATTCAAGAAAAACAACTTTTTATTTATATTTTCTTCATTTTTTGAGATTCATGAAATCATAACTGCGTCATGTTACACAAAATACATATTTGAGTTCCCTCTCCTTCTTCATGGTTGTGTTGTTTCCATAGAGGCGCAGGACTTTATACAGCAGTGAAAAATGAGCCCAAAGTGGCAAACTGTGACAAGAGCAAATAAAAACCCCACAAAATGCTTGAGGTCCAAGAGCTCAAGTATTTTTTTCCTTATAAAGTGATTATGCTTACTCATTGGAGGCTCATCCTCCTCATCCTCATCCGAGTCTTCATCTTTACGAAGATCAGGACCGTCCGAGTCACTGTCATCCCCACGCATGTCATGCTCGTCTTGCTCATCCTCGTCCTCATCGTCTTCCTCCTCCTCCTCACTGCTATTCCCCCCTGGGATGACACAAATGCCGGCGTCACCGACCAAACACCGGCGACTCCGTGGCTCCAACTCCGGCTGAGGGATCTCCCCGTCATACTCCTCCTCTTCCTCGTCGTCTTCTTCTTCTTCCTCTTCCTCCTCTGAGTAGTCATCTTCAGATCTAACGGAAAGGTAATACAAATATACATATAAGCACAATTCTTTTTTTTATCAATAAAGTGTGTTTTATTTGACTCATTTATGGATGAAGAAATTGTGCACTTAAAAAAACACTATTTCGTAAAAATGTCCAGAAATCACACCATTTATCAGAGGCATGAACTGTAAAAATGGTAAAATTTGAGGGAGTTTTCAACATTCTAAAGGTGCCTCAACTAATGATTTGAGAGTTTTGTTTTTCCTGAATAAAAAAACAAACAAACAAATCTGAATTTCTTGGAAAATGTTGACATATTGACATCTCTCTCCTTCTAGCCAAGGACTTTATACTACAGTGAAAAATGAGTCCACAGTGAGTAAGAAAATGTACGTATCCAACCCTCTAGCATTTAATGCTTTATTGTAACCAGGAAACACCCTCTGTCTTCTAGCTCTACCTGACTTTGCAATGATCAGGGTGAGATTTTCTCCAGCTTTGAATGGAATTAAGTACAAAGAGCACACAGCTTAGAAAATGGATGCAGAGACTGCTCAAGGTCACATGAAACGCTGGATCTCATGTAGAGAGAAATACTACAGAAAGACTACGTACTTCTGCAGCTTCTCTCTTTGTCAGGTAACCTTGTTTTTCATTGCACTGAGTTGGGATTTTGTCTTGCAAATAAAATGTTACGCGCAGAGAAACTCACAGTTTTAGTGGTTGGATGCTGACAGGCAGGGGGCGACCACGATCTCCGTACTCCGGAGGGGTTTCGAAAAGCAGAGTGTGTGCACGTTGTAGCCCATCTGGATGCGGCTGGGCCGGACCGGGGCTGGACAAAGCCCGCTGGATCATGATGTGCAGCGGTACAGGAGCCGGACGCTGGGGAGACTCATTGGTCGGGCTCGGAGGGTCGAACAGCATCGGTATGGGTTGGGGCAGCGGGTGAGGGTAGGAGTGCTGATGGTGCAGGTGGTGGGTGTGTATGTGCTGCCGGGGCGGAGAGGGCGGTATGTGAGTCGGCAAGGGAGGGGAGGGAGGCGGGGGAGGCAGCTGGAAGCCCACTGGGAGGCTGCTGTGGTCCTCCAGAGACAGCGGTGAGGGGTTGATGGGTTGGTTTGAAGCACAGTCCTCTGTGATGCGTTTGGTGACCGGGGTGGTCCTCTTAGGGGGCATCGGAGGAGATGGCTTGGCTGGCACGAGACTGGCACCCCCTGTGGCTTGGATGAAGTCACCTGCAAATGGAGAAGCAGTTAATCCAATCATATCCTGCAAAACAAAATAGCTGCATCTTACACATGGCAGTGAGTTGCTAGCAAGTGCCTTATTTTTCAGTCTAGTTTGCCTCTGTGACATAAGTGCACAAGCATCAGTCATACATGTATTATGTACCCCGACATGACAGAACGCACATGAACAAAACTGGGATTACATGTCTGACTGAGCATTATTGCACACAAACACTGAGTCGGATCACATGACTGAGCCATAAATGCACACAGGGACCAGTGTGCAGCATGTGCTCCGGGTCACAGGGACAAAGAAGATGCAGACAGCCTACATGCTCTTCACAGCCAGATTCTAAACCTGCCATGAAAACTTATTTATCAGCACAGTGTGGCGCAAGAAGCTCAAACGCAAACCTTGTAATCATAAGCATGCAGATTTGTATATTTGCTACATGGTTCTTAAAACTCTGTAGAACAGCTCAGTGTTGAAAGCATAGCCGTGCTACTAGAGAACAGCTGACAGACTTGAAACATGCAGTAGGCTACGGCGCAGATTACATCTTCCTCTCTAAATTAAAGTCAAGCCTGTATGTTAGAACCCCACTGCCTCTCCACTCTCCCAAACATTTTCACCCCCCCCTCATCCATCCATCCCAGTTGAGCAGAAGCTGAGTGGATTAGAAGCTATAAAATTCATTTGATGCACTGCAGGCCGCAGCTGGAGCCCGCTGAAGGCTCTCCCTCATCCACATGACAAACACACTCAACTGCATTCACACAGAAGTTGTCTCTCAAACACAGAAAGCACGCTCATTATCAGCTCATGCGGCTCTTATATACCACATCCAAAGAGAAGCGATCAAGGCCAGTCGACAAGTTAAAGGCATTGGGGAGGAAATATGCTGCCAGCTAGAGAAAGGATGCGACATGATGAAGAATGCAGACTCTGAAGGGGGGCATTCCAGACACTGGCACCCTGGTCAGAGAGCTACCGGAGGGCATCCTTTTACCTGAGCGCAGGCCTCCGGCCCGCCGGCACAGGTACACAGGCAGGGACAGGTAGACATCATAGTCGCACTCTCGCTTCCAGCAGGACCAGTAGAGCGGAAGCTGAGCGTTTTCTCCCCCCTGCAGGGCGGAGACTAACAGGGAGGAGATGGAGGCCTTCAGCTGGAGTGTTTAATGAATGCAGCTACATGGTGGAACTGCATATGTTGGTGATTAGGTAGTGAAATAGTAGCACGCTATGAGGGAAGGCTAGTGTTGCACTAAATGCTCATGTATTATAAAAGGCTAACCAAGCTCTTGATTACTATGATCTACTCTGTCAAAGGAATAGCATCATTTATACATGTACACTTATTTGTTTCTAGTCAGAAGTGTGATGAGGAAATTGCTACCATCCTTATGTTATACATAAAGCTACAACACAGCAGAAAAGGGAAAATGGCTTCTCATGAGCTCTTATTAAACTGCTGTGTCTCATTTGTTTAACCCTCTGTGAACCCAAAACCCACTGGTGGGTTTGAAAGATATGTTATATTTTTTAAAAATTGCAAAAATCACACCATTTATTAAAGCCAGAAACTGTAAAAACAGAAAAAAATGCCTGATATGTAAGTTTTTGACAGTACTTAAACCAATCATGTGTGATGAGTTGTTCTACTGGAAAAAATAACTAAATCTAAGCTTAAAATGTTGAAATTGCATTAAAATCCCTTTATTCTACATGCCTCATCTAAAAAATTGCAAAAAATAAATTGTTTGTACTGAAAAGCTCCTGTAAAAAAGAAAAAAATATCCGCACTCCGTAGTGCAATCAAAAAAGTCATGAGTGGCTCAGCTGCGACCAACAGTCATGTGACAAAAAAATCAGTAAATAATCAGCTGAAATGGGCTGAACAGCAGGCTATGCTTACACAGAGCAGATAGGAGATGAGCATGTAAAAATGTAACAACTAACTAGGAAAATATAGTAAAACATGGTACACTACACTATACTATGCTCAATATAGTGTTATATAGCATAGTAAGAAGAGTGACAACACCTGTGAGCTACTGGACAAAGTTGTATAAGCTGATTCCATTTTTTTTCATTTTCTGTAAAATAAATAAATAAATAACATTCTCATCCCCCCATCCATCCAGATTTACTATGACTTATGACATAAATATCTCATACGGAGTTCCCTCTACTTCTTATCATGGTCGTGCTGCTGTGATTAAGGTGCAGGACCTTAGATTACAGTGAAGATGATCCCACAATAAGTAAAAATTTGAAAGGATGAATGAATTAAAAAAACACCCAGAAACTGCCTGGGGTTCAAAGGGTTAACATGCATTACCTTGAGCATAAAAACAAAAGAAGGATAACAGCCTCCTGGCTCCAGATTCATTTTTAATGTAACCAAACAACTCCCTAAAATATTAATTCTTTGTTATTTTGACTTCATGTTTAGGTTCAACACACTGTCAACAAGCGCACCGACAAATTATACAAACTACATTTGTGATTCAGCTGCTGCACTCCTGAACAATGCTGCTTCTCCGTTCCCTCCAGTAAAGATATCGTAATTTTTTTCTTCCCATTTGACTGGTCACATGACAATCCGATAACACGGCTGATAAACACGCAAGAAAAAGAAAACACGTCATATCCAAAGTAAAATGCAGAATGCAAGACGTGTTTTTAAAAAGGGTACCGAAATCATCAGATGTGCTGATAAGATGAATCAAAGTAGACAGCCTTGCCCAAGAGGGAATTAGGGCAAGATCCCAGATGAGACTAACCCACAGCAAACAACAACAACAACAACAACCACTACACTGCATCTGTGGGAGCAGCGGCCCACAGCCACAAGAGTCCCTGTTATCTTCAGAGTGTAAAACGCTGGAAAAGTTGCAGCTAAAATAGTCCAGGCGTAATAAGTAATTAGCTGGGGAAAAGCTGCTCAAGCTGTTCAGATAACATCATTACCAGGATGTTTGCATCTGGGTGTGTGTGTGTGTGTCTGTGTGTGTGTGTAGCTAGTACTGTTTAAGACTTCTCTTTACCGTCAGTTGTGCACTGACTCATAAATGCACATATTGTATGCGCCAGTGGGAAGACTACAAGCTAAGTGAGCAGACATGTGAGTGCTCATGATGCACATTTGTAACTGTTGATGAGATGAAGTGCTTTTCCTCCATTGTCTGTTAAAGTCCTTCTCTGGTTGTTGATTTAACCCCACAAAAATAATCTCTGCGGATCATAGTTACATACTTAGAAGCTGTTTTGTGCAAAAATCAATTGTTTCCACTTTAAATGGGCTTTGATGGAACTCTACAGTGTTGCATCCTCTAGAATACGACGATCCTTGTCTTTCTTTTCAATCATTCCTCCCTGCTTGCTGCAGCTCGAGCACATCAGCTCACCTACCACTGTGCTTAAACACTATAAAACTATGCTAATTGAGCCATACATGTTCAAACTGGAAACCGATTCTGCTGAAGAATAATGACACAGAAAATCCCACCATGCAAGTTGGATTGCTTCTTTAGGTTTGTGACATATGAGACCTTGGAAGTCTGAGTTCGTGTTTTTGAGACTGACATCGGTACACTGCAGTTTCAAGGTGGAAATGC
This sequence comes from Dascyllus trimaculatus, assembly GCA_024666655.1. NCBI lineage: Eukaryota > Metazoa > Chordata > Actinopteri > Pomacentridae > Dascyllus > Dascyllus trimaculatus. Next base: position 10,444,326 of record CM045451.1, on the reverse strand, counting down.
TCATGATGCGTTCTCTAGCATATAAAATACACCATATGGACACGTTAACAAGTTAAAGAACTTGATTTTCAACATCTGGCACTGTTCTGCAGGACTTACCCAGCATGGCTGCGTTGCTCCTGTTCACGGGTTTGGGTGGAGGCAGAGGAGGCTGCTTGGTGACCTGAGAGGTGGAGGTCAGGCCTGAAGACTGCTGAGTGTTTGCACCCGCAGAAGATACAGACCGAACAGGTTTGGACGTCACAGCCGAGGGAGAGGAGTACTGGTTGGAGGGGTGGTTGGATGGTGTCCGAGGCTGACCCTCGCTGCCGGGTTCAGGGGCGGAGCTCATCAGCCACTTTGGAGGCATGACCGACTGTTTGGGTGGCAGAGGTTCGCGCAGGGTGTCCCGCAGAGCCTCGGGGTCCGGGATGAAATGGCTCTCTGACTCTAAGAAAACAAAAAACAACAGGGATCTGTTATATAATAAAAGTTAATTCCACCCTCTGAGCCCCAGAAATCACCAGAATTCAAAATGATACTATTTATCAGAGCCAGAAACTGTAAAAACAGAAGAAATTGAGTGATTTTTAACTTTTGGACGCCCGCTTCCATTGGAAAACTGAACCGAATCTACGCTTAAAATCATATTTTATAAAATTAACATAATTCTACACATATCATTCAAAAATATACCAGAAATTAACCATTTGTTCTAACCTTTTTCTGTAAAAAACAAAAAATTCTGCATTCCTCGCCACAACTAAGAATCCATGAATGACTCAGCTGTGATGAACAGTCACCTCACAAAAATTCTGGGACTTTGCAGGCTGTGTTTACACAGAGCAGATAGGAAAAAAGTATGGAAACAACCCATCATTTTTCCCAGTATTGCTCACACTTGGAAGAATGTTGTCCACTGATAGAAATGAACTAGTACAGACAAAAAAATTTAAATTAAACAGAATAATATATAAATTATTTTAGAAAATACCCGGTTCGCGTCCTGGTTAGGACGGCTGGGATCTTTCTGTGTGGAGTTTGCATGTTCTCCCGGTGCAGTGTGGGTTTTCACCGGGTACTCCGGCTTCCTCCCACAGTCCAAAAACATGCTGAGGTTAACTGATGATTTTAAATTGTCCGTAGGTGTGAATGAGAGTGTGCTTGGTTGTCTGTCTCTATGTGTAGCCCTGTGATAGACTGGCGACCTGTCCAGGGTGTCCCTTGCCTTTGCCTGAGTTGGCTGGGATAGGCTACAGAGAATTAAGCGGTGTGTACATGATGGATGGATGGATGGATAAATTATTTCTAAGATAACATAAAAACTCTCACAGTAAAAATTAAATGCAGAATGCTGATTTCAATGTTTTAAATTGTTTGCAAAATGAGTAATCAAATACATTCAACATTTGATTTATGTTTTTTTTTTTTATAATTATGGCATTGCAACAGACAACAGTTTTGAGCTCCCTCTATTTCTAGCCATTGATGTGCTGCTTCCATAGACGTGCAGGACTTCATATTGCAGTGGAAAATGATCCCACAGTGAGTAAAAAAGTGACAGAAAAAGAAACACCTAGAGACTGTTAAATTACAGTATTTAACATAAACTGAGAAATTTATTAAACAAAAATCTCCAGCTGTGGCGCCCACATGATATTCAACATGATAGAAAATGACAAAATATACTTTTATCTCTTCCACTACTGAATCATAAAATACCTCTCAGCATCGCTATAAATGTTTCAGCTCAGAGACTGAGCAGTGAGCCATTTTCTGCCGCTTCACCACTCCAAGCGCTCTCTGTGATAGCACTTGTTTGAGAATTGCATTATCTAGGGATCAGCTGTGAAGATAAACAGAGTAGGCGGCTGCAATTACCACCGAAAACCCACCTCCCTCTGCCCACCCCGGAGCGGCCCCCACGCTGCCGCTGCTCCCACGCCATTCCTCAAAGCTGCAGCTCTGAAGTTCAGGGTTATTTATTTACAGATGAACCTTTATCACGGTGACGTCACGCGAGCGGAGAGGAAATAATCCGGTGGAAAAGCAGGAAGTGAGAATGAAGAACAGAGGGAGAGAGAGAACGAAAAGGAGGACAGAAAGCAGGATAAAGATAGAAAGAGAGTGGGAGAGAAAGTAGCATCAGAGAAAGAAAGAAAAAAGGATAATACAAGGTGAGATGGAGAATAGAGGCAAGCAGGGACACATGAAGGAAAGAGAAAATATCTGCTCACCTACAAATCCATCGATAGAATTCTTTGCTGAAATGCAATATGATGCATTGCGTTATCTTTTCAATTCTGGATCATTCAGATATTCTTTCATCTTGCTGACATACTTTGGCACAGAATTAATGATGAAACTGGAAATAATTCAGGTGTGAGACAAGTGATAACTGGACAACTGAGATCTAAAACCAGCACAAAACATGATTATTTCTCAATTTCTTTTTATTTTCAGAGGAATCAATTAGCCGTGGCTCTTCACCAATTATCACTGAGCTGACAGTGTTAGCGTTAAAGGGCAATAATGGGTATAGTGATCGTGCCACATTAATTAGGAGAGGAGAAGAGAGGACGAGCTATTCCCTCATGTTCCTAAATAGGAAGCGTAGCTGGAGCAGCACCCCTGGGAGCCGACAGGAGTCTGTCTATATCGGGGAGGACAGCACATAAGCAGGAAAGTGACAGCAAGGAGCAGGGAGGGAAAAAATATGCCGACTGAAGAATCACTTGCTATCTTCGAACATGTATGGAGGAGTTCAGTGCACTTTGACTGTCTGACTTTCTTCTGGTGACAATAACCCATCAGGGATCCTGTGATTGCAGCTTTTCAAAATTGGTTGGAAAATGACTCACCTCTGCGAGCTCTTCCCTCCTCAGCAGATGCATGTCGAGGGAGTGTTGGCTTCCAGTCTGCTTCTGCAGGCCGACTCCTCCTGCCGTCCTCTGAAGGGGCCTTCTGGAGCCCCGGCCTCTTTTGCCCATCCTCGGGGTGAAGCCTGCCCCCACGTCTGCCCTCCTCCATCTGGCCGTGAATCTGGCCCTGCCAGGCCATGTTGGGCTTCCATTCCCCTTCCCCATGTGAACGGACCCCCATCCCTCCACTTCTCCGTCCATCGTCGTGATGTCCGGGGCCCCTGGGGCCCAAAACTCCACGGCGGTCTCCGTCTGAGGGAGAGCGGCCCCTGCAGTCGTCCGGCTGGGTGAGCCAAGCAGGGTTCATCCTAAAGTCCGCCTCTAAGGGGAGTTTGCCCTGACTACATGGGCTCCTGCCACCGCTGATGACTCCTCCTCCACCTCCAACCCCGACAGGCAGAGTGTGGCCATTCTTCACGTAGGAATGCTTTTGTGGATCTCCATCTAAAAAGGTTGGCCAAAACCCTTGGTTAGTCTCACATCGCCACATCTATATCCTCAGCACTGTAAGAAATGAAGAACGGCCTGACTGCTCCTCATTACAATTCTGCTATGGGTTGAAAAAAAAACTGGCTCATTTGTATTTGTTTAAAACCAATTACAATCATCTTGGCAGTGCTGTAGGGAGCAGCAATAGGGTGGCTGTAAAATAGTGATGTGCGAATTTTGGTGAAACATCTGCATGCATGGAGGCGAAGTGGCTAATTCAACAACAAAAAAATAAGCTGGGCTGCTTTTCTTGCAATATCCAAATATTTTGCAAAAGCTGAAATTCTCAGCATGTTCCTAAGAGCTTCAGTAACAGGCAAATGGACATCTTTTCATGGTTTATGAAAAACATTTCACCTATCATCCAACAGTCTTCTTCAATTTTGTTCCAGAACAGAAAAATACAAACAAATCTAACTGACATGGACTGTCACACTGTTTAGTCAAGTTATGCTCCAGAACTGAAGAAAAACTTTTTGGATAAGTAGTGAAACGCCTTCAAGAACCAAAAAGTCATGTCCGGTTGCCTTCAGCTAAAACTTTTTGATGACCTGGATGACTAAGAATCTTCCCAGACTTTCAACATGTTGGCTGCCAGCTTGGAGACTGGATACAGTTACATGCAGATAATGGAAGGGGAGGAGAGGAAATTGCAGGCTTATACCTGAAGTCTACATCCAGTGAGTCAGACTAATCCTTGATGAATACACAACTCAAAAATGACAAGTTTCAGTGTTATTCTGAGGCATCAAGCGAGCGCATCACCAAAAAATGGTATACAGCCAGACTCAAAATTCATAAATTAATCAAATTACACCAATTACATACTGGTAGTGTCTAGTTTGATACTGTAGATTGAACCTGGTGCAACACAACAAAACTGACGATTCGTCAATTCATCCATTAGATTATATAACACCTGCTGTTTCTGGTTTATGTGATGATTTACTGCTTTTTCTTTCTGCTGAGATTATGTGATGTGTATTTTTTAGGTTCTGACTGCAAAATTAACTTAAAAAATATCAGCATAATCATTTTATATGAAATAAGGAAGGCGTCCTTAACTGAAGCCCCTCAGACAGAGTCAGTGTTTGTTGGTGTGATGAAGGAGCAGCTGTAGGTTTAATAAATGGGCTTCTGCTACAGCGGGGCCTGCAGAACGCTCGCACACACCCCTCTTAGAGCTATTTTGCTGCAGGGTGCGATTCGTTCCACTTTCCCTCAGCTCTGGAGAGTGGCATGTCATTTTAAACAGATATCGCATTACTTTGAAAAACAGCAAGGTGAAAGTAAATTTGCCTTTTTTTAAATATGCCTCAGACAGCTGGCGGATGCAGGGACGACAGCGCTCCTGCCATAATGCACTGATGACTTAACTGTACCACCTGCGTGGGTGTGATTGCCTCAGGGCCTGCTGCTGTCAGAAACAGACACCACTGTGTAAAGAGATCGGATGAATCACAGAAGTCCTCTTACCGTTGTCCGGGACTTCCTTCAGCACGCCTTGTTCTATGAGTTCCTGTCGCGTACGCCTCGTTGACATCTTTCTCTCCAGTTCTGCCGACAACAAACAGAATTACACACCAAATGTTTTCCCCCCTCCAAGAAAAAGTACTGCAATGACCACATGGCCCAGAATTTAAAGATGCAAGCTTAGAAGCCATCACTCAAGAGGATATTTTGTTTGCAGCTTATTGTTTTATGTGCATTGAATATATCAAGCTGGCCATTTGAGCAGGAACACATGCACCGAGGAATTCTGATGAGAGCTGAATGTAACTGATACGGCCAGTGAGAGACGAGGGGTGGGGTTCGCTCACACCACAAACACAATGAGTTTACAGCACAAACCTTCGGAAGTTTCCTTGAATTTCTCGCTGCTTTTCTTCTTCCGCCACTTCCACGGCTTGAAGATCTTGCCAAGGGTCGAGAACTTGCCTTTGCGCTTTGGGGGAGGGGTGCTGTCCCCCGTGCTGCCCCCCTCTCCCACCATTGTGCTGTGGTGCTGCTCAGTTTCATCATCTAAAAACAGAAAAATAGTAATTTAATAGAAATGCATCTGTTCTAACTCTCTGAACCAACAAACCAATCGTCAGGCTTGAAAGACATAATATCTTCTATCTGTTATCACTGCGAAAATTGACCAAATCTAACTGTAATTTGTGACATTCCATCGAAATTACTTTATTCTACATGACTCCTTTAAAAAACTCACTAAAATAAACCATTTGTACTACCCAGAGTCCGCAAAAAAAAATTCTGCATTCCGTGGTGCAACCATGAAGCCATTAGTGACTTAATTGCAATCAAAAGTTACATCACAAAATTATAGTGACTGAACTGGGTTGAACTGCAGGCAGTGCTTACACACAGATAATAAGAAACAAATTAAAAAATGAAGCAGTGAAATGTCTATAGCTTGCAGAACCACCATTTTACCAAGTATTGGTAACACTTACAGGAACATGGAAAACGTACATGTTGATTCCAGGTGTTTTCAATTTTTTACATGACATTATAACTTTGCTGTACTGCACAAAACCTTTTTGAGTTGTCTCTACTTTTACCCATGGTTGTGCTGCTTGTAAGGATGTCCCGAACGTGATCCTTGTCAACTTGAATAATAAACATAATCAGTGTAGCAAAATCAATCCAGCAAACTCTTCATTAGCCATGCGCTGATATTTGCAAGTGAAGCCACAAACACATGACACAATCTGTAACGGAGGGCACTGCTAATACCACATGACAGACATATGAACAATGTCTTTATCTTTCCCGAGTAAGCTTAACACATGTGCGCTGGCTGGAGGTCATTAAGCCGCACAGAAGACTTTGTCATGGTGCCCCTTTACTAGTTAAAATACTGTCTGCTTGCCAAACACGGAATTACTTATTTCCTTTGATCACTACAGTATTCAACAGTAAGAGGTCCCACCTGGTGGTGCAACCAGGTACTACAGCTAATCTACAATACTTGAAGTGTGTACTATGTAGAAAAGTGGTATACTTGGTGCAGGACTTTACGCTGGAGTGAAAATGAGCCCACTGTGAGTACAAATATGACAGGAGCAAAAAATGCCCAGAGACTGCTTGAGGTTCAGACGGTTAAGGCATTAACAAGTTTTTTTTAAAAACCAGACAGTGTGACATACAAAATAAGAGTATAGATCCATGAGCAAGCACATTATCCCCACAGTAGAGCTTTCTATTCTAACCGAGCTCATCTGCTGCCTTTGTAACGAGGGCCAGGATCATTACGGCTGTTATTATCTTTAGCTGTTAGTTCTCAGGGACTGAGTGTGCCTTGGCAGGGTGATGCTGAGAGCTCATGGACTCCTCCACACATCCACAGTTAACAGGAGAGGTCTGACACTGGCACTCAGCCAGGATTTCTCACTGTCAAGTGCTCACATTCCTTAGCTAGATGGAGACTAGTGCCTTATCAGCCTTTCAGCCCTCTGTGGAGAGGCAGGGCACACATGGATGCAGTCATAAGCAGCAGAAAAAGGCTGCCAGTCGTGATACATACGTAGAGCTAGCAGGCAAGAAGTGAAACCTTTTAGAGAACGCCGATCATTATGAGATGTCACCCGGGCTCCAAGTGCTCCATTAAATGGCATTCTGCAGTAATGGCTAAATATTCTGGGTTACGTGATTGGCAGGCCACCTGACAGAGTGCTGAGCTTGAAGAGACTTTCAAACATTCTGTACAGGCTGCAGCTGCTGGATTCAGCAGACATAATATTTACCAGTGGAGGGAGAACAGAGTCCGATCTGAAACATCCAGCCTCATGCACACACAGGATGTCTAGGCGACAGTAACGCCTTGCAGTCTCATTCCCACAACAATATGCTCTCACACAATACTGATGTGCCTTACTTACCCATCCAATATAAAACACAGAAACACAGAAACAACAAAAATATTATTCCTGGATAGAAACCGACTCTTCGTTTCAAAAACGCACAGCAAGTCGGGGTTAGCTAGCTTCATCCCAGCACCCCTGGAGCTGGCAGCGTTTCAGTGTCTTACTAAGGGACATTTTAGCATGGTGGATGGTTGCTGACACAAGACTCAAACCCATTTTTGCAGCTGAAGGACAGAGTGTTTAGCTCCACACTGCTGGCAGGGTAAAATTTGAACTGAATGCTTGTAACGCAGAGTTTAGAGGCCTGGCAGACTGCAAAACCTGGGACGGCAAAACAAATACGATCAGAATTCTTTGAGCTCATTCCTTACTGCAAGTTTTAAAACTATATTCTGACAAAAAGAATCTACCTGGAAGAGGGGTGTTAAGTGTCCAGCTTCCGTGGTGGCGGGACCTGAAACAGCATGCCATGGGGAAGCAGGGAGCATTCAGCAACCCCAAAAATCAACTATCCTCTATATTCCAGCAGTCAGATCACAGACGAAAAAATGCAGAAGAGCTGTTTGGAACTACAGCAGAGAGGCTCCGGGTTCAAGGGACATATCCACACCATGGAAATCCAGCTTATCTTGGCGAAGTAGAAATCTGAGGATTCAGACCAGCTGCCATAACATCCAGATTAAGCATTGCTCAAGGCAGCGTCTCTGTGATCCAGAACTGAGGTTCCCACAAACAGCAGACTGTTCTGTCAAAGAAGCCTCTGATACAGTGGCTCAGCTGAAGCCAGTGAAGCAGGATAAGAGCTGGCTGTGCCAGGCCTGCACACTCCAAAGCACTGCAGAGATGACGATCGCACAGGACTCAGCCCATGCAGCAGGCATCCGCTTGAAAGAGATGACTGACCATATCCTTAGGAGACTTAGGCGGCAAAGCCTGATTACAAAATGTGTCAATCTATCGTCACAAAAAAAGAAGAAAAAAGAGGAAAAAAGTACAGATCATCCAACTCAATTATCACATTCAAGAGAGCTGTGGATCCACTCAAAATTACTCTTCACAGACACTGAGAAAAACTCTCCAACATGCCATTGTTTCAGCTGTAGTGAGAGGAGGTCTGGTGTGTGGTGGCACTACAGCTGTGTGTGACTGTGGCTTTGGGAATGGGAGTAAAGGGTAAAAAAGAGCTACAAAGGGAGAAAAAGTACAGACGTTATGTTGGGGGGGGGGGCCTGGAAACAGTCACAGAATCAGGGTGGAGTGCCGTTTCCTCCCCGAGAACAAAGACAGCCTCTTCCCCTCATAGTCAATAACACAGTCCAGCAGGGGAAACATGCTGCTTAAAGGTGGGTGACACCAGTGAAACTAATGAATGATGGTGTAAAACATTACATTCACAACAATCCCAAACCAGAATTGTTGGAGTCATGCTCTGCTATCATGAGCTCTGCCAAGATAAGGCACCAGTCAGGAAACATGGGGGTGTGTGATTGTGTATGTGTTCCTCTGACATAGCCCATCATGAAGCCACACCTACCGCTCTCTGAAACATCTCCCCAAGAATCCCTCTGACCTCATGATCCAAAGAGTCACGGCCAGCCGGGTCGGGTGAGTGTGTAGTTTAAGCAGACTGTTGTTTTAAAGGACACCAGTGATCCTGATCGCTTACATAAGAAACCAGCGTCCACAGGGGCGCAACAGTTAGGAAATACCTCCAACCTTATTATAACCCCGACCCATGCCAGGGAAGATTATGAAATTTAATCTCCCTAATTGGCAGCACAGTGCGGTTAGAATCACTGTGAGTGCTCATTGTGGAAACCTGTGTTCACTATAGAGTTTACTAGTAGTGGGAAGTCAAAGAATTTGCCGTAATATGAGCAATTTTTTAACAGTGGTCTAATTTGTTAAACTCAAAGGTTCAGTTTCCCAGGACTAAAAAGGTTCACCCAAGACTAAAAACTTTTTTCATTGATTTTTTCCTTTAGTCTATGAATAGTCTTAATCCGTATCTGGGAGTTGATTATTTTGTTCAAAAAAACCCTGCAAAAATCAGTGTGATCCAAATTTATGTAAAAACTCTCAGTCAGACATGAATCCCGACCTAATTTTCCACTGTAACATTAGAAAATAAGTGCGCGACATATGCAAGAGAGTGTAAAAACACTGTTGAGATTTATCCACGTGATCCCAGTGATTTAACATTCCTTGTGGTGGTGAAAGTGAAGGAGGGGCTGAGAGAGGGAGGAAGGGAAGGGAGAGGGGAGACTGTGTGAAGTTGATTACACAATCTTCAAACCTCATCTTTCCTCACTGAAAACCTATCAAAGGGGGAAATAATTATATGCTGTGCATGTTAGGAGAGGAGGAAAAGGAAAGACAACCGAGGACAGTGTGAGCAGAAGTGAGTCCAGAAACTCACCGCCATTGTTGTGTTGTTGTGGGTCCTGAGCTGGGATCTCCACACGAAGGCTCTGTCCCATGATCCAGCCCCTGAGGGGCCTCTACCTGTCCTGCACCCAGAAACGTTGCTCGCTATGCTGAACAGATCAGCAGCTGCACCTGCCCTCCTTCTTCAACAAAGTTCTCTTGGTCTCTCAGATCTTCTCCTCTTCTCTGTATTCTCTCTCATCTGCCCTTCCTCTTCTTCTTCTTTGCCTTTTACTTCGGTCCCTCCCTCTCACAATCTCCTTAAGACCTTCCCTCCCTCCAGGAGCTGGACTCCCTCTCCCCTTCACTCGCTGACCCTCCCTCCTTGGCTCACAGCACAGGTCAGCATTCACTGACAGATGCCTACCATTCCTAGGGGGAAGACGAGTTATGTTTTCAATTTTGACGGGAGCGCTGCGGTATGCGGTGCGATGTGTGCGTGCAATAATGTATGTACGATGTAAAGTATGCTTTGTGGTGTAGTGCGTCGCCAGAGAAGAAAGACTTTCATGATTCAGGCCAGACAGTAAAAGGAAAAGACTTCACCATCACAGAGGAAACTAGACTTGAAACCGCAGAGCTCTGACCACACTGCATGTCCACAAAACAATTATCCTGCTAACACAAAAGTGTCAGTATGTGGGCCTTTCCAGAGCCGAGAGACAGAACAGACGATACTGTATGCTCTTTTTTAAATTAGCAATGCCTCTGACCTGACAAGCAAAAGCCTTAATTTAGTCAGGATGTGATGAGTAGACGAGAAAAACAGAATTTCAATCAATTCCTTCAATCAGGGGAAATGTTACCCAAGATCAGACATGATTTTTGCAGGAGCTGCATAAAGGTCAAGTGTGCCAAAGATGCGGCTCCCTCTCAACATTCGCACACGAACCGACCGAATGACAGGAATGTCAATCGAGTCGACAAATGGATCCGATGAGTAGAAAGAGGTGTTGATCGGCTATATGGTGAGGTTTCTGTATTCTGTATGCACGCCAATATTAGGCCTCTGCTGTTGTTCAGAACTAGCAGGGTGTTTATCATGCTGCTCACCTCTTTTAATTCCTGCAGACACCATTTTACTCACATCTCCAAGTCTCTTATCACAATTTGAACAGACTTGGAGGCATTAGCATGACTTTGAAACATGCTTGCCAAGGAGAGTTGTCCTGTTTTGGGCTTGAATATAGAAAGGCAGAGCGAGAAAGAAAAAAAAAAGAGACTCTCTAAACAAGAGGAAAAGCAGGAGCGCGAGCTGGACCCCCTGAATTAGTGCTTTGATTCCTTTTGAGGTTTGAGTGTCTTCAAAAAAAACAACCTTGTTTTGTGCCTCAGAGGAATCCAGTGCACCGAGCTGTGTCATTATGCCTGGATAGATCAGAGTTTTCTGAGCGTTTGGCTGCATCTCGGGCTGTTTCTAAAGATGGAGAACTAGTGTGTTCGGCAGCGTTCCTTTTCTCTCCCTGTGCCCCACATACAGCCTCCACACCGGGCCGGCTTCCAGAGAGAACTGAGCCAATCCGCATGAGCCCAGAACCTGTTGGCCTGACCTGGATAACAGACTGGGCCAGGCTACTTCATCAGGCAGCCAGAAAAAGTCAGGTAAGCATGTACGTGCACATACGTATCCAGGCCTGTCCGACATGGGGAGAGGTTAAAACGGTGCTGCAAAAAAGCTCACTGCTCATTCAGGACACAAAAATCAACCTTTTTTCAAAAATATCTTGATTTAAGTCATCACCTGAACTGCTCATGGAGGTCTATATGGAAGTTAATATGAGCAGAACAGCAGCAAAACAGGGACCAAGGCAATTATTTTTCATCATCCGCTTGGCTTGGCACAAAAATCGGATCATAATAAACTTTGAATTATATGTAGCATGTTAGTTAGTGAGTTTTTGACGTGCTAGTGGGCAGATTGTGTTACCTCTGGACAGAATCCTGACAGCTGAAGCTAACAGGCTGCAGGCGAGAGCTTCATAAACCCTTTTCAGACAAGGGATGCTGCTTCATCAGTCTGCACAAGTGACAGCGTTCTGTCATTCAGACATCGGTCACTTTTGCCTACGGCTTCATTTAGGCGTATCCACCACAGTGACAGAGAGAGTCAATGTATGCAAACAATATTTATCATTCAGGCAAGATGAGACAGCACATCAAGTGATTATCTAAATGTCCAGATAACTAATAGCCTAGTTAATTTATGGTTTCCTAAATGCTGAAAGTTTTGTCCATGTGAGATATGTACTTTACCGACAGTAAAAAAAAAGATATCCCAACAGCTGTGATGGAGCTGTGACTCTGCGACAAGTACAAAGTGTTTTTTATTGTTTTTATTTAATTTTATTTAATTTATCAAGCATAATTCAAACTTAGCAAAGTTAATTATACATCATTAATTGGTTAATTTAACCGATTACAAATATATTAACTGATGAGGCAGAAGACGAAGGACATGGAAGACAGAAAATGTGTTGTAGGTTAACTGCAGTACCTCATTGCACCAACAGGTAGAGCCTCTCAGTGTTTAGCACCATAGTGACCTAAGGACTACCAGCAGTTCTGTGTTGGGAGAGCATTGTGGGAGTTTAGCTAGCAAAGGGCCACCATGAGAAAGTCTCCTGTGATGCTTAATGCCTTCCAGCCTGAGCTCACAACTCAGTGAGCTAAACTGAGCCACTACAGTGTAACTATGGGGAAGTGTCTGATTGTATACAGCAGTAGAGCAGGTCATCTGATGTGATATGAGCTGCTTTTGTCATTTGACTGTATTCAAAGCAGTTTTACCAGGACTTGGAATGATATCGACTCGGTTTATTTCATTAATTAATCACTTGTTGATGGAGAAGGCTGCCAGTTACTGGTTTAAAAAAATGATCAAGATTTGCATCCCTGTTTATAATTATAGGTAATAAGTAAAGATACAGCTGCTGCTCCATGTACTTTAATGCACACAATTCTATTTGGAGACATTTACATGGATCCTGTTGCTGTTTGATGCTGCAGGTGTTTAATTATTTCAGAGGAAATACTCCTACAAACAGCTGGAAGCAACAAATTAAACTTCAGATCCTTTGGCCAAACCGGGATTACAATCAATATTGGTGAGACCCATTGATCTGAGTTGTCTTTGTTCCAGTGAAGTTGCATTTTTATGGACACTTCAGTTTGTAATAGATTGAAAAAGTGAATAAGAAAGTCGTTTTGTGTCTTTTGTGCTCTGTGTGATGCTTTTGGATCGATATTGGGGCTGAAATGTGGAAAAAGCCTTACTCAAATCACTTCAAGCAACTGGACGCAAGTCACTTGTACGTGCCTATCCATGAAAGTGATGGCATGCAGTTTAGACATACTGAAGGCGATGTGGAAACATTATTAAGTCCGACCTTGTAAGATTAAAAGAAACCAACACAATCTGATGCTGTCAAATTCACTGGATCCAGTGCACGTCTGGAAAGGGCTTTACTTAATGTGGAGACATGAGTGCATTTCCCCAAATGTGAAACTGCTCCTTTAATACAAATTCAACACTTTTACAAAACACTACTAGAGTGTTTTCTGTCTTTTCTGCAGTGATGAGAACAGAATTGAAGTCTTGAATGACATTTGCTTTGGAATGCTTAGCACAGGAGAATTTAGACATTCTAGCTGCTTTTTGGGCAGCTTTTGTTTTGCAAAAGGGAACTGGTGGTTAACTGCAGAGCTACAGGTGATGGTGAACAAAAACCACCTGTACACATAATCGAGGTTATTACTTCCTTTTCCTGCCCAGTCAGTCAGCTGCAAGGTTTATAAGAGGAGGAAGCACCAGTGTCGCCACATGAGCGTGCGAAAACTGTTACCAACAGGAGACAAAAGCAACTCATTTAAATACAAAGCAACTCAAAGTCTCAAAAAAGCAGTGGAACTTAACACAATAGATATTAACTGAATCTTCTCTTTTGCATCACAGTGCTCACATATAAACACACAGGCTCATGGCAACCAGGGAAAACCCTGAAAAACCGAAGCTTTGGGAGGGGAAGCCGATCCTTGATGTCGAGAGGATGTATGGCTGCAGTCCTGAGTGGCTCGTAAAGCACGCAGAGGCTAGACAGACCCCATAAACACAGTGGATGTACAGCGAGACGAGTGGATCTGCAGCTCTCTCCCCAGCATTAACACTGCACTTAACAAACCACAACGAGTAACTTGCTACTCACCGCGATTTTCCATTACAGAGTTTGAGGCACACCAATCAACGGTTCCTGAAAAACAGCAGTTGGAGCGTCAACACCAGTTCAACATGTGAGCCGAGACACTTTGAGATAAACGGTGTAGTTGTAGCAGTAATCCTGTTTTTACTGTAAACTTTGTCACAAGGGATTTCTCTAAACACAATCAACACTGTAGTTTAGGATTTAACCCTCTGAACCCCAAACAGTTGCTCCATTTTTACTCACTGTCTGCTGATTTTTCACTGCAATATAAAGTCCTGCACCCCCATGGAAACAGCACAACCATGGCTAGAAGGAGAGAGAACCCAAAAATGTCTGAGCTATAATCATTTAAAACAAACATTAAATTTCTTTGATTATTTATTTTATTACATTAAAAAAATGGAAGCAACATGTGCAACTCTTTTCTGTTGTTGACAACACTGGAAAAGAAATGGTGACTCCATCTTCCCGTCCAAAAGGCAGAGTACGCCCTGCAAAGTTAAACAGTGACTCTGCATACTATTAAAATTTTACTACTTAAATTTTTCATTTCTCTCCATAGTTGTCTTCTATCTGCTCTGCAGCGAGACGCACAGCAATGCCAAAAAGAAAAATCTGGGAACTTTTGTTACATGACTGTTGGTCACAGTTGAGTCACTAATGGCTTCTCAGTTGTGGAGGGAAACAGAATTTTTGTTTTTTACAGAATCTTGTCAGAGAAAACAATCTATTTTTGGCTAATTTTACAATACAAAATAAAGTGATTTTGAGTAAATATCATGATTTTAAGCTTAAATTTAGTTAATTTTCCGATGTAACGGTCACACATGGACCATTAGAAAGTTCAAAATTTAGCAAATCTGTTTTTTTTTAAGTTTCTGACTTCGCTAAATGGTGCAATTAGTTATTTTGTAAAGATAACACGTCTTTCAAACCTGCCAGCAGGGTTTGGGGTTCAGAGGGTTAAGAGCCCTACATCCTAACAGCTGGAATTAGTCCCCAGTATAGAAGCATCTATAACAGACTGACTTCAGTAAAACCATACCAAATAATTCAAATTTAAATACAAAACAATACAACATGCAGTCACTTCTATTTGGCTAAAAGAATAGTATGTATATATATTTCTTTCCTTGAATCAAATTCTTCAAGTGTCAGCATAAAGAAAAATGTCAAAACAATAAAATATTTTTACCATCTACTAAGTTTACATGGCTTTTGTCTTATATTGCAGGTAAAAAGATCTTTTTAAAGGCTGCAACAAGCAATTATTTCCATTATCAATCTAGCTATCTGTCGATCAGATGTTTGGTCTATAAAAATGTAAATCAGTAATTCCTGAAACCCAAATGAAGTTCTCAAATTTCTTGTGTTATCAAAAGCCCAAAGATGTTTCGTTTACTGTCAGAAGGTTAAAAAAATGAAAAATTTCAGACTTAAGAATTGGGAAATTGAGAATTTAGACTTTTATTCTGAAAAAATGACTCAAACCAATTAATTGACTAGGAAAATCAATATAACCATTGACAACTAATCGATTAATCATTGCAGCCAATTTTATATAGTACATTTTATGTTTCACTTAGTTAAAAAATACAATACAAATTCTTTTTGAAAATTTTCATATGAGTGTGAGTGATTTTAGCCCCATTAAATGTGGATTTGTGTAAATATAAAAAGATGTAGACTTACACTGTAGAAAGTCATGGGTGGGGTGGTCGAGGTCCTCAGCAGCAGCTACAGCAGTAAGTTCTCAGGTCTCCAGCATGCTGATGAAGGCAGCTCCACCCATCTTAACCCCTCTGAAAGAGAGAAACAAAAAAGAAGGATGACATCAGGCTGAGTCAAAGCATTGCCAAGAAGGAATTACGATCAAAAATTAATGGGGTTCTACCGATTCCCAGAAACTGGCTGCAAAGACACATTAAAGCGGAATGTCCAGACCTGAGGACACAGCTCAGGATCTGTGTGTGTAGAAGTCAGACGGACAGCATTACATCTCAGGAAAAAATCACAAACGTAGTTTATTTTTACAGCCAAAACCTTTTTTTTCTAGCACAGACTTAAAAAAAAAAAGAGGTACATGAGCATGGATGAAAGACGATTTATGCAATTTGCACTGTTATGTATTTGAACGAGGGTGTAGAAAGTGGGAAGCAGGAAATAAAACAACAAAGCCCTTTCAGAAGCTCAGTTTGTAAGAACATCTCACAGAGTTTGGTTAAAAAACGTGAAAAAGGAACACTACAGGGATCCTCAGAAACGGACGACTGAAGCGCGGCTCCGTTTCAGTTACGTCACGCTGGCGGCGGTGGGAGAACGGCTTCCTGGCACACACTCAGACTTTTTGTTCCAACTGAAAATCTCTGCTCTGTTCACGTGTGAAAAGTCAAAACACTCATCAAAACACTCCAGTTATGTAATTAAACACTTGCACTGGCTAAGAGCATCACTTCAGAGCTACACACAAACCCTTTTAGGTACCTGAAATGGGTCATTATGGTTGACAAAAATACCTATGTGTTCTTTAGTTTGGTCACCGACTGTTTGGGAAAGCAAATACCGAACAAATAGGGTTTATGAACCCTCTTGTTCTTTGCTCCTGCAACATTTCTACCCACTGTAGGCTGACTTTTTACTGCTACATAAATTCCTGCACTTCTGTGGAAACACCACAAACATGGCTAGAAGCAGAGACAACTCAGAAGTGTGTTTTGTGCAGAATGACACAGTTACAACTAGAAAAGCACTCGGAGAGCTCAGACCTCTGCCAAGCAGCTCATTTCACCCCATATTGGGATTTACACCCAGAAAGAATAGTTCCAGGATTGTTTTATCTACATTATTAGATTCCTTGACCCAGAAAACAAACCCTTAGCATTTGGATTCACTTTGATATCATTATTAGTTCAATAGTTTTTCACCAAAATCACTTTTTCAGTAATGGTGGTTTCTTCTGGATCCAGCTCCATATCTTTTGATTCTACAACAGATCTGTTGACATCCTCCTGATTCGGCAGAGTCTCAGCTACATGTTGGTGTTGGCTGCATGTCTGTATCTTCATTTGTTACCTTACAGTGATGACCATTCCACAGGCCCTCTAGTTTTTCCTGTTCTGGATCGTAGTATCCGGAATTTTTCCTGAATCCGGATCAAATTTCGATATGTTGTAGAATTTAGCAGGAACTTATCCTGTATTTTTTGTCAAGCAGCCTGGTCATTTTTTGTGGAGTCACATGCACATATACATGCACATTGCCCTAACTCCCAATGCTAAAGAATTCTGCAAAAAAATCCTGGATCCAGACGGTGATCTGGATCACCACCAAAATCTAATCATCTGTTCCTCGTCCCCATTATTCACCTTTCCTGAACATTTCATCAAAATCCGTTCATAACTTTTTGCATTAAGTTGCTAACAGACAGACAGACAGACGAACGCCAGCAAACACACAACCTCCTGCCTCCTGTCGAAGGTGGAGGTAACAAGAAAAAAAAGGAAATTGAATTCCTTTTATTACTTACTTTACAGAAAGAGGAAACCTGGAATAAACATATACAACATTTTTTTTCTAAGCACAAGTTACCAATATTAAAAAATGTTGGCACCACATGCTAGAGAGAATCTACTACTTACAACCTCTACAAACTAGACATTTTTCACACAACTCTGCACATCACCTCTAAAAGATATTTCACCATGCTGTACGTATCTTCTAACAACTTGCTCCTGTGTGCACTGTTTTTGAGCCATGCTGCATTTATCATATTGATCTAGCCTTTTTTTAATCTCTCATGTAGTTTCAGCTCTTGTTTCCTCTCTGCTCTGTGTAAACACTGCCTGCAGTTCACCCGACAAGTCACAGAATTTTTGTCACAGCGAGTTCACGGGTTCATCACGGCTTCTCAAATCTGTCAGCCAGCACAGAATTTTTTGCTTTTCAGAAAATATGGTTGCTTCAGATGGTTTATTTTTGGCACATTTTGTAATGATTCTAAGCTTAGATGTGGTTAATTTCCAGTTGTCGGTTTCTCTCTCGGAAAAATGGGGCCATTTTGGTGATGGTTTTTAAAGACGACGTGGCTTTCAAACCTGTCAGATTTGGGGGTTTTGAGGTGTTTAAAATTTAGAAAAATAAAAGAAATACATTGGCCGGGATACTAAAATGCAGCTAAAATAAATTCTGCCTAAATAATTTGTAAAATGACTTCAATACACTGCTGATTCCAGGCCTCTAAAACCAGACCTGGGGCTGCACATGTTGCCAAGCTTCATAGGACTACAGACTAGTGTATTTGTGCCTCTGTGCATGCTACTGTGCATCTTCTCTTTGATTTGGTTTCGTCTTTGTGTTTTTAAAACGTAGCACGAGACAACTGTAACTGAAAACATCAAAAAATCTATCATCACAATGGTTTCAGTTTCTTTACTGTTGTTTCTTGCAGCTGGAGTCCATCCGAGAAGACATCGCACACGTCGAAAGGAATCAAAGAGCTATACATGTAAAGCCATTTTTAGAACAACCATTTCTCATCTATGCTGGGAAAACCGAAGCGCATGAGTGTTATAGCAAGGGCGATTGTGATATAATTTTTTTTAAATAAAAGTTTTACTTTATTAATCACTTTGTTATCGATTTAAAACGTGATGGATCATTACCACATGCGATATTTTTGACATCCAAAACGTGCCGGTCACACAAGGAGGACGGCATGAATTTGTAAAACCACTGACGCGGCAGTTTAAGGCCGGAGTCAGACCTGCTGCATAATGCATGTGCCGCACGTTGGACGCAGCCTTTGCAATCTGCTAATTGCACAGTCTCGGATCACGATTTCGATTTGACATTGATTAAGTGTCCAACCGTCTGCAGGTGCGTACATGTAAAGGTTAATCAACGTGTTTGTTTAAACTGGAGGACCTTCCTGTTTTTAGAGCCGGACGGGAATGTGGCTTTAACAGGCAGCGGAGGCGGTGGGGAAACAGAGTCAACTGTGATATGACACAGTTCAGAGAGGAGTTTGGTATCAACCCGACAGAAGCTGTTAGAACCAGAATTTGCAGTGCATGGAAGGATGATTTCAAACTTAAATCACAATGCAATTAACCGACTGCAAAGGCTGCAATTTTACGGCAGATGCAGAGTGTCTAACTTTGGGTATAAACTGTCCGGGGTTAAACCAATCCGTCCTCCTTGTGTGACAGTTTGCCACTTTGATGGTATCTCATGTGGAAATGCTCCAACACAGGTTTTTCATGTACTAACTATGATAACAAAGCCCAAGTTCATACAAAAAACAGGACTAATGGGATCTAAGTGGTATTGATTAGCTGATTAATAGTTTGGCTGATTGACAGAAAACAAATCTGTGACTATTTTGATAATCAATTAGACATTTTTAAGCAAAAATGTCAAACATATATTACTTCCAGACTCTCAGATGTGAGAATTTGATGCTTTTCCTTGCCGTACATGGCAGCATACTAACTTTCTGGGCATTAAAACAAAACATTTGACCTAAGTTTGGGAAAATATTTCAACAGTTTTTGCCATTTTAGAGATGACAATTAATGAAGAAAATGATCAGCCACTGTATTTACTCATTACAGTACTCATTCGTTACAGACCCAGCTGAAACCACTATTTGGTTAAATGAGCAAGTCAGTAATTTTGATTAACCCATTTCACCCATTTATCAAGTGAAAATCCAAACTTTTGCCGCTTGTGGCTTTCAGTATTTTACGTTAGTGCTAAATAACAAATTGAAGCAATTTTAAGCTCTCATTTTGTGTGAATTTTGAACTATATTCCCAGGATTTCCTAGACGTTATTACTGCTGAATTCTAAAAGCTGAAATGAAAGTAATCAGTTGTTGCAGAATAAGACATACCAGCCTCATTACACAGCCGATCCGCTCCAAATGATCCGTCTTTTTTGGCTACAAAACTACTGCAACACTACGGAAGCCACATCTTTTGGGGCAGCTGAGAAAAACAAGCACAAATAGTTGCTTTGCCTGAGAACCCAAAAAGCAATACATGGTGGGAAAGAAAAATTTCAGGCTGTAACCGTCCAACCCTAAATCAGCCCTCAGAATTCCTTCAGCTTCCCTCTCTCTCGCTCAGCGTTACTGCTGAATCCAGCTCTGCAAGGTAACCTTCTGGTGGTCGAACAGGCCTCCGTATCATCTTACATTTGAGTGAATTACTGGTCTAACCAAATTGCAGCCTCGTTGCCTTGTGGGCTTGTGTTATCTTCCACCAATGGCGAGATAAGAGAAAGACTCCCTGCAGACTGAGATGGTGCAGGAGGCCCTTTGGCAAGACTATTAATGTAATCACTGATCAATGTCCAGGAAATGTGTGATTGTACAGCAGTGAAATCCACGAACAGGAAACCGTTTCCTGCCTATACAATCTGAATTCTGTCGTTCTTCTCTATTACAGGCCAATTTACTGGCAGGATCAAAGGTGAACTTCCACATTAAAAGGAGAAGCCCGAGTAGCAGCACTTCAAGCCGATAATCCCGCCTAAGAGCAAACGAAACGGGCTTTAAAGTCTTGGAAGTTTTCACAGCGCAGCCATGCAAACAGACTTGAGGAGAACCCCCAACGCCGCCGAGACGGGGCAGATGCATTCGTGGTCTGAGATGAAATTTTTTACACTCCCGCCCAGCGCCACAGCCTCGTCTGGATGACTCAAAATAATCGAGCCGAGTGGTGAACGTTTCCACGGAAAAGAGAACATATCTGCGGAGTCTGAAAAGTGAGAGCGGATTAAAGGCAGTGAGGGGGTAGGCCTACAGAACGCAGAGACTATTCCAGCTATTCAGCCACAGCCTCATATGGCGTACATGCAAAACTGCAAGTCAACTACAACTAAGAACTGGCTTTAGCAGACACATTTCACTTGCTGTGTCTGTCACGCTCACAGCCACTCTCAGAAAGTGCCTGTAAAAAAAAAGCAAAAAACGGGATGTTCGTGGCCTAGTTCCTTTTTGAGTTGTTAACCCTCTCAATGCCCTCCAGGACGGATCAATATGAAGATGATGAGTGTCCAAACGGTGTCGCTCATTCTCTGAGGCCTTCGAAAGTCCCTGCAAGTCTCCTCACAGCCGAACAAATCGAAGAAGACACGATTAATGGCACGAACCTCCCAATTAGAGCTTAAATATTCAGACGGAGGACTAAATAAACAAGCCAAACTCACCTCATCAATCACTATTCACGCTATAATCGACTGTAACTCTATACAATCAGGCTCAACTACCTCCCATTAACAAGCCACATCCTTCACGTGTGGCAGATGACACCCGCTTTGATTTTTTTTTATTTATTTTTTTGTCCTCTTCCCAGCTTCCGTACCGCAAACGCGCTCACCAGGAATAGGAGCCGCCAATCAGGTATGCGAAAGTGGCCGTTACAGAACCGCCTCGAGGTCCCGACCGTGTAATCTTCTGTGGAGCGCACACACCCTCGCTGGCGCACTCTGCTAGGCGCTGATTCAATTACGATGGGAGCGGAAACAGCAGCAGCTGGCCGGGTTATGCCATCTTTAAATAGCAGCTCGCTTCTCACTCCAGGGTGCGGGTTTTTTGGGCACAAAAACGCCACCAAGTCGGTGGCAGAAAATCGCTACTTAGGGCTGTCGTCTCCTTTTCAGAGAACCAAATAACTGATTCGATGCCTGAGGTGAAGGTGAAGCATACTTACAGGCCCCTCCAGGTATCGAGGATAGATTGGGGAAAAAGTTGCAACCGAGCCGGAGCTGCAGTCGGACGTTTCTGCAGCTTCCACACCTCTCTCCGAAATGGACGGACGGAGGGTGTCTGTTCCCAATCCGGGCTGGGTGAGCGTCATCACCAAGCCTGCCCCAGAAAAGCACCACTCACCGCAGGGACCGGTGGCCCACTTTTTTTTTCACAAGGAGCCCAAAATGCTCCTCGCCTTTGCTAAACTTTTCTTCCTCACTGTCCCTCCAACCTGTGAGCAGGCTGCACTGCAGGGAGGGAAACACTGAGGATCAACAAGCACCGCACTCACGCACATTACTTTAGATTCCTCCAAAGTCTTCCCAGCCAGGCCGTCCACCTCTTGGAGACGTTCAGCAGAGAGCTCCGGAGGAATCCCATGCACAGATCAGCCTCATCTCGTGGTCTAACCGAATCACTCAGGGCCAGATGACAGCTTAACCATCGCGGTTGCCTCTTAATGGCCCATTAAAGTGGGGACTTCTTCCAGAGGGAAGTGGAAAGAGCTGCAACACAAGCCATGAGGCAGCTTTTTCTCTTTTCTCAGAAGAGCAAATTAACTTCAGGAGCTATTTCGCCTCGGGCACAGGAAATGCAAAGGGAGAGGTGGCACCTGATCAGACTCTTTCACTTCTACTTCCATTAGAATAAGCACAATAAAAAGAAATGCAGGCAGTAACCTAATGATCAGAACCACTTTTTATGCTTTCTGTCATTAGGCTCTCTAAGAGAAAGGGGTGGGTTCGCCTTCTCTTCAACTGACACTTGTAATCTGAATAATTTACTGTATGTTCCCTGAGGCAACATCTTATTATGTCCTTGAAGAAAAAACACAGACTCCATATAAGATACAGAGAATTAATAGGAAAAAATCTAACCAGCTTCACCAGGCTGTTATTTCTCGAATTATACTTTAATATCACTGAGCCTTCGCCTTGAAAATGATGAGCCAAGTGTATCACGTCTTCCATCTTTGCCCTAACAATCCATGTCCTAATTAGATCTTAAATGGAGCGCAGATTTCTAATTGTATCGCCGAGATGAGGCTCACTATTACTTAACCGCTTTCTTTCCTCAGGCAAAACACGCAAATTACCTGGCAGGTTGACTCGGTCTGTCGTGCGAAAAGCATCAGAGTGCCAGAGCCGAGACTCCTCCGGCGCAAGGAGGAAAACGGAGCCGTGCGTGAAGCGTCCAAAAACACCGACCTGCTCCCGGTTCTCTCTCCCCGCCGAGAGGGAACTCCCGCCTGTCGAGTCAAGATGCTGCTGAGTGAACCAGAGTCAAGTCCTCCACGGTGAACGCAGCCACATCCAGGAACACACTTCCAACATAAAGCCGCTGTCAGCGCACGCAGTCTTCGACGTTTGGTGCACAATACTACGATTTACGCACGACGCTGAAGTTGGTTTCCGATTGGAGAGTTTAAGGGAAACTGAACTTGCAGCGCTGAATGATGTAAAAAAATAAACGGTGTTTCAAATCCTAAAGAAACCCTTAATGTGGTATCAAACACACTTTCACGCTTGTAAAAACCGTCATTCTGTTTGTGAGAAGGAAAAAAAGGGGAGATTTAACTGTTTTCTTCACATGTAGACCAGGCCCAGATCCAAAACCACTGACTCAAATCTCAGTGTCCAGCAGAGGTTAGAAATTATTTAGAGCACAGTCTCCGATTTATGATGCATTTATTCTATTTGTGAAAGTGCAAAAATGAATTTTCCCATGTAGACCACATTAATAGTAATTCTACTATATAGGGGTGTCCTGATCAAGTTATTTTTGCCCTGATCTGATTCATTTAATATTTAGTATCTACACATACCAAGTTCCAACCTGGTACCATTTTCCTAAATAATATGTACCTCAAATACAATAAAGTTCTTTAAAATCAGTCCAACTACTGCAGTGCATTGAGAAAAACAAATGCATTTCTGCATCCAAGCTGTTTCCTAATGTTACATAAGTGGTCGAAAACCTTTTTGTAAAGCTCCAGTAGGGTACTGTCCCAAATGTAGATGGAGAACACCTTTTATTCTCCACATGTATGTCAGAAAAAGTATGGCAGATTAGCTGTTGTACCTATTTGGAGCCACTTTTTTAATATAATAACATTATGGGGGTATAGCTAGCAATGTGCACCATGACAAAGACTTCTGTAACACTTAATGGCCTCCAGATAGCGCGTATTTGCTTTAAACAAACTGGGGCCATCTAGGATGCTGACCCCAGATCTCACTGGCTTATGCCACAGAGCCTCCATAATGATCCAAATCATATGACTGTCGGCTAAAAAAGACCTGCCAGCATAAGACAACTTAACAAAGATAAGGAAAACATTTAAAATGTGCACTTGTAACGTTCTGCCACAAATTGTGCTTTCCCTTTACCTGCCACCCATGTGACAGTGGATGTAAACTAAAGACTGGGGTTGGGTTCGTGCCGATGCTGATCAGTTCAAAAATGCTGTCATTGGCTCCAGTGTGGTCCAGATAAGTAAAATGCTGTAGAATCTCCTGTTTCTGCATGATCACAGACAGAATGCAGTTTTTCACAAATATGAAAGTGGGTTTTCAGACAGCGTTAAGGGTTTACATGAAAAGTCTGACTTGGTTTTATGTTATCAAAAATGTCGATAAGCATTTCAACTTTTTACATAAACCTTTGATGCTGTCTGAAATCCACGTTAACATTTATGAAACCTTTATTGTATTTGTGCATAAAGGGAGATTTCACTGCTTTTATTGCATGTAAATCACATTTAACCAGGTCTACATCAAAAACCCTGCATGCAGACTGGTCAATCTGCATTTTCACAAATACAACAAAGGCCTAATAGATCAGAGACTGTTTTTTTTATATAATCTTTTGCCTCTGGTGGACAAACTGGTCCCCATTTGACTAGTCTATACATAGTGGTTTTTACATCTGGAACTCTTGTAATATGGTCTAGATACAAAAACAAGCAATAAATTCTCTTTTTGCATTTTCACAAATACACCGAAGAGTTTACAAATCACAGACTTCACCTTCGCCTCCGTAGGATAATCTTGTTCAGTTTTAACCAATCTATAATGATATTAGATTTGGACCTGGTCTAATGTGGTCTTTGTGTGGAAAAAAAAGCAGTGAAACCTCATTGTTCTTTACATTTGCACAAACAGAACAAAGGTTTCATGAATCAGAGATTGTGTTGAAAGACTATTTAGCCTATGTAGGCCAGCCTAGTCCAGATATGACCAGTCTATATGTAGCAGGTTTTAATCTGGATCTGGTCTAAGGTGTTCTACAGGTGAAAAAAGTGAAATCTCCCTCTTTTTTTACATTTCCACATATAGAATAAAGGTTACACAAATGTGAAAGTGGATTTCAAACAGCATTAAGAGTTGACATAAAATGTCCAACATGGTTTTGTATCAATAAAATGTAAAGAAACAAAACCAGAGTTGACTTTCCCTTAACTTTTCCCTTAAGCGTCGAATCAGAAACCAACTTCAGCTTCATAATTAACTCGGAAGACAAAAAGTGGGATTTGTAACGCAGAGGTTTGTCCGTATTTCAGACATTTTACTCTCATTATGCTTTTCACAAACTCACTTACACAAAGCGGAAGCCTTGCAGCTAACATAAACATACATGTAAATTAGCTGATTAATACTGCGGGGAGAGAGGATTGCTTTCCCCCCCCCACTTAAATGAATAGATGTGCAAATCCCTGCACCTAAAAGCTTCAAATTACAGGTCAAAGTGATAAATATGTTGAAGCTGAGATTCTCAAGAGACATGCAGCATTCTTCTCTAAGATGCAACACATGCACGGAGAAGGTTTCAGAGGCCTAAAGATGCTTTTCCACGGCATGACGCGCAGCAGTGCACAAAAACCGGCATCGGGAGCTGAAGGTGCAGCCCCCACAACCCGACCGCAATCATCGACACACACCATCCACATCCTGCTGATCACACTCATCCTTTGTTGTGCACGGAGTAGAGCATCAGTGGTGGGGGGGACAAAAATGGAGTTTCAGGTGGTGAGACAGCAGCAGCGATTTCAGCAGCAAATCACCTGGACTGTGCAAAAAAAACGGGCACACTTGCGCAGCGTATCGCAACGAAAACGCGCATTTTTACGCGGCTTGTTTCGCATCGGCCAAGTTGGAGCGCAACTTGCAGGTTATTGTCTGCGGAGAAACCTTCTTCCCTCCTGCAAACTCACCGCGGCGTGATTCGGCTCCTCCTTGGGGGGGGGGGTCAGCGGGACTCGTGCATCCCTCCCGATCCGCTCTCCTCCTCCTCCTCCTTTGAAATTAGTTACAGCCAATTTAAAAATAGCAGCCCGGTCATTTCCTCACCTCACACTTTCCCCCTCTCTTCCAGCGCCCGGTCCAAACATTTTTACGCACTTACCGGAAAGCATCCCGAGCCGGGCATCTCGGTACTGGTAGTTCTCTGTGGAGGCTGCGGCTCTCCGGGCAGCGTGGCAAATGCGGCTCCTCTTTGTTCCGCAAAGACTTCAGTACCCAGCAGGCATTGCAGTGCGCTGGTCAGGGGCGGGGAGGGGGTGGAGGAGCATACCGTTATATTGTCCAGCTTCTCACTGTGATGATGACAGAGGACTCTGCTCACTCCTCACTTCCTTGATCCATCATGGAACAAATAATATGAAGCCAACTCCAGCACACAGTTTTTATCCCCTGCACGGCACCTTATCAACCTCACATCCGAAGCTATAGTGTTGTATTGAAAGGGTTCATTTTGAAAGTGCAGCTGAAAAGTTAATTTTTTGGCCCATTTCTGCTGTTTTCTCATTTTAAAATGTGTTTAATTTTGCAAACATTTTGTTGATTTTTGATGTGAAAATGAGTAAATTCAACCCTAAAACCCATGTTAGAAATTATGCCTTCTTCAAATGTCATTTCCCTGCTGCTTTTTTATTTCATAAACACAAAAAAGAACAAATAGTAATTATAAGAAACTGACCCTTAAGACTGATCTTAGGCTTTCTGTATCCGTAAGGGTCCACATGCAGCTTAAGATTTGTGGCGATTTCATAATTGGATCAATAGTTGCCATGCTCTACAGTCTAGTGTGTGCATGAAATACATAAATGTGATCTACTGTGCATACAAGAGTCCTCCAGCAAGGAACATCAGCTACACATCTGTTGCAGTTGGTATGCATGCTCGCATTGAAGTATAATCAAGGAGCGCAGCCCAAAATCTGTCAGCAATGTGCAACAAGCAAAAATATGTAGATACGTCCTGCTAGACTTGTATGGAACAGAGTCCTTCTGGAAGGCTCGGGCAGATTAGAAAATTAGCATAATAACAACAACTATGTGACCATGGGTGTCCACAGGGGAGCTTTATTCAAGACTTGAGGCTGCTGTTACATTTTTCAACATCAGCAAGGGTCTGCAAGGATTGGCCGGATGTAGATCCCCTCATCTTTCCAAGTCCACAAGCGTCTGTGTGTATCTACAGATAAGATGAGATTCAACGGTATTGTCATTGCACAGAGCACAATGGCATGCAGTTTGGCACATTGTAGCTTGTTAGGAAGCTGGGTCAGCCAAGGAGCAGATAAGGTTACGGGTTGCAGCTTGGCAGTGCAGGGGGCTTAAACTTCCAAGCTGACTTCTAAGGACTAGAAAAATAGTATAATAACAACAACTATAGCCCTGTCTGTGTGTGCATCCACATCAGAGTGTTATCAAGGCCAGTTCGTGCTTTCCTTGTGCAACGGTATGCATGATCTTTTCCCAAAGTTTGCGAGAATCCACGTCGACCCATCTGGGGACATTCGTGTCCAAGTAGCACCAAGGCTACAAGATCATGCTCAGCAGTAGTGTGCATCCATGAAACACATAGATATGACCTACTGTGCATGCATGGAGCAGAGTCCTCGCAGGGGATTTCAGCAGACTAGAAAAGCAGTATAATGCTATGTGTGCTCAGGTGTTCTAAAACAGGAGGGGTCACGCTGCTTTCCAGTATTGGATGCTTGCGTCACGATAGAGATTGTGAACATCCAGCAGGAAACCAGTTCAGGCGACTCCCTCCTAGAACCACACAAACACTGGCTGCACCTGATTGGATGAAAACTTCACTCGTAGATTTTGAGCAACATGGTGCCTCATTTTGAAACGTTCGCTCATGAGGAAAATAGCTCATGAGAATGTTTCTGAAAATATTTGAGGTGAGAAATTAGTCATTCACCTAAATAATCTGCTTTCATTGTAGA
The DNA here is from genome assembly GCA_024666655.1 of Dascyllus trimaculatus. Taxonomy (NCBI): domain Eukaryota; kingdom Metazoa; phylum Chordata; class Actinopteri; family Pomacentridae; genus Dascyllus; species Dascyllus trimaculatus. Next base: position 10,416,446 of record CM045451.1, on the reverse strand, counting down.
TTGACAGTTAAAATCATTTTTAAGGAGTATCCGGAAGTGGTACGTGGCAGCTCCTGGTTTGCATAAAGTAGCCAAGACCTCAACTTCATGCAAATGAGGAGTGGTCAGCATGATGCTCCACTGACCAGAATGCAATGAGGTGCTACCAGAATGCATTGCGTGGCTGCTTACATACACAAAGAATGGAAAGCATAGAAATGATGGACATGAACCATAACAGCAACAGCTATACATTTGTGGCGTCCACAGCTCTTCTTAGTGATGTATCTTGTCAATGCTTTATGCAGCCAGCTGAGAGTTTTCCTGTTCTTCATTTTACTGTTTCAGTCATTATTCCTCCCAGATCACTTCAAGTTCTGAGATATTTTCATACTGTCTTGCATAGACACCAGGATCTATCAACAGATTTTCAGTGGTCTTTGAGGGTCATTCCTCAAAGGTGTAGTTTTCAGCATGAGTTTCTTAAACGGTAAATTTTGAAGTCTACTTTGGATCATTGCCTTGTGTAGAAGTCTGCTTGTGTTCAGTTTCTTGACTGACTGCAGGACATTTGCATCCCGTCTTTGTGAATGTTCAGTGGAATCCATCCATCCTTCAGTCTGTGTTATGTTTTCGTGCTCCTGGCTGCCAGACAAGTCCGAACCAGAATATTTCCACTGCCATGTTAAACAGTTGGCAGGGTGTTCTTTTCATCAAATGCTGTTCCTTTTTTCCCCTCAAATTTACATTTGGTGACTGTGACTCAGTTTGAATTTGTTTCCAAAATTACTCTGATTTATTCAGATGTTGCTTTGCATGCTTTAGATGTTGGTGTCACGATGATGCTGCAGATAAGTTTTGCTTCTGATGACTCTTTCATGTAGAGCCTGTTGATACATCAAGACTGCACAGTGGAGTAGAGCAGCACTTGCACCGTTAATTTGAACGCTTTCTTAGACTACAAGATTTTATTTCGACTTTCACTCATCTCCTTAAAGCTATATTGGGCAGAAATCTGGAAAAGGAAGAATAGTCAAGACAGTCAAGCCAAAAGTCAACAGTAACTTGTGGCTTCACCTGTGGTCTCCCATTTTAAAGTGTTCCATTTAGCCCATTGCACCAACCCATCCTGCTCCACCTATGGATTTTGCTGGTATTTATAGTATCTCACCTGCTCCTATCATAGGCTATTTTTTCTACAGCTCTACAGTAAAGCTAGGAGGAGGTGCAGAAGTCTAGTTTCATCTTAAACCACTTGGATTACAATACAAGGGTAACAGGAAACAAGAGGCCCCATGTTGGGGCATTAGTGTATACTCTAAAGACCGCGTCTTTATGGTCCACGAAAACTTAAATGTTTGAAGCAATCAAAGAAAAAGGGAGAGGAAAGCTTTAAACTGGCTGCTTCAGGACAACACATCCATCCACAGAGGACACTTGGCAGAAGCAGCCAAATGTGGCTTTGACTGTTGCCCCATGAACCTTACTCACCTGACCTGGTACCATCTGACTTCTTCTTCACTGTCGTCTTGCATAGTGCATCAAAGTTAAAGGAGACTATGTTGAAAAATAGTGCAAGAACAATCTTTGCCCAATGATTCCAAAATCCTGCCTACTCCAGCTTTAATTGTCATTTCTTATTACCATGTCAGAGAGTTGAAACTAGCCCTCATTTGCTTTGATTCCTAATGACAAGTCTTGACCTACATTACAAGTCCTAATGAATTAAGGCCTAACAAATGATATGACTTCTACTTTCATCTTTCACTTTCCATGCATTTAGGCCACCATTGCATGTCACAAACTTTGTGTCCTAATTATCCCATAGTTTGTGTTTGACATTTGACCTGCCTTTCTTCATGTATCTCTGTGTTTGTGATCTTTTACTTCCCACAAGTGCTCCACAAAGAGAATTACCCGGATTCTGTCTATACTAGAACATCCCCCTTACAACGTGAAGCACCCTGAGATGACTTATGTTGTGGTTTGGCGCTATATAAATAAAACTGAAGTGAACTGAAGTAGAAGGATTCCTTGGTTTTGCACATGCAACAAATAGTGTTTTTAGAACTATATTTTAAGTAAAGGACATAAAAATCGGAAGAAAGACATATTTTATTGTATGTTTACTGGAGAGCTTGTAATTATAAAATGTGAAGTTTTCCTAGAGATGCTCAAACTTTTGCTGCAGCATATTATTGCTGCTGAAATCTCTGAGCAGCACTATGATCAGATTAGGTCTTGCCTATACATTCCCCTAAATGTAGTGACTTAAGGAAGCTAACAAGCAAACAACCTCTGTCTTATTACATTTCTTAAAGCTGTAAATCAGAGCAGCAAGTCTTGAAGTGGTGGAGAAATCAGGTAACACTTTTTTTACAGTCCAAGTAAAATGATCCTAGTCTGAGTTTATGGTAGCCAGAGGCCATCTGCTGGCCAACTGCAGTGACAACATGCTCTTGCACTGATTTCATAAAGCAGATTTACCCCCATAACAATAAATGCAGAGTTCAACTGCAGCTTAAAGATCTTTTTGTATTTATCCCTGTAAAATATCATGGTTATCTTTTGAGACTGTCCTGTAAAAGTACTCAGAGAACTTCCAAACGCAATAAAAAGATAATCGACAGCTTTTATAGCTACTACATCACCAATACAAGGAAGTGTTGGAATCCAAGAGAAAACCCAAATCAATAAAATCTTTACCTCTTTTGTTTTATGTCCTTGGAGGCTTTTGGTGACACAAATATAACAGGGTGTATCAGAAATTCGACCTGGTTCAATAGTTCATCAGGTGACCATAATCCATAAATTCCCTAATGTTTGAGATTAGAAACAGCAACAGATAAGCCCTCGGTACCTGTCATTAAACGATCTCTTGGGATGATTCTTTTGTTCTCAACTTTTAAAGCTGCATATAAAACGTCAGTGATGTAACCGCATTCTGCATTGTTTGGTAACACAAAAAAAGATAAATCATATTATATATTAACTCCGATAAGCACAAGAGACACTTGAGGCAAGATGACCCCACATGTACAGAGAACCTTTAGTCAGTCTTTATTTTTTATATCCTGCAGCTTGTTATTGTGTTTGTGTACGATGGATGGACAATTGAAATGACTGAAATGACATGGACACAATTTGTTTCAGAAAGTTTAAAATATTTTGGTTTTGACACTGTAAGAATCTGTAAAAGTTACAATGAACTATAACCTCAGTCATATGAACTACATTTTGTTTTGTTTGTGTTTTTTATGTGTATTTTCTCTATATTTCTTCTTCCAATTTACATATATGAGCAGGGCAGAAGATCACCACCACTAACTAGGACCTTAATGATCAAATATATTATTAAAAGAACACCTTTATTACAGTGTCAGCAGTCCCTGCTCATAAGGAATCATTGGGTTTATCGCTATATTGTCGTTGTGCAAAGTGTTCTCAGATGAGTAGGCACTATACAAATAAATCTGTGCTGTAAAAAAGATTAAATAATTAAAAATTGAAGAGTGTAGACGCCACAAATGTCGATTTTAATGATTAATTGACTGTACAAGTCTACCTAATAAAGTCAACCCAGAGTGCAAGTCTGTAATAATAAGTATACATTCAGATTACATCAGAAATTACACATTTTGTAAGGTCTGAATTAAGCTACCGTTTTGTGCTGTGGAATATCTTGCCAGGGTATGTTTATCTCCAGAGGCCTTAAACAGCTGATACAGCTTTGGCTGGTATCTCAGAGTGAAACAGATACCATTGATAAACTGGCCTTAACGTCATAAACGAAGCACTTTCTTTGGACTGGCCTCACCAGTGATAACAAGACCTTTTGACGCACTCCCTCAAGGAGTGTCATAAAAAATTGTAGTGACAATTTAAAGGAAAAGCCTGATCGCTTGACCCCTACAGTGAAAATATTTGGCAGTTCTGTTATGATGTGGGAGGCATTTTGCTGGCATGGATTGGATCCACTTATCCCCTTAGAGGAAAGAGTCACTGCTAATCAATAAGAAAGTTTTCTGAGTGATCACCTTTCACCTATGTTGAAACCTTTCCGACCTGATGGGAGTGGTCTCCCCAGGATGACATTGCACTTATCCATAGGACATGATGGAATGCTTTGATGAAAATGATGAATCATATGCTATGACCTTTGCAATCACTAGTTCTCAGCCCAACTGAACAGCTAAGAGACATCATCCATCACATCATCAAAACCCCAACTGAGGAAATATGTGGATGATTTCATTAGGATAGCAGAGTTCCAGAAGCTTGGAAAATAAAGGTGCACTAAAGCTGGTGTGGTGGCAAGTTGTGGCCCAACACCTTATTAAGACACTTAATGTCTGTATATTTCTATCTACCCTAATGACGAAATAAGGAAATATTTGTTGTTCCAACACACTGCATCTCTACAACAGAGTGGATGTGATGAAACAACAAATAGACCAGAATTCACAAGACAGTGTGTCCACCATTTGCATACTGTAGTGTCACACATCCGTGATGCAGAGAGGTAAGTGGTTGTCAGTGCCACTTGTGGAATATTGTCCCACCTTTCCTTAGGGGGGTTGGCGAAGTTGGTGGACCAACCATGGTATTTCTTAGATGACAAATGGCAGAGTTGTGGACATTAAGATCTATCTATCCATCTCTCCATCCATCTATCCATTTATCCATCCAGCTATCTAGCCATCTTGTTCATGTGTGTCTTGTTCCAGTAGCTCACTTCTGATTGAGGTCAGTCAGAAGGTGGCGGGAGACAAGCCCCTCCATTGGATGTATCATCAGCAGATACAGGAAGTGGCTGACATCAAGAAGTCCTACCAGTGGCCAAAATAGACTGATCTGAAGGACCACACAGAGGCTTTGATCATGGCAGCACAAGAACATGTCCAAGCACCAGACACGAGGGTGGTGAGAAACGACTCAAATACAGTCCAGCACATTGTATTTGAGTGTCAGATGTAGCTGGGACAGCGTACGCCAAAAGGCACAACCGAATGACTGGGATAGTGTGCAGGAATATCTGTGCCGAGTATGGCCAAGAAGTCCCCAAGTCCCGATGGAACACAGCACAGAGAGTGGACGACAACAACAGGGTTGAGATCCTGTGGGACTTGTTGTTCCACACTGACAGGCAGCTGCTGGTTAACCAAGCCAGACACAGTTGTGGTTGACAAAGAGAAGAGGAGGTGGTGCAGCTTAACACAAGAAAGGGAAAATTAGGTGATAATCAAACTTTAGGAAGATTTATGATGCACTTTGGGCAGCATGAAGAATGTTATTTAACCTGATGCTTCCTGTGACAACTTCAGTTGACCTTGAGACCACCTCAGTTTGTTGCAGGAGACACTGTTTGGTGTACAGTCAACTAAAAATCAGACTAAAGATCATAGACTCTGCACCATTTTTCCTGTTCTTGAATGTATGGTGGTACTCAGATTGGAAATTCAATATCTATCTATCTATCTATCTATCTATCTATCTATCTATCTATCTATCTATCTATCTATCTATCTATCTATCTATCTATCTATCTATCTATCTATCTATCTATCTATCTATCTATCTATCTATCTATCTATCTATCTATCTATCTATACATATAGATATAGATATAAAGGATTATATCATCCCTCTCTGTTCTACTTTGTTGACCATTCTTCTTTGTCAGCCCTGACAAACATCTTCGTACCTCACAGTGCAGCACAGTATGGAATTTTCCTGGCTGATTTAAACGGTTCCGACATTAACAGGACAGGCAGCTGTCTCAGCCCACACATGGAAACATGATCTTGTGCCCTGGTGGTAAAGAATCATTGCAATGCACAGTGGAGGGTAAAACACACACTTGTTTTGCTGTAAGGGTTAGTTTTTCTGGAAAACAACCCCCATGGTACAGTCTTCAGCAACAGTTGTGTGTATGTGCACGCAGTATGCATGTGTATGTGGGTGAAACACTGTGCTGTTGCTGCGCTGTGCATTCTCCAGGAACAGCTGTGGAATATTCGACAACATCAGGGTTGTTCAACAGCAGATCCAAGAATCTAGTCTGACACGTATGATGATGAATGGGGTGCTTATGAATGTATATGGAGGCCTAATAAGTTCTCATAAACAAAAAACTCATAAATAAAGTAGCAGGCCATCTGTGACTTATGATGACCAGCAGGAGCGCTTCTTGAAGGCCTATTATTATTTTACAGAATATAAGCATAAGTTTCTAGATTTACTGCAGCGCTCCGTTCGCCCTGCTGAAAAGACGTACGATACAGAGGGCTATTTTAGGAGAGGGAACATGCTGTTACCAATCACGATCAATGCCAGTTGGCTTTGACCCAAAAAATGCCTGTGGAGTAAAACAGAACGCAATGCACTAAAGCATTTAAGGAATGTTTACAGAGTGTGTAGAATCAGCACGGCTTCGACGTTATGTGATGTGGCTATTTGGAGATAAATTTACCACAGGGGTCACTGGGGGTACGATAAATGAGCCATTTAGAGGGTTTCAGTGCTTTTCATTCATATGAATAAATGAGATTCTAACTTAACAGCATTGCTCGCTAAACTCTGCTGGGATCTTGTAAAACAGATGTCAATTAGACCGTAATACTTCCTACAAATGAAACATAGGCATGAAACATTTGAGCACCTGAAGGGTCAGTGTTCATTGAGAAAACATTTATGCTACACATGCATTAAATCAACCTTAAAGCACAAATCGAAGAGTTACATAAGGTATATTTGGACAGCTGTCAAGTGTTAATATTAGGAACCACACCAGCAAATACTAACAGCAACAGAGAGGTTAGACGCAAACTTATGACTTTAGAAAGTACACAGTTTCCCCCAGTACAAGCTGTACTGTACCTGCAGAGTAGGACATGGTATTTATAAAAAGATTTTCTTCTGAATAAATATTGAGTTATGACTTCATGCTTCATACATGCAATATCAGCATCTCATGTGATAAGATTACAGAGAGACAGGAAATTCATCTGGGGAGAACTGTACCTTTAAATGTTGGTTATATAACTGCAGGAAGTCGCAAGTGCAAATAATCTGCTCTGTTTTGTTTTTTATTGTCGTTATTTGTCCGAATGGAAAAGACATCCACAACGGGTTAAACAGTTTTGCAAAAAAAAAATGACCTTGGATAGAATATTTAGCCTCTTTTCCGAAATTAAAACAGAAATTCTATAAGAGGCACAAAGTTCTCAGCATAGGTTAATGTTTATGTAGCTTAAACACTTGGCCACCATTACGCCAAAAGTTACGCAAAACCTAGCTAAATCAATTGAATGTTGAATAATACCTTAGTATGAGATTCCAAAAGCACTTCATACATGGCATAAGTGATTTTGTTTTTGTCATCAGAATTATGAAAGTCCTAAAATGAAACTCCTTAAAAAATCTGAATGATCCTGGGTCACCCTGAACAACCAAGTGGAAAGTAAAGCTGTAAAAAAAAACTTTTGATCGTAAAGATATAAATGTTCATAGCCTAGGTATCCCTTCGATGTTCGCTTCTTTACATTATGTTGTAAAGTAAATCATTCTCATCTTGTAGCAGATCATTTCAATCCAATTATAATTTTAAAGCAGCAAAGTCATGGTTTGTGCCAGCACTTACTTCTGTTTTTAAATCTAGTATCATCTGTTTTTCCTTGAACAGCAACTAAGAGCAACAACTTTTAACCTTTACTCCTGATGGACCAACCCTACAGTATAAAGTGCAGAAAAGAACCAAATAACACAAGAGATAGCAGCGTAAGGAGAGGTGCAAGTTGGTTTGGGCAGGGAAGAGGACGTTACATTCCGAATACTATAATTGCGATACACCCATGGTAATCAACAGGCCGTAATAAAGACTGTCGCCAGTGACTGGAGCCTATCCCAGATGACTTAGAGTGAAGGGAGGGTACACCAGTCCATCACAGGCACAATAAGGACAATTTACAATCACCAATTAACCTCAGCATGTCTTTGGACTGTGGGAGGAAGCCAGAGTACCCAATGAAAACCCACAGGGAGAACTTGCCAACTCCACACACAAAGACCCCAGGCCGGGATTTGAACCCAGGTGCTTCAAGCTGTGAGGCGACAGTGCTAACCACCTCAACACCGTGCCGCCCCAGTTAAATAAAGGAGACAGAATTCTTCATCTTTGTAATTGTTGCAAGGAGGACTCGAGGTAGCCTCGCAAGGCACAAGGAAAACAAAGATCATGCTAGTGAACAAAATGTGCTTGAAAATTGGAAGCTGTTCATTTATTTGCATTTAAAAAAAAACACACACACAAAAAAACAAACAGCAAATCTCCAAAAGGAAGAAAAAGAAACAAAAACAGCAAGAGAACAAAAAAAAACTTATAAGAAAACTTTCACAGCTGCCCGATCCAGTTACAAGAGCAGTGAGAGTATAACACACAGCACTAAAGTTGCAGCTGAGCTGAGCAGTCAGCTGAGAATCACTTTACCGCTCCATAAAGTAGAGGGGAGCGGCAGAGTCCGGTAATAATTCTATGTGGGGTCATTTCTGGTTCAGTTTTCACATTGAAATTTAAAAAAACAAACAGATCATCATAATAAAGTCCTGAAAAAATACAATTTCTTTAATGTTGGTAACTTTTAGAAAAAAAAAATTGATGCAGAGTAAAACGTCTACAAGAGGTGACTGCAGTTCAGGAGTATAGTTTTTGGTCTCTGCTTTTTAGGTTTAAATAGTTGGGAAGCAGAATTCATAGCAAGAAAATTTGCAGTGTTTTAAACCAACCTGAGGCTTTGGCTAAAGTCAGCACAAAAGTGTCCCCACCAATGATTGTCTTGTATAATACTGATTCTATTTATTAACTTACTTGGGTGGACTTTTATATGTTTTATGTTGTGTAATTATTGTTCTGCAATTGTTTTTTGCTTTCAGCCAAGTGAAAACAGATTTAAAAAGCTAATTATTTGCAACCTAAGACTGGGGAAATGACTTTTAATTGGAAGTAATTTCATAAATACACTTTAAGATAAATAAATTTCTTGATACATAGTTGATTTGCTTAACTTAATGTACACCTGGGAGCATTTGTAAGATAGAAGCTTGATGAAGATGCATTATTGAGACATGACGGCTGCAGTAATATTGCTTTCATCACATGTAAAATTGTGGAAACAGTGCAATACAAGTTTGTGAGACTAGTTCTTCTGAATTACTAGATTGCTCAGCCCGGTAAAGCTCAGACATAAACTGATCAGTAACAACATTATGACCACTGACAGGTGAAGTGAATAACATTGATCATATTGGTACTATGTGCTGTTCTGCTGGAAAACATTGGATTTTAACATCTGTGTTGATGAGACTTAGACACCCGAAATATTGTCCCACAACAAGCATACTCCCTCAAATGGAAATCCCAAATGTCACTGGCCTACCCCTGCAGGAAAATGCACCCCATCACATGGAAAAAACATCAACCAATCAGGAACATGTTGAGGAACATGACAATGGCCCAACATGTTGATCTGACCTCCAAACTTCCTACACCCCATTGTGATCAAGCGTCAACAGGATGCAGTGGAACAAGTTTGATTGACAGAGGCCCCACTGCACAAGCCAGAATACCCAAAGGATCCACTGCCAAAGTCCTGGTTCCCGACCCCATAGGACACCCTGAGAGGTCTTCTTGTCCATGCCCAATGGTTTAGAACATTTTTGAGCACATGGAGGGGACCAACACAATATTAGGCAAGTGGTCATAATGTTATGCCTGATCGGTGTATGTCCAGTGTTTTGTGGTATATGACCAAAAACACTCATCTGGACTCGTACTTCAGTTTTGAGCCTCACATTAGAACCGTAATTGCATTTTATCATTTAAAGAACATTGCAAGACCATTTCTCTCGAACTTTTAATTACCTCTAAAACTGATTATTGTTATGCTCTGCTGTCTGGTCTCTTCATATGAATAAATCTCAATTACAACTGCTTGTGTTGACAGAAGGAGAACACACGTTACACTGGTTTTAAAGTGTCTGCAGTGGCCTGTCTGCTTTGGAATTGATTTTAAGATCCTTTTATAGGTTTATAAAACTCTCAATTGTCCTACCTGTCTATTAGATTTGCTTTTATCTCTTGAACCAGAACCTTGGAGTCTTTGAGCAGTGGCCTTTGAATTAAACCCAAAGTCTGAACAAAACCCCCCAATAAGGAAGTCTTTTGTTATTATGGTCTCTGGAACAGCGTTCTTAAAGACCTGAGGGCAGCAGAGAGGGGAGGCATTTTTAAAAGCAAGGTCTGCCTTTTTAGTCTAGCTTTTAATAGATCTTATTGATTTTTAAAAAAAATTATTTATTCTTTTTTATGTATGTACTTGCCCTTTAACACTTTACTTCTCTATTGTTTCTTATTTTGACTTATCTCGTCTCTGGTGTTTCCTCATTGCATTTTTTATGACAACATTTACTTAGTTTCTCAGGCCCTGTTTCTATTGAGTCCTCTATACTAAATGTTTATGGGAGGACTAGGTGGGGATTCTTTTTCACTGTTGGTTGCTTCCGTTTGTCCTACAAAGCACTTTGTGTTACATTCCACGTGTATGACAAGAACTATACAAATAAATTCAGATTAATTCATTGACATTTCTATGAATTATCACAGCAATTGTGCAACAAAGACAAAACCTGAATATATCATAATATGGGACTGGTCATTACAAGAGGCCTCACCAGGGTTTCTGAAATCACCCACTGTTACAAAGTGTTGCTGGAAACCAGTAAACTTCATCCATCTGCGGTGGCGACAGTCAAGTGGCTCGCTGGTGTCTCTCTAGTTCCAGCACCATGGACAGAGTTTTCCAATGAGGCAGCCGGTAGTTTTCTCAGAGCCAAGCTGATGGAGTCAAATTCCCTCATGTCAGTTAATCTTTAACCAAAGGTCGCAATGTTTGCTTTCATATGATTTTTATCCCTTTACAGCTTGGTCAATACTTGTGTTTATTGCTGTTGTTCTTCTCAACTGGGACAAAGAAATGCCTCAATCTGATGAATCACCACAACATCAATCCCCACTGATAAAGCTTCTCATCATTTCCTTCTGTCTCTTCTTTGGAACTGGAGTGTTTTCAGTGTTGTTGTGCAGGATACAGATGACCGTTTAGTTTCGGATGCTGATCATGCAACAGTCAGGTGAATTTTTTTCATAATTCTGTGAATGCAGGGAGCCTATCTATGATGCAGCCTGAAGCCTCACTGTGGCTCTGCTCAGGCCTGTTTGGAGAACGTGGCTGCAGAGGGGTCTCCTCAGAAGAAGTATGACAGGAATGAAATGCAGCTCAGTCAAACAGAAAAACTCCTGAAATTAGATGCACATGTCAGCAGGTCAGATCACTTTATTTATTAGATGGCCCTCCCTTCTTGCATATTCAGGTTTGCATGGACCGTATGTACAGTAAAAGGGTGAGGGGCTCTTTTGTAGCTCCCCTCTCACCCCCTTGTGTTAGAAAACGCCGCATTCTTTCCATGGATCCTTATGACAACACGGGCCGCGCCGCCTTTGAATAGCAGGTAAAAACGCTTTTATTGATGTGAGCCGAGAATTCCTGAACCATTCACCCATGTCAGGCCTCCTCTTAGAACTCAGAGATGTGTTTGCTGCTCGCACAATTGAATCACACATGCCGCCCGGGAGGGTTTATTTTCCCTGAAATTAGTCTTCCCTTATGATTTCTTTCACAGTAGTCACTTTGTTTGGTTTGCCAAAGCAAACAGAGGAGGCTATAAATTTGGAAAAGTGACACAAAAACAAGATTGCGGTCTGAAAACATAATTTTTGGAGATTTGTTTTGCCTTTATTGTAGGGGCAGCTTTACCATGGGGGCTACTTGAAGCTAGACTTATCATTAGACTCAAAAACTACAAATAAAAGACACAAAATTCCTCACTACAGACACATAATTCTATGGTATTTTCAACCAACATCCTTTAGGTGTCCCATAACAAAAGTCATTTTATAAATAACTGTAAAATATAAGTGATAAATGCATAATACAAAAGCAAAAATGAGCTATAAACATGATATATAAGCCAGAAATTCCTGTACTTGCATGTACAGTATGCATGTCCTTTCCATGGCCTTTCTCAGTGCTGGTCTGGCCTTTTTTTTTGCACAGTGACACAGATATAATCACTCCTAAAAACCAGACAGCCAGAGTCAAACATAACTTGATAGCAGCTCCTATCAATTCTCATCCTCCACATCTGTTTCCATCATGTATCTGCAGGACTCCGTCGCATTTTCCACCCTCTCTTTGGTCGCGGGCACAAACAGACGTCTTTGCGGCACGCTGGCCTTTCTGCGTCGGACGCATCTCTCAGCAGCCCTTTGTTTCCCTCCTCTCTATCAAAGGAGTGTCATTTGTTCAGGTGCTCGCTGCTCTCTTTCACTCTCACTGCTTTGGCACTCTTTTTTTTTAGCGAGTGATCTTCCTTTGAGCTGCAGAAGACTCATCTCTGCCTGAATCCGGGGCCTCTGGAGCTTTCTTGACTGCAGCTCTGCACAGGGACAAACAGTAAGTCACTAAATGCAGCGGAAATTTAAGTACTTTGTTTTATTTCGCATGGTTTTCAAAGCTCACCTCAGGATGTCGAGTATGTGGAGCTGACGTCTCTTCACAGATTTGACTTCAAGGCTGCACACAAGGAAACAGCAGAGTTAACCAACCAGAGAGCCACCTTTGTTTTATTGGTGCTGTTGTACTTGTTTCCATGAAAACATCGAATTCTTCTGAACAATCTCAATAACCTAAAAACTAATCTTATCTTTACGGGCTCACTAAAGGTTTTATGTTGCAGTCCGATCAGCAGATTTCATTGTTTGTTCTCACGTGGTGCCTCCTGTCTTTGGCCTGCCACTCACTGTTTCCACTTTACATATTACTTACTTAACTTTTTAATTCCCTCCACCAGCCTCCTACACACCTCACTCCTCAGAGCCAATCAAAAAGCAACCTGCGCGAACTTTGAGATTTTATTCCAGTCCTTCAGGCCCTCAGCTGTATTGTTTTGGTGATCACACCCTCACTGGCACAACACATTTGGGCTAATAATAGCAGCAGCTGTTCCCTCACACTCCTCCACTCCCTGCCCTCCTTAAACAGAGATAACACCTGCCTCTGCAAACAGACCTTCTGAGAGTTTAACTATTTTGGTTCGAGGAGATGCTCACCTGAGATGGCAGAAGTTGGTGCATGTTCGATCGTCGGGGTTGGCACAGGTGCAGCGGCCAGTGGACCTTCTGCGTCGAGACAAAGCGTTGCCAAGGCCATAAACTGTTGTCTTGCTGCGGAGGGAGGAAGGTAAAGTCATGATATAAACACTCCACAGACTTTGCTCTTTGATACTTGGCCACTGCCCATTTAATTACACAGTGATAGCAGGGTGATTCTGCAGCTTCTGGGCTCAAAGTGAGATGCCCTGTGTTGCAATTCAGCTCAATCTGACCACCTGGCCACTATGCAATACAATGTTCCACATGTGCCACAATTTGTTTATATGTCCCTTCATGCTCACCTGGGTGTATTGACCCAGATGATATCCAGGTGGCAGAAGTAGTGGCACTCAGAGTCCAGCAGGTTACTGCAGGCGCAACGCTTGATTCTCACTTTGTGTGTTGGGACACCGGCAGTGACTTCTACTTCCAGCTGTTTCGTCACTGGAAGACCCAAACCTGGTCAGAGACAAAGAGCTACTTAGTGGCAGCAAAACAAACACAGCATCGACTCCAACCACATGTCAGTAGCCCTGTTTGTTTTTCAAAATAATAGCATGGATAGATGCTTTACACTGAATTTTATATTTGCATATTCTTCACAAATTCCACTTTTTTTTCCTACAAAAAAAAGGTCATCAACAAACAAACATAGTTACTGAGATTATATGAATTTCTTGGCTATGACATGCTAAAATCCACAAGGCTCACAGACATCCTCGTGGTTTTAAATACAAAACTTGCATAACATCACTCTGTCACTGCTGCCTTTCATTTACAAACTGTATGTCAACACAACAGTAAAACATTGCTTTGAAAGTTAAACTGAGCAGATAAATGGATCCTATTGTATTTCACAAGCTTCTTGCCAAAACATGTATGTGCACCAACATGCAGCGATCTCCACTGCTTCTGTGTGCACAGTGTGACTGAGATTAATGCCAGTGTACATATGGGAGTCACAGTTTACAAAGTTGCCTCACAAAACATCTCTCTTAGCTTAAATATGCATAATCATGGCTGCTGATGAATGATCATGCACATCCTCCTATAGCAGGAACATTGTTTTTTGAAGATGTATTTTTAAAAATAGACTCACCATCCTGCATTGAAGCCCAGATTGTGACAAGGAGAAGAATGTTGCTCTGAGTGGTCATAGCTGATATCTGATGGATAGAGCTCCACATGGAGGATCTTCATATATATCCAGTTGCAGCTGTGTTTAATGTGCTGCTGTGGTTTTGTATGGAGGTGCCTGAACTCTGCTAACTCTTTTATACTGCTCCTCTCCTCTCCTCTCCTCTCCTCCTGTGATGTCATGGCAAAAAGCTCCACCCACTTTCTGGTTGTGGTGGAGCCACAGTGGGCGACCCCAGGGTGTTCGAACCTGGAACACATTCCACGAATATCTGCCGCTTTGTCGCTTCCCTGTGCCACGGGTAAATGTTATTCACGAGCTTGGCGTGAGGCTTCAGGGGTGGGGGAAAGAGATGGAGGAAGACATGATGTTTGGAGAAGGATTAGAGGATACAGTAAAGCAGATACATGGGTCCTGATATGAGCATATGGGGGAGGACCAGACAATGGAGCACGGTGACCTCTGGAAACACATGTAGGAAGTTGTAGCGATATGATGCCATGCAATGGAGGTTTCTCTATTGGAACAAGCGATAAATAAAGGTCATTACAATATTTAGATTCAGATATTCAAATCACACCTGCAGAGGCTTTTTGTCTCCAAATTCCAAAGCTAACTTGTGAAGATCCTGATACAAAGACTGGCACGAATTTCAGAGATGACTGTGAACTTTTGACATGTCTGTTTAATATGAAAGATTACTGTTTTGATTCCTTTGATTGGTGACACATAATTGAAATATGTTTATCCAAAGTAGATTAACAAGCAATATTAGCATCACTGGTTTAATTTAGTGGCGCAATGGTAAAGTCCCTGGGCTACTGATCAGAAGGTCAGAGGATCAAACCCTAATTCAGCCATTGTTGGGCCCTTAAGCAAGGCCATGACTGACCCTGCGCTCTGACCCCAACTGGGATATGCGAAAACAACATTTCACTATGCTGTAAAAATGTATTTGTGACAATAAAGCTTTCTTCTCTTAGATGTACTCATATCATTTGATTTCTCGCAAATGAACAGTTTCAATCAAGTCTAAGGAAAGTCAACTTCAAGCTTCCAATTCTTCCAACTTGCCTCCTTGCTTTATCTGAAAATAAAATGTAAATTTTGTCATTACACTTTCCATTTTTCTGCAATCCTACACAAAGAACACAGCAGTTGAGTTGCAGCAGAAAAATGTAAAAGAAACTTGAACATCATGGTGTCAGAATGCTAAAGGCGCAGTACACCCATTTTTTTTTTGCACTTTCACTGAAATGAGAAGACCAGTTTGAAGGGACAAAGTGTAATTTTAAGTTAAACTGCCATCTTTAAAAGCAGAAAGATAAGTGAGATTCATCTGAAACATTATTTTAGTTGAGCTACAGCTTAAATACACTTTTTACAGTGTAGCTCAAAAGCCCATTAGCACTCTTAGTTTTAGCAGAAGCTCAGCACAACTAAACAAACTCAGAGTCACAAAGTCCAGTCCTTGCTGACCGAAGTGGCCCCTTTGTCCAGTGAGTTCAAGCAAAGATGTTAGGAGGAAGATACCTTCAACTTCAACAATCCTGAATAGGAATCTCTGGAGGAATTCTGTCATTCCAAAGATGCTACTTGTATGACACATCTGCCTCTCCCACCATAAAGCCAGTTATCTGTGTGACACATCCAGTCAGTCAGATTGTTGTACTGCTGCAACTGTAGAGTTATGAAACTGATGAAACTGTGTGTAGTAGAACTGTAACAGTTGAAGAAAAAAAAGGCTAGGTAAAGTCCCTAAAGATAGGGACTTTACCTTGTTGGCCCAAAATAACCGCTTTAAAGTGCTACCAAGATGGCTGCCAAGTGATGAGACTTTTGGTTATGTTATAGGTTGTATAGATTTAGGAAGTCATTTCTTCCTGCTGCAATTTGCCTCTTAAATAACTTGATGTAATTCATAGTAATCAAATGATCTGTACTTATTTAGCAAATTTTCTACCTTAGTGGTACCCAAAGCAAAGGTTTCTCATTCACCCATTCACACAAAAATTCAAAGATACACCAAAGGCGACCAGTCGCCAACGTTACAACTAGTGGACGACCTCCACCTTAGCCACAGTCATAGATGAAATTCTATCCTTTCTGAGGGAATTGTTAGTGTATTGTTTGTTGATGATCAAGCAACTGAGCGCTGCTGGCTGTCCAACAAATTGGGGACAAAATGGTTATCTTGACCTTAAGTGTCAAAAATTGCCCTGATAAAACTGTTGCTCTACTTACCAGAGGTACATTTATATATATATTTTTACATAACTTGGTGTGCTTGGTTTGCATTAATTCATGACCCCATAGCAAAATGTGGACTTTCTAAACACTAGCAGCTGTGATATTTTTAAGGAAGATGTATCAGATAGCAATGTGAAAAGAGCATGACAGTAGGTGGTTTTCCATTGGCATGAATGATGAGCCCCTTTCAGCCTTTCTGTTTCCACTGTGGTGTAGGATACTCAAAGTGCACCAAAACAATGACAAAGCTACTAGATAAAACTCGAGTTCTATCAGCACACAAGATTTAGAACAGTAGATACTTGTTATGTTCACTTATATGAAGATTTTTATGTTGTTGATGGCGATGTTTGACGAAGACGTCGAGAAGACAGAAAATCTAGCCAGTAGGTACTTTAATCTCCCCTAAAAATGTCCCTGAAAGATATTCTACAGGGGCGGTTCTTGTGGTTGTAACATGCTCTAAAGTTCGACCACCCAAAAACATCCTGCAAGCTCCAGGAATGCAACACTATAAGGGGTTGTTGTTTGTTAGAGATGAACCTACATAGATTTGTCACCTGGATGTGCAACTGATTGTGTCAGGTGGCCAGAAACATTGTCTGGCACCAGAACGTTGGCAGTGGATCCTTTGGTTACTCTGGTTGTTCAGTGGGGCCTCTGTCAATCAAACTTGTTCCACTGCATCCTGTTGATGCTTGATCAGAATGGGGTGTAGGAAGTTTGGAGGTCAAATCAGCATCTTGGGCCATTGTCATGTTCCTCAACATGTTCCTGATTGTTTGATGTTTTTTCCATGTGGTGTGGTGCATTTTCCTGCAGGGGTAGGCCAGTGACATTTGGGATTTCCATTTGCATGAGGGAGTGTGCTTGTTGTGGGACAATGTTTATTTGGGTGTCTAAGTCTCATCAACACGGATGTTAAAATCCAAGGTTTTCCAACAGAACCCCACATAGTACCAATATGATCAATGGTATTCACTTCACCTGTCAGTGGTCATAATGTTGTGGCTGATCAGTGTATTTCCAGAGTCCCGAGTGTGTTTTCATGTGTCTGAATTGTGATGTAACATGAAATTTGACTAAATTCATGTCTCCATCCAAGATGCAAACACAGATAATGCAGCTCATCCCTGCCCACAAGCTGCAGGACTCCTGGTCCTGTCACACCTACATGATGCCAGGGCAGGTCAGCCATGCCAGAGTCATGGAGATAACCAAATGGCAGCCTTCACGCATGTTAATACAGTAAATATACATTCACATTAGCAGTGTGGATACAAACGTCACTGCTGTCATTTCCCAAAGGTGATGTATGATCAATTTTACTGTAGGGAAATTAATAAGAAAACTTGGAGTTTGTCAAGCTGTCAGGCTTATTGCCACAGATTTATTTTCCAGTGGAATTTTGAGCATGTGAAGCGTCAGTGTTTTGGGCAAGAAAACAAACAGACGGGTGGCTGTCCACAGAATCAGCTGTTTGTTTGCTGTGAGGGCAGAAAAAAACTTTCCATGAAACCTGACACCTGAACATATAGAACAAGCAGACAGTAGTTTTCCTCTTTGTGGTGTCATAAGTAAAACTGTGACAATGACAATACGCTGCAAAAAAAGGAGAGAAAACTCATTTAAATGAAACTTTGGTTCACTTTAAGCATGCTTTTTTACAGTAACATATCAGTTATACACTCATTTTCAATTTCAATTTCACTAATTTTAAAATGATTGTAATACAAAACTAAACTGTAAATAAACAAGTAAATAAAAAAATATTCGAACTGCTATGTAATTATTATGAATTAAATATTTTAAAATATTGAATAATATTTCAGCATCTGGGTCACCAAGAAATATTGTGGAAAAAAATCAAAATAAATGAAAAATAAAAAAAACACACAAAAACACACATGTATATGTATGTGTACACACACATACACACATACACACACACACACACACATACACACATACACACACACACACACACACACACACACACACACACACACACACACACACATATGACATATATATATGGACAGAAGTTGGAGATGGTAGAGTTGGGTGTAGGGAGTGATTGCTCAGGGGAAAGGAAAGAGAACCGGTATGACATTAATGTAATTTATGTCTTTCCATACATAAATTACATTTTGGAGTCTTAATTTTACATGACATTGTGTGTATTTTATGAATTACTAATATGACATGAAAGATATTTTCATGCATAAAAGCAATTAAATTACATAGGTAACTTGATTGTTTTCATACATGCAAATATGATATGTAAAATGTCACTCTTCATATCTGATTTTAGAAATATATTTATTGTATTTACTTTTCAAGTAATACTAAAAATAAAGATTATATATATTATAATAACTAATATTCGTGAAATTACAATCAATTGATAAATTAATTTGACCATTAAAAACCTCTAATTTAAACTTTGAATAACTTATAATATTCCAAAGGCAAAACTGAAACACCTTGACATTTTACATTAGACATGTACAGTCACAGCTGATTTTTGAAGTTTAATGGGTATTTTTTATGTATTTCAAAAATAAAGGAAAGACTTAGATTTAAATGGAAATTATGTAGAATTATAGTTTAACAAAAGATATTTTTATTTATTAAAAGTACATGGTTTTTTATCCTCTCTAAGCCCATTCACACACTCTGTGTTGTGTTTAAGTGAACATATCACCTCCTGGATCTGGGAATCAAACTATTATTGAGCTGTTAGAGATACTTCAGTGTCTGATACATAATCCGCCAGACTCCGCTCTTACATAAAGATGTGTGGACATGTGACACAGCCACCATATACACACTACTAGATTTTTAACATTCTTGCAGCAGAGGTTATAAGTTCAGTTCCCTCAGGAGCACAGATGTGGGATCAACACAACACATCAGGCCTCTGCATCTCTGCAAAAACAGCGAGTGAAGGAGAGGAAAAGCATCTCTATAGTCAACTAAAGCTCTGCCCTGGAAGCTGTTTATCTTTAATTAGTAATGTTAACTCCCTTTAAGGCGGTACAGCTCTCTGGAGCTTGTCAGCATGTTGTGAAGGAAGAAGAATCATTCACACTATTCTGGTGTACCGTTGGTGTCTAAAAATACAAAGTGCCTGTTTTGTAACATTCTTTTGTGGGAGATTCGATTCACACCAACTATCATCTTTTGGCTTCTTGTCAGCAAACTTATGCTGACTAATCTTTACATAACCCCTGTCCTACTGTGCTGTTGAACAAAGAAGCAGTGAATGAGAGCCATTGCTGGGATAGAATGTGAATCATACCTTTTATAAGATTTCTTATGTTTTATACCTCTTACATCAGGTGTAGCACGTGCTTCCATGACGTTGTTGCTTTCATCATGTGAGGAATGACAATGCAGTCTTTGTTGATTAAAAAAAACCAAACCTTTAGATGGAAAATGTTTCTGTTCTTGCCATAAAAAATGGGAAATTAGTTACACAAGGAACCGGCAGCTGACCTACATAGTCCACCATATTTCCGGGATTTTATGACCCATCATGTAAGAAGGTTCAGAGCTGATAAGGCCAATTTCTTTTAAAAGGCGTGTATCGTCTGTTAGCTCTAATCAAAACTTACACCGAGGGAACTGGGATGCTAAAAAAGAGGTTTCGGAACCACCTGTTCCTAACATATCAGCTGCTTGGATGAGAAAAGATATTTGTATCGACACCTGAAGTTGGAGACATCTAGTGGTGGAGCTACAGTCATGCAGCCACCTGAAGAAAAGTCTTGGAGCTTTGGTCAGTTGGTGCAGTTAAGCGGAGAATTATTCATATCCATGCAAAATTGTGTGAGTTTTTTTTTTCCAACAAATAAGTTTCTGCATGTCTCCACTTGTATTTTGTTCCTCTTTTTGATGATCTCCAGACCTCTGAGCTTGAAGGCTTCCTCTCTTTCACTGTGATCTTTAGTTCCTCCACAGATTCTTGATGGATCCAGGTCTGGTGGGGTCGATCCAAGATGTTGTTTTCCGTTTTTCACCACTTTGATTGTTTGTTCCAGATAATTGTCGTGTTAGAAGCTCCAGTTCTGCCCAAGGACAAGGGTTTTTCTGCAGATTGGCCTACCTTTTCATAATGCTGTTAACCTTGACAGGGTTGTCTGACATATCAGCTGAACAACACCCCCAAAAACATCACATTCCCACCACCATGCTTGACTTTAGGGATGCTGTTCTTGGGTTCTAATGCTTTTCCCTTCTTTCAAAAAATGAAAACTCTGTCCCTGTATCCAAAATACCTAATTTTGTGCCTTCAAACCACAGAACCGATGTCCAAAACCTTTCTCCCTTGTCCAGGTGAGCTTTTGTGTGTCTGTCTTGGAGAAGTGGAGTCCTCCTTGGCCATCATCCATGGAGACCAGCTTTTTTCAGTGTCTGCTGGAGTGTCTGACTGAGATGTTGCCACCAGAACTGTTTAGATTCATCAAGTTGGTCTTAGTGGTGATTCTTGAATCTTCTTGGCCTCTCGCGCCACCATTCCTTTCTAGTGCAGAGGTCACTTCTGGCTTCCTACCTTGGACTTTGAGATTACCTTGACCTTGTATATTTGCTGATACGTTGCACTGTGACCACTGTCGCTTGAAAACTTGGATATGACTTTATAGCTTTTCCCCATATAATGAACAGAAACTCTCTCTTAGTGATGAACCCTAACAGGAAGTTCACTGAGGTCTTTGATTTCAGTGACGACTTGCAATTGATTAGTAACTAACTGGATAACTACTACATCAGCTGTTCTAAATCTATTGCGTAGTATCTATGGGGGCTCTAGAACATGATAGTAACGACCAGGACTGTTTGATATGAGATAAAAGCTACATTTCTCAAAAGGATTGTCACTTCTTTTTTTTTAACTCTATGAACAATTTTGAACATGACATTTTTAGAAAAATAAAAAAAATCCCTAAACACAGAAACTTATCATTAACATCTTTAACTCAACATCACTTGTTATGTCATTTCCAGCCAGAAGAAACCTATAGGTCGAATAAAAATCCACTATAAATCAAAACTTGGCATGTGAATGGATTGCTTTGGCTTAACTATGTCTGTTATTTAATCCTCATGCAGCTGTAAGAGGTCAGAGGTTTATTTGGAAAAATATGAAAATGATGTTAATCATATGTAATTGCTTTAACAGTCACCAGATCTCCGCCTACCTAAACACACAGTGGAGATTACTGGAATAATTAACACAACTCTCAACCATAACCATCAAAACATGGTGACTCTAACATCTTGTGGTGGCCCAGCACTTACCCGAGACACTCTTTCTGTCTGTATTCTCACCATATTGTAATATTTCTTTTAAAAAAATCACAATATCCTAAAGTCTGTTGCACACGTGGAAGTGTTGTCGCTAAGAATCACTACATATTAACACATGGAGCCCCAGTGCACAACCGAACATCACCAACTGCCATGAAATTTCAAGATAAGACCACAAGCAACCACAATTTAACCCCACTGAAGAGGTTTATCATATCATTTTGGTGTTTTTCGTTGTCTGTTTTCCAGCTGCACTGATTTCTTGTGGTAAACTGATCCCCTGAGGTTGATTCACCGCGTATAAACAGAACTGTGGTTGAAATTCTTGTGCTTCGGCAAAATGGAAGAAAGGCGCGACTTCAAGCGAGTCTGGTGCATTTTTTATTTCTTCAATGACTAGAAATTTTGCTGTGTGAAATCTGCAGGGCACTTGATCTTCTGGTACCAGCCAAACTCAATCTCTCATCTTTGTCACCAGTTCAAGTTACAAGAACATCATGAAAAAGACACGCAGATGTAACAAAAAAGTCATTTTTTTCCCAATAACAAAAAGTAAAAAAAAAAACAACAAAAAAACAACCTTGAAACAATGATCATTGTCGTCAAATAACAATAAATAAGGAGCGCTCTTCCCTGTACAGACATATACTCTAATCTAAACTCTTTTGTAATAAAAATAGAACTTCAGTGCATTTTCCTTTGACATGTTTCTGCTGCTCCTTCAGAATTTCTGCGACGCGACTCTCGGTTACCCTGGTGTTAAAGCAATGGCCTTTAGAACAGAAACAACCAAAACACCAAATATTAACCCTCCTGAAGAACACACATAAAGAAGCAGATATAAAATTTCACAGCCTTCTCTTTGTCTATCTGTACTGTACATCTCAAAAAACACAAACCTGGACAGAAAAGGCACAAGTAACTACAATTTGAGTAATACTGGACAAACAAAAGTGGAATTATTTTTGATGAAAGATTTTGGTCATTTACAAATTTATTTATATTCCTTTTACATGTATTTAAACAGACATTACGATTACCAGTATCAGAATAGATACAGGAGGGATATATTTATTTATTTATATATATATATAATTTATATAGAGAGATTTACAGAAACATTATTTCACAAAGAAAAAAAGTGCATTTTTTATAACAAACCTGAATATTGCCAAAGAACAGACATTTAAGTTAACAGGAGTATTGAAAACTGTATAAAAACAAAGCAATAAAAAAAACAAAACTAGTGTAGCAACCAATAAAGCAAAATGGGATGCAAGATGCATCAAGGTGTGCACACTGTTAAGTGCTCTGGTCTGTTCTGGCTGAGTCTCCTTTAGCTCCTCTCTCCACTGGATCGCTACCAGACTGTAGCTCCTCCCTCCGTGGCTGTTGTCCAATGACACGCGAGGCTACTGGCGCTGCTCGGCTGAGGGCTGCTCTAGAACTACTGTCTCTGGTGCAGTGTTCGGGGGTCTCAGCAGCAGACCTGCGGGCGTGGACGGAGCTTTGCGAGCTGCCATATTGCTTTGAGTCTGTGGTCTCCGACTCTGGTTTGGAAAATGTTAGTGCTGTGCTAAAACTGCGCCGCCCCGACTGGCTGGTTCCTGCTGCCTGGTGCTCTGACCAGTGGTCTCCAGGAGTCCTGAGCCCTTGAGTCCTGGGGGTCCCGCCCCAGTATGATTCAAACCTGGCCAGCGACGGCCCCTCCAGGGGGGGAGATGTTGGGGACGAGGGGGTGGTCGGGTGGGACCTTGGTCTGGCCTGCACCATCTGGATCCCTCCAATGGGGATCATCAGATAGGGGACCCTGGCTTGTTGGGAGTGCATGGGAAGATGGCTGAAGATGTTGTCTGCTGCTTGTTGGCCGGGATAAGCCTCACAAGTTGAAACACGGAAAGCAGGTGGAAACAAGCTGGTTTCTGAGCCCTCTCCTGCTGCTCCACTTCTCTCCTGTAGGGGGAGCAAAGGCTTTATTAATGCAGTTGGATGAGCTTGCTCTGTCAGTACACACAATATTGCAAACTGAGGAGGAAAGTGCCAAATGTACTGTTTGCTTAATGAATCTTTGTTTAATCCTCTGAACCCCAAACAGTTTTTTTTTTGCTCCTCTCACATTTTAATCAGTGTTGGCTAATTTTTCAGTGCAATATCAAATCCTGCTTTTTATTTTACAAAAATTTTAAAATTTTTTTTTACATTTCCACAGCCGTTTTTTCAAAACTGCAAAAATGACAGCTGTACACAGCCTGCAGATCAGCCTAGCTCAGATAAAAAGCCTGAATTTTTGTCATGTGGCTGTTGGTTGCTGTTCAGTAATGGCTTCACAGTGCCACTGAGGCACCCAGATTTGTGTGTTTTATACAGAATCTGGTCAGAGCAAATGATTTATTTTTGCCAAATTGTTAAATGAGTCATGTCGAACAAAGTGTTTTTGATGAAATACCACAATTTTGAGCTTAGATATGGTTAATTTTTCTGGCAGAACAGCAAGTCACAGATGAGTAGTTGACAATCAGACAGTTCTTTTAGTTTTTTACAGTGTCTGACTTTGATAAATAGGGTAATTTTGGTGATTCTTTTAACGATGACATGGTTTTCAAGCTTGCCAGTGTGTCTGATGTTAGGAGGGTTACATATCAAGGTACAGATTCATGAAAATGTATAACTTATTTTTAAAAACGACTCACCAGTTTGATGTGGCGTCCCACTGTACCGGGGCTTTCCCATGGCAGGTATCCAGGGGTTCTGTGCTGCAGCCCCAGTGGTGACGGAGTCGTCCGAACTTGTGGTGACCGGTAGCAGCTGGGTGAAATGGGACAAAGCGGAGAAAGTGGCCTGATGGGAGACGGTCCTCTTTCAGGAGAGGGTGAGACATGTCGGCTAGGTGAAGACAGCTCGGTCCTGGGGGAAAGGCTGTGGATGGGTGAGGACAGCTCCAGACGGGGGGAGAGGCTGCGGCTAGGCGAACAGCTCTCGCTGCTGGGGGAGAAGGCTCTCGGAGATGCTTTCCAACCTCGCCGGGAGAACATCGCCCTCCGGCTGCCTGGCGAAGTCGCCCGTCTGCTGTGCCAAACTCCCCGAGGGGAGGGCTCCTGACTGGGGCTGTGACCAGGGGGCTCGGGGTCGGGAGTGCCCTGCTGGGAGTGCCGACTGCCGCTGGAGCGCCCCCCTGTCGACGGGTGGGTGTCTGATGAACAGGAGGATGGTGGGTCTTCATGGGATTCCTCTTCCTCCTCCTCCTCGTCATCGTCATTGTCGTCATCGTCGTCGGACTCCTCCACATCTGAAAACTGATGTTCCTCCTGCTCCTCTGAGCCGCACACTCGTTCATCACTTCCTACTGTTTGTGCAGACACAGAAAAACATCCTTTAAATTACCTTTACATTCACACTGTAAACTTTAAAACTGCACCCAATGTTGCACCAAACAGCCACAAAAACATGGAACAGAAGATTTTCAGCAAGAAGCACAAGGAGTTAGGACAGTACTGGATGTTTCTGACAAACCTCACCCACCACTCATCAAAAACATGTTATAAATAGACTTTGGATGAAAAGGCTGAAATTTAATTGAATATCACTGTGCCTCTATTCACAAACTATCTGCACAGCCTTGTGAATGAAAAGGCAGTTTAAATGGCACGTCCTTGGCTGTGATGAGTGTGGTCTGTCAGCAAGAAAGAGGCAGCGAAGAGAGGGATAGTAGAGGAAGGTCAGAGGGGAGATCGTGAGGTGGCTGGCTTTAACTCTTTTGTAGCTTCGACTGCAGGAAGATGTAAGCGTTCCATTGTGTATTGTTATACGGCAGCAACACATCCATACGAACAAGGTAAGAGTGGCCGGACTGCCGCAACTGCATCAGGAAAGCAGTGGCATGCTCTGCATTCTTCATTTATTTATCTTATACTTTTTCATATTTCTTATGCAAGGCCAGAGGGAGCAGAATAGGAGATGGTGTTGCATAAGCTGTCAGTGCTGAGCAGCTCCTATTCTTCACAGGCAGAAGTTCATCCAGCTGTGCACCAATATTTCTCCACAGTGGAAAAGGAAATATGTGAGATGCATCCTCATCCCCTGAAGTACCTGTTTCCTCGCTCTCCGGCTCATCCAGTGATGACTCAGATACTCCCATCGCCTGGCATTTTTTCCCATGAGCCTTCGACTTCATGTGTTTTGTAAGGTTTCCTAGGAAGGAACAAGAAAATTGCTCTCGACTTACACAGTGCAAGCAAAATGAGGATACTTCAGCAATGGTGAAATGTGATCACTGGGCATAAAGTAGATTTTACATCATGCGAGGCACAAAGAGTTGAGACACTGCATCTATAAAAAGCAAAAACTGCATCTCATTTATATTTGGCTGCTATCACATTTGAAGTATTCTTCCTGTGCAGTGTGACACTGCTCCCAGTGCTCCTGCCACATTTGAAGTGCTCTCTGAAAGTCCCCTTCTCACTGCTTTTGATCCATGTCCACAGGATTTGTCAAATCAATGCTTCCCCTTCTTTGTCTACGGATATAGTCTATGCATCATGGTAGCATCGCAAATTTCCCGCTCCTCGTTTGCATAAATTTGACGTTTACATTACTTTATGCAAATGAGACATGTTAGCCTCTGTAAGGTAGCCTCTGGAAACTCCAGAAAAACTTTCACACTAACTGTCATCCATCTGAAATGAAGATAGATTCAGCAGCAGAATGGCTTTGTAATGTTTTCAAAGGTGCATTTTAGTGTTCTGTAGTCATAATAAAAGAGTGCGTCTCCAAACGAGCTTACAACCAGCGTCGTACAACCAGCCATGATCCAATGTTGGAAAGCCACGCGATTCCTTTGATTCTAAATACCCCCTGTGGACACGTACTGTGCACATTTGTGATTTCACGACACACCTCAAACTTGGGCAGAGAGCAAACATCAAATTCTGCGTCAGCTTGACCCAACCTTCATGTTAATCATCACTGGTGACAAGAGTTGGACCTACAGCTACATCTGGAACCAAACAGCAGACTTCAATGGAGAAGCCCATAGTCTCAAAAACTTTAGAAGGTTCAGGTCAGGATTACAAGCAGGAACATGTTTGCCACATTCACAGGGTTTTACACCATGAGTTCATCCCTCAGGGTGACGCTGTTAACTGTCAGTTCGACTGTAACGTCCTGTGGCGTCTGAGGGAGAACATTTGGTGCAAACAACCTGAAATGTAGTTTGTGCCATTTTGCCAACATGCACCTGCTTAGAAAGCACTAAAAAAGTATTTTTGTCACTCCCCACCACTCCGCTCACCAGATTTGCCTCCCTGCGACTTCTATCTCTTTCCTAAGATGAAATTCAAGTTGAAGCGTTGTCGTTTTGACACAGTGGAGCAGATTCAGTTCGAGTAACAGATGTGCTTGGGACACTTACAGATTGGGATTTCTAGGCACATTCCTAGAGTGGCAGGAGCACTGGGAGCAGTGTATCGCTGCACGAGAGGACTACTTTGAAGGGGATACTGGACAAATTTAAATCAGGGGCAGTTTTTGCTTTTCAGAGATGCAACCTTAACACTTCTCATTGTACGTCATATAATGGAAATAACCTAATTACTAGTCATGTTTCAAGTAAATTGTAAATTGTCTCTTTACCTTTGGTTTTGAAGGCAAAGTTGCAGTGTTTACAAATGTAAGGACGGACATCAGTGTGTGTTCTGATGTGCTTTTTCAGCATGCTTGGCTTCTTGCAGCGGATGCCACACTCTCCACATATGTACTTTCCCCGGCCGCGACCTCTCACATAAACATACTCTTCGTTGGACTTAAACCTAAGAGAAGGAGATGACAGAGGACAGAAACATAAGAGGTTTGGTTGACAGAAATCCCATATACTACATATCAGCCTTCTTCACGGACAGCGACATGCATAGAAACATATATAATTAATTAATTAAACTTTGGGCTACTTGAGGGCAACGGACCAAGCCAAAAGGGCAACATAAACATGTTATTGCCTTATTGTTGGATGTCTAAGCAAACAAGTCGCCCATTTCCACATCCAGCAGATGTGGAGAAACATTAGGATTGATTTACAGTTGTGTTTCTGACCATCTCGTAAATATAACATAATATTCACTCTCCTTTTAGCATTTTTCTGGTCTCTGCCAACTCCTATTTGTCACTTTAGCTCTGGAATGCACCATTATGTTCATGATGTAGTTTTCAGTTAGTCCCTGAAAACAGGTGTTGAAGGTGGATGATGCAAAAGTTAGCAGGCCAAACGACCTAAAACAATATTCTCAGAGATTTAAGTCATTGTTCTTAGAAAAACATATTTGGAACTGCTTTTATAATAATAATGATGAATGTGGATGTCAGTCTGCGTGCAGCACAAATGCAGTGCGAGCACAAACTGCACACAAAACACAGACAGACACAAGGAACCGAGAAACAAGGCTTTCTTTATGGAGGCGGGTTGGGGAAGCCCCACCAAAACCCCAGCAGCACTGACTCCCTTGCCTGTTCCCTCCACTACACCCTGGGAGCACAAAGAATACCAGCTATTCTGCTGCGATCGGGTGGCCCTGCCAACAACAGCATCAGCTAAAGAGAGGGAAGGGAAGCCTGGCTATGGCCACCAACCGAAAATAGACACTGCATCTAAAAATCAAGCAACACATTTAGGTCTAGACTATAAAAACATTGTTTATGCGCAATCTTGATGTTTACCAAGAGGCTATTTGTGGACAGAAGTGGACCACAGATGTTTTATATCTGAATGAATTGTCCTCTGTGAGACACTGCTCGGCTTTCATGAAGAGATGTACAATCCAATGTGTGCAGACTGCGTTTAAGTACAGGATACGCACCACATCTACAAGAAACCGGGCTGTGAATGCCCCCGTTGTACCAAGAACCAGCAGTGGCAAAACATAACAAATTGTTGCACAACTGTAAAATAGTCTCAGCAGTGACATTATGCTGCATTCATTCAGGGGCTGGTTACTGTTTAACTGGCATGTATTTGTTGCCGCTGCTAAAAATATCCACCCACACCTCAGGAAAAAAAAAAAAAAAAGCAAGGCAGGAGTTGCACTTCACGCATCGAGCATTAAATCAGCAGCACGTCTCTCGGTGGATTCAGTCGACAGTCCTGTTTTGTAGCTTTACGATCGCCTTGTTACATTAATGGAGGGAATAACTCTTCAAACCAGAGGGTGATTGATTGGTACATCCAGTAGATTTCAGCACAGTAGCTCTGAACAACACACATTGAAACAAGCTGCCATTTGGCCTGAAAGGAATGGGACTAAGCTAATATTTTTGACAGATACTGTATTTGTGTTTCTGGTCGTTTTTTTTTTTTTTGCTCCCATCACATTTTTTCTCACCATGAGCTTTTCTTTTTTTTCTACCACAGTTTGAAACAACTGGATAATAAAATCTTTATTTACTCTCTTTCTGGCAGAGGATTAGATGAAAAGATGATACCACTTTTATATCTTCCCTATTAAATATAAGGCTACAGCTCAGTTAGCTTTACTAGGACTGGGCTCAGTTGATTTCATCTTTATTCCAGCAACTCCAGAGCTCACTAATTAACTAATTAACCCTCTGAACCCCCAGCAGTTTGTGGGTGCTTTTTTGCTGCTGTCACATTTTATAAAGTCCCACGCTTCTATGGAAACAGCACAACCATGGCTAGAAATGGACAAAACTCAAAAATGTGTTTGTTTTTTCCAGTATAACCAAATTATAAGGCTATAAACCATTAAAAAAAACAAAAGCTGAATTTCTTTGGGTATGTATTCACATAAATCGATACCAATACTGAAAATATACACTGATCAGCCACAACATTATGACCACTGACAGGTGAAGTGAATAACATTGATCATATTGGTACTATGTGGTGTTCTGATGGAAAACCATGGATTTTAACATCCATGTTGATGAGACTTAGACACACAAATAAACATTGTCCCACAACAAGCACACTCCCTCATGCAAATGGCAGTCCCAAATGTCACTGGCCTACCTCACAGGAAAATGCACCCCACCACATGGAAAATCCATCAAACAACCAGGAACATGTTGAGGAACATGACAATGGCCCAACATGTTGATTTGACCTCCAAACTTCCCACACCCCATTCTGATCAAGCATCAACAGGATGCAGTGGAACAAGTTGGATTGACAGAGACCCCACTGCACAAGCCAGAATACCCAAAGGATCCAGTGCCAACGTCTTGGTTCCAGACCCCATAGGACACCCTGAGAGGTCCTCTTGCCCATGTCCAATGGTTCAGAGCATTTTTGAGCACATAAGGTGGACCAACACAATAGTAGGCAGGTGGTCATAATGTTATGCCTGATTGATGTATAAGGTGGCTCTACATACTATAGATATTTTACTATTTCCATTTTCCATTTTTTTTCTGTACTTGTCTCTTATCTGCTCTGTGGAAGCACAACCTGCAGTTCATCCTAGTTTACCTGAAGAGTCCCTGAATTTTGGTCAAGGAGTGCAGAATTTTTAGTTTTCTGCAGAATCTGGTTCGTGCAAAGGATTTAGTTTTGGCAAATTTGTAAATGAGACATGTAGAATAAAGTGATTTTTATGTGATATCACAATTGTAAGTTTAAATGTGGGCAATTTTTCCAACACAACTGCATGGCACAGATGAGTAGTTCGAGGGCCATTGAAAAGTTAAAAATCCAACATTTTTTTTCTGTTATTAGTTCCTGGCACTGATTAATGTTATGATTTTTATATATCTAAAAAAAAAAGATAACATGCCTTTCAAACATGCCAGTGGCTCTCGGGGTTCTGAGTGTTAAGTCACATATTGTATGTGACTCAGGGATGCCCAACCCAGTTCACCAGTGTGGTTAAAGTGTTATGACAAATCTGCCACTTACACCATGAAAATCAATCTGCATGTTTTCACAGAATCCAAGAAGGAGTCGGTTCAGCTTGTGCTCGCTAAGACGGATTAAAGCTGATCTTCCACGGACTTTTGCTGCCACCAGGAAGGAGCAGCTATTGTAGCTTAATTGCTGAGACATGTTATTGAGAAAAAGGGTTTCCTTTAGCCGAGTGGTACCATTAAACTCCAGAGAGCCCTGCGCTCCTCTTTCTTAAAGGGATCTCAGAAATTGGAAGAGATCTGGCAAGTAACTGGAACATAAACAAAGCTGCAAGATGCATATTCATAAAAGAGTGTTCTCTGAAATAAAATGAGCGGCACACAGTCCTGATTTCAGAATCTTGACAAAAGAGGGGAGATAGGGATAATGAGTCCTAACAGAGTCAGGGAGCAAAACATTCTGCTGTGCTTATTTGCATGCATGGTGGAAAATGCAGACGGACATCAAGGGGTGGAAATACACAGAGAGAGGACACAGAGGAGGTTGGGAGGGAATGAAAAGAAAATAACACACAGGTAAGTAAAACTGGAAGAGCTGCCAGAGCGAAACAGGCAGCCTGGGAAAGAGGGAGAAGGGTGGTACAATGGAGACTGACACGTGGAGGAAGGAGGAAAGCTGTGGGCTGTTTATGGATGAAAATGCACTCCTGAATGTGTGGCTGCAGATGATAAAGACTGGTAATTAGTGCCTTATCTACTGTTAAGCAGACAAGTCCTTCACACTCAATCTGTGCACACATGAGCACGAAACACAAACCTTAATGCGCAAGATTTGAGACGCACGCAGAAAAACATCCCTAAAAGTCTCTAATCTCTAAAAGTATTTTCCATTTTGATCGAAAGGAACACCACTACGTTCTGCACTACTCTTAATACTTCCATATTTTCCTCATCTTGTTTTTAATCTCATCTATTTCTGCTCCAGATCTACGCAGGATCAGCTGCCGGGGAAACTTTTTTTTTTAGCTGTAAACCCGAGGAAGAAGACGGCCTGTGCTGGAAAAGATCACTCAGACATTTACGGGAAGCATGAATGTGTGTGTATACATACAGGTCCGAAGACAAACACGCACACAAACACAACGGTCATGACTGTGATTCTGATTGCTTGCAGATTGTCTCACAGTGTGCCTCTGTGTTTTCTCTGCAACTTTCTGTAACCATAAAAAGATATTAATGACAGTCTCGCAAAGTGAAGTTGGAGACAACCTTTTTCCCCTTCACACACACACACACATGCACACACACCGCTCTCTCTCTCCAAATTAACACTTCTAAAACACAGACATTCATGCCAGCAGTGAGAGGAAAAAGCTTGGCTACAGGTACAAATGAAGTCCCTGCGGGCCCCGCGGCCTCCCATCTGTTACTGTAATTCTCTGCATGCTCTTGTCAGCTCTCCATCGTCGCTGTTTTGCTCTCGTCGGGCATTGGTTTTGTGACAGAAGAACTTGCGCGATGAGGCCATTATTCGCAAAAAATACTGATTTGAACACTTGTCGTTCTTACCCTCCTTCAAAGATGCGAACGCGAGAAGGCTCGGTCTGCTTGGAGGTGGACGGTCCTTCCTCTTCCTTCGTCTCTTTAGTTTCCTCCTTTTCATGCTGGGGCTGATCCGTTACTTCGGTGAGGGTGCTTGGTGGGGTGGCATGTACCTACACTCAAGACACAGAGAAAAAATTCAAAACAACTTAAAATGAAGCGTTTCGCTGTGCTGTGTTCAGGGAGGATTACTTTAAAAATGTATTGCAACATAATTACAAATGACCTGCTGAAAAATGTCAGTAACCTAATGCAAGTATCACAATATTAAAGTGATGTAACTTGATTATTTTCCATTACTTTTGGTTTACCTCAATACCAAAAATTCAAATAGATACAGACAAGAGGGAAAATATATATTACTGCTGACTTTTACTTAGAAGCTTGTAGCTGACAACATTTAAAAAAAAATATTATCATTTACTAAATTATAAAAATGCATGTATAAAGATAATTTATGTAACTACAGGCATTTACAGCACCTTATAATGCATTTTTATTGTTACAAGGCTACCTGTTGCTATGTTTTGCAGGTTAATTTAATGAGTAGAGCAGTCAAGTTCTGTATGTAATTAAAGGACAATAATGTCACTACTGTCAATTTTCTGTAGTACGATTGTGAAATGGAAATTCTCTGTAATAAAACATCCGACATGACAAAAAAATAGTTTGACTTTAATAAAAAGACGAGACTTTTACTTAATATGCAGCTGTGATGAAGCTGTCTGTTAACCTGAGGACGACAACTTGTGTTTTAACTACAGCTTATGAACTGTGACTCTGTAACAGCTCACCTGTCTGGTAAAGGTAAAGCACACACTGTCCTGATCCATCCTGCCTACCTTTTAGGGATAATTTACAGTTCCAAGTATTTAATAAAGTTACTGCTGTTGTTCCACGTGTGTAAATGTGCACAAATCTCTCGCTCTTTTGTTTCTCTCTGACTTAACTGATATATATATGTAAAGATATATATATGTAACAGATGTAATGTTATAGAGCAAAGTGAATGTGGCAAAATTCTCATAAGTTTATATTCAAAATTCGGCTGAACTGCAGGCTGTGTTCACACAAAGCAGAAAGGAAACAAGTATGGAAATAAATAAGGCATTGGAATCAAATTAAAAACATAAAATCAATATGACATGATTAAAAAACAGTAAACAGAAGACCAAGTTTTCAGCAAGTTGGTAGAAGATACATTCAGCATGGTGAATACCTCTCTAGAGTTAATGTCCCAAGTAGTGTGAAAAATGTCAGTAAAGGTTGCAAAAATGCAAATAGTAAAATATCTATAGTATGTAGATTGCTTTTCCAGTACTGGCAACACCTGGCAGGGACTTGGAAAAAAATATAGATATTGATTCCAGGTTTTCTTTTTATTTCTGGTAAAACAAATAAAGAAATTTGACTTTTGCTTTTGCTGTTTTTAAGATTCACAGTATTACTACTTTGCTATGCTGCACAAAAGACACTTCAGAGTTTTCTCTACTTCTATTCACGGTTGAGCTGCTTCCGTAAAGGTGCAGGACTTCATATTGCAGTGAAAAAAAGTCCACAGTGAGAAAAAATGTGACATGAGTTCAGAGGGTTAAGTGTGTATTGTGTTTATGTTTACCTCTGACACACGTGGGGTCCTGCTACTCGCAGGGGCCAGTTTTCCCTTCGATGACGTTGGGGCCATGGCCATGGTGTATGTCTCTGTGCTGTGTTTTTGTTTGGAACACAGCAGAGACAAGGCCACCTTAGTGCTGAGGCCTGGCAAGTTGGGGTTGTGAGCACTGACGCTCCAGGTAGAATAAACCGAGGCTCGGGGGTCTCTCTGGGCAGACGGGTTGGGTTTGACATACTGCCGGTAGCACCAGTTGACTGTGGTGGAGGTGTGGAGGCTGGGGTACGAAGGTGTGCTTGGTCTCTCAATTCGCTCCTCCATAGTTGGCACCTCTTTCTTTTTTTGACTTGTCTTCTCAGTTGACTCCTTCTCCTCCTCCTCCTTTACATCCCTGTTAGTTTTCCTTGGTACTTGGTTCGGCTCCTCTTCCACTTTCACAGTTGTCACTTCTGCCCTGTCTGATTGTTTCCTTTCTCCTTCCAGTTTTTTCCCAGCGACTTTGCCTTCTTCTTCCTGTCCTACCTTTGTTTCTGCATCCTCCTCCTCTTCCTCCTCTCCTGCCTTAGGTTGCTCCCCCTCTTCTTCCTCTTTCACTCTTTTCTGGTGACGCTGGGCCTCTGTGCTGAGCTCCAGACTGGCTGCAGGAGAAAGCATGCGTTTGCTTCCTCCAGCCCCCAGCGGACCGTATCCTTCCCCAGAGCCTGAGGCCAGCTCTTTTGGCAGGGTCAGAGGAAGAAGGCTCTTGATGTCTGGGGAGGGGACCTTCAAGTACGTCCTTTGCAGCTTGTCCGGCTCCACCTGGCCCATAATGACCATCGCTGTGCAAGATGTTGGTTCCTGTGAGCGTGTGGAAGCCAGAATCTGGGACAGAGTGGTATACATGGCACTGGCATAGGTAGGTATATGTGTCTGTAGACGCACTGGCACTACAAGGGACACTACTGGCCTAAGCTGAGCCAGACATGTGGCAATGACTGGCCGGTGGTGGTCGTAGGAAATTGTTACAAGGGATTGATGGGTAGAAGACATGGAAGAGAGGGACGGTCTGCTCTCTGTAGCACGAAGGGCAGGAATATGTGTGGTAAGTCTCGGAGGACCAGGTAAGTACAAAGCCTGACTACCTTGAGTCCTTGAAGAGAACTGCAGAGGGACGAGAGGAGGAAGCTGATGGAGTGGTATTCCCAACCGTTCTGTCATGTGGATCTGTGTCGGGTGTATCTGTATCGGCGGAGATCCCGTGTGTGAATGCAAGAAGGCTCTATGGATGACATGGGAGGACAGTACTTCAGATATGGCTGTGGTGACAGGGAATAGCTGAGATAGTGGTGCAAGGGGGAACACTTGCTGGCTTCTGGGCTGCAGCGGGAGCACATCCTGAGAGGAAGGGAAGATTTGTGGCTGCAACAGCTGCAAGGCTTTTCCTGTAGCTTCCGGGCTGAACCGGGAGCTTACCTCAGAGGGGTAGAGAGGAGGATAGGTGGAGTGGGAAGGACCAGGCTTTGGGCTCTCTGCCCTGGACTCTTTGACCCCCACCTCCTGCTCAGGTTCACCTAAGGTAGCATGCTTCACAAGGAGACACTTTCTCCTTTCTTTCCAGGAGGATGCAGACTGCTGGGGTGACAGGGATCCATAGTCAAAAGATTTACTTCTATTCTCTGAGATCTGTTCTGATTGTTGTGGGCTTGCTGGGGTCTGCTCTGAGGCTGATCGCCTCATCTCCTTGTGGCTTTGGTGGTGTTGGTGAGAAGCGGATGGCACCATCAGCATTTGGGAGCTTTGGCTACCGGAAGCCCAGACGACTGGCTCGGATCTTGCTGTGTCCTCGAAAGAAGCAGAAACGCTTGAGATGTTGCTTTCTTGACTTGGGCTGCGAGGCAGAGACAGAGATTCAAAGCTAGACTCCCCAGAGGACTGGGCTGCTTCTGCAAGGCGGAGTCTTTTCTTCTTTGGTGGCAGCTTCTCTGCAGGGAGCTGGGCCAAAGTCTGGCTTCGCTGAGGCCAGTGGAACTCCTCTACTTTCTCTGCCTCCTAGGACAGATACATTTTTGATTAATTTAGCATCCTGCGTAAAATAAAGGGACACTGAATGCTCACCTGCTCAAAAATGCAGATTTAAAAAAGTGAAAATAAAAGAACTCAAAAAGGTTAGAAAACACATAGCCAAATGGCCCTTTAAATACTCATGTACCTTGGATGAGGATGCTGTCACTGGGGGTGACACAGATGGCATATCAGCATCAGGCTCCACAGTAACAAGGATCTCTGGCACTTGGATGTTTGGCTGGCGGATGAGGCGAGATGTAGAGGGTGATGGTTTTGGCTCGGGTTGTTGTGTTTGCTGACTCTCTCTGAGGTCTGGTCCCTGACTTTCCATTGATATGCTCTCCTGCTTCTCAAAAGAGCTAGTGTGTTGGATGACAGACACACCCTTCCTGTCCTGCTGCTGCTGTTGGTTTGGCTCAGTCTGTAAAGAAACACCTAGAGACAAACAGCAGAAAAAAACAAATTAGCTCTCGTTATATTATATTGGTTTAGTGCTTTTAAATGACAACATTTAGCTGGCCATGGATTTCATTTCCTTATCTACTGTGCAGTGTGATTTTACACAGTAGGTTTGCTTTTCTCTTCTGGTTGTTTTAAACTTTTGAACGCCAAGACCTGCTGGCGGCTTAGAAAGTCACACAAAAAAGTTACAGCATTATTCAGAAACTGTAAAAACAGAAAAGTGATTGAATGTTTAATTTTCCGATGGTTCTTGAACTAATCATCTGTGCCGTTTCATTAAATTAATACAATTAAATAGTTTATCAAATTACTCTACATGTCTTCTTTAAAAGTTTCCCTAACTGTATTCAGTAAAAAAAACAAAACAATTCCATGCATGAAGCCATTAGTGACTCAGCTGTGACTAACACACAATAAATGTAGTGACTTTTCAGCTGAACTACAGGCTGTGCATACGCAATGCATATAGGATACAATTAAATGAAAACAAACAAAACAAATGCCATTAGTAAAATATCAATAGAATGTAGAGTCAATCTTTGTAGAGTCATAGAATGTAGAGTAATCTCTGGGAGACATGGTGCCAGATTGGTAATATGTGTAAGCACTTGGAAAAATGTTGTACATATTGACTCCAAAAATCTTCAATTTTTGTAAAATACACAATCAAAGAAGTTAGAATTTTACTTTTTCTTTTTTATAATTGATGGCATTCTAACTGTGATGTTACTGCACAAAATATATTTTTGAGTTCTCTTTACAATCAGCAGTGGTTGTGCTGTTTCTGTAGAAAACTTTATAATGCAGTGAAAAATTAAACTGCTTGTAGTTCAAATTGTTAAAGCAATGACTTATTATGTTTCTATTTTTTCATAGCTATTCAGGTAACTCAGATGTTAAAAGAGGATCAAAAGGTCTTTAAAAAAGACTAATACTGTTTACATAGTATAATATTCAAATTTTATCTACTACTGCAGGGATACACAAACAAACCTGAGAGGGCCTGGCTATGTTCTGGTCTGCTTGGCACTGGAATGAGGCCTGCAGAGCTGCCTGACATGGCTACAGGTCCTGGGCTGGGAGGATCCTCCTCCAGACTCTCCTCTTTCCTCCTCTTCCTTACAGCCATGGCCAGCGCTCTGAACTTATAGTGCATCATCAGGGGGCGATCCTCCCTGCATGTTTTACTCGCATCCCTGCTCTCTTGTTCGTGTCCCAGACAGATGCCCCTGTGGGCCTCGTAGCCTTCACTGTATTGGAAGCGGGCCCCACATGCTGCACATTCAAACAGGCTGGGACTCTTCTGCTGCTGTTGTTGCTGTGGCTGTCTGGCTGGTTCAGTGCCTCTGGCTGAGGAGGAGGAGGTGGGACTGGCCTCTTCCAGCATGAGCTCAGCTCCCAGGGGAACTTCTATGGCAGGCTGGCGCCTGAGCATACGCTGGGCATGGCCAACTCTCATCTCTGCTACCACTGCTTGCTGTTCATCAAATGACTGGCAGAGGCGGTAACCTCTGGGAGACATGGTGCCAGAGGTGAAGGGCTCTCCTTGGCTGGTAGACGATGGCATTGAGTGGCTTCTAAGCAGAGGCACTGCTGACAGTTCCTGCGTACCTGAAGGATCTGCCTCGGGATTCTGGAGGTGTCTCAAACCACTGGGGCCTGCAACTTCTCCTTTGGGATCAAATGCGTATGGATCTTTAGGGGCAGCAAATTTGGGCGATTCCATGCTGCTCTTCCTGGACAGGGAGGAGCGTCGCGGCTTCACGCTGTCAATCTCGCTCGTGTCTACTACTGCTTCATTGATCGTGATGAGCTTGGTGATGTGTTCGATGACTTGGGTTTTGGGTACAGCAAAGGGAATGCTCTTTTCCTCAGTTCCTGAGGATGAGGAATGTGAAGAATGAGGCTGCTGCTGGTGGGGACTGCGCTGCTGCCCTCCCAGTCTTCCATATTTCCCGAGAATAATTTCTGCGTAGGTTTTGGCACTGGAACTGGGGGGGCTAACTTGAGACAGGTCAGTACTGCCTGATCCGGAGAAATATCCAGACTCTGTGCTGCCTTTACTGCCGGGGCCTAAAGAGGAAGATGAGGTGGAGAGGGAGGATGGAGGGTCATCTGGAGAAGCCATGGGGCCACGTTTCCTTTCACTAAGTCTCAGCGCCAGTCTTTGCTTGACAGCCTGGGAGTCTTCAGGTCTCTGGGTCTCCTCTGAGCCTCCCAGTCGCTCCTTACCGCCTTTCCTCTGCTGTCCAAGCATCTCCTTTTTTCTGTGTTGGCCCGTCTCCTCTTCAGACTCAGTGCTTTCTCCTTCTGTATGTTCCTCAGGATCTTCTCCAACACCACTGCCCTCTGGACCGCTCAAACTGGGCTCATCACGACTGGACGCCAGACCTGCTTTAATGCGATGGGCATGAGACTTGCGGTGCTTGTACAGGTTGCTCTTGGTCTTGAAAGAAAAGCCACAGGGGGCACAAGGGTAGGGTCTTTCTCCTGTATGGGAGCGTATGTGTTTCTGGAGAACGCTTGGCTTGGCACATGGACGGCCACAGAAAGTGCACACATATTTCCCTGGTTTTTGTGGTTTCTTCTCCCCCTTTTTGGGTGAACTGACCCCTTCTAATCCCTCTTGGCTGGCGTGAGACGGGTCACCCCGGGTGGAGGACGTAGAAGGGAGGGATGAGGTCGATGACGAAGCTGTCGACAGGAAGCTGCCTCCTGAGGGACCTGCGCTGTCTGAACGCTGCCATGCTACTGCTTGCTGCTGCTGTAATCGAAGCAGAAGGTCAGTACGTTTGGGCTGGCGGTTTTGCAAGCGGCCCAGGGCTCTGTGCACAGGACGAGGATTTGGGGGCTGCTGGGGCTGCTGAGGTGGACAAGACCCGAGTGAAGTATCAGCTGTCACATGCTGCTGCTCTTGCCTTCCAGAGCGCTCCCCATCAGCCGGACGGGTGGGCTCAGCCTCCATAGAGTGGGGAGGAGGCCTCACAGACACGTAACGAAAGGCTCCCTGAGCCTCATTGGTCTAACCGCATGGCAGCAGAGAGGTCAGAGGCAGGGGAACATCGACAGGCTGAGTTGTAAATCAAAATGGAGGACCTTTTTCAGTGTGGGCCAAAAGTTATTCAAGAGGACCAAATGAGGCATCATTAAAAGGTGCCCTGGAGCTGTATGGATGCAGGTAAACATGGATCATCTCTCTGTACAAAGCAGCTCTGCTTCTGTCTAGCCTCAGCCATCCTAACAGCCCTCCCAAGGTCTTCTCTGCGTCTCCTTTGTTGGTTGTCAAGAATGTTAGCTGTTCAGCTTCTGAATGGGTCTAAAAAAACACAGAAAGACAAGAAACAGTCACAAACTTGCAAACACATCAATACATTTATTACATACTCTAAAAAGGTTTTTGTCTGTAATGCTTTAAAAATATCCCTTCAATCTGTTTTTTTCTCTTCTTCACTTCGCAATAAAATCAGAAATAGGAAGGCTTTCTAAATAAAAGCAACAAAACAAAGAGTGGTAATAAAGAAAGGTCCTGCTCTGCTGACTTCAGTCAAAGCCAGAGCTCATTAGAGTGTACATAGAAACAGAAAACACAGTGAAGCCCATGAAGATGATTTCTTGACAGACTAAGGGTTTGCAAAAAGCCGAGAGAGAGATACTGGCAGAGCGGAAAGCCAAAATCATTAGTGTCTTATTATAAAACTCCATATTAAAAATTGCCTCCACAAATCATAATACGACAAATAGGGCTACATTTCTTGTTATAGTATTGAGTGAGGTCAGTGTTGTAATGAGACCATTTGCAAGGTAATTGCATCAGCGCCAAGTTATTGCTCTCATCCGTCCTCGCTTCAACTTTTATTAAGCTAGCGGGCAGCGCTTCAGAAGACGGAGGCACACCTACTGTAAATCTGTTTCGAAATGTTCGGTCGAGATGTTCTACTACTGTAAGATTTTCAAAAGGCACAGCGATCTGAGGACACGCTCATCTGGTAAACCGCACACTGTGTAAATACTTGTGAGTCTCCTCAAGAATTAAACAAAATTCCCTTCAAATTGAGACTGAAAACAGACATATCGCCATCACATCTGACCCGCTCTGCAGGAGTCAGAGCAGCTCGGGGCCAGACAGGCAACATCCACAGCAGAGGCACCAACAGAGGAGACCACAGTGTCAGGGCAAGGAGTCAAAACAAATGCTGGAAATATACCCTGTGCTTATCTGATCTGGCACTAAAGCTGAGGGGGGTAAATGGAAGGGGCTGTTTTCTAGTGGATAAGAAGACTTGCCAGCAGCAGTCCCTCACACTGTACTGCCACCAGGGTGCAGTGTTTATGAGGGGGGCTGCTGTGACAGGGTCCTGCGCAACCCTTTCTCAAGATGGATCTATTGGAATATTTCCCACTTACACACTACTAGAAAGCCGTGTTTATGGGGAGCAGCTGATCGCATAGAGATGGGCCTATGATGAAATCTCATCTTTTATCAAGATGTATGTTCTCTAATATTCCCCACTTACTACAAATCCTGCACTCCGTCTCAACTCGAGGCATGGGATTCTTGTACCGCGGCCAATCAAAACACATTCTCTGGATGGATGGGGCCAATCATAACATTTTCGCTGAGCAGCCATGCCCAACCGCTGACAGTCCCGGCACAGACTCATCCAGAGAGTCATTCACTGTTGAAGACATTGATACTACTTGCAGCTCCCCAACTCTGTCAGACTCTGGAGATCAGCTGAAGGAGGACGCTGTGTGTCTTCGCTTCGCAGCTGTAGACGGCACGCGTCCGCTCTAATGCTTCACACTGATACACAGCGAATGCAGAGACTGACTGAAAAGAGGTGGAAGTGTGCAGATTTCCTATAATATTAGAGATATGTGTGTAACGTAGGAGTTAAGACTGAATCAGTGGCTGAATAAACAGACCCAGCAGAACACTGCAGCTTAAGGTGCAGCAGTGGCAATGCAGTAATGATGGCTTTTTTTCTATAATGAGCTACACTTTTACTCTCTCCATATGTCTAAAAAAACAGCGCAGTCAGCCTTCATTAGAGCCAGTTTACAGTAGAACGGAATAGAAAGAGAAACGCTCTTCCTCTTGGAAACAACTTGACAGATCCTCGGCTCCATCTCCAGGTTTCCCCCCCACGTCTGCTAAGGGCCGATTATCTGTCCGGCGTGTGTTTTTTCGTGGGCAGGCCGGTCGCTTTGATTACAGCCGACTTTCAGCATCAACACGCAGCAATTACGCAGCAGAAACAAACCAAAACAACACCATTAAATTTTACTTTTCTATCTTCATTGCCCTGTCTTCCACCTCCTCAATGGTACACTGACTTTTGTACGCGGTGGCAGATTTGGCTGTCCCTGTCTTGAGATGCCGAGCTGGAGAGACTCATTACTCTCCAGCGCTACATGTAGATAAGTGAGGAGGGAATGCAGCTTAAAAAAACGAGTTATTCATCCGATCCTGACTGAAGGGTGTTGTTAGCAGGGCTGCACAGTACATCGTTTTAGCATCGATGGCG
This sequence comes from Dascyllus trimaculatus, assembly GCA_024666655.1. NCBI lineage: Eukaryota > Metazoa > Chordata > Actinopteri > Pomacentridae > Dascyllus > Dascyllus trimaculatus. The sequence continues at coordinate 10,374,405 of CM045451.1, read as the reverse complement.
CATGCAATGGGCAAAATGCAATGTGGAATTAACTCAAACACAACATGCCACAGATTTTTTTCACAGCTCGATACAAAAAGAAAACTTGCATGGTTCAGTGACTAATCTACAAGAGAAGTCTGTCTGCTAGAACATAGTTTACTCCGATTTATGGGTTTTTGGATACTTAAAAAAGAACTTCATTGACAGGATAGTTTATTGACATGAGCGAGGAACAGGAGAAAAAAAATAAAAAAGAAGATTTGGCTGCAAAAAGAAGCAAAACATCAGTTATGTGGTGGTATTTCAGCTACAAAAAGCATGATGTTGACAAAAAAACAGGTTCTCTGTCGGCAGGTTCTTGCAGTTGTTGCCACAAAATAAGGCAATTAATTTGTTTGACTGTTTAAATCATCGCTAAAAAGCTCTGTATGACGAGTGCAAAGTCAGATCTGAATACCATCTAAAGAAAAAATAAAGCATTTTGGATGTCATTGCCAGAGTTACACCATATGAAAAAGGTTCCATATGGCGCTTTCAGATTTTTTAAAAATAATTTTTCATTTTTCGATGCAGATGCCCTCCCCTACAGAACACCCAAGTCATTCTAGGATGATTTTTTTTACACTTAAGTAAGTAATCTGGTAAAAACCCTGATTATTTCATACTGTAATATCTATTTGTTGAACATCAAACAACCCTGGGTGTTACCCAATTTGAAATGACAACAAAAACAGTACATGAAAAAAGACGTTGAATAAAAGGAGTAAGAAAAAAGAAAAATGCAACTAATTCTAGATCTGCTGAAGGATGAAGCCGTGCATCGAAAATAGACGCACTGAGCAGGAGGGAAAAGCACAGAGAGTAAGATGAATTATCTCCCTCAGCCCTCCCTGTAATAAATGTCTTTGTTCAAGTAGTTGGTTATCAGAGTGTAAGTTTAATGATCTCAAGTATAGCTGTTGATGCAGCCCTTAAACAGGGCAATTAGAAGGTTTTAAGGTTGGGAACAGCGCTGCTTACATTATTCATGGCAGTCTAGACTGCCAGGTCTGAGTGGGGAAACACACAGTCAGAGCTTTGCCAGGAAGATGAGGGAAAGGAATGCCAGAGTCGAGCCTACATTAAGCCAAATACACACTCACACACACACACAGCCTACAGCACACGTACAGTACGACTCTCTCCAGACCAAAACCCACCAACACACAGCAGCATCAGATCAGCTCTGACAGATCTGTCCGACCAATCAGCTACAGTGTCCTGAGGTGACCCTGTAGCGCTTTGATGAGGGGTTTTCTTCCCTCATCATCTTCAAAGATGATTTCTTATCAATGGTGCCTTTTACAGCACTTCCATGTCTCAAATCAGTGACTTAGAGGTGATTATTCAAATAAAACCTGCAGTAAAACACACAGATGACATGTTCGTTTGTCTAATTTTACTCATGAGGGTGGAGAAACTCTATTTTTAGCCTAAGGTGAGGTTACACAGGGATTACCTTCTTGTGATCGGTGGTGTCAAATCATAACCTGTAAAATACTGATCTCGTAATGTGTAATGTTTTGAACAATTTACTGTTATTTTACAGATTATCCCATTTTTGTTCAATTACAGATAATATATATCATAATAGTGCAATCACAGAAAAATGAACCTTAATTTACATGTTGACGTGTCAAAGTCGTAAACATCCACATGAAAAATCTGTTTTGTTACAAATGATAGTTTATTTCTTTTACAATGTTTGACTGCAATACTATAGTGTGTTCACTGTATTTGAGTCAGCAAAAAATATTGCTATGTCACAATGACATACAGATATCTAGTAAAATCAGCAGAGAAAGTAGTAATTCACGTGATGACTAAAAAAAAAAAACACAAAACAGGCCAAAACCGGAAATAAGGCCTAATTTATAATCTGGGGTTTTATGTTGGGCTCTAAAATTACACACTTTTTTATTATTATATAGCATTTAAATCAGCAACAGGTATTGATTTTAAATATATTTGCTGTCGTTTGAAAAAAATGTATATAAAAGATTAAAAAATGTTACATAATTATTTAAACTGTTGTTTTACAGATTTCTTTTTGTAATTTTGTTAAATTACAGACAATAAATAATTAATGTATATTATTATAGTTAAAAAAAACAGAAAAAAGAAATGAATAATGTGCACATTAAAAATCTCTGTGCTCCAAAAAAAATAAAAAATAAAATGCAAATAATGTTCACACCAAAATGTATTTATTTTATTTATTTGTTATTTTGAAATGTTTGTCTGTCAAACTGCACTAATTGACTGTATTTAAATCGGCAAAAATATCATTATTTTGCTGTTATTTACACTTTTTTTTAGTTTCCCGCATTCTTTCTTATATTATTCATTCTTATATTTTTTCTACCCCCTTGATGCAAGATTTTGATTTTTTTTACAGAATATTTTTGAACAGTGTAACCAATGGACTAATATATATTCTTAACACAACAAACTGCAAACCTTCCACCATCTTTACTCCGTTCTGAATCACTGTATGAGAACTCATAGAAGAGTCTCATCGCGTATTCAGCGATTTGTTGTGCAAACTGCGCCTCAAATGTGATTAACGACTGGTCCGCAGAGACGAGCAGACAGAGCGAGTGAGGAATGTGTGCAGAGTGTGTGTGTGTGTGTGTGTGTTCACATGCAGCGGGGCTTTGTCAGCAGAAACAGGCACTGATGCAGGTACCCGAGGGAGTCCTGACACACGGAAGAGCAAACACACACACACACCCACGCCCACGTGCTGTCACACACCGTCACACACCGCCTCCCTCCCATCATCTCTGCTGTGTCTATTAGCACTCGTGCTTCTAAAGCCTGTAAAACAAACATGCAAGCGGCTGCAGGAGCTTTTGCATCAGGTTTTTTTTTGCGGTTGAAACTTCATTATCATTCCCACGGGAGAGCACCGCTGGCAGCGTTGATTTCCTCATCAATACCCTGACGTGCAGCTGGTAATGACGGATAAAAATATGGGCTAAACATTAAGTTACCTCGTGCCCTGAGAACAGATAAAGCATCTTAAGTGCTTTTTAAAAAATCTGCTGTCATTCCCCCTCCCTCTCTCCAAACACATCTCTCTCCCCATTCTCTCTCTCACTGGCGGTAGCCTGGTGTAGGTTCCCATGGAAACCAGCCTACTCTGAGCAACGGCAGATGGAGAGGGAGCTGGAGGTCTAAATTTATCTCCCAGCATCCTCTCTGACTACAGACGCACCCTGGCAGCAGGAAGTGAGGAGGGGAACTGCTTGGCCTCTGCATGCATTGACAAGCTGGCATGACCCTTGACATCTAACCCGCTTCGAAGGGCCGATACCACTGCGAAATCTCAATGAAGCAACTCTGCATTCGGCACAGTGCGGGGAAGGCTCTGCAGCGTTTCCCCAAAGTGTAACGTAAACGGAAAGTTGAATCGCCCAAAAACAGCTGTCAATCAACCCCAGGCCCCCAAATCCTAGACGGTAACACAAACCAATCAGAGAACCACAGGAACATAGCTTGATAGAAATTACTGGAAAAAAAAACAGACGCCGGATGGAGCAGAAAACCTCAGAGGGTAAGACTCACATAGGGACACCGCTGAGGAGAACGCCGCCTGACGAGAAACACCACATACCAGAGTAACTCGCTCACTCGCCTCTCTGTGCGGGATGCATCGGGATCGCTGCACCTCCGAGGCAGGAGGAGGGTGTAGAGAGGGATTTCACGGGGCTTTGATAAGACTGGCAGTTCACAGCTGTCGCAGTGTTCATTCTGATTAAACACGAGGCGGTGAACTGCAGGTCAATACCGGTCTTTAAATCAAACACGAGGGAGCTCAGCTGGGTAATGCACACCTCCACGGATCAGAGTTTTAATGACATCCCTGCTCCACTTTGGGGTGACACAATCAACTGTAGAAAACAAGCTGACCACAACTTGGGCTAAACTGATGGGTCATCTGTCAGTTTATTCAGAAATCATCCTTTTTCAGAGTTTGTCAGCTTCAATTAAAGGAATGAATTCGCCTTTGATTGGAAAGGTGCTTTAACTTTACACAATCTAGCCTGAAAAAGAACTAAATCCACACTTTTTCCTTAACCTTTTGATGAAAGCAGTCATGCCTGAAGTGTCCTGAAGCGCTGAAAAGGAAACTCTCACTAATCAGATTCTGGTATACGTCTGAATAGCTCAGTGACACCCTCTGATATGCTCAGCATCTCAGGTATGTGACAGAGAGTCTTCGACATCCTCGTAAACTTAAATCCTTGAACTCAATGGATCAAACTTTCACACATACGCAGACACTTTCCCGGCAGATGAAACAATAACTAAACAACTCATTCGCTGTAGCTGACTAGGAAAGTGATAATAAAGAGGAAACGAGAAGGAGGGAGGAAGACTGAGGTGAGAGAGGAAGACGGATGGATTGAAATAAGACAGAAAGAGAGACAGAGAGTGAGTGGGGTGCAGAGAGAGAGAGAGAGAGAGAGAGAGAGAGAGAGAGAGAGAGAGAGAGAGAGGGAGAGAGAGAGAGTTTAGATTACCTGACAGAGCAGTCTGGTCTTCCCCCTCAGAGACGCTTCACAGGCACTGTGAGACAAGCAGGGAGAGCCAGAGAGTGAGAGCGGATATGACTGTTTGAGTGGGTGTGTTGCCGAGAGAGAGCGAGAGAGAGAGGGAGGGAGAGAGGGAGAGTGAAAGGGAGGCTGGGGGTGAGGTAAAAAAAAGAGGAGCCATGGAGAAAGAGGGAGAGAGGAAGACACTAAATGAATGTTTCCACTGTAAAGGGAGGAGGAGGGAGAATCGACTCGTACGGCATCGCTAAAAAATCTCTGAAACCGCAGTGATACTGTCAGTTTAGTGCCAATGCAGCCAAAGTGCAAAAAACCAGGACGGCGAAACCAAAACATCCAGGACAGGATTTGCTGTTTCTTTAAGCACATTCAGCCGCTGTGGCACGCTGCCGACAGACAGGATTACAAACAGGTCTTACATGGGGTTTTCCCCTCTGCAACACAGAACCCTGGAGGCGATTCCTCGCAATTATCGCCTCCTTATCAGGCAGAGTGGTGTCATTGTAGCGGGAGGTGGAGTGGGAAAAAAAAGCACCTGAGTGACAAACCCCCTCTTTTGCCTACATGTCTAAATCTTCCAGCTCCAGCTCCCGAACGCCACTGTGCTGCATCTGTAAATGAATTCCAGAGTGGCATCCATTCAAGCAAGCCCCCGCATTACGCAGAGCTCAGGCTAGGCCTATCAGCGGTGCAACACGAGCGAGGGAGAGAGAAACAGAAAGAGAAAGAGAGAATTGAGAATGAACGGAGGTCCTGCTGTTCCATAGAGCTTTGCCTCACTGGCAGAGCACAGGAAGCGTGAGTCACACACTCTAAAATAAACACACTCGCACAGCGACGAGCCGGCACACAGAATGAGCGGATGGCTGGGCTGCTGATCAGAGGGCAGGCGGAGGGAACATGGATCCATACAGGCCGGCAACACGTGGAGGCCTGGTGGGGCTCACAGCCAGATGACGGGATGAGTCTAAACAGGAGAGCACGACTCTCTCCACCTCTAATTGTTCAATTTGTTTGCCTTTCCACACACCTATTGTCATTTTTTGCTTCCTTCCCCACGTGCTCTTCTTCCTGGATCGTCCACACCATCCTTTCTTCCCTCTTGTTTTATTTGCTCCCAGTCAATAGCAGTGTTGTTCAGCACTCGGTGATTACCCCTGGCTCAGTGTGGCCGATGGCTGTAGGACGGCGCTGGCCTGATGCTGGGGGCTCCTCTCGCAGGCTGCTTGGCTTCGCAGGCCGAGGCACTGCATTGTGTCCTCCTGAATGTGCTCATTGTGGCCCTTTAACAGCGCGCACCTTCTATACTGTACTTCCCTGTGAGGGACCTTCACCCATCCGTCATCCCTTTGTCCTCTGTTCCTCAGACTGAGGGGTTCTGACGGGAAGGTGTGGGGCGGAGGGCAGAGGCCTGGGGGAACAAAACTGCCACTGTGGCGATGACTGACAGGAAAGTCGCTCTGCGCATTAGCAGAGGCCGGGGAGGCAGCCTGGTTAGCGGCTAAAGAGAGGGAAAGCTAAGCCGTGCACATGACAAAATGGGAAGTGCAACAATTGTGAAGGTATGACAGTAAGCTTTCAGTGCATTATAATAAATGGAAACCATATGCGACTCAGTGGCCCAAAGCATGTCAGACTTACAGTATGCAAAGTCATTCTCATTTACAGTAAATGGAAACAAGGGCTCCCCTGTGGTCTGGTCGCACACCTCCCTACTGTATATAACATAATGTAGAGACAAGCAACACCTAAAATGCAAACATCCTGCTTTCTTAAGAAACTTCATGCTGTTTTGGAGCAGCCACAGACTATAATTTAGACCAAATGAGTGGTTTGCGCATTTACAGACAACCATACAGATGACATATTTTTGGACTTTTACCCCATAAACTGCAGACACAGGCAGTAAAGTGGGCAAATATGGGAGTATTTGGAGAGGGTTTTCTCTGTTCTGAGGGCAGATTATTTCAGACATGTGGTCTTCCAGTAAACTGACCCCCTCTGTCCTTATGACTGTGGTATTATGATAGAAATGAGATCCATTTAAAGAGGGAGCCTACCTAGAGTATGAAAGCCACTGTGATTTGGGGTTGCTCTACCTGTTTGTGTTTTTATTTGGAGAAAAACCGGCGGCAAAGACGACACATGGACAGCTGTGTCAAGCAACGGCATCACCACTTCATTCTCACCCTTCACCTCAGTATAGAACTTGAATGGATTTTAAAATAACTTGCATGACACAAAGTTTGAGCTCAGCTGTTTCGTCTGATAAAAGATCATGAGAAGTGAAACATCTGTTAGTGGTCGGGACCGTCAAGCACCAGGAAACAGCATTAATGAACAGATCAGTGGGTATTTTTCGGCTGAGGTCATATATAGTCATGTTAAACATTTTAAAATGTTTTTAGAACCTTCCTTTCCTCTGTGTTAACAGGTTTTTCTGGGAAACCTTTAAACTCTATGAACCCTCGACTATTTTCAGAGTAACTTCACTACCTTAACTTATAACAGCTACATCTTGTTTTTTTTAGAACAATCTCAGCTGTTCAGATCCTCCATCATTTAATAGGACTTGGAGGTTTTTTATATTTGCCTTTATATGAAACCGCTATGTTTTTACATGTGCCTCACTCTAAAATGCTGACAATATAGATATCTTTTCATAATTATGTGGAGGAGATTGTCTGGAATCTGGCAATATCAGAACCACAATGTGAGAAAGATATGTGCTTAGTGCGTAAATAACATCATTATTCACTGATGTGTTCACATACAGTAGCCTACGTGCAGAGGAGTCAAACCAGGCAAATCCCAACACGCATAACTGCAAAGCTCTTGCTGTGATATGATCTCTATGCAGTGATTAACATATCTGTGCAATGATGAGTTCATGAGTAATGAAGCAAAAGTGTGGAGACGTCAAATCTGCAGAAGGTTCAATCTGATGTAAATTTAAACTGATCTTTTTCTCCGTGACACTTTGTCACGCAGACGAGGAACTAGCAGCGGTGCAAAGGTCAAGTTGTCTGTTTTCCTTTGACATGCGCTGCAACAAAGACGTCAAGAGCAATTCAATCAAGACGAAGGGATGTGAATTCTGACGCAAAGTACCACCGTTGAGCTCCGAGGGCCAATTTAAAATCCCTTCATTCAATAAAGCAGCCAAGGGCATCAGTTAACGTCCATTTCTAAACACAAACAGCCAAGAAGCTACAAAATGTAACATAAAACTAGAAAATGACTCAAGACATTTTGAGTGCTTAGAGATGACACAGTGGCAAAACAATGGCAGACATTCTAAAAATCCAATGAAAAACCAAAATAAGGTGTCTAAGTAAAGTTTTGTGCCACCAAAGCAGCTTCAGTGCATCTTGGCATCGATTCTACAAACTTCTTAACTCAACTGGAGAGATGAAGCATCATTTTTCCAAAAGACATCCCCCTTATTTGGTGTTTTGATGACAGTGTCTGACATGTCTGTCCAAAACTTCCTTGAGATCTGGTCACTGCGACGATGGAGTATGCACATCATTTTGATCCTCGTGGAACCATTCACTCAAATCCTCTAGCCCTTGTGATGGGGACATTGTCATCCTGGAAGACACCATTCCCAACAGGAAATGTTTCATCATAGGAGAAAGGGATTTGCAGTGACGCTACCCACTAATGGGACAAGTGGACCCAAACCACGCTAGTAAAATGCCTCCTACAGCGCCGGATTCCCTCACTGTTGGGGTCAAGGGGTCAGATTTGTTGTTTTATTTGTTACCTGTCTATATAGAAGTGTTATTCAAGTGTTTTTATATAACTTTTATTTAGAAAAGCCACCCTATTAAGATATTGTTCAGCTACGTCAGAGGGTAAATATGCCTATCAGTGTTCCGAATGGTGCTACCCAAATCGCATAAGGAGACTGCTGTGATGGAGACTCAATAACTGTTTACAAATGGGAACGTTAGCACGCACTTTCTCACAGCCTCCCCAGGAGCGCATTCAAAGTGTGACACGACAAGTGCCAGAATAGAGAGAAGTTCACATCTTGGCTACAGTCTCACTGCCACGTAGCCGTTCGAATGTCTGTCTCAAACTTCGAGAAACTGTCAGACACGGCGCCCCAATTCTGACGTGGCGACAACGTGGGCGGCTGCAGAGAGCATCCAACAAATAGTTCTGTTGGAGTAAACTGGCACCAATACCCCAATAACATTGTTGTGCTGTAAACAGAAAGTTAAAAAAGTAGATCAGAGCTGATGCAACAGAACCAAAGATATCTTCCTTTACAAAGGAAGGTCTACATTACAATTTGCAACTCAACCACCAGCAGTTCAGTTGGAGATTTGTTATGTTGGCTAATGCCGCCTCAAACAAAATGTTGGGTTAAATCAATAAATACTGTATTTCATCAGAGAATAAACCATTATAAAGGTCTAATGTGGTGCCAAATTTCTGCACAACTGCTTTAGATATTGTGTCTTATTTGTTAGCGTTTTCAAGGCATTGAGGTTCAACAACCAGATCTAGTAGTGTCTTAGCACAAACCCAACCCAAGGAGCTTGTGGAAAACGTTCCCTGCATGCAACCAACTGGCCAGCTAATGGAGCTGAGCATGCTAGTCTTTTGTTAATACCAATCAATATGTACCAGCAGCAGATGCGACATCTGATCCTGTAAAACACTGAAAGACTGGCCTCTCTGTTTCCCTCGCCAGTTTTTTTTTTATGATCTGGGAGTTCTCTGCCTCTCTTTTTGTCTGTTCCTCACAAATCCCTCTTCGCAGCCACTCTCTCCCCATCCATATAGCTCTCCATTTTAGCCACACAACACACTCATTATCTTTTCCTTTTCCATGGTGCTGAAGCATTAATAAGCACTGCTGTCTACATATGCGGCAAAGTAAACTTTATATTACGGGGAAGGCTACCAGGAAATCATGTCTCCAGGGTTGCTGTGGGTAGTGATTATAGAAAGTGGCCTGGCTCTGAGTAAAGTCCCTGATTGGTAAGTGATACCATACACAGAGGTAGTGTATCATTAGCAATTTGTGATGCTACTGTAAACCCAGCTGTTGGTTATACAGTATTAAGTCTTTGGAAACAGGTTTAATTCATGCCTCAAAGGCAAAAAATGGCCATCCTGACATGAAGCTGTTACATTACAGACAGCAGTGATGAACAAAGAGGCTGGGAGTTACTGTAACAGAGAGCACAAGTGTCTGTCAAAGAAACGTTCATCTGCCTTTGGACGGCTCGACATCAAAACGCAGCACGAGTGGTGGTGTGCAAATGAAACACAAGAGTGACAAAGCATTGGTGGGGGGTTAGGAGGGTGGGGAAGGCGGGAGCGGATAAATATAGAAAGAGGAACTGACATTTTCAAAAGCTGTCCTCCCTGTGCCCACAAGTTTCAGTGATGCGTGGATGTCAAGATCAGAGCGCACATTCTCCCACGCAGCTTACTGTAGCCGTCGTTCACCGTCGGCCGCTAAGTATCTGCTCTCTCAGGCATGGAGTGAACTCAGAAACCAAACGGGTTCGAGGCAAACCTGTGATGAGCTGATGAGATGTCAGATAGTACTCGTTACCATCGAGAAAATCTGGTCATCTGGTAGGTTAAAAAGTTTGAAGATGGTCTAACTGTAGCGTTCTACTTTCTACATTCTGGTCAATGACATCTGTGTGTATTTTGACCTGTTATCTATCTTTCTGTAAAGTCACCCATGTGGATTGCTCCCCAGTGATGGGAAAGCCTATGCTAGTTCCTCTTTTTGCAGCTGCTGCGCTGCATCCTGTGTGAAGCTGCAGCACATCGCCCTGCAAGCTCCATGCACAGCCCCGGCGCCATGCCTTATCTGCACATCTCAGTAACCTGTTACTATGTTAATTCGAGCTGTTAGGCGGGAACTGCTGGCGCTTTTACTGCCGCCTGCACAAACACAGGCACAAGGGAAAGAGTCAACAGGTTGAACCTCTGAGCCTGAGTGTGTTCAAACATGGGGATAAGGCCGCAGGATGGATCAACACGGCCTCCGTCCCCGCCTTCCTCCTCTCCTGGCTTGGCACAGGGGGCATCCTTCTGATCAGGGAGTTTAGTCAAAGCCAAGGCCGGGCCGAGTAATTGCAACCCACAGTGACAAACAACTCCATTCAGCCTAAGTGTCGGTTTACAGTTTACTCTCCCTCCTCCGCCGCGAGCCCCTGCTGCCCATTCTGCTCAGTGCCACGCTGCATTAGTGGCCCGTCAACAGAGACTCTCCTGACGCATCAACGCCTCGTCAGCCGCCCTTCAAACCCGACGCACTTATATACAAACGCCATGTGCCGTAACCCATCTGTTTGTGTGTTTGTGTCTCTGAGAGTGGAGGTGTGTGTGAGTGCATGTGTTCGGCAGAGAGAGGGAAAGAGTGCGAGACAGAGAATAACAAGACAGAGGAGAAGAACAGCATGTGCAAATGCGTAGGAGAAAGGCAGAGACGTGGAGAGAGGAGGCTCTTGTATATGGTCATTTCATGTCTTCACCACATGCCTATGGTCTGCCTGCCATCCCAGAACATCCTTTAAAAGGCTGTGCGCGGCGTTCAGCCTCTGTATCTTCAGACTGCAGCTCCAGGGCTGAATAAGACAGTTCATCAATCACACACAGCAATCAAGACAAAAAGGCAAACAGTGCCTTTAGTAAATCAGTGTGTTTGTGTGGAGTTGTAAATGCTGAATCTGCAGAACACATGTCAGCCATAAACTGCACCGAAGGTTGCTTACTGCATATGCATCCTGTAGGTTTTTTGTGTTTCTCTGAAATAATTATGGACATCAATAAAAAGACGGGATCTGGTTCTTGATTTTAGTTGCTGTGCTTTTCATAACAGACGCACAATCACTAACATCCCTGAACCTTAATGCTCCTAATATTTCCTCTGACTGCACCCTTGAAAGCTGGGTTAAACTGCAACACTGTATTTTCTCTCTTACCTCCATGGTGTCTAGTTTTTCATAGATAGTGAGATGTCTGCTTCAAACTGCCATCCCAAAACGATGGAGGTGCATCACATGAACTGATCAGAATATTACATACATTGCTTCAGAAAGAGAAATGCAAAGCCGCATGACATCACACGATAAAAACATAAAAGTATAAAGAACCAGATCTTAAGATGAAACAAGATAAAGTAATGACAATGATAACCATCGGTTAAGAAAAGCCTAATGATAAAGTGAGTTTTAAGAGATTTAAAAGGCAGGTAGTTCCACAGCTAAGGTGCCAGAACACAAACACTTGCAAACCATTAGTAAAGACCCACCGGAGGATCTCAAGCAACGATCAGGCTCATAAGGAGTTAGCAGATGTAGACCAAACCATTCAAGGCTTTAAAGTACCCTCTAGGTCATTGATTAAACCTCTAAAAACTCACCTCTGTGTATAAAAGTTACATATTTAGAAGTTTTCCCATGAAAATAATCCTCTCCAACATAAAGTGGCTTGGATGTAACTCTACACCGTTGCTTCACTTAACTTATACGTTATCTTACCATTCAATAAGCGCATATTCAGCAGGGACCTCCCCCACCTTTTTAGTGGGCTCACTAGGCTGCTATCAACCCATTTAATCACAGCAGAGATGCAATTTTGCACTTGCAAAGAGAAACGAAACGACCACATTTGGAGGCTGGAGGAGATGGGGGCAATGTAAGTCACCAAGGTTTCACCCTTGAGAAGCCGGTGCAAGTCCCGGCTCTGACCATTCTTAAAGAACTATTTTATGACTCGAGTTTCGTTTTGAGTCTTGCTTTGCTGTTTTTCACTCAGTGTTTACTTGCGTTTCCTGTCAGCATTTGGTTACGCAACAAGACTGCATGGTTAGGTTCCAAAAAGATGTTGTCCCGGGTGGTGACTTCCACCGGAGATTTTGCTTGCACCTGTTCACATGATCAACATTCACTGCATTTTGTGGTTACTTCCTGTTTATCAGTGATCTTAATACATGATAACACACCTACTAGAAGGTGGAGATGGTCCCTACTGGCCCACATGTTTTGGAATGGTTAAATGAGTCATTTAATGGACTGATAACATCTCAACTGGATGACTTCTTCCACTAAGCCGTGCAGATCTATAAAGCTCCTGCCTTTCTTAATGCACCACTCGCTGTAGCTTCAGCACACCAGCTCACCTCTAACTCTGCTCAAACATTGGAAAAGAAGAACAATAATGATACAGAAAGTTCCAGCCTGCAAACTGACAAGATTCGTTCCTTAGGTTTGTTATAAAAGAAACCCCTAAACACTGAATTTGTGGGTTTTCAAGGTGAAAATGCTCAATTATAGCATTGACGGCTTATTTTGCTCATTAAAACACCACATGGGGCATGTTCACAAAGTTAAAAAACAGTTGTTTCATGAAGGGATCTTTTAAAATGACCAAAAACATCTTAAAACCAAATCCAAACCACTGAAAACAAAAATCACCTCCACTGCACTGACTAAGGTGGAAGCTAAAAAATCTCAGAGCCAGATATCGCTAAACCTGGGAATATAAAAGCAAAACTTTCTGCCCTGATTGATACTAGAGTGATTTTTTCAGTTACCTGAATAAAACAGGCTTTCAAGTAGCTTCAAATTAACATACATCATCATAAAGGCCTGTTTGTCAATGTCATATAAACGTTCTGTATCTGTTTGCTCCAGCACTCCATTGAAGCCGAGGGAGTATTAAAACCCAGAATGCCATGGTTAATCAAAGGGGGGATTTTAGATGTGTTGCTGATTATTTCATCTTGACATAATTATTTGTTTGGAAAGCTTGTGATTTTCACTGGAATTCAAATAGAATCCCGTCTAGCTACAAAGTGGACGAAAGTTAGGTCCACTGGAGATTTAATGAAACCAAACATGCTAAATCATCATGTCGCTTTCACTGGGCTCATCTTATCGCTATAATAACAGTTGTCAAGTACAGAGAGCTAAAGAAACACAGCCTTACTGTGCTGTAAATACAAGGTCGAGAAGGATTAACGTGACAAGATCAGTGTCAATACTTGCAGGCTGCCTAGTTACACAGTGGCGGTGACAAGCAAACACTCACTGGTGTCCAATTTCTTTGCCAAAAGTCAAGTTTGCTACTACTTACTGCAAGTAGAGGTGGTTGCTGTAAGTAGAGCCTATTTTTAACGACAAAGACTATGTAAGACCTACATGTCCAAAATTCTTTATATCCACACCAGGTTTTGACCAACAGGGTTATTCTGGCTGAAATTGCCAAAAATAAGTGACAAAAGACAGTAAGACATTGTGCTACAGATGTTATTTGATGCTTTTTCTTTCTTATTTTCTTTTTTTTTTTTTTTTAGCAATTTCTCTGTTTTAGTTGCATTTTTCTAAAAACTGACAAAATTCTTCATACCTCTTGAAATTGCTGCAGATTTTTAGAAAAAATACATCTATATCACTCCAAATAGTCCTGGTAATTTATAACATGTTCTAAAGCATTCTAATACATGATAAACTGTTCTCTCGTCAGTTACCAGTCAATTGCAAGTCATGACTAAAACCAGTAAGCTGCTGTTAGAGTCCATAACAGAGAGAGCTGCACATTGTGGCTGCTCACAAAACGAGGAAAGGTGATAAAGTCATAGTCAAGTGTTTTAAGTGAAAGTGCAATCAAAATGTACAAGGAGTTCAACACTGTGAAAAATCTCAAAGGGTGAGGTAGGAATCAAAAGATAAGTGCAGAAGAATGGTAGTGGGAAAGGCCAAGAACGGTCCAAGATGCACAACCAAGACTATCCCAATGAACGTGAGCAGTTCTGGTACCAACATGTCAGTCAGACACTCCAACAGACCAAGAACAAGGCCAATCAAGGAGGACTCCACTTTTCCAAGACTACTAAAGCTCATCTAATCTTTGCAAAAGCGCATGTGGACAAAGCTCTTGGTCATCAGATAAGATTAAAATGGAGTTGGAAACAGGGATGAGGAAGAAGCATACCATCCTCACAGTCAAGCACAGTGGTGGGAACGTGATGGTCTGGGGGTGTTTTTCAACCGATGGACAACTTTGTCAAAACAGCATCAAGACAAACGAAAGATTACATTAAGATTCTAGAGGAAAAAATAAAGCAGTCTGCAGAATTAAAACTCGGATCTTTTCAAGAAGACAATGATCTGAAACAATATGAAGATGTTGGAGCAGCTCAGCCAGACCTGAATCCATCCAGAATCTGTGGAGGAACTGAAGACCAGAGTGACGGAGAGGAAGCCTTCAACCTTCACCAAAGAGGAACAAAATCCCAGTGGAGACATGAAAAGAGCTTGTTGGCAATCATAAGAACAGTTTGATTGATGTTGGCTGCAAATCAAGGCCTTGTACTCAATAGTAAGAGTGTGTATGAATAGATTTGCACGTAGCACTGTTAGTAAAAAACGAACAACAAACCATCTTTTGTCACTTGTTCATGTCATTTCCAGCCAGAAGAGACCCTTTGGTCAAATACAAATTCCCTATAAATCAGAATTTTAAGTGGGTACAAATAATATGGGTGCTAACTGTACCTGTGCTGTAAGCCAAGCATGGCCCAGTCTACTGCAAACCAACTGGCCCACTTTGCATTAGCAGACGGACAGAAATGTGTCACCGGCTGCACTCATTGTTGCTGGGAGGTGCAGTCTAGTCGGGCCACTGGGGAAGGCCACACGCAAAACTACACTGTCTGGCTCCAGGGTAAAGCACCAAACCCATATGACTGCTTTTCACAGTGTATATGACACACTCATTACAGATATACAGTTTTCCCTCCCCTGACCACCCAAACCGTTCAAATTGCTCGGGAAGGTAATCGAGCCCCAAAGGTCACGTGACCCACGATGGGGGAATTAGCGGCACACTCCTCCAGCTGTCATCGCCTCGCGAAGATCTGGTTCAGGAGAAACCCGACTCCCAAAAGCCAAGTCACCACCTTCTCCTCTCCTCTCCCACCCTCCCCTCCTCTCCCACCATCCCACTCGTCTTCAGAGCTGCATCCTCCTGCCTGTGAGCCTGATCATTTGAATACAAAGCAGAGAAACAAAGATGTCCTTAAAATAGAGATGCTGTCTGCGGCGTGCTTTCAAAGAAGCACACTGCAGAGACGGAGCGAGGAAACTCAGAGAGGGAGAGAAAAAAATAACAGAGAAGGAAGAGAGAAAGGCAGCAAGATGAACAGGCTTGTAGAGAGAAAGTGAGACAGTGTATTGATGTTGGATAGGTGGCTGGATACATTGATTTCCTGTTAGTTCTGGCCTGGTTACGTACGGCTGATTTGTCATCCAATATAGGTTGAAGCACTGTCTCCGAACATGCTCCGAGCTTCACTCTGTATCGATGTGCACACGAAGGATCATTACCGCTGAGAACGTTTCCCCATCGGGAATGTTTACTGTAAGAGCTTTCTCTCCTGCCAGGTTACTAGATATTACTGCAATCTCACTGTAACCTCGGGTACGTGATTTGCACACCTCAGGACTGCAGATTCAAGCTGGGGCATGGTGATGCTAATTAGCCACTACGACGGAGAAAACACCAGCTATGAGTTCTGATTTGATGATATCCGGCAGTAAAGTAGCCAATAAAATACACACTTGAAACCACATTAAATTAATACTGCCAACCAGAAATCACCTCAACTCGCCACAATCCTTCTTCAGGCACTTAAGAGCTGCATGTCAGTTTTATCTACCCTTCGATAGATTAAAACGACGAGGAAAATGTTTAAAAACCGCTCATCTCCAACATTTCTGGGCTTTTTCTGTGTCTTTTGTTTTCTGAACTGAATGAGCCACCTGACACAGTATGTTGCCCTGGTTTCAGAAAAGCAAGATCATCAGGCATGACGCAAAGCTCAGCCTCTCACATCTAATTGTTTAGAGGCAGGTAGTCACAGGGGAATAGAAGCTGAACATGCCAACGTGACATGAGGAGCAGAGGAAGA
Source organism: Dascyllus trimaculatus (assembly GCA_024666655.1). Classification (NCBI taxonomy): domain Eukaryota; kingdom Metazoa; phylum Chordata; class Actinopteri; family Pomacentridae; genus Dascyllus; species Dascyllus trimaculatus. The sequence goes on along the minus strand of CM045451.1, from coordinate 10,357,869 downwards.
GGTGAGTTTCAGTGGAGGTGCTGGGAGAAATCAATGGACACAGTTCAGTTCATGCACTAAAATGTACTATATGAGTCTTTAAATGATGTTTTTTTGTTCGGCAAAGACACAAGTTGCAGAAGCTTTTTTGACTCCGTAGATTAGATGGATGAACAGGGACAGGGCCCCTATAAATAGCAACCAATCGGAGATCCCCCCTGGGTGTCATGGACAGGGCCTTGACACTGGTGGCGGAGGAGGTGAAGCCGCGATGCAGCTCACACTGTAACGAGCAGTGAGAGACGAAGCAAGTAAGGTGCTTTAAATGATCGCTGGATGATAGGGAAGCATGAAGTAACCGGATAATAACTGAGAGGTGGAGCTCAGCGTAATAAGCCGACAGTTGTCTTGCTGCTTGAACATGTGCTAAAAGCTTTATTTATTCCCTTTCTGGCAGTGGATTAGATGAAAAGATGATAGCACTCTCATATCTTCCCCATTAAATAAAATGCTACAGCTTAGTTAGCTCTGCTAGGACCGGCTCAGTGGATTCCACCTGCATTTCAGTAACTCTATAGCTCACTCATTAACTAATTAACCCTCTGAATCCCAAGCAGTTTCTCTTTTTTTTTGCTGCTGTCACATTTTTACTCACTTTGGGCTCATTTTTAACTGAAATAAAAAGTCCTGCACATGTATGAAAAGACAATCACGGCTAGAAGTAGACAGAACTCAAAAATGTCTGTTTAAAATATAAAATGCCAATAATGATAAATGATTGTAGAAATGCAGAATCTACGCTATTGATGGATTTTTTGACTCAACCCGCTTTTACAACCTGCTGATAATTTGCTTTTCTGTGCATGTTTTTTGTGTCATGCTGCATTTGTTTTATTGATCAAGTACATTTTATTTTCCTCTTAATCTCTCTTTGTTGTTTGGTATTTGCTCTGTGTTAACAAAGCCTGTAGTTCAACCGAATTTTTACCACGTGACTGTTGGTCGCAGCTGAGTCAAACATGGTTTCTCGGTTCAGATTTATTTTTTTCTTATTTTTAAATTCATTTTCTTTATTATTATAATATAGGTTCTGGTGCTAAGATTTTTTTTTTTGACAAATTTCGGAAATAAAGTGATTTTTGATGAAATATCACAATTTTAAGTTTATATTTGGTTATTTTTCCTATTAAAAAAACTGCATATCACACATGATATGTTCACAGACACTCAGAAAACTGAAAATGTAACTATTTTTAAGCTTCTTGCTATAATACATGGTGCAATTTGTGTAATTTTATTTTTTTAAAAAGCTATCACAGAGCTTTCCAAAGCAGGATAATACAACAAAGAGGCAAAAAATCATCTGGCTTTTTGATACAGACAAAAACAAAGGACAACACATAAAAACAGCAGTGTTAAAAAGCACAAATAATATTGGAAGAAAGCACAACTCATTTGGTTTTGTTAGTGTTGCACAGAGACAGGCTAGTTTCCCCATGTTTCCAGTCTCGGTGCTAAGCTAAGCTGGCCTGCTGAATTTTACAGCCTTTTACGTAACGGACAGATATGAAAGTGGTATTAATCCTCTCGAACTCTTCAGCAGGAGGCCAATAAGTGTATTTTTCAAACTGTCAAACTCCTCTAATCCTGAAAAGTAGCCTGAAAATATGCAACATCAATCTGGTATTCATGTAACACGTGACGGCAAACCGACATGTTTTTACTTCTCTGTGGGTACTGGCGTTTGGATCATTGAGAAAGTCAGCACAGGAACACACTTTTATGCATCCCAGGATGGGTTTTCACTGGTAGCTGATGGAATTTCAATAGTTTTTACGGCTTTGAATTCACTGCCTCTGTGGTCAGTGAGCTGCAGTTCATCCTGCTCCAGTGGATTCAGCTGTGCCTGGAGAACGCATCTATTTTATGGATCTCCGAGAAAACACAACACAAGTTCTGCAAGTTTTTGATATTACTGTGCAGAAAATGAAAAAGCAGTTTCTTATTTTGCTATATAACCTTTACAAGTTTACAGCGTGATGTGACTTCACGTGATTTATTACTTTGCTAATGTAACAGTAAACTGATGAGAACTACAGTCATGTTTGCCCAACTAATAATATCTAGAAGAACATGGGTTTTTTAAAAAGATACTTCTTTGATTTCTTCAGGCATCCAGTTCCTCTACATTCCTTTCATAATTAAACACAGTCACACTGCGTGCAGTATGATCAACAAGATACTAAAGGTTATTGATTGCCTGAAAACCTGACCGATGAGGGAAACTTTGATAGTGAATGCAGTTAATAAGTTTGTCAGCTGTGCTTTCTTGTGGTCCTGACCTAGTTTAGTTAGATGGTTTTGTTGACACAGGGAAAATAAAGCGGTTAATTCCATTTCCTACACAATATTTTAAAGAAAATAACACTAAAAAAACTAATGTAGAATATGACATTGATAATATCAATGTCATACCAAACATCAAACAGCACACCAATGTGCATTTGCAAAATCTACATCAGATGGACTGACAACAGGATTTTCTGGCAGGATGGAAACTTGTTTAGAGACCATGTAGAAAGCTGATGAAGAAGCCATAAGCCAGAACCCATGAAATTTAAACAAATGGCAAGACGTGCCCTCCGGTGAGCAGCTAAACTGAGAGTGAAAATCTAATCTAAAGACTGAGAAAATCTAATCGAGCCACTCGCAAGTCGGCTAACTTTCATTACAGAAGCAGTCTGACTACAAAAAAACTCAAAACTGTACCATCTGAACAAATGAAACAAAGTGAAGGAAGTGAAAAAAAATTAGCTTCACAACTGTGGTTTGTGATATCGGAGATGGATTTTACAGTCAGGCACACATTTAGTATATATGCATGCAGACAAATAGCTTATATTCAAATGCACACAATGCACAATACTCAAAACACAAACTGACATACATACAAGCACAGTCACATTAGCCAGGTCCTGCCAGCCCACAGTTTTCATTTTACTCATTGTGGTCTGGCCAGTCTTAGTAGGTGTTTGGTTGAAAGAGGCGTCATTTCACTGTGCAAAAGATGATTAACGCGCCTCGCCTTCGCTCTGAACCTCAACATGAACCTTTCTTCTGGCGGGGGTTTTCGCTGGTGTAAAACAAAGGTTTATCAAAATTGATGGCCTCTAAAAAATTACGCTGATTATCATACATGAACAAGGCTTTTAAATCTGTGGTTGTGAGCCACTACAGTTTAAAGTATGATACTTTTTAAGTTAGTAAATGATTTAGTGAGAAAAAATATACAACAAAGTTAGCCAAGTCGACTTAATTTGAGCATGTGCAACCTGACTGACTCCCACCTAAAGGACACTATGCACATCTATAAAATATCAACACACCCGAAAGGATACCCTTTATCATCTATTTCATTCTGAGTGGTATTATAATGTACAAAATGAACAGTATGCTGTATTGAAGGAGTCTTGAAACTACTGAGACCATAAACTCATCAGGAAAATGTTTTCTGAGCTAATAAATGAAGAGAGAAGTAGGGTCATTTTCTCATAGACCTTTATATACGTCAAATTTCTTTTTGCAGCCAAAAGAGTCGCACCCTGCTGGCTGTTAGATATAATGCAGGTTTACTTGACACAAAGTACAGCCGAGGTTGATGCCATTAGTTGCGCAGGTAGCGGGTCACAATCCAAGTAATTAGACAAATTACTGTTTTACGTGATGATAACACTACAGGAAAAACCAAAGTCATTCAAATCTATTCTCCAGGGACCATGAATCATTTTAGACAATTTCACATCGATCCATCCAACAATTAAGATGTTTTATCCAAAAGCAAAAATGCCAAACTCAAATGGTGGCACAAGATTATTGCCAGAGTCAGTGGGATTCATCATTTGGCAGACTACAAATGTAAATGTCTGCACAAAATTTCATGGCAATTCATCCAGATGAGATATTCCAGTCTGAGCCAAAGTGACTGACTGAGCAACCAACATAAAGGACCTCACTGCCATCCACAGAGCCATTCTCTGGCTAAAATTTACAGACACCGGATGGAGTATAAATGTAAATACATGAATAAATATCACCTTGAGACCAAAGTACCAGTCTGGCTTCAGGTCGATAACATCTTTGTACAGCTTTGTTTGATGGCACACGGACAAAAGTAGCAAAGACTTGGCAAATGAGAGGCAGAACACAATCAAACACGCTGTTTCGCCATGAAAAACTGCACCGAGGATAATCAGATAACACTGTAGTTACAGAGAAAAGCAATAAACAGTGCATTACATAGATTGATGGGATGAAACCCTCGATACTCTCTACGCCAGAAACTACAGCTTCTGATGAAAAAACAAGTTTCCAACCCGGCCGGTGCAAACAACAGCCAACCTATGACTTGTGTCCCCGCGACGCCGATAACTACATGACCAATCCTGCAAGCAAAAACACACAACAATGACCAATGAAAGAATGACTGTTGCTGGCTAAGCAACGGGGACAGCTCGAGCTCACAAGACCAGAGAGACCATCCATCTCCAGGCTGACAAAGAAACATTATACCTTCACACTGACTAAAATCTACTGTGGAATCTGGCTTGAGAAGTTTACATTCTTATTACGTTGCTTGTCGTAGAGCCAATTTTGAAATCATGCGCTCACACACGGCATCTTTTTTTTCCCTCATATACCTTGCCTCAGTGTGTTTTTGTGCTATTTTGCTCAGAGAAAAATTGATTTCTCCACTCCACACCCTCCTCCCTCTCTCCAAAACTCTCACTAGGGTTTCTCCTGATCTCCCTCTTCTGTGTAATTTCGGCACTCCCACAGTAATGGACACCCTACTCCGGGGCAGTGAGTGGGAATCCAGGCCTGCCACTCCAACTACTGTACTCACAAAGAATCTTAATTAGCCTCTCGGATACCTACTACCCTCGTACTACTAAAACTCTGAGGCTATTGAGACAGAAAGGAGAGGAGAAGGTCCTGGAGATCAAGGAGAAAAGGGAGTCGGGGGAGCTGAGCCCTCTGTCTCTTCAGCTGGTCACATGCTACCAACCATGCACCTTCTGCTCTCCCTATGGATGTGGGTGTCAGAGTGAAATATGGCATCCAGCCCGGAGCCAAAGATGCATCGGGAGCACCATGTGTCCGCCCTATCGTCCGTCCTTCTCCATCCGCCTTCCCTGGCTCCTGTCAATCAGCTGACACGGGGGCGTCATGGGTGCTCCTTGGAGGACGAGAGCGGTGCCATTAAGCATATTAGAGTTGCAGCGTGTTGATGAAAAACCAAAGTCTGCAGCGACTATAGCTGGGGTTGCTCCCTAGCACTGTGCTGACAGTGCAACGCTGGGAGAAAAAAAGAGGAGGTGGGGGACTACCTAGGTGCAAAACACTGGCACTGCTGACTGTTTGAGGTTGTTGAGGACAGCAGTGTTACATAATAAAAACCACCGTAACACCTTAGACTGAGGAAGAGCTTCCTACAGCATTCTCTGCCTTTCTCTCGAAAATATGCTCCCCTGTCTTCTGCAGTCCTCAGTTAATCCTAAATTATGATTTATTGTGTCCAGTTAATTTAATTTTACTGTAAAGCGCCTCTAGCTGAACACGTGCTGGGGCATGCTGCAAGTCATTTCACCCTGTAAAGGATAAGCAGTGCTGGGGAGTGACAGAATACGTGTATATATATTTTGAATATGAGTAAGCAAGTTGGTTACAGTCATATTTAAATAGGCAGTAATCAGAATACGCTCTTAAAATCAATATATTGATTTTTAAAGTCTGTGTTACAGTGATACTTAAAAGGCATCATTAATTTCCCATAAGATTGCTTTAAAATGAAGACAGTGAATCACAGCTAGGATAGGAATACATTTCTGTCCTGGAGATTCAAGCATATTTTCCAATTCATAGAGAGAGATCATAATGTTACTGTGCAATCTAGCCCTGCATTCCAGGAAAAAACTGCTTTCCGTGTCCAATGACTCCCCAAGAAACACCTTCAGTTAAGCTTTATTTGTGAATATTTACTGGTCAAATTGCCTACCTAGTGACCTCCATACTTAAACGAATTGCTAGCTGACTGCAAATCAGTCAGTTTGCATCGTCATTGTAGAGACTACGCTGCTATTTCTAGTTAATGAAAAACCATAGTGGAAACCAGCCAGTTTACAACATGCATATGTCCTATACTTCTGCGGAGTTCTTTCTATTAAACAATGTGGTCATTGTAGGATTTCTGTTTTAGCTTCCTGAAGACATTTCACCAAGGTATGTATTCTCCCCCTCCCCAAATCATATGGTTTAGAGTCCATTAACAGCCCGAGATTCACAGATGTGAATTGTTGGGGAACTGCCTGGTGAGGGACCTCAGGACTGCATCATAAGTACTTGATAAGTGGTGTCATAGACTCCCTCCTCTATTTAGACACAACAGTTACAGTTTAACATATAATAAATGGCTTCTTTCACTCATTTTTAAGTCTTATCTGTCTCAGAATGTGGACACCAATGTCCTCAAAGAAGTGTCCCTTATCTTTTAGATGCACATAGGCTGCTGGATTTTGTCCTGATGAACTGTGATTTGGGGTGAGAATAAATATCTAGAACTCTCCACCAGCTAGCCAGAACAAAGAAAGCCTTTTGCATGAGACGTCAAACATGAAACAAAACAAGAGAGGTTTCAACTGAAAGGTTTAGGATTAGTATGACCCGTGTGACTGAGAATCTACACAGAATCCAAACAAAACAGCCCATGGCTTCTGTGTTTACTTATAGTTTGCATTTCTACAGCAAGTGCTACGATGCAAAACTAATGTACGTATGCAAATACCCATGTAATAATAAAGTCTTAAAATATGCCACTTACCAAGTTAACAATCTGATGTAATGCATTAAAATGACATTTAAGGGCATGTATTTTGTAATGAATGGAGAGGTACATTTTAAAAGTATACCTCCCGCACCCAGAATAAGACTTGGAACTTGGATAGGTGTATAAATGGATGGATACATTTTACGGGCAGGATTTTCACGTGTTAGCCTCAACTATTTACCTTCACTCCACCTTTTTCATCAACTTCGCCCACAACCCTCCCCATCTCATCCATCTTTGCTCCCCAAAAGCCGATGACAACCCTGCAGTAGAGAATAAACATGTAGCCCTATGATGAGCGGCACGCACTTTTTTTCCCCCGTCATCTGTTTATTTTCTCAATCACGCTGGGTGAGCCTGTGTCAGCAGCTCTGGGGTTTTGCTCTGGCAGGAGGCGGGAGGGGAGGGAAGGGGAGGGAAGGGAGGATCCTCTCCTGGGGTGAAGAAGTTTGACGAGGAAGCACGGCACACACTAGGTTGTGTGTACGAACGCTACTGAAAGATACCCAGTGACCATTGGAGAGAGAAATGCCGGAGCTATCCATTTTCTCTACTTCCATTGATACCTTCCAGAACAGAAGGATTCGCTCTGAGAGGCACCATCACCTGACCATTCATCTTTGACTGCTAATCCACCGTGGCAGCGTGACAAATGTGACATGAGATTACTCTACTAAGGCTGCAGTGCATTGTGGAGATGATTCAGCTACTGTCATGCCTTTTGTTTGAATCTGAAGCTGCTGGATGAACTTGTCTCATCGAAGATTATTAGGCTTTTCAGGCCGACACCCAAATCAATCTCAGGAGAGTCAGGAAAACATAACATTAGACTAACATTAGAAGCAGTTTAGTAGGAGTGGAACCAGCATTTTGTCACAGCGAACAGTTTTAAGGACCACAGACGACCGCAACAGTGTGGTCGTCTACAGCTAAAAACAAGTCCAATGAAGCAACAATCAGGAGCAGTCAGACAAACAAGCCAACTGTTGTTCCAGATTAGCTCCCTGCTTAATTTGGAGGTAAAACCAGATGTGAACATGCTTAAAATGCTACTAGTAATTACTCAATGAACAGGAAAACACACATGCAGTTTCGGATATAGTTTCCTTAATGCATGACAGAAATGATCAATCAATCATCAGAATAGTTGTCGGTTATCTTCCAATTAATAAACTAATGTTTCGACGATAAACCAAAGCTTTTCACTGTCTTAGTCTCATTTAAAAGATGTGGATCACGGGAATAAACCTCATTATTGCATCATGCTTCTTCTCCCTTTCAGTCATATTTGCTCCTTTCAAAGTCTCCGTCTTTGTAAAAAAATTTACTGTCAAATCGGGACATTCCTTCCTGTTTGCATGAATTGCATGAATGAGCCAAGTATATCTCGCCGAATCATTTCCCAGAAATATTTGTCAAGAGAACCTGTGAGAAGGTGTGCAAAGTTCCCTTGAAAAATAAAACAACCAGGAAGGCTTTTGTTTTTCACTATCTCTTGCAATAATTGCAAGCAATGGAAAACCTTTCTCTTGCTTTTGCATGGTGTGAATGTAGTGCAGGGAGATATATGTCTGGCAGTGCTAGATTAGAATATGACAGGCACCTTGAGTTGAAGCACAGTGCCAGCCTGTCTTCTGTCTAGACTCAGCTAGGAAAGTTGTCTGTAGGAATGCTCATGCAAATATTGACCTTCAATTAGGTGAAACAGACGCCCTCGCTTAGGGGCCGCAATATGTAGGCATCAGCAAAAACATTGTACACATAAACAGTTGCAGAATATATGTATATATATATATATATATATATATAAACATGCAGCGAGTGTACACAAATGCATCTTGTGTAAATACGCCTTCATTTGCAGTGTGAGCTGACATCAAATGGAAGACAAGTGCAAGACCTGAAGCCTTTTAAAAGGTAGTTTTAACCTCAAACAGGATGTCAGCGCAGCGTCAGTAGGTCGCACAACCGCAACAAAAATTAACGGTTTGTGCTCACACAACACACACAGACCAAAATCTGTTGAGTTTTGTACCCTTTAATGGGGTGAGGAGCAAGTGACCTTCCCAGCTGATGGCAGTCGACCACACTCCTGCATAATTAACAGCATCTAAAATGAGGTGTTCTTTATATGACCTTACCTGACAATGTTAGGGCACAGCTTGCCTACAGAGACCGTGCTAAATAACAAATATGCATGCGTGCAACCAGCAGCACACGCACAAAACATTTTTTATTTCATTTTTTTTTATATACCACCGCATTCAGCAATGATTTATTGGATCATACATAAAAAAGGAGCGTGCCTCAGAGCTCCCCGCAAGCCAACACACTTCATAGCATGAAGCCACGCCAGGTAAGAGAGTGTTCCTCAAGGCTGAACATGGTACTGTGACGGCCAAGGAGGTGGCCTTTGATTGGTAGGCTGGTTTTCTACTTGGTCCTGTTTGCAGGAAGCTGGGCGGTTCCCAAATAGGGTCGTATCATTCAGGCAACCAGGTCCACCTGTGGCTCTTTAAAAGGGCCTGATTGCTGCCTCCTCACGCTCTGCTCCACTCCTGCCCTGGCCACCATGCTGACTCCTATTTGGTTTGGTTTGCTTACTCTACACATGCACTCATCACCTGCACTTTCAACACAACTGCATACACACTGACTTACACTTACACGTTATCTTTATTTAATAAATATTGTTAAACCGTTGCTTTTGGTGTGGTCTCCCTCTTTTGTTGCTACTTTTGAGCCAGAGTAGTAACAAGTGGGGGCTCGTGACCGGAGACAAAACCTGGTTTGTGGGTGAGTTTGCTACAATACTTATTTGTCAAATTTGGTTGAGTCTTGGTTTAGTATTGTGTTTAACCTCAGTTTTGTGGAGATCACACATTGTTAAGTTGAGTCAGATTTGTTGCAATATTTCTTTTTGTGGGGTTAGTGTTTGTGTTTAGTTTGGAGCTGCTGGGTTGGCCATGGGTTGGAGCAGATTTAGTGGCAGACCTCCATGTTTTCTTGTTTGATTTTTTGAAGCCAATGATTTTTGTTTTTGATAGTTTGTGAAGCACATGTCGGAATTGGGGCTTCCTTTTGTAGGTTGCAGGGGCGTTTGCTCTTTTGGCAACGCCTGTATTTATTTAAGTCACAGGGAAGCGGTTGGTGTTCACCGTGCAGGTTACCTGTGCGGTGTTCTCGGGGGCACCTCCGTGGGATTCCCACTGGTTTTGCGTGCATAATTACCCACCGCAGATCTGTGTGAAGACTAGGGCTGAGTTTAGTTAGTTTTTGGTCAGGTAGTAAGCGGGGGAGCCTCAGTTCATAGTGCTATTTTGCTTTTTCAGTGTTTTCATTATGGCTTCAGTGGAAAGTTTTGTTCAATCGCCATCAGAAGAGCTGCTAAATAGTTGTACAAAAGACCAACTTTTACAGCTAGTTGAACATTATGGCATTGATGTTGGAGACAGAAAGTTAAAAGATGAAATTAAGTTGTGTTTAAGGTCTGTTTTGGTTCATAAAGGGGTCTTGCCAGGGAAAAGTAATGTAACTGTAAATGAAACTGATTCTTGTTCTTTAACGTTTGAACAACAAAAAGAGTTACTTATGTTAGAAATGGAGAAAGAAAAGATGGCCATGGAGCAGATGAGAATTACACTCGAGAGGGAGAGAGTTCAGTTGGAGCAGGACAGGTTGAAAATGGCTGCTTCTGAAAGTCCTAGTCCAAGGAGAGAGTTTGATTTGGTGTCCAATTTGCGCCTTGTCCCAAGGTTTGATGAAGGTGATCCGGATACATTTTTTTCACTTTTCGAGCGGGTAGCTAATTCAAGAGGCTGGCCCGATGCTGAACGGGTTGTTATGTTGCAGTCAGTCTTTACAGGGAAGGCTCAAGCAGCATATTCTGCTCTAAGTGAAAGGGAGAGTCGAGTTTACAAAACGGTAAAAGAGGCTGTCTTAAAAGCTTATGAGTTAGTTCCAGAGGCCTATAGACAGAGGTTCAGGTCATGGAGGAAAGGTGAAAAGCAGTCCCATGTTGAGTTTGCCAGGGATCTGTGTAAACATTTCAATAGGTGGTGCTCTGCTCGAGAAGTTACTTCTTATGAGGAACTTTGTGACCTGATCTTACTTGAACAGTTTATTGACTGTGTTCCACCTGAAGTTGCGACTCACATCACTGAGCGAGGGGTAAGTACTGTTTCTGAGGCAGCTACCATAGCTGATGAGTATGTTTTGGCACACAAAGGGAAGAGTAGGAGAAACTATCCCACAGATTTTGGTACGGCTAGACCAGTAAATAATTCAAAGTTTACCAGATTTGAGTCTACTAGACCTAATCGTTTTTCAAAGTCCTTAAGTTCTGATGAGCTGTGTAACTATTGCCATGAAAGGGGTCATTGGAAGACTGAATGCCCTGTCTTAAGAAGCAAAGGTGGACATTTCAGTGCTAAAAATGTTAAACCTGCTGCATTTACAGCAGTAGCCAGAAGGAAAGCGTCTTCAGTCTCAGATGCTAAGGCTAAAAACTACCCTGGCTTTGAAGCCTTTGTTTCAAATGGTTTTGTGTCCCTTGGTGCTAATGACTGTAAAGTACCAGTAAAGATTTTGAGAGATACAGGAGCAACAGATTCATTCATTCGAGCTCCAGTGTTACCATTTTCAGAGGAGACTGATACAGGTGACTGTGTCATAGTTAGAGGTGTCAGTCTGGTGCCACTGAGTGCTCCGTTGCATAAAGTTTTCCTGACTTGTGGCCTTGTTGAAGGAGACGTCCACATTGCAGTTAGGCCAGCTCTACCAATAGATGGCATTGATGTAATTTTGGGTAATGATTTAGCTGGTGACCGTGTTTGGGCATCTGGGTGTCCTGTCAAACTTTCAGCTCAAGTAAAGGAACCAGATGACTGTCAGCAGAACTTTCCAGAGGTGTTTACAGCTTGTGCTGTCACCAGGGCCATGACAAAGGCTAAGTTGGACACTTCTAATGAAGATTGTGATCTCAAAGTTGACTTTGATTTACCTGAGTGTTTTTCTGTCTCTCAGCAGGAGTTGGTCACTGAACAGAAAGCAGATGCATCCTTGAGTGAACTGTTTGACCAAGTGCAGCCCACTCAAGACGCAAAAAGTTCAGCATCTGGGTATTTTCTACAGGATGAGGTACTGGTTAGGAAGTGGATTCCTCAAGGAATGGATCTCCTGGGAACTCCAGTTTTTCAAATTGTCGTGCCTACCAAATTTAGAGACAAAGTGTTATCTTGCTCTCACGACCAAACAGGCCATTTAGGAGTTAAAAAAACTTACAGTCATATTCTCCGTTATTTCTTTTGGCCTCGTCTGAAACGTGACGTTGCAGCTTATATCAAGACCTGTCACACATGTCAAATCACAGGCAAACCAAACCAGTCCATTAAGCCTGCACCGCTCCGACCAATACCTGCAATAAAAAATCCTTTTGAACACTTGATAATTGACTGTGTTGGGCCTCTGCCAAAGTCGAAGTCTGGTTCACAGTATCTGTTGACGGTGATGTGTTTGGTTACTCGCTATCCAGCTGCATATGCCTTACGCAATATAACTGCTAAGTCTATTGTCAAGGCGCTAACTCAGTTCATAGCCATATTTGGTATACCAAAGATCATCCAAAGTGACCAGGGATCAAATTTCTCATCGCACCTGTTTTCCCAAGTTCTAGAACAACTTAACATAAAGCACAATCAGGCCTCAGCATACCATGCACAGAGCCAAGGAGCTTTAGAGAGATTTCATCAAACTCTAAAATCACTGTTGCGCTCCTATTGTACAGAGTTGAGTAAAGATTGGGAAGAGGGTTTGCCGTGGTTACTTCTAGCAGCTCGAGAGGTTTGTCAAGAGAGTACTGGTTTCAGTCCAAATGACCTAGTTTTTGGCCATAAAGTCCGGGGTCCATTGGCAGTACTCCGTGATAGTTGGGGCACAGATGAAACTCCGTCTAATCTGTTAGACTATGTCAATGGTTTTCGCCATCGTCTCTATACAGCAGGACAGTTGGCTAAACAAAAGTTGGTTAAAGCTCAGAACAAAATGAAAACGCTGTATGATAGACATTCTGAGAAGCGACAGTTCAGTGAGGGGGATCAAGTTTTGGCATTGTTGCCAGTTGTGGGGTCACCATTTCAGGCAAAGTTTCATGGTCCATACACTGTTGTGAAACGGCTGTCAGAACTTAACTATCTAATTGCAACTCCTGATAGGAAAAAGAGACAGCAACTTTGCCATATTAACCTCTTAAAACCCTATTTTGTTAGAGAACCTTTGCAGGGCAAGTCTGAGACTTCTGTTGGGGCTACTGTTTTGACTGCTTGTGAGGTACATCAGTCAACTGTTCATGGGGGGGAGGAAGTGGCAATGCCAGATGAAGCTGTGCTTTGTGGTCGTTTAAAAAATTCAGAAACATTGGAAAAGTTGGATTCACTACTTGCCCATTTGCCAAGTGGAAAAGCTGAACAGTTAGCTGAGCTAATCAGAGATTACCCTTCCTTGTTTGGAGATACACCCACTAGGACCAATTTGATAGAGCATGACATTGATGTGGGTGATGCCAAGCCAATCCGCCAGAGATTTTTCCGTGTCTCAGGGGAAAAGCAGAAGGTCATTGACAAAGAGGTAAAGTACATGCTTGATAATAATCTTGCTGTTCACTCTGCTTCCAGCTGGGCGTCCCCCTGCCTGATCACGCAGAAGTCGGACAAGTCGCCACGTATGTGCACAGACTTTCGCAAAGTTAATGTGGTTACAAAACCTGACTCGTATCCGTTGCCCCGGGTTGAGGACTGTGTTGACCAGGTAGGAAGTGCTCAGTTTGTGAGCAAGCTGGACCTTCTCAAGGGGTATTGGCAAGTGCCTTTAACCCCGAGAGCACAGGAAATCTCCGCGTTTATTACTCCGTCTGGGCTGTATTCATATACAGTTATGGGGTTTGGCCTAAGAAATGCCCCAGCAACATTTCAACGGTTAATGAATCGCGTCATAAGTGGGTTGAAGGGATGTGCTGTCTATTTAGACGATGTCATCGTGTACAGTAATACTTGGGATGACCATTTAAACCAGATTCGGGCCTTGTTTGATCGTTTGGTTCACGGTAATCTTACGCTAAACTTGGCTAAGTGTGACTTTGCAAAGGCTACCGTAACCTACTTAGGCAAAGTTGTAGGGCAGGGTCAAGTTCGACCTGTGATGGCCAAGGTCACAGCAGTTTCTCAGTTTCCTGTTCCTACCACGAAGAAGGAGCTCATGAGATTTTTGGGTCTCGTGGGTTATTATCGTTGTTTTTGTCGCAACTTTTCAAGTGTTGTCGCCCCTCTAACTGATTTGCTTAAATCCAAAGCAAAATTTGTATGGTCAGCAGCTTGTCAGCAAGCTTTTGAGGAGGTTAAGGCACTCCTTTGTTCAGCCTCTGTTTTGCTTGCTCCCCAGTTCGATCAACCATTCAAGCTTCATGTTGATGCCAGCCATGTAGGAGCTGGAGCGGTGTTGTTACAAGCAGATGAGCGTGGAGTTGACCGCCCTGTTAGCTTCTTCTCCAAAAAGTTTAACTCGCATCAGCTCAACTACTCAGTCATTGAAAAAGAAGCACTTGCTCTCATTTTGGCATTACAACATTTTCGAGTGTACATTGAATCTGGAACTTCTCTCACTGTTTATTCTGATCACAACCCCTTAACATTCCTAAATTCCCTCCAAAACCCAAACCAGAGGCTAATGCGTTGGGCTTTATTTTTGCAGCCTTATCATTTAGATATTCAGCACATTAAAGGCAAAGATAATGTGCTGGCCGATGCTCTGTCTCGTGCCCCTCTATAAACCTGTTCTTTTGTCCCTCTTTATAGTCTCTTCTCTCCTCGTAATTTGCTCCTAGGCGCCAAGGTTGCTGAGGTTGGGGTTGGTGGACTTAAAGATGGAGACTTGGAATCGTCGGGGCCGGACATCACCTCTGATTTGTGTATAATGTACATTTTTAAAGTGTACCAGGGTAGACCCTGGTCTTCTGGGGGGGAGTGTGACGGCCAAGGAGGTGGCCTTTGATTGGTAGGCTGGTTTTCTACTTGGTCCTGTTTGCAGGAAGCTGGGCGGTTCCCAAATAGGGTCGTATCATTCAGGCAACCAGGTCCACCTTCATTTGCAGTGTGAGCTGACATCAAATGGAAGACAAGTGCAAGACCTGAAGCCTTTTAAAAGGTAGTTTTAACCTCAAACAGGATGTCAGCGCAGCGTCAGTAGGTCGCACAACCGCAACAAAAATTAACGGTTTGTGCTCACACAACACACACAGACCAAAATCTGTTGAGTTTTGTACCCTTTAATGGGGTGAGGAGCAAGTGACCTTCCCAGCTGATGGCAGTCGACCACACTCCTGCATAATTAACAGCATCTAAAATGAGGTGTTCTTTATATGACCTTACCTGACAATGTTAGGGCACAGCTTGCCTACAGAGACCGTGCTAAATAACAAATATGCATGCGTGCAACCAGCAGCACACGCACAAAACATTTTTTATTTCATTTTTTTTTATATACCACCGCATTCAGCAATGATTTATTGGATCATACATAAAAAAGGAGCGTGCCTCAGAGCTCCCCGCAAGCCAACACACTTCATAGCATGAAGCCACGCCAGGTAAGAGAGTGTTCCTCAAGGCTGAACATGGTACACAGCAGACTGACAGCACCGTGAGACAGACAAAACAAATCTGGGATTCTACTGAAGGCTGCTCCACAGATTTCACAGGGCTTTTTTAAAAGACTGCAGCCCAAAGGAGGGGGGTCTGAGAAGGTTAGTTCAACCTCTCCGCTTCAGTGACAGTGACATGGCTGGGGAGGATTGTGCTGGAGCGTCGCCTGCTGCCTTGATTTGCTCGGCAGATCCACGGCGGGGTTGGAAGGATTTTTCCCCAAAAGCCCTCTTACCCTCCCGCAGAGCAGAAATCCCCTCCAAACCTTACAGGCAGTTACTGCAGGGACGCCTTACACGCTGAGACAAAGGACTCCATAAGAGGAGAGGAATCCGTTTTAAAGAGAGGTTAAAAAAAGCCAATAAAAGGGCATACATAGAATTAGAAAAGTTGTATTCTGTATTTCTACTTACTGTCCTGGGACTGGCACAAGACATCACAGATGGAGACCCTCATGTAGGACGCAGCAACAGGATTTTGGAGGAGTTAAAGCAGAGGTAAACACCAGCTATCTCTGCAGGTGTTAGTTAATGAAAACAGATTAATGTGGCGAGCAGACATGTGGAGATTCTAATCCATGCAGATTCATTGTGTGCCGAGGGGTGTGGTCAGAGGGGCATCTTGAGGCCTGGGAGGGAGCGAGAGATTTGGAAGAGGTAGAGATATCTGGTCATGAAATATAATACTTTGCCTGCATCATCGATCAATACTCACACCAGGCATGCATCTATAGCTGCTTTTCCAAGGCTGCACAGGGCCTCATAGGAGAGTTACTCTATGTGCCTGAGCTCCAAAAAAAGTTGAAATGTGTTTCTTTCATTACATCTGAATACGCAGTGATTGAAAAAAAAATGTGTTATTACTGCCTTCAAGCCTCTCCCCAGCATTACACGAACCTTCACCAGTGATATCCTGGCCGAGCCCTTTTCAGACATACCTGTGGTGTGCAGCGCAGAAGCTTACAATCACACTGCAACAATAACTGTTGCACAACGCCAGCCACTGTGGAAAGTGAGTACAGGCACAAAAATGTCACCCTCAGTGCTGATATAAGGAGAGAACAGATAGCTTATAGAAAGCGTAACAATAGAAAATGCAAATCCAGGCATGTTATGGCCAAGTGAAAAAGTTGCTGTGATGTAATAAACTTGTGGCCTATTTCAGGGAGGATTGCCACTACAAACAGCAAACCCCTTAACATTCCACTTGGCTACCAACTGCGCCGAGGTAAGTAATGATTAACTCTCATGAAGGGAGTGTTTGAATGAGTAACCCCTTCCTCGCCCGCCTGCCCGCATTTATTATTACATAACCCGGGCGAACACACATGGGAGCGGGCCGGGCGGCCGCACCAACACACATAGTACAGGCTGTGCTGCCTGGCAAACACAAGGAAACTCTATCTCCGTTTGAAGGGGACAGCCAACACACTGGCCTGGGCGAGAGGCTGAGCCGAGGCCAGAAAGTGATTGACAGCTATACCCCCAACAAACCCACATAGACCCAAGTGATCCAAAAGCAGAACTAATGATCAAACATGAAGCCACAAGGCCAAATCATAAAATCTTTTCAGAATGCATCACAATGCAACCGAAGGCCCAAAGTGGAATTATTAGGCCAGTGGGGCAGTTGTGGGGTTGGCACTCCTGCCCTCCATTTTGCACTGTGTGTGTGTATTTGTGTATCCAAGGTCTTGTTCCTGGTTCACTCCAGTCTCCCAGCACTACAGTGGCTCTATTCTTTTCTGGTGCTTCAGAGAACAGGATTAATGACCAGCAGCAGGGACATGAAAAGGTTGTGTCCACCAGCCACCAGGATTTTACAGCCTTGGGTGTGTGTCACTGTGTGTTTTTTTCTTTCTTGTAAGAGAATGATAACAGCGCCATCCTTCTTACTAACCTACTCTCTAAGAAAACAAAACGTGCTCGCACATGCTGTTTGATACTTTGTGTAACATGTGAAGCCAAAAGTTATGCGCAAAGCAGAAAAGGCTGCCGACTGACATCTGAAGGTATCACACCATCAAGGGTTCAGGCTAAACTGCCACTCTTACTATAGAAAAACGATCCTTGATCCTTTGCTCCGGAGTAACCACAGCTATCAAACCCTGTTAAAGTGCAGCGTCTGAAGGTCTGAGCAGGAACTCCGCTCGACCCCCTTCGCGGCCGATGGCATTTCGTGCATTTAAATCAACACGTCGCCACCTGCAAGGCTGACTCAGTGTGTGAGAGCCGTGGAAGCGGTGAGGGTACGCCAGGTGAGCGTGTGCAGGGATACAGTGTGGAAGGTGTTGAGTGTTTGTGTTCAACTGGCAAAAAATGGCCCGTTTCCATCTCGAGTGCTACTACTGGTGCCAAGGAGAGACACAGCCACACACAAACCTGTCTGACTAACCGGCTGAAATCTTTAGTAATCAGTGTTCGTGCTGACAGACTGATGTTTTATTATACCTGAGCAAACCCCTTGCGCAAGTCTACCACTACAATACCAAACCTTTTTGTAATGAACTGGCGCTGCTAAACTGCTATAAAAAACAGGTTCTCCAGTTTTATGGATAATAGCACATTCACCGGCTTTAAAACATAGTAATTATCCTTAACGAGCCTCTTTCTAACACTTGAGCCAAGTTACAATGTTATAAAAACATCAAAGCGATTTCGCAGCTGTTATCCCAATCCATGCTGAACCTATAAATGCCAGTAATCTCAGGTATTATTCAGCGACCACATGTCTCGCGATGTCAAACAATGTTGGAAATGTGCAAGGAAATGGTGCAGCGCTCTCCTTGGGTGCCTGCTGAGCTAGCGCCTTTCTTCAGCCAGCACCACAAGTGGTCTTGATCTAGGCCAGAGTGGAGCGCTGTACGGCTGCCACTTTGTGCTGATTCAATAAGAAATAATTGCATATTGGCCTCTCTCCATTTATCCCCCTTCACCACCGTGGTCTGACACCTTACTGTATTTTTGTGCCGCAAGTTACAGTATGGACCCAGAACTGGGGAAGGACACTGCAGCATTAGTGCTTGTCTTTTTTTTAATTGTTATCATTCACATTCCTCTGGATTAAGTCGGGGAGCTGAGTATCGATGAGTATTGAAACTCCTCTGCTATAAAAAGCGTTTCTCAGCAGCATCTGGCTTCACAGCAAACAGCTGTGTAACCACTGTCGTCTTCATCTACATACAGCAACACATTTCAGATGCTCACTTCACATCACTTCCTCACAGAGTAGCAGAAAAGATGCAAAGAGTGCAATGGCAAATGGTGGAGCCAGACAATTTCTATACGACTGGTCAGACCATTACTCACATTGAGGTGGAACAATGTCTCATTAAAGAAATAAAAATAGTCTCCAAGAGCAAGAGAAAGGCACTGCCAATAGCAAACATTACCCCACGGTCTGCATCTGGTGAGTCTAAACAGTACGAGAGCTTCATCTAAATCCACAGCTAAACCTAAATCGTACAGACTTCAACTAATAAAAACATGTACAAATTCTTTATTCCTAAATAAACAACAGATACATTATTGCATTGTCTATTTTCAATGATAATAATATGCAACACCTTCACAAAACTCTGCCAGAAATATAGTCGCTGTTGGACGTAACTCTTGTCTTATGACTAGAATAAACCAGTGCAAGATGAAATCCCTACTATGTCATTCCTCTTCTGACCACTAGATACAGCCCATTTTATTCTTTTCCTTGGATGATTGTGGCCTTGCTAATATTTAAATCAGACTAAAATCATTGTACTGGTCTGAGGAAATCAACAGAAGTGGTTTTGAGGTAAGATGATGTAACAGTCTGACGGAACAAAATAAGTCTCTGTGTTGTGTCGTAAGAAAACCACATAAAGGCTTCTTTTTTTTTTTTTTTTTTACTGTATACACAATGCTAATATTCGATTTGTGGCAAATGAGGCACACTATAATCCAATACAGTAACCCAAAAGCTCACCAACAGTTAAAAAAAGGTTAAATTTATAATTACCTGTGTAAGAAGCTAACTACGCTAGAGTTCAAGCTAGCTAGCTAGCTAGTGATACAGCAAGCTAATATAGCATAAGCTTGCAGTAGCACTGGCTAACTAGCTTGAATTCTTCTTCGCTAGTGTTGGCTTAAGCATCCCTGGTGATTAGTGACTTGGCATTATTTTTATGTCACAAACTTAAATATCAGTGATAATGAAGTCATAGTAAAGATAACTTTTGTCCCAGGCTGCTTAATTCTAAATTAATTGGCAATAACCAATAACTGTATATCATAACTGTTTTTCGAACAAAATCCAAAAGAATTTCTGTACGGGTTGTCTAACATTAATTTTAGAAAGTATTAACATTTAAAATTTTGTTAGTATCATGCATTTGGCCCAAGTTTACAGTGAACATAATTAACATGTTTCTGTAGTTTATTCAGCCTCCTGTTTATTGTTGTAACATTACATTATCCCCAACAGTTATTTCCTGCTACTTTCTTTATATATTTTTCTGTGTATGTGTTTGTATATTTTGGATTTTGTGAATCTGTGTTGCTTTATTTTTCTACATTATTATGATTTTTAACCACATAACTGTACCCAGCTGGTGCCTTTGTCCATCTTTGATGATTATGTAAATATTTTATACTTTACGGGGGAAAGCATATAAATGCATTTTTCTAATCCTAAATCCAAATTCTAAGTCGCAGCGACTGGTGGGATAAGATTCCTCCCACTCCAGGCTTTCACATTTAGCTTTATAATTAAAAAGTTGTATTTCATTAAGATTTAATTAATCTCTACACTTGTCCATTTAAGCATTGTGTACATACTGTAAAGATATTTAAAATATATGTATTTTTAAAAAGAAAATCGGGACGGATGAAAGGTTTCAGACTTTATCAGGGGCCCTGGGCACCCTAAGCTGCCCCTGGGCTCCGGCCCTGACTAGATCATAGATAGATAGATAGATAGATAGATAGATAGATAGATAGAAAGATGGATAGATGGATAGATAGATAGCAAAAACCTCTAAATCCTCAACCTGACTGTTACTCCATGTGATCAAAGCTTGCACAGGAACTATTTTGCATAACAAGCAAGTCAAACAACACTCTTATAGTGAGCTCATTGTTTCAGTTTGCAGCTATATGTCACTGACTTGAGGTGTAAAAATGAAACCTGTGTGGCAGGAATAATCGAAAATAAGTAAATACCAAAGAGAGGGTGGACTTGATTTGCCAAAACAAACCTGCTCTGGTCATCTATCATATAACAGCATATCACAAAAGCATGATGTCATCCTGCAAAAACCTGCCAAGTGTAGGTGTAGCCCGTCACAGAGCAACTTCACAGGCTCGATCATGCGTCTAGTAAAGCCTCTAAGTGCGCAGTGTCAGTCCCCACTGTTGCTCCCCCTTCAACTGGTCTCTTCTTGAGGACAAACGGGGTGAGTGAAGGTGCAATGATGAAGCATATGCTGTCAGCTGGATGTGCAGCGCCCCCGAGGCTACTTCAGCCCGTCCCCTGCTGCACGTCCTGTAGTTTGGAGAGCCCCAAACCCTCCCTGAGCCGACTGCTGCCGAGCTCCACTACATGCAACACATCTTTAAAATCATTCATATTTCAGCGCAAGAAAGAGCTCGATCCAGGCAACTTGAGGGCAATCCGACAGAGATCTGCCCTCAACTTCACTCCCTCTCCTTGCCAACTGCCACTCCACACACACACTCAAACTAGCAGAAATAACAACGCGATCGGTTAATATTTACCGGCGTGCCACGGTGCGGGAGCTGCAGCCGTTTATCCCGAAGCGAAAGGGCCACAAGTCCGCATTTCCTGGATTGTGATGCGCTGGAAAGAGGCGCTCCGTCCCCGCGTTTAGTGTGGAGCCGGAGTGGCGCTTCTTCTTCTTCTTCTTCTTCTTCTCCTCCTCCTCCTCCTTCTTCTTCTTCTCGTGGTGTCAGACCGGACAGCGATGCCACATTCAGCTGATCGTCACAACAAAACAACATCTCGCCCTACGCAAGAAGAAGAGAGGAAAAAAAAAAGGCACACACCACTCCGCCGCTCCGCACCACCCCGCACGGCAGGTCCGCCGGGCGCCGCCCCTCCCGTCAGCCTCCACCAGTGGGCAGGCTCGCCGAGCGCCCCCCTCTGTATGAATAATCAATGAGCTGGAGGAGGGAGGGAGCTCATTGGCTGACTGGAGCGAGTTTCCTGGTTAATGCTATTAATTCTAATTAGCCAGGCAGTGTGAGAGTGAGTTCTGGAGAGTCGTGCGCACCTGATCTGCACATTTCTTATTAATTCAGCTGTTTTATCTCCACCACTGCACCCGAAAAGAATAACATAAGATAAACTTTGTTGATCCCTCACCGGGGAAATTCACATGTTGCAGCAGCTGGGTAAAGATAAAGCCGAAAGAAGTACAAGAGGGCATAAAAATAAAGATGTAGTAATAAAAAAGTTCCCACAGAGACAATATACAAGACATGACGAATCTACATATGGATATGTAGATTATGATATAGTGAAATTTACATATGGATCAGTACAGTTAGGATATGGTGAGTTTACATCTACATCAATGAGCCACAACATCATGACCACTGACAGGTGAAGTGAATAACATTGATCATATTGGTACTATGTTCTGTTCTGCTGGAAAACCTTGGATTTTAACATCCGTGTTGATGAGACTTAGACACCCAAATAAACATTGTCTCAGAACAAACACACTCCCTCATGCAAATGAAAATCACAAATGTCACTGACCTACCCCTGCAGGAAAATGCACCCCACCACATGAAAAAACATCAAACAATCAGGAACATGTTGAGGAACATGGCAATCACCCAAGATGTAGTGGAACATGTTTGATTGACAGAGGCCCCACTACACAAGCCAGAGTACCCAAAGGATCCACTGCCAGCGTCCTGGTTCCAGACGCCATAGGACACCCTGAGAGGTCCTCTTGTCCATGCCCAATGGTTCAGAGCATTTTTGAGCACAATATTAGGCAGGTGGTCATGATGTTTTGCCTGACTGGTGTATATGTTGGGATGGCATGGAGGATAATGTACCCACAATTCTGCTATTGCAGTCAAAAAATGCCATTGGCGGAAAAGACCAGTGGTCAACATGGTACAAGAATGAGCCTAAAATAAGTGCTGAGGCCAGAATCTTGGGCTGCAAATCAATTAGTGTCTCCTGGATGAACTGTTTAAGGGTCACAGCAGGCTTTCTTTTCACAACTTCCTGTGGATTTGATGACTGAGACTTTCTGATTTCCTTATACCCGAGGTTGCATGAGTAGAGGAGTGGTGAGAGTTCATAAAGGTCACCGAGGTCGGCCAACTTCACTACTGTGCACCCCGGAGATCAAATAGTGTTCTAAAGGGCAGCGGACATCAGAGCAGACAGGTGATGGAGGCTTCATTGGTGCAGAAGCTTCACAGAGGAATGATGCTGCCCTCAAAAAAATCATAAAAACACCATGTTGAGATGTGTAGCAGAGGAGAAACTGATGCAGAAGAAGTCACATTTCATAGTCTCTGCACTGGAGCGTACAGTGAGTCTTCCTCTTTTGTGTCTCCTGTTTTCAGAGCTGCTTGTGCATCAGCATCCAGCACTCCCAAACTCTTTGTTCTGAGAGGAGCGCTGCAGCAAAGAGGAAAGGGAAGGAGAGGGAAGGGAAAAGTGCGAGGGGAGGGGAAGGGAGGGGAGGGGAGGGGAGAGGTGGTAGAAAAAGACGAGAGGATCGAAGAGCAAAGAGAGACAGTGGGAGGACGTGAGAGACAGAGCAGGAGATGGTGAAAGAAGTGCAGGGACATGCTGTGGTGTGAGCGCTCCGTACTGCTACAATATGACTCTGACAGGCTTATGTAACCAGACTGGCCTGGCATTTGGCTCACAGCAGACGCCGGCTGCACTGAGTGTTATATAACTGCATTAGCTGCTCCTCTGAGCTGAGCGAGAGCATGCGCACAGGAGAGCCCTGCGCACTCGCACAGACACTCTAAGACTTCCAGACTTTTAGACTTCCAAGCTTAGGACTGAGCGGCTGCTTTGCATCGCAGTCTAGAGTGAGAGAATGTAAGAAAAAGGAGTCCAGAGGAAGTTCATCAGAGCAGATTTGTTAGTGTTCGACTGGCTGAAGAGAAACCACACAGTCAGGCATCTTCCCATCATCCAGCAACAGGTTTCCCATCCCGAAAAGTCTAATTGGGGCCTAATGTTGGGTAAATGTTTCCAGTGCACTTGCAGTATGCCAGCAGGGTCCAAACTCAATTAGCTCCCCTGCATGCAGAATATAATTTAATGGTCCTGGATTCCACTCTTAAAACCCAATTACACCTCAGACGGGCATTTCCAGTCATTCTCTCAAAGTGACGGTCAGGGATGCTCAGTCCTCTCACAAAATCTACATCAGCAGCAGGTGCACCACTTCATGTATTGTAAAACAAAGCTGAATTATTGGGTGCTTTACTATAGAGAATGAATCCGACAGATGAACGCAAAATGCAGCCAAACGCTGACATTTCTGAGCTAATGTGGGAAAATGGAAATGCAGATTAAGGTCAGGGCTAACACTGCAAGTGATAACCATTGTCTCAGTCAATCTGCAATTACAAATCCCGGGATGCCTAACCAAGCATGGCTGCAGAGCTGCGCTAAGTGGCTCATAATCAGCACTTTACAGCGTCTGATCTCTTATTAGAGCGACAAATTGCATCTGATGATAACAGAGGAAATGAAGGTGGGATTTATGACACTGGAGCCAATGACCAAAGATGGAGAGTGTCTTAAATCTATCCTGGGAGGGGAAAAAATGGGTTCACATTTGTACACCTGATGATAACAGAGGGAAATAAAAGTGCGATTTATGGTGCCTAGCTAATTTGTTCTCCGATGCTGCTGGCTGTGTTGGGAGGCTGTTAAATTTCAGATGGGACTAATGGAAGGAGAGTGTAGTGCAAAGAGTTCTTTAGCCACATGAAACTATGCCCAGTACTTTTACACTACAAATACCACTGAAAGAGAGCAAAGTCTCCCACAGCTGAGGCGGTTTTTATAGAGTAAACAATTAAGAGATGTGGAGGGAGATGCTGCATGTCTGCTCCTGCTGGAGGAATGACATCACATCCATCAGTTTGGCCGTGAGTTTACTACGAATGTCTGCGCATTCGACGGTGATTGCACAAGACTCGACAGGCACCCTCTTCCGTGCGTCTGAGCCGTGAAGTGAAATCATGTGTCAGGATAGTGTTCAGTGAACTGCTGCAGAAAGCCAAAAGAGGACTTCTACTCAGCAAAACACTCATGCAATGTGCAGTGTTCCAGCTTCACAACTAGTCGAGTGCAGGAACATGAACATTTGCACGTATTATGTCCATTGCTCTGGGTTTATGCTCAGCTTGCATTAGTGCTGTATTTGCCTTCAGTAAGGCTCTTTATATTTGGTGTATTATTGCTTTATATTTCCTGTTTATTTTCCTCATATGTGGCTATGTTGTATAATTTTACAGCAGTGTCAATACTGCAAGCAGATGTTAATAAAGAGCCACATTCAGTGAGCAAAATAATATTTTCTTTGGCACTCAGACTCCTGCTGGATCTGCTGTCCTTGCTGCTACAGTTGTGTAATAATTTCATTATTTTGGTCATATTTAGGGCCCGAACACGAAAAGGCTAGAAGGAACTATTTGTACTACAATTATTATTATTCTAAACGAATCACATTTTTGATTCATTTTTGCACAAAGTCCAGAAATGTTAACCATTTTGATTTTTGTTTATGGTTCTTTGGTAATGACCTGGCACCATTTCTTGATGGCTCCCCCCTGCAAAACTTCGTATTAGGTTTCACCTACACTGATCAGACATAACATTATAACCACCTGCCTAATATTGTGTTGGTCCCTCTTATGTGCTCAAAAATGCTCTGAACCATTGGGCATGGACAAGAGGACCTCTCAGGGTGTCCTATGGCGTCTGGAACCAGGACGTTGGCACTGGATCCTTTGGGTACTCTGGCTTGTGCAGTGGGGCTTCTGTCCATCAAACTTGTTCCACTGCATCCTGTTGATGCTTGATCACAAGGGGGAAGTTCGGAGGTCAACTCATCATCTTTAGGGACTTTTATGTTCCTCAACATGTTCCTGATTGTTTGATGTTTTTCCATGTGGTGGGATGCATTTTCCTGCGCGGTTAGGCCAGTGATAGTTGGGATTTCCATTTGCATGAGGGAGTGTGCTTGTTCTGGGACAGTGTTTATTTGGGTGTCTAAGTCTCATCAACATGGATGCAAAAATCCAAAGTTTTCCAGCAGAACCCCACATAGTACCAATATGATCAATGTTATTCACTTCACCTGTCAGTGGTCATCATGTTGTGGCTGATCAATGTCTATATACCAAATTTTGTAAGCACTTCTATCATGTCTACATGTACAAAAAAAACTCTTGAAGCCATGCCTCAAGTGTCATTTTGGTGCAGTTTTTTGCAAACTTAAGTAGATGTAACTCAAATAAACATTGACCAATCTGCCCTGAACTTCACTTGTATAATGAGAATCCCAGCCTGAATACAGCTGCATGTCAAAAATGGGTTAAAGTCGAAGTGACACCTGCTGGACATGGAGAGTCCACCTTATGTGACATACAGCAACATAATGCATGTTTGTTGTGTGTTCTCCATTAATCATATTATAGTCAATAAATCATGTCCACCTCTGTTGCGTCTTGGATGACATAAAAACATCTTGCAGTATGATGGTAATGAAAGTGTGTAGTGGCATTAACCAGCATCCCATCAGCACCAGAAAACAAGAACGAAGGTATGAAGTCTTTTGCAATTTATATTTGGTTTATACGTCTGCATTTTTAACACTGTTTACTATCTTCAAATACTTTTACTATGTTTTCTTTACTCTCATAATTTTTTATGGTTCCACAGTTATCCCACAGTAGGGTAAACTTGGATAAGATGCCCCATTAAGAAACATACGCAGAATAGCACAATAATATGGACACAAGAAGTATGCTTAAGTGGACAAATTTAGAGGGAAAGTAAATAATGATGGACTACAATTGTCTTTTTCTTTCATAAAACCAAATATAAAATCCCGAAATAGTTGAGGAGGAAGATGCCCTTGTGCTGCAGAGGGAATATTACCTTACAAGACATTTTGGTCAATACAAACTTTGTTATGCATTAGATTAACTTTATTTTCAAATGCTGATGTTGCTCTTACTGTAACTGCAACGTATATGTTAGATAAAGCACACAGAAAATAAATTTAATGAAAAAATAAATAAATAATTGCCGATTAATTTAGAATTGATAAGCCCAGGACAAAAGTTATACCTTTTCTCCATAACACGACTTTTTGGCGTAATAATGCCAAATCACTAATGACCAGGGATTAGCCAACAGTAGCACAAAAGAACTATAAAGAAGTATTTATTTCTTGTTTAAAGAAATAGATCGTCCACCATATCATTCTCATGTAAACAGTAAATGTATATGCACATAATAAACCTGAGGCTTATTTTCTCCTCTCAAAATATGACATCAGCATACCTCAAATCAAATCTTTGGTAACATCAGACCAATAAAATGATTTCAGTGCTATTTAAAGATTAGCAAGGCAGCTATCATCCAAGAAAAGAAATGAAAACTGACTGTATTTAGTGGCCAGGAGGGGGACTGATGTGAAATAAAATGAGTCTCACAACTAAACTGTGACACAATCCATCACCTCAGGGTTGTAATGGATAGGCTGACCGAGGGGTGGTGTTGTGGGAGGGTGGAAGTCCACAGGAGGTAGAGTGTCCCGAACATTTCCACATAGCGCCAACTGGCTGGAGTGACTGTAGCAGCCAAAACCAACATGTCCTGTCTACCAGCCAGGCAAAAAGGAAATAACTCAGCAGACGCTGAAAGCACTGGCACACACGCTGCTCTGTCTGTGTAGCAGCTGAGACGACAGGTCACGCGCATTTACTGCCTTCAGTTACAGTTAGGAAAAAGGTGTAAAACACAGCCAGAGATATAACCTTTTACAGTATATACTGGAGGTCAGACACTTCCTGCTTAGCCTTGGATGTCCGTCACACCAAGATAACTCGTGAGCAGTCAGCAAAAGGTCAAGAAATCAGTGGCTGATATGTGTCACAAAATAGCAGAACAGAAAAAAAAATCAATGCATCAACACTGAGATTCGCTTATTTTGGCATCTCATCTATACATGATGCTCTGCGAAGAGAAGCGAACATACTGTAATGATCTAGTAGCTCCTCCTCAATCCTCAGCTCTCGTGATTCATGACTTCAATCTGAGGCGATATACAGAAATAAAAATAAGCACTATCACACTACCTGTCCCATTACAGATAGGACAATGTTCTGTGCAATTTTAAAAACCTACAGGACATGTAAATCTATCATTTTAGTATGTCAATGCTCAATCATCATCAAGCGCAAAGAGGAGCACCTCTCATGTCCATAAAGGCTCCATCAAGACAAAAAGTGAGAGAAAGTTTCCATCATTTATTAAAAACCAAGTTTATGCATTAATTACAATATTGATTCATGTCATAGACCACTGCCTTATGGCATGCAATGACTGATTCACCACAATGTAAGGCAAGGCATAACAAGCACATCAGCATTAGTGTTAAATTCTTCATGAAATGCAAGACTACAAAAAGGCACTTAATAGTTTTATGAAATATGACATGTTAGGATGTAACACTGGCAATTCAGCCTAAATAATCCTTTGTGGGATAAAATGTACAAACAATATTTAAAAAAAAACAAAAGATTTAAATTTATCAAACTCCATTCACAACACTCAAATCCAGCCACAGAAATGGGATGTCTGTTTCATGTCACTTTGAAAACAACAAAACATAAAAAGGATTCAACATTTTCAGGATTGTACCAAAAAAACATTTTTTTTGTCACAAGTGCAAAATATACTGATCTTATTTTAACTCATTCCATTTATATCTCAGTTGAGGTAACTACTATATAATGCATAAGTACTGTACCACCATCACAACTATCAAATTACTATGAAAGTCAATACCATTAAACAGCAATTTATCATTTCTGAAATGCATCATTGTTTTGTACACTGCAACACCTAAAAATCCCTTTTTTCCTCTCACTCTGCATCCTTCTGGAAATAATGGCATTTTTTTACAGAACACAGGTAGTGTGGAGTTCATGCTGTCAACTCTTGAACCGTAACACTGCAGATTGCATGATGCTGACTGCTATGAATCAATACATGTCTCCCTGCTGCGAACAGACTGCTAGACCGCTAAAGATTGTTGCCCGTGGCTGTCCAAGGCCAAACACAGTCGGACATGGAAAAGCTTAGCACCAGAGATAAATTACCTTAGGTTTAAGTAGACAAGGAAGAGCTGAGATTAGACTGGCTGTCTACTAGGACTCTCTGACTCGAGGTGCAATGACGTAGATGTGCATACAGCTTAGCAGCAACAGGGAAGCCCTGTTATGATCTGTAGGGTGTGACATGTTGGTCTTATCTCGCTCTCACACTCACTGCGCTCTGGGGCTCCCGAGTGGGGCTCCCCTCGTCGCCCCCAGCATTAAAGGAGTCCAGCTAATCAGGGGTATTCCAGACCTGGCCGATCAGAGAAGTCTCGTCTGAAAGGCCTTTAAAAGGGAATCTGTAAGTGAAACATCTGAGGTATTGAGAAAGTGCCTTGTTGCCGAGTCTTTGTGATTTGCGCAAACTAAAATCCAGCACAAGAATACTGAAGCTCACACAATCACACCACAGAAGGTAGGAGGTAACCTACAATATGAGTCACTGGTAAATAAAGTAACTTATTATGGCTAAAATTATCATTAACCAGGCTAAGAAAATCTGTACTGATTGTTACACTCAATAAAACCAGCTGAGAGGAGCAAAACAACACAAACACAATAACAACAGAGGCAATTATTTGAAAAAGGAATTAAAAAAAATAATCTCTTCACAATATCCCTTTGAGTGCCTTTTGTAGCATCCTTCAAACTGTGTGACACACTAGGCAAGAGAAAAGAAAACAACCATACACAAAAGACGAGGCGTGCTCAGTTGAAATCCCTGTCAGGGAAGATGAGAGGGGCGATGAGGGTCCAGAGGTAGAGTCCAAGGCCCAGCCAGCTGGAGCTCATCTTCACCCACACAGCTGGCATGCTGCTCCGCATGGCCTGAGTGGTGGTGTCTGGTCTGAAGGAGCACACAGAAGGGAAAAGGATAATGTAGTTAACCTACCACACACAGTGAAAAACTTCATCTGAGGCGCAGGAATAGTCAGAAAAAGCACTGTGGAGGGTGTCTTCTGAGCAGAGATAGTGTGTAGAAGTAGTGTGCCCTCTGGTGGCTGTACTGGAGGCTTATAACACCTGAGCAACTATGACTGAAAACGGCACATCTCCGAGCTTTAAGCTATCTTATTAGCATCAAATGGACCAGTTGAATTCTTTGCTGTTTTTGGTTTATAGCTCAAAAGTTAATAAAAGGACATATGTGTATGTTCATATGGCATTTTCACAACCTTTTCCATGTCAGCAAGTCTGCTGGCAACAAATACTTACTGGTACCAGTTGGTAAGAGTCATCATGATGTACAGGGAGGCCAAGCAGAGGTGGAAGTGGAAAAAGGAGTAGCTGTAAGTGACTCCCTCCTCTTCATTGTCGACGGCTCTGCGAATGCCATCCTCTCCCACCACACCCTCTCCGCCCGACCCAGCACCCTCCTCTGTCTGCATCAGCTTGTTTACCTGGGTGTTACTGGATGATCGGATACTAGGGAAGAGACAGAAAGAGTCAGTTTAACCCAAAACAAAACAATACAAAACGTAACAGGGATGTCCCAAACTGAAAGCATTTTCCTACAACATACAGTTGCACAGTGCAGACTTCAGGTACATTTGAGCTATTAAAATCAATCAAGTGGAAATTATTGACCAGTAAAAAGCTCTACATTACATCCAAGCTGTTCTTTAGTGTTATTTGTATTTTTTAAAAAATAACTAAAACACTTTGAGCTGATAAAAGCCTGATGTTTGAGATTGAATTGGGACATCCCTAGAGTACACAATGTTTTTATGCCTTTTTCACAGCTAAACATACCTGGCATAGAGGGTACAGAAGAGGAAGATGACCAAACCAACGATGCCCTGAGCGTCCCACCACTGCACCTGCCCTGGGTTGCTGTCCCCAGAAGGTTCAGTATTGCTGACATTTGACACTAGACTCAACAGGCTGGGGTTACACTTACGATCTAGACATAAAGCATACACACACATACCATTAGAAATTTTACACACTTAATAAAATATTAACCAGTAAAAGAGAACACATTAAGAGGCGGTGAGCCTATCTGCACTTGACATAAATATGTCAAGTGAATCTCAAAAGGATTTGAATTCCAACAAAACATATTAATTTTTATTTAAATGATGACACTAATGATGCCACAAACACCTTAGAAGTTGGTAAAAGGTGAATTAGGAAATAAGAAAGCACTAAAAAAGTGCAATTTTTTTCATTTAAAATGTATCATTCTCCCTGACAAGGCCCAGTTAAAGGGAAACTCTGTTAGTACACTAACTGAACTTCTCTACTGGGATGTTTTGCATAATCAAAAAATGCAGCTGTTGACTGCACTCTCTTGTGTGCAGTGTTTCAAAAACACTGAAACTTGATTCTCTGAAATGACAAGGATGATCTGCATCTTTTCAAAGAAAAGTGAAATCTAATTCTATGAGGGTAGTAGAGATGCATTTTCACTGCTGAAAATGGATCTTATTCGCCTATGTTTACACAAAGCTAGCCCTACTGTCTCTCATTGTTGTCATTCACTCTGAGACAGCAGATTACACAAGGTGAGCCAAGGAAGGTGTGCTAACTATTAGCAAAAAGCAGCTCCTTGTTTCTATAGCGTGCCCAGAAAACTCACCTCTATAATCAAAATGCTGCAGCAAAGAAACACCAAGTACATACAGTACAGTAACAGTGAGTATAATCATAAGTAAACATGCACCAAAATCTATAGAAGAGTGTACAATGAGGAATCAGGAAACTCACTTGGATTGTTGGTCATTGCAGACCAAGTGACATACATGGTGTAGAGAGAGATGAGAGAAGCCTGAAGCAGACCGGAGTGAGGCTGAGCTTCCTGTAATTAACAGAATAAACATACAGTAGTTTAATTGGCCAAAATATGACAACAGCAAAATGTAAACTAATGTTAAGCATTCTGAAAGCAGTGGAGGAGCATGTTTTCTAGTCTGTGAAATAACAGTACTGCCTTTGAATAAACTTAAACCTAAATAATGCCATGTTTACACCAAGACAGCATGTTACCGGCGTGCAACATTTGCATGCAGTTGCTGTCATGAGTCATGAGGCAGTGTGGCACATAGCTATAAACAGCAGGACCTGTGTACATATATTTTTGTAAACACTGGTGGATACACAATTTTGATTTCCCCACGGACCTCAAATTGGAGAGAAGAAAACATCACATTGTGTGTCAGTGTGCAGCCAGCACCAACCAACCTTCAGATGCAGGATAATTTGGTGCACATGACCTGACATGTGGTGCATGACATGTGGGTGCTCCACTTCAGTGTGCACTAGGTCACAGCATGGTGATTATGCTCTGTTTTTTTGGCCACAATAAGGTTGCTCCCCACCCACTCTAATTGCTAGATTTGGCTCAGGTGAAATTCAAATTCAAGGGTCTGCATTTTGACACAGTTGGTGCTTGAAATGTTTAGATAACAGGACTTTAGGGGGGAGTTACAAGCATTGCAAAAGCACTAGGAGCACGTATCACTGCACAGTTCATAATTTTTATAGATACAGTGATGGAAATTTTATTGCACCTTGTAGTGCTTTCTCAAATAATTAAAATAAATAAACAACACAAAATGTTTTTTTTCTGTTAGTGTATCTTCCACTAATATTGCAGCATAAAGAAAAACACAAATCAGTGGCATCACCTGCCTTGCATGTCTGTTTATATTGATCAATCAATCAGAAGGTGAGCTGGACTTTACAGGCTGAACCTCTTACCACTGCTGAAATACAGTTATCAACATTTAGCAACATTCCCACATTTTACCTGTATCTTTGGTAGGATGGAGACAACGGAGATGATGATGCAGAAGATAAGGTTGAGGCTGATGAACACTTTATGTTCTGTGCAGTCGTCTGGCTGTGTGTAGTAAATGTAGAAAAGCACCACAGCAGTGATTGCCAGTGCATAGTGGAGGACAGTGAAAGACAGCAGCCCTGGAAGGACAGATAACAGAAGTATTGAAAAAAAATCAGGTAATGACTTGGACAGCAGAGAAGGCCTTTCTAACGCTAGAAATTTGGTAGTCAGTACCAATACAACTGACAAATACAGCTAACATTCCACAATTCTCACCACCAATCAAATGAATAAAATTCACCATGAACTCTCATCTAAAAAACTGTTGCTCACACAATGTGCTAACACAAACACACACACACACCTGACATCTCTGGCTATTAAGATATAATGCCTGCTAATATCATATAAATGTAACATCAAACTAGCACCAAATATATGGATTAAAATGAAACCTATTTTAAGTGAGTGCTTTACCTGCAAACCAGCATTTGTTGTCCGTATTTTCAGCATTTTCTACCCAGATCTTGTTCCAGGAGTGGGCAAAGTCGATGAGGAGAATAAGCTGGATTAGAATGAAGATGAAGGATCCCACCACTCCGAAGTAAAACCACACTGTGAAGTGCAACGACAAAACAGTTTCCTGATACTGTAGAACGGGGATGTAATTGCCTGAGTTATGTTTATTGTTGCAACAGAGAGATGTTTGTACCAGTATGAAATGTTCCATCGGGGATGAAAAAAGCTCCCACTGTAATCCCAACCAAGATCAGAAACTTAAAGAACCAGAACCTGGAAAACAGATATTTAAAAATACATCATTGGGACAGAAGACAGACAGAAGCAGCACTTGCAAATAAATCAAACCCACTTACCCGTTTTGAAGAGCTGCACGTGGGTCTTTGCTGCTACGGACACGAATCATGATGGCAGAGAAGAGAAAGAAGAAGCAGGCCATGGCAAAGCACATGCGATAAACAGACTTGTAGCCCACAATGACATCACAGTTGAACTGGTTTTCAATACCAGGTATAGTAGTCCCTCCCTGGCAAAATCCTGGGATCTATAAAACAGAAGAGAGTTTCACAAAACAAATGTGCAATTAAGCTTACCCACTAACTATTTGCCACGGAAAAACACATGTACCAAAACAAATATTTCTCCACAAATATTAAATTGTTAAGTGACTGCAGTAAAAGCATCCAGCAACACATTTTAGCCATTTCCCATATAAAAAAATATGCAACAAATGTAAACAGAAGAAAACAGAACAGTAAAGTCATACTGTAGTTAAAGAAATCTTGCTTAATCTTAAATATGCATGTCATCCTTGCATATTGTAATGTGATAGCATTAAGACAACTGATCTCACTTTGCGGAGCTGCGTTTCCATGCCAGGAAGGATCATGATGACAGACACCATGGTCCCCAGCAGCAAAAAGAAGGAAAAAACCAACCGTGTGATGGTGGAGTTATTGGAGGAGGGACAGCAGCCACACAAAAGACATGGTGCTGAACCACACAGACAAGAGGCCTGAGAGTGATAAAGAGGAAGGAAAAAAAGAAGGATGGGGGAAAAAAACAGAGGGTTTTAAAAATTAGGGTTGAATGATTTTTTAAAAAGTTAGTGTAAATTATCATTTTTAAAATTTCATTTCTACTATAGAAATGTCTATAGAAAAGACTTGTGACTTTTGATACAATCTGTATCAAATAAGCCCTGGATGTCTGGATAATATGATTTGTAGCCTGAGTGTTGATCAATTAGTGTTCAACTATTAAATTAATCACCACCAATTTTGATAGTCAATTAATTGGTTTGAGTAAAATCTACATTTTCTGATTCCCTCTTCTTAAATGTGAATATTTTCTTGATTCTTACTTCCTCTATTCCAATAAACGGAACATCTTTGGGCTGTGAACAAAAAAACTTAAAACACCGATCAACATTGCATTATTATTTTATGGACCAAAATAACTTAATCTCTACTCAGCAGATTAATCTGCAATAAACAATCCTGCATTTTTGATATTGCACTTGGCCATACTCCAATGTCAAATAACTGTTCAGGCTTATTAAAAAACAGGAAATAGTAAAATAAATGTTCTCAACTGCTCAGTCATAAGGGCAGTCAGAAACAGGTGTGTACTACTGGAAATGCTGGGCTGGTAAATGATTAAACATGATAATGAATTTACAATACAGAGCGCGTGGTTATCACACATATCACCGACCTAAATTCATTAAGCTACTGTATCTAGCAACACAGCTATGGTTAACCCAGTTTTTCCACAAAAACTTAAAGAAAAGCTGTCTCCCTGTTATGATGTCTGCTGTTAGTAAACACAGAGGAAGACAGACTCCACCTTAACTCATCAGTGACTTAGCTAGTCTGTTTAAACTGTTAAAGCTAGTGATACTTCTGCTTTATCGGCCTGACCAGCAGCTGTTGCACTAAGAGAACTAACTAAAATATGTCTATACCCTGTATGTGGTGTGCCAAGTAGCTTTAGCAAGGTAGCTGTTTCTAACGTTGCATACACGGCCTGTTCTGTTTTGGCATTTCTTCAGTAATTGTTTATTCTGTTGACTGCCTAGCTAACCAAGCTAACTTCCTGGAAATTCAGCCATAGTGGTATATAGGTTTAGTGCAACTAGAATCAGATACTAACTTACTAACTAGCTGGTTATGCGAAGGGTTGACGTCAGCTGTCACGTAGTCAACGCTTTACTAACACTAATTCCTACTTTAATCGTTATTGTAGCCAAACGGTAGTGAAAAAAACGTCTTCCGTTGATATCAAAGACAATATTGCTACTGAAGCGAGATACTTACACAGCTGGCTAAAGAGCACAAGGCCAGGCAAGCCCCCATTTTGGCATTAAAAAGATGAAATTTGTGGTTGAGCGCCGACGCCTTTGTCAAGTGCTGCCAAAACACGAACAGTCGGAAGTTGGTCTTTCTTCTTCTTCTTCTGGTGAAATTGCGTCAGACTAGACGCAGCGAGAGCGCAATGCTGCCTCCCACCGGTCATTTGCAGAACTCCATTGTCACTGTTAAATCAATAGACTGTAAAGACCTCCACCAGCAGCACTAACCCAATATATATATAAATTAACGTTTACTGTTGAATTTTACCTTATTTTTTTAAAGTTTATTTGAACATAGTTCAACATAATGAATTAAATTTCTTTTTATTAAAATTGTTCTTCTGTATAAAAGTTATGTAATGATAATCATAAGTAAATTTACTGGTATACAGCAAACATATCTACAGCTAATTCTGCAAAATAATTTTTTTTTAAAAAGTAAAATAACATAAAACAAAGCTCATTATCCTGCCCACAGTCCTAATTCACTATATCCATTGCAACATTACATGTTTTCTTCTTTTAAACCTTTACATCTGTTTACACAACTGAAGACTTTCAATGTGACATTTTACAGAATGCATTGTTTAAAAAATCTGTTTAATTGATGTTCAAGCTCATTTTCACTAAATTATAAACGTCTCTTAGCCTACTGCAAATAACTTGGAGGTTGGTGTTTTGTATTTTTCTTGCTGTCAATAAATCTGTAAAAGGAACAACATGCTTTTAAAGAAATATTTAATAGCAAATATCCAATAAGAATCAATAGTATTCTGATTTTGATAACTGCACTTTTTCACTTTCTATCTGAGAGTTAAGATGTGGAGATAGATACCTCTCTCATGTACAATAAATATGAATCTACAG
This sequence comes from Dascyllus trimaculatus, assembly GCA_024666655.1. Taxonomy (NCBI): domain Eukaryota; kingdom Metazoa; phylum Chordata; class Actinopteri; family Pomacentridae; genus Dascyllus; species Dascyllus trimaculatus. Next base: position 10,321,409 of record CM045451.1, on the reverse strand, counting down.
TCCGCAGCTTGTAAGCTTAGCTTTGCTTAAAGACTGGAAGCAGGGCAGACAGCTTGCCTGGATTCTGTCCAAAAGAGTTGAGCTTCTTATTTACTGCAGACATGAGGAGGTACTGTATGTGTTACCATGTGGACACTAACCAGGTGCCACTGTGATGACTCTGCTGTCCATCAGTGCCTGATAAGACAGGGATAGTCATTCCACAGTGCTACCTTTAAAAGCAGAAAAAGCTGCTGGTCTGACCTAAAGAAAAAATATAGAAATAAAGCTGAATGACAGCGTGACTATTGAGTTTTGCCTTGCGTGTTTGTGTGCGTTTTAATAAACTGGGCAAAAGACATAAAACCAAATATTAGAATTAATGTATGTATATTTTTGAACCAGCAGACTTTGTCACGTTTCCAGAATACCTATAATACACAGATCAGCCACAGCATAATGACCAATGACAGGTGAAGTGAATAACATTGATCATATTGGTACTATGTGGTGTTCTGCTGGAAAACCTTGGACTTTGGCATCCGTGTTGATGAGACTTACACACCCAAATAAACATTGTCCCACAACAAGCACACTCCCTCAAGCTAATGGAAATCCCCCAATGTCATTGGCTTACCCCTGCAAGAAAATGCACCCCACCACATGGAAAAACATTAAACAATCAGGAACATATTGAGGAACATGACAATCCCCCAAGATACTGATCTGACCTACAAACTTCCTACATTCCATTTTGATCAAGAATCAACAGGGTGCAGTGGAACAAGTTTGATTGACAAAGGACCCACTGCACAAGCCAGAGTACCCAAAGGATCCACTGCCAACGTCCTGGTTCCAGACCCCATAGGACACCCTGAGAGGTCCTCTTGTCCATGTCCAATGGTTCAGAGCACTTTTGAGCACATAAGGGGGACCAACACAATATTAGGAAGGTGGTAAAAATATTATGCCTGATCGGTGTACACTTTACAAGTGTATGGAAACTTTTGTTCACAACTTTACCACTAAGAGATGTTGATCTCATGTTGCTAAGAAGCAACATGGGATATAAGAGACTTTAGGCCTTTGCCCTCTTGGCTCTGTCCCTGTGGGTCCATCCAGAGATTTTTTTTAGTGTGATTTTTTTTGACCAACATAACTCCTGGATCTAAAGTGATGATGCAAGTTGAGGAACTATAGCACATCATTGTCTGTCTAATGAGCGGCATTGTGGCACTGCTTAATTATGCCAATCCAAAATAGTTTGCAGAGTGGAATGGATAACAAGACAGCGAATGCAAGGGCTTTGAAACCTACCATCTGTCCACTCCCTCAGGATCCCATGAGCTCAGTGTCTGTTGCTAAAAAACTACATGAATAGCAAGTGAGAGGCTGTCAGGTGCTCATAGAATCCTCTTCAAAGTCCCTGCTGTTGGTAGTTCATCAGCACAGCAGGGAGCCAACAGTGACTTTGTTATTAATAGTTCTAATATCTAACCTGGAACAAGGAACAGTGCCCAGAACTCAACAAAGCCTCTTGTGTGAGTAGGTTAAGAAATGGTGGAGAAAGTAAAATTAGCTAAATCTGGACATTTCTCAATTCACCAAACACAGAAAGAAAAAATAATGCAGACACGTCATTGAGTTTACGGTTGAAAATAAACCCATAAGGCATATAGTTTAAAAATATGAAGTGAGTGCTGCAGCATACTATGAGTGTGTTCAATATAAGTGGGTTTTACAGTTCATTTTTAATAAAGACAAGGTAAATCACTTGGCCTTACACAGATCCTAATGCTGGCAATTATTGCTTGCAACACTTTTATCACAACAAATGAATTGCTTTATTATGAAATTCATTAAAATATACAACTGTAACGTACCATAAACCTTTAATGGCCACATACGTTATGTGAATAACAGACACACAGTTCTTCGTTGAGTTCTTTTGTAAGTTTAATTCCCATATCCAACACTAGGTTGCAGCATTTAACCAGCATTTTAAAATACTGTCACTTAATTTAATGAGCTCCCATAATCTACCGTCCTACATTTCAACAGATTAATCAACAGTCACCCATAATTTTACAGCAAAATCATAAGACAGTCCTCAGGGCCTCACACTGTTTTATGTCTTTACGCACATTTATGATTTAACCAATTATATAATTTTAGCAACAGTCATGATCACACATCTGTATATGGGAGTTCATCTAAAGGAAGTATTCTAGGTTAGAAGCAATAAAATTACTACCTAGAACCATTCCTGTAAACTTAGCCAAAGATATCAATCTGAGGTAAACTAAAAACAGTTCTTGAACAATGTGGAGTTCATGCATGGTGTTGGTCTCTCGAAATGCAACACATGTAACAGACAGAACTACTGTAAGTGCTGCTGGCATTGGGTAATAGAAGTCTGAATGCACCCAAGGTGAAGGCTTTTATTTCTGCCTGTCAAAATGATTTCACTAACAAATGCCTGCAGATGACAACAGATGGAAAAACACACAACGGTCTAGACTCTAGAGCAATCCTTACCTAGTTCAAGTTCAAATTTGGGAACAATACCACTGAAAACCAATATTGTACACAGGTTTTTCTAAGTTATGTTTTCCCATGAAGGCTATTTGGATACTCCAAAATATCCTTGGTCACATAAAAATTCTTCTTGTCTTGAATGCCTTGATTAATTTGGAGCTCTAATGAAAAGTTAGAGGTGTCACATCAGTGTCAGTATTACTGATATAGAGTAACTGAAGCATACAAACATTACAGTGCTTTTTCCTTTCTTGAATATAAAGTTGGTGCAAGTGAAAGAGTCAAAACAAATATAACTGTGGAAAAGCTGCTTGTATTAAAGGCAACAGCAAACTATTTACATAATAAATAGATTTTACAGGTTATTAACATCATGCCAGTCCTTCTAGCAGTCACAACTGGGGCCAAAATACAAAGGCACCTCACAGCAGGAGCACTTTCCTGGTGGTTTGCATGGCACTGCCTGCTCTTCAGCAAACCAGTGGTGCTGTAACCACTAATATACACTAGACTGTGAAGTGCCCTATGTTGAGCAGGAGATTCGAGTCTGGTTGTGGAGTGTGCAGCTTTGCCAGCTCCTCAGCAACGGTCTCTGTGAATGTCTTCCTTTGCATAGGAACCTTTTGCAGTCTGTTTGTGGTGGAGGAAGACATTTACAACTGCAGTATCCATTAAGTGATACAAGAGCATCTTATAACACTTCTGGGTCTTGTGGTTGATGCTATAGTATTCTATCAGGGCATGAGAGAGGTCCAGTCCACCTACAAACATGCAGATTGTTACATTTCAAAGGGCATAACACATAGTTGAATATATGGTACATATCAGCTGTACTCCTTCAGTGCTGGTGGGACCGGGATGTCCTTGACCTTCCTTTGCACTGTGTCCTCCGCATGGGCCCTGTGGACTGTTGAACACAGGATGGCAACCCTCATGTATCACCACTGAACAAAGAAGAGGTGGTACTTCCTGACCCAGCGTAGTCCAGATTGTTGATTTTTGTCAATTCCTGTTCATGGGGGATGGTTGTGGCCTTCCTCTGAAGCAGATCAAACAAGAGCTTGGGACTTGTGTAAAAACTGTGAACAAAAAGCTGGTAGCTGCTGCCCAGCAACCGTGTGTCTTTTAACTCCACCACCAACTCATAACCGAGTCCTTCCCTGGAGCTTTCTCTTGTAGACCAAACATAGTCCCTTGTGTAACCATTCCTGGAGTCTGTCAGAGTGAAAAGCTGATATCCCCAGTGACCAGGCTTATTTTGAATATATTGTGTGAGCGCTGTGCAGGCTTTGAATGCAGCCATTTGCTCATCAATGGCAATTACCTGCCTAGTGTGACAGTTCCTTTTGCAGGCATCCCTTAAATCCTCATAGAGTTGCTGAGACAATTGAAAGCTGCTGTGCCTCTTCTTTGCTCATTAGCAGCATCCTCTAACAAGCTACTGAGGTGAAGAGACTGACAGATCCTGAGGGACTTCTTAGCAGCCATTACCCATCTCAGGAATAGCAAGCAATCAGCAATGTCAGAGCATTTTAGTAAAGCCTTGTAAAGCACAAAGAACATGACTAAAAACATGCCCTGCAATGTGAGATCAAGCTACAGGTTGCAGGGTGTTGAGTTGTGCCAAAGTCATTGGTGTTTTGAATTAATGTCTACAAAATGGAGTCATTAAATAGTAAAAATGTTGGAACAGTTGTGTCTTGGACTAAATATTTTACCAGTGGATCATCTTAGCAGGAAAACTGAGCAAATGCTTGCAATGTGAGTTAAGTTATTGGCAGTTTAGTGGCCACGGCTTTAACTAATACTTTAATGAGTACAGAGTCAGAAAAAGATGATCTGGCAGAAGAGGCATGAATGCAAAACAACATCTGCCTTGTAAAGATTGCCTAATATGTTGCTCTCACTGCTTACATGATATAACCTGTTGGCACATTTCTTTCCTGTGGATACAAGTTTATTCTCACTCTGCTTTGGACACAAGCAGCTTGTGAGAGTTTCTCTGTCCTGGAATATACTAAAAGAAACACAAATTCACAGGAACGCCTGGAAGCATTTAAGCTTATGGCCATAAAGAAAAAGATCCTGAGAGTGGTGCTGTCATTTTTCAGGCTCCTGTATTCTCCCTTACAGCCTGCAAGACGTTTGGAGAGTGTCCTTCAACTCTAAGGTTTGCACTTGGACTAGAGTAATCGATGCTGCCATTATTTGTAATCTATTCTTCATACGCCAATCAGCCAAAACATTATGACCACTGACAGGTGAAGTGAATAACATTGAGCATATTGGTACTACGTGGTGTTCTGCTGGAAAACCTTGGATTTTAACATCTGTGTTGATGAGACTTAGACAACCAAATAAACATTGTCCCACAACAAGCACACTCCCTCATGCAAATGGAAATTCCAAATGTCACTGGCCTACCCGTGCAGGAAAATGCAGCCCAACACATGGAAAAAAACATCAAACAGTCAGGAACATGTTGAGGAACATGACAATGACCCAACGTGATGATTTGACCTCCAAACTTCCTACACCCCATTGTGATCAAGCATCAACAGGATGCAGTGGAACAAGTTTGATTGACAGAGGCCCCACTGTACAAGCCAGAGCACCCAAAGGATCCACTGCCAGTGTCCTGGTTCCAGGCCCCATAGGTGAGATGCCACAATTTTGCAACTGTTTCTTGGTGCTCTGGCAGAGGAGCTGATTTAGCTGTTGTTGTGGAATGGTTTGCATCAATCAGACCACAAGAATCTGAAGAGCTTTCTAAAGATATGCTGCATGAGTACCCACTTAAACACAGCAGTAGTGTGGGCTCCATAGAATAGCTGTGTTCTTACGCAGCTTGTATGCAGGACTAAGATGAACACAATAAAGATGAATCTATCCAATCCATGTTTTTTTGCAAATCCATTCTGAGCATAATGCTTGTACTGGCAGAGGTCTGTGTTTGTTCAGGGCCCTGTAAGAACCTGGCATGTTATCTGAGCGAGGTCAGAGAGAACTAATAAACCATGAACGAAAAGATATACGAGCAGCTGCCGGTGATGGCTGCAGCTCCTGCTGCTGCAAATCTCTTACCCACAGGGCAGCATGTAACATCCTACATATGAATAGGATTAGCTGTGCAGGCCTGAGGAGGACACTGGAAATACAGAAATGTATTTCAAAATCTCTAAATTGATTGTGTTTTATCAGTGAAATGAACAGGTGATAAGGCTAATGTTTGGTGTAACTATGGGATTACATTGATTCAGTACACCTGATCTGTACAAACTGCTTGGAGAAAAACAAAACTCTGTGCCTGATGTTACTATGGCACAAGTATGTGTTTTGCAAATTAACTTGTGAACCCATCCAGCGCTGCAATTTCTTAGAAAATACAACATTAATTCTAAAACTGAGCCACCACCGAGTTTAAATGCTGCCTGGACATCAATGCCACGAGAAGATATGAAAAAATAAAAGGCATTATATGTGTTGTTGTTGCTGTTTCTGGCATTTATTTGTTAAGCTGCAACTAAAATTGCTCTTATGGGATCTAAAGAACATAACAGAAGAGAACTTACACATGTACTTTGATCTTTACTTTACATTTGTGGTTGTTGTATGAAACACAGTCTCAGCCTAAAGTCATATAATGGATATTTTGTATATACACTATCAGTATTTAAAGGAATAAATCTTAACACAAATGTTTTCCCTTTATGCTTTTAGCTGCAGTCGGGGATCCAGTTTAAGACACAACATTAAACACAGAAAGGAGGAAAAGTACATTAGCAGGCTCAGAGGCAGTCTGGTGGCAGACAGGTGTAATTCATAACTGAGTCCATTGCCAGTTTAATGACCCCTAAACTTTAAAATTTTTTTGCGCTATGATGAAAGTCTCATTTATTTTCAGAGATGGAGAATAGGTGTCAGTGTTGAAGTAAAAACTCAAATGACCCATAATCTGTTGATATTTCATGACTTAATGCACAGACATAAGTACTGTCACTATTGCATAACAGGTGACAAATTAAAAGAAAAAAAAAACCTGAGCCCTTGACAAATATGAGAGGTGCAAAAAAGCCCCCATAACTGAGTGTTAAAATATTACTGAATATTGCCTTTTACAAGGTGTTCTCACACTGGGATTTATTGTAGATGTTTTATTTTGTTCTTGTCTGCTTTGATAAGATCAGATTAGGTTTGGCACTATTGTCATTGCACAAGACAATGAAATGCAGTTAAGCATTAAACCAGGAGTGCTAAAGAAGCAGTAGATAAACAGACAGACAGACAGACAGACAGACAGACAGACAGACAGACAGACAGACAGATAGATAGATAGATAGATAGATAGATAGATAGATAGATAGAAAGATAGATAGATAGATAGATAGATAGATAGATAGATAGATAGATAGATAGATAGATAGATAGATAGGTAGATAGATAGATGTGCTAAAATATATACAGTATGAGCAATATTAAGATTATAAACAGTGCATTTATGCATACAAGATATCTGAATATCCCAGATAGGGCCTCTCAGAGTGTCCTGTGGGGTCTGGCACCAGTGGATCTTTTGGGTACTCTGGCCACATAGTACCAATGTGATCAATGCAATTCACAGTGACCATAATGTTGTGGCTGATCAGTGTATAGGCTATAGTATATGAAGTATGGTGCAGATGCATACATGCTCAACATAATAAGCTGTAAGTAATACAGATAAGCTCGATAAATAAGAATATAATACAAGATGCATAAATGTAAATATAAATATGGGGATGAAAAACAGAATAAATAGTTTTTCTTATTATTACATAACTTTGTGGAACCATTCAGGCTTTACAAACCACCATCCAGTCCCTCCCAGTGTCACACTCACCGCACTGAGTGTTTACCATCACCTACTTGGTGAATGTGGATGATTTCACTGTTACACAACCTGCAGCAGTGTGCGTGCTGCCAGCTTTGCTGTCTGTTTTTCCTGCTCTCCAGTTCCTGGCGCTTTTTTTGCTTTTGCGCTTCCAACGCCTGCTCTGATTGGTGGATTCGCAACCAATCAGCGCTAACGTCAATGGTGACGTACGGGGGGTTGGTGGGTTTGTGCGCGAAGGTGCAGATGTTGGCGGTTTGAACAGAGAAGAAGGAGAAGAAGGTGGCGGAGGTCTGCTCTTCAAACTGAGGCACTTGACGGTGAGAACAATAGACTCATGCTAATATTTGTACAGCCTTTTAAACCGTCCACACGAAGTTTTCAGAGGGTTAAAAACGAGTTTTGAACGCGTTTATTAATGTTGTGCAGCATCACTGAAGTCAATTTTTAGTCATTATCTGAGTTTATTGTTATGGCCACTGTTCAGAAAACGCGTTTTGTTGCTGAAAAATAGTGTTTAAAAGTTGTATTTTAAAATCTGTATAGCTTTCTTTCATCACCTATCCACACAGTATAAAATATGCAGTTAATTTACACTAAGTTAGGTTTGCTAATGAGTAGTTTTTGTGGTGTTATGTAACATTAAAGCATGTTGTGTTTAGCTAGGAAGCTCCACTATTTTAGCTGCTACTACTTTTCTATCCTCACATGCAATTCGAATGTATTTCACTGGGTTTTCATGATGCCTTAGTTTTTAATCGTGTGCATTTTTATTGTGGTTTTTGGCAGCAGTTGTGTTGCCCCGCCCCCACCTTTAATGTAAAGCTGCAGACGTGCATGTGCAGTCTGCAGCTGTGGGCATCTTTTACTAGACATTGTGTGCAAGCTACAACTCCTTCCCTTGTGTGATCATTGTTTGCCCACAGTGCCATGCTGTGACTCGCAATTTAATAGATCATGCAACGTTACAACTGGAATGTGTCACAACAAATGTTGTGATTTATTACATCCACATTAGGACTGCACAATTTATGATTTTGGCATGGACAATGCTGTGTGTGCAATGTGAAGTGAGGTGTTTTACCTCAAGCACACCATACTGCATTTTTTTCTTGCTTGACACAAAAGATAAGTTTATATGATGTGATATAATGTATTCCAATTTAAGTAGCCTTGTATACTTTTAAAAAAGCACCATTCACAGTCTGTTGACATGAGTGAAGAACAGGAGGGAAAAGCAAAGATTTGGTTGAAAATCAGCTGTATGGTAATATTTGAGCTACAAAAAAAGATGACCAAAAACAGACATTTTGTTGGCAACACCACCACACATGGCAACAGTTAGTTTGATGATTTGAATCTGCACCACAAAGCTCTGTATAATATGTACAAAGTTAGATCTGACTGTAATCCAAAGCTAGATAACTATTGTACATGTCTTTACTAGTGCTACACCATATAAGAAAGGTTCCAAGTGGCATTTTTAGTTTCAATGCATTAATTAACCATTCAGAAATGATTAATTTCTTCTATGCAAAGTTATTTAAGTCATCTGGTGCAAATTCCTGCATTTCTATCATGCTGTAATGTCTATTGCAGAAAGCTTAACATCACAATGTCAGTTTTTTCCAATATCGTGCAGCCATAATCCACATCACACAAGTGACCATTAGGAAAATTAATCAAAAATGAGTGCACTTGTTGGAAAAATTGATTTATCAACTTCCCTTGTTCCCAAAAACAAGCTGTGGTGACTAAAATTAGAAACCCTCACTGCTTTTTTTTAAAAGGATTGCTCGCATGCTTGACCGATGACCTGTCAAAACACGAACTGTCAACATCAGCTCCATTGCTCCATTGTGGATGTTCTTTGAAAGTACTGCATTCTTTCAAGTGAAATGAATGTTTTTCTATTGTGTCTCACTAGACTTGCATTGCTTGACATTAATTTGGCTTTTTTCTGTTTTTGTTACAGCAATATTAAAGGCACTCTTCATACATTTCTGCAAAAATGGCAAGCAGTGGAGGTAAGTGAAAACTATGCAAATGTTAACTGTCTGTTGAAAAGCTGACTTGAGAGATGCAACAATACTTTGCTAACTTTGAAGACCTTTAATAGTGATTTATAAAATATATGTATCACAACAGCATAAGCATATATAGCAGGGACGCTGAACTGACAGCAGAGGCCACTTAATATAGAGACAATAATATATTTATTGGATGAAAAGCATAGACATTTAAAGGCCAATGGCTCATCTTTCTTAGAAATTATTTACTTTCAAATGAACTGAGCAACAGCCAAGGGACATTGTTGAACATTTACTCTGTAATCAGGTGAACAAAATTCCAGTGTATCAGTTTATTTTTTATTGTGAGTTAGAAAATGGTCACCACACCATGTCGTGGGTCTGTTTTATGCCATGGGCTTTAAGTTGAGTATCACAGTTATGCAGTTAAAAGTTTTAATGTGGGGGGTTTGGCAAGTTGCAAAAGCTGCACCTACACAGTCTTGGAAAAACTGTCTTTGTTTTGGCATGTTTTCATTCCCTCCTCCGAAATGCAAACTCCTGAAACCCGTCAGGGATTATTATTCGTGTCTGACCTCTCTGACAAAGCAGTGACCCCTGAAAAGATGGCAGGCTTAACCTCCTTTAATTATCTTCTGGCAGACGATGAATCTCAGCGGAAGCACTGCCTTAGAATAGCACTAAATTGCTAACAGTTTGGATGACCAGTTAATTGTCATTCATCACTCAAATAGGAGCTATTGAGCTGATATTTAAATTAAGTTTAAATATTATAATGCTGCTGTTGACCTCTGAGCCCACACCATCACAGATCTGCTTTAAACTGACTCATTGTACCAGTCGGAGCTAACAAACCTCCTGTTTTACAGACATGCAAATCAAAGAGCTGAACAAGCGGGCATCAGGCCAAGCGTTTGAGGTCATCCTGAGCCCCTCAACCCCAGATGCTAAAGGGGAGTTTCCATTGTCCCCTATTAAGAAAAAGGAAAGGTCACTGGATGAGATCAAGAGAAAACTAGAGGCTGCTGAAGAACGACGCAAGGTATCCACAGAGATCTCATAAACAGCTGAAAGATGTAAACAAACAAATCTGACATTTAGGATTCCTGTTCTGTAATCTTGTTGTGAAAGTTGTCTTTTGTCCTTTTTGTCAGAGCCACGAGGCCGAAATCTTGAAACATCTTGCTGAGAAACGAGAGCACGAGAAGGAGGTCATACAGAAGGCCATAGAGGAGAACTGCAACTTCATGAAGTCGGCACAAGAGAAACTCAACCAGAAGATGGAGGCAAACAAAGAAAACACCTCTGCACGGATGGCGGCTCTCAGCGAGAAGTTCAAGGAGAAGGTGAGCTCCTCTTGCACCAACAAATCCTCATGTTTAACTCTGAATAGAATGAAAAATACTGATGTGATTCTTTATTTTTTTTTAAAAATACACTAACAGGACAAGAAGCTTGAGGAAGTGAGGAAGAACAAGGAAGCGATGAAAGAAATGCAGAATTAATTTGTTTACAGTCTGCGAAACAATCTTTACATCTCCAAAGATAAGCTGTATTTTTGTAACTGAATCCTTCTGCAGTTCTTTATTGCATGAGTTCTGAATATGCTGGTTGTAGTTGTTAGATTTCTCTTGGATGTTAGCGTACCTTTTGTATTACTGTAGGTTTCTCTTTGGCAGCTCATTGCACTGTATCTTCTCTAAAGAGGCATTTGTATTAAATTGGTCCTCATACTTGTTCATGCTGGATGACATCATATACTGTTGTAAACTGTTGATCATGCTGTAACTTTGAATCAATTGTATGATGCAGTACCAGGGTTTCTTCAATAAAGTTTTTTATACGCAGTTTAATATATATCGTGTCCCGGCTTGTTGAATTTATTCAGCCTCATGAAATCTGAGATGAAATATTATTTGTGTAGCATATATATTTGATGTAGCAATTAGAATTTATCATGTTGTAACATTTGACAGATAGTTAAGCTCAAAATTATTCATACTCATGCCAAGTTTGGACCAAATGAAATAAATAAGTGACTTACAGTTGACTAGTTACTGACCAAAGAACTACTGCATGGGCTTTTCTCAGTTTATAGTGTATTAGAACGCTGTAGAGCATAGTAGAAATGACCGGGACTGTTTGGAGTCATATATAAGCTGCATTTTCTTTAATAAAATGTGACAGTTTCAAGTGAATATACGTAAGTTTGGACATGGCAGTTTTTTTAAATGGAAAAACACACTTAAAAATAATAAAAACTAATTATTAATAATTTTAAAATAACGTCTTACAATCTTTTGTGACTTATTTATGTCATTTCCAGCCAGAAGAAACCTTTACTCAAATAAAAACTCCCCATAGATCAAAATTTGGCATTGAAATGAATATTGTTGGGCCTTACCGTAAGCTGTTGTCTGTTAGTAATACTTTGACACTGCTGACACCTAGTGGCAGCGGTAATTATTTAAAGTAGTGATTGTTGGGGGTCCCAAGATAAATCTGAAAGATCACCAGCTTTAAGAGAAGAAAGAAACAACATACTTTAGGATGATCTGTCACCTTACACTCCTGTTACTTAACTGTGTTTACAGTAAAGCAACAGCAATAAAAACAAGACATTTTATGTGTGTCACTGCTGTACCAACAATAAACAAACTGGACAATTTCCTGTCAATGTAAGGGTGCATCTATAATTTAAAAAATGTACATTTGCTGTAATTTAATGGTTTTTCTATTGTGAAAAATAGGACATTTTTAAAAATTATTTAATAGTATATATACAGTATAAAACAGCAAATGTTGAATAAATCCATACAATCTAATTACTCATACTTTGTCCTATAACTAAAAAGCAGAATTTTACTCCTGTAAGTGAGAAAAAAGCCAATTTTTGACAATATCATACCTACAGCAATAAAATAAATATCACTATTATAATAGTACTGTCAGTTAATGATGTACCTACAGTGGTAATATTAAAAAAAATGTTTAAACAAATCTTCTGTAGTACAAAACAGATTTTTAATCCATCCATTTAGTCCAAGGATGTATTCTTTCTGTATATACCATGAAAGATACAACCGATGGAGCTCAAAAAAAGTCTGATAAAAAAGAAGATAATCCAGAGAGCTTGAAATTCAAAGAAGCATAATGAAGGTCCTCTTTTGTGGGAGACAAGAGTTCAAAAAGAAATAAGATCCAAGGCACCTTTTTCAGCAGCACGTTAAAAGCCTTCAGTCAAATGGCTTTTTCATGATTAAATTCTAACAAGACAGACAAAGCTTGTTACTTCAGTCTTCTGATTCTTCTTTATCGATTACCTGCTGCATCAGTCCCCATCCAGAGAGCACCTTAATTATACTTGTTTGAACTTCTGAGCACTATGGATTTCTTTATTTTACTCATTATGTTGGCTTGAGCTACATCAGTTATGTTGTACACAGGACATACAGAAAGATTACATTCTTGGTCTGGACTATAAAATAAACTAAAAGGCCTTCACTTGTCCTTCTACAAGAGGATCAATGCTCTGTGGTTTACATCCTAAGGAAGGTCATTTTATGCTGTTAGTCATGGGCTTTGTAAACATACTGAATTAGTAATGCATGAGCTACTCATCCTCTGACGTCAGGAGACATGAGAAATTCAGGAAACTCATGGAAAACAAAATTATGCTTAATCTTTACAGACGTTCCTTTGTGAATCACTAAATAGTTGTATCTTTACATCAAGTAAAAATCTAAAAAATAAAAACAGAAATGACCATTATTTGGTTACTTGATCATGATATATAATACTTGATGATAATAGGTCAAAAGCACATTTATATACAACCAGTTTTTCCAGTGTCATTTGCCTTTGACGATGTTTCCCACCAAAAGTGATCCACAGGCAGCCAAGGGCCCAATGTGAACTCCAAAAATGAGACCACCCTTCATCCGAGTGACTTCAAAGAGGATGCTGCACTTCCTCAAGGCCCCAACAAACGACCTGTCATGTTTGAAGTAGACTGGAAAAACAGTTGCGGAGAAAAGCGAAGAACAGACACACACACACACACGGAAATTCTTCATCTATTGTTGGCTTAGGTGTGATATTTAGAGTAGACATATCATATTACATAAGTAGCTCAATGGATCTAGCATTAGAATTGTCAGATAAATTGTGTTGTCTCATATTATTGTTGTAGATTTGAGTTAGGAGAGTCTACAATGCCCTCTGATGAGCCTGTGGGTGGTGCTAACTGGAAATACATGTTTTTTCATAAGCAATTTGTGGCCATGGACTACAGGCCTCTTCACACGGATAGGAAGTGACACCTGCATGATCTACCGTTTGTGTAAGTACTCGGAATGTCAGCATTTGTGTGTTTATTTACACCTGCTTACGTCTTGCACCGACTTGCAGTTGGTGTCTAAACCTGTCACTCGAGCTGGAGAGGTCGCTTAGTGCCAAGTGGCGTTCGTATAGAAAATCTGTGAGTTGAATGACTTTTCTGAAGCTGCCTAACCGGTTCGATTACTTCGGTTGTAGTGCGTTGCATTTATTGCTTCACAGAATTTCTTTAATCAGGAATCAGGATATTTAATTTCACCTGTTTCTATTGGCTTTCTAAACGGAACTAATTTGGCATTGTTGGCTTAATTTAATGTGTTTTACCTTCAGGTTTATTAGAATTTCATAAATTCAAAATACTGTTAAAAGAACTAAACTCATCAACACAGTGTAAACCTAGAAATCATTTGCATGAATCACACATAGCCCAACTCATGAATCAACATTTTGATTAAATCCAACATGCGGCAACATTAGAAATGTTACTTTTTTGCAAAATTGCACCTAAAAGAAACCTATCTTCCAGTTCTTTGCGTATGATAATCCTTTTCACACGTGTTTAGGTTGTTTTTCAGGGTTTGTAGTAACTTAATACTTTGCGCACACAGTGTAACACTGTTTGCAGATGCGTGTTCTAGTCTGTATCACCACACACACCCACACATGCTGCTGCACAATCCCACTTTGTCATGACTTTAGAAGAAACTGCTGAACTCATCGGCCCGGAACGGTGCTGCAGCGCTCCTTGCTAGCCTGACCACACAGGGGACAGAAGCTGGCTGTACTTCAGGAACCTTTTCTCAGTCTGGAATGACCTTTACTGGCTCCTCCAAGATTTTCAGCTCACCTTGACATTATCCAGGTTAAGACACAGATCATCCCTGAGTGGATAAATACACATTCATTCAATGTTATCGTGGTCACATCCTGAATCCTTTCCGAGGAACATACACTGAGTAGGAGGTGTAGAATCAAGAAACAATGCAGATCTTTCAGAAACTCTGAGACTAACAAAGGACACTGTGTTGCAGTATGCAAAATGGAGGAAAGAGGCAGGCAATAAAAATGGACTCGACCGAAGCAACCAAGCAGGGAAATTGCTTATTTTGATTATCAAATGAGATCTAGTGGAGTTGACACTGTAAATTCTCAAGTGCAGAAAGCCAAAGCACTAACAAAGGAGTGCTGTCCAATTTAAGAATGTGCAACAGCAAGCATGAGGTGTTTCTAAACCTATTTTGATCATAACTTTAACAATTGTGGCACCTGCACAATTCTTTAACCACTGGGTGGTGATGGGCCAATCGGTTCTCTTGTTATATAATGGAAATAATGCACGTTGAAAGAAATAGAATGTAAAATACTGACATGCTCCTTTCACCTTTGGCTAAAATTCACTGTAAGCTTTTGTTTGTATGCTTTATAGCTGCCTATGATACGCAATGTGGTCCATGCAGGTGAGATATGTGCAACTGAGAGCAGGAATATTGACATGTAAAAAAGTTTAGTTACATGCAAATCAGTCACAACATTATGATCACTGACAGGCGAAGTGAATCACATTGATCATATTGGTACTATGTGGTGTTCTGATGGAAAACCTTGGATTCTGGCATCCATGTTGAGGAGACTTAAACACCCAAATAAACATTGTCCCACAGCAAGCACACTCTCTCATGCAAATGGAAATCCCAAATGTCACTGGCCTACCCCCACAGGAAAATGCACCCCACCACATGGCAACAACATCAAACAATCAGGAACATGTTGAGGAACATGATAATGACCCAACATGTTGATTTGACCTCCAAACTTCCTACACCCCATTGTGATCAAGCATCAACAGGATACTGGGGAACAAGTTTGATTGACAGAGGCCCCACTGCACAAGCCAGAGCACCCAAAGGATCCACTGCTAACGTCCTGGTTCCAGACCCCATAGGACACCCTGAGAGGTCCTCTTGTCCATGCCCAGTGGTTCAGAATGTTTTTGAGCACATAAGGGGGACCAACACAATATCAGGCAGGTGTTCATAATGTTGTGCCTGGTCGGTGTATATACCTCAGTGCAAATCAAACTGCTTGAAGCTCTCTTTTGTTCCAGCCTCCATCAAGCTGCTGAACTCCAACGCCATAGACTAGTGCAAGAGCATGTGGGATACATCAAAGTGCAATATACGGACAAGAACTTAGCAATCTGTAGAGTTTGGGTTTTGTTTAATTCAATGTCTCCTCATGTTATTGTGGTTTTTTTTTAATGCCTGTATTAAAGGCAACAGTTGATCTCACTGTGCCAAAGACAGAAGACAACAAAGCTTACTCAAAACTATTCTCAATTCAAGAAAAGCATAAAGCTGTGAGTGGTGGAACATGCCGGATGTGTGCTTTCCTCTTGTCTATTCTTTTCATGCGACTCTCCATATCAACATCTCAGAGACATATTGTACTTTTTACTCCACTAACAGCTTCAGTTGCTTTAACATGTACAAAATTTGCACACAAAACATAAAACAAGCTTATAAAATAGGATATTTTGCAATAAAGGACGCAATAAATGCAGCCGAAACTATTCGCTGATTAAGCATTAATTCAACTGACAGAATTTTTGAAAACCAAGCAATCGATTAGTTCATGGAAAAATTAAGCCATAAAGAAAATAATCATTATAGTTGTCAGATACAAATTTTTTTTTCAAATTAACCAACTACCACAGTAAAATTCTGCTTTTGATGACTGACGATAATTGATGCATGACTGATAGCAGTCTAGCAATACAATGCAGTATATAGTAGAATAATAGTCACATTGGACATTTTCCTGCATTGTGTACTTTTATTTGTTAATACTTTAACTATATTCTTATAATTATACTTCCACTGTTTGAATCCAGATGATTCCACCTCTAGTCGTGCCGAATGGTAAAAAAAAAACTTTGATTGTTTTCGGTCCTCTCAGCACCACAACCAGTATAACCAGTCACTTAGAACCACTGACAGCAAACCTTCATTCCCATGCTGGAATCTCGGTGTCATCTCTGACTCAGCACTGAAGTTTGACAAACAGATTAACTGGTGATATGAACCTTGAAAGTTTACCCAAAATGCAGTTTTTAAAGTTTTTCTCCAGTGAATGATCAGAAAACAGATCCATTGTACCGATGCTTGTTTCTATCACTCTGTGCCACAGACAATAAACTGGTGAAGTTTAGCTCTTGAAACTATGATACTGATGCTCAAAGTTGGTTATAGAAAAAATGGTTCTGTAGGTTGGGCTGTAGATTGTGACGCCTGGAGTGGATGTACGGTTGATCTAGCTGGAGTTTTTAACAGAGCTTAAATGTGTTTTTCATCCCTGAAAATGTCATGTGTCTGTCTTGTTTACATATAAAGTTATAAGGGCTCTAACATGCTGGAAAAAGTAACTCAAAATCAAAAGCATGAGATTTTGACCCACCCCTTTGTACTTCAAGGGCCTGCAACTCTGAAAACATTCACAGTATGAAGGTAAAATTATGCTCGCCTTCTTTAAATATTGTAAAATTACTGCACATTTGAGAGGACAAGGAGGGAACTTTATTCAGATTTGGCTGATTTTATATAAGATGACCCACAAAAATTGCAAATTCTCATTTCCTGTCCCCAAGTCTTTGATTTCACAGGTTCCACTATGCAGCTCGCACCTGGGACGGAGTGAAAAAGTTGTCGGCCCTCTCTGAAAGAAAACAAGATATAAGTTGTAGATTATGACACCTGATGTGGATGTGGAATTGAATTCACAACAGTTTTATTTATTTATTTTATTACCAGAGTTAAAATGTATTGTTCATCCCGAAAAACTGACCCCAGCTGTCTCCTGTACCTATGAAGTTATGAGGGCTCCAGAATGCTAGAAAGATGATTTTACAACCCACTACTTGGGTCAGGGTGGAACTTTTTCAGGATTCGCCGATTGTATATGGAATGACCCTACGGCCAGTATAATCCAGTTTAGAGAATTTTTAAGGTCACACAAAACGGCAACTTCTCACTTCCTGTCTAGCTTTATTTGTTGTTTTCACCTGGAGTGGATGTATAACTGAGTTGGCTGCAGATTTCAGTAGAACTCAAATGTTTTTTTCCTGCTGCTTCTTTCTGTACATATGGCGTTATCAAAAATGCTGGGAAAAACTTTAAATTCACCCTTATGTACTAATAAATTTTTTTTTGTTGTTGTTTTTTAAGGACTTATTCAAACATACAAAGTTATTGCAGGAAAAAAAATCTACAGAGCTTGAGGGGGTCAGGTGGGAGGATCTGACTGATTTTTTAAGGAAGGAAAACTTTTATGTGCATAACTGACTCTTTTCTAAGCTTTAACTTTCTCTTTGAGTCATTAAAGAATATTTGCTGCATATATTTTTTTCAGTGTATTTTACGTCAGACTCTGACCAGTAAACCAGGTGGTTTAAATAAAAGGTCAGCTAAAAAAAAAGACACAACCAGGCAGCAGTATCTCCTGAAGCCCTCATCTGAGGAAATGTGGAGGAATTTGCAGTGCCGAGTGGGCGGGCCGATTGGCCACCTTGGCTGATTTGATTGGCCGATCGTCGTGGCCACTGATTGGCCGAAAACCGCGCCCGTCACCGCGCCTGGTTTCCTCCCGGCAGCTGCGCGGTGAGGCTCCGCCAAGCTGCTGCTCCCGTCACGGTCATCCTCTCTGCTGCCGCCCCTTCAAACAATGTTATCCATATTCTGCGCGGCTCTAATTCATCCATCCAGCGCTTTATTATCCTCGGATTGATTTTCCCATCGACAGGTACGTTTCTCTTTATTAACGGCAGGTTATTAAATAATCCGGAACATTTCTGGTATTTTGTGCCTCATACCGTGAGATAGATGCGCCTTTAAAAAAAGATAGAAAGAAAGAAAACAAAAACGCCTATCAGGTTTTATCAGTGACGTTTCTGGGGCTTTTTATGATGCACATTATGAATTAAATTAAAGTGGATGCACATTTACGCAGACACGCCGATCAGGTGCGGATCCACCGGTGGGAATTGGGGCTGCAACAGGCCCACATAGGCCCGAGTTCAATGCCCACATTTCTCTCACACACACGCACACCCGCTCCTTTGGTTATAGTGGAGCATTTTTCCTGCATCTATGAATATTTTAAAGCATTCGCAAACCCTCGTTGGAAAGCCGAGGGTGTGGACGGCGGATGGGGGTTATGTTGCGTAATCTCCCCATTCATCACTCCACGCCTTTTCCTCCTCATCCACGGCCCGCGTTCATCCTACTCAGCCTGATTTCTGCCTCTCAGTGTAAAAACTCACAAAGATCTAAAGTGAATAATGTGATTTTTAACCAAACTGTCCTTATATCAGCCCATCCTTCCTCTATACATTACATTTGTGCCTTACCTGCTTCAATTTATGGTGGAGAATGACAAATATAAGGGAATATAATGCAGTAAGGCATTCAGATGTGTGTGTGTATTTGAATATTTATTCTCCTGTAGTGCTACTTTCTCCATTTAATTTCATCCCCGCTGATTTAACACTCACATGCAGGCAGGATTTACTCTTATATTTGGAAGTACTCTCTATAAATGTGCGTGTGACACCTGTTAACATTGGCTCATTAGTGCAAAACGATGTATACAACCTGGATTTTAGTTTCTCACTTGTGTTTCAGCAAGATTTCTGCTCGTGGTCTAAATTTATTCTGCACATTCAGGAAATAACACACGTGATATGCTGAAGAGAGAAAAAAAAGAGCTGCCTCTGTTGGATAAGACTACAACTGTTGCTGGTTTTCATGATATGCGGATTGTTTTAATCAGTCACTTGTTTGGTCGATAAAATGTCACAATGTGGTGAAAAATGTTTTCCCAAAGCCCAAGATTACGTCTTTATTTGCCTTGTTTTGTTCTTGACTGAAAGATATTCAGTTTGCTGTATTAGTTTGCTGAAAAATTAGACGATTTTTGGCTTATTTCTCAAAAAAAATCACTAAAACAGATTAATTGATCATCAGAGTAATTGGTGATGAATTTATTAGTTGGCAACTAATCGATTAATTGTTGCAGCTCCACTGGTGCATCCATTAGTATGTGTTGTAGCGTTTTTTTTTTCCAAAATAAAAGCCCTCTGTTTCTTCCATGTTATTATTTGGGGTGTTGGGGGACATATGCACGTTTTCTAAATATTGAGGAGGACGTATTTTGCCTTTGCCTGTGCACTCATGTATGTAAAAGATCATCAAGGTTTATAACTTACTACATTTGATTTCAGTTGTTAGTGTTGCAGCAAACGGGAAACAAATTCTATTTTGTGGACAAAAAGAATTCTAGGAACTCTAAGTCGTATTTTCCTTTACATTTCCCTAAAGGATTGGTCTAAAAACGAGTTTTGCTAGATGTGAATAGGAAGATCCAAACAAGCAGACGACCATGTGAACAAACAGGTATAGATCAAAAATCCTGATCAAGTATTTTTTGCCTCCAATCCAGTCCGAGTCGTTTAACATATAGCGTTTGCCAATACCAATCTGATACCATGTTCCTTGTATTCGTGTATTATAGATTTACTGCAGTACCTGGTTGCGCCATCAGGTTCAGCCTCTTATTGTTTAATATCGAGGAAACGTCTTTATCATGTTGGGAAGAAGAGAGCATTGTGGGGCTTCAGCTAGTAAAGGGCCACCATGACAAAGACTTCTGTGAGGCTTAATGACCTCCAGTCAGAGCTCATGTGTTTGCGACGTGTGGGAATCAACTACCCCAGTGTCTCTATATTCTAATGGCACATTTAAGAGATTCCATTGATTAGCCCCTATGTGTTGCTTTGAGATCCTCTTACACTACTTACGGTATCACTTTTGGACACGAGGGGTTGCATTGCTTCCTAGCATTGGACGCTTGATGGAGGTATTACTAGGCAGTGGCATGACAGATGACTGACATGAATGATCTCCAACAGGAAGCCAATACAGACTACAGCCACCTGCAACTACACCAACACTTGCTGCACCTGATTGAATTCCTGGATCTGAAATCGAACCAATACTGCAACATTTAGAAGCTTTCTGTTATATTTTGGAAATGGTTTGCCAAAATGTATTATTGAAAACATTTGAGAGGAGATAGTTGGCCCTCATTTTAGATCACCTACAGTTTCCAGAGGAGGTGAGTCGTACTAGACAGCTGTGATTTGCATAAAAAAGCCTCGACCTCAACTTTATGTAAATAAGGAGCGGCCATTGAAATGCCTTGTCTGTCCAAACACATGGCAACCCCAGAATTTCACGGCTGGTTACATGAACAGTGAATAGGAATCGTAGACATGACTGTTCCTGTAACCATGTTCTGCTGCAACAATTGGCCACTGTTTGAATGCAAATGACTGTGGTCATCTATTTTCTATTCGTTTTTCTTCTCTCTGTGTAGGAGGTTGTTCCCATATACTATATACTGTATGTGTTGTTGCAAATGCAAACGGTCCTGTCAGGTTTGCCCATTAATACCTTTCATTTTTTATCGTATTTGATCGGCTGCCACTGCTTAAAAAAGAACGTTTTCAAATCCTACATGCATCTATTCAACATAGAAAACACTGATTCTGTGAGAAGCTCTGCACTTCTCAGGAGGCAGCTCCTCATTTTCAATCACCGATACTGACGGAGTCTCACTGGTAGAATTTATGAAAATGAGGGCAGCTGGGGTCAGAGCTTTATTGCACCTGAGGTCCTGTGGTGAGCAACCGTCACTCAGAGTGATGCATAACACTGTGGAGCAGTTTAAAGGCCTATTTCAGAGACACCAGTCAGATGGTCAGCCCAACAACAACAAAACCCATCAGGAGACATCACAATCATTCTCCAAATGGAAACACTTAAAAGTACACTAATCAATAGTTTGTTATTACTTTTAGATGAAATGGGCTGTGTAAAATGGGAACAGGTTCCCTGTGAACATTGCAGCTCATGTTTGTGAGCCTTTTACTATAACAATCTACGGGTTATTGCTTTGTTTTCTGGCTCATAACGCTCATCAACCTCAGCTGCGGCTACGGCATGAAGCTGTTTATGGCCAGAAGTCCACCACCAGCCCAGAACCAAAGTTAGTGAACATAGTGGAGCTTTTAGCTGCCATAATCAAAAATATTTCTTGTTTGAAAACAACTTAAAAGAGTCATATTAAGTTAATTTTATCAGAATGTTTCGCTGCCCCCAATGGTAACAATGGAACTTCAATTACTGCAGCTTTAAGGAAAACCTGTTAAAGAAACTGTCATTAATCAAGCATCAGATTAATTACTTAATTTAGCCATATTTTTTCATTAACAAAAATTGAAACGTGCAACTAATAATTATTTTTATGCTCAAACAGTCTGATTATTTTTTGTTTGGCAAGAAAAAGAGAGTGTAAAAGTAGTGAGATTAGCCATTTTCCCAATGCCCTAGATGATATGTTAAATCTGTTGTTTGTTCAACCAACTGTACAAAACAGAAGATATTTAATTTATGACTGGATACTATGCACATTCACTTACTCCTTGGTATTCCATTTTTCTGTCTGTGCGTTCATGTGCTTTTAATGTGGAGTGCGGAAACAACAACTCTACAAATGAGATGTGGTGCATTTTATTGCCCAGACAGTTTAAAGAGCCCATATTATGCACATTTACAGGTTTCTTATGTTATTTTTGGGATCTTCTAAATATGTTCACATGCTTAAATTTTTAAATAAACACATTTTTCTCATAATGTACATTGTTCTAGCACATCTTTCCACCCTGTGTCTGACATGTCTGTTTTAGCTCCTGTCTCTTTAAGGCACCCACCATTTTCTTGGTTATGTACCACAACCCCAGTTCTTTGAGTATAGGTATGTAGCTCAATCAGAAGCTGCTCTAGCGAGGAAATAATGGTGGACTACAAGCGAGCTGCTCATTCTTTGCCGAACCAGCTACTGCGCAAGTGTTGTGCAAATATGTAACAAGGGTTGGGGCTTCAAACAAGGCAAATGAGCGAAACCTCCCAAAAAGCACAATACTGGCTCTTTAGACAGGACGTACCTGAGTCATTGTTAGGTTTACTGCCAATAAATAACTTTTCTAACTAATCCAGGTCACTCTGTATGGTCAGCACTGAGGATTGCAGCCTAATAAATTTAATGTTAGCAAAGAAAGATGTGCAGTAAGGAATAACTTGTAACTTTAGGGGTTGTTAATATGAAATTTCCCAGTCAGGATCTCATTCACTCAAATTATTTCGACACCACATGGATGCACTGTAAAAGTCAGCAAAGTCTGCAACCAGAGAATACTTGACATTTTTGCTTGATACATAACTCAAAGATTTTCTGTTTTTCGATTATTTTTCTGTTCGTTGGCCAAATAACTGCTGCATCACTGCTTGGCTTTATGAAAGCCAACTAATGATTATTTTCTTTGTTGATCAATTTCTTGATTATTTAATCATTAGTTTTGTCAGAAACTGGGGACACGTGGGTAGAAAAGAGTAAAGAAACCAAAAAAAAAAAAAAAATCAAAGTTAGGAAGTTGGAATGAGTTGGAATTTAGACTATGCTTTTCTTAAAAACTCACTCAGACCAGTTAATGCATTGTCAAAACAGTTGCTGACTAATGGCTGACAACTAACTGATTATTTCATTAATTGTAGGTTCATTTTGTGACACTAGTATTGCAGGGACACATGCTGTGTTTGTACATCTGGACAGACTTGGGGACTGATGTGTCTTGATGCCAGAAACATGTTGACTAACTGACTGTTGGTTCATTCTCTCCACCCTCCTCTGTTGTCTCTAGTTTGCCATGGCAACGGTGGTGATGGAGCAGATCGGTCGGCTCTTTATCAACGCCCAGCAGCTGCGACAGATCCCCCAGCTGCTGGAGTCGGCCTTCCCGACCCTGCCTTGCACTGTGAAGATCTCCGACGTTCCCTGGGTGTTCCGCGAGCGCCACATCCTCACCGGCTACCGACAGCCGCACCAAAGCTGGCGCTACTACTTCCTCACTCTCTTCCAAAGGCACAATGAGACCCTCAATGTGTGGACCCACCTGTTGGCTGCCCTCATCATCTTGGTGAAGTGGCAGGAGATCTCGGAGACGGTGGATTTTTTGCGAGACCCTCACGCTCAGCCCCTCTTCATTGTGCTCCTTTCAGCCTTCACCTACCTCTCCTTCAGTGCTCTCGCTCATCTCCTCTCTGCCAAGTCGGAGCTCTCGTACTACACCTTCTACTTCCTCGACTATGTGGGGGTTGCCGTCTACCAGTATGGGAGTGCTCTGGCACACTACTACTATGCCATAGAGAAAGAGCTGCACACCAGCGTGCAGGGGTTCTTTTTGCCTGCTGCAGCTTTCTTGGCTTGGCTTACTTGCTTCGGCTGCTGCTACGGCAAATATGCCAGCCCAGAGCTGCCCAAGGTAGCTATCAAGCTCTTCCAAGTGGTGCCCTCGGCCTTGGCTTACTGTTTAGACATAAGCCCAGTGGTTCATCGCATTTACAGGTGCTACCAGGATGGCTGCTCCGACCCAATTGTGGCGTACCATTTCTACCATGTGCTCTTTTTCCTAATCAGCGCCTATTTCTTCTGCTGCCCTCACCCAGAGAGTTTGTTCCCTGGGAGGTGTGACTTCATCGGGCAGGGCCACCAGATCTTTCACGTGTTTGTGGTGGTGTGCACCCTGATGCAGCTTGAAGCACTGCGAACAGACTTCACGGAGCGCCGCCCCTTCTACGAGCGTCTCCACGGAGATCTGGCACACGACGCCGTCGCGCTCTTCATCTTCACTGCCTGCTGCAGTGCCCTTACTGCTTTTATTGTGCGCAATCGTGTACGTGCCTCCCTCCACGAGAAGGAGGAGTAAGCATTGAAATGATCTGAAAACAAACAAAAAAAGAAGGCTAATTTATTTTACTCTGTAGTGACCGTTTTTAAAAAAAATCAGATGTCTTTGTCAATGAAAGTTACCAGTTTGTGACAGTGACTTATGGTTATTTCTTCTCTCTGTGATCTGCCAAACTACAGTGAACTAAAAAGTGACTGAGGGTGTGTTTTTGTGACTTACAATGAAGAAAAGGGAAACTTGTAATATTTTTCTGTAGCAATGCAGGTAGTATTCAAACACTGCAACAAGTCATTGCATCTTTACTCCTCTCTTTTATTAGTCTGCAAAGTTGTTTTTGCTCATAGTCTACGGGAATGTTTTACCTCACTGTACAAAAACAGTGATTCTGTCCTGAGGGGTGTCCTACGAAGCGAGTTCGACTTCTTGGCGTTAGCTGGATCGACAAAACCTAAAACCTCAAATCAGAGAAAGTGGGTATCATGGCAGTAGCCATCAGCTTTCTTTGCTGACCTTATTCTGAGTGTATTCACGTAAAATGGGGCATGTTGACACGTCATTTGGCTCTTTTTCTGCAGAAATGTCACAGATTGCATGCTGCCTATTTCATACAAGAGGTTATTATAACGGAGCGCTATGTAGAATATAAAAAATTCATCACGGCAAAAAGCCATGCTGCTGCAAATGAGGGCAAGAGAGGAATGCTGTATTTTCCCACTCAGCATATTTTTATGCAGCCTCTTAAACTTTAAAGGTCCCATATTGTTACTTTTTTGACAAAGTTAATGTAAAGTCTCACTTGTCCCCAGATTGTGTATTTCAGTTCAAATACACCATAGATTGTTCAGCCTGCCATTCCTATTACACCCCTGGTTTTAGCCCTGTTCCAAATGGGCTGTTTCTGTAGCTTTAAATCCAACCAAGGTCTTTTTCTCATATCCCTAGACACAGTGGGGAAATGTATTAATGTTCAAAAACAATGAAAATATAGATTTTGCATAATATGGCCCCTATAAACCTCTTACATTTAAACATGATGTTCTGACACTGTTCTATAATGAAGAACACATGGAATTCACTGTAGTTTTTGGCTAAATTGAGGGTTGAAATACTGCTATTGATTAAATATTCACCATTAGCTGCAGTACCAGCAATGTAAAACTTGGCAGCAAATCAGGACCAAGCATAAAAACATATTCATGCATTTTCTGAATCACCAGCTTAATGCGTCTAGTTTCTTTTTGCAAAACAACACATGCAGGTTACACTACTGTAACTGCATGACCTCGCTCAGCAGCATTATTAACATACTGATCTGTGGGTTTGTAAATATAACCTCAGCTGACAATCTGTGCAGCATCAGTTGCCATGGTGATCTGGCCATATTAAATAAAGAACCATGTTTGTGACACAAAAACTCTGATTTTAAGCTCGGCGTACTTTGCTTTCTCCTTAATATTTCTTCGTAGTGCACCCCTCAGGTGAGCAGAAAAATTAATAGGCTCAAAATGCCTTAATTGTATTTAGAATAATCTGACGGTCTTAATCAAATTGTAGCATTTCAACTCATGCAATCATTTATTTTTGCAATTTACAGTCCCAGGAGACTTTGTATATTGGATGCTAATTCCAATCCAATTTTAAATTACTGTTCTTCTCGATGCACCTGTCTGGCATTTATTTAATGCGTTTTCCCTGCGATTGTTCCCCTCTCTTTAAATATCAAAGCAGGGAATTAGTTTTTTAAATTAAATTTATAGGCACCGACGGCGTGCCGCGGAAATGTTTGAACACAATCGATGAAAGTTGAGAACCCAATTTGAAAACCAAACATTGTGTCTCCTCGTGAAAATGAAAAAGGAGACGCTTTCTTTGGGTGATGGCATTCTGTCGAAGATGAGGCTGGCACTCTGTATCGGTAAAGAGATGGATGGAAGATTAGTGATGTCTCTTTGTTGTGGGTGAAATGTTAATCTTTTATATTCAAAGGGCTGGAACTTCAGCTTTTGCCTTTTTCCACATCCCATGATGTCAGTGCTTTGCGCGAATCGCTTTCATTGTCGGTTGATCAGATTTGAGTCACAAAAGCTGTGTCTGACTGGTGTTCTGCTTTTTGTTTTTGTATGATGAATATGTATGTGCCTCTATGCATGTCTTTTTGGTATATACTGTGGATATTAAGTGTGTGAATGTCTATGAAAGCTTAGCCTTGCACTTCTTTCTTACCCTGTAAATAAGCTGTGTTTCTTTGGGGAAGTTGTTTGCATCCCATCTCGTCTCCACCGAAAAGCATTCGGAAACTGAATGCATGTTTTCTTTCTGGTGGAATTCGGCACATTCCTATTTTGCTACATCTTTTCAGAGTGTGTTCAGTGTCCTCCTGCCTATCGGACTGAATGCATCATTTCATACTGCTGCACTGTTACTCTGAAGAGTTCTTCTCTCTCCTGCAGTTAATGACTTTTCTTATATAAAAAAAACATCACGAAGATATGGCTTCACTGATAATGCCGCTTAGATTTTTATCTCACAGAAATGTCAGAACTAATAACGATTGCACTCTCTTTTCATGACAGTGTTTAATGTGCCAATGAATCTGTTATTGCTTCAGTGACGGTACTACTGAAAGATGAAGACAGAATGTCAGACAAGTGAGACTGAACCATAACGTCCCCTGAATATGAACTTTTTAACTCTTGACTTTGGCATTTCTGACCTGGTCTCATCATGCACTGCCTGAATCAACACTGTATATACTGTAGCTGACAACACTGGCTATGTTTACATGCATGGAGGCTGTTTTTGTGGTTGTTCTGGTTTCGTGTTGATCTTTGGAAATGTCATAATTCAGAATAACTAGAGTAAACCTTTACTCCAGTTCAGAGAAGCCCAAACCTCCCGTTAGTTATAGATTGGCGGGCAACAAGATTGAAGCTCTCATGCGGTCTAATGCATTGCTGAAAGGCTTCATTATAGGCTAGTGATTTCCAATTGGCAAATGATGTCTCTAAACCTCTCATCAGCCCCTCTTGTAACATAAGGCTATTGTCCTGAGCATCAAAAGGACCAAAACAATTACTACTGAGGAATCGGCATCGTTGAAACTGGGAGGGAGCAGTTGGAGAGCAACCAGTTGTTTTGTTTTTTTCTTTGCTAAATAGATTGTCACCACGTGGATAATGATGGTCATCTTCTATGTGTTGGTGCTAAGAATTGGCATGTGGGCGTCTGTGAAACCTAAGATGGAGAATCCAACATGGATAATGATGGTCATCTTCTACGTGTTGGTGGATAATGAGTGTAAGTTTGTGTGTGTGGATGTAAGAGTGTATGCGTGTGTGTGTGTGAGAACAAATGTAGCCTCTGATACCACCCAAGGCTTCCCTTTATCCCTTTCATAAAAGCAGGGTGAGAGGGACCAGAATGTCTTCTGCCTCTAAAAATATGTGTAACTGACTGTACTAATATTCTGTGGTATTTAAGAAAATAAAGTGTTACAGTAACTTGAAAAAATCTCTTGTATTTTTTTTTTTTTTTTTTTACAAGTTGGGTGTTATATGGATGCAAATAAAAGCCATAGTAATTTATGTGTTTAGGAACTATTTGGAAACTTTGTTGAAGCTTAATTGTATGAACTGATAACACTGAAATACTTTTTAAATCACCTGTATGAATTAATGTGTTTAAAATTCCAGCTTTGAAATGTCTAGGTCATCCCCAGTTTAGGCTCAAAACTTTAAAGTTATGTTCAGGATTAAAAAAAAAAAACAAAAAAAACAAAAACATGCATTCCAGTTTGTCTAATTCATGTGGTCATTGTTGAATAAAAGAAAGGAAGTAAAGTTAAAAATCAAACTGGTTAAGGCCACATTAATATGAATATAAGTGAATATGTGAACATTTTCCTTTTTGTTTGGTCACAACCAAACGGCATTTTAGAACGTCTAATTCGAAAATTCTTTGAAACTCAGATTTGTGTGCATCTGTGTGAGCTTGTAAAGTGGAGAATTGGGGACGAAGTCACACCTCATTTTTACTGTGTGTAATAAACATGTACCTAAAACAACAATGGCAGATTAAGTACCTATAAAAAGGATTCCCCCTTGGAGGTTTTCACTGTAATTGCTTTTCAGCGTTGAATCATGGTCAATTTAATATGGCTTTTGGACAAGGTTTGGGAAGAAAGACTCTTTTGTGTCAAAGTGAAAACAGATTTCTGCAAAGGTAATGTCAATATGTCAAAAAATATTAAAGGTATAATAAGTAATTGCTAAGTATTCATCCCCTTCAAGTCACTATTGAGCGGATACAACTTTGGGCACATTTACAGTATTGAGCCTGTGTGGATGGGTCTTAATCAGCCTTGCACATCTGGACACTGCAATTTACCCTCATTCTTCTTTGTGAAACCACTCAAGCTCTGTCAGGTTACCCAGGAAAAATGAGCGAAAAGCTCTTTTCAAGTCCAGCCATAAATTCTCAATTGGATTAAAGTCTGTGTCTGACTTGGTCACTCAACAACATTCATCTTGTTGTCTTTAAATCATTTCTCTGAGGCTTTGGTTGTATGCTTCAGGTCATTGTCTTCCTGGAAAACAAATCCTTCCCCAAGGCACAGTTTTCTTGTAGAGTGAATCAAGTTGGTTTTCCCTATACTTGGCTGCACATCATGATGCTGCCCCCACCATGCTTCACAGTGGGGATGGTGTATTTGTGGTGTGCAATTTTTGGTGTCGGCCAAAGACTGCATCTAGTTTGATGGTCAAAAAGCTCGATTTTGAGTCTCAATTTGAGGAGATTCAGTCCCTTTAGAGGCTGAATGCTTTAGCAATCACTTATTTTAAGGTATTATATTTTAAATTAATTGACATTACTCTGTAGAAATCTGCCTTTGTAAAAGAATTCTTGTTAAAAAAACTAATTAAATTGATCATATTCAATGTTAAAAAAGCAAAAGGAGTGAATAGGCTGTGTATAGACCAGTGTCTCTCCATTTGTTTAGCGTTTGCAGTCACATGTTTACCTCTTAACTTGGCATTGCTGCACCACTTCACCTGAACAAAAAAGCCTCTGCAGTGCCCAATATCTCTTGGTCTACAGCATCTGCAGCTTTACGTCCATCAGAAACACGGTGATCACAATCTTCTCTTGTATTTGATGTGTTGTTGATGCAGATTGGCATGGCATGCTTGTTGGAGTGCTCTGTTTTTTTTTTCATTCTCACATGTGTGGAAATTTTGTTACAGCTTAAACTTAGGACATCCACACAGTTTCAGATCACATAACACTCATCTGGATTAACCAAATCCACTACTTTCCCAACCCTAACCTTAACAAAGCTCAACATTTCCCTTGAATTTGCCGAAAATTTGCTGATTAATATCATGGAGACTTGCTTTTAGTTACCCAAAAGGCAGGCAAGTGTCCATAATGTGACCATATGAACTGATTTCTGTTTCTGCAACGTTAATCATACAAATGCACACACAGAAATAGGCCAGAATGAAACCTTCAGAGCCCCACCAGCCTATTTTCAGTGAGAGAAAAGAGAAAAATTCTGATGATTGACTGGAGTTTTGGCACATCTAAACTTATGAATCGAGGAGGAAAAATGCGTTATTTATATTGCAAGATTTGAATTTCAGAGAGGGAAATTCAAACCATATAAATTCAGAAATATGCAATGTGCCAAGTGCAGGGGAGGCAGGAAGAGCTTGGCTCCTCTTAACCCTTAGAGATGACAGAGACTCCAAATTCACATCCCTTATTTAGGTATAGTATAGCACATATGAAATGAAACCACTCGATTTCTACTGATCCTAATTGCGCATGTCTGTGCGACGCAGTGTTGGTGAAAGAAAATAGTTTTGAATTTACATTTACTTAAAGGTAGGTCCAACGTGGATACAACTCTGCATCCATCACCACAGCCATTGCCGTTACTGAAGTATGTGGACACTTTCTGTTAGTCACTCATCACACATTTCCCCAAATTTCTAGGTTATAAATCATTCCACTAACATGTAGGGGAGATTGTCTGGAATCTGGCAATATCACAACCATGCTAGCAGTAGATATCTCTACTGCTAGCTTTTTATAGTGAGATACATGTAAAAACATAAAAGTTGTATTATATGAAATGTTTTTTTCTTTGATACAGAGGCAGATTTGGAAAAAAACCTGCAGATATTATTGAATCAAGTGATGAAAGACGAGGATAGCCTAGACTGTTCTGTAAAAAAAAAAGATGAACTATGTATGGCTCACCCTCATAATGACCAAGATAAGAGCTTGAAAGAAAAGACAGTGAAATTACTCTGAAAATGGCCTCTGGCTCATAGGGCTAATAATACATAAGCTCCCATGAAAACATGATTCATGAAGTTATTTTTTTATTATTTTGTAGGCTGGAGGATCTGGGGGAGTATATGCTTTATTGCTATCTTTCTGCATTTCTGTTTTCCTGTTTCTTCAACATCATTGATCATACGTGTAATTAAGCAATTAATAATGTTTGATTCATGCATGAGGGTGATTCATCACTAGTTCCTTTTAATAAAGATACCAGCATGCATGCTGTTCTCGCCAACACCATTGAAGCATGGCTTCAAACTTCACTCACTTTTACTCCAAGATCAGACATCAACCACTGTAAAACAAAAATAAAATGTATTCATATTCATTTTTTAATGTCTTTAATGGGATTAATGACAAATAAAAACTAAATTGAGTGCTTTTCAAATGTTGCATTTGTCATTGGTGACAAAGTAAAATATTTCAGTATCATTCAGTGATACTTCAAAATAAAATCAAGTGCTTTGGTAGTTAGGTTTCATGATTGCTATAGCTTTGAAATCATCAAGACTTTTCTTTGCTTCCATAGATCAGAACATTAACGTCTCTATGTGTCATTTGCTGTTGGAGCTTAATTGTGATTGTCACATTTGTCCATATGCGTTTGAAGGACAGTTTCCAGTGATTGTCAGCATGTGTCACTGCAAATCTTACTTTTCACACAAAAGAAGTCAAGATGCAAGATTGTTCTATGTCTAACTGGAAGCTGAAGTCTGCAGACAATGTAACCATCTCGACTGGAGGCGTATTTGTGATGATGTGCAGCATTTGGTGTCCGCCAAACATAGTGTCTAGTATAGTGCGCAAGAAGCTCAGTTTTTGTAAGGTTAAAATCATTAAGAGAGGTCAAGATACAAGATTGTTGTATGTCTAACTGGAAAGTCTGCAGACAATATAACCATCTCTACTGCTGATTGTTCTGATTATTCTCAATGTCTTCCTGGAAAACAAATCTTTTCCCAAGTCACAGTTATCTTGCAGAGTGCATCAGGCTGTCCTTCGGGATCTCCCTATACTTTGCTGCACATAATGATGCTACCACCACCATGCCTAATGGTGGGGATGGTGTATTTGTGATGATGTTTGGTGTCTGCCAAACATAGTGTCTAGTATAGTGGGCAAAAAGCTCCATTTTTGTAAGGTTAATACCATTAAGACTTTTCTTTGCTTTCACAGATCAGAACATTAACGTCTGTATATTTCATTTGTTACTGGAGCTTAAATGTGATTGTGTGTCACATTTGTGCAGATGCAGCGATAAAAGGTGCACTGAAATTGCAGTTTTTTGAAGGGCAGCTCCCAGTAATTTTCAGTATATGTCATTGCAAATCTTACAAGACTGATCTATGTGTAACTGGAAACTAAAGCCCGCAGACAATATAACTGTCCTGAGCACAGATTAGTGTTAACCCATGACCTCATCAGTAATGTTATATGGTCACTAAAATGCACAGCAGGTAGTTATATTTTATTCTCAGACTCCAGCGCTGGTAGAAATAATAGACGTGGCCCTCAGGTTATGAGGTGGCAAATATAAAAATGGACGCGTGTGCTCTGAAATCTAGTCTGCTCTCAGAGATACTGTACCTCAGTCGTATTGTTAGTGGTTATTTCAGCACCAGCAGAGGGCAGCCTTGTTGTTCGGTAACGTAGTCACAGTTTGACAGCAGAGGTAAAGCCACAGCACTCTGCGAGGGTTGTTTCATGTTAGATAAAAGTGACTTGGAGGAGGTATTTTGAGGTGAAAAGGCATCCTGTAGAAAAAGAAGCTGTTTGTGTGTGTCATGTTTTCTGAATGGTTTGGCTCTCATAAGAAAGCTTTTTATATTATAAGAACCTTTAAGAATGTAGAAGCAGAGGCCCACATAGAAGATATTACAGTGAATGGTTGTGATGTTGATGGGAAAAAAAGGCTTAATAAGTTCAAGCATTCAGTAATGACTCTAAATCAGTCGAATAGCAGTAGATAATGACGTGTTAATTTTCAAATTAGATAGCTGTTCTTAATTATTTATGAAAACTGTGATTAAAAAACCCATTATGACACTGTAGTCCGCTTTGTTCCTGCTGTATATTAATTATTATGATTGTGTCGGTCCCCCCCCCGTGGCATGTTTTATCTGTGCAGCGTACAGATACATGAACAAATTATAGATAAGCACAATTATTTTCATCTAAATAGCATCTAGCTAGAGAGGTAAAATCCCATTGTTTGGAATTCACCTGGACAGAGAAGCTTGATAAATCCCGAAAGATTTATTTTATCACACAAAACCGACATTTACAAGAATAAATCTTTCCATTAGGGGGCAGAAATGAGCCGTACATCCCCCTCACCCTTCCCAAAAATAAACCTATATCACTGATAAATCCCAGCAGATTAAACTGAACTTGCAGGCCAATCAAGACGATTTTTTAAAAATTCATTTTTACTGATAGCGATGCCCTGCGGTTGTAACAAATCACAATATTCATTAGAGGCCATCTGCAGCCTGGATTACTAAACAACATACTCTGTGCAGCTTCCTTTGTTGAATTAAATGTTCAGTGACAACGAATAAAACTTAATCATCGCCGCAAACATTAGCTTAATAAACTTAAGAATGATATTACATGATTAAATCTAATGTTTTTCCATGCAAATGTGCATCTGGGAACAATAGTTGGAGCAGCGTCTGGCTCACGCTGCTCCTTTGTGGGTGGCACATATGGTTCATATATGCATATGCATGCATGTTGTGTCAGGATGGGGTTTCTCGGGTGTTGTTTTTTTGGTTTACATATGTCTGTATTTATGTTTTTCTTCCCCCTCTCTGGAAGTTTGTGTGGGTTTACGCAGCATCACGCCTTTTGCTTATATTTGTCAGGAGCTTGTGCTTTATGGTGATTAAGCTGCCTTGCATTCGGTAAATGTGCCATCAAGCTTATCCCTCCATCTCTCTCCTGCCTACATATGCACACACGCACACGTCACATTTACACCCCAACTGAGTGGAGATTCATATTTTGCGCTAATTAGAACATCACTAAAGTGCATTTTCCCGGTGATGGAGAAGAATCATTGAAATTTAAGGCAGAAATGGGCCCTTGATGTATCTACCTCGGATGTGATTAATTCACAGTATTACACACTCAGACGGTCCTAAATCAAATGGCAGAGATAGTGATAATTGCCTTACAGCCTGCTTCCTGTCCTCTAACTATCAATTGCTTCCCCAGACTCCATCAATTTTCATACGCCTGCTTCTGGAGCAGCGTCACTAGTCTCCTCTCTCTGTCTGCAAGTTGTGCTACAAAGCCCGCCGCCGCTGCTGCTCTCCATTCCCTTTTTCTAAAACGCTTCATTTGCTTTGTATGATTTGTATCAAGGTTACCGAGGTAATATTGGGTGGCCTTGGTCTCATATCGTGTTTTGTAATTAAAGGTTTGACTTGCTAGAGGGAACGGCTTTGTTCAGAGTTATTAAATCCTCTTCTCTTTGTGCCAGGTGACAGACAGCCAATTTCTTTTTCCATCTCTGTCTCTTTTTCTTTTCTTTTTTTTTTCTTTTTGATGAACCTCTTCTGTGCTTCCAGGTATTTTGTTCCCCTCCACATCCTTTTGTTATTGTGGCATTTTCATATTTGGTATCTTGCTTTTCTTTTTTTGGTTGTTAGTCAGAGAAAAGCTTTGGGAAAATCACTGTGTTATGGGGGGGATGTAATCACATGAAGAATGGAGGAATGCATTATCAGACTGTAAATTAGAAATGAGTCAAAATGGAAAATGTAATACCTGTCCTCCAGTCCCTCTAATGTACTCCTAACTAATAATGGTACCGTGTCACAGTGGGTCTGTCAAATATTTCTGCTCTGAAACCTCTTTTTTTTTGTGAGAGATTTCACCATTTGCGGTATAAACAACGTCTGTTTGAAGAAAGAAACGTACATTTAAATTACTTTAAAAAGAGACTTGAAGTGTTTATTTGGCTTAAATTTTTCAATTAGGACACCGAACAAAGGGGAGATGACATTTAGTGCCCTCGTGTCTATATAACTAAACTTTAGTAATATAAAACAGGATCTTGAAAAGTCTGTTATTCTTCTTTTTGAGGTTTAAATTAATAGTTTGGCGAGCCGTGCTCAGAAAGTCAGATGAAAAGATGAATGCCATTGTCATGCCTGTCTGCTGAATATAAAACTGAAAGGCAAGAGGCAGCTTAGATTTAAACAGAAGGAAACAACCAACCTGGCTGATCACAAAATGCACTTACCACTGCCTCTAAAACTCACAGCTAAAGCGTTATAGCTTATTAATTTAATCTGTGCAAAAAAACTGAAGCGTAAATGCACAGTCTGGGAGGTTTTATAGGGAGCTGGAAGGGAAGCACACGGCCTCCTATAGGGCTGAAACTTGTCATTTTTTTTTACACCTTTCAAACAATCCAGATATAATATGAGGTTCTGGAGGTGGATCTTTAGTTTACCGTCTGACAGAGTGAGACTGTTTGCAGCCTTTGTGCTAAACCAAGATAAGCTAACTCTCTCCTGACTGCAGCTTTACATGTAAGGAGAGACACGAGAGCGTTATTGATCCTCCCATCTGAATGCTTAGCAAGAAACAAAGAGGAAAAAGTGATTTTGTGAAAAGTCTTTCGCCTTCATTTGACAGCTGACGGTGCAGAGCTGTGGCTGTCAGACTGGGTGACCATAGAGCCTCTGCAGGACTGTGGGTGACCAATGAATATTATTTATGCAGAGGAAATAAATGAACAGAGTTACTATAATTCAGCTTGGGTCCTTTTTTATGAGCTGCTTCTCTTATCATTGCTAATGATGTGTGAACTCTTGTAGTGAATGTCAGGGGAATGCTCAGGTTTGAGCCCAAATGCAGACACTACAGCAGGCGGACAGGCAGGTGGGTTACACAAAGGAACTTTATTGACAGAACACAAATGAGAACCAACTGAACTAAGGAAAATTACAGAAACCTGACTACTAACTAATAAACCGGAGGGACTCAGGGGGTAACGAAAGCATAAAACTAGACTAACAAATCATGAGAACGGAACTAGACTAAAACTGAAACCAACGCAGAATAAAGAAATAAATTCAGGAACAAAACTGAACCAAACCCCATACAAAAACTGGGGAAGCTACAAATCACTAACAAAACTCTAAACAAATAACTTCAGGGAGAACTTAAGACCTACAGGTGAAAGAACTAAACAACACTAACAAAACGGGGAACTAGAAATACAGAATAATTAAACGGAATCAGGAGAACGGAACGGGTAAACAAAACCTAATACAAAAAACAGGCGAAACTACAAAAACCTAGGGATAACTCTTACTGACTAATCAAAAGGAGGACAAAGGAAAACTGGATAGAGTAAACTAAGGCAGGACAAACAAAACGGCTTACTCACTAAACCAAAACAAAGGGACGAACGGGTTCGGGGAAGAGCGGCAGGTACAGGCAGGGTCCGGAGGGCGGCTGTGTCGCAGAAGCCGGTGGGGTGCTCAGGGAGGGCAGACGAAAGACCAAGGAGGGGACCGGCAGAGAACAGGGCAGCATAGCTTATGACCGCGCACCGAGAGTCAGCAACAACAGAGTTAAATACCGGTGGTGATTAGACCCCGGTGCGCGGTCCCGCGGCTGCCTCCAATAGCCGCAATCAACACCAGGCTGAGAACACGGTGAGGGAGAGAGACGGGGCCAGGGCGGGGATCCTGACAGTACCCCCCCCTCAACGTGCGCCTCCTGGCGCACCACAAGGCCCAGTCAGGGTGCAGGAGGGTAACGTCCCTGATGAGGGGGGAGTACACAAACCGAGACCAATCGAAGATGGGCCGGGAGGGTGGAGGGGGAGGGACATAACCAACTTAAGTGTCCAGAACAGTCTGTGGTCAGGCCAGAGGCAGATCAAAAGGTAAAAACTACCATGTCCAAAAGAAACGAAAAAGCGACACCTCAGAGGGTGGCCGAGAGTTTGGTCTGGATCAACATAAAATATTCCAAGCCGGGTGGGACCGCTACGGAATGTGGCATCAAAACTGGAGCCCTGATCAACATCGAGATCCAAAGCAAAACTAAGAGTCCAACTAAACATGCTCAGAAGGGCAGCCAAGAAGCAGGGTCAAACAAAATTATGTGGCTCCAAAAGACAAACGGCAAAGCGGTCCATAACGCGGTCAGGCGGGGCCACTCTGGAGGACGGCCCTGTGGCCGGGCTGGCGACCGGCGACGGCGGAGCCCCTCGGGTGGCCGGGCTGGCGGCCGGCGACGGCGGAGCCCCTCGGGTGGCCGGGCTGGCGGCCGAGCGGCCAGCGTGAGCCTCGAGATTGGCCGGGCTGGCGGCCGGCGGCAGCTGAGCC
Source organism: Dascyllus trimaculatus (assembly GCA_024666655.1). Taxonomy (NCBI): domain Eukaryota; kingdom Metazoa; phylum Chordata; class Actinopteri; family Pomacentridae; genus Dascyllus; species Dascyllus trimaculatus. Next base: position 10,284,089 of record CM045451.1, on the reverse strand, counting down.
TCGGGTGGCCGGGCTGGCGGCGGCCGGCGGCTTGGCGGAGCCCTCGGGTGAACGGGCAGCGGCGGCGGCAGGCGGGGAGCCCTGGTGGCCGGGCTGGCGGCCGGCCAGCGGCGGAGCCTCGGGTGGCGGGCTGGCGGCCGGCGGCGGCGAGGCCCTCGGGTGGCCGGGCTGGCGGCCGGCGGCCGGGCAGGAGGCGGGTTCCCTCGGGAGGCCGGGCTGGCGGCCGGCGGCCGGGCAGGAGGCGGGTCCCCTCTGGAGGCCGGGCAGGAGGCCGGCGGCCGGGCAGGAGGCGGGACCCCTCTGGAGGCCGGGCAGGAGGCCGGCGACGGAGCGGGAAACGGGACCCCTCTGGAGGCCGGGCAGGAGGCCGGCGACGGAGCGGGAAACGGGACCCCTCTGGAGGCCGGGCAGGAGGCCGGCGACGGAGCGGGAAACGGGACCCCTCTGGAGGCCGGGCAGGAGGCCGGCGACGGAGCGGGAAACGGGACCCCTCTGGAGGCCGGGCAGGAGGCCGGCGACGGAGCGGGAAACGGGACCCCTCTGGAGGCCGGGCAGGAGGCCTCGGGAACAGGAACTGGAACCGGGTCCGGTGACGCGGCGGCGTCGGGACCCTCGGGAACAGGAACTGGAACCGGATCCGGTGACGCGGCGGCGTCGGGACCCTCGGGAGCAGGAGCTGGAACCGGGACCGGTGACGCGGCGGCGTCGGGCCCCTCGGGAGCAGGAGCTGGAACCGGGACCGGTGACGCGGCGGCATCGGGCCCCTCGGGAACAGCAGCCGGTGAGGCGGCATCGGGCCCCTCGGGAACAGCAGCCGGTGAGGCGGCATCGGGCCCCTCGGGAACAGCAGCCGGTGAGGCGGCATCGGGCCCCTCGAGACAGCAGCGGTGAGGCGGCATCGGGCCCCTCGGGAACAGCGCGGTGACGCGGCGGCGTCGGGCCCCTCGGGAACAGCAGCCGGTGAGGCGGCATCGGGCCCCTCGGGAACAGCAGCCGGTGAGGCGGCATCGGGCCCCTCGGGAACAGCAGCCGGTGAGGCGGCGTCGGGCCCCTCGGGAACAGCAGCCGGTGAGGCGGCGTCGGGCCCCTCGGGAACAGCAGCCGGTGAGACGGCGTCGGGCCCCTCGGGAACAGCAGCCGGTGAGACGGCGTCGACGACCCGCTCGGGAACAGGAACAGGATCAGAGGAGACGGCGTCGACGACCCACTCGGGAACAGGAACAGGATCAGAGGAGACGGCGTCGACGACCCGCTCGGGAACAGGAACAGGATCAGAGGAGACGGCGTCGACGACCCGCTCGGGAACAGGAACAGGATCAGAGGAGACGGCGTCGACGACCCGCTCGGGAACAGGAACAGGATCAGAGGAGACGGCGTCGACGACCCGCTCGGGAACAGGAACAGGATCAGAGGAGACGCCGTCGACGACCCGCTCGGGAACAGGAACAGGATCAGAGGAGACGCCGTCGACGACCCGCTCGGGAACAGGAACCGGACCAGGAGTGGCGCCGTCAGGGACCCCCTCGGGAGCTGGATCCGGACCAGGAGTGGCGCCGTCAGGGACCCCCTCGGGAGCTGGATCCGGACCAGGAGTGGCGCCGTCAGGGACCCCCTCGGGAGCTGGATCCGGACCAGGAGTGGCGCCGTCAGGGACCCCCTCGGGAACTGGAACCAGAACCGGACAGGCGACCCCCTCAGGAACAGAATCAGGATCAGGATCAGGTGAGGAAGCGTCGTCGACCTCCTCGGAGACAGGATCAGGTGAGGCAGCGTCGTCGACCCCCTCGGAAACCGGATCAGGTGAGGCAGCGTCGTCGACCCCCTCGGAAACCGGATCAGGTGAGGCAGCGTCGTCGACCCCCTCGGGAACAGGAACCGGACCAGGATCGGGATCTGGAGAGGCGTCGGCGACCCCCTCGGGAACAGGAACCGGACCAGGATCGGGATCTGGAGAGGCGTCAGCGACCCCCTCGGGAACAGGAACCGGACCAGGATCGGGATCTGGAGAGGCGTCAGCGACCCCCTCGGGAACAGGAACCGGACCAGGCAGAGAGGCGACGTCGACCCCCTCGGGAACAGGAACCGGACCAGGCAGAGAGGCGACGTCGACCCCCTCAGGAATGGCCAGGATGCAGGCGCTCGGCAGCTGGACCTCCGCGGCGCTCGGCAGCTGGACCTCCGCGGCGCTCGGCAGCTGGACCTCCGCGGCGCTCGGCAGCTGGACCTCCGCGGCGCTCGGCAGCTGGACCTCCGCGGCGCTGGGGAGCGGCGAGGTCTGGGCGCTGGGGGGCGGCGAGGTCTGGGCGCTGGGGGGCGGCGAGGTCTGGGCGCTGGGGGGCGGCGAGGTCTGGGCGCTGGGGAGCGGCGAGGTCTGGGCGCTGGGGAGCGGCGAGGTCTGGGCGCTGGGGAGCGGCGAGGTCCGGCGTTTGGAACCACGCCTCCTCCTGGATGGCTTTCCAGGAGGTGGGTCCTTCGGGTGCTGGGGGGCAGGTTTTATTGCCCAGCGGGTTCCCCAGAAGGGAGACTTCCTGTCGTCATCTGACAGGGTCTCTGGGGCATCTGGGGGATTACTGTCCAGTCCAAGGGCTCTATCCAGCAACCATGAGGACAGAGCGCTGGAGGATATGGAGATGGGTGGTAACTGGCATGGGGGTGCTGAATCAGGCAGGTGGTAGGGTTGTGGCGTGGCTGGAGTGGTGGCTGGTTGCAGGCTCATCACCCCAATACGGACCGTAAGTGATGAGGGTTCGGGGTGTGCTGGCTGAGCACTGGCTAGCTCTGTGACAGGAGGGGAGTGGGCCGACTGGGACCCCAGAGAACTAATAAAGTCCTGAATATACCCCGGTAATGCTGCCTGTAGCCAGGGCTTCCGGGCAGCTTCTCGTTGGGCCAAGGACTGATACACTTTCTTGAGGGGGGCATCTTTGGCCTCTTTCCACAGTCCATAAAAATGAAAAATAATGCACCAATATTTGCCCAAGTCCTCCTCCTCGAATGGATCTATGGGGGAGACTGGAGTCTGGTCTGAGCTAGGTTCAGTGTCTGCTGGGTTCATATTTGGCGCGGTCATACTGTCAGGGGAGTGCTCAGGTTTGAGCCCAAATGCAGACACTACAGCAGGCGGACAGGCAGGTGGGTTACACAAAGGAACTTTATTGACAGAACACAAATGAGAACCAACTGAACTAAGGAAAATTACAGAAACCTGACTACTAACTAATAAACCGGAGGGACTCGGGGGGTAACGAAAGCATAAAACTAGACTAACAAATCATGAGAACGGAACTAGACTAAAACTGAAACCAACGCAGAATAAAGAAATAAATTCAGGAACAAAACTGAACCAAACCCCATACAAAAACTGGGGAAGCTACAAATCACTAACAAAACTCTAAACAAATAACTTCAGGGAAAACTTAAGACCTACAGGTGAAAAAACTAAACAACACTAACAAAACGGGGAACTAGAAATACAGAATAATTAAACGGAATCAGGAGAACGGAACGGGTAACCCAAACCTAATACAAAAAACAGGCGAAACTACAAAAACCTAGGGATAACTCTTACTGACTAATCAAAAGGAGGACAAAGGAAAACTGGATAGAGTAAACTAAGGCAGGACAAACAAAACGGCTTACTCACTAAACCAAAACAAAGGGGCGAACGGGTTCGGGGAAGAGCGGCAGGTACAGGCAGGGTCCGGAGGGCGGCTGTGTCGCAGAAGCCGGTGGGGTGCTCAGGGAGGGCAGACGAAAGACCAAGGAGGGGACCGGCAGAGAACAGGGCAGCATAGCTTATGACCGCGCACCGAGAGTCAGCAACAACAGAGTTAAATACCGGTGGTGATTAGACCCCGGTGCGCGGTCCCGCGGCTGCCTCCAATAGCCGCAATCAACACCAGGCTGAGAACACGGTGAGGGAGAGAGACGGGGCCAGGGCGGGGATCCTGACACATTAACACTAAAGACACAAACACACATTAACAACCGTACAGATGCCTTATGCTACTTGCAAGATAAAAAATTAATGGAACTTTTAATTTAATGTAATTGTGTTGATATACCTAGACAAGCACTGATGATGATGATGATGATGCTTCAGATGAGGAATGGAATGGATCAAAGCCATTTAAGGGAGCAATCCTCAGCGTTTCACTGTGTTATTCTCAACATGTACGCTATAGAAAGGGCTGTATATGTTTTACAGATGTTCTGTTTTATACAACCGCACTTTGATATCTTGCTCAGTATTGTAATGAAAGCCACAAAATGGAAAACATTATTGGAAGATATTTGTCAGAGAAATGACATCCACATGGAATCTGGATCCAATCAGAATCCAACTCTTGTTTGTTTGTACACTGAGAGAATGAATCAAACTTTCATCTGATTGCTTATTAATAGACGTAGTTTCTTGCTAAGAGAAAGAACTTGTATGAATGTGTGTGAGTGCATATGTTTATATAATAGAGCTATCTTTTTTTTTTTAATACAAAGTAGTTGACGTTGGCTCAGCGAAGACGCAGCCAAGAACATAAACAAATACTGGAGGGGCTGATGTTGTGGGGTTTTTTTCCTGTCAAATAATAACTTCTCACGAAAAAGAGCAGAGGTGCGTTTAACCCTGCGTTTCCCCCCTTTTTCTTCCCTCTTTAAACTCCCTCACTCATTTCTTCTCTTTATTCAGTAATGAATGCTCAACTAATTCAACACAGATTGAGCAACATGACATACTTTTTTTTAACTCTTTGTGTGTGTGTAAATGTGTGTGTGTGTAAATGTGTGTGTCAGTGTGGGACCCAGGGGCTGTTTGTCTGACTTCACTTTATCATGACTTTGACCCAAAACATAATTTAATTCAAAACATTCAAACAATCATTTCAGGACACAAACATGGCTTCAATGAAACCTAATTCTCGAATCCCTAAGGTAACGGTACGGTTGAGCCGAACCTTCAGGAGTGTGTTCAAGCGCACATGTATGTATGTGTGCAGGAGATTACAGTTCAGACTTGCCAGAGCTTTTTGTGCTCAGCATGTAGCTGTCAAAATGCATCAGTCAACACAAACTTTAATGTCAAACCCCAGTGTTGCGCAATTATGGATCCCACCGGGGTTGTGGGCTAAAGCGCTGTTACTGGCTTGGCAATGTTGGTGCCTGCAGTAGTGACTCCTGCTGGTCAGTCTGGATGACTGTATGGAATAAAGTGGGATCTGGAGGGCATATGGCCTCCTTGTGAAGCTCTTATTTTGAAAAGAAGCAGTGGCAACTCAACTGTGTGTGCTAGTGGAAAAACTAGTGATGGAAATAATCGTTCACTTGGCAAAGCCTGTTCTTTTCATCATTCAGTCGCTCACTCTCGTTCAGCTGTTTCTGGTCTTCATCGACGCCACCGTCTTGCTCTTAGCTACAGTTCATCATTTGCAGAGAATCCCTTTTGGATCTCATCGTTCACTTCATCTCTTCACTCTAGGCTCAGCTCCAGTGTGTTTCACAGACAGGCCCCCTTTTCCCACCCTCAAATCCATGGTAATCTTATAATTATACGCACTCCCATATGAGAAAAAAAGCTGCAGGGCAGATAAAGTTTATTAATTTATTATGCAACATTTTTCACTCTAATAACACATTGTTGTGCTTGTATGTAGCCTTCTATGTAGCCAACATAAGTACACAGTGAGTGAACAGCCCTATTCAAATTCAGCCACAAATTCTTATTTGGATTGAGGTCCAGGCTCTGACTCCGCAGCTCCAGAACATTGACCGTGTTGCCTTTAAACCATTTCTGTGTAATTTTGGCTGAATGCTTCACACTATTGTTTAGCTGGATAACAAATCTTCTCCCTAGTAACAGTTGTCTTGCATGCTGCATCAGGTTGTCCTCCAGGATTTCCCTATACTTTCCTGCATTCAGTTTACCTTCAACTTCTACAAGCCTTCCAGGACCTGCTGCCAAAAAGCATCCCAATGTCATGATGCTGCCGCCACCCTGCTTCACGGTATGGATGGTGTTGTTTGTGGTGTCTGCCAAACATAGAGTCTAGTCTGATTAGGCCAAAAAGCTCAATTTTTGGCCTCATCACGCCAAAGAACTTTCTTCCGGTTGACTTCAGAGTCTCCCACATGCCTTCTGGTGAACTGTATTCTAGATTTAAGGTGAGCTTTTTCCAACAGTGGCTTGCTTTCCCATAAATCTTGGACTGGTCAGAACAGGCAGCAGTTGTTTTTTGCCCAAGTCTTAGGTGTCTTGGTGGCTTCTCTCACTAGTGTCTTTCTTGCATGGTCACTCAGTTTCACATGTGCCATATTCCTTCCATTTCTTAGTGATGGACTTAACTGTGCTTTAGGAGGCATTCTGTGACATGGAAATTTTCTTGTATCCATCCCCTTACTTATTCCTTTCATTAACATTTGCAGAGTTGCTTGGATTGTTCTTTTGTCTTCATGATGGAGTTATGTCCAGGGGTACTGACTGCTGACTGGACCCTCCCGATACAGGTGTCTTTATAGTATAATTTAGAAACATTCACTGCACTCAGATGATCTCCATTTCACTGACTGTGTGACTTCTATCATTAATTGACTGCACCTGTGTTGAATTAGGTGAGTGACATTGAATGTGGGAAAACTCATGCGACCACTATTTTTACATTTTATGTTTTTAAAATAATTTCTGTTGCTTGATAGAAGTGTGTTTTCATTTTAACATGAAAGAGTCCTTTTGTATAATTTTGGTCAAAAAAAAGCCAAATGAAATTGGCCAGAATACAAAACAATAAAAAGAGAAAACATCCGAGAGAGATGATTACGTTTTATGGGCACTGGATCTGATCTCCAGCGCCTTAAATGCCAGATATCACAATGAGTTTGGCAAAAGGCATGAAAACTGGAATCCTTCTGGAACTCTGCCTCAGTCCGTAAATACATGCAGGGATGTGATGACAATGCTGGTGCGCTGCTCTCCGAATGAGTGTTCAATGAAACATTGCTAATGCATAGCAGCAGTGAGTGAATGCACAGTAAGGTGAGGGAAACTATTAAACTCACAAGCGCTCTGGGAGAAAACAAGGTGTGATTTACTTGAGGAGATAAAAAGGACAAATACTTCACTATATTTGAGTCATGGGTACAACATCACTAGGACATGGCTGTTCCCACCCTCTGCAGCGCAAACAGAGGGGGGTTGGCAGTGACGAGGGTTTTGGTTAATGGGGGACTGGCCATTCCAGACTAAGACCATTTAAAATTTATAAATGCCGCACTGCCAGGGAAATACCCCTGCAGTACCACAACATCTGATTTACCCCATTGCATAAAACTAATGGGCTCACCACAGAACCAGATTTCTTCACATCCCATATGTGACGTCCATGCATCCATGTCCACATGCAGGCTTGTGTTTGGATGTTTGTTCCTATGTGTGCGTATGAGTTTAAGACAGGAAACTGAGGAAAAAAACTCACTTTGGCGGATCCTGTGTGAGGAGGCCACTGACCACAGGCAGACCACAGAGTGAGAGGAGTTCGACCACAGCCTGCACGGTGAAACAGAAGAAGTTTGAGCTGATCGGGCGCCCGGCAGTCACCAGCACTGTGGCAAAAGAAGACTGGAACAAGATGGATGGCGTGGGCAATGCATATACACACATTCATTCATGCATGCATGCAGGGACACATTCACAGCTCTCATCTGGCTGACATATGCCCTCTTTGTTTTTGCACACACAGATACAAGCTTCTCTATTCTACTAAATGAAGTCTTCTTTATTGCACTTCTTTTTATTCCTGGTGTCATTAGCTCCCATACAGATACGTAATACTGATATGCTACGGGGGCCAGTAAGTAATTCTGCTCTCCCAGCGAGTGTACAATGGAGCAGAAGGGCCAATAATTCAGGGATTACCAAACTTTTTCTGTTCTATTAATCTTTAGCAATAAAACATGATGCACTCTTATGAGTCATTCATTACTTTATCAGCTCCAATCCTCAGAGGCTTGCACAGGGAGTAAGTAAAGGTGACAGAAAAAAAACTGATGGTGAGGTGAGGGACAGCAGGATTCCCAGGAAATTAAGACACAGGCAGTAGTGGCCTGTGGAGAAAGAAAGGCGGATGACGGAGAAAGGGGATTGAGAATCAGAGGAGGAGGGAGGCCCAAATCAAAACCATATGCAGGCTGAATCTCCAGTATTGTTCCCAACTCAAACCAGCTGGTCGCTCTTGGCCTATCCATCAAAATAAACATTTTCTCGATGGCCACGAGCTACGCAGGCCTGCTAGTTATTAAAAGACTTTTCTTACACCCCGCGGCCTTACGCTCGCGCCATCGCAGCATCCACGAAAGGAATATACATGCAAAACAACAGAGTAATTTTCAGTATGTTCATGAGGTGCACTCAGATTTATATCACAACACCATGCACTGCTGTTGCAATAATTTCTTGCATCCAGACGGGACATATGTTTGCTGCACACTTGTTTGTTTGTTTCACATAGAACTGGTCTCTTTTATAGCTGTACAACCTGAGTTTGCTGGCTCAAAGACAAAGCATTCTGAAACAATTACTTCAGGGCCCTTGAAGATGAATCACACATTTGTTTTGCTCTTTGCTGGCTTCATTTCTGCCATTAAGGTTTTCATCAATTTACAAACCACGGCGAGCACTTCAAAGGCATCCTTCAGCTGAAGATGTTTGTGCCAGTGGTCTGTGTTCAGCCTGGATGCCAAGTAACCTGCTGCCAGCGAAGTCAGTGCTTCGAAACTCAGATCGATGAAATGTCGGTAGCCTCAGACTTGTGAGCAACCCCACGGGCAATGAAGAAGTGGACTATGAATTGCAGAAGCTGCGCTAATGTCTTTAGTTCACTTTTTTAACACCAAACACTTTTGTTACCAGTCACAGTTTGAGGGAACTGTGCAAAGTTAAAGCAGACCAAGTGCATACTGTACATGTGTGTGTTTGCTTAGAAGCTCACGTAGAGGACCTTGTTGCCTGTAATAGGTGATGGAAGCAAAAGGGAATGTTGCACGTCATCCACTTGGACTCATGTCAGACTGTCACTGACACCATGCAGGACAAGGGAATGGTGAATGAAGATACACAGGTGTAATTGGTAGGACTGGTCCTCATGAAGGAGTTCAGTAAACTTGAGTAGCAAGAAAATTGAGAGGGGCATCTTTTTACAGACTGTGAACCATTGATGAGACCAGAGGCAACGGTACGAGCACCAGTTTTGATACTGATGAGGTCGACCACAGTGTTGCACAAACTGGGAAGTTGTGGGGAATTGGTTGCTAAACAGTTTAGGTCTCACAAAAGTCCACCGCTAGTAGTTAAATCTGATGTTTACAGAAAGATGTGGTACAGACACAGAATGCCTTTGATTTATGACATCATACATTTGCCATTGATGTTGTGATGTTGTCTAGCAACAGGGGCTAGCTAGTCTAAAGCTAGTCTAAAGGTAGCACAAGAACCCCCAAATTAGCCCCTGTTGATGCAATCTGCTTTAAGCATGATACTGCACTTCTTTGGGTCCCCAGCAACAAACATACTAACTTTGACACAGATTGGATGAATGGTTGTTGAAATATGCAAATAACAGACACACAAACACACATGGATTGCTTGAACTATTCTTGGATGTTAGGTTGCAGGTGGACAAAGCTTTGAGCCACTTCATAAAAGTCCCAAGCCAGGAGGAAGTCATCCAAATAGCTTGTGTCTCTGTTACTTGCAACAGTATGCCGCTGTTTTGCTCGCATAATAGGGTTTCTCAAAAGTGGGATAAGGCCTTAACCAGTTTTCTATTGTCGGGATGTGACTCACAAACACAAAAATGAGATGTTTCAAAAACTCGATCTTAACTGGGATATTGCAGTCCATGTAAACAGTTACAGATTGAAGAATTTAACCACTGACACTGGGCACTGCACTAGTTTATAGAAAAACAGCCAATTTCCACAACCTATTTTGTCACACTCATAACATTTTAAAAGTATGTATGAGTCAGAATTTGTATCTATACATACGGAATACATACAAAACAAGCACATGTATTCACACACAGTCAACTGCAAACCCAAGAATAACATGCACATAGATGGTCAGATGTATGCATTAGTAAAAAAAAAAAAAAGAAGAAGAAGAAGAAGAAAAGATGGATGCAAATAATGGTGTACAGGAAATACTTATGGGCTACATATGAAGAAGGGTGAAGAAAACAAAAAGAGGAAAAAGAGAGCAAGGTGGTGCCTCTTTATGTAATGCATCAGAGGAGAGTTTTGCGCTTCTCTTAGAGTCTTCTGCCACTGACTATTGTCCTACTGTCCATATGTTTCCTACCATCAAGCAGCTATGTGTCAGATAGCGTCGTACTAACAGGACTGGGATTAACCTCTGCCAACAGATGAGGGCACACAGTCCGCACAGTTTGGGTGGCCTCGTGCAGACACTGTGTGGCGTCCTTCCTCTTTGTCTTCAACCCACACATCAGCGCTGTGTCCAATTCCATTTCAAAGCTGAAGACGGACTGAGAAGTGTCCAGTGTGTATTTCTGTATGATCTGAACCCAGGGCAGGGCTAGTCCTGTTTGGCCACTGAGCTGCTGTGTATCCTCCTGCAGGTTTTTGCTGTGTGCGATGCCAAGAAAAACAGAGCAGGCTTTAAACCTGGAGAGGCCATATCCTGCTGCCTCAAAGGTCTGTACATGTGTGTTTGTCAGTGCGTGTTTTAAGGGCAAGCGATCAGCATGTGAATTTGAGCAACTGCTTGGACACCTTTGTGCAGATGTGTCTGTGATGAGAGGCAAAAAGAGAACGAGTTTGCATGTGCATAACAGTGTCAGGGTGAAAACATTTCTTGTCACATGGGTTGCATCCATAAATAGTCCTTGACGTTGCGCTCCTTTTTTGTGGATGCGTTTTAAAGAGTACAGTGCATTCCTGGGTTCAGGCCAGGTTAACTCTCTCTTCTCTCTTTTAAAATGGTCCAGCAGTGAGTAATCATGTCACTCTGTATCTGACGCGATGAACAGGCCCGCTGCATCACACGACAAAGAGGTAGTGAAAAGTCAGTTGGTTTTTCACACATAAATTTCTGCACAGTAGACACACGCGCACACCGTAAACATCCTGCAGTATAAATGTCCTTCTCTGGGCATGAAAGTCAACCCCAGCATAACCCCAAAAGGAAAAACACAGCAGCTACTGTTTAGGTCTGCCTATAGAGAGAGCTGCTCATTATGTAAGCATCCACAGAGACAGTGTTGTGTAGGAGAAGAAATACTTTATGTTTCACTGGTACGATGCTGTGTTTCGTAACAATCTCAGGAATGCAGTACATCCATCCACATCTTGTGATGCTCTGCTGTTGGTTACAGCTATGGATTCTTTAACTAAACTCTTTAATTGTGACAAATTTTGCAGCATTTATGCAGTTGGAACATGAGATACAAAACATATTGATTTACTCTGCATTTCAGATTGGTCTTATTTAATGTGAAACCATTAACATGAAACTGCTAAGCGACATACTCTAGCTACACTGTAAAAAAATTAATATTTTTGAAACTGTTTTTAAATGACTTTTTTTTTTGTTTTCCCCATTGAATTAAAAAAAACAGAAAATTGCATAATGTCCACTTTGAAAATCAGTTATTTAGAAATAGTAATTAGTTCTTTTTTGTGTGACCTTAAAATAAACACAACTCCACTGTATCTAAATCAACAAAGAAGTTCTTTTTTTTAACAAATATTTGCCGTTAGTTAAAAAAAATCTTTTTTAAATATTTTTTTCTTACATTATTTTACATATTTTTCTTGTTTTGTTAAATTACAGATAATATCTTGTAAAATCACATAAAAAGTAAAAATTTACACATTGACTGTAAAAAAAATACAAAATAGGCAAAAACCATACATAATGTTGCCATCCAAAATCTGTACTTTTACAATTAGTAAAATATGTAATAACACTATTTTACTGTATTAAAATCAGGTAAAAATATCATTACTTAGATAGAGATAGTTGCCCTTATTTAAAAGAAAAATTATGCATAGTTAGAATTTAAAATAGTCAATCATTTAAATATTTTTTTCAACTGTTATTTTACACATTTTTCCTGTTTTGTTAAATTACAGTTAATGTGTAGTAGAACTACATGGAGAAATGTATTATTTTTAATGTTGACCATAAAAAAGAAAAAAAATGTACATAATATCTACGTAAAACAAAATCAGGAATTCATTCTTTTTGTGTGACTGTAAAAAAACACAGTTTTACTGTATTTGAATTAGCTAAGATTATCATTATTTTACAGATATTGGCTGCTATTGTCAGTATTTTTAATATAGTTTTTATCATTTGAACAAATGTTTATGTCATTGCTTTTTAACACATTTTTTTTCTGGCACCATTGCACCATTGCAGTGTAATGACATCCATCTGCCAAGTGGATCCAATGCTATAAAAACAAAAATATATAGTAATGTAAGTATATGTAAGAGTATTAAGCAAAGAAATCCCATTGATCCTCCTTTGAAAACTCTATAAATGGACATGATGTGACATGGCTGTTACCCAATCAGTCTAATAAGCATGATGTCAGCTGAGATTAAAAAATGTGCAAACACTTCAATGTGATTCTGTGATTTAAGAGTTGACTCTGAAGTTAAAAGTCTTCCTGCTTTGTACCGATTGGGGACTGTGTAGATGTGGCATATCCCCTGGCCTCAGGGGTACCGAGAGGGAAAGGAAAGGACAGAAATTCTCCTCTGATACTTTACACAAACTGCTGACTGTTCTCTCTCCGTGGGACAAACTCTTTCCCACTCTCATGTTGCTTTCCTGTTGTTAAAATAAAAGACCTGACAGTTTCACTCAGGATGTAGAGTTCACCGCCAGGTCTCTTGTGTTGTCTCTTTTCTCCCTTCGTCCTTCCCACTCCAAGACCAAGTGAACTACCAGGTACCAGTGTTTTGAAATCAATCGTAGATCCGTCAGTTTTCCCTATGGCAGATACATGCATTCATCAGTAGGAGTTGCCTCTACGATTAAAACACTTCTGCAAATGAACTCAGGGATCTCTGGAACCCTGACTTGTAAGTTTTTCTGCAAGTAGTGGGAATGTTTCCTGTAAGCTTCCTGCTGTACTTCAAAGGTAACTTTGTGGTCGAAGAAATATGTTAGGTAAAAAGTACAGCTGGAGAAGTAGACCAAAATCTCCTGCCCACTCTGCCTCCCTCTGTGTAGCAGAGACCACAGCGACCTTTTCATTCATCTTTATTTATCATCATTTGCCAGGCTGGAGGCTTTCAAGTGCTTTTGAAATTGCAGATGTGCATTCAGAAGGAGCAAATACTTTTGAAGAGGTTAAGTCCCTTAACTTTAATTTTCTAGGCTGATAATAATGATATAAACAGAACAGTAACCTTTTATTACGGCTATTACCAGAGCAAAAAGTACAGGTAAGCCTTTCAGCTTTTAAAGGAATATTATGACATGTTGTGGAATGCTTATTTGCCATTTTGCCAAAAATTTAAATAAGAAGATTATTAGGACCCTCACAGCCAGGAGCTAGTTAGCTTCGTGTTGCACAAAGACTGGAAAGAGTGGAAACAACTGGTCTGGATTTGGTCTGGTGCCTCCCTCTGTCAGGGCAAGACACTGAACCCCAGATGGTTCTAGATGGCAGGTGAGCGCCTGGCTTTACAGACATTGGTGTGCAAGTGTGCATGAATGGGAGGAAAACATGGTCAAGCGCTTTGTAAACCACTAAGTTGGAAAAGCACCATAAAGTGTTATTCATTTACCATTTTTACCACTGAATTTTCACGGTTTACATAAACAGTAGAGTGGACAGAGAAACATTATTTGTTGTTGCATGTAACCTATAATGATGTATGTTTGTGATGGGCGCCAGGGTAAGTAGTAAATCATGCATGCAGTAAATCATGCGTTGTAGTGGGACAAAGTCTACGAAAGGAGGAGGTCGGGGTGGATGGATGGGTGGACAAAGTACTTGACTTTAACCAGTCCCTCCAGGAATTCGCGATGTTGCGATCGCAACAATTAACACAAATTCAACCAATCTCCATGAATTCTGCGCGACCTTGCAATTTTGTCCAATCACTGCAACTTTTCCGCAATTTTGGCCAGCCTCCCGTGAGTTCCACCAATCATAGCACTCCCCAGCGCAAACGTAATGCACGTACGTCACCAAATTAAGTTCCTTGTTTATGATTTGAAGATGCAGACATGTGCAGTAATGTCTCTCACTTACCAACAAAAAATACTGCTAAAGACCTGCAAAACAATTCCCTGATGTTCTTCACGAAAGCAGAGGTAAACTGTTTTGCACCTGTGCAATATTGAGGTGGAAGACAAACAAAAATCCTCGATTGAAAAACACTTTTCTACCGCAAAACATATTAGGAGAATGGGTGAAACGAGCGGACTGCAGACCAGACAAATCACCGCGATGGAAGCTGTTGCATCCAGACCTTTTGCGAGCACTGAAAGAATGAAGGTCAGTTACATTAATTAATTGACGTGACAAGCTGTGAGTGTGTGTGTGTGTGTGTGTGAATATGTGTGTGCCAGGATGTGAAATTAACTTTTTAAACTTCTATAAAAATTAATGAATTATACAAAACAAAGAAAAAAATGCAACTTTTAGCAATATTTTACTGTCTCCCGCAATTTCATCGCAACAAATACGCTTAAAACATCGCAACTTACATCGCAATTTTTTAGAAAAGCTGCTACGAATTAAGGCATTTTAGGCTGCAACAATCTTGAAAAACGCCCGCAAAATCCTGGAGGGACTGTTTAACCCCAGAGACTTTAATTAGTTTGTTTCCTGATTCACTGCTGACTTTTAAACATGACCTTTCCCCAGTGGTAACCAGATGTTTATGATTGTACCCATGACAACAGAGGTGCCACAGCCTTGGTAAGTAGGGATTTTAATCCTAACAAAATTGGTTCTCTAGCCTTACCTGAAGAACCCCTCCAGTGAAAATCAAGTTAGTTTTTTTTTCAACTTGTTAACATGTCCTTGTCGTGTTTTTTATATGCTAAAAGACACATCATGGGTGAAATAAGCGTTCAACACCATGACTGAGCGTCATACTAACATGGCGCACCAGTATACCAATACATTAAATAACTCAAGAACTTCTGGGGTTTTATATGTAACAAACCTAAAAAAAAACAATCCTGTCAACTTGCAGACTGTGACTTTCCATGTCATTCTTTACGACTGGTTTCCAGTTGGAAGATGTATGCCTTAGATCCAGTATACTAACTGCCAGTGTTTAAACAGAGTCGTATAGGTGAGGTGGTGTGCTCCAGCTGCAGCGGTGGAAAGAGAGCTTTACAGATCTGCACTTTCTAAAGGAAGAAATTGTATAAAGTATATGCCATTTTGAACCAGGACGGGATTATTTTAACTTGTAACTTTAATACATGGAGGTGAGTTTATAGGGGTTAAATCAACCTCCAGAGAGGGACTTAAAGTAATTTAACACAAACTATGATCTTTCCCCAAGCCTAATCAAGTCATTATTGCGGCTAAATGTAACCAAATGTTACTAAAGCCTTGTCAGATCATGAAGCTGATTCATTTTTCACCAGTGATTTATAGCAGTTTTAAGTGTTTGCATTATTCACGACCTACTTGGTTTGGCGATGCGTCATCATGATGCAGGCATGTTGTACAGAGTGCGTGCCTTGTGATCAGATGATGCCCATCATTAGGATTTCTTGGAGTTTTACCATCGTAATACCACATGCAACACTGTCATACCTACACACACAAAATCACAATCAGATGCTGGTGCAAGCACACACACACATATATGTCTTATCTTCCACACCACATACTGAGGCAATTACACCTAATGGCCCTATTCTTATGTCGCATTAATGAGGAAAGCAAACTAAGTGTTACCTTCTTTGCAGCCTCCCTCTAGAGAGCCGGCGTGAAGCTGGCCTCAGGCTCCGAGTGATAAAACACTTGTCAGCGAGGGAGTCGAGATGATCTCATATGTTGTTCTATAGTTGTTTCTCCCTATCTCCAGGTCAGCACACACACACACACACACACAGCTCAGAGGCTTAGCAATTGTCTTGGACTTGGATTTCTCAACAGTGAGGTCCCAGTGGAGGTGTCAGCCAGTCACGAGTTAGCACTGTGAGTGATGTGGAGGCCTTTGCTGGTGATATAGTTTGCCAGAGTGTGCTAATCGCACAGAACCACTGCCTCGTAATGTAAACACACCTGTGTCCTGTAATGATGCCAGCTTCGCTCCTCCTCACCCCTCATCTCCCGCAAATGTTCGCCTCCCCCTTCCATCCATCCCTTTTTCCACTCCTATCGCCCTCTGTTTCCCCCCGTCAGATGATTTACTCCAGTTCTGGTGAAATGAGCTTCATCGTATCAAACATTTTACTACCAAAGTCATGCTACACACACAGACGGTTGTTTTATGGACAGGTGACTTTTATAGAGGGCACCGATGCGAGTGTGAACTGTGAAAGATATAAATGTTGTAAGATGAATGTGTCAGAGCAAGTGTACATGTTTGTGTGTAATGCAAAGCTCACATCTGCTGTTCATTTGCTTTGTGCTCATCTTCCATGTATCCATCAATCCACTGGGTACACACACACACACACATACAGTATATCTAAATACATAGTGTTTTTCGTCCATAGTGGTCTAGGTAACATAATCCTGTCATGTAATAATGCCTGTAGGTGAGAGATAATTGAAAGGGGCCTACAAACATGAGATAAGATTCCGTACCATGAGGGGGCCTGAGGTCAGGTTGAGGGAAATGGAATGGAAACCCCTGCATGAGGTTGTGATGAGGTCAGGATCATTTGGACCGGACACTGGATCCAGCTTGGAGGTCATAGTTTACTGGGTCAGTGTGTCAGGACAGAAAAATGGTGTGTGTTTTTCTGTCGAATGTATTATTTCTTCGACCACATTTGCACAGTATCAGGTATTTGAAAAATGTTGGCTAAAGTACATGTTATGTTGTTTCTTGTTACTCAGTCGAGCTCTATCAAAGTTGCCTTCCGGGCACTCCAGAGCTGCTAGTTTTTAAAAACTTCTGAACTGAATGCATCAAGACAGCAAATATTTATTAAGCAACCAAGTAATGTTGTCATGTATTGGAAAATACTGAGCTAAGAAGACACAGCACCTCAACAGCAGAGCTTTGGAGCTTTTCAACTAAGACGGGGTCAGAAGTAGGGATGTTGGGGTTGTGACCAATTCCAGAAATATATTGATTATAAGTAATAGCACAAATCTGTGTCCTAGATTTGTTTTTGTCTGTTGTCATGAAGTCAATCATCAGTCATGTTACCAAGATGTAGGATCATTTTTGCGTTTTATTCCTAGTTTAATGGCCGGCTCAATAAGCCTCATACAAGTGTCTGTCATGGTGCTCCTTTACCAGATAAGCTCCCACAATGCTCTCTGCTTGCCAACACAGAAGTACCTATCACCTCTGGTTGCTACAGTATTAAACAGTAAGAGGCTTCACCTGGTGGGGGAACTAGGTACCACAGCTCATCTACAATACGTAAAGTCTGTTTTATCTAGAAAGTTGGTATCAGGTATCGGCAGATACTAAATTTTAAATGACTCAGGTTGGATTGGGATCCAAAGCGCTTTACAATGTGTTTCGCATTCACTCATTCACATACATATTCACACACTAATGGCGACAGAGCTGCCATGCAAGGCGCTTGCTTGCCAACTTGGGGTTCAGTGTTTTGCCCAAGGACACTCCAGCATGTGGAGGAGCCGGGGATCGAACCACCAACCTTGTAATCAGTGGACAACCCACTCTACCACCTGAGCCACAGCCACCACTAACGGCAAATTTTATGTGGTTACTGTGTGAAGGTCACAAGAAAAAATAAAACTATCTTTACTGTAATAAATTTCAAGAACTGCACAAACTTGTCTCTAGAATCTGTTTTGGTGCATATGTGTGTGTGTCTGTTTATCGCATAACTCAAAAACTGTACTTCCAATCTACTTCAGATGTGGCAGGTGTATTGTTGGCAACCCAAGTTAGTGCAGTGTAAAATTTAAAGCAATTCAAATAAGCAGTAGCTGTTTCTGGGTTCTTAGTGTGGGCCTGGCCTTTGGAGGCCTGTGGGTGGAGCCTAAGTCACCCTTGCTGTTCAGCAACATCTTTAAAGGGTGAGGTATGATGCTATGTGAGGTGTCACATTCTGATAAGAGCCATAATGACATGGGCAGAATTAGTAAGATTATAAACAGCAGTATCTTGTGGAGCTTCTGATAAGCCTTGGTGGGATTTCACTGATACTTGAAACAACAAGCTCCCAAAATAGCAGCTCTGCTACTTTGACTGTGAATGCCCATAGTAATCCACAGTCCACTGCTCCATTTACATCTATAATAGCACACATACACATATTGCAGACATGCACTGGATAATGTGACATCTGATGCACATGCTGACCCTCAAACATCAGTGCTGTATCTCTGTTTAGAAAACTGGAGTTGACGCAGTCGCATTATTTAAAAACAGGGCTTACCTTCTGTGTGTGTGTGTGTGTGTGTGTGTGTGTGTGTGTGTGTGTTGCTAAGTGAGTGTGTGGTCCCATGTGTTTCAATACAAACAAGCTTATCATTAGCATTACAGCATCTTGAAAAATCTTTGTGCACTAATGACAACCCTTTCAGCAAGCCAAGTCAGCAATGGAGTGCTGCAGTGCTGTTATTAGCTCTTACACAAGAACTGATGAATTGAAAAGACCTGGGATTGATTCCTCAAAACCTGCTGAGCAGAGTTAAATTACGTTTGCAATAGTACACAGATTTTAAAAAAAAATCACACTTGTGTGCATCTGGAGAGGGAGTAGGACTAAAACAACAGCAGTTACATAACCTAATAAACACAGAAATGTGAAATGGTGCTTACTTTATGAGGTCACACTGACAAGAACTAATCCACACAGTGGGCTCTGCGTAACTTGAAACATCTCTCAATAATGTGGAAAAAGCCCGGTGAGATTTTTCTAACAAAGAAAGAGAGCAAGGCAGGTCCAGCAGCTAAGATACATTTCAGTCAGTCACAAAACCTATTAACAAATGAACTATAACAAACCAAAAGACCAGGAAATGAGTGCCAATTCGTATTCCCTTTCCACATTTAGGTTTACTCTGTGATGTTTTCAGGTACTTCATGTGGTTGTTTGCATTCATGATTACAACTGTCAATACGTTTTGCCAGCTGGGGACATTGTTGCCTACGCCAAAAGGAAAAGCTCGTAGCCAACAGTTTAGTCACCAGGGAGGGGATGTGGGCTATGTGCTGTGCTGTAATTATTCTACGAAAAAGCACTCCATCCTCGTCACCCTTATCAGCTGATGATAGAAGAGGATAAGCAATAAATACATGCTGGGATCTGGCCAAAGGAGTGGCGTCAATCAAAAGAGCGGTCTTCCCCAGAGCCTGGAATAACTGCTGTATGATCCACCGTGCATGTTTCTGTTAAGTATCGCCCATCCACTCTCTGCCGCTGCCTCTCGCATGACCTGTGATAATGATCCATCTATGCCTCACCTTCGACCCCACAAAACTAAACCAGGTGTGTGCAGTGTGAGCACTGGGGGGAGGCTTGGTTGTGTTTGTGTGCATGGAGGACCCCTGCCTATGCTGAGTGACAGGGCTGAACTGTTGCTGGTGCCACAGGGCTGATATAGAGGTGCAAAGACTTATTGCTTCTCTCTTCCCACTACTCAACAGGACATATGCTCAAGAACCATTACTCAAGCAGTGAAAAGAGGACAATATTTGAGCAGCATGGAGGAAATTACAGTAGCACAGACTGTTTAGATTCATAAGTAGAAACTGTACATCATGCACTCTGTTCTGCATTAGCTCTTGAGCTGATACAAACAGAGACCAGGTGGCCTGCACGAGGTTATCGTTGCCGGGGGTCAGGTGCTGGTCTCACACAGGGCACCAGGTAAACAACCTGCCGACAGGAAATCCTGTCTGTCAAACACCAGCAAGGCGGTGACGTCAGATGCCTGACCCCAGAGTCAGCAGCTTCCCCACCTCCACCCAAACACCTCGTCATGATAAACTGACATGTCCACATGCACACACACGACACACCTTTCCCTTTTCCTCACATGAATTTTTTTTTTCACTTGCTGCTGTTGCTGTTAAATCAAAGGGATAGTTTTAATTTGATTATCTAGATTCTTAGATAACAGTGTCTGTGATTTCTGCTGTTGCTCCATTCAAACAGAAATGCATGAAACTGCGTTTGTGGTGGTCAAACCATTTCAGAATCATCAGAATTGACATTATACGGTTGACTTTGATGTTGTTGTCTAGCAGCAGTAGTGCCTGCCCACAGGCAGCCAAAATTACCCCCAAAATGACCACTGTTCATCAGAGTGATGCCCAACTAGATGCTGCACTTCTTCAGCAATGCACTTGCCAAGTCTGAAGTAAATCGTATGAACGGGTGTCCAGACAAGTGAAGAACAGAGAAACATACAGACAGAGATTCCTTTATTTGTGAGCAAGATGCTAATGTTGGCATGCTAACAGGCTTACATCGACAATGCTATGGTGGGCAATTCTGATGTCAAGTGGTATAAAGTTTATCACATTAACCATTTCAGGGATGCCTATATGTTTTTTGGAAGAATTTAAAGACATATCTGCTAAAAATGACTAATTTTTGCCTTATGGAGGACCATCCATTCATCTATTTTCTTCAACTTATCTGGGGTCAGTTCGCAGCAGCAGCAGGTTAAGCAGGGAATTCCAGATGTCGCTCTCCCAGCAACATTTTTTAATTCCTTCTGGAGGAAAACAAGGCATTCCTAGGCCAGAGAAGATATGTAAATCCTCCAAAGAGCTCTGGGTCTACCCAAGGATCTCCTCCCAGTTGGACAAGCCCAGAAAACCCCCAAAGAAGGGTGCCCAGGAAAGTCAAAAAATCATTAAATGTCGGTAAAAGTCACCGTCTGGGAACCATGTCTTAAAATAAAACTGATGGCAGCCCATTAAACTCCCTCTCCAGTCATTGGTCCAGCCATTGACCCCTTAAAACTCATCTCTGTTTATCAAAATTACATATTTTGAAATTTTCCATGAGAACAGTCTCTTTTAAAAGGGTAAGAATAAACTCAATACTATTATCTTTCAGACTGTTAGAATGATACATGAAGTCCCCGCCTCTTTTTCCGTCCACCCCTCCGCCACTTGCTGCAGCTCAAGCACACTAGTTCAACTATGCCTCTGCTGAAACACTGTAAAACCACTAATGGAAACAGATTCTGAAGAAGAATATTGATACAGAAAGCTACACTCTGCAGGTTGACGGGATTGGTTTCTGACATTTGTTACGTATGAAACCCTGGAAGTCTGAATCTGTGTTTTTGAGACTATCATTGGTACACTGTAGTTTCAAGGTAGAAATATTTTGCCATGGTGTTATTTAGCTCATTTAGCTTTTGATATGTCTTTTACCACATAAACAAACACCATGTGGACATGTCAACAAAGTAGAAAACCGGATTTCTTGAGGTCCAGGTTACTAAAGGAGACTTACTGGTAGATCAACACTGGCATCCCGAGAGCTGTGCATTCAGCAGGAAGATCTTTCGGCTTTTCCAAATGTAGTATGCTGCTTAGGTGTCAGAGGTAAATAGTTCAACACCCGAGTTCAGGCACCACTGGGAGTAAAATGACCCTACTTCCGCACACACCATCTTTAAGTAAACACTTCACCACCAAACCTGACACTTCTTCTTACATCCCGAGACGTCCACCAGAATCAGCGACCTGGCAAACCCTCCATTCCAACACTCTGTCTCATAACAGATGTCACAGAGTCTGCTGGTTGTGTTTCTCCCTCTAAACAGCACAATGACTAGCAGAACCTGGCAAACATTATAGAAGAGTGAGAAAAAGTCGTTAACGCATGTTTCTGTTGTTAAGTCATTAGTCAGTCTTTTGTTGGCCAGGAAGGATCAAAGCCCAGGGGCCCTGTGTATTTATGAGAGTTGGGGGGGGTATGGTAGCCAATTGCTAGCTTTATGTGTGCCTGTGTTTATGTGCAAATATGTTGTGTGTCTTTTTGTGTAGATCTGGGTACGGGCCGAGAGTTATCACACTGTTGAGGATGGATGGGCTCGACTCTAAGCTCCCACAGGATGCTGTTTTTTTTTCCAAAGGTTTGTGTTAGTGCTGAAGCCCTGATGTCCTCTGATCCACAGCCAGACACACATACAAACAGTGTGTTAAGTGTGTGGCGATGCGTGTGTGTGTGTGTGTGTGTGTGTGCAGGCTCTTGCTTTTGAAATGTGTTTAGTTTGGACTGGACTGAGGGGCAAAACAGCAGATTGCCAGGGAATGAAACACTCCTATCTGGCTACGAAGAGGCCTAGCGGGGGTCTCAAGTAACTGATCTGAGTTCAGTGGGTGGTAGTTAATGGTTTGATCAAGAGGTCAGTTTTCTGGCCGGGGCTCATCGGGGCTCAAACCGTGAGATTCAGGGTTTTATTCAAATGCCAAGTGCAGCACGGCCTCAGTGATGTGTCAAATTGTCTTTCTGAGCCGATCTTCAAACAACAAACACACACACACAGAATAAACACTCGTTTCCTCTTCTCTTCATCCCCTTTATCTGCGCTCAGATCCCCCCCCCAGGACCTTCTTCAAAGCAGACCCGGGTCTTCTCACAAAGACTCCACACAGCAAAGCTTTCACCCTTTAGTCTTCCTTTCACTTCCCTTCACTTTAAGTTTCCCTCTCCACTTCCTCTCCTGCTGTCTGCATCCCACCTCCTTCCCTCTCATCCCATATGGTAATCTCATTCTGTATTCTGTGGGACCGTCGCTCGGCCTTTAGGTGGACATCCGTGTTGAGAACAGAATCTGGTGCCTCCCTGGCTCCGGCTCTTTGACAGAGCTATTTCAGAGCTGTGATACCGGAAAACACACTCACAGGTCTGCAAATAGAGCAGCGGACGATGATGCCCTTTAAGAAGCCACTTGCTGCGGATAGAGTTTCCAAATGGGATCCAAGACAGGATCCCCTGTCAAGTGAATGGAAATGACTCGATGAAGAGGTAGAGGGAGGACAGGAGAGGTCAACAGACATTTATCTAATCTATATTTATTTATTTATCTTTAGGATTGCTGCTTATTCTGCGTGATTCATTTTATTTTTTGTCTGAAAGCCAAAAACAAACATGCATGTGAAATATTCAAAATTTACATGTCTGGCACTTGCAGTTTCTGAAGATAAGAAACCTACAAAGGTTTCCGTGGCATTCCAATATAATAATAATAATATTAATAATCACTTGTTTTGTATAGAGTTTTTCAGGTAATTAGCACAGAGTTTTTCCCAGTGCAGGAAAACACAATCACAGATATAAAAAACAACTAGCTGGAGGAAAAAGTCAGAAGAAATTCTTAGGTTTAATACCAATTTCAATGCCACAGCAATAAATAAATAAATAAACAGATGAGGTGAATTTTTCAACACAAATTCTTTCATTTGAAAAACGGCGATGGAGATTTCAAGTAATAAAAATTAAATGACTGCAGTTGAATTCAGTCAACTTTTTAGCATTTCTACCGCAGTAACCAGATACCTGAAATATGAAAAAAATACACTCAATGTGAACTGTAGCCTTTAAGTATTTAAACTAGCAAAACTGTGTTATAAAAGTCACCCATTGTGTTTCCTTGATGTGAGATTTTGTATTATTTTCTGGGTATCTGGAAAGCTTCACATCCAGTTGGCTATGTGTGTGTTGGTTGACTTAATTTGCTGCTCAGCATCCTCCTCATTACTTTGCCTAAACAAGCTACACTGGCCTTTGTGAACCTTGTGTCCAGAATCCTGATACAACAGAGTCGGCTGTGTAACTATAATGTTAACATTTCAGGTTGTGAACATTGTGATGACATGTTGTTAATACAAAGCAAAAGCTGAAACTCTTAGCATAAATTCTGTGTACAGATGTGGATTTCTGTCGTTGAGCTGCTTAGATAAGTTTGACATGTTTCCTCCATTTGTTCCAAATGCAGCACTGATTTTCATTCTGACTTTTGTTTGATCCCTGATCATCAACTTGAACACTATATATCGCCATACACAAATTTTAAGGGGTCCAGTAGGCTATTTATGACAGGCGGGGTACTTTCTCGTGACATCCTCAAAAACAACAGCAAAATAGTGCAACATATGTCGTCATAAATATTTGAGAACATTCTACAATGTTCACATTTTGCCCTTGATGATCTCATTATAATGTCACATAATCACATAACATCATACATTTGCCTTTAATACTGTTACAAGAGCAGCTTTGGTTCCGCCCAGAAGCAGCTAAAGGACCGCTGAGGACACTGTTGGAAAAGAAAATCAGCTTTTTTTTTAGCCAAAATATAAGGATTACTCATCCAAATGACTTCAAACTCCACACTGCACTCCCCTGAGTCCCTGGCAAAACACCTGTCAAGTTTGAAGGAGATTAGATGAATAGTTGTCGAGATATGCGAAGAACAGATACACACACACATACACACACTCTCACACACACAGAGATTCCTTCTGTATGAGTGAGATAATGACTTTTCCCTCCAGAAGCAAAGGTGGAAGCAGCAAGACATTATGGTGCTGTAAAAAATCTTCCTCTGGAAGCCTGGAACTGGATGGTTTGGCCAACAAAATGACTAACTCTGACACTGGAAAGTGCATCCTGTGTTCTACAGCATCCCTCAACATAGGTTTCTTTGAATCTCTGATTTCCCCAACTTTAACAAATAGTGTTATTCACGTATTTTCAACAACCATTCAACTTGCATTTGTTGTTTTGTTTAGTTGCTCAGAGCAGTTGAATTACTTCTGCTCTTATCAGAATGTGACATCATCACATATCATAATCATAATCTTGCATTTTGATGCTCTTCTGAGAATGTGATATCATGCATTTGGTTTTGATTATGTTGCCTAGCAAAATGGGTTGCTGAGGTTTCAACCATAAATGACTGCTGATCATCAAAACAACTTTAAACTTGACGCTGCTCTGCAGTCCACCCATCATGTTTGAGGTGGATGGGATTTATGGTTGTTAAGAACAGATGTACGCAAAGACAGACAGTCTAACTAGCCCACTGACTGCTGGGAAGGTAGCATACAATGGATTTATGAGTTTAGTTAGGTTAGGTTTTTTTCTTGTTGCTACCTGTTGCTTTTGAAAACTACACCAATCAGGCATAACATTATGACCACCTGCCTAATATGGTGTTGGTCTCTCTTATGTTATTAAAAATGCTCTGAACCATTGGGCATGGACAAGAGGACCTCTCAGGGTGTCCTATGGGGTCTGGAACCAGGACCCTGGCCAGTGGATCCTTTGAGTACTCTGGTTTGTGCAGTGGGGCCTCTGTCAAAGTTGTTCCACTGCATCCTGTTGATGCTTGATCAGAATGGAGTGTAGGAAGTTTGGAAGTCAAATCAACATGTTGGACCATTGTCATGTTCCTCAACATGTTCCTGATTGGTTGATGTTTTTTCCATTTGGTGGGGTGCATTTTCCTGCAGGGGTAGACCAGTGACATTTGGGATTTCCATTTGCATGAGTGAGTGTGCTTGTTGTGGGACAACGTTTGTTTGGGTGTCTAAGTCTCATCAACACGGATGCCAAGATCCAAGGTTTTCCAACAGAACACCACATAGTACCAATATTATCAATGCTATTCACTTCACCTGTCAGTGGTCATAATGTTGTGGCTGATTGTTGTATAAGTTGCAAGTCTGAAAACCAAAAATATGAGCTAAAAGATTTCACAATGCTCTATAGATCTCAGAGGGACTACGGAGCAATATAGTCTTTTTGTTGCTCATATATAAACATAGCGTTGTGCAGCTTTAATCAGAGGTGGCAGATCATATGGGATGTCTTAGCAAATAATAATTGTTAAAGATATGGACTTGCTCCTTGAGACTTCTGAATGGCCTCTCCCTGAGTCTGTGAATAAAGTCTATATATAAAGCAGATCATTTACACTATGCTCACACTTACAAATGCATTTACCACACACACTGCCAAACACAGCCGCTCTGTTTTTATAATCACCCCTATCCTCTTCCCTGCACAGTTGTCGTCCCAGGGGCTGGGCAGGGCAGGGCTTGGTCGGGGGCTGGGCTCATCCCCAGGGATTGGCTTATCAGCTCTCCCGCCTGGTGCATCCTATAATTCCGCCTCTGAATAGCCACTACAGATTCTTATTGTTGTACCACTACAGCGAGGGAAGCGTTTGGAAGTGTTGGAAGTCTGGAAGTGACTTATTTACCTGGACAAAAGCCACTTTTTTTCCCCTGAAGAGAAACACATGTGTGCTTCTTTTCAAATAGTCATGTGAGTTACTTTCAGTATCTGTAGGAGCAGTTCATTTCTGAAATGAACAACCTGAACTGATGAAATCCCATAGCAAACTGACGCTATCGCATTGTGAATTGCCGCGACACCTTGACACATTCATGGTGACCCAAAGTGAGCATTACATCATGCCTGTCTGAATGTATTCAGCAGTTCCTAAAGAGTCTCAGGAGACGCTTTGTGTCCCAACACCGTGCTGTGGTCACAACCTGAGGTCACTCTGTGCAGAGGTGAATCCCGCAGCGTGGGAGCTGCACGATGTTTGAAAGCGTGCATGTCACCGCGAATAAAGTGTGCAGTAACATGTGGATCTGCTGCCGTCCAATTCTCGAGTGTGTTATGAAACAGGATCCTTGACTGTATATAGGTACAGACCAGAGAGGAAAAATACACACCCTTCAGCATCCTCATCTGCATCTCAACAGTTCCTGTTTTTGGAAACCAGCTATATAGGGTGTCACTAACGCACAAACACGGACACACGGCGCTGTCAAGCAAAGGAGGAAGGAGGGCTGTTGAGAACCTTTAAACAAAAAGACATTTTTAGAAATGTCCTCTTGAGCGGCGAAACAAAGGGGGGAAGTGACATGACGTCGCACAGGGGGGAATCTGAGGGTCACCGGTGGCATGATGGTCACGCCTATGGAACAGTCTCATACATAAACAATTCTATTTCACACACACACAGACACAGTCAAGGTCCTTTTTGCTCTGCTCTCAAAATAGCCATTTCCTCGTCTCTCCACTTATTTGCTGATATTAGAATCATAAGGATGTTTGGTATCCACTCTGCCTTCCCTTCTGCCAGATCCACAAGAAATCCAATGTTTTATCAGGGGATGTTATGATTACCCTGATCCACCTGTAGACCGGTGATAAAAATGATGTAACATGGAGCAGACGAGCCTGAGACAGTCAAATGCAGTCCAGCGTTGTTGGATTTATTATTAGCAGATATTAAGCTGGAAAATATTATGATTCCACATGAGCAACACACTGTACAACGTGTTGTTCTCCTAATGGGATACTGTTGTGTTTACAGGATATGTTTACCAATCAACAAACCTACTTCCTCTGCTTCTAAACATAGCTCTGCACAGTTCACATGGCCAACAATAAAATGGAATACAACAGGGGAACAAAGATAAATTGTCCAATAAATGCTGCCAGAAATAAAAGCCTGCAGGTGCAATGATGCAACATTGGAACCTAAACATGCACATGACTTAAGGAAATAGTCTGACACTTTTCAAAAATACTTATTCGCTTTCTCACCAAGATTTAGGCACTAGTTGGACAGGACAGTTATTACTGCTGGACCTCTAGTAATTTGTAATAATTGAGGAGGCCGTCTTGTGATCCTCATCTTGTGCAAATCTGCCATGTTTGTAATTTGTAAAGTAAAAATCCTACCACAAATTAGCTAACATACTTTGCCAAATACAAAAGTCCTGTGACTCCTGTGTGAATCTGCATCTGATTATTTTTGAGGTGTTGTTATGTTTTTTTAGGTTTCTTGTTTTTAAGGTTCAATGTTTTCTCTCCTTTCCACTTGAGAATTATGAAGGTTGCCCTGGCAAATATAAATGAAAGTTTAGACCGCATTTTGGATACAAGTCCCAGATGCTCAGGTTTCTCGACAGCATGAAGACTGGGGATGAACATTTAATCAATTTCAAATTTAAATCACAAATTGAAACCATTGAACTAGCACATCAAGAGTTATGGCTGTCAAATAATGAGACTAATGCTGTAATTCAATCAGACTGAAACTTTCAGTGGTTATTTATGCTTGCTTATTGAATACTATGTGCATGCAGGCTATAGTTCAACTGACGTTAGCCTCGTCTCGATATTTTTCATAGCCACACTTTGCACATTTATGGGTCCAGAGCTTAAAATGTTGTGTCAATGGTTATACAGATGCATGCTGTTACACAGTGAATATTGAACTGAAGCTTTATTTTTAAAAATAGGTTGTAAATCAAATCACAGTATCTATCAGAAAAGAGCATGCTCAGCAAGGAACATGTTGTTGTGTTTCAGCAGGTTCAGCAGTTACTATGTGGCAGCCTGTTAATATTATATCCAGGGTTAATGTCGATAAATTTGTATAAAACACAAACTCATCCTCTGAAAATGTGATGCATGAAACACAAACATGGGGGGCATTTTTTCTAAACCACATAAAGTGTCTAACTACTAATGCAACTTTAGATGCTTTAGACGAGAAGATTGATATCGCTGTCATATCTGTATGCCAGAAGTTGGTTAGCTTAGCTTAGCATAAAGACTGGGAATAAGGGAAAGTAACAGCAAGATATAGTATAGTGTGAAAACAACACATTTTTTGTGCTAGACTACTTCCAGTCCTCTACCACGACGATTGGTTCATCTGACATCTGGTTCCAGCCAAACCAGATGCCAGATGAACCACATGCTACACATCAGTTGTTCCACGAGACAGTTTACAAAAGAAATGGCCAAGGATGTGCCAAGCCCTATTCCAAGTTCAGGATTGGGGCTGATCGTGGGAATTTTGACATGGTTGGTACAAGCCCAAGCCTGCACCCAATTCTTCATTTACAGTGGTCATGCAGATATGTAACAGCCACAAGAAAACAGCCGTCAGATATTCTACTGAGGACTAAAATCACTGAACTACTTGATCCCAGCTTAATTTAACACTTGTTCCCTGGCCAGAGGTCAGTAAGTCTCAGCCAGGTCTCTGTCACAGCGCTCCTTTATCAGCTGAATTCACATAATGTTCTCTGCTTGCCAACATGGCAGTTACTGCTTCCTTTGGTAACTATAGTATTTAAGGGTATAAGGGTTCACCTGGTGGCACTACCAGGTACTAATACTTGTAGTAGGAAAAAGGTAACTGGTATCAGCAGATACTGAATATTAAATGGATTAGATTGAATCATCAGCAAAAAAAAAAACTTGATTGCGACATCCGTAGAAACTACCAGATCATAGACTTCCAAGCTGATGGATCATTTGTCCAGTTTTCATGTGTAGGTGGACTAAGAAGTAATTCATTATGTATTTGTCTCACCCTATAATCTGTGGACCAGTATTGATTGCAAACAAGAACTTCAGAGAACTTTGAAGTTTAGAACTTCAGAGAGAGAAACCAGCCACAAAATTAAATGCCCACACACTCACCCCGGGCCACCAAGTAAGAAACCTTTGTGTGATCTTTGATTCAGATTTGGAGTTTGTGTCCAAATCTGCCTTCAACCACCTCAAAAATATCATTATTTCTATCTCCGGGTGCCACAGAGAAACTGATACATGCTTTTTTTTTTTTAACAGGTTTGACCAGTGTAATTCTCTTTTATCTGATCTAACCAAAAATGTTATAATCAGCTGCAGCTGATTCAGAACTCCACATCCCAGCCAAAACACCACAAGGAGGAAACACGTTACACCTGCTTTAAACTTCCTACACTGGCTGCCTGTCACTTTCCGTACTGATTTTAAAATTCTTTCACTTGTTGTTAAACCATTTCATGTTTGTGCCACATGCTTGCAGTATATGATCCACTGCGGCCCCTCAGATTCTCTGGCGTGAGTCTGCAGGCTGTGCCAAAGTGCAGAAACTAAATCCTTTTGTGAGGCAGATTTTAGCGTTTATGCTCTGAGCTGCTGGAT
The DNA here is from genome assembly GCA_024666655.1 of Dascyllus trimaculatus. Taxonomy (NCBI): domain Eukaryota; kingdom Metazoa; phylum Chordata; class Actinopteri; family Pomacentridae; genus Dascyllus; species Dascyllus trimaculatus. Next base: position 10,253,947 of record CM045451.1, on the reverse strand, counting down.
CAATCTGCCCGATGACTTAGAGCAGCTGGAAGTGT